>VCII01000139.1:1487637-2975275 GCA_006030095.1 Triplophysa siluroides | reverse complement strand
TCAGATCAACTCGCTCCCATAAAAATATGCATTGAGACTGATCCGTGTTTTAAGTCAATAGCTTTATTCGTTTAGTTTCCATATAAAAGAGACTTTGCCAAAAAATTCACAGGATAAAAGGAATAAAAGCTTTCCGATGACATGGATAGGTTTCAAACTTGCTCCTGTAGTAATCATGACAGAGCTGGGCAGCCAGTGCCTGGTTACAGAGTACATACAGTACCACCAGCCAACAGGTAAATGAGCTGCAACCACAACAAACACTCATGGCAGTGTAAATCAGAAGCTCGGCCAGGTAATGTGGACAGGAGACCCGCTCAAACCAGCCCCCCTGTGGCATTTTGTGGGCCAAGGTCTCCACTTTACCTATACAGCATATAGAAACAGAATGGGAAATGTTTCAATGGCTGTTGGTGTATAATTAAACAGAACTGTTTTGTACTTGTACTCACAAGCAGATAACAATTTGAGTTGGTGTCTTTCATGGATGTGCATGTTTTACTGGTTTCTACTTACTATACTTTATATTGTATAAATAGAAAAAGTGCTACAGATCATATTTAAGGGGAAGCAGAATTATTTTAAAATACTTTTTCCAGATTTCAGCTCCAATTTAAGATTTGTGGATGGCTTAATTCTCTTCCCAGAAAACTCCAAGATTCTTACCTGAGCGGTCAGTCCTCAGGTTTGCCAGCAGCGAGAGGGACCGGTGTTGGAGGAGTGATGCCCAAACAAAAAGAAGAGTCCCAATGGCATGATGCCACGTGAGCTGATAAAAGAAACCAACTGATTTGACCCCTGGCATGCGGAGGGACAAATAAACAAACAACATTGTTGGTACATTCAAATGACATCATCTGGACACATGTGAGTTGCTTTGTTTTGCAAGTGTATTGTAGACAAGACATAGATAACAGAAGACTGTACTAACCTTCTTGTGTCGAAGAGGCATTTATGCACAGGACAGTTAGACCAAGTAGGACATAGTAGGCCAAACCAAAAGCATATTGTACGACATGCATCACACCATTAGAAAATACACTGACAAACAAGCACTCCAATAGCCGTCTAAGGGAATGGATCCATAGTAGCACTTGTATTAGTAGAACAGAAAGCTGTAACTCTGAAAAACAAATAAATATTCATTTGAATGACAATGATGGTTACTAACTTGTCATATTTCTGTACATATTTTTGATGTTTTAAAAATGTTTTAATTTAGAAATACATCTTATTTAAACAACCTTTCCATGCAGCTCTTGATCTGCCAGTCAAACACCAAAGCAAGTCCATCAGCCAATCAGGAAACATCTCGCCAATGACGACAGACCGGACGGAGAAGAGTAGGAGGAGTCCATTCCACATGACAGACACCGCATAGAAATGATAGAAACATCTACAGAGACACAAAGATGTTTTTAATAACAATGCAAAACCGCAGATACATGCGCAGACCTGTAAGACCTTTAGAAAACTTCTTATGACATATTTAGCCCACAATCACCTCTTAGACACGTCAAAAACGAGCTGCCAGCTTTGGCGCTTGATGTTGTCTTTAGTTTTTCCATATCGAATTAAATCCTGAAACACGCGATCACATTTGTAAGGTAGTTTTAATGAAAATTTATAGAGGCAAAAAGCTAGCATAAAACATAACGCTAACGAAAACCATATGATATTAACTATTAGGATATTGTCAAACATTACACCATCGTAATTCGTCCGCCCGTTTAAAGCACCGGGGGGAACCAAATACTGGATGTTTTAGGTTCCGCTTACAGGAGTTGACCCCAGAGGCTACTCTGGTCAGACAATGCAACAAGATAAAATCCATAATAAAACATAAAATGTAAAATGTAAATAGAAGAAAACTGTTAGAATGTCGCTGTTTTTAAAACGCTTGAAATAAATGCATATGTACAACTTGCAGTTTTACCTATAAACACTGAGGGGCAGCAAGCAAAGATATTTTATCAAATATTATCCTACTTTTGACTTTAAAATGTATTGGTTTTCTGATTTATTCGGTTAGATTTCACTCCACTATGTCTACTTGCAACACTTTTGTTTTTGCCCCCATTTTTCATGAGCTGAAATCAAAGATCTAAGACTTTCTATGTACACAAAAGGCCTATTTCTCTCAAATATTGTTCACAAATCTGTGTCAGTGAGCACTTCTTTGCCGAGATAATCCATCCACCTCACAGGTGTTCAAGATGCTGATTAGACAGCATGATTATTGCACAGGTGTGCCTGAGGCTGGCCACAATAAAGGCCACTCTAAAATGTGCAGTTTTACTGTATTTGGGGTGTCCGAAAACCAGTCAGTAACTGGTGTGACCACCATTTGCCTCACGCAGTGCAACGCATCTCCTTCGCATAGAGTTGATCAGGTTGTGTGTTGGGAACAGGAAAGTGTTTGGCGATCACACATCTAATCTTACCAGTCAATGCCACTTTAAATTGAGTTCACTTCAAACTATGTCAACACACCCCAGATACATCCTTTGCTACAGTTCAAATGGTTTTGTTTTATTGTTCAGTACATGATCATTTAGTCCTGATGTGCAGAAGGTCTCGAGACCAGTGGGGCATGTATTAGTTCATGGCTTGGCTGACATCAAAGCAACTTTTTGTTTATTTGGGCTCATCTTCTGTCGTCTTAAACAGGAACTGTGAGACTGTATGCACACTGAAGGATCCAGCTGTATGTGTTTTTCAGAACTGAGAAAGACATTACTCACACAAGACTATACAAACAACATCACTAAAGCCCACTGTTCACAACTAGGGAGACTTTAGATGTAAACGCTTAAATGAATTGTTACGTAAAATCTTGGGACACAAAAAATTAATTGGGACACTACATACTGTCTTTTTATGCAATTTTACAGTGTATGACCGTATTTTTCAAAAACACATGAAAAATCTGTAAAAATAGTAAAATACCATACAATCGCAGTTTTTAAGATATGTGGAAAAACATTTTTTTTTACATGCAGTGTGCCTTATTTTCTGCACTTAATCCTTTTTTTTCAATTAATTGATGAAGCAAGATTTTTCAGGTGTCAAATTTTAGCTTAATTCACTTAAAAACATAAAGCCCATAATGGGTTTCTGATTTATAACAGGAAGTAAAGTAATAACCAGACCGCACAGTATGTGTTTGTCTCTTTGTCTGCCAATGTAAGGAAATCTCATTCCCCACCTGAGCTATTAACTATACCATATTGTTCAGTCAGTAAAAGAGAGCAATTGTGTTAAACAGACATAAGCTAAAACCTCTGAAGTATTTGACTCCAGGATGCCTCATAGAAGAGGCAGGTTTCCTATCTGAGGATGTGTGCATAGTTTCCTGCCCCCTCCCGACTCTTCCTCACTGTACCCACTGCTGGACCCTCATTAGATTCCCCTCTGAAAATCTCATTGTCCCTCCTCCCCTCTTTCCATCCTTTTATCCCCCAGTCTCTCCTAACACCCTGCCTCTCCACCCATTTCTGGGAAAAATGCCTTAGCTGGATTTTCCGTTTTGTGATCCCCAAACACTAGAAAACACATTTTATACACTGGCCTTATTTTTCATTGTTCTTCACCCCTTTACTATAATGGTACACAGACACACACACACCTTGTGAATCTGCAGAAATTTTCATAATTGTACACTCTTAAAAATTAAGGTGGTTAAAAGGTTCTTCACAGCGAGTTCGACAAAGAACCATTCAGCCAAAGGTTCTTTAAAGAACCATCTCTTTCTTACTATTGTTATAAACTTTATTCGCCACAAAGAACCTTTTATGCAACAGAAAGGTTCTTCGGATGTTAAAGGTTCTTTATGGAACCAAAAGGTGTTTCTATGGCATCAAAGAAACTTAGAAGCACCTTTTTTTTAAGTGTAATGTGTTGTTTATCTAACTGTAATGTGGCCCTCTATCCAAAGAACCACTGCTGGAAAATTTAAATTGAGATGTTACCCAAAAATATTACGTCATAATTTCTAACAGCACTTCCTTTTATGCGTTTGGTTGATGCTTTTTTCCAAAGTGACCTATAGTGCATTCAAGTTTACGTTTACTTGCTATGTACATTTTTTGGAACTTAAACCCCTAAACTATACATGCAGCTTTAGAATTACGTCTGAAGTCACTATGCATTAGCAACTCTCCAAAGGCAGGCTAATTTTATTCAAATGTCCAAAAGTTACAATGTCTAATGATGCTATTTTTGCTCTGTGTGAAAACTGTAAGAACCAAACCTTTTATCAGACTTGCACTCTTATAAAAAGTGCTACATAGATTCATCACAATGTCATAGAAGAACCATTTTTACACACAACAAAGAACTATAGATGATCAAGATTCTTTATGGAACCATTCAGAAAAAAGTTATTCTATGGCATTGTGAAGCACCTTTTGTTGATTGTCAACTGTCAACTTCGTCATACATCATATAACAATAATTATTGTGCATTTGATTTTATTATATTGTATGCGTCTCATGATTCTAGGTTCACGTATGGCTAGAGTATATTGGCCATGATATTCTATTGTCTTGTGCTGGTTGTTCGTTTTCCATGGTGTTCACTGTTTTCTTTTCCAGTATCCAGCAATGATGACAGAGCAGGAACTGGCACACCTTGACCAGGGCCATTGGGACGTGGGGCTCAATAGTGAGGTATTCTTGTCATACAGTTTAAAATAAGAAAATGAAAAAAAAAACGTTTTTATATTAAAGCATATTTATAACACCAACAGGGTTGGAGCAGAATCTTAAAGGCAACCTATCTACAATTTGATGTATTAAACTATTCTATATTTCGTATTGAATTGCTAAAGTGTCAAAAAGAAATTTAATTTCTCACAAGTTGCTTTTTTTGGTTCGGGAGATTCTCAGTAATGTTTCATTTCAGTAGTAATGAAGTCTCATGTGTTTCTCTTAAAAACAGATAAAAAAGATAAACAAAAACAAACAATTGACCCGTCGCAAGCAGTTTGATTGACAAGTCATCTGACCAATCATAACGCCAATATTATGTGCAACCGTGACTGACCAATTTTTTTTTAAACCAGTCCGATAAACCTGGCGTAGTAGAGCTTTTTGTGATTGTAAATAGGTTCAAAGAGAATGGAAGAAAGGAGGCAGGGTCGGCGTGGACTGGGAGATAAGAATCCTTTTTATTCACAATTACTCACAACAAGACGTTGCGTCAGAGCACTCAGGCTTATAACTCAAAATAGCTACATAGACTTTCATCGGTTTCTCCCAGAATACAGTCCGTACGATTCAGGTTCAGCTTTCCAATCCAGCTTCCAGATCTCCCAGTCCGTCTCTCTCCAAAACTCCTCCGAATCTGCAAGCCTTTTAAGCTGTCTCCTCACCAATCGCTGGAACGAGACACAGGTGATCTTAATCTGTAATCGACCTACTTGTTTACCGTCTTTCCCGTGTCTCTCCCGGTACAGACGTCACTAAACCACGCCCCCTTGCCACAGTGATTAATATGAAAAAAAGCTTTTTAATTATTGTAATAGTAATAGTAATGGCCAAATCTGTTGGGACACAAACAGTTATAATAAATACAAAACAAAAGAAGGGCAGAAACAGGAACAGGCATTTACCCAATCACAGTTCACACAGTCACAGTTTATTCGTGGCCCCTAACACTTAAATCACATGTATTCTAGTTATGTTCTAATGGAAATATTTCCAATTGTAGCAGTTTATCAGCAAATGATGCCAAACACAGGAAATAAAGCCTACCACCGCTATGTATACTAGACAACATAGAGCTTTGATGAAATTAAACGACTATACCCATTACTCTCCCCAGTCAAATGCAAATGTATTTGATGTCAGTCTTAAATATGCGAAATAAGCGACCCCTGTGTGGAGAATTGCCTGGTAGAAGGTCAATGGCGCAGTCGTAGGGGCAATGCGGAGGTAGCGAGGTGGCTCGTGACTTACTAAACACAGTTACTCCTCCAGAACCCCGGCCAGATCGGCCGACTCTACCTGCAAAACAGGAGACACAGAGACAGGAGAAGGGGTAGGACCAAGACAACACAAGACACGTGACATGACGGACTCCAAGCCAACACAGAATTATTAGACCAGTACACATGGGGATTGTGCCGTATTAACCAAGGAAGCCATAATATGATGGGGTTATTGGGGGACTCAAAGATGTACGGCTCAATTTGCTCACTGTGGTTACCGAAAAGAAGGAGGCTTATGTGAGGTGTGATATGGGTGATGGTGGTGAGAGGGCGACCTGCTAGCGTCCATGCAGCGATGGGCTTGAGGAGAGGGCTTGAAGAGCTGGTGCATGGCATCAGAGGGCATGAAGCCGGAGAGTTTGAACTGGGAAAGGCGCCCACCAGGACTCTCCGCTCTACGGGTGGGCGCGGCCTTTTAGAGGGCACTGAGAGACGAGATGGCCGGACTTTCCACAGTAAAAACGTAGTCCCTGAGCGAGCCGCTGCTGTTTCTAAGCGGCGGTGAGGCACATGGGACCCAGCTGCATGGGTTCAGTGTCAGAAGAAGCGGGGAATCCGCTTCGGGAGTGAAGTTCTCAGGGGCCCGCCATGAGTTGGTTAGGAGTCTCCGCTGGCGCCTCAAGGCGAGACGACTTTCCACCGGAGGGAGAGATTGATGAGAGCCTCCAGCTTCTCAGGCTGCTCGAGGTCAGGGAGTTCATCCACAATGGCGCAATTGAGGCCCTCAGTAAAACGGGCATGCAGAGCAGACTCATTCCAGTCACATGAAGCGGCCAGAGTACGGAAACAAATGGTGTGCTTGCGAAAGATGTGACAGCCGGGCTGCTGTCTCGTTGCCCCGGGCTGAGCGATCTAAGAGTTTCGATATCTCCTGACGAAAAGTCTCAAAAGAGGCACAACATGGTGATTTGGCGCTCCACACTCCCACACCCAACTCCCGGGCTCTGTCAGTCAGAAGGGTCAAGACGCAAGCCACCTTTGCCTCCACCGGGGCGTTGTGGCGTGGCTGGAGTGAGAAGACCAGAGCACATTGCGAGAGGAATGCCTCACAGGCGCTGGGATCCCCTTCATACGCTGGTGGATAGTTGGCATGGGGTTCAGGCTCATGAGACAGGTAGGCGGCTCTGCGACCGGTGGCCTCGAGCTTGAGTTGTTCAACATGGGCCAGGAGCTCGCCGACTTGAGAGTTAAGGGCTCCTATTTCCTAAGCAGTGTCGTTGATTGGAAAAGCCTGATGTCCCAGCATGGCGCCCTGGTGCTGCAGCGGCCAAGGGAATGCAGTGGCTCGGGGTGACGAGCAGCGAGGCAGAGACCCACCATGGAGAGCCGTAGTCGTGGCCAAGGGAAGGCAGTGGCTCGGGGTGATGAGCAGTGAGGCAGACACCTGCAGCTGAGAGCCGTAGTCGCGGCAAACAGGAACTATGGTATTGGAGTCGAGAAGAGATCGTAACGGAGACAGGTAATATTGCATTTAGTAAAACACTAGAGAAACAAGACTATGACAAGACTAGCGCAATACTCCACTTTCCGTTTCTTTGTTGATACTTCTAGTGTAGTAGCATTTATTCTTTTCAAATGATAAATTCTACACACCAGTTGCTTATGGAGAGATCATATCCATTTCCTATAACCTGGGAATTAATCTCATCTCCGAAGGAGAGGTACGTAATCACAATATTCCTGCTATGTTTCTTTGTTGGTCATATAGGCTTGACTTCCAGGATCTCGGAAATGCTTCTCCTCTTAGATGAAAAATGTTTCCTCTTTCTCATGAAACTTGCTGACATTTTTTCCCATGGAACAACAAAACCATAATGCCAGTCATTGTCATACAGCAAAGTTTCAGAGCAAGTGTCACCTATAAGATAAACCAATGTGCACAGGTGACAGGATGAACACATTTTATGTACCAATCAGTTCTAAAATTTTTATTTACTTGCCAATTAGCTAGCTGTAACAGTCAGCACTACTGCTTTCTCACTACCTGTGAAGAATTGCTACTCAAATGTCCGCATCTTAATTGTACAGCCTGCCTGGCAACCGAATAGTGCAATTCAGTTGCATTTCACAGGAGACAGGCTTTTCAGATAGTACAGTGTTCGGTGTCAGAATGGAAAAAGATGATGGCCTATTATAGTTTTCTAAAGGGCCTCATTACTTTGTTCACGAAAACGGCACTCGTTGTGGATTGTTCTTGTGCCACTTTATCGAGGGTACATCAAAAGTGGTGCACAAAGTCGTTTGTCATCTCAGCTCATTCACAGCGGCTGCAGGGCCACAGTGCAACAAATCACCAGCAGCTAAAACAGTGGCGACAAGTGCATTGTGATACAACAATCGCATAAAATGGCCCAAGATCTTCAAGACTGGACCAAAGATGACTGGAAGGAATTGGAAGTCTGACAAATCCAGATTGATCTCGAAAGATAATTGGCCCATGTCATGTCTTGCTGGAGATGTGTTGCACTGTGGGCCTGGGGTTGCCTTGAACAACGCGCGACAATCTCCTGTCTCCACTGGCATTACGCGAGCTGTGGACGACACACAACTTAGGTGCTGACAATGCAATTTCCCAGTGTTTTAATGATAGACTTACAAAATACATGATCTGCTTTTATGTTGTTAGTTTAATATCAGATTAACCTTTACTCACATATTCCACTTGAAGTACTGGATGTTGAAATGGAGCATCCAGGAGATGGTGAACCTGATGCATCAGAGGTGTATTTAGCAGACGTATCATTTGCATAAACAACAAAACTGGCATTGATACCATACTGTTGAAACATGAAACACACTGACATATTGTAAAAGAGTGAAGAGTACAGCTACAAAGTTCAGAATGAGTAGTGAATGTATGATATATACATTTGTATGTAAACCCACCCGTTGATTAGAAAACTTACTTGGAATTTGAGCAATTAGTTTTCTTGCTGCAATCGGTCTCAGAAAGCCAGCTAGATCCTCTTCTTTCAAGAGCTGTAGGTCATCTATGGTCTCCACATCTAGGCTATTCAGACCCTCTATGGCTAGCTTTGATGTAGTTGGGTTTGCAAACACATTCTCAACAAACTGCAACAATGCTGTGCTTGAGATTAATGACTTTCACTCACATAATACTGTACTCATTTGAGGGATAATAATCCAGACATTCTTCAGCATTTACACAAATTATTTCCTTGGTTGCAGGCAAAATCTCATAAAGTCCATAATCAGACAAAAACAATGAAGAGTGGGAAGTCACAAGGAAGGTCAGTTCATCATCTTTAATGGAAATCAGTTCAATCTGTCAAAACTGCAAAGGAGATTATTCATCTTCACATTTAAGGCAAATGTAGTTCCCTATCATGTACAGAGTACCCTTGTACTATACCTGTGTTCAGACAGAGTCTGGTTCATTTAGCATGGTTGTCTCAACAGCTCTGTGCACAGCATCACTGTACAAATGAAGAGTGTATGTGGTCAAGTCAACACTTTTAAGCTTTGATTAAAAAAATGACTGTGAGTGCAGATGTGCTTGAAGGAACTGATGTTTGTGTGCCAATGTCTTGCATACATTTTGAAGTTCTCAACCTGTTCTTTTATCTTAACAGTCAGCTGCCATACAGGGTCTTGTGAATCTACTTTGTCTCCTATTATGACAGGAAGAAATCTAAGGAGACACCAGTTCTCAGATGCTTGACCACCTAACTTTCTGCCTTTTTCGCATATTGTGAGGGGATTATTCTGTTCAGCTGCGTATAGGAAATACATTTCCTTTTTACAAAGTATGCCAAGAAAATGGCAAGATCAACAGTTACAATGCCTTCAAACAAGTCGTGGCCAATCCCAGGCTAAGCAATGCAAAAATATTTAAGCGAAAATTGAGTCAAACCTCAACCTATGGTAAACATTCTTGTAATGATGTTCAATAAAAGGAAGGACGGCAAACGTTTAACAAAGTTTTTATCAAAATAATAAAACAAAACAGGGAAGTAAAAGGGCCGGCAGCCACCACGCGGTCGACTGCCGGCCACAAGAACGTAAACACAAACTTAACACATGTACGGGCCCCGGTCCTCTCTCGTCAGCAGTCCTGTCGCTCGTCCTCTTATGCTACCGATCTCCTCCCTGAGAGATGCGGGACCAGTGTGCGCACAGCTGATACACAATATCACACACGCCACAGGCCCTGCCTCCCTGTCTCATGGCTCTCGTCCCGCTATCCTCGTTACATACCCCCATCGCCCCTTACAGGCCGGGGGTACCACCGAGACTGTGCTTACTCCCCTCCAGGGGAGCCAGCCTCTGTGTCTGCAGCCCCTGGGGGAATGCACCGACGAGACGAGAGAACGGAGATGGAAGCACCAGGAGCGACAAGGATGAGAGAGGGGAGAGAGGAAAATGAAAAAATCTGGTCTGGTTCCCCGACACACTGTCGCTCGGTCCTCAGCCTGCCGAGAGACTCTTCCTCGCGGTACCATGCGGTGGTACAGGACACTCGGTGGACAGCTCGATCCTCCTCCTCCCCCTGGCGGCCGGCGATTGGCTCCTCCGGTTGAGGGCAGCTCGTAGCGAGTCCCCCGTTTCCTGCTCCTCACCTTCATGGCTGTTGGCCTCAGGATTCCTGCTCATGGCCAACGGCGACGACTCCTCCGCTCCCTCCTGGACGGCCGCCACCCCACCTCGGCCCAGGAGCACGGCAGCAAGCTCTCCATCCCAGCTGATTCATGTCGTTCCAGCACCACCGCCTCGGGCAGCCGCTGGCGGACGTCCCTCGTCCGCACTGCCTGAATTCCTCAGCACCGCGATGGACCTCTGCAGCAAGGGCTCTCCGACAGCATGTCTCTCCTTCCTCCCGGGTTTTGGCACCAATGTAATGAGGTTCAATAAAAGGAAGGAAGGAGCCAGGGAACCGGCGAACGTTCAACAAGTTTTAATTAAATAAACATCAAATGAAAGTAAAAGTTTAGTGCTTTATACAAACACAATAAAGCACTAAACATATGTCCGGGCCCGGTCCTCTCTCGTCAGCAGTCCTGTCGCTCGTCCTCTTATGCTGCCAATCTCCTCCACGAAATATGCGGGACCGGTGTGCGCCCAGCTGATTCCAACTATCACTCACGCCCCGCCTCACGGCTCTCGTCCCACCTTCCTCACCACAATTCTCTTCTGTCGTCTTGAGAGTTTCCACTGCTGCCTTATAGGACTCAACCTCACGAATGGGAAAGTCTACACTTACATTCTGAAGTTGCACGTGCTATGTCACCTGAAGATGTCACAATTCCATGCTCTTCAAGATCTTTGAAATCTCCAAACAACTTAGAAAAAATCTTGGTCTGACCAAAATAATTAAAATCTCTCCCATAACACAGAAGTAATAACTGAATTGTGTCAATGCATGACCTGTAAAATTGATTCAAGTTGCCAAGTGTAAAATACACTCCAACCATTTTGTGGCTCTTTTTAGATGACCCAAGGGGGTTTACTATCTCAAAGGCATCCTGGTACAAGATAAGTTGGATTGTTATCTCAGGCTGCTTAAACAAGTCATTGGACTTGAACACAGAGCCATCAGAGTCTGTCCATTTTTGCTGACAGGTTGAAATGTTGCAAACATATGTGCCCGTTGATTCATCAAAACGAGTATGTGATCTTTTGTAATGGCGATACACATGACCTTTTAGAGCATTGTATTTTGTGAATTTAAGTTTGCATTCTGGGAAACAACATGGAAGTTGAGCATTTGCTTAATTTCTGTGTCAGATTTGATGATTAACATATCCTTTACTGTATTAAGAGAACACTCACTGAAAAACACAATTTGCACAAATACTGTACATCCTTGTGGTTGAAGGCAACACACCTGAAGTGAAATCCAGTGTCCATCCAAGGAGTCGGCTTCCTTAGTGTTTGTGAAAGCAAAGTTTTTAATATAAAAATGATCTACACAGTTCTGAAAGCTATTTAAATCTTAATATCTTAACAGTTAAGAGACTTGCAAAAAAACATTCAGAATGAGAATTTAAAACTTGTGTATTTAGACACAATTAGCCATTGCCACTTATTAATAATTAACATTGGATGATAGGTCACTGGAATGAAAAGAGAAAGCAGACTTTTTAAAAACACTTACCATGCACGACTCGACATCAAAGTCCATGATTGACTTTGTGCACTTTGTTTTGCATAGTGTCAATTAAAAGACAATCTGAATTTGGGAAATTTGAGTGAGAAATGTTTGAGGTCTCATTGAAATCTTCAATAATGTTGATTTTTAACTGTAGACTTGCAGACATTTGTGAAATGTCTTGGTCTATTTCTCTGGAGAAATATCTGAGATCTCATGCAAAAGTTTCTATTTGGTCTCCATTTAATTTGATCAATGTCTATAATTGAGATTTTAAAGAGATCTCATCTTTGATTTGTCTTTCTCATAGGATGACATACATACATGTTTCTGGCGATATTAAATTAACTTAATTAGTTGAAAGAGTGTTTTGCATCTGTTTTGGTATCTGAACATAACTAATATTTTCCATGTTTGGCTATTGGCTAAGTAGCACGCTAGTAAATAGCACACCTAAAGGACAAACCAACACAAAAGTTCCCTTTGGGGTTATTTTCCATGCACGCTGTTAGCACTGTTCCAAAAGATAGGAAGTTCTCTCTTTTTCCTGATGTCCTGCTAAGAGGGGGAAGTGTTTAGATGCAATGACTCCCAGTAGAAATGACCAGGACAGGAAACATGTGGTGTTGGAGACTTAAACTCTAACCCTTTTGATCAGAGCCCCACCTGAATCATTTAGGCTTTCTAAGACTATTAGCACACATTCTGCCCGAACACATCCATTTGGATGGAAATGTAAAGTTCAATGTCATCAGTCTGAGACATTCTTTCAAGTCAATTTTTTATATTTTATTTTATATTTTTAATGTTAACTTTCCTGTCCTCTGGGTGTACTTCAAATAAAATGTGCTCTTTTATATTTCTTTATATAATATTTCATATTATAGCTTTCATTTTTATAGAATGTCTTTAAGTATATTTTCCAGATTTATGTTCAAAGCTTAGATCTGATTGTTTGCCACACAATGTAAACGTCGAGCAAATTATCCGAAACATATCATTGTCCTACACAATACATGACCTTTTCTACTGCATTGTTTGCCTTGAGACGTCCCGTATCATGCAAGCTTACTGTTACACAACAAAAGGTGTCCCCCAGCATTATTTTTTCGATCCACCCATATCCCACTGGCAGAGTCTCTGGGACATTCTATCTCATTTTGCTGGAAAAACAAGGGAGGTTACCAGTACTCAGCCAACCCCCTTACCTCCAGAGAGGAGAAAAAAAACACGGTTAATAAATGGAGACCTGTAACTTTACGGGACAGGAAACATGGCCGTCCAAATTGTTTACAGACAATGGAATGGTCAAAGGGTCTTCCTCTCCTGTGTATGACTGCTAGTGGTTTAGACAGAAACCATTATTTAGTCCATACCCTTTTTTCAGTTAGTTCCTCAAATGCCACAGTATTCAATATCTAGTGTGAAGGCTTCCACAGTTTGAAATTTAAAATGGTGACATTTGTTGTAAGAAAAGAGCAAAACTGTTGGTCCTTAGGTCATCTTGCTTGCATCAGCTAACAAATATGATGCATAATCTTTCCATATAGGCCTATGTCCTCTTAAAATTGTCTGTCATTGATCTTGGAAATTGACATTTTAAAGAATCAGGTTATACTTTTGTAATTACCAATGTGCCATGAAGGCAGAGCTAAAGAACACTGGATAAAAAGAAAAGCTGTAAGAAATAAAATAACGTTTTCTTATATTTTCAGAAACCAGTCAGTTGCATTTGGCACGGTGTGCGTAATGGTGCGTAAATGTGCGTCAAACTTAAGACATTGATTGCAGTTTAGACAAACTAAAGCCCATATCAGATAAGTCAATTTAGTGCAAATAATGTAAGCTATTTTGTTAAGTGCTACGGATGCATTTTGCACACTATCTGTTGTTTTTGATTGAGTCAAGCTCCTATCGTAATTGATCTCTGATAAAGTCGACCGGTCCGTTTGTTTGGTGTTTGGTCTTTAAGATCTTTATGTACAGACCTTCGGCCTGTGTATATAAAAAACGGTAATGTCTGTGGCGTGTGGAATTCATGGCGCTCCTCCCTCTCCATTAGCGCACTTCCAGTCTCCCGTCCGTCCAGCGCGAGTCCATCAGTGAGCGCGCAACTGTTACTGTCGGGATTGATCTGCCTCTCTCACATACTTGTTTTTATTCGTGTCTACGATTTAAGGACTATCGAAACATATCTGAAAGAGCACATCTGTGCTGTGCGATCGTGATGAGGAGCTAAGGGTTCTCTTTTTCTCTAAACTTTTTAAGTTTGGATGCCGGGAGGCTTTAGCGTTACTGTCGGGCGATGGCAAAGACATCTCATGTTCTTTCTCTCGTCGACTTTTTTCTCACCATCAACGTGGTTATAGGTAGGACCAAAACATTTCGTTTAATATGATCACATTAAAATAAACACTTAGACCAATAATAAAGGAAACTCATTAAACGTTTTAATTGTAACAGACTTTGTCAATTGGTCCCTGTTGCTGATCAGTCTCGAGACTTGTCTTTATGATGTCCAATATAAAGGCTCGATAAAAAACCCATTGTTTGAAGTAATTACTGGATGAAACACCCATAATGCTAATTTTGCTGTTATATTGTATGAATAGAAAGTTATTGGGTATATTATTATTATCATCATTATTATGAGCATTGTATTCTATATTTTGCTTATTATTAACGGTTATCGAAAAAAAAACTTTTCCAGCCATTTCCAAAGCTATGTGCCCAATAAGCAATATAGTTTTTTCCATGTCCCAATCTATTCCAACACTGGTTAAATTGATTTTATACAACTTAAACTTGTTGTTTTTGTCTAGTAAGAATTATGTTATGCATTATTTTTATAGACTAAATACAGTTGAATCCTCATATTCTCTCTTTGCCTTATCTTGATTCCCACAATTCACGCTTCTTCAAAAGATACAATCAGACATTCACCACCATTGTTCTTTCAGTACCAAGCAATTCAGAAGTAAGAAATAATGTTAAATATGTCAGTCTCCACGATGTGCATGTGTTTTATCATTGATTGTGTGTGCATACAAGTGTGTGCTGGTTCCTCTGGAGCAGGCTACGGAGCGCGGGCCGTGGGGCCATCTAACCCGGCCCCCGGCCCATCTGCCCCGGCTTCCTGCTTTGACACATCCAGTCCGCTGTGCTCTGCAGATCTATAGTGGAAATCTATCCAAGGGTCCCACACCATGCCTCTTTGTGCCACAATGTACTGTGCTGCATACTACACTATACCATACATTCCTTTCCATACAACCATGCCCGGTTGTAGACAGGATTTCACCTTTTGCAAATCTGAATTGCGCTGGTTAACAAACCTGGTGGTTGGGCTATCTGCTTGTACTTTTGAAAATGGCTGACTCACAGTTTCTGTATATATTTGATATGCAATATATGCTGTCACTATGGTTTAAATATATATACAGTGTATGCATGGAGACCATACACTGAACAAATTATACCTCATAATTTCAAACTTGATCAATGAAAACTGTCTTGAGATGAGATGTTTAGGATCAAACTTTGTTAGTCTGGCAGTGGGGAGACCCTATAAAGATGCATGCTGTACGATTTATTTAGCCTTTATCTGCTGTATAGCCACATTTTCTGAGGGTTGATATTGGAAGCTTTATCTTACAAAATTGGGATATTTTGTCGGAATTTGAAATTACAATGAGCAATCAGAGTTTTTTTAAGGTTGTTCTTTTCTGTCTGTGTTGCATGGATCTTATTTTTCTATTTTCAAACTAGTTAAAGCTGTTTTAATATAATGTAACAAGATAAACAGCCAAGGTGCCAGACTATTTAAAGTATTTATATTCTTCATCTAGCATAAAATTAGCAGTCTGTGAAAGTAGGGCTTTACATTAGTAAATTACTTATATCACACTGTAAAAAATATATATATATATTAATTTATCTTGAAATTATTATTAAACCATAACCTTTGTGATCATGGGTAATTTTAGAGCATCTTGTGTGTTTTCTTTCAGCGATAGAGCTCAGGTTTGTGCCTGATCCACCAACTCTAAACATGACTGAAAAGACTCTCAAAATCAATGCCTCAGATACACTTCAGATCACATGCAGGTAAACCTCTGTCCTTGGTGAATTTCAGATCTGTCTTCAAATAAAAAACAACTCCTTTCTTTCAGCTTATGCTTTGTGCATTACTGGGTTGGAAGAGGAGAACCGATACTGTTTATATTCATTAAGCAAAATAAAAATACATGTTAAAAATGTGAAAAATTCTTATCTGCACAACACACAGGGGTCGCCAGATCCTGGAGTGGGCTACACCTCACAACCGAACCCGTTCTGAAACCCGGCTCACCGTATCAGATTGTAGTGGCGATGGACTTTTCTGTAGCACTTTAACCCTCTTAAAGGCAGTAGCCAATGAGACGGGAGAGTATCGCTGCTTTTATAAAAACCTGCCCATTGAAGATGGGAAGACTTCTGTGGGGGTTTATGTCTTTGTTCAAGGTAGGTTTTTCAGTAATATCACATGTGTAATAATAAGCATCAATAAATCATATTAATGGTAAATTAATCGTAAAGTGTATAAAAGCAAAGCATAAAAACTTTACCAAAAATGTTTTTATTTTTTTGTCATACTTCGGGATAACCTCTTCACCTCCTCATTCTTCATAACCTCATTTTGGTGTCACCCTCTGTATTTTTCTTCCTGTTTAAGCCATAACATTTTACATAACTTGTACATTCCTACCCTGTCCAGACGGACAAAATGGAGGAAATTTCTGGGTTGTTTTTGAGTTGATGGTTTAAGGCTTAGTAAGTGTATACGTGTAGTTGTATGAACTTGCACTTTATCAAATGTTTTTAACTGTCTGAAATTGCATGTCTTTCAGAGTGATAATAATTTAAAATGTTATATTTAGTTATTTTGGTTTTATTTTTTATATTTTTGTCTCTTCATTTTAGTTTCAGCATTTAAAAGATGATGTATAGCTTTTTTGTAAACAACACTGCTATAATTTCACCAATACAGTCCAATACTTGTCTATAGCTGAGAGAAGAAATATCATATTTGATTGTTACAACCACATATTTTCTGTATCTTATCCATTTTGTACATTTCTGATATCTGGTTACAGATTATCGCATGCCGTTTGTCCGAATGGCTCAAGATTATGATGTACTGTTTATTCGAGAAGGAGAGCGAGTGGTCATCCCTTGTGTGGCATCTGTGGAGGACTTAAACGTCACACTTTACACGGTTAGTATACTTACACATGCTATAGATGAATGCACACAGAAAAGTATACTTGATCACTCCCATACCGCCTTTAGCGCACTAAGTCAATTTAAATGTGTTCATTACATTACACTAAAAATCACTTCATTTATAAATATATTAATTTAATTATGACACCCATTTCAAAACAATTGTGTTGATTTATCTGAACTTAAACTGAGAACGGATGAGTAAGGATTATACGAATTTAACTTACAAATAATTCATTTGTGTTAAATAAACTTACTTTCAGTGAGTCACTTTTGCAAAAATAAACATCTTTATTTTTAGCATGAGTAATGTACTGTATGGTGCTAGTAGAAAGTCGCAGACTTTACTCCATGATCATGTGCACATATTTATTGACTGAGTAAAGCTGCTTGGAGTAAAGCTGCTTATCAAAAATAAGGATACTTGAAGTTCATTTTTGTAAGCATACTTGGCAGGGCAGTGTTGGCTTACTCACCGGGAGACTGCATCTATCTATCTATTTATTTATTAGATATTATTTATCAGAATGATCTTGCTTGTTCTATAACACCATGCACTGTGCTGTGTTTTACCTTTCTGTGTTTTTCTTATTTGATCCTGTAAAGCTGCTTTGGAACAATGCACATTGTGAAAAGCGCTATATCAATAAAATTGATTGAATTGAACTTGAGTAAAGTTCAAGTATATTTTTTAGTATACTTTATGTAGTAAGTATACTAATATAAACGGACTAGTAGTATACTTGAAAGTGTACTATTTGAATACCGCTTGGGACTAAATTGGCCCACTTTTTAGTTTATAAAAGTATACTTTTTAGTTTACTTTAAGTGTAACAGTAGAAAACTTTTGAGTACACGACAAGTTTACATTTAAGTTTTCATTTGTACTAGAACTATACTCCAAGGTAAACTTGTTGGTATACTGATCGTTTACTAGTTCAATACTTTTAGCACATGTTTAGTCTATGAAAGTAAACTATTAGTTAAGTAGTTTTTATACTGCAAGTATACTCGTAGGGTTTTCTGTAGGTGTATGGAGTAAATTAACACTAAAATCTTTTTATAAATGAAACATTTACAATTGGTAACGTTTAGGCTAATTTACCTTACCAATGCAAACCACTAGTTGTGAAATTCATATTTTAATCTCCATATTAATCTATATTATATACACAACAACATTAACTCATCTACAAATCAAAACAATTAGTAGTTGCTAACGTTAGTTTTCTAATCGCAGTTCAACACAATTTGTATGTATTATATTCCAACCCAAATCAGATTCTGAAGTATGTAGAACTACAAGAAAATAAACTTTACGTGCTGTGGCAAAACATCTCGATTACAACTGTAACCTCTGTTCCCTGATGGAGGGAACGAGACGTTGAGTCAACAGAATGGGGTTTGAACTTGGGAACCTATGCTGCTCAAAAAGGAATTTTTAAAAGGCCAATGAACTTGGCAAATGGTATGCGCATTCCAGTCTCCGCCCCGGCAATACGGGTTTAAAGGAAGCCGGCGTGCCCATTTATTCAGCTTTTTGCTGAGGAACCTGGAAGGCATCTCCCGGTCGCTGCAGTGGTCGACAAAGTGTTGTAGCATGAGGGACACAACGTCTCGTTCCCTCCATAAGGAAACAGAGGTTACAGTCATAACCAGAGAAAAGCCAGGTCTGACCAGGGGTTAGGGTGCAACGGCACTGTGACGTGTTGACAGTACAACATCCTCTCCAGGGAACGCGACTCTCAAGCCAGTGCTGCTGCAGTCTCATGTGCATCAATGGCCATGGCATGGAGCGTGGAGGCAGCCTGCCCCGCAGCAGTGTAAGCTTTTGACACAAGCATCGAATACAGCTTACACACCTTGGAAGAGAGTCTTGGCTGACCCCTCCAAGTGGCAGCGGTCCGTGGGCAGAGATGCACCGCGAGGGCACATTCCACCTGGAGGATATCGACATATCCCTTAGCTGCCCCCCCATCATTGTGAGGATGGCGGTGCGGTACACTGCAGCCCGATGCTCGCAGTAGCCTGTGCAAGCCTGGCTGACATCTACACTGTGGCTACCTCCTGTGCTCTACCGCCAGTGGTCGGGAGCTTGGGAGAATCCTTGGCGTCTGATGCCAGGAGGTCGCTGTCAGATGTTGCGACAGATAGCTCATCCTTATGGTGAGTCTGCCCGCTATGGGACGATCCACCACCGCCAATCGGGACAGGATAGATGAGCGCGGCGGGGCACGGAAGG
This sequence comes from Triplophysa siluroides, assembly GCA_006030095.1. NCBI lineage: Eukaryota > Metazoa > Chordata > Actinopteri > Cypriniformes > Nemacheilidae > Triplophysa > Triplophysa siluroides. Next base: position 2,955,666 of record VCII01000139.1, on the reverse strand, counting down.
AGCTGATGTCGGCGGAGCAACATCCATGGGAGTCCCCATATCATCTCCGCTGCTTGCTGAAGCAGTGAACCTCACCGAAGCGGCAGTCAAGTCCAAACGGGAAGCAGACGGAGTTGCGGCTGCGCTCAGAAAGAATGTAGACTGCTGTGACCGCAACATCTTCACCCACAGGATCTCACAGACAGAACATGTCTGGTCGACAAATGCACTCTGAGCATGCTCGAGCCCCAAGCATGCAATGCATGTGTTGTGCCCGTCGGACTCGAGGATGAGTGTGTCACATCCAAGGAGACATGTCCGAAGAACGTGCACGTTGTAAGAGAGAAGGACATGCTCTTTTTGACTCGCTGCCGAAATGCCCAGGGGAACTCTTTTGAAGAATAAAGGGACGGCTCCACTGCATGCGTCGTAAATCAAGCAGTAAAATTAAACATTCAGAGAATAAAATCACTCAGCATACCCAATGCCTCGCAGGTTCCGAAGAATGAAAACTGAATTGAATTGGAAAGCCATCTTCTTTTATACCCGTATGCACGGGGCAGAGACTGGCATTTGCATACCATTTGACAAGTTCATTGGCCTTTTGAAATCCGAGAGGATAGGTTCTCAAGTTTAAACCCCATTCTGTCGACACAACATCGAGAGACCGTCAGGAAGGGAACTTGGTTAAGTGTTTCTAGGTGGTTACAATGGTGTTGCTAAGGCATTCTGGGTCATTGCAAAGGTGTTGCAAGGTGGTCGCTCTAAATGATTGCTAGGGCATGGCTCGATAGCTTCACAAAGATCCTGTCGTTGGGATTTTTTTGCCTGCCATCATATGCACAATCACATATAAAAGTCATAGCACACCTCTCCTCAATAAGCTGCTAATTTTTACGCCTCATTTAGGGGTCTACCACAAACAGTTTGGGACAAGTTATGCACCGAAAAAAACTGATTAATAAGAAGAGCACCACTAACTTTGTGAAAAAAAGTATTTAATAGTCTACTCAAGCAATTAGGCCAAGTACACTTAAACTTCCACTGAGTAAAATCATGTATACTTAAGAGTAAATTTAAGTATATTTCTGAGAAGTACATAAAGTATATTTCTAAAAAGTACTTAAGAAATAGACTGAACGTATACTTTCCTATTTTAAAGTACACTTATAACACACTTGAATAAACTTCTTTTTAAGGGAAGGGATGATATGTATGTCCTCCACCACTCTTCACCGCTGGTAATCTCCACAAATTTGCACATAACAGAAAATCTTGTCAATTTTAACATTACAAAACAAGAAACACTTTGAAGTGTCATTATCTCTCATCCTGATTTACTACAAACATAATGTAACACTTTATTTTAACATTTACTGTCTAAATCCTGTAATGAGAGTAAAACATAGTTTCAGTTACTCAATGAAAATGTTGTCCAAATGGATTAAGTTTTGTTTAAGAGTATTTATGTCAGTATTACACATTGCAATTGTGTTTGAACAAGAAACCAATACAAATATGTTAGAACAAACTATGTTGCTTAAGCAAAATAAACCACCTTTACAGATTTTAATTTTTTGACTGTAGACATGTTGTGTCTACTCAAATGAACTTTGAAATGCATTGTGGTTCTACAATATGATGTGAAGTAAATGTCTACGGTGTTTGCCTCGAACAGAAGTATCCAGTAAAAGAACTAGTCACTGATGGGAAAGAGGTGCTCTGGGACAGCAAGAAAGGATTCATCATCCAAAGTCATATCGTCAGCTATGCTGGCGTGGTCTACTGCGAAACCAGTATTCAAAATGAGACCTATCAGTCCTCACCTTACATTATGGCTGTTGTAGGTAAGGCAGAACCTTTATATGTGCAAGCATTTATGGATCACATTGAACGTTCTATATTATATACTATTTTTGAATATGTGTTAGATTCAAATATGTAATGCTATTTCAATATTCTATTTTCAAAACTGTTATTGTCTAAGTTTCATGAGCAAGATATAAAGTTGAACGCAAAAGTTAGAGAACAGAATGTTCATCTAATGTTACCAGTCACAAGCAACAGCCAGTTACCTCATTGCTGTGATAACTCAACTGGCATGCCACCATCACGTTTCTTTAATATTGCAGCTTTTTAAGGAAGCGCTTACACACGTCCAGAGAAGAAAATGGAACATGCAGGCAGATGAAATACTTAAAGTTATTGGCAAATAGTCAATTTAGATATTTGATTGAATATAATATTCATTTTTTTTTAAAGAGCTTAAACCCTCCATCACTGACCATGCCTTTAACTCATTTAAAGATTTTTTGACGACGTATTTACATTTCGTAAAATCTGTTTGCCTATTTATTTCAGTTATTTCTAACTATTCATTTTTTAGTCCATTGAACAATCAAAAGATTCTTGTGTTTTCGATGGGACAGCATTGCATGCTTCAAAGTCATGTTGTTGAGACTATATGTGAGATCAGCTGCCCGGGTCTCAAGAGAACAATGCTCCACCCGGCACGTCCCTTACACCCCTTTCCCTCTTCCGCAGGATACAAGATCTATGACCTCACCCTGAGCCCGGCTCAGGAGAGGCTGACGGTAGGGGAGAGGCTAGTGCTGAACTGCTCCGCTCACACTGAGCTTAATGTGGGAATCAACTTTCAGTGGACCTTCCCTCACGAGAAGGTCAGTAACTAAAAACAATACTCCAGCTTTGATACAAGTTCAACTCGTATACGGCATAATGCGTGGCATTATCTCATCTCAGTTTGCTGTATATGTTCATGATGATGATGAAAAACAGGGGTGTGTCTACACCAATGGAGGGATGTTATATCTTTCAACATTTCCAATCACCTTAATATATAAAGCAGGTGTATTATACCGACATTATACTAAGAAATATTTTGATAATAAATAATAAGCCTTCATTTATTTCCATAAATGACAAATTCCACCTCAAAAGGCAATTAACAGTAGACTCAACAACTAATAATACTTAATACAAAAGTCAATTTACAACTGATTTCAAACCTCTTTCCCTATAGAGAAGCGTCAACAGCTCAACAGCCCAATCGCGATATATAACTAAATCCAACAAGAAGAAACTCTGGAACTCTTTAGAGCTGTCCAATACCCTCATTGTGGAGAACGTGACCATAAATGACACAGGAGAGTATGTATGCACAGCCTCCAGCATTCAGATGCAAAAGATTGCACGTGCCTCCCTCATCGTCTACGGTATGTCCATGATCCCTCTGGTTTATGAACGAGAGAAATGTATTACTAAAAATCACTACATTTCCAACAAACTAACTTATATGACGGTCTATTAACACGTTAAGACACTTTTTATTTTTATAAAAAATTGTCAGTCAATAAAGAATATGGTCACCTAAAAATCATAACAGTGATGAGTAATATGAGCATATGGCATGACTCTTTTTCAACTCAAACATTTTTTTTTCAACTAAAATTTGATTGAATTTTTATTGATATTTTCAGAGAAACCTTTTATTGCACTGAATGATCAGATGTTTCAGACTGTGGAAGCAACTGTTGGCCAGCCAGAGGCAAAAATCCTTGTTAAATACTACGCTTATCCAGAGCCCTCTGTCAAGTGGTAAGTAAAGCGTTTTGGGTGCCTAGTATACAATACGCCAATCTATTTACAACATTATCATAAGGTGTTTAAATGTTTCATCATTCTTAAGCCTGGATTAGGACTGTCTAGGCAAGTACTGTAAGACTGAACCTGTTTTACTCTTTTTTTTATTCAGGTATAAGAACGCCCAGCCAATATCATGGAAGGATGAGTACAGAATGAAACCCGCCCGAGGATCTCTCACTATATATGGTGTTACAGAAAAGGATACTGGAAATTACACTGTCATCATGACAAATAAAATCACCAGGGAGGAGCAAAGGAGAACATTTCAGCTTTTGATTAATGGTAGGGTACTTTTCTTCTCAGTTTTCTTGTCTTGTATAAACTTCTTATCGCCTTGTCTTCAACTGTTCTGAGACAGTTATTGTGTGTTAATTTATACAGACCATCCTAGGATTTTGGAAAAGGAAGTGCCTATGGATCGAGATGTTCATATGCATGGAAGTAGCCCTACGCTTAGGTGTACTGCCAGCGGAGGATCCAGCCCTGTCACAATACAATGGCAGTGGATGCCCAGAGAGGACTGTCAAATCAGATTTCAGTAAGTCATACGCCATATGGTTTGATAGAGCTAATTATCTTGTTTGGCTTTGAGTTTTACACTTTTGTTTCACGTCTTGTCACATTACCAAAATATTATCTAAAACATTAATATTTACGTCCTTTTTTCAGTTGATACGATTACAGATTAATCAGCAAATATTATTTTTTATCATCCTGTACTTCAAATGATATTCTGAGACAGAACTATTAACTAATGCATTGTTTTCCAGTCATTCAAAAAAAAAAAGTGGCATGGTAGGGATATTCCAACTATTAAGTTTTTTTTTTTAGTTAACGGTATTATTTTATTAATATTTAAATAATATAGTAAATATATGTATAAAATGTTTGCCATTTCCCAATGAACGTGCTGGAGCTCTTCATATCACAGCAAAAACAGGATTTCCCTTGGCCCCACAGCTTGCTATATAAGGAAACAGTAACCAAACTATTCTTTATTTAGAAACCTTTGTTTAAATATCATTAAAAAATTGTTCACTTACCAGAAAGTTGCAAATGAATTGGGGCTGTTAAACGATTAAGTTTGTGTTGACTTAATATTTGTCGGTGTACTGTGCATATTAATTTTATATTTATATACACATAAAGTACATGTATACATATTTAGGAATATATTTGCATGTATGTATTTATATTTACCAATACTTTTAATTATATATAAATGTTTATTCATTTGTATATTTTAGATTTTTCTTAAATATATGCTTATATGTGTATGTTGTTATATAATATATGCACAGTACACATACATATTTATGTAAAAATAAACGTTTATTCTGAATGCAATAATCGCCATTAATCGTTTGATAGCCCTACTTTGAATGTGTTCAAGCACATTGTTACATATTTGAGTTATTGCTTATGTCCTGTTTTGTCTGTTTATTGCAGAGACTAAGAATGTTTACCAGCTCTTTTTCCTTGTTGCTGTTGTGTATTTGTGTGCTTGGATTATGCATTTCATTTACAGTATTTCTTATCACATTTCACTTCACATTTTTCTCTGGTGTGCAAATGCATCTCACAGTGCAGTTCATTAGAATGGTGTGTTCTAATTGGGCATTCATCCTGAAATATCTTTTGTTATTGGGCCAACCACAATTGCATGTTTGTATTATGCCATTATGCTAAGAAACCAGCCCCAGTGAGTTCTGGTTGACTTGTAACTTTGATTGGCAGACTGTATTCACAGAACACCTCTTCCACGGATGTTGTGATGGTGTAATGAGCGTTCAGGGTCAGGCATCACGCAAACTTTATCTGCAGACTGCACCCTAGTTCCGTAACCCTCATCACAACTTCCTGTTGTTCTAAATCTAGACAAATTCAAATCCTCTGTCCTTGATCAAACGAGACAAATAACACAATGTCTGTCGGTGCATGTAGCAACTGTTTACTCTGGACAAACTTCTTAGCTTTCTTTTCAATTTTTATGTGTCCTATTTTTGTATTTGTGTTTTTCCATCTATTGTTTATATTTTTTTTCTTTGTCTCATCTCACATGGTCTGACCTATATGAGGAACTGGTGTCTAGCCCACATCTAATCCTGATGTCTGTTTATTGATAGCAGAAGTGGTTGTTCCAAATCTGTATAAATGTCTTTGTTCTGATGAACAGGGAAAGATGTTTGGAAGAATGCTTGTAACCAAACAGTTCTTGGCCACCATTGACTACCATAGTAGGAAAAATGGCAATGGTAGTCCAAACGGTTTGCTTTCCTTCATTTTTCAAAATGTCTTCTTTTGTATTCAACAGAACAAATAATTGTTCCTACTATGGTAGTCAATGGTGGCCAAGAGTGGTTTAGTTACAAGCTTTCTTCCAAATATATTTCTTTGTGTTCATCAGAACAAAGACATTTATACAGATTTGAAACAACTTTAGGGTGTGCAAATGATGACAGAACTTTCATTTTTGGGTGAACTGTTTCTGTAACACTCTGCTTCAGGGTTCCCACGGTCAGGGAATTAAAAATGTGATTTCCTTCATCTGGAAAACTATGAAATGTCCTTAAATATAATAAAAAAAGTCATTTAAGCTGCTATATTGTTAGTGGCTTTGTATAGTTAATATACATATTTAAAGTTCGACTCGGGTATAAAATCAGCTTGTTCTTTGTCAGTGCAATGTCTATAAAATGTGATATGTAATATAATATAAATATCAATTTTTTAATATCCACAGACCTAAGGCAGAGGAGAATGTGGTGAAGTGTGACAGATGGAGGGAGATATTTAACAGCACAGGGAAGAATCCCATCAGCAGCCCTACATCAGTTACCGATCGATCTCTCAAGGTATCCCCTTGTCCAGTAAAGTTGCACATTACCTGTAATGTGTTCTTCTCAAAGACACAAGCTATTCTAATTGTACTTTTCTAATTATACACATATAATGTGTCGAAAAAAGCATTAAAGAGAGTATTTAAGAGTTCTTAGTTACTAATCAAATAAGCTTAGAACGCTGATGTTAAGTATGTTAACCCTTACTCACCCTGATTTCGTCCAAACCTGTAAGACAGGTATTTAAGATATTTTGAAGAACGTTAATATCCAAATAAAACTAGCCCCTATTGACTTCCATTGTATGGACACAAAACCCCTGAAACATTTTTCAAAATCAGCTTTTATGTTCCAGAAGAAAGAGTCACATAGGTTTTGAAGGACATGAGGGTAAATCAATTGAAAGAATGTTTATTTTGGGGTGAGCTATGCCTTTAAAGCAAAGCAAAACATTTGAATACAGTTTTAATACTAAAATTGTAAAATATATATTGTAAAAAAGTATACTAGCCACAAGCCAGACCGATAAACAAACACAGACTGGAAGTTCGGGCCAGATGCGTGCATCCAATGAAACCGTCTATACCTTTAAGCCCCCTTATATTTATGATGAAAGTGTACTTTTAAAATGATCCCCTGCCCTCTGATTTTTAATGTTCCAGTATGTTTTTCCACAGACTATCAGCACACTGAAGATCCAGAAGGCAGTTGACCACGCTCTCTACAAGTGCATTGCCACCAACAAGATGGGAACAGATGAGAGAGTCATTGTGTTCCAAGTAACCCGTAAGTGCATGTGTCACATCTCCAATCTGTTTTATTTTCCGATGCAAATTTAGCAGTAGTTCATCTGAATTACATACTACCAATTTTAAAGTCAACATCCTGTTTTTCTTGCTCACAGGGTTCCTAAGTCTAAGTGTGCTCCCTTCTAACGTCCCTATCGAGGGAGAAGACGTAGTGATGCGCTGCGTAGCCGATCGACTGCTCTATGCTAACTTGCACTGGTATCGGGTACTAAACGTAGCCAACCCTGATGCTATTCAAGCGGCCGTGCCTTGTGACACCCTCACTCTGTCACCACTCCCCCAGCCCAACGTTACCATACCAGGCCTGCAGAGCAGCAATACAACACTGGATCTGCCCATTCCAAACGCCACCATAATGGACCAGGGTCTCTACGCTTGCCAGGTGGAGAACGTGAGGACCAGTGAGAGAACCTGCTTACTTCACAACCTCAGACTAAGAGGTTTGTTTTGGATATTTACAGTTGCCTTCTTCACAACCTATGACAACCTATAACTTTGAGGATGCTTATATAATCGGACACTAAAACAAAGCAGATCATTTGTGCCAATAAAACAGCCCTGTCATTGGGTTTTAATTCTTAGTGAATTCGACCCTCAAGTCTTACTTGAGCCTTATGTTCAGTTGGTTCTGTATTGTTCTCTCCACAGCTCTTGAGATGTCCAGAATTGTGACCAATCTGACTGACCAGAGAGTGAATGTGAGTGACTCCACCACTTTAGTGTGTGACGTGTCTGGAACGCCGACCCCTCATGTTTTGTGGACAAAGGACAACCGCACTGTCATAGAAGGATCAGGTGAGAAAAAGTGGCAAAAAATGTATTTAAAGGTTAGTGCCAGTGGTCCAGTATACTGTTGTGTTGTGTAAATGCGTGTCTCCCCTCTATCCCATAAACATGAAGCTATAAAGGCAATAAAGAACTAAAATATATTAAAAGTTCTCTGTTTTATTTACATTTAGACATTTAGCAGACGCTTTTATCCAAAGCGACTTACAAAGAGTTTAGGGAGCAATAAGCGATATGTCATACAGGAGCCATAATACATTAAGTGCTAATACAAAGTAACTGGTTTCAACAAAAGCTAGACCACTACCTGTTGAGAGAAACAACATTTGTCTTTCAAGTATTCACAGAAGAGATGGGTTTTAAGTAGTTATTTTGATCTGTGAAATCATTTCATTATTTTGCTTTTCAGCTTTGTTTAGAATAATTTATAAAATGAAACTAAATCAGTGATGTCTCTATGGCTGCTTTTACAGCTTGTGAAAATGTTACTTTAACACTTTTGGAGTGTATGGTAACATTTATGTCTCTGTTTTCTTTATTGTCAGGTGTGATTCTAAAACAGTCAAATCGTGTCTTGACCGTCCAACGGGTGAAAAAAGAAGATAGCGGTCTGTACGTATGCACAGCGTGTAACCAGCAAGGCTGTGAATCTAAAGAGGCCCGTATCACTGTGGATGGTCAGTCTATTTACAAATTAGACTGACAAATAAAACTCATTGTTTTGGTTTGTTTAGAGCGGTTAAAACTGCCTTAATAACTTAGTTAATTAAGTGAAAGTTCAGCCCGAAATGAAAACATGTTATCATTGACTAAACCCAACAAAATCACTTGAAGGGACAGTGTACCCAGAATAAAAAATCTGTCCAAATTTTATTAGATTTTTTGTATACTGTCAGAAAATAGTAATCATCACAAGCTATCACTGGGAAGATACCTTTTAAAAAGGCCCCAATATGTACTATTTAGGTAAAGATATGTATACATTTCCAATATGTACCTCTGAGGTACCAATATGCACTCTTTAGGTGCAATGGTGTACCTTTTGAACATTTAAAACACTTTTTTTACATTTTTCTGTAATGCTTTTAACAATGTGCATTGTTGCCCAACAGCTTTACAGAAAAAATGGAATACAAAAAAACTGATATAGTAAAAGTACATGCATGCATTTTGTATAATAAAAGAAAAATAGGCCTAATAAAAACGTCTAATCTGCTCATCCCAAAACTGTTGCATTGACCAAAAATGTCATGAAAATATCTTAAGGTCTCTTACACTGATTTTTCATTCACTTTCTATTCACTTTGTGGAAAGTGCAAAATCATAACCCCAAACATCGCAGGGTGGACACGGCATTAAAGACATGCTTTTAGAAGAAACGTCTCATTTCGTGTCGAGCTTAGTCTCCCACTGACTTTTATCCTGATATGTGAAGAGATTGTGTTTTAATCAAGGCTCTGTGTTAAAAATAGCTCTCTTTAGCCAGTCAGGAAGAGGCCTATGTTAGCGCACATCCTTTTACGAAGTGCTAAAAAGAAAACAAAGCAATATCCCAGAAGACAAAAGAGTAAAATGAACCACCCTCTCTCTCTCTCTTTATCACTGGTCGAGAGACTTACCTCTTGGCATTCTTTCACTTTCTCACATCACAAAACAGAGACACATAAATAGCAGCCAAAAACAAAGACACACTGAGTACGTGACTCATCTCTCAACATCACTGTTTCAGCCGTATTCAATAAGGCCTGCTAACAAGGAGTCTTTTCCCCAGGCCGAGAAAGAGTGAAACAGCGGGAGGGAATGAGAGAGAAATAAACGGTGTCCTTTATATCTCCTTTGACCAGTTGTATGCTTGTGCAGATAAGAGAACATGGCACTTTTCACCTTTTCATACGAACCTGCTGGTTGATTTTGGCTTCGTGTCCACTGTTCAGGCTTATTTTGGTTGGATTAAATATCAGGTCAGAACACAATTCACATTCCTTATGACTGTAGCCATAAACGCCCCAATACAAATATTTCCCGGTAGGTTGTTCCTCTGAATTTATGCACTTTTTTGCCCGTAATACAAAGTCCAAAATAAATATTTATCTGATTCCATCATAAACGTCTGATTAAATGTACCTGTCTGAAATCATTTTAAATAATCATCTCCTCCAATGTTAATATTTGGTTTTCTTTCTGTTATCTGATCATGTGGTTCAATTCAACAGGTGCTGAAGAAAAGATGAATGTGGAATTGATCATGCCCATCGGTGCTGTGGTCATCGCCATGTTCCTCTGGCTCCTCATCGTCTTTGTTATTCGCAACAGAAAACGGGTAACGCTCCACTCCATCCCTCTTCTTGTTTTCTCTCTCATGAACGCTCACAGTCAAACGCTCCTCTTCTCTGACTGATTGGAAGTGACTGTCCAGGCCATCCCTATTGTGTCCTCAGCCCACATTCTGCTCTGGTGTGTCACGTAGACCACCCAGTCTTGAGCCCCGTGCTGTCCCTGTGGTACTCCAGCCTTAATTCAACTTCTTTATGTGTACCAGCTTCCAGTAACTCATTAATGGGGTTTTTATAAAGAGGAAGACTACAGTCTCATGTGGCCAGACACTTGACTTGCAGGCCAGGGTGAAGTCAAGAACCGCCCACTTAGACGGGAATGGAAAAAAGCCCCCAAATATTGCACATACATCTCGTGTAAACGTAGTTAACTGAAATAAATACTAATTTTAAAGAGCCAGTATGTGTGACCAGTTTTACACAAAACACTTTCACTGACATGAATCAGGAAATAAACTACAATTTAAACTCTCCTCATTCACAGCCTAATGATGGAGACTTGAAAACCGGCTACCTGTCAATCATCCTCGACTCGGATGACATGCCGATGGACGAGCACTGTGAGAGACTGACCTATGATGCCAGCAAGTGGGAATTTCCTCGAGACAGACTTAAACTAGGTGAGACTGGGCCTTGTAGGTGCACCACTCACATGTTTAAAACAGCATTAAAGCAATAAAAAAACATCCAAACACTCCAATCTTACCATGCATGCACATGTTAAATATTCAAAAATGTGGCACATTGTTTTTTTAAGGGGAGCCGCTGGGCAGAGGAGCATTTGGTCAAGTAGTAGAGGCGGCTGCATATGGTATTGAGAAAGTCACCACCTGTACTACAGTAGCAGTGAAGATGCTCAAGGGTACGAAGCTTTTTTTCGCTTATCTTATAACTGTATGTGGTTTACAGTAGGGTCCAAATTAAAATGCATTTAGTATTTTCCTGTAATTCATTCGTTATCACTAAAACAATTTGGTTTATTTAAAAATAGCATTTTGAAAATATCGTAGTAAGTTCCCTTTAATGTATATTTTACACTCTATAAAACTGTAATTTTACCGAATTGTACAGTTTTATTTTACTGAATTTTTACATATTTTTGAAAAGCTGTAGAAAATTTTAAATGACAGAAATATAATATCACAAATGTTCAAATTGGGCGTAAAATTACAGGGAAAACTTGCAATTTTTTCTGGCTTCCCAGCTGCCTGAATATTACCTTTGTTTTATGCGTTTTTTACCGTTTACTCAACCTGGCATCAACATTCAGCCAATTCAAATCAATTATTCTAATATGATTTTAAGAATGAAGGGCATCTTTATGTGCTTCAAAGAAAGCAAAAGAAGTCATATTTGATCTTTTGCATATAGACCTTATGCTGTCAACGTCTCAAATTTGCTTATTTGATTAGAGAGACCAAGAAATAATGCAGAATTGCTAATATTTCTTATTCATGTTCCAAACATATGTTCAATGAGTTCCCCATGTTGATATAGTAAAATACTTGATTTGGCAATATATAGGTAATAGAAATAAGAGTATAAATAGGAAATACAGTCAAACTAACAATTATTCAGACACCAGATATAATCTTTGATATTTTTTACGGGTGAAGGACACTTTAGTTCATCTATGTAAGTGAGGAGAGCAAAATAAAATGTCAAATTTTGCCAAAAAATTCTTCATACAGTAGACTACCAGTCAAATTGATACACATTTGGGACCAAATTAATTATTCAGACACTTTGACCTGACCATGTTTTTTCTTTAGTTGCTAATTATTTCACCCCAGACTGACCAACATAAAGCATTGCTTCATAATTGGTTGCCCTTAATTGGTATTATTAAATGCATACTTACATGTAACAGCTGACCGCTATTCAACCTAATCCATAACTTTCTATCAAAGTTATCGACCCCATGAACAAGTTTAACAGTTCTTGTCATATTTTATTACCATTTTCTGAACTATGGTAAATAAACTCTGATAAGGATAGAAATGTTGAAGGTGTCTGAAAGCATTTTGATTTGACTGTAGATTGTAGTAGAATTTTATTACATTTTGACTCCAGATTTTCAATGTGGTTTTGGACCTTTGGGTCCCACTGTATGCATAGGTTATACTGTACGACATGTACACACCTACAGAATGCCAATTTGAGTCTATGTCAGACATGTACAGTTTTCCTGTAGCTCAGTGGTTAAGAGCATGTCGCTTGTAACGCCAAGACCGTGGGTTCGATCCCGGGGAATTTCACATACTTAGAAACATATGTATAGTATACTGCAATGTAAGTCGCTTTGGATAAAAGCGTCTTCCATATGCATAAATGTCAATGTGTACTTCACTTTTAAACACATCTGGCTGCAATATTCCCAAACTCCAACAGAGGGAGCCACTGCCAGTGAGTACCACGCTCTGATGTCTGAGCTGAAGATCCTCATCCATATTGGGCATCATCTCAATGTGGTCAACCTTCTAGGAGCCTGCACCAAACCAGGTGAGTTTCCTTATTTGCTTCTATAAAATCTTCATTTTTTAGTAGACATGTTGTACGTGTGTAACTGTCTATGTCACTCTCTTGCTCACTTTTCAGGACCCTTGATGGTGATTGTAGAGTATTGTAAACACGGTAACCTCTCCAGCTATTTGAAAAGCAAGCGGGGAGATTACAGCCCATACAAGGTAAATAGCCCAGAGCACTTTTGAGTATCTGGACAATTTTTGCCCCAATCCCTTGTTCATTTCTGACCCATCAGGCCATTATATGAACAATACTCTGTAATCCTCTGATGTGCTCAATTCTTATACAAAAGCCTCGAGTGAGACCTTGAGCAACAGCCAAAGAGCTGTCAGGCCTCTGGGCTGTTCAAGGTTAAAGCTGTTGTTCTCGCACACAATGAAGTGTACCCGGGACTGCATTGGTATTTCTGTGACAGTCACAGTTCTGACGCGTTGGTACTGTTTGACCCTGACGACCATGCTAACTTAACCTGACAACAATGGAAACTGATCCACCTGTGTCTCAAAAGCGCACGGCACGGCAGTGCCAGAGGGAGGTGCAGCAGGAAGAGGATTTGCGTGAGGGGGATCTGGGTCTGGGAACCAGTACTCGCCTGGACATCTGCACTGGCACTGCGGTGTGTACCAGACTGAGTGAAAAGACCTCCATGAACCATGAGCAGCACGAGCAAGGTACAATGGACGTCATGTTAATCTGTACTGTTAGTTGGTTAAAGGTGCTGTGTGTAATTTTTTTGTAGGATTTATTGACGGAAGTCGGATATTATCGTCGAAAGGGTTTATGAGAAAAGAGACGGTCGCGTTCAGAAGACACTGCGTTAACACTTAACTCTGATTACACATGAGACTAAGTGAGTATTTAGCAAACGCGAGCGTCTCTTTTATTAAAAACCCTTTCGACCTGTCTGCAGCAGGCACGTGTTTTGACATGACGCGCCACACACATGACGGGCTAAATACATGTTTTGCCGAGCTTCGCATTACTGCTTCCCCTTGAAGAGGATTCACGGATCGCCACGGCTTCAGAGGTGTATAAAGACCTTATGAAGTGTTATGTTTTTGTTATCGTAAAATGAATTATTTCTATCTACATACGCCGCGGCTTCCCTCGCATGGAATTGGCCATGTTGTTTCTACAGTAGCCCTAAACGCACAAATTGCTCTACAGAGCACATTTCGTAAATACATGATCTCCTTCTTCAAAGAAACGACAGCGTGATGTCATCTTAGTCCTGTGTCAGCCATCTATGTCAATGCTTGGAAAGGGAGAGGAGAGGTGTGGAGTGGAGTGGAGTGAGCCGTTGGTTGCAGTTCGCAATCTCTCCACTAGATGCCGCTAAATTTCATACTCTGGACCTTTTAAATTGAGAAAGTGGTCATAGGGGACACTGTAATGATTAAAGAATTTTCCTTTTTAACTTATCATGAATTTGTTTATATAGAGAGTTCAGACTGGGATCAACTGACATTGGAGGATCTCATCAGCTATAGTTTCCAGGTGGCCAAAGGCATGGAGTTCCTCGCCTCCAGAAAGGTAATATAGACCTTTTTGTGGACACACCACAAAGGATTTACTATACATTATTATTTTGAACATTTACTACTGATCTTAAATCATAATACTACTTCGTATTTGCCAGTGTATTCATCGTGACCTGGCAGCCAGAAACATCCTTCTCTCTGAAAACAATGTGGTGAAGATATGTGACTTTGGACTGGCCAGAGACGTTTATAAAGACCCTGACTACGTCCGTAAAGGAGATGTGAGGGCCGCTGTTATAAACATTAACACTAACTCAAACCATTTGATTTTGCTAGTAAACTTGTACTTGAGCACTGCCTCTTTCTCTTGCTCATTCTGACAGGCTCGTCTTCCTCTGAAGTGGATGGCCCCAGAGACCATCTTTGACCGCGTGTACACCACACAGAGTGATGTGTGGTCGTTTGGTGTACTCCTCTGGGAGATCTTCTCACTTGGTAAGAAAACCCTTTTAATGTCATGAATCTCATAGAAATAAAAGTAGGGCTTTCAAGCAATAAATCGTGATTAATCGCATCAAGAATCAACGTTTGTGTTTACTGTACATAACACAAGTCTGTGTACTATGCATATTTATTTTGTATATATAAACACATACACACAAATATTTAAGAAAAAAATTAAATGTAAATATGAATATACATTTATATATAATTTCATTCATTGCTAGGTAAATATAAAAAAAGTTTAAATATTTCCTAAATATATATTTTTTGTGTTTATAACAGACATATAGTATGTAAACACAAACATTTATTCGGTTTGCGATTAATCGCGATTAATCGTTTTGACAGCCCTGAAAATAAACTCCACATTTAAAGGTGCTGTAAGAGATTTTGGTATAAAACCAGTGGGCTATTTAAATGGCAAAAAGAGATACTTTTTGCATGAAGGTCATGTTGTGTTTTCCCAGGAAATGCCCATTTATGGGAATCAGGAAGCTTATAAAGGTTAATTGAAGCATGTCAATGAAGTTAAATGTCATATTGGGAGTCCTTTTTTGTGATGTGAGCTCTACTAACATCACTTACAGCTCCTTTACTATTCTTTAGTGTTAATCTTCAAGACCTAAAATCAAGAAGAGAACAAAAGATCATCACAGTATTACAAAGATATAACTTGAATGTACTCAACCTGGCTTGAATTGTCTCATCTTCTCTGGTGCAGGTGCATCTCCGTATCCAGGTGTGTGTATCGATGAGTCCTTCTGCAGACGGCTAAAGGAAGGAACCCGAATGAGAGCTCCAGACTACGCCACACCTGAAATGTTAGAAACAACAACATTTTTTACACTCTTTTAGGGTTCAATCACTAGAAATACTGAATAATGTCATATTCTTTTCAGATACCAGATCATGCTGGACTGTTGGCTTGATCGACCTAAAGAGAGGCCAACTTTTACTCAGTTAGTCGAGCATATGGGAAATCTGCTACAAGTTAGCGCTCAACAGGTTAAACATTTTTTTTAAACTCTGTGGACTTTAAAATTCTCTTATTTGAGTGAAATTTATTAGTCATGTTCAAAATGTAATTCATATCTGTCTTGTGTTTAAGGATGGAAAGGACTACATCCCATTAACAAACGGAGAGGTGGAAGACTGTTCACAGTCCTCTCATCACAATGCTAAATCTAAAGTGACATTATACACAAGCAGCGCAGAGGCACAGCTCCACTATGATAATGCTCCTACTCTGGGGTTTGTTTACACTAACTTTGTTGAGGTGTTTTTGTGATGTTTTTGGAACTCTATTTACCATTTCATGTAAGCACCCAGTTGTCGGACTTTTGTGCATTGGTCCACCCAAGCTTGAAGACATTCATCTCTATTCTAACAGGTTACCACAGCAGATAGACGGTTGTGGTGTGCCAATGAGTATGGCAACATTTGTGGATATTCCCTTGGAGCACACTGCAGTTATGGTACATGAGCTTTACAAAACACGTTGAGATTAGCCTTTAATACTGTCTAAGAATAAAACTGTGCAGTTGTACGCTGAAGGAGCTATTTCAGACCTGACCCTTAAAGTAACCCAAAAATGTTAATTCCGTCAATATTTATTCACCCACATGTCATTTAAACATGAAGAAAAAATATCTTATTTTGAGAAATATCTCAGTGGTTTTGTGTCCATACAATGGAAATCTATAGGGGTCAATGTTGTTTGGTTACCAACAGTGGCGTAACTTTGTTTTGAAAAGTGGTGGGGACCGAGATGATAAAACAATACTTTTATAAATTATAACTCGTTGGAAATATTTATCATACATGGTGGGCGGTCCATCTATTGGCTATCATGGGGAAAGGTCACTTGGCTGTTGCGGTGCATTACACTTATAAACAGTTTATTCCAATGACTAAAAACGTCACTTTTCATTGGTTTAAGCGTTTTTGTGCTTGGACACTGGATGCGCCGCAAGTGAGGATGATGCATTTTTACTATATACTGGCCGCGTTTGTGAAGTTGCGGCTCTCTGTCTTCCGCAAATATACTTACGAGTGTGAGCAATGGGAGATGGTGAGAAAGCGGCGCATCCTGCGTTTTTCTCAAGTTTTAGATGTTAATGGCCCCTAAACAATACACACCTTCCGCAAGCATTTTTTAATTTCTTCCAAAAAGTGGTGGGGTCATGTCCCACATGTCCCATTCGCAAATTACGCCTATTCTTCAAAATATCTCCGTTTGTGTTCCAAAGATGAAAGGAAGTCATACATGTTTAAAATGACACGAGGATGAGTAAATGAGTAAATGAGGAAACAATTTGCAGTTTTGGGTGAACTGTACATTTAAGAACAAATGTTGTGGGTGTAACTTAAACCAGTGTTTTTAACTACATATTTTAGACACTACCACATTTATATTTATGCATTTGTCAGGCACTTTCATCCAAACCAACATTACATTTTAACACTTAACATATTCCCTGAAAATCGAACGCACCACTATTCCGTTCTTAATACTGTGAGCTAGAGTAGTGGTTCTCAAACTAGGGGCGCCAAGATGGATCAAGGGGAGCCACATATTTTGTGGAATTTATATTATAGATATTTATCATAAATTTTATGCAATCAAACATCAGAAAAATAAGACCACCGACCAAAAGAACTGATGTTCCACCATTGCATAACTGAATTTGTGTTTGGTATAGTTAAAAGTTTAAGATTATCAGTCTTTATTTGGGGCGCGCAAAGTGATACACTCTACACAAAAAAGTTTGAGAACCACTGAACTAGTGAAAATCAAAATTGTCTTCTATATATATTGTAATGCTAAAAACTGTGATGATCTCCATACAGAATGGTCACATGGACTGTGGAGTGGGCTTATCACGTGAACAGATGAAAGCTCTGGATCGCCACGCGCAAAGAACCTCCAATTTTAGGTGGATTGTAGCACCATCACATTGATCTTGATCCAAGTACAGGCATAGAGACTGAAACAGGAATGTTTAAAGACATGTTGTCTGTGTTTTCATCCTTAGCCCACTTCTGCGGTGCAAGAGTAAGGAGTCTTTAGCTTCGGAGTCATCCAATCAGACCAGCGGCTATCAGTCCGGCTATCATTCAGATGACACAGAAGCGCCCATTTACGCCAACGAGGAAATGATTCTGAAGAGAGACTTCCAGAAGAAACCTCCACTGCCTAAGAGATATGAGAAGTTCATTACAGATGTCCGTTATAGCGCACCTCCGGTTTAATATAATTTTCGTTCCATATTAGGTTACTCCTGTCATTAGTCATAATGACTCCACATGCACTATGTCATCCAACAACAACAAACTGACTCTCGCTTAATCTTTTGAATTGTATGTGTAATGGAACCACTCACTCATTTAAACTTTTTCCTTTTATTATACTCATTTTTTGAAATAAATGTAATATATTGTGTTGGAACAGGCTGTTTTGGAGCAGATAAGATGTATGTTTTAGTTTTATTCTTGTAAATGTCAGGGAGATTTCGAGAGAGAGAGAAAGCAATAGCAATACAATCATGTTTACACAGATGCAGAGCAAGTGGCCTCACAGTGTGTCCATGCCACTTCCTGAGCAGAGACACGCCCTCTTCCTGCCGAACAGGAAATAGCAACTGGAATGTCCGAAAATTGAGTGTGTAAATGTTTTCCATTTTTTGTCTTCATCTTTTGCATTGTCTGCCAATGAATGACCAGACTTGTTCTCTCTCAAGCAACAAACAGTCAGATTGTTCTCCTCCCTTTTTGTTTTCTCATCTTTGTTTCTGATCTGATTTGATTGTACAGTTTGTTATGAGGACCTTTTTGTAAGAAAAATGTCAGTATTTTGCCATAAAGATTATTATTTAGTAACACACATTCTTGTTTTTGTTTTTTTGATAAACTCTTGCCAGTTGTAATTCATGTGTATGTGGTTGTTAGAAAAAGAATGCATCTTTGAAGACCCAGCTCTTCCTGTATGTGTTTCTAAATGACAGTAAGGAGACAATGCAGCCTACTTTAGTTGTTTTCCAGTTTCAGTTGGATTCGCACCATGCCACTACCAAGGCCACATCATAACAACATAATGAGATTTTTTGATTAAGTAAGCACATCACAATCATTTCACAGGGATTTGCTTTGTTGACATCTTTGTGTTGCATCAAAAAACTATGTTCTCTAACATACATAACCTGCGTGTGCACTTGATAGCTAATGTAGAGAACATCAAAGTACTGGTTGTAATCCCAACGCAAAATATAGGTTACTGTGATTTTACTTTGGTTGTTCACACACACACACGCACGCACTCACACACACACACACGCACACGCACACACGCACGCACGCACGCACGCACACACACGTCTGGTTTACTATCTCCGTTTGGACAGTCCATAGGCATAATGTTTTTTATACCATACAAACTGTATATTTTATCCCCTAATCCAACCCCTAAACCTAAAGATCATAGAAAACTTTTTGCATTTTTACATAAAAAAAAAAATACTGCTTTTTGCCCATGAGGACCTCAATTTTGGTCCCCACAGTGACACGAGTGCCCATGTGTTGGTGTGCATTCAGGTTTAGGTCCCCACCGGGATATAAAAACATGTACACACATACACACACACAGATATATAGAGACAGAGGATAAAATAAGATAAACACAGGTAATATTTTAATGCAGACTTTCAATTCCAAATTTCCTAAAATGTGTTGTGTAGTGAGGACATGTCACCTCCCTCTTTCAGCTCCACCATCTAGATTGATTACAGACCTCGGAACAATGAGAAAAGAGAACCGAGAGCAGAATACCATTCTACAAGTGCATCAGTTATTATAGGAAACGTTCCTGGTTCCAGTTTATCTCAATAATGCATCCTAATAATCCCTTAGAGGATTAGAAGTGTTGTGTACACAAGGTAGAAGATATGCGTCTTTAATCTAGATTTAAATTGACAGATTGTGTCCTGCACACTATTCAGAAGCCTGTTCCAGAGTTGGGTGCTAGGCAGGAAAAGGATCTACCACCTGCACTCGATTTGAAACTCTAGGTATTATCATCTTTCCAGAGCCCAAAGAGTGTAGGGGACTGTATAGTAGTAGAAGCTCACTCAGGTACTGTGGGGCCTAATAACAGCCACTTTAGGGACATATCCTAATGACATTGATGAGTTAAAAATACGAAGCAGAGGATCTATATTTTCAGTGCACACCTTTTTCAATAAACTAATAGGTATACGTTTTTGAGACGCTGTTAGGGACAAGAGAGTGAGCAACAGAGTGAACCAAGCATAACAAAGTCTGACTGCCAACAGTGTTGCCACTTTGCAGGCATACATATGCAGCTGTTAATTTACATTTATGCATTTGGCAGACGCTTTTATCCAAAGCAACTTACATTGCATTATCCTATACATTTATACATAGGTATTTGCAATTCCCTGGGATCAAACCAACAACCTTGCGTTGTTAACCTAATGCACTGAGCTACAGGAAAGCTTTGCACTTTTATTTACACTATGCGCAGTAAAATTTAGTTTTACTAGTTTTTATATATGATTTGATCTATTATATATTTGATGTTGTGGTGTTTGTAGAAACATTTTATTTGATGTAACTGGAATGGTCTGGAGTTGAGAAACATTAACACAAGTGTCTAATCCTGTTGCTTCAGATGTAAGTCTATTGTATTAGCTTATTTACCAGTGTGAAACTTTGCTGTTCTTACCTGGACCATAAAATGCCGAAACACAGCGTAAACTTTGCAGGGTATTTGCAGGCATTCTGTAGGAATAATAAAATCCCGCAGGACACATTGATAATATGTGCAGGATATACTTACAGGTTTTATCTGTTTTATCTTTAGACCTATCAGTATAACAGAAATATGCAGGAGCATCCAGCAATCCTGCAGCACAAGAAGTCCTTCAGGAAGTTGTTTTCTTGCAGGATTTATTTCATGTAAAAACCTACAGCATCTGGATTCTACAGGATAGGCAATAAAGTCAGCAAAAGAAAACAATAGTTGCTGAAGTCTTAGTCATTTTATTTGATAAGATTCAATTATTTCAACTATTTTATGTCAACAGTCAACAGCACTGACTGTTGACATGCAATAAAAGTCCTTACAAACAATCAAACAAACCAAAAAACAAACACACACGCAGTAAATAAACAAACAAACAAACAAACAAATAATTAAATAAATAAATAAATAAATAACTGTAAGAATAGCAAAATGATCTATTAGATATTCAAACATCCAATTTCAGTATTCAGGAGATTGGAGTCTGTACACTGAACACGTTTAACTTTTATATAATTCAAATGCAATCCAGCAGTTTATTTCTAATCCACCTCCCATCTATTTGGCTGGATGCAAAAACACTTGAAGTAAACACAGGTTGAGTGTATGTCTGTGCATTTGATAAGTTCAACTGAGTCTATCCCTCTTTCTTTTCAAATGCCTGTTGCTGTTATCCCCGATTCTCTGTCTTTGGCACAGTAGCCTAACACATATGTGTCGTTGAGTTTCTTTTGTTACAGACTCTGTAGACTATATGTCTGGATAGTGGACATGGTCTCGAAGTACTGGTTCCAGTTTGAGGGCTTGTGGTGATCGATTGAAACCGAGTATGCATGTGGCCATTAGTCCTCGAAAATGATGCTATACTTTTATGTAAAATATAGCCTAATAATGTATATGTCAAAGCAACCAGTATTCCAAATTTTATGAAGCAACGTGAATTACTTGATGAGAAACGTTCCCACCATATGTCAATGGCACACTCACCTTAAACAGTGAGCAGTGCAGTTTTACAGGCAGACGTTAGGGGGCGACATTGGACTTTGGTTAAAAGCCTTTGTGAATACTAGGCTTTTGCAGTCGTTGTAAACTAGTTGAAAAAGTCTGTTTCAATAAATTATTTCAAAACTCTTATTTTACCCTGGCATCATTATTAAAAATGTTTACATTCCCTGTGGAAATAAACACATACTGTATTTAAAATATTTTGTTTGCTGTACTGTATACTGCGGAAGGCTTTGTGAGACCAGTTTTATTGCACTTATGCTTTTTGTTGTCCTTGTGTTGTTCCAATTGCTTCCATTGTTTACCTCATTTGAAAGTCGCTTTGGATAAAAGCGTCTGCAAAATGACCAAATGTAAATGTCATTTATCAGAAACGCAGGTAGCAATTCACTGTTTTGCATCATGCAATTAAAAATAAAAAATTGTGAAAAGGGCTCAAACCTGAGGGACAGAAAAAGTGCTGAATTTGCAAGAGTGGATTTATTCATAAGACCCCCATTTCGTTGTATGGAGACATATTTTTTTCTTCAAATGTCTTGGTTATACAGAGGTTTAAAGCTTATTCCACAGACAGGGACATTAAATGAAATGATCCACTCAGCTCTGGACATTTTTTAGACAGGGCAATGAAATATGCATGATCAAAAAACAGGCCACACATAATTCTGAAAAAATGGGGAATTAAAATGAATTCCGTAAATACCAAACAGATAACCATGGGATAGGGATCCACGGTAAAGTGCATCCATGTGATTCTTGGTTTGATCCATTGTTTAGATCCATCCAGCTTTCATTACAGAATGTAAGTGATTAGCTATTTTGCCAACAAGTATCGAACAAAGCTGTGCATTTCACAGATGCCATAAAAGAGAGTATAAAATTCCAAGCACCGAAATTCCTGTAACAACAGGTGTAGAAACCAAGATACTTATCTACTTTTTTTCATTGTTTATTCCAGAAGCATCTCACAAGAAATTGTAAGAACAAATGCAGAACACCACCAGCACAAAAAATGCAAGAGAGAGATTTATATAGGATTATACATTTAAGCCCAAGGTACAGTATGCCTGCATACAAGATGCCAAGCACTTAAACTGGTGAAACTGATCTGTGGCCTCAAGGGGGAGTGTGTACATCACGTTTAAGAGCAGGCTGCTGAAGTAACAGTTAGAGGCTTTTGCGCTTCAGTAAATTGCTAGTCTTGCTCTCCTGAATTCTTCTGTCTAGCTAGAATCAGGGTTGCACTGGTACAGAAGCTGACACATTAAAACCTTCAGGCAGACTTGGTTAGAGTTCTTATAGGGCACTACAACACACAAGAGACACATTTGTGTGCAACCCACGCCATTGTCAAGTAGTTAGCCCCAGGCCCATACGCAAACATTTTGCAATGCCCCCCCTCTGTCCGTTTGCGATTGAGGCCCCTCCGTCCAATATACCTGGATGTGGGCCCCCAAACCCCCCCGGGCCCTTATGCACCTGCATACCCAGATGCGATGGCGCTGACTGATTCACGTGACCCTGAACACTACTGAATTGTATTGTGCTGTAATACTTTGTAAAAAATGGTTGACTTGCTCATGGGTTGTTTTTTACTCATAATCAGAAAATATGATATGTGTTGCAATCCAAATCATATTTTCCGCAAGCAATATTAAACTTGAGACTGACTGCTGCCCTGAATTTTTGTAAAACAGTCTGATAGCAGCAGCATAAAAAACACAGTTTAAAGCCTTATTTTATATAGTGCTCGACATTCATCAGATATTCACAAGTTTACACTCCAGTAACACCACTTGAAAAATATACAGATGAGGCGTTTTGAACATGATGATAATATAACAGCATACAATTCCTTATATCACATCATGTCAACAATGAAAAATCTGTTACAATGTATAAACGTCTTTGTTCTTCTAAACACAAAGGAACAAACAGATCTCATACCCCATTTACTGCCATAGTAAGGAAAATAAATATTATGGGATTCAACAGGGGATGAGATCTGCATGGTAACTGACATTCCTCCAAATATCTTCCTATGTGTTTAGCAGAACAATGACATTTATACAGATTTGGAACAATCTGTATAAAGTAAATGTGAGTAAATGATGACGGAATTTTCATTTTTGGGCAAATTTTTCCCTTAAAGATAGAGAAACAAAACTATTAGAAACAACAGTCTATTAGCTGAAGATATGTCACAAGGAGGTGTTTTCATTTCATTTCAGATGCCATCAAAAAACCTTAGCTTTGTATACTGTGGTATGCCAATTGCTTCCATTGTTTACCACATTTGTAAGTCACTTTGGATAAAAGCGTCTGCCAAATGACTGAATGTAAATGTGGCATCATTGTTTTAAACACAGGGCTGCAGGAATCAGACAATTATTGAATAGAGTTCAAAAGCCAAACTGCAACAGATATCACATTGGGAATTAAATATTGAGCAGTGAACAAATTATCTCAAAAACATTAAGAATCATAATGAAATTTGGTTTTACCCTGTAATGGGCTGTGCTTTGATGTTTTGATGATGTTTTAAATTGCGTCTGCTAGTGGTTTCACCCACAATTCACATTTACATTTTTAAAACACAAAACAATAGCAAGATATGGATCAGATTTTATAAAAAGTCGCAGAAAGCAAACACAATGATGGTAATGATTTATAAATAGATGTCACTACACTCGACTGATGAGTTGCTTATAAAACAGTTTGTGTTTGTGAGCTTTAAGCAGCTGTGATCTGGGGATTACCTCAGTCAGACTATTGCAACGCTCCACAAACAATACAAAATTCCCAGTGTTACAGTAAGTGCAGCGAGTTGGACAGGATGTGTCCTCTCTCTGTTCACAAGCGTGTTGCCACAGCTGGCCTAAAGTGGTCTGTTAGGAGTGATAAGAGTTCTCAATGATAAGACTCGGTAACGATCTCATCTGTGTGATGTCATACACCTGAATAACAATTTCGAGAACTGGAAAGGGTTACAGAAGTTCAGGATGTTGTTCATCCATAACTGCGTAGCCCAGAGTCTACCTAGTTCCGTTCCTTAACGAAGACACAGGGATGTTGTGGATTTTTGGAGGATACCTGTATGTGTGTGACAGTACAGTACCGTCCAGCTGTACAGGAAGTGGTAGCTCTTTGGTTGTCAGTTCCACGAGTTTGATTTTCCAACGTTACCTTCGACTTGTCCACACAGCTGTGTTTAAGAAAAACAAGCAGGAAACGGAAGAGACAAGCCAACTACTGAGTGGACAATAGTCCACCCACACACACTTTTTTGGCCCCCTGGTTAGCGTGGACAAATCTGATACCCAGGTTCACTGATATTACGTGGTACCACACATTGAACATCGAAATTCATGTCTGATGTGTTTTTAAGTTGTTTTTGCCCTCAGTGTTAAAAAAAATTGTTTGGTTCAACTTAAAAAAATAAGTTACCTGGTTTCCTTAACATTTTTAATTACTTCAATTAAAAAATATTAGTCAACTCAATGAGTTTAGTAAACTCAACAATGATATTATGTTTAAGTCGAATTAACTTAAGCTTTTAAGCCAACCATTTTATAAGTTAAACCAACAAAAAACCAAACATTTTTTACAGTAACGCTTCTGTATGTATTTGGCCCTATAGCATCTCTCAATTGTCATTGTGTAAAAGGTGTTGAGGAGTTAATTGCTGTCAAACACAATCTATTTGTCATTAACACTAATTACAATCATACTGAGCAGACAAAGGAGAGCTTGTTCTTTGAGGATGACATTGTGGGATGTAAGTTGTGAGGATGGGAACCGTCTCTATTTGAGAGTAAATGGGCTTGATAACAAAAAGATTTTTGTTGCACGGTTGTAAAGCTGAATTTGACAGCTAAGAATTTCAAGTGAAGTGAGTTTGTGAGACAATTATATTGATTTAGCTTTGTTACGGGTGCCGAGATTTCCAGGAGAATTCGGAAAACTTCCTGACATCTATAGACTGTAACCCTGTAATTTATGTGAAAAAAGTATTTTTTGTCTGTGTAAAGCTTTATTCGTGTGTGCGTGCGCTTTTGAAATGAGCAAGCGCGCTTTTCTTCCTATGTTTGTTTGTGCGCTCGTGTGTGCGATGGTGTACTGTTTTGGGTTGCGAGCTTGTGAATAGATTGTGGAGGAAGGAAAGTTGATTTCCTTGTCCTGTGCAGATCCAGAGAAACAGGATGTTTGTTGGATGTCTATAAGAATGCTCAGTGATGTGATAAAAGATGACACTCACTCTTATTCTGAATGTGTTTGATGGTTAGCATTTACTGTACTCATATAGCCAGGATGCTTTACAGGATGTTATTGTGTATTTTCTTTATCTCATTTGAAGAATGTAATTGATTCTTTGGACGTCATTATGCTTATGTACGTTGTGTTCAGTTGCATGGATGAAATTGTGTTGGCCCAACAATAGAATTTAAGATGCATTAAAGTAGTATAATCTGACGTCACAGTGGACTTTTATGTCCACACAGTGCAATTTAAGAAAGTATGCTGGATTCTTAAGTAAATAAAAGAGTAACAACATTGAGAAAGTGCGAGAGAGAGAGAGAGAGAGAGAGAGAGAGAGAGAGAAGAGAGAAACCATTACAGTATATAATCACACTTGATGGCTAAATTGATCAGAACCATGTGTTTCCAGAGAGTGATGATACCAACATTCTTCTAAATATGTTCTTTTGTGTTCCCCAATGTTAAAATGATGACAGAATTAAATTTTTTGGTTGCATTTTCCTCATAAAATAATCTTAAAGTTGCCATGAAATGGGAGTTGTGAAGAATGATGTTTTCTTCCAAATTGTGTCACAACTTCTTAAATGTAAATGTAAACAATGTAGGGCGGTCCTTGATTTCATCCTTTGGGAAATTATTGGATTGTTGGAAGCCTGGCCATTGGACAATCAATTATGTCCCGCCCTCGGGCTTACGTATACGTCAGAGAAGAAATGTTTCATATTGATTGTAATCTCTGAGATTTTAACATGGCAGCTTATGAACAAATACTTTGACTGGATATGGAGTTTTGCATGTGGTCAAGCATGGGAACACAGTTTGCACCTGTAAGCTTCCCAAGTGATCCTTAGAGTTCCAGAGAGCATTCCTGACTAAATCCTGCTTTAATTACAGGATATCTCAGTGCTTAGCAAACAACATCTTTTTACCATGAAAGTGGATACCCTGAGCAGAAAACTAATAAAGAGAGAGAGATCCCATAGACATAACGAAAGAAAAGAAAATATTTTGAAAGTTGAGTTCCTACAGATATATCGGGATGACTTCTGGTGTGTAAAATTAAAGATAATGCAGATTTTACATCCACTAGGAGTCACTTTACAAAGAAAATAACAAATGGTCTTTTGGTAAACATATGTAAGTTTGCAGGGTTGCTTTACACAAAGATTGGAAGCATATTGTTGAATCCATGTGAACTGCATGACAATTGTCATTCTGAAAACACAAAGACAGGAATCATAAACTGAATTATTTTAGTTGGAAATGCTGAGAGTGAGTTCATTCAACATAACACTTGACAACATTACGTCCAAAATAGACATAGAAAACTAGAACAAATGCATTTCGCATTTAAAGTGCAAATTATGTCATTATTTAGTCACCCTCTAGTCATTTCAAACCTGTATGAAACACAAAACAAGATATTTTGAAGAATGTCCGTAACCAAACCAATGCAAGTGAATGGGTGAACCAACTTTCTTCAAAATATCTTCTTTTGTGTTCTGCAGAAGAAGAAAAATCATACAGGTTTGAAATAACACAAGGGTGAGTAAAGGATGACAGATCAGAACAGGCTGGATGTGAGAAAACATGAGAAACTGAAAGATGGCTGTAATACCCAGGATTTAGGGGCTAAATTCAGGCAGGTGAGGACTAGATTTAAGATCTACACGAATCATTTGCTTTTTCAACAAATTATATCATTTCTATGGTGTGATTTAATACTTTAATGCTCGACAGATCCAGTGAAACTCTGTCGTTGACAAGTAAACAAAAGAACAATTATGAGGAAAAATTTTAATAATGGTGCTTTCAGTTCAGTTACAGACAAGAAATTGTCATGAAAGAAAGAAGCCGAGAAAATGAAGCACAGACACGTACAGTGTGCATGCCCCATTTGAAAACAACGCTGTTAGACAGAAACACACACATTCTCTGACACCTGCCATGATCACAGTACCAATTTACTGAGCTTATGCGACACAAGCCCCATTTGAAAACAATGCACTGGTACTCGTGCATTTACTGAGTTCAGGTAACAGTACCCTGCATGTAAGCTATGCGACATCTTGTGTAAACCTGCAAGTAATTGATCATCAGCTTGTTTTGAGCAGCAAGAATGTACGCTTTTAAAAAGATCCTTAACACTCTGTTGATTTTGAAGCCATTCCTCCAGACGCTTTCTGTCAGCATGACTATAATTTCCCATTAACCTGCCACAAAAGCTCTACGTCTTCCTGCATGAATAACGTCTGACCTGTTTTGAGGCCATCTGTTTTGAAGGTTTCGTGCTTATTTGGTCTGGTCAAGTCAGATTAAAGGAGATGTCTGGCGACACGTACAGCTTTGGGCCTAAACTTTGTCAGGAACCATAGATCCCGGAACAGCTTTTGCCCAGCGCTTTTTTTTGTCCTAAAGGAAAATTCCATGATAGATGACCTGAGAAATACCTTCACCACACCCTGGCCTCATCCCAGACACCACCAGGGTATCATACCCTTATCAGCCTTACGAGCCGCTGGCACTTCTTGATCCTTTTTAGAGCGTTTTAGTGTTTATGTAACTCACACAATCAGCTTTTACATCCGAGAAGAACATATATTTTCCATTCCTGAGGAGAAACTAAGGAATGTGATGAACGTACACTGCAGTACTGTATTGAAATAACTTGAGGATATCGTCTTGCACTTTAAAATAAGCAAGTGAGGACTGCCTTCTCTTCCTTTTTACATCCTATTAAAGTATGTACGGAATATCGTTTTACATTTAAATACGTTTTACATACATTTTGTGCATAATTGTGTATATTTAGTGTAAAATGCATTCTTGTACACGTGATGCGAGTGTCAGCAGTCGGTCCAAACAAGACAAAGTGAACGAGGACAACAACAAAAATGAAACTCAATATTGCGTTCTTTGTGACTCCTTACACCTCCTGTTGCATATTTAATAAGCGGACAGCTGATAGTCCCACACCCAGAATGTTCCGGGACCCAACGCTTGAGCATTACACCAAGATTCCAATACTGACCCTGTGATAAGCAGCGACGCTTTTGTTTTGAATGGTGAATTATTTATGGCTAAAGCATGCAGGAGTGATTAGTTGTTCTATGATGATTTTATGACAATATGGGGTCATTGAGGCCAAGGTCAAGCAATTGTGTATACAACAGTATGTGCAAGGTATCTGGTTTATTGGTGTATTGTTCGTTTTTCATAATAGTGTAGTATGTTCTGTGCGGTAGGCTGAAACGGTATGCTTTTGTAACCAATGTTAGCACATTACAACACTAACGTCCAAAATCTTGCTGAGCTGTTGTGTAAAAAATTCTGTACTGCTGTATAACAGACTTACAACAAAGTGATGCACAAATCATATTACCATTCAGCCTGGAAAGAATAAGGAGCGAAGTAAAATCATCATTTATATCAAAACAAGCCTCATGCAACATATTGTCACCCTTATATATTTTACTATTAACTGTCAATATATTAAATTGCTTTTTTTACATGTTACAATATATTGAATAATATGTTGTATTGTATTTAAATATTGTACTAATGTATTGTTTACTATATTGCTACATTTTCCTCCAAATACTTCCCATTATTTTCTCCATATATATTTTCATAAGGGTACTTTCAGGCAGAAGCACATATTTTGTTATTTCAATTTATTATTGAATACATTGCAATATATTTCCCATTGTTTTCAATCTTTTTTTTCCATAAGGGCACTGTCAGGAAGAAACCCACATTTGTGATTTATTTTTTTTAATATTTTTTTTCTTTTGTATTAATGTATCATTTAATATATTGCAATATTGTGCTCTATATATCTCCCACATTTCTTTTGCACAGAGAAAGAGAGTTCTCTGAATGTAGAGCTTTCGTAGATGACAGACTTCCACCAAACAGCAACATAATATAGTAACAAATCACAGATTCTGCGTTTGACACATGGAAATATCAGTTACGTTCAAAAGCAAACCCAACTCTATAAATAATCCCCAAAGCAAGAAGAGTCAGAGTTCACTCAAGGCTCCTGTGAGGTCAGACAGAGTTGAAGATATTGACATCACACATTCATTTCCTGCCTGTTACTCTGTTTACTTTTGGCTGTCAATATGAGCAGCTTGTTGGCCATCTTTTCTTAATCAGAGGTTAATGGGGCTCTCGGGGTTGAACCTCTTGGGGCTGACGTTGGTCTTGCCCTGAATTGTTAAGAGTTCAGAGCAAGTAGATTCTCAGAAGAGAAATAAGAGAACGTTTTTGTGTGTACGTGTGTACACGTACACACCTCTGTTATTACCACACCGCTGTGGTGATGTTGAAGGAAGTTCGCTGTATCAGAGATAAACCAAGCACACATTTCCCCCACTCTACCTCATCTAGCTCTCCATCCTCTTCAGCTCTCTGCTGTGGTTTCTTGGCAATGCACATGTGTGTGTGTAATTGCTTAAGGTTGTTTGTCTGTGTAATTGTGTGGCTGTCACTGGCCAAATGTGGGTTGTGGTGTTGTCCTGCGCTGGCATCACAGTGGCTCTTGTGGTATTTCTGACTCCTAATATATACACACACACACTTCCTCGGCAGCTGGGAGAAAACAGGAAGTGGCATTCGCCCTGTTATGGCCTCCTCTACCTCACACACATACACACGTGAGTAAAATAAACATATAGACATAGACCCTTAACTCTGTTTTTCACATATGGAGTCAATCGCGTTATGACCAACAACCCAAATGCACTTTGTGTTCCCTGCTGATGTTCAAACGGCATTCATTTACCCAGGGCTAAACTTCTGTATATAACTGCTCAAACAGAGCCAGAGGCCACCCCTCCCTGTTTACACACCCTCAGACATTCGTTTGGGGTTCTCCTGAGCAGTTAAACTGTTGGCAATCTGCCGCCCAAAGCAAACGAGATAAAACAGACAGTAGATCTCACTCAAAGAGAAAAACAGCTTGTTCTTGTAAGTTGAAAGCGCTGTTCCAATGACATCCCTGATACAGCTGTGTTTCCTTGGATGTCAGGGTTCAAGATGAACCCATGATGAAAAGATTGTAAAGATTCAGACTGCATGAAACATATGCTGGCAGATCACATTCTTCCATTCCAAACATTTTTGTTTGAAGGTATAGACTGGTTCATAAATGCCCCATCATGACCTCCATAAACGCAGACAGGATTCCAGCCTCACCGTCTCAACCCCTACAACAGAAAAAGAGTCTTCTTATCTACGTATATAGCCACGTCTGAAGTTCAACTTATCATTATCACTGGTCTAGGAATGTGACGGGGAATGAGAGTGAGCACATGAGCGCAAAAAGATGGAGAGACTATTGTAGCCATTCAAGGGGTATTCATGTCATACATGTTGATATGTTGGCAACATTTGATCATTTTCTTTATATATAAATATTCAAGCATAGTGTATGCCCCACGAAAAACACTTCATTCAGGTGACTCAAAACTTTTGACTGGTAGTGGCTTCGGAGTGGCTTCCAATCTGTTGGCGATTTCGTCATGTTGGCATTTATAACCTAATACTTATTTTTTTTACTCATTTCATTTCGTCCTTTTCATCTGTGGTTTCTGCCCATGTGTTTTCCGCCCACTGCATTCCATTCCCTGTTTACTGGTTACTGCAGACAGTTAGACAGTCTGGTTGTTTGTTGCATGTGGTAGCATGATGGCTGCAGGTGTGATACTGACAGAGTTTCTAAGCTCTGTGGGAACAGTGGGTTGTCAAAGTTACCCTCCAAAAAATAAAGGTCTTACACAATGTTACAGAAGAACCATTTTTGAATATATGTATTCATTAAGAACATCTTCTTCTATATGATGAATAATGGTTTTACAGACAACAAAAAGCATCCTTTAAATTTAAATTAAGTCATCAGGCAGACGCTTTTATCCAAAGCGACTTACAGAGAGTTCAGGGAGCAATAAGCGATATGTCATACAGGAGCAATTATACAATAGGTGCTAATACAAAGTTACTAGTTTCAACCAAAGCTAGACCACTACCTGTTGAGAGAAAGAGAGAATGTTAGTGTTTTTTTTTTCCTGTCAAGTATTCACAGAAGAGATGGGTTTGAAGTAGTTTTTTGAATGTTGTGAGAGATGTGGTTGACCGGACTTAGTTAGGAAGAATGTTCCACCAGGAAGAGTTGTGAAGGAGAATGAGCGGGAGAGCGATTTACTGCACTTATGAGAAGGCAATACAAGATGCCGCTGGTTTGCCGAACGCAGGGATCTTGATGGGGTGTAGGAGTGTAGGAGAGCGTGAAAGTAAAATTCTTAAAGGGATAGTTCACCCGAAAATGAAATTTCGGACATCATTTACTCACCCTCTTGTCATTTCAAACCTGTAAGACTTTCTTTCTTCTGCAGAACACAAAATAAGATATTTTGAAGAAAGCTGGTAACCAAACAGCACTGGCACCCATTCACTTCTTGTGTGGACACAAAACCAATGCAAGTGAGTCGGGGACAGTTAACAACATTCTTCAAAATATCTTCTTTTGTGGCCATATATGTTTGAAATTACAAGAGAATGAGAAAATAATGACAGGATTTTTATTTTGGGGTGAATTATCACTTTAATGTCTAAATGGGATTAGTTTAATAGGACTAGGTGTTATAATCCCACTATTTCAGCCCAGTTTTATTGCCCAATAGGACATTTCCCACACCTTATGCATGACCGGGGGAAGCAGTCAAGAATATGAATAGAGGAAAGGAGGTCTGAGATTTCACTGGGTTCGTCGGGTAGGCATCCTCTGTGTTAAGGGGATAAATGATTATAGAAATACATAGCATATTTATACTTACCTTTCCTTGCTTGCTAGACATCTCATGAGTTGTGTCCCACTTTCATCACATCCATTATCGTGGGTGAAAGATGCCTTTTGGTGAGGTGCTGCTGATAATGCCCTTTGTATGGTTCCCATCAATGCGACACATCTTCTGTTGTGCACCTCAGCCTCATTGGGTGTTTCGGCCCTTTATCACAAGACACCCTTGATCAGACCTGGGTGTGTGTTGCATTGTTACACGGTCATCTGGCAGCCCAAGCTGTGTCCATCCGCCTCGACCACAGCCATTGGCTTCTTCTTTCCGCACCACTGGCCAGTTCGTGTCCTCTGAAAGTGACCCATTGTCAGCCACAGTATGGTGACCTCTGCATTTAACCCATCTAGCAGTAAGTAGTGAAAAATGTGCTGAACCGTGGAAAGAAGATAAGTTTACCTTTTTAAAAAGGTGTGGTGAGGAAGGCGGGACGAGAGCCGTGAGGTGGCTGCCGGCCCTTTTACTTCCGTGTTCTTGTTTGTTTATTTTGATTAAAGTTTGTTGAATGTTCGCCGGTTCCTGCCTCCTTCCTTCCTTTTATTGAACCTTGTTACATTGATGCCGAAACCCGGGAGGAAGTAGAGACATGCTGTCGGAGAGCCCTCGCTGCTGAGGGGCATCGCGGTGCTGAGGAGTTCAGGCAGCGCGGACGAGGGACGTCCGCCAGCGGCTGCCCGAAGCCGGTGGTGCTGGAACAAGATGAATCGGCTGGGACGGGGAGCTCGCTGCCGTGCTCCTAGGCCGAGGTGGGGTGGCGGCCGTCCAGGACGGAGTGGAGGAGTCGTGCTTCAAACAGCCATGAAGGTGAGGAGCATGAAATGGGGGAGCTCGCTACCAGCTGCCCTCAGCCGGAGGAGCCATCGCCGGCCGCCAGGGGGAGGATCGAGCCGTCCACCCAGCGTCCAGTACCACCGCATGGCACTGTGAGGAAAAGCCTCTCGGCTGGCTGAGGACCGAGCGACAGTGTGTCGGGGAACCGGACCAATTTTTTTTCCCTCTGTCCCCTCTCTCGTCCCTTTCGCTCCTGGTGCTCCCGTCTCCGTTCTCTCGTCTCGTCGGTGGTACCCCCCGGCCTGTAAGGGGCGATGAGGGTATGTGGTGAGGAAGGCGGGATGAGAGCCGTGAGGTGGCATATCTCGCGAAGGGGACGAGCGACAGGACTGCTGACGAGAGAGGACCGGGCCCGGACATATGTTTAGTGCTTTATTGTGTTTGTGTGAGCGGCAGTGGTCCGTGAGGAGCTGCCGCCATTTTACTTTCATTTGTTGTTTATTTAATTAAAGTTGTTTAACGTTTGCCGGTTCCCGCATCTTTCCTTCCTTTTATTGAACCATGTTACAACAGGTTACAATGACAAGACAAATATTCATTTAATAGAACAAGGTCTTCAACATGAACGTTTAAAAAAGATGTTTTAAGATACCATAGAAGAAGCATTTTTGCTGAATGGTTCCATAAAGAACCTATATCTTCCAAAGAACCTTCAAACTGTTTCTTTGGTTAAAGACTTCGTGGATAATAAGAATGTAAGAAAGATAAAACATGTTTGTATATGAACCTATGAGTAAATGTTTTCGGGAGGAACTAAAAATGGTTCTTATATGGCATCTCTGTGAATAACTATTTTTGTGGGGTCTGTGACCCTAAGGGGACCTCTGCTCCGAAAGACGGGTAAGGTAAATGGAAAATAAATATTGGAATACTTTGGTTGTAGACGGTTTCTGTAAGAGGCAGCATTAGACTCTCTTTTCCTTTATACACAACGTTTCACTTTCTTTTTTTTCATTGCCTCTTTTAGACCCTTCTAAGCAAGTGAACAGGTCAAACTGTCAGCAATGCCACAAAAACCACAGGAAGGGGACACTCATTAGAGAAAACACCTCAAAAGCTCTCTCCCTCTCTTACATACTCACAAAAGTACTTAACCATAATCAGAAATCATAAAGTATTTCCCTTGAATACTTTTCACTGTACTTTGAAGGGATAGGTCAACCAAAAATAAGAAAAGATATTTTGAGAAATGTCTCAGTGGTTTTGTGTCAATCGGGCCCAATGTTGTTTGGTTATCAACATTCTTTACAATGTCTTTTGTGTCCTGCAGAAACAAGAAAGTCATAATCTTGAAAATAATTATGGAAAATGCACTTGTAATTTTCTGCCAGTTCTTTATCTGTTTATTTTTCCGTAAATGCTAAAATGTAATTCAATATTGTGAAAAATATAAAATATATGTAAACAAACAGTAAAAAATGAATACAGAGAATTCCTTCATAGTATATTGTGCCTTATTTTTACAGATTTTTTACAGTGTACAGGTTTGCAATGACGTGAGGGGAAGAAAATGAGTTTTCATCTTTGGGTAACCTATAACTTTCATTGAAACATTACCTGAAGTACAATGTGTGTAAATGTGACAGAGATAGAGGGAAGGCAGATATTTACACAGTTCTGTATGGAAAGTAGTTGAATGTGTGTTTTGGATCATTACTTTTTACAAACTTCACTGTCAACTAATTCAAATGACCAACATCTGGAATAGGGTGCAGGTGCTTCTTGTCACATTACAAAACTAATGTTATCTAATCTTCTCTCTCTGCTCAGGGAGTTAAGCAGAATTCCCAGGTGCTGCTTACTCAATGTATTTTCCTTCATCTTCAATTGCGGGAAATCCTTTGCTTCTTATCAGATATGTGAACAATAAACTTTGACTGCGCAGGGAGATTCACATATCCAGTGAGCTACGAGCCTTTGGTTTACCTCTGATATATCGTAGGATCTGAATTTCTTAACCTGTTTGTGTGTCTATTTCCTTAAGATGATGAAATTCTGACTTGAGAGTACATACATTTTGTGTTGTATATAATTTCATCCCTAATCTAATCATCCCTTTTATTCTTTATTATCATTCTTTATTTTGCAATATATTTACTTTATTAGTTATAGATTACATTCAATTATATCTAGTTATTATATTCTATATTACTTTTCTTAATGCTATATTCTACATTCTGTTGGATGCTTCATTTGTGCTTGTCTTCACAAGTAGATATGAGTTTGTAGTGGTCTCATTCTCAAGGTTCCTGATAACGTCACGAGACAATGTTATGAAGCAGTCATTTTCTACTGTCTATGTTGATATAATAACACCTACTCAATGTGTTTAGTCAGATGAAGTTGGAGAAAGTTAGACAGAGATAGAGTGAACTCTAGGCAGAGTTAGAATGGGCATCTGAACGCAACTAAAAAGTGTAAAAATACATTAAAACATGTCACCATCCAGATAAACACTTTAACATTGAATTACTCTCCATTAGAAACAGATGTCTATGCATCGCAGACAACATTAGCTTTAGCATTATTTCCAGGCCACTGGGCATAAGCATAATTGAGACACAGCATATCACAGAGATGACCGTGAACAGACACTTGACGCATTCTGTAACTCAGCAGCTTGGTTACACAGCTGCCAACAATATGGTTGAAAATCATTTTGGTTTTTACTACAGTCTGTCAGCAGTTCTGTAGTGCAACTTTGTGGGAAATTGTTTTTATTATATTGGCTTGACAAAACACGTATCATGATAAAACATGTTAACATCAAGTAATATATACTAGCTTCATGTTAAAACATGCCAATACATCTTAAAATTATATTTTATATAAGATGACAGCATTATTTTACTAAAACATGTTGATGTCATGTAAAAACATTCTAGTTTTGTGCTAACATACTAGCTTCATGTTAAAACCTGTTAGCATCATGCTAAAACATGGTAGCTTTGTGCTAAAACATGTAAACATCATGCTAAAACATGCTAGCTTTGTGCTCAAACATGTTTACATTTACATTTATTCAATTGGCAGATGTTCTTAGCGACTTACAAGTAGGAGAGCATTTAAACATTTTGTCAATACATTAAACAGTACCGTTAGTTTACAAGGCCATGCTACTAGGAGGATTAAAGCTGGAGTAAGCAAAGGAGAGAATGAACAACAAGATATTTTTTTTTGGACTGACAGATAGTCAGACAGTTATTGGTTAGTCAAATAAACGCGGAACAGGTATGTTTTGAGCTGTTTTTTTGAAGTTGTGAAAGATGCTGCAGTTCGGGTGGAGGCTGGCAGTTCATTCCACCACAAGGGAACCGAATGAGTAAAGGTTTTAGCAAGCGATTCGGTGCCTTGCTGTTATGGAACAACCAGGCGTCGCTCGTTTTCAGATCGAAGATGACGGGAGGGGATGTAGACCTGGAGCAGTGAGGTAAGGTAAATGGGCGAATTTGACGTTATCGTTCTGAAGGCCAGTGTCAGAGATTTAAACTTGATGCGGGCGGCAACTGGCAGCCAGTGAAGTGAAATCAGGAGGGGTGCTACATGGGTTCTTTTAGGCTGATGCTGCATTCTGGATCATTTGTAAGGGCTTGACTGCATTGGTTGGATGGCAGGCCAGTAGAGACTTGCAGTAGTCCAGTCTTGATATGACCAGAGCTTGGACCAGCAGCTGAGAGGCATGCTCCGACAGGAACAGGCTGATTTTAATGCTAAAACATGCTTGCTTTGTGCTAACATGCTAGCTTCATGTTAAAACATGTAAGCGTTATGTTAACACGTGTAAGCTTTGTGCTAAAACATGTTAGCTTCTTGGTTAAAACATGTTAGGACCATGCTAAAACATGTAAGCTTTGTGCTAAAACATCAGGGCTTTGTGTTTCCTTCATGTCAAAACACGTTAGCATCATGCTAAGGCATGTTATCATGTTCGACATCAGCTAACAGATGTGACTTTGTCAACCCACAATAAGGTTTGTCCTCAACTTTACAATCTAGTTATTGTTGCATGTTTCCATTTACAAACATTTCTTTTTATCAGTGCTTCTGAATGGCATGCACAGTCATTGTGATATTTGTAGTTTGAGTTATTTATTTACATTCTGTAACAACAAGAGCTACACACACACAATTTGCACATTTGTTTTCAAAATAAAAACTGTAAAATAAATATACAATAAAATACATAAAACAGAGTTTTTTTCAGGGGAAATGATTTAAGAAACTCCTGTTCCTACAGTCATGAATTAAACAGATTGAAAATACTGAAACATATATGCACATAGAGCCAACCGTACCTGCTGTGCCAGCAAACTGCAAGAATCAAGAGGCAAAACGAGGGCAGAAAGTTCATGTGGTAACATCAACGGGAAATGACAACTGTAACATACAAAATCTTTGCAGCACATGAGAGGCCGTACCATAATAACAAAAATAAGCGACATTGTTATGATTTACATGTACATATATTTATATATATTATTTACATACAAGAGGAGAGCAAACAGTGATGGTGTGTAGCATGTAGTGACTGAACTGAAAGTTCATTAACAGTAGTTTTATGAAAGGATCCCATCAGTGTTCAGGTATTTTAACAGCAAATGACCTGCATTTACACAATCACACATATATTCACACATTAGCCCAAATGGAAGCAAAAGCAACTGCCCATTAGGAACAATGTTCCACTGTGGTGAGGAGGGGGTGGTTTTGGAGATGGACAGACACGGATCTCCCGTCTTAGATTTTGTGGAAGTGAGACATCCGCCTGAGGAAGCAGCTGGACACAAAGAACAGAGAGAGAGATCTGGGAAATGAGCTACTGACAGAGTGCCCGGACTACTTATGTTCAGACAGCTATGGGTTCCGTGGACGAATCCGCCGAATCGCTCGGTACGTAGCTCATATTCAGAAGATTACTCTGCCCGTATCCCTTTGGCAGATCCATTATAGAATGAGAATCTTATTGGCTATTCTAACCAACAGAAAGCTTCTATGTTTTGTCCTCTACCCATCTATTGGCAGATCCTTCATTGGCCATTCCTACAGAGAGCAAGAAGCCATTGGCACCCATTTCTACACAGCAGCAGCTTTCTATTGGCTCAACCTTCCACAGCAAAGATTCTCATTGGCTAACAAGCAGAGAAAACATATAATCTGTTAGGCACAACAGTCGGTGTGGTAGGTAGAAGTTAAAAGAACCGTCAAATCTGTATAAAATAATAACCCCTTAAACCCCAACCACAAGAAAACAGCAACAACGTGATTCCAAAGCTGTCTGTACTCTAAACAACCCTATTTTTGTGATGATCACAACAGCAACAGGCTGGTTTTTGCCAGAAGTTAACAAATGGACAGTATCACATTCAAAACAAGCACAACATTTACAAATGTACAACTTATTACGCCATTTCTTTCGGGTTGACCAAAGATGTAATGTATTAAAATTTTCTTTCAAATAAAGAACCAATGCTACAAACGCTACAGATCTTCAGTCCACTTTTACGGTTACAGAACCACAAAGTATTCGAAACAAATGTGAAGCATTGCCATCGTAAAAATGCTTTTGTGTAAAATAAGACCTTTTTTACAAAATGTTTCTACTTGAATTTAAAAATAACTTGACAAAGCGAAAGAAGCTGAATGACGATGTTTAAAGTGATCCTGAAAAACACTGTCTAAAAGTTTGATGCCTCATTAAAGTTGAATGAGCGCTTCACTGGATCACCTCGCTGTCCCAAATTACATTTCCTGGTCGAGAGGACGTAACAAACCTAGAACATAATACTGCTACGTAACCGAAATTTCACTGAGTGTTAAAAGTAAACGATGAATTGCCATGACCGTAATGAACTAAAAAGTGTTTTGGAACACCATTCCTGTCAATGAACTTCGCACCGTTTAAACAGGACAATTCTTTGGAGGTGACAAGAAAATAGATTCAGCTGCCAACTGACGAAATACTATCACCTATTTGCTAAACACAATGCAATAAGCAGCTCATTTTTGGCCTGCGCAGCAATGTGGGAATGCTTTAAAGGGTGCACCTTCAGTTATTGCTGCACATACATATACTTTCCTAATCAAATAGCTTTTGAAATGTTTAATCTGCAAAATAGATAATAGTAAAATATCTGATTTACAATGAGGCTTAGTTTGTGAACAGCCTCTACAGCCACAAAGTTGCATTCAATGAGAAGCAAAGAACGGTTATATTTCTTTGTCTCTAGGTTAAATCAGCATGTGTGACCTTTGTCGAGCACTAAAACTTGATCATTCCAAATAAAAAAAAGTATTTAGCTCTTATCGCATATAAAGCATTCTATACATAGTCCTCCAGCAGACTCACAATGGAGATATATAGTACCATGAAATGATACCACCATTGATAACAACCTTAATCAACAATTTCCTAAAATTTCAAAGGATAGAGGAATGAATTGAAAGTAGTGAACACCATTGTTACCCTATCTGGCAGAAAACCTCATATACACAAGGTGCAGAATAGGTGAATGTAAAGAATATGACTGCTCTTGGATCAGTGTTTTCCACCAAAGTACTCAATGTACTGTATGCCCAACAGCTATTGTGTAATGACTCTCAACCGTGTCTAAGTAGATGAGTGCGACGTGATAGTCACACTGGAAGGGGACGTGGGCCCGTCCCTTCAATGAAGACATTATTACTGGAGAGCAGGGGTTGAGTAATGGTACTTTGACTGCCAACGGAGTTTAGCCGATGGACGTGAGAACTCGACTCCTCACGGGGTCCTGAGGCCACTGGCAACTTGGAGCTGAAGTTTAGGTAAATCTGGAAAGAGGAATAGAGGAATCGATCAGTTTGTTTTTGGTTCTGAAAAATAAACATTACATTGAAGTGAATTGAATTGAAGTGTAAATTCTGCCTGTGTATTGCGCATTGCCCAGTGTACTAAAACAATTATGAAAATCAGCAACAGTGCAAATGAGGCCACAAAATCTCTGCCAAACCCAGTATGTATAGTGCAAATCTGAGTGGTACATTTACACGACAACAATGGTAGTAATAACCGAAAAAGCATTTCCTTTGTGTTTAAAAAAGTTATACATACACACGTATACAAAACGCTATATTATGCACTTCCAGGCCAGTAGTTAGCGATTGTAAAGAAACACTACGTGCCATACACAGGTTTTTGCACATTTTGATCACCCTTTGTTGTATATATATTTATTTGTATATATTTATTTTGTGGTGGTTGAGGAGATTCCCCCCTTCCATGTAAAGCACTCTGAGTGCCCAAAAAGCGCTTTATAAATGTAATGAATTATTATTATTTCAAATTTGGTGCATGTAAATCATTTCTCCGCTTGTTGTATTGCAATGTGGAGTAGCACAAACACATGACTTCACCGATTTCATAGATAAGCTGTTTTGTGGTTTACACAGAACCGATAACTGTTTCAGGCCCCCAGAACAGTGTTTTGGCTGTTTGTTTAAACAACAACATAGAAAGTTTTCAGTTTTTAGTTAAAAAATGTTGTGGTGTAAACGTAGACTAAGAGGCTATTTATAATGAGCCTAATTTACACATTTATGTTTGCCATGTGTATATTGACTTGAATTTAAATACTCGTGAGACGAGTTTTTAGAATAAGATGTTATGCATAAAACGCAATTAATACTTAAGGTTTTGTGAAAATGCAGTGAAAGTACAAAATTAACAGGAAAAGATGAAGGTGAATAAAACACATACATGTTTGGTGCTGTCTGAGATCTGCTGTTCGATCTTCTCCACTATCTTGCTAAATGACGGTCTCTTAAAAGGATCGGCATCCCAGCATGAATGCATTATCTCGTACCTGAAACACAGCAATACTCAGCTTTAGTGGGAGCATTTCCCTTTACACACACAGTAGCAAAGCTATTACGAACGACACACCCCTCCCATCCCATGATCTTACTAAGCTGTCATTATGTTGTCATGCTTTTTTGTTGTTGAGAGATTTTAACGTCTTCTAACTTCGAAGCAAGCTACAATTAGAGACGAGCATAAACTCAAGAGTTACATTTCAACTGGTGCAAACTCAGGTGACTCCATGCGGTATCCCTCTTTGATCATCTTATAGAATTTCGAGTCCACTGGCATGCCCGGGTAAGGACTACTCCCTAAAAAAGCAAAGTATCAATTTAGTCAAGTATATCAGAGAGGCTTACAAAGCGAGCATACATTTTGAGATTAGTATAAAATACCGAGAGAGAAGATCTCCCACAGCAGAATGCCGTAAGACCAGACATCACTTTCAAAGGTGTACACACACTCAAAGATGCTCTCAGGGGACATCCACTTAACCGGGAGACGTGCCTACAAAGAGTAAAACATTCCTTCCTTAACAACACTGAAATATGGGTTATCACATGACTGCAGAGCAAGAATTTAGTCTGTATGATATCTACCTGTACCAACGACATCCTTATCCAAAATTGAATAAGCAATCTAATAAATACATCTTTTTATAAAAACATAGCTTTATGTGAAACCAGACAATGACCATCAATAATGTAGATAAAGTCTGTATTTTCTGTTTGTTGCTTTGAGCTAGTTTTCAACCATAAAAACATGATGCAAATGGAGCATGTGTAGCACAAGCCAGCATGAGCAACGCCAAAATTTTGCTTTACAAATTCTGTACAATTAATCATGGTTTTATTGCACAAATATCAAGCTGATTTTGCATCAGCCCATTCCTTGTTTATGGAATTTGGGAGATTCACATCTAAAGCAAGTCTCACCATGCATGCAAGGCAA
Source organism: Triplophysa siluroides (assembly GCA_006030095.1). Classification (NCBI taxonomy): domain Eukaryota; kingdom Metazoa; phylum Chordata; class Actinopteri; order Cypriniformes; family Nemacheilidae; genus Triplophysa; species Triplophysa siluroides. The sequence goes on along the minus strand of VCII01000139.1, from coordinate 2,913,186 downwards.
TGGCATCTCAAACCGGGCCTTGCCATTTTGTATTACTTCAGGAACACCATAAAAGGAAAATCCCCCTTAAAGCTCAAATCGTAACAAGAAGAAGGTTGACCAACAGTCATGTCAATTGCAAATAAAGAGCTTTTAACTGTACTTTAACTGTAACAAACTGTACATTTAAATTTGTATAGGTTGTGGGCACTTATGTTTTACAGCTTTTCATAATTATGTACACTTAATGGCATGGTTCACGCCAAAATGAAAATTCTGTCATCACTTTTTCCAAATCTGTATACATTTCTTTAAAGGAAGATATTTTGAAGAATGTTTGTAACAGGCCGTTTTGGGTCACTATTGACTTCCAAACTAAGAAAAAATACTATGAAGGTCAATGGTGCCCATAAAATGTTTGGGTTTCTCTATTCTTCAAATATCTTCCCCTGTGTTCAGCAGAACAAAGAAATGTATACAGACTTGGAAAAAACTGAGTGACTAAATAATCACAGAATTTAAATTTTGGGGTGAACAAAGCCTTTAAGTCCTTGTTTAAAAGCTGCTTTATTAATAAAATAAAACTTTTTTTATTGCATTTATGCTTTTTGTTGTCCTTATGTTGTCCCAATTGCTTCAATTGTTTACCCCATCTGTAAGTCGCTTTGGAAAAAAACGTCTGCTAAATGACTAAATGTAAAATAATGTATGTATGAATCAATTTTATGACATAGAAAATTTACTTGCTTTAAAAACTCAAAAATTGAGAGGATTAAGTTTAGACAAACTTAGTTTAGGCAAATAACCACAAACATATATTGATCAGCGTTAGTGAAATGCGAGAAAATTCAATATGAAACTTTGTTCACTTACATTGCCTTTGACAACATAGTTTGAGTCAGTCGTTATGTCACGAGCCAGTCCAAAGTCACAGATCTTAGCCACTCGGCCTTGGGTGAGAAGAATGTTCCTTGCTGCCAGGTCTCTGTGAATACACTGCACAAACACGCACAAACCTTGAACACAGATCCAGATACACACACATTTGTTAAAGCAGGGCCTTGCTTTAATATTCTCTATGTCTGGGCTGACATAACAAATTATTTTAACAGTGTCAGTATTCAAAACCTCATTAGCAAAGAGGTGTTGGAAATACTTTGCTTCTAGGTTAGCACAGAGGTGATGAAACTCATTTACTGAGAGTTAGAAAACTCAGGCCAGCTTGGCAATGTGAGTAATTTGGTCAACTAGATGAAATACTGGGGCTGCTGACCAGGTTGAGACATGTTACTCGGCATGATCTTCAGTGAACGTGTATGTGCTTCATAACATGGGTTCGTTCATGTGGAACTGCGTGTAACCTGGCCCTGAACTGGACAAGGGTAATGGAATGTGAGCCTGTGGTTTCGTAGATGTAGAGCGAGAAGATCTGCAGTATGGCATTACTACACACACAGAATATAAAACTAACTAACTCCGAAAGACTGACAGCAAGAGATGAGAGAAACGAGACGTACGTTCTTGGAAGCCAGAAAATCCATCCCTTTGGCTACTTGGTAGGAGAAGCTGAGAAGATCCTCAGTGTCCAGGGTCAAACCATCTTCCTGCAGAATCTCACTGACCGTATCAGAATCACTGTAGGTATCACCTGAAGAGGAAGAAAAGTCACAAAATCCTTTGAAGAGGAAAAACTGAAAGAAGAACTGTGAAACAAAAACACAAAAAGAAGAGAAGTTGAGAAAAGACCATCATTCTACCTTTATTAAGTGATCTTCTGTTTTCTGAAGACAGAATTCCCGTTGCTGAAGGCTTCATGGTCATGTAGCCGTTCCTGCTTTCACTGCGAGCAAATTTAAACCTTTCAGTTAACCTTGCTCCATGTAACTTGAATGAAGACAATATATAGCCAAAAATCTCATCAATACATTGATGAATGAGTTACCTTGCCTTGGGTTGCATCATGACATTTCTATAGTAAGTGTCTTCTCCCAGTGTACAGAAGTAGAAGGATTCTCTTCTTCTGCGCAGGAAGTTCAACAGGTCACCAAAACAGCAGTATTCAGTTATAACTAGAGTCGGACCTGTAACATTTTTTTTTAAAGTAATAAAAAACTATTAATTCACTTAAAATAATTAATATAATTAAATACAAATTATTTATTATGTATTTTATTTTTTATTTAAAAATTATATATATACAGCCGCGTAAAAATTGAGAGACCACTTCAGATACAGCTCTTCTGATTTTAAAATGTACTATTTATAGGTATGCCTTTAGGTAAAATGATAATTATTGTTTTATTCTGTAAACTACTAACAATAGAAATATTGGAAATACCAAATTTCAAATACAATTATTGTTTCTATTTGCATTTATTTGCAGAACATGAAAACTGGGAAACAGGTGAAAAAACATAAACATATTTATATTTTTTAGCCCTCCAATACTGCAAAGAAAACAATTTAAAAGCAATACAACAGTAATATCTGTACATGTATTTAAGTAAAGTTCAAACATATTTTTTTGTGTGAAGACCTTGATTTATATCACAGTTTTCATATGTCTTGTCATGATGTCAGTCTTTCCCATTGCTGTTTGATGACTTTATGTCACTCCTGAGGTTTAATTTTGTTGAAATTCAACTGACACTGGACTGGAATGGCCACAATACATTGAGAAATGCTCATTTGAAATGAAGATTAGGAATGGTCTCTTATTTTTTTCTGCGAATGTATTATATCTAGACATACAGTGTATAAGCATATGTACTATATGGACAAAAGTATTTGGATGCCCACTTCTAATGAACAGGTTTGAGTTCTTCAGTCCTTTCCATGAGCACAAATCATAATGCTACTTCATATAATAATATTTAAAAGAATTGTTGTGTGCTTTTAATTTTACAGCAACAGTTTGGGCAGGGTCCTCTTCTATTTCAAAATGACAATATCTCTATGCACAAAGCAAGATTCAGAAAGAAATGATTGATTCGGTCTAGTGTGGAAGAACCTGACTGGTCTGCATTACCCAGACCTGAACACAGCTGAACACCTTTGAGCCAAATACTCAACAACCAAACCCATTTTCATTCAGCCGCTTACTTCGTGTACAAAGGAGTGCAGTCATTTCAGAAGAGAAAAAGGTCCTCCCAAAACTGTTGCAACAATGACTGGAACAAAGTTCTTTAATATGGTATTGTAGAGTAATGTGCTTATTATAAGGGGACGTCCCAATACTTTTGTCCATATAGTGCATAAGCACATAGTATGTAGTGTCTCTAACCTCCTATAGTGCAGGCGCCAAGCAGATTCACAATGTTAATATGGTTGCCAAGATAACTAAGCACCTTCAGCTCTGACATCAAAGCCTCCTTTTCAGTGGCATGGGCACTTGCTGTGGGGCAAAAATATCAAAAATAACAACAATTCTTTTAAAAAGGCAGATCCAAAATACATTGCAATTTTAATACAGTATTATTTGTATTATAACTTATTTAATTTAATATAATTTCCAACACTTTTCAGGTTTGTGTATTTTCTGGCGTTTCATTAAGTACAGCCAACGTCACTGCTGAAACTGTTACTGTGCTACTCATATTTCAACATTACGGAAGCGCACCCTAACTTACGTTTTAACATCTTCACAGCTACAGTCATCACTGAATCCGCTTTAGACATTCCATAGGCAGTGGCTTCCACCACCTTCCCAAACGCTCCAGATCCAAGAGTTTTTCCTGGAAACAAAAGTGATCGACAGAGTTACAGACAATTGTTTGAATAGAAGCTGATTCAAAGTCAGCAGTCAGGGGTAACACAAAATGTTGTTTTTGAATCAAGGGGCGTGGTTTGTGGACAAGAGGGATATGCTAGATCCTGTTAGATTCTGCTTGTTGACGGATACTGGTGTTCCTTGATGTTTAAGATATGACAATATGTCATTAGGTTGATGAAGTGCCTGAGTCATGGTGCCAGAGTCATATACCATGAAACAGCCATTTAATGTCTCCTCTTTGTGGCATAAAGAGTGGCTTTACGCTCTGACGCTCTTACACTTTTAAAGAATACAACTGATTTCGAACGCACAAAAAAATGCCCAAAACAAGAATTACAAGAAACCTAATAGATAGGACAAAGTGAGTTCACTGACCAAATCGCAGCTTATCTCTGGGAAACTCCCATTGGTGGTCGTATGGAAGCTGAGTGGGGTCAATGTACACGTAGTTGTTTCCATGGATACCCTCTATGACTTTCCACTGTATTTGGTATTTAGGTTTCTGTAAAAAAACAGACAGACAGTAGAAAAAGAGAGAGAGATGGTGAGGTGATCTAAAAGTAAAAAGTAAACAGACACCACAGGAAGCTAAAGTCTTGGGTTGTCATTTTGCAAAGATGACAAGGCAATATATATATATCACAAAACACATATTTAAACAGACCTTTAAATAAAATTTTTTGGTTTCCATTATTATGTAGTTGTTTCCCTATAGGACCGTGTTTGCGAACCACCAGAGATGTGTGTGCGTGTGTATCTCCAGTGCTGCGTGGTAAAACATCAGGTCCTATGACTTGTTAAGTAAATAATTTTCTTGTGTATTGTTTCAGAGTTCCCCTAAGGGGTGGGAGTGTTGCCAGGTGTGACAGGTAAACTGCCTGAAGTATTACAGCTTAATCGAGTAACCAAAAACAAGTTATGTTGGAATAACAACATAAGCTCCAATAATAAGCCACTGGATTCTTGTTTGGTTATAAAAGGTGGACGATTATAACACATGCTAGTTAGATTGTGTCAAGATTGTGTCTCGTAAATGTGGCAGTGACTCAACGTGTTCTTTAGGTGAAATGAAATGAATGCTATGATACCTGCATGTACTTGTAAGATAGCACAATAAGGATGAGAAGAAGGATAACTGCTGCGGCAACGAATCCGATAAGTAGGGGTGTGAAGAGCTCGTGAGGAATGGTGCTTTCTGTAAAGATTAAAACAACATGTACTGTAACCATCAGAGAGCTAAAGAGAAAGATGCTCATATCAGAGGACACGTACAGAAGACTTAAGGAGACACCAAACCACAAATGTTGTTCTCCTAACACTAAATATAATTTTCATTAAGACTAAAGCTGCCAATATTGAAACAATAGACTTAATCAATACGGTACAAATACGGTAAAAAGCTGAAAGATTTCAGCAGCTAGAGTGCCAGGAGAAACGTTACATTTTTGTAAAGTAAAACTACATTAAAACACATCTGTTGTGACAAAGAGAATTACGATCCAGTGGGGTCAGAAAATGATAGTTATATAATCACCATGCAGTTCTGTTATTAATATGTGAATGCAGTGTCATGATACAGTTTGAAGAGATTAAAGCAGTGTTATGGACAATTAACAGAATAAAAGATTTCCACAAAACAGTTACATTTCTGAATCAGTAAGACATGAAGAATCGGTGTATGAATCTCAACAATGGTGACAATCAACAAAAGAAAGCTTCATGCTGCAATGCATGCTGGGTAACATCATAGAACAAAACTCAGTCATGACTCCCAGCATGCATTGCAGTTGATCTGTTTATCTGAATTAGATTGATGATTGTCACCATTGTTGAGGTTTGTGTGATGAGTGTTGATGTTTAAACGTGTCGATAAAACTTTGTTTATTTTGACCCAGAAATTTTGCATTTTTGTGACAATTTTTTATCAATCAATTTTGTATTAAACAATCATTAACCAAGCATTGAAAGAGAGATTGAGGAGCTGACTTAATAAAGTCAAGCATCAAGGTCCCAACTATTTTGATTCAAGCCATTAATAATTTAACATTGATTTAATGGTGGCTTGGTATCAGGTTATTAGAATTTAGTATTCTGTTGTGTTGGCATTTTAAAGAGTTTTTGTGACGTCTGTTTTAGGAGTTGTGCAGAAGAGTATCTTGTTGGGTTTACTTGATTCAGTCATGTTCACTTAACTTGTTAATTTCATGTTGCGTTTACTTAATTCATTCATGTTCTCTCTACATGTTAACTTCATGTTTAGAAAACTTGACTCAAACATGTGGAACCACTATCCATGATTGAATCGTGTTAAACCAAAGAGCTTCTTTTTTTGTGCAAGTTTAAGCTAGAAACCTATACAATCGTGTTAAATGAAAGTGATTTGTTCAAGTAAAGTGAACAGCATCAAATTATAGTTTTGAGTGCAATGTGTACACTTGCAGTCTATTTCTGGATTGTTTTAACGCATTCCAAAAATATGTGAAAATTCTTTCAAGTATAAAGTGCAAAAAAATATTTTCAATATTAGAATACAATATACACCACAGTATTCAATTTTGTTATGAAAACAGATAAAAAAACTTGTGAAATGTATAAAAATATAATTTAGTATATACAGCCACTGAAAAAAATAAGAAAGAAAAAATCATTGCTGTTACTTTATTATCTTAAATATTATCTTCTATTATCTAAAAACCTACTTCCTATTTCTTATATATTTCAATATATCGCTGCTGTCCGTCTGAACTCTTGTATATTAATTTTTTTAGTTTTTTTCTAAAAAACAGCAAATATGCAAATACAGTTCAAGGTTACAGAAGGACAGTGATGAAATACAGAAATCTTTCCAAGATACCCTCTGGAACCTGCTTAGGAACCCACTGAAAAACACTGGTACCCCCTAAAACCCCACTGTTACAAACATCAATACTGTAGGGCAATCAATACTCATGTCTCACGTCCTTTACATCCAAAAACCACAGCAGATCTGAAGCTAACTTTGAGAGTGGCAATGGAAATCAAAATGAGTTGCCTACTGCTTTACTACTGTCCACAAACTGCTGAATTATCTGTAAAACAACATGGCATAATTGCAAAGTGAGGTGTGAATAATCCTCGCTAATGAAAGATGCTAAACCTCTTGTTGGCTCACTTTTGAAACCATAACTGTATTTTGGTCTTGCTAAAGTGTGCGTTTGTGTTCATGCGTATTGTGTTATTGTTTTTCTATACTGTTCTGAGCGGCCTAGTAAAGCTCTTAAGCTGTAAGTAGCTTTCTCTCCATTTCAAATCAAAGAATGCAGACTCCGCAGGAAGTAATCCCCTGTAAAGCTGCCACTGGCTTTCGCAGTCTCCCACTTCTTCACCCTCTTTATATCCATCTACTGTATAACCCACTGCATCCAAAACGTAACCCAAAAAAACAAACCCACTAAAAAACACGCTTTGAAATATTTTCAGCATGCATCTGACGCTTCACGGCTTTAGCCGCCCTGGGCTTGACGTCCCACTGGTTTTCCTGGCCAGAACCTTCACAAGTTCCTGAAGCAGTGGGGGTCTTTGCCGGCCCGTACCTCAAAACCTTAAACCTAACCTCTGACGGACTCCAAAAAAAGGACAATGTTCGAATAAACTTTTTTAGTTCAGGCCAATTTAGTCGCATGAAATGTACAACTTTTACAAAAAATAAATAAACACACCTGAAACCAACTAAATCGGGTTTGACTGACCTTTTGTTAACCATTTTATCCTAACGTTTTACCGGATTTTACCAGGGCGACTAAAAACTGCCGATTTGCAACAAATACAACCCCAGCAGCTAATCCCCAACAGCTGGTAATGCTGAGTTTACAAAATAAACAAGATTAGGGCTAAAACTCTGCACCTCTATTTATATAAAAGTCTGTCTTTATCTTGTCCTTTGTGAACCTCATCTACACAGGTTTCAGTAGAAGGAAGTGGAGGGATGTTCGCAGCTGGTTTGGATTATTTGAAATGATGTAGCCAGGAGACGGCCCGCAGTTGGAACAAACGTGAAGAGATGATTGAGTATGTTTCCTCTTGTTCAGTTTGTTAAAAAATTCTGGAAAACTATAAGCACCTGGGTTGCGATCCCTAGCTCATGCAATACTGACATTCAAACTGACTAAGAGAAAAAGCAAATATTTGGTTTAAAGATTTATAACACATTTGTATGTGTGCCTAATGAATAAATTGGAAGAATATCCAACAATGGAAGACAACAAAGAAGTAAAGAAATTAAACGGAATATTCAATGACACACAGTCAGACCCATTACAGATAAACAAGGCTGTACAGACCAGGACAGTATGGTATGAATAAGGCCATTAAAGGGAAATTCTCTGTTCATATTGTAATCATGAAGCTTAGATTATTTTTTTCCAAATGGCAAAAGGTCTGGTTCAAAGAGCAGTTTATTGTGACGAAGATCCGGAAGACAGAAAGACATCAGAAGATTGTGTGATTAACATAAAAACTGGCGTTTAGACTGTCATTAAAAGTAATAGACTGACAGTCTCCAAAACAGCTAAAAAATATTCAGAAAAAAAGTCCCAGTGAAATAAAAAATGACAATGCCTATTTTTTCATAAAATATTGCAGAGTTATTGTTAATAGTATATCAATGTGGGTCTTTCTCTTTTTAAAATTTGTGTGCCCTCATAATCTTTAGTTTAAATCTCTTCCTTCCTGTAGTGACTATCCATCTTAAATGACATATGTTTGATGGCTTAAGTGGAGCATCCGTCAACTCCTCCCCTTTAACTGTTCGTCTGCTTTCAGTTCCATTTGTAAATGCAACGTCTTTTTTATACATCCAATCAAATCGCAGAGAAAGACGAAAGCCACGGCCACTATTTTTCTCATTAGAAATTCCATTTCACTCGGAAATGCATCAAAAAAAGGAAGTAAACACGATCGCAACTTCCCGTTCACGTGGACTTTAAAGATACAATTTGTAACTTTTTGCCTCTATATCGCCATCTGTGGTGAAACATCAATTTGCACCCTACTTTACGTACACTTATCTTTACGTTGGTTGTGGCCAAATGACACCAAATGTTACAAACCGTGTTGCACCAAACGTTGCGAAATGTGTTAAAAACTAGTTTTTAAGAAAAAAATGAATGTAGTTGCTCCACAACTTATTTTTTGTTTATTTTTAACCAAAATAGTTACATATTTCAACTTTACTAATACAAATTGCAATACAGAGTTCTGCTTCTGAAATCTAGTTAACTTGCCACCAAGTGCCTCGACAAAATGGCAGATCTTACAAATTTGACAACAATGAGACATCGGCAAAAGCAGGAATGATTTAATCTTCCAAAGCACTAACTCAAAACACAAACCTTCGTGCAACAACTCTTGGCAGTTGCGTAAAAGCAGACAATCAGTATTGAGTACAATATTGATCAGACAGCCAATAGAATGTGGGCAGACGTTGAGTAACTGTGTGCTTTGTGAAGTCTTTTCTCTCTGTCTGAAGGAGTTTGTGTAAGTGTAGGTGTGTGTGTGTGTGGTTAAGTCTTATTTACTCACCGCTGATAGAGAATAGAGTGTAAACAATTTCTCCGTTGGCAGATGCCACACATTCAAGGGTGGGGTAATTGTTCTTGGTGATGTTTAAACGACTCTCCACTGCGCCTTTCCCAAAGGGTGGATTTGTCATGGTTACAGTGACGACATCTTCCTCCTCTTGAGTGGCATTCAGCAAATTAGAGCACCTGAAGAGGCGTGCAAACAACTTATGAATTCATTATTTGGTAGTTGTAGAAACGTACTGTCACATTGTTTTCCAAGAACTCTGCATCAAAGGAACTATGAACAAAACCTTCGAAAAAACACAAAGAGCTCTAATGGCTGAAATTATTAACATGCAAAACAATGTTTTGAATAAAACTGTTGAGATAAAAGAGACACATTTTAAGTTACTGCACATCACATTTGCACATACAATTTAAGCCATGCACATCAAAACACACAACTTCTGTCCCATTTTGAACTAGTTTTGGAGATCAACATTTACACCTAGTAACATGTGTCTCAAATGTGTCTCTTGGGAATATTTGTCAGTTTTGTGATCAGACTCTGAAGGGATCACTTGGAGCAGACATCATTTCTTTCAAATGCTGTCTTACACAGCTTAAACTCTTGTTTTGTCGTGATGGCTGATTGACAGGTCAGGGACACATCACCATCGCAAATATTTACACTACAAATGTGGTGCAACAATGCGACAACTTCAAATGTGGATTCAGTGACCCTGTCTAGGGCTCTCACAGTATCAGATTTTCGCTACACGGTTTTTGTGGCCGAAACAATTCACAGTACGATATTATCGTGATAATGTTGCACTTTTTTTATAAATAAATGAAGCTTTCAGTCAAATTCTTCTTTCATTTTGTGTTTTGTCTTTTATTTGGTTAATGAATCACACTTGAAATACAATTGTCTCATTGTGACTCATAAGAAAACATTTTAAATAGGTGCTGAAACGTTTATGATATTGTGCGTGTGAATTAATACATATATAAATATATATATAATGTAAGTTAACCATGGTTTTTTATATCACAATTATTGTTAACACTGGTATATTGTGACACCCATAACCCAGACACAATTTTTAACACTGAATTGAATTTTAGTGTTAACTCCCTTATAGCCTTCCATAATGCTTTGCTTGAAGTTTCAATCCATATTTCTTGGTTAAAAATCACAAAAGCTGTTGTTTACCAAGTGCATACAATCTACATACAAAAACCTGTCTCCTTATCAATTTACCCAACTACACTATACATAATAACAATTTATTAGTTGAGCTTGTGGGTACAATTTTACCGGAAATGTCAGTTGGACATCATTTAATATTACTTGGACGTCAACCCACATAAACGTAACCAGCCGTTTTGTGTTTCAGACAGAGCTGGGAATAGACAAGTAAAAGTTAAGGTTTGCAGCTTTAAGAAGGCAAAATAACAAGCTAGAATTAAAAAGCCTCGAGGGCTCTGTTTTCAGAAATACAGCCAAGTGGAATGCAAGGATGTCAAGTGCTTTGATTTATTACTCTACTAAATGCTAATTTAAATTAGATTTGAGCAAACAAACAAAAAAGACGACTGCCTTACATTCTTTGTGTTGTCACTGTATAATTGATCAATATCATAAATTGCTCTGTCGAAATCTCCTGAATGGAGACAGAAAAGGCCTGGGGCCAGCATAGCAAATGAATGAGATCAAAAGATACATTGCACTGCATGTTAACATACTCATATTGAAGCAGTCCATGTTATCCTGATCGGATTTGATCATCATGAGGAATAGATTAGATAAGCCTGTGACTAAGCCCGTGCTGAGGTGTTCTCTCAACGCTGTTACCATCTAAGAATAAACAACCCCATGGGAGCGGCTTTTTCCCATGTCATGGACAGTGTCACGTGAGTGAGAGCTGTCAATCAACCGGATCATGTCACAATCATGACCAAGTCAAATGACTTGTCACAGTACCAATGAGAGAAAGTAAAAGGGCAGCATACAGGTTATTCAATACTGAAGGTACGAGATTTTTTTATACGTTATACGTATATGTATGTACTGTATATATACAGTATGTATGAGAAACAACACACATACCTTAAATGGGGCTGGTCGCAGTAATACCATTTGATCTGAGGGGTGGGGTAACCCTCAGCCACACAACGCACCTGTCCATCAACCGGCCCTTCATAGGACACAATCTGAGGTTTACCTAAAAATCGAAGACAGTTTTAGGCAAGCTGGACATTCTTGGCTAGTGAGATGCATGTTTGTACAGCTGTCTCACTGCGCATGCTGTCCTCTTTCCAAAACAAGGATGACTTTAAAGTGCCTAGTTTTGAAGTCTTTAAAATCGTTTTTAACAGGTAATCAGTAATTCTGACATACAACGGTCATATATCTGCACTCTTTGGAGTTTGCTTTTAGGCAGTTCAAGTAGGCCTTGACTATTGTTAGTGGGCTGTTAGCTGGTGTCTTACAATAACAAAGAAGAGCTTTAAACCAACAAAAGGAGTTAATGAAGAGCACAATGCAGGAGAGATTTTGATTGATTCCTCTTGAGAGCACACACAAGGATCATAGGTCACACGTTTTGAATTCCTCTCAGACAAGCAGAAAATCAAAATATTTGCCATTTGCATTAAATGCTTTCACTTACTTATAACGTGGACTTCGAATCTTTGATGGATAGTGGTCTCTTGGTTTGAGCATGTGAAGGTGTACACGCCACTTTCTGACACCTTGAGACGGACAAGCTTCAGCTCGCTGGTGTAACTGATGGATGAATTAAACAAAACATACCGTATTACCTATAATATTCTTACATAAATGTACTGTTTGTAATATGCCATAACTGCTACTGAAACATTAATAATTCATGAAAAATAATGTTTGAACAATGAAACTGATTAAAGAAATGGACCTCCACCTAGATAACGTACCTGTTCCCATGTGACCGGCTGGTGATCACATGATCTGTAGTGTTGGTCAGTCTTACACCACTATAGCTCCAAGAAAATGAATGAGGTTTTGGGGTCCCCACCCGGGACTTTCTCCAGCTCGAACTCTTTTTGTGCTGTTCTCCACACTTGTTAGGTTAATGAAGCCTTTACCTACACACCATTCAATCACACTTCGAACGATTCGGATTTTTAGGAATGATGTGCTTTAGGATCTCTTAGACAGGTGGACCCCATATACTCCCATTATATGAAGCGCAGAGGGCTGCGGATTTACCAAACTTTATGGTTTCTCAGAAAACATGTCACCTACGTCTCGGATGGCCTTGGGGTGAGTAAATAACAGCAAATTTGAGTTTTTGGGTGCACTATCCCTTTAACTTATCTTCTTTTTTACTACACCATAAAAAAATTAAGAAACCACCCCAAAATTATTTCTTTTTTCTGAATTGACTATTTATATGAGTGTGTTTAGGCTATTTCACATTGATTGAACAAACTGACTGCTGATGTTTGTTCGATCAATGTCAATGAGAATTTAGAATGTTGGAGTATGTTGCCGTTGAAGTTTGTTGGTGTTTGTCAATTTTTGGATCAGTGTGAATTAGCCTTAAAGGGGTCATATGGCGCGTTTTTTCTGTGTCTTTGGTGTGTTATAAGTGACCCATGCATGTATTAGACACGTAAAAGTGTCGGAAAAATGTCAAAAGATGAAGCAAATCTAAACGCAAGTAAAGTGGCCGTATTTGTAAACCTCATTGTATCGTCTCCGCCGCAGCCATGTCGCGGAGACGCTGTGTTTCGTTGAGAAAAGAAAGCCTCTTTGTTTGCCTTGCCAAAAGATGAGACAATTAAAAACGAATGGTTACATTTTATTTACAACACTATTCCAAAAACGTACAATCTGAATGTTCAAGTTTGTGCAGCGCATTTCACCGACGATTGCTTCACGAACGTAGGAGAGAGATTAAGACTGGCTATGCACGAAAGCTTTGGTTACAGATACAAACATGCATGGTGTGTGGAAAATACTGCGTTTTTTAACCTTAAATCGTGTATACACATTGCATTACATCTAAAACAAACAATAATATTCGTTTAAGCCGTGTCATTAGACCCCTTTAAAATGATCATAGTTGTTTTATTCGGTGAACATTTCTCCCAAATTCCAAATGAAACATGTTTTTATTTGCAGAAAACTGAAACTGGAGATCTTGAATACACATATCTTGTTTACGTAAACAACACAGGATTAGTTCCAAATACATATATATGATAAAATAAGCTTTATTTTTGGCAGGATGCTGTATATCACCCATCATACTATCACTATCATACATCTTTACCTAACTTGTATTTAGGTTCACAGCTGTGACACACATATTTCCAACAGTGTATTTGGGGATGAAACACACACTTAGTATGTTCTACCCAGACTTCTTGTTTCACATGAGGAAAACCAACCTTGTAGAGAACCTACCATAGATATCGACCGTGACTAACTTCACGCTGGTCCCTTTCTCATTCATGGCCTCACAGCTGTAATTCCCACTGTCCCGTATTGTGACGGAGGGCAGGTTTAGGGTGGCCGTCCGCATGTGAGAAATGGGCTCAGTCAGGAGACGGGATGTCTGCTGCACTGACGGTTGCTTGACACATGCGAAAGGAAAGCAAACACAAAGCCGATTAGGTAACCTAATGGGAGAGATGGGGGAACAGACTGTGCCTGGGTGTGGAAGAAGGTGTGGTTAATATAAACTTCATATGAAACCAAGATAGTCACACTTAATCTAATTTGCCCTTAAGCGTTACATCAAGTACAAACTATATTTCAGTTTTTCATCAATGCACAAATACTGAGCTGGTCACTGGAACACAGACCGAATAAAGGGATAGTTCACATTAAAGTACTGCCATCCTTTATTTACCCTCATGTTGTTTAAAACCTGTATATGACTCTTTCTTCTGGAACACAAAAGAAAATATTTTGAGAAATGTGTCAGTACTTTTGTGTCGATACAATGAAAGCCAATGAGGGCCAATGTTGTTTGGTTAACCAACGTTTTTCAAAATATCTTCTTTTTTGTGTTTGGCTGAAGAAAGTCATACAGGTTTTGAATGACATGAGGGTGAGTAAAGGATGAATGTATTTTCATTTTTTAATGTACTATCCCTTTAAGCTGATGTACACTTCTGCTTATGTGTGCTGTAATTTTGTAAATATTGACATTTCACTTCACGCTGCTGTGGGTAGTTTTGAAACTTAAATATACATATGCAAATGTTCTCTTCAAGTATCACAAGTGTAAGAGCTGTTAAGGTAAGAGATGTTTTTGAGGTTTGTGAGAGGGCTCTTACCACTCCATGTGGAGCCTTCCACTTGATCGTGATGTCGCTGTTGACATTTGAGGTGGAGCAGGATAGGGAAAGTTTTTCCCCCTGGATGAGCAGAACTCTTTGAGGCTGACCCAGTGTGATCGGAGGGGGTGCGTCTGGAACTAAAAGCAAAAAACCATGTCACATTGTATCAGAGCAGCGGGGAATAATGTGAAAGGAAGAGCATTGACATGCACATGTCTGGTGTGTCTGTAAATGTGTCTCGCTCGTTTTCTCTCACCAAGCCGGACGTTGAGTTGATATTCCCCGGATTTAACAGTGGCTCCCTGCAGAGTCCCGACACAGACATAGCATCCCTCGAAATCCTTCCTAACTTTATTTAGCGCCACACCCGTCTCGATACTGGACGAATATCCCAATATATCAGGCAAGGGTTGCCCGTCGCATTTCTCCAAGTGCAGGTCATGCATTTTAGGGTCTGTAGCCAAGCACGGGATCGTGACCGTTTCTCCTTCTCCTGCGACAATGTCGAACACGATGCCCCTCCTGAAGGGATTTTCAGGATCTGCTGAGAGGAATGCTAAATCAAAAACCAATGAAACACAACCAAGGGGGCTTAGACTTTATGACATCACAGATTCGAGAAAGAGAGAGAAAGCAACAAAGTGAGAAAGTGAAGATTAACCATCATACGAATAGAAAAATTAAAAACATTCGCAGTGTTTATATTTGTGTAGGCTTGGAAATGGCTCTTTCCTGGTGTCAGCACGAAATGTCAAAACTGTCAAGTTTCAGATGGAAGAGCTTATTATTATGGAATGATAAACATGCAAATTCAAAAAAACATGGAGGAACACATAGAGGTTGCAGGTCTTGATGATTGGAAGCACTTAGGAAACAGATCTGTTGGCACCCTGCGTGCACACAAAGTATGTTTTTGGCACAATGTGAAATCACACAAGATGATCAAAGGTGCTGGAACGTGTGTATCGAAAGAGAAAGAGAGCTAGCCAGAAAGATTAAGTGTTATTAAGAACTACAAAAACATGCAGGGACACTTTAATGTGCAGACATAAAAAGTTAAAAGTGTGATTATGGAAGTGTAAACTACTGTACTGTAATACTGTACTATAACCCTGAACCTATAGCTATTCAGTATACTGTATATAATCTATCATATAGATATACTATTGCCAACATACAAGCATGAAAAGTGTATTCTATACCTGCACTCACATGCAGGTGCAACAGAGACAGCTCTATAAAACGTTAGGAGACAATTCCTAACATACTGCCCCACAGACATGTCACTCAGCCCATCAGACATGTTATTACATCAAATTAAAACATCCTATCATACACACCCCCAAATGTGTAAAAGTTCAGCTTACCTTTAACATACACATAGATGGAGCTCTTTTCACCAGACTCTTCCCGACAGGAATATTTGCCCATGTGTTGCGGGCCTGCCTTGGGCACTTTAAGAATTGTGAACAAGCCCTCCCTTTGTACCTCCTTTAGGGTCCGTGATGGACGATCTTCTCGCAGCCAGCGCACCGAACTGTCACTCTTGCAAAGCAAAGTGAAGTTGCCGTTCAGTGGAACTGTGAGCTGGGGTCCGTCCGGGGTGATGGTGGGCCTGGACCTGCCTGAGTGGTATTGAACAGGGTGAATGTGAGCCAAAGGTGTAAGATGAAAATGTTTAAAGTTGCAAATAAAAAAAAGCAGTTTCAAGTTTCAAATCAAACCAATGGTTGTGCCAATGTTGTTACAATGTTTTTATGAATTTAGACTTCTTATTTCATTTAATGTACCATAATTATCCCATTTTTTTCTCAGACATGAAAATGTCTACATGATTCCTTTCAAGGAATAGTTCACCTTCAAAATGAAAATTCTGTCATTTTTACACGCCTGTTGTCATTTCAAAGTTCATATTTTCCAAATATCTTCTTTTGTGTTTTGCAAAATAAAGAACATCACACAGGTTTAAAATGACAGAGTGAGTAAATGATGACAGAATTTTCATTTTGAAGGTGAACAATTTTTTCAAATAAACAATTATAAATGTAATACACCAACCACATTCATATAAATGAAAAAACAAAGTTGCATAAATGACAGTTAAGGATAGTAAGTTTCATAACTCAGAAAATCCAAAACAAGTGAGTGTTCCAAGTTCCTCTATTCTAATTTCTCTAGAAATTACAATCTGATTTCAGACAGTTATGGCAACCTTACCTCACAGGAATTCGTAACTATTTTACGTGGTGGCTAATTCATATAAATTCGTGTGAAATGTACATCATGTATGTATAATTAGAAAGATGATTAAGAAGAGGATAGATATATGAAGAAGATAGATGGTTATGCACAACCTCTTAAGATTTCTGAACATGGCTTTATTTTCCATCAAATGTGCTGCACTTTCAAACTAAAATCCAGCTCCTTAATGGCTACAAATTAGAATTGGAAAAACATTGGGAATAATTAAAGAATAACAAAGGTAGAAAAAAGGAGAGAAAGTACACCATGATGTGTGACATTAAAAAAGGCACCTATTGCTATATATTTATATAAATATCACCATATCAATTACATATTAGTTTTGTAAAAAACACAGTAATGTAAATGTTATTGTATCTTTAAAGAGAGAAAGTGATACATGTTTACAATAATGATATAAAAGGAAATATGTGTGTATGGTAGCATATTCAAAATGAATGCATAAACACAATCTTTCTATCATTGTATTTCAATGGTAAATCTTTCTACGTTGTTCGAGTTTCTGAGAAAGTAGCAGAGAAATGGGGGCTGGAGTACTCAAAGGCTCCCATCATTGCTTCAGGCTTGAGATAACCTGATAAAAAACTGTGGTTTGGCCATATGCGTTGCTTGCCTCATTGCAAACTGTCACTCTGTGAAAAGTAAACGGTAACTGTGAGGTCAGGCGCCTCTTCCAGGGAAGAGTCCTAACACAACAACATGTCTTTCCAGTGGTTAAACATCAGGGCCATATTTATCAAACTTTTCAAAGTGCCATTTTAGTCTTAAGTGCTGAGAATTCATGAAGTTTACTCCTACTTCCAAACCTCAGTATAAAAGCAAGATATCAAATTTCTTTAAGGTAAGAAACATTCTTACTCTCCCAATTATTTAAGACAGTTTGAGAGGTCTCTCAAGTGCTTAGGAGCTGCCACTAGGGGCGTGTGATGGCGCTGAGGAGAAAGAGACGTGTGGTGGACAGAGTTCATTCCACATTATACACGCACACATTCGGTACTCCCCTGCAGGCGTAATTGCAGGTGGCACTTTTTTAAAGTATGAATTTGCGATGACATTTATTCATGAAACAACATCTACATATCATTTTTCATAATCGAATTTATACATTTAACAAACTTCTTTGTGCGCCAGATAAAAGGCACGCAGTCCGTATGTCATTAATGTCGCGCGCATTCGAGTTATGCTGTATTGTTCTTAATGGTATGTGTGATTTCACACGCTATAAAAGATTTATAACGAAAATAACATTGTATTCAAAGCAAAACTACTTGACTTAAGCAAGCAAAAATACATTTCAGCACCGGTTTAAAATGGATAATTAAGAAAACGTGTTTATCTTTCATTTCCAATGTCTATATCATAATGTATTCTCTTGAAAAGTCTTTATTGTCGTATGTGTGTTGAATAAAGTCAGAGCGCTCTACAGCAAACAAAGGTTATTTCCATTTAAACGATTTTCTCATGGCTGTTATCAGAAAGCCTTCAGCGATATGCGTTTGAAGAAACCCGACGTAAAACAGTCACGCTGTAGCCCTCCGGCGTTACTTCGGATGGGATTTGAGTGAAACCCACAAAGTTTCCTTGTGTTCAGTATTGTCCAATCGTTTTAATCCGCTAAAAGTGATTCTTTAAAAATAGCTCTTGCTGAAGTCCCTATTCGCACAGCACTTCTGGCAAACAAAGAATTTAACTTAGTGAAAGGGATAGTTGGTGAAAATTCTGTCATCATTTACTCACCCTCTTGTCATTTCAAACCTGTATGACTTTCTTCCGAAGAACACAAAAGAAGATATTTTGAAGAATGTTGATACAGCGGTGGCACTCATTGACTTCTATTGTGTTGACACAAAACCAACGCAAGTGAATGGCTGCTATCGCTGTTTGGTCAACGACATTTTTCAAAATATCTTCTTTTGTGTTCTGCGAAAGAAAGTCATACAGGTTTGAAATGACAAGAGGGTGAGTAAATTTTTTGGGTGAACTATGACTTGAAGGCGATAGATTGCAAAGAAATCCTTTAATATGACCAAGGAAATTGTACTGGAGACAACTTGACCAAAAACCACACGAGGTGTGTCTTTTCCCCCTAAACACAAGTTAAACGGGGACAGACGTACGCCTACGCGATGGTTAGTTTAGCTGTAGTTTAGTCCAGCTGAAGATTTGCCCCTCTTCTTTCAAAACATATAGGGGGCTTTTACAAGCACTTCAAAAGACCATCTGATACGCCCACAGAGAGGCAGTAAGCGCAGCCAAACAAGTCAGGTCGCAGCATGCAAAACCAATGTTTGTCTTTTTAGGAATTGCCGGTCATTTAAATACAACAGCTATCCATGCGGATGGGATAAAAGAGCAAAATGAACCGCAACTGTGAGCATCATAACACCAACATTATTGAGCCATTTTAGTACGCCCGTGATGAATGGCGTATCATCTAGATAACGTATCCTCACAAGGTCTGCGTTGCAAGCTTTGCACACTGCAACCGGATCACTAACCGGATCTAAACTACACGAAGCTACTGTCATTTCTGCATCACGCTTCGATGTGCACTTCGCTTACAGGTGACACGAGCTCCTGGTAACTGTTCCTACACTTGTTGCACCTGCACCGGAGACTGGCACGCGCGAGCTGAAGTGTTTAATTATTGAGAGCAGCGCGAGAGGATCGGCTATAGTTTACATTCTCACCTGCAGGTCTCGGATCAATATCTCGTTTCAGCGATCGGTTCCTGTAACCACCTAAAGTGAACGCCAGTCTATAGAGGCGCACAGACCCGTCTCCAAACGGACATTAAGCTATTTGATTCATTTGCATTATCAGTGTAAATTCTCAAACATATTCAGCATATGTATAAAAACTGCGGGCTATGTCGCACTCAGGAGTCTGTGGTGCCGATCGACGCTCGTAACGATATTGTGATATTCATTATGGGGAAAATAACAAGCATGGTATATTCGAGGCTTTTATGAAGAGCATACATTACTTTAAAGTGAGAAGCAACAGGTCCATTACTTTTTGCAAATACTTTAAAATAGGCTGAGAAATACATACATCGTTGCGTAATACATTAACTAAAGAATATACTTCAAGAAGTATCACATTTCGTCCAAGCTAACCTTTACTAAAATAAACCAAAGCTTACCTATAGTTGGCCTAAATACATCTTTTTTATTCTATTTTTAAGAACACCATAGTTACCGTAACCATGATATTTGTGGTTAAACTAATACAAATATGAATCAATGCGCCATATTACTAAAATAAAGGTATAGTTAATTTCCCCATAGATATACAACACGTAGCCTAAACAGCAAGTGCCGTATGTCAACTGTAGCCTACAATGAATAACTTTCAGCATTATTTTCTCTTCCCTTGAAAACAAAGTGAGGCAAGGAAAGGATCCATAATGATAGACTACAACCACCGTCCTACCTGGTTTGACGATGAACTGCAACAAAACAGTAAAGAGAACGCAGCGATAGTCCATTGTTATAATTCCATCTATCTCATGTGTGCGCGAGTCCGCTCGGTGAGTCGGTAATACCGCGGAACGGTCGCCAGTGTAGCAAGCGCTCTTGTCTTAAAGGGCCAGCGCTGTTTTCTGTCTCGTACTCTGCACGCCGGGTCATGCGGAACGACTCATTAGCATGGGCGGGACGGGGATGTAACATCATCATTAAAAGTCATACCTGAGGCGGACAAATAAGGGCATTGTGGTGAAAAGTGCCTTACACGTGGCTTATCAAAAACAGAAACTCTGATAACTTTAACAATAATATGATTACTAAAGCTAGATTAGTTGTTGGCATTAAGGCTGATAAGGGGTTATCTGAGAGGGACTATAAATTCAATAAAACCTGAAGGGTAATCAAGTTACCTCATGAGAAAAATAGATTTGAAAATAGGGCCATAAGGAATGATTTACAAATGAATGAAATATTAACTTTTTCTCACAAACAAATGGTTTTACAGCCTGATGTGAGACGTTACCACTTCATGCCACTTCATTTGGCACTTTATGCCAAATAAAAGAAGATATTATGGCCTTTATCAGTTTGGATGCAACAAGACATCTGTGCAGATCTTTTCTCACTCTGTGAGTTTAGTCTGAAAATGAATATAAATGAAGACAACCAGGCCTAAGTGCATGTGATAATAGCACTGTTTTTATGCATTTGTTTGTCATTATTTTCTGTGGGAGGTCTTCTCTGTTTCTGTACAAAAGTTCTTTCTTCATAAGATCCATTATTATGAGCAATATATTGATTTTCAGCCTGTAAAAAAGGCAATTTTATCAGTTTACACGTATGTATGGTTGCAGCTCTTGTATTATATTTTATGTATTACTTACTCTTATGTATTATATTTTTTCTACTATTTTTCCTCCAACCTAAGCCATAGCATACTCATATAATTTATCATGGATGTTTTGAAATACACACACATGTAGTTTTCTTCCATATTAAAGATAAAATAGGAAAATCTGTAATGAAACGGTTGACATTCTATTAACTGATAATTATTAATGCCAGGAAAATTATGAATAAATATAAAATAAATCGCAATGAAGTTATGCAAAACATAATTATATATCAACCATTCTGTACCCTGAATATAAAGTGATTCTGTTTTTGTTATGAAGAACATTGAAAGATCTTTTTTAACATTAATATTTCCGTAGTAACATTAATTATACGTAGTATGACAATAATAAACATTGTGCATATCATTACCTTGGATTAATAAGGTTTTATTTACATACAGTATTCTTTTCCATGACAACTTATTTACATTATGTGATGTTTTTTCTTTATGATGTGTACATTTTGGAGCTTTTTTAGAAAACAAAAAGGTTCTATCGGGTTCTATCTAATAGGCGCAGGCTCCCCGTGACCCGAGGTAGTTCGGACAAGCGGTAGAAAATGGAATGGAATGGAATGGGTTCTATCTATAAGTCAAATGGCTTGCAAAAGCTTTGAAGCTCAATATCTCAAAACTGCTAAGAATGAATAAAGAACATAATAATTCCCAAGGTGATATAGTCATAAAGGTCCAATCAATGTATTAAATTCAATGATGCTATGGAAAAAAATAATTCATGGCAGAACA
Organism: Triplophysa siluroides; assembly: GCA_006030095.1. Taxonomy (NCBI): domain Eukaryota; kingdom Metazoa; phylum Chordata; class Actinopteri; order Cypriniformes; family Nemacheilidae; genus Triplophysa; species Triplophysa siluroides. The sequence continues at coordinate 2,891,184 of VCII01000139.1, read as the reverse complement.
AACATTTACAGTTGGCACATCTAGCGACCAGATAACTTTCAAGTTCTTTCCAGTCCTTGTAACTTGGTTATTTCCAGAGAATACCAGTGGTCATTGAGAGGATTGACAGTTTGAAGAGATAATTGTGTGTAACATTTTACAGCATTAACAGCATTAAGAGAGTTACATTTTGTAGCACATTAGCACATTGTGTTCCAAATTCACTGTGCAACAATAACCCCAGACTATTGGCATTCAGATTCGCTGAGGACTAGATGTTATAATCTCACTATTTTAGAACAGTTGAATTGCCCAAAAGGACATTTCAGAATCTGAATCTGAAAGAGCTTTATTGCAAAGTGTGCTTGGACACACAAGGAATTTGTCTTACTGACAGAATCTTCCAGTGCACATACAGGTTAAAAAAGTGACAAGGCACAGGTAACAAAACGTAAAAAATAAATATTTGAGAGACGATACACATTGACAAAAAGGACAATGTTAGACAAAAGGACAATAGACAGTATTGAACAGATGTGCTATATACAAAATATACTGTGATATATACAAGTTAATATGCAGAGGAATGTGGATAGCTGAATATTATATCAATGTAGCGAGGAAGGCGGGACGAGAGCCGTCAGACAAAGAGGCGGGGCCGTTGGCGTGAGTGATAATGGATATCAGCTGTGTGCGCACCGGCTCCGCATTACGACGGTGGAGAACAGAAGCATAAAAGGACGAGCTGGCAGAATATTCGGCGAGAGAGGACCAGGCCCGGACACATGATAAGTTGATTTATGTTTGTGTTGCCGGCAGTCGACTGTGAGGTGGCTGCCAGCATTTTACTTGCGTGTTCTTGTTTGTTTATTTATTTATTAAAACTTGATTTAAATGTTTGCCGGTTCCCGCCTCCTTCCTTCCTTTTATTGAACCGTATTACAATCAACAACATATGTTTAATAAATATGAGTATATAGTTGTGTATTGAACGTGTTTTTATTGCACAGTAGAACATTTAACTGTTCATGAGGTAGATGGCCTGAGGGAAGAAACTTTTCCTATGTCTGGCTGTTTTGGTGCTCAGTGCTCTGTAGCGCCAACCAGACGGCAGCAGTTCAAAGAGAAAGTGTGCGGGGTCCAGATTGATTTTGCAAGTTCTTTTACTCACTTTGGATGAGTACAGTTCTTGTAGACTGGGGAGGGTTGTGCCAGTGATTCGCTCAGCAGTCCGGACTATCCATTGTAGTCTTCGGAGGTCAGTTTTTGCAGCTGAGCCGAACCAGACAGTTATGGAAGTGCAGTGAACGGATTCAATGACAGCTGAGTAGAACTGTAAGAGCAGCTCCTGTGGCATGTTTAACTTCCTCAGCTGGCGAAGGAAGTACAGCCTCTGCTGGGCCTTTTTGACTATAGAGTCAATGTGATTGTCCCACTTTAGGTCCTGTGAGATGGTGGTGCCCAGGAACCTGAATGACTCTACTGCGGCCACAGTGCTGTTCATGATGGTGAGTGGGGGAGTGCTGGGGTGTTTCTCCTAAAGTCCCCTATCATCTCCACTGTTTTTAAGGTGTTTAGCTCCAGGTTGTTATGAATGCACCAGCCAGCCAGCTTCTCAACCTCACTTCTGTAAGCAGACTTGTCACCGTCCTGGATGAGGCCAATAAATGTAGTGTCGTTTGCGAACTTCAGGAGCTTGACTGAGGGGTCAGTAAAGGTGCAGTCGTTGGTGTACAGGGAGAAGAGCAGTGGGGAGAGCACACATCCCTGGGGGGCACCAGTGCTGATGGTATGGCTGTTGGATGTGAATTTATCAATTCTAACTAGCTGTTGCCTGTCTGTCAGAAAACTGGTGATCCATTGACAGACAGAGCTAGGAACAGAGAGTTGGTTTAGTTTGGTCTGCAGGAGTGTTGGGACGATGGTCTTAAAGGCTGAACTGAAGTCCACAAACAGGATCCTTGCAAAATTCTCTGGTCTGTCCAGATGTTGTAGGGTATAATGCAGTCCCATGTTGACTGCATCATCCACAGACCTGTTAGCTTGGTAAGCAAACTGCAGGGGGTCCAGTAAAGGTCCTGTGATATCTTTCAGGTTAGTCAACAATTAAGATGTTAAGGCAACGGGTCTGTAATCATCAAGTCCTGTGATTTTGGATTTCTTTGGGATGAGAATAATGGTGGAGCGTTTGAAGCAGGAAGGGACTTTGCACAGCTCCAGTGATCTGTTGAAGATCTGTGAAAAAATGGGGACCAGCTCAGGATTTCAGACAGGCTGGTGAAACACCGTCTGGGCTTTGTGCTTTCCTTCTCTTTTGTTTCCCGTGCCTTATGCATGACGGGGGAAGCAGTCAAGAATATGAAAAGAGGAAAGGAGGTCTGAGGTTTCACTGGGTTCGTGGGGTTCGTGGGGTAGGCATCCTCTGTGTTTGGAGGATAAATGATTATAGAAATACATAGCATACTTACCTTTCCTTCCTTATCTCATGAGTTGTGTGTCCCACTTTCATCACATCCATTATCCTGGGTGAAAGATGACTTTTGGTGAGGTGCTGCTGATAATGCCCTTTGTATGGTTCTCACCACATGCGGGTCTTTCTTCTCCTTTTTTTCCATTTGCAACTGATGCCAGATGATGTTAGCATGTTCCAAACATCCAGAGAAACCACCTATGCCTGCCTTCTGCACTGAAGTGTCAATGAAGTTGTTTCTCTTCAGAAATCCTGATAGTCTATTGGCCACAACGCTGAAGAAAATCTTACCTTTCACATTCAAGAGGCTATTTTGGCAAAACTGGTCAATGGTTGAGTAGTTTTTCTCCTTGGGGATCAGTATGCCTCCTGCCCTTCTCCAGACCTTTGGTATCACCTGCTTTTTCCATGCCACAGCCATTAATGTCCAAAGATACCTCAACACCCCAGGGGCTTTCTTGTAGAGCCTGTATGGTAAACCGTTGCGTCCAGGAAATGAAGTTGATCTTGCCCGTTTTACTGCACTCTGAACTTCACACCATTTAGGGGGCCTTGTGTTCATCTGGTGTTCTGGTAGCTGAATTGGTGGCATGTCCTCCGGAATGGAGATTGGCTCATGCCTCTGATTGTCGGAATACATTTTCCGTAGGTGTTCCTCATGATCTGTTATAGTTACTTTAAAGGGCCGCCATCCCAGATAATGCACTTTTGAATGTTTATCTACCAGAAATTGAGTCGCCAGCGTGTGTGCAGAAACACCCTGTAATTATACAAATCCATCTGTTCTTCTTTTCATAATCTCCTTTAAACCACAACAGTGACACAAAACAGGCTGTTGGGGAAACCCTAACAATCTTATCACATTGTTGACGTCACATTGTTAACGCCTGCCCATGACCGCTCACAGACTCCGCATTATGATCGCATAGTCCCCACCTTGCCAGAGACACGCTGTCAGCCATTTTCAGGCAAGAGCAGATGTAGCCACTAGCTAGCGACAAAAATGTCTAAGAAACAACAAATGTGTGCTGTTGTTGGATGTAAAATGGAACATAAAAGGAGGCCGGGAGGAGACCTTTCCGACAAGCCCGGGTTCGTCCCGCAGCGACCTTTAATGCTGGAGTTATTCACCATCGAAAGTCCCGTGGAAAAACGATTTTTCGGATCGACAAACCAACATTCACCAGTCCGTATCTCCGGTCCGGAAAGACTTACAGAAACGAGCCAGGACTCGTTGGAAAGGTCTCCACGCGGTATGACCTCAAGTCGATGCGAATGGGAACGTGTCGCCCAGCGCCCGGAAGACAAGGCTCCGGCCAGTCGCCTTCCGAATGTATCTCCGGCTCCCGGTCAGTATAGCATGGGTTTCGCAAAATAAAATATTCTCAAGAGTGGATCAGTACCAGCTGTTCGCGATCAAGCATCATCTTCAGAAAAAGTAAGTATTACGCATCGTTTTTAAATCGCCTTTCTTAAATAATGTGTTTAGCATGTTAGCGGCTGTTGTTTACATGATAGCGGCTAATCCTGAGACTTTACATTGGTCCAAAGACAGCTGTTTTGTCTTAACGTTAGTGGTAAAACTCATCGTGCCCATTGGTTCAGAAGACTTGTGACCAACATAATTTCTATAAAGCTTATTCATTACAACTAAAGAAAGCTATAGCAGTGTCTTTCTCTGTGAGTTCAGTGTTTTCTCGTATGTCCTAAGTGTGACAATACTTGGAGCGGATAGAAACAGAGCGTGCATTTGTAAGACAATGAGGTTACGCAGAAATTGCTACTCACAACGTAATAACACCTGGCTGCTGATCTTTACATACCTGTCTGTCATATACAAGTACTCCGAATGTATGTTTTTGCCTATATCCGTGTTAATGTCTGTTAGTAATATGCATGCACACGATAAATCATCAATGGCCACCATTCCATACAGCAAATAGTCAGCATATGTTGTTCTATCTATGTTTTTGTCTTTTCCATATAATTTGTATTTATGAACAAGGCATTAAGGGGACTTTTATTGCAGTGTATGGTTTTGGTTGGAAAGGGCATTACAGACGTAATTGCGCTTTCCTCTATATTGCTTGTCTTGATGTCAACCAAAGCACTGGGTAAGCGCTCTACCACCTATTTTGAATACGGGGAGGAGAGCAGAAGCTCATTTGCATTTAAAGATACACGCACAAAAATGGCCCGTTTTCCATTACAGCCACAAATGGTCATGTTCAACATCTTGTAATGAAATATACGTGATGTATTTTGAGCTGAAAATTGAAAGACATTCTGGGGATACCACTGACTATTTTTACATAGCAGAAAATACCTGGGATTGCGGCCCTGTAAGAGTCCCAGTTTTCTCCTTGCTAAAAATGCTACTAACAAACTTGTAAGGATCTTTGTAGAAAGCGGTCCTTCTTCACTCCTTCTTCTTATGTTGCTTTCTCAGACTCTCTGCTCTTCGCAACAAGGCCAGACGACTTTAAATATTGACTTGTAGTGCCTCTAGGCCCTTCCTTTCCTCTTCTGTGGTCTTCATCCACTGTTTCCTCAGGCTCCTTCTTTCTGTCTCAAGTCTGTCGATTTATTTTTGTCTCCTGGACTTAGGTCTGCCGTCGTCTCCTTCTGTGATCCTGGGTTCTTGCATTTCACTCCAAATCTCTCCACCCCATACGTGTAGATGATCCCCCCCATCTTCTCCAGTTTTCTTTCGACATCTCCTTTTTGGCCTGCTAAAAGCTGCAAGAGATCTGAGTCAATGGTTGCCCAATCCTTGTTGCAGGATTTAGGCCAAAGTATCAGAGGTCTTCTTCCATCCATTTTCCTTTCTACTGCTTGCTGTGGCTGGGTAGTCTCTGGGTTGCTGATTGCTGGTAAGTTTATGCCTGGTTGGGCTTCGTCTGGGATTCTGATACCCTGTGGGCTGTGGTGCTTGTCCCGTCACTGGGTTTCAGCCGACTGATTTGCCCTACCTCTTGTGAAGTATTGGTCAATGCGAGGCCCCTCACTAAGCTCTCTCAGGCACTTCTTCCTGCCCTGATGGATTTTAAGACCTTTCTCTGATGTTACCTTTGTACAGCCACAAATGCATCTCCGTAGTTTCTGTCCTGTTGTTCCAACTCCTGTTTTTTTGTCATTTCCATTTGAGGTCTGTTGCCATGTGATCCACCGATGAGTCATCTTGCGCTCCCGCTCTCGCAGACTCCAGGGGTATTCTTTCTCTCTTGTTTTTCTCTCCAGGATGTCACCAGGTCTTTCCCAGGTTGTAAACTGCCCTTTCACAGCAGTTATTCAGATTCGCTTAATAGGACTAGGCGCCTTATGCATGACAGGGGGAAGCGGTCAAGAATATGAATAGAGGAAAGGAGGTCTGAGGTTTCACTGGGTTCGTCGGGTAGGCATCTTCTGTGTTTGGGGGATAAATGATTATAGAAATACAAAGCATACTTACCTTTCCTTGCCAATATCAGAGAGACATCTCATGAGTTGTGTGTCCCACTTTCATCACATCCATTATCCTGCGTGAAAGAGGCCTTTTGGTGAGGTGCTGCTGATGATGCACTTTGTATGGTTCCCATCAATGCGACACATCGTCAGTTATCGTCAGGTATATACTCTACACAACCTACAGTCACATGTTGTTGTTTGTTTTTGGAAGTATGAAATTATATTTACCTTGCATGCTCTTATAAAAGGTGCAATTCACAAAATGGTGCATATTTTCGTATTTACAAAAACGTATTCTTGACAAAACATTTCTAAATAGGCCTAAAACTATTAAAGTTGGTAAGGAATAAGAAGTTGGTGGGTAGCTTTAAACAAGCTTCTGATGTATTGGATCACTTTGATGTTCTTATCTCTAATCTGTTCTTCACCCATCTTCACATTTTTCATAATTTATTTTCTTCATGTGAAATATTAAAGATCATGCATTCATAAACGCTTACAGCTAAGGCATTCTGATACCAATAATTTGGAAATAAACCTTTTTGTACAATTGGCTTAAAGGTCTACTGCGAATTTTGACTTACATTGATTTTTGCATAAACTGGCTGCATGTACAGTACGCCACATACAAAATGAAATACACTTTTTATCCCCTACAAATAACCTAGGAGATTTGGGTTATGTTTGAACAATGTCATATTTATTTTACATTAAAATGAACAAACAAACAGCAAAACGGTCATTTCTGAGAATTCACATGGCCATCTCCAGCTTTAAAAATTGTTTCATTGAACAGTGTCTAAAATAATACTGCGCATTAAGAAAGTGGGTTAGATGCTGCAGGCTTTCTCAGTACAACATATAATTCAGGAGCTTCTGCCGTCCAAGCGACCCATGGCTTGTGCGTGGTCATGCTTTTGTGCGTGGTCATGCTTGTCAAACCCCATGAGATGATAACAAGCTCCTGGGCTCCCTGTTCTGCATCTTCATTCCAGGAACACAGTGGTTGTATTTTATGCTTGCTTTGTTGAGTATACCAAGACAGCCATGGACAGGGGGTGTTCAGGGGTAGTGAAGGTAAACATGTGATAACAGTCTGTATTTGCCTCTAGTTACATATTGGCCCATGTAATGCTATCATTTATTTTCCAATGTTTTGCATTTAAACAGAATGTCTATTACCTTGGAAGAACTTTTATGAGTACATGGACAAAAGCTTCATTGAGGGTTTTTGGGGTTGATGTCCCTGTACATTTTTTAAACAGACTATAGAGAAGCATGTGAAATACTTATTTCTTGAGATTTACAGTCAAGACAAAATTATTTAAACAAACTCTCTTCTTCAGTTTCATAGTGTGCATTTAATTCACACAATTATTGTAGATATTCATGTAATTAAATACCCTTAAGAACGTGTTTGTATCATTGTACAGCTTTTCTCGATCAGTTCCACTTGTTCTTTCAGTTCGGGCTGTATGCCAACACCACTGAGCAGTAAAGGTGTTTGCCTAATGCAAGATCAAGCCCTACACTGTTCTTCAATCCACTGCCCAAGGGCAACCATTGATCAACTTCATTCCAAAAAGAAAAAAAATGCCGCTGCTGATCTGCTGTAGGTTGGCTCTCAAGCTATTTTGGGAAGATCTAAAGTTCTGCTGAAGTGAAGACTAACATCTGTTTTAAAGGAGCTAGCGTAGCCTACAGCAGAGTTAAAGAGCACCTGTTACGAGAACCTCTGACTTTGTTGCAAGCACAATATTTAACGACCTGCATGATACACTAGATGATGCCAACACAGAGCTGCTGTCAAGAAGTGGATACAGAATTTCTCTCCTTCTCCATCTCTCTCCAGTCATTTCAAGAAGGCTTTGTGAGCACTTTAAGTAGGAGTCAAGACACTTGAAATTGATTATTAACACAATTTTTTCAACAAAGAATATAAGTCAGGCCTCTTTTATTTATATAGTGCTTTTTACAGTACACGTCGTTTCAAAGCAGCTTCGCAGAAAATTACACTGTCATGCTGTAATTGAGAAGGTGTGAGAAGGTGTATGAAGTACACAAAACATAATTTTACATAATTTTTCTGGTTAATTTTTACAGATTTTCCACGTACAGTGTAATATTAAAAGCTTCAACATTTTTTACAGATTTTTCATGTATTTTAAAAAATACGGTAAAGAAAAATGATTTCCAAAAAATACTGCAAACTTACAAGAAAAATGGGGAAAACATGTAATTCTACAACGAAAATTTGTAACAGTATTTTACGGTTTATTTGTGGTGCCTGAGCTGCCAGGAAATGTCTGTATTTTTACAGGTTTTTTTTACACTGTACATAGTGCTAAAAAATGTCTTGTTCCAGCTGTATTAACATTTAATTAAATAAAACCCTCCAACCCTTGAACACATAGCTCCAACCGCGCAGGCCGCTCATGCAGTCAATAAGGTTCAGGCGAGTAGCCTTTAGCGCAACCTGATCTCCATCTAAATGAAATCAAACTATTAACCTTCTCAAGAAGTCCCATAAACGTACCCTCACAACACCACTCATCGATTCTCCAACACAAACTCGCTTACACTAATCACACACTTAAAGTACAACATGCACGGCTCAAGGGATGTGTTTCTTCTGGTTAGGTAACAGGAACCTGTCATATCAATATCAGATCTTCAGGTGCGCATGCATTTAGGATAGTGTTTCTTGTTTAACCGACACCATTCTTCAGCCTTCCACTATAGACAATATTTAAGTATCATCACAAGCGCAATGAAAGTTTGTGTGTGTGGCAACGGCCAGCTGTGTCCGATGTGACCAAAGTGACGATGCTGCCCTGTACCCCTTCAGCCCCCTCCCATGCAGTCACACACCCCAGCGGTCTCAGACAGAGGCTGCTCTGTGTGTGTTTACAGAGACATCCCACACCATGCATGTCCGTAGGCAGAGTGCAGACAAGAAAAAAAACTAATGGCTCACCAGTCTCCATCAACTGACACATGACTGTGTGAGAGACTGTGTGTAAACAAAAAAAAAGGTTATCTTGCCAGTTTACGGAAGATAGATAATATCAATCTTTAATACACCATTAAGCTTCATGTATACAGACATATTGCAGTCAATTTAGCGATGCTGTCACTCATTCCGAAATACAGTATTTGCACATTAGACCTCTAGAGCTTGTGGCAAGGTCGGCTGGTTTATAGGCTTTGGGTCAGGAATCCTCTTTTAGCACAACGCATGTGATACAGTATTCCCCAGGGTAAAAGCTCCTGTCCACGAGGCAGACGGCATGAAGACGCATCATTGTTCACACCCATACGACAAGGGTTAAGATGGTTGTGATTCCCTCTCATTTCTCATGGGTAGCTGGTACTGTAAACAACACTGTAAAAAAAATACTGTGAAATATGAAATTTTCTGGCAGCTCTAAAATTACATGGTTTTCCCTGTTTTTCTTGTAAATTTGAGGTCTAGACGGAGACTGTTAACAGATATTACTAGCAGCTGGGGAACAGTTTGTTCGTAAAATAAATGTTTTTCCTGTTTTTCTTATAAATTTGGAGTCTTTTTCTGTAATTTGATGGTTTTTGACCGTATTTAAAAAAATACATAAACAATGTGTTAATAAAACAGTACGTTTTTCACATTATTTTCATTAACAAACAAAAAACGTAGTTCTTTGCACATTATTTTAACATTTTCACTTCGACGTTTCAGTGTAAAAAGGAAAAATAATAACATTTGTCATGAGCCATACACACTGCAATATTAAAAAAAATTCAAAACAAAGAAAATAATTTTACTATAATGCATCCATTCCTGCCACATAAATAGTTTCACACATGAAAAAATTGAGTATATATTAACCAATATTTGCTTGGATTTGCTTTATTTCAAAATCAGTAGACCATTACATTTGCCCGTCTTTGAAATGCTATTGTAATCACAATATTAAGTTTGTTGTAATGAAACATTACATGCTGTTAGTTGACAATAAACCTCCACTGACTTGCAAACTAAAGCCATAATGTCCTCCCATGTATGGCTTGCTTGCTACAAATAAGTCTATATTTATTTTGGTGATTGTAAAGCTGTCAGCAAAGCATTGATGAAGGCTGTTAACACGTCAAGCCTGCCATGAGAGAGGGGAAGTCCAGTTTTACACTCGCTTACCTCCACACAAGAAAAGTGTCAATAGCTTTCAATGAAAAGTCTACAGTTAGATCTTTTATGTAGGGGTCAAAGTTCAGTTTCTTTCTTTAAGTGTGAACCACCACTACAACAACTGGAACTAAGTGAGATGTCTAAGCTTTTGTTTTTCTTGGCAGTTTTTGGTTATAAGCTTTTTAAGTAATTTGGTCTTGTCTGACTTCCACACTAATAAGGGAAAGTATGAATTTTCTTATTTTTCTATGAATATACTACTACAAACCTTACCTAACCACAGTTATGTGTGATGCAACAAGAAGCATCAAAACAGATTTGAATGATCTGCATTGGAGGTTCTACCACAAGCCCAAAACATTGATGAATGATGCCATAACATGCAAACAATGAGGAGGCAAAATGTGAAGAGAGCAACTGGGGGGTCGATCGGTTAAAAGAATCCAGCTCATCAGTGCATCGATTTACCATCATCATTCACTGTCATATTTAAATGAATATCAGTAGGGTGTCTGTGACTGTATCAACTGTATCATGATGTATCATGCAACAGCAAAAGCTGCATCTTTGAATTGCTTTCAAGCTTTGAGCCGGCTACCAAAGAGCTTTATTTGAATCACAAAATCAGCTTTGCATCAAATCATTTGGGACAAATAATTTAAAGAGAAATGTTTCAGTGAATGATGCTACATCATCGTGTTTGAACAAATCTGAACACAATTTGAAACTCGTATAAATCCCTGGTAGACAGATACTGTAACTGGGGTGTGAGATTTAAACAAGTCTTCATTGGGTGATCTGGTGTCCATCTAATCTCTCGTAGAAACATCTGAGAAATCAATTAACATCTACATTTTATTGGACAGGAAATGAAACACAGAAAACAATCTTCAAAAATGAAGCAAGGTTTAAACTGCTTATTTATTTCTCGTTTTATGCTGTTCATTTTTTCTTCTCTTTCATACAAAGACGAAATACAAAAAGAGGAACTTTGCCATTTCAAATCAACCACTTAAATCTATTATAGTTACACATTTACTCAAGCACTCTACTTGGGTTCATACACAAAGTCCTTAAACAGACCTTTATAACTGATATATAACAAAGATTTCAAGATTATTATGAAACAGATGGATAGGGCTCATATTTATTCAATAAATTACAGGGAAGAAAATGGATTTCTTAAAATCAGAATTTCTACCATAGCAGTTCTTCAGATTCAATGCCTCTCAAAGAGGATTATGCAACACAATGAAAACGATATCAAAACTGTTAGTCGGAGGATCATATAAAAAGAGCAAAGTCACTAATTGAGCAGCAAATCAATCACTTTTTTACACATTTGAAAGGAACATTGAAATGACAACACAGACAGACCTACACTTACAATATACTGTTAGCAGTCTCACACACTTATACCCGATGAGTCTATGTTCAACAACACTTATGGTTCATGAATTAGGACAACATGGTCCAAACTATAACTGATCACACAATTGCTGCTTCCTTTAATTGTGTTTCTCTTACTAGGTCTAAAGTCTCCGATTTTCACAATGACACCATTGCCATTCCTGTTAGTCCCCACATACTGTACGGGGGCACAGAAAACAATTTCTCTGTTGTAAAACTGTCATGATGATCTTTATTGAAAATGACTTTCACTCAACACCACGCTGTGTTTCTTTATCTGGTTTCAGTCAGACAGAGATGCCATTACAAGCATGTCTACAGGCTACAACGTATGAAAGAGATGGGTTATCCTCACCTGATTTCCTCAATATATTATGTCTCCCACAAATGTTATGGCAATGAGTGGGCCAAACCTAAAATGAATTAGTAAATCAGATTTCCTTTTTATTTAATTATAGATATGATGAAGAATACAAAATGGCCCTTTTTCAAAACCTCAAAGGGAGAATTTTTTTTTAATATTTAGAACTACTGGAACTATTCCAAAATATGATGTTTTAGTTGTTACTATGACAACATTTGGAAGTAATCTAACATTTACCCCCTTCCAAATAAGTGGTAATTTTGAGTGTTAAAGATTCTTTTTTTCCAAACATTCTATCGTCTTTTTCTAAACAAAATTTGGCGCAATTATTCGTTTTTCTGAAGTCATTTCAAGCTTTTCATCTTCTATCATCTTGTTCAAACATTGTAAATGAACAAATCCGGCCAGTGAAGGCAGACGGTTTCAGGTGACCAAAATGTATTTGTTTAAGGTGGAGAGTCAGAACCATTAGAGAAACGGTTTCCTGGGAGAGGAGCCAAAGGACAAATATCCCAGAGCCGAAACAGACCACAGAAGGAAGTAAAAAGCCCAAAAAGACGCGAGTTATCGTGAAAACTGTTAGGTTTACCACTCAAGCTTTCCTACTTTCCTTCATTCCACACTTACTATATGAAAAGACTGGACAGATGACAATCTCAAGAACTGTATTTGTGTCTTGTGTGTTAGAGAAAACAGGATAGGAGATCAAGGACAATCTACTGTAAGAGCCAAATCTGCAAGCTCACCTGCACATGCAAAAGACAGATGCTCAGCTCTAAGCTAAAGCATGAAAAGTACAGAAAGTGCTCCAGATATATACTTTTGCCTCTAGAATGCTGAAGTACTCAAGTACTGAACGGCTGAAACCTCTTTTGAAATTTCCCTCTCAACAATCTCACAAGCTCAAGTATACAATAAAAAAGTAAATAATAATAAGGATTTGGATATTAATCAAATGTATTAACAAAAAAAATCATTTAGCTATACTATCTGCATTCATTCATAGTTCCATACTCTTAATGCACTTCATTGATTACTTTTTTTTACTGAGGCATTTAACTAAGGCCTAGTCCTGGCTTAAGCTAAGCCCTGTCTGTGAAACTGGGCCTATTTCTTCTATTATACTTTTCAATTTTACGAGAAATATCTGATATTTAATATAAACACAATAAATCTAATTTGCTTTCATCTCAGTTAAGAAGAGATTCATGTACGTACTCTGTATGTAAATATCAGATACAGTATTACTAATGCAGTGCTGATGCAATTGCTCCAACCAAGTTAAAATTGCTCAATATAAGTGACTTACTCTAGCGTTTACATTTTGTTTCCTAATTTCAATCTATATGAAAAGGGCATATCATTATAATTGAGTCCGTAATTCTGGTATAAATTGGAAAAATATACAAATACAGTGTGCCTTCGACTAAAGTTGTTATGATTTTTGCACACACACAAACACACACACAGTTGTATTAAGACTCGTGGGGGCAAAGGGCAGGCATCCTCTGCCTTCAGCTTCAATCTATGAGAACTCACATGATATTCATGCACACAAACGCACATATAAATCATTCAGAATGGGAGGAGCCTCAGGTCATCATCCCGGAACACAACAATAAGCATCAGTGTTTGTGCACTCAACTGCGGCTATGGCACAACAGGGGTTGAAAAGCCAAAGGCCTGACTTACTTTCGTGGTGCATGTTGAACTGAGAATACCTACAAGCTCACAAATTCTGAGATTCTGTTTTTTTGGCACCCAAAATCATTGAGTGAAGTGAAGGCTAAATAGGTTTTTGATACATGCGTTGTGATTTGGTGTAGTACAGTGAGGAGGCATTTACAAAATATATAAATATATTATTTATTTCATTTGTGGTGTGCAACATGAGAATAAGTAAATGATTATAAAAGAACATGTTGTCTGTTTAAATGGAACTATTTAAATATAAAAATCTGATTTGTGGAAAATACATACATATACACTAGCTCAAAATTTAGGGTCCTTTTCATTCATTATGTATACAGTATTTCTCACATGCTAAAACAATAAGGCCGTCAAAACTGTACAACAAAAATATTAACAAAAAATGAACCAGATTCTTGATTAAAAAGTATTTAAGGAGTTTCCATATATTCCGGCTGCTTTCTGAAATGAACAAAATTTGGCGCAATTATTTGTTTTTCTGAACTTATTTCAAGCTTTTCGGACATTCGCCTTCAGATTTTTAAAATCATGAAAACCCTTTCAGTCAAGTGAGCCCAGACTTTCAAACACTAGAATGTGTATTTCTAATGAAAATATAAGCAAAAAATAAGCAACATAACAAAAATATATGCACTATTTGTTTGAATATCCTGCAATACACAGTTTTTGACTATACGACACATATTTCTGTGAACAGCTTGAATTCCTGTGTTCTCCACTTGATGTTATACTTTATATGTCAAAGAAAATATGCATAAATAATTTGATTTGGTTATATATGGTTTTAAGATATGTGAGTGGCCATAAAAAGTGGCCTGGTTTCCAAAAGGACAATGTGTGTGTCCGTTTGAGTAAAATTGAGAAGGACAGATAGAAGGAGGGACATGAAAAAATAGAAAGAGAGCAAATAAAAAACATAGCTAGCAAAACTGGATTCTATTCCCTAGGAATTAAACTATAGGTATAACTCAATAACCTTTGACTTGAGATTGACATAAGGAATTCACTAAATGTACAAATCTATGCGAAAATAGAAGGGTTTTGTCTGCAGGGCGTCACTGTTGATAAGATGTTAACCTCATTAAAGGGAGGTCAGCTGGTGGCAGACAGTTGACTCTTTGACATAAAATAGTTTGTTTATGTCAAAATAGTTGATTTAAAATAATAGTAGCTGCTTTGAACTTTATAGCTGTCCCACTGAGGAGGTCCACTCGCTTTTCCAAAAAAAGCAAAGTTGGAAAGTACCGTGTAAAAACATTTCAATAAATTGACTAGAGCTAACAGACATAATGTATCCCCTTTCAGTACTGATGATAATAAAAAGAACACAACATACACAAATTCCAGGAATTCGGTTAGGACATTTTAAATGATCAACGTGTTATGAACCTGGAAAAAAACACGTAAATGGTGGATTCTAGATTGCTGTCAGGAACAATTTCATTGTGTATGTTTCTAGAAAAGTCATTTTATTATTAAAAAAAGTGTGATATGAAACTGAAGTGTTTTAGTCCCCTGCTTGTGAAAGAGAAAGAGTGTTTGTTTTCCGGCCTTATACTTTGCCTGTAGCGCATATTCACATGATAGAGAAAGCTTGATTTTTGTCATAAGACCCAACAGTCCTTTAATTGTCTCTTTACCAACTTTATAGCTATATTACAGCACAAAAATAAGAGAAAACACCAGAGTAATTGTGTGTGTATATACTGTAAGTGTGTCTTGTGCTCATTGCATGTCTACATATAGTGTTGTTTTACTTGTACTTAAGGCAGTTTTTTTTTCGCATACTGTCACAAGGATGTCATATTGAAAAAACGAATTGTGACGTGGTATCGTCTAAATTAACAGTTTTTATGCAAATTATGTAACTTGATATGACTCAAACTTGACTACATAAGGTTACACCCTTATTTTAAAAGTTCGGTCAGGCAGAAATTTTTGGGAACAACTGCCTAGTACAACTTTTATAGAGCAGGTGTCTGCTGAGATCTGGCCAACATTTCTTACCTGCCAACACATTGTGTATTATGGCAAGCAGTGCATTCAATCATTTTTATTCTGATGACTTTTTTGTCTGTGAAACACATAAGATGATATTCTGAAAAATGTGTCAGTGGTTTCGTCTCCATATGGAAGTCAATGGGGGCTATCAACATTCTTCAAAATATCTGCTTTTGCGTTCTTCAGAAGAAAGAAAGTCATGCCGGTTTGGAATGACATGAGAAAAAAAAAACTCTTTAACACTTAATTGTATTAAGTTATGATAATTTTTCGTAAAACTCCTCTTCAAATAGGATAAGACAGCGCAGCTCAAACGTAAGAGCTTTTTCCCAGCATACTGCTGTCCACTGTCTTCAATTTGTATTGCGTTGCAACGGTTATTGTCTAAGTGATAAATCAATCGAGGTATCACTTACAGATATGGCATTTTAATCTGGACGCAATACCCTGTTAAAACAACAACAGCCGTCTGAGCACCAGGTCATGGAGACGGGCTGGTAATGAGAGATGTGCTCCGGGGAGGTTGCAGGATCCAGAGACGAATAACAACACAAAAGCCCGCCCGAACTCTCTCTGAGCGATATTCTCTGTACCGAGCCAAGCGATGCGAGGTGATGAGAGAGCAGCGCTATTAAACCAAGGATTCAATTACACCTGAGAGACTGTTAGGCATCAAACAAGCTGAAGAGATTACTAATGTGATTATGCTTCACATGCATCTGCAGCCAAATACATCATAAATTAAATTCTACCCCACTGCTTTTTGCATAGAGCACAACAAACCAATATCTTATTTCACTTCATTGCTCTCCGTGGATTGAATTAAATCGTGTAGTCTTTGATATGCATTAATCTTGAAAGGAAACCTCAATATTGTATAAACAAAATATTTTTGGGCTTTGTCCCGTTTTATCTTAAATAAAAAAAATATTCTTAAGATTATGTTTGGTTGTTTTTAACCTTCACTTGATGGATCATGTGAATATCAAAGGTATTATTGACACTTGAGCTCCCTGCTTTGCATTACCCCTAGCGTGTAAAGCATATGTTGAGGTTAAGTTTACAAGGCCTGTTGAAATCACTTGTTTACTCATTCATGTCTGCTGTTCATCCACACATATTGTTTTTAAGCGAACGCAGAGTGAATTTGCACAAGTTTTATTCTCAATGATGATGTCATGTTTAGACATATCTGGGCTAAGATGGCAGGCTGGAATGGTTTCTCTGTCACACTGTGGGTTCAAGCTGTCATTTAAGGGATGGTTCACCCAAAAATGAAAATGTCATCATTTACTCGCCCTCTTGTCATTTCAAACCTGTATGACTTTCTTTCTTCCGCAGAACACAAAAGAAGATATTTTGAAGAATGTTGGTAGGTGGCCCCCGTTCACTTGCATTGGATTTATGTCAATACGATAGAAGGCAATGGGGGTCAGTGCTGTTTGGTTACCAATTTTCTTCAAACTATCTTCTTTTGTGTTCTTCGAAAAAGAGAAAGTCATAAAGGTTTGAAATGACAAGAGAGTGAGTAAATGATGACAGTATTTTCATTTTTGGGTGAACTATCACTTTAATATCTGACCGCAAGTTAATAAATAGGTTAAAATGGACACAAGACAAAATAAGTTACACTGCAGGATTGTGAAGCAAATTACCTGACAGAAGGAAAATAATGATCACCATAGTCATTATTTTTGTTGTTGGCGAATATGTGAAACTAGTGATCAAAGACAGATTTTGGCCTGCGATCTTAGAAATCTTTGAGGAATTTTTTAATTTGTCTCAGACGGCCAAATTGATACAAAAACTATACAAGTTGCCTAAGAAGATATTTGTGAGACAACCGAAGATATTTGTCTTATTAAAAACATAAGATCTTTCTCTCTCACACACGCGCACACACGCACGCACACGTTTGTTAACTGTTGTACTGAAAAGACATGCTGACTTTTATTCAATAAAAAACCTTACCCTAAATGAAAACTTTTTGCATTTTTACATTTTCAAATAAACATCTTTTGTTTAATAATCGTGTAAGACTTTTAATATCATTGTACATACTTTCCTACTTCCCATTACCGAAATGTATTGATGTGGTTTTCTTTTTGCTGTTTTATGTCCTAAAGAGAAAAATGTGATATATAGCATGAAAAATAATAATAATCAGCCTGCAACGGTCACTAACATTATTCTAACCTTTTCTCACATTATTATAATAACCTTGTTCTAGCTGACACACTCCCCTGTCAACATGGGTTATGCAGTCACTTATGGAGTCCTATTTTGCATAGAACTGTCAATCGATACTCACAGCTTTGTAATTTGCATATGCACATACACACGCACAGGTTTGCTGGAAGCCCCTCCCATTTTCTGGAAGGCAAACTCAGTAAGGTCTTTTTAGATTATGGTATAAAGAGAGTTTTAAAGCCTTTGACTGTGAGATGTAGTGACCGTCTAAAACTGAGGATAATCATTTCAAACTACATTTTTGTATTTGTTTGGGTTACCAATAAGGGTCTGGGTTGTTGCATGACTGTTAAACAACACAAATAACTATTTGAATAAAATAATTCCTTACACTTTTCTTTATGCTTGAAGTGAATATTCTGGATGATGCATTGACGGTGTGATCATGTGAGCAGTGGTTTAAGGAAGCTAGATAACTCATCGACTAGATTTGGTAGATTTTGTCAATTCCCATTTAATGTTGTTCCAGCTCCCCCCTTGAGGTGGTTGTAGATGTTTGGAAAGTAAGAGCATTACGTTAAATGATAGGCAGGCCTATCAAACAACATAGGCACAAAAATCTCACAAAAAACTGTTTGTCTTAAATGTCAAAACATATACTGTATGGTACATGCGTAGAAGACTTATTTGGACTGAATATAGATCAATCATCATCAGTACAGTAAGCGAGCTAAACTCTACTGTAAATGGGGTTTAGAACAAAAAACAGAACAACATCATAAACCATCTTTTTTGTGCACTTAGGTGTAAATGTGTGCAACCGCTCACTATGAAAGTGCACTTCAAAATGACCATTACACAATTATAACTGGATACCTTCCACAAGACCTTGAGGCATTGTCTATGCATTAGTATGTTGTGTGAAAACAAGAGTAACCAAAACATTAAAACACCTTTCAAAATATATTTGCAAATATTTGCAGAGTAAAAAAACAGCGCTTTGCTATCTCCTTTCCAACTTCTTACAACGCTTCAGGGATGTCCTCTTATATAGCTCAAAAAAAGGATGACTACTTTTCAACGGATCACACCCTTATATCTCCTGTCACTGCCCCTTTAAGAGACACAAATACCCATACACCCCTTTTCTTTTCTTTATCTTCTGTAATCCATATATTTGCATATCCTGCCGTTGTAAAACAAGAAACACACTTAATGTTTAACTTTGGTATCCCAGGGTATAAGGCAAAGGCGGTGCTACTGGATTTTCAACTTCAACTATATTTAAACCAACTGTGCTTAAAAAGAACAGGTAAAAAGTGCAGATACACTCTATCTTATCATAGAGGAGCCCTCACTGTGGTTTAATAAGAAGATAAGGATGTTATTATTGGCTTCCAGTAAATCTAACTCTTACAGAAACCTGTTGATATTATTAGACTCAAAGCAAACTATGATTTGGCAAAAATCTTGCTATTACTGTGGACAGTTTCAAATATCTTTACAATAGTGACACAATACCAGACAGTCAAACCTGTACACAATCCCCTCTCAACAAATGAGGTGGTTGCGCCCTCTGGTGCCCCTATAATCAAACTACAACATCATGTCTAACAGAAGCATAAGGTTACATGCTCTGTACATTATGCATTCTTAATGCAATTTACCAAATACTGCTTTTATATACAATTGAAAGAATATTTAGCGTGGTCTGAGGCTTATTATTATTATTATACGATTATTATTATTATTATTAATAATATTTAATTTTATTTAATACAATTTTATTTATATAGCTCTATATGTGGATTGTTCCAAAGCAGCTTTACAGGACAAAAACAGAAAAAAACAGAAAATGTCAAACACAGCACAGTGCATGGTGTTTGTAAAACAAGCTTAGCTTAATAATAATAATAATACTTTTAGGCCCGGTTTCACTTACACATCTTAGATTAAGCCAGGACTATGCCTCAGTTGAATTAAGATATTTATATCGCTTTTATAAAAATGCTTTAGAAGAATACTTTACTGCTGAGCATCTCGAGACAAATCAATGGCACTGATATGTTTTAAGATATTTCTGGGCAAGTTACATTAAGTTAAGACAGGGCAAACATTCATTTTAGTCTGGGACTAGCCTGTCTGTCAAACCGGGCCTTAATATTTTTGACTACTATAGAGTGACTACTTTTTAAGGAAGGTTCATGTGTACATACCACTGGTGTTGTTCAGGAATTGTGACATTTTGACACTATCTTGGTCAACACCTGCAGGAGAGAATTCACCAAATGTATTATTAATTTTAAGTTAACGTTAGTTTAAAGCCACCAAACAAGGACAACAAAATACTTTTTAACACAGTTAACAATTAGTAGGACTTATTGATAAGTATACCCCATACACATCTCCCTAAACAGTTCTGATAATAATAATATGATTATAATATGTTAGGTACACTAAAACAAGTAAATAAATGGAACAAGGCAAACAGTGCCATCTACTGACAAAGACCAATTGCATCCTACATTTAACATAACTTACCTGCATTTAAGAAGCATCTGACATTTCTTCGCCGTTTCAAATTGTCGTTCACGTTGGTTTTCTCACATCATTTAATAATTTACTTAAAAAATTACATATTTCACCGACATTTTGGCCGACTTTAAAGCCTTTCTTTGGTCGTGATAACGCAGTACAGTAATGCTGAAAGCTGTTTGGCTTGAAAGGCCGCCAATGGTTACGATTGGTTATCTACAAATGTCAATTTCCAATTTCCCTCCCTTTTTTCGAAGTTACATTATTTTAATATTCATTATGAAATATTAGTTAATTTACTAATGACCAATACAATCTAAATCATTACACCGCCTGATTTAAATCAGGGTTTAAGTAAACCACGAAAACCATTATTGTCTGGTTGCCAGTTAAAACTCGTGGGTCAATACTTTGTCTGCAGACTTACATCTCAAAAATAAGATCTCTGCAAGTATTTTAAATAAAAAGATAGCAATTCTTGACCATGGTACATTATTAAATCTCATTTATTGAAATATAAATCTTCTTAATGTACATAGTCATAACGCATTTCATAGCAAAAGGATAACATCTGTTAAGGGAATAACTGCCTAATTACACATATTGTACCATAGAATATACTTCATACCTCTTCTGTTTTTATCTCTTCCAAAAACATTCAATCTACTGTCTCTTTAAATTTACACCATTTACCTATTTTTAGCACAGACAAAACGTAGAATGTCTACACACAGCGGACCAAAGAAACGCTAGATTAAAATATTTAAAAGAGAAGTTTTAAAAAGTGCAATAGTTTTTTGTCTCCTCATGACCGTGCCCATGGAATATACCACAGTAGAGGGTGAAGATTGAGGGGAGGGGGGTTAAAGGCAGTGATATGCTGAATTTGTGATAAACAATGATACACATTTACAATGAACAGTGATGTATAACATCAACGTTAAAAAAATGAAAATATTGTGTCCAAGACGCTTCAAGGGTACAGGATTTGGCTGAAATGCAGGTTTTTGTGTACATTTTCATTGCGGTTTTGCTTTAGGGGTGATCTTAACAAGCCAATATATGATCAGGCCTGACAAGACATGATTATCTCTGACTAAATGCCTATATAAATCCAATCAAAAGAAGATAAAACCTGCCCAAGACTCATAAGCCAAAAGCACTTGCATAGTCTAGTACAGAATACTAGTTTGCAGATAATTTCACTGAATATCAAAAGATTTTTTTCTTCTAGTTATCTCAAATAATTCAACATTACTGTGGTACAAGCTTTGAAAACTATAAGAGCGCAAAAGAAGACATGACAGTTGATGAGCCGTTTAAAAAAATGTCAACAAATGATATTGATAATGTGAGCTAAAATTATGTAACAAACATATCCATTCCAGCTTATTGGAAGGACGGTGACTTCATATTGTTGTAATGAGTCATAAGAGCTCTTGCTAGAGTCATTTTCACAGGATAACATATTGCTGCACACTGTACAAATGTAAGATTGTAACATTGGCATAGCTTAGAAAACCAGACTGACACATGCGTTATGAAAACAGAAAGCTCTGGTTCATATACCCTATGGACAGTTAGGTAAAACCTTTGGCATTACACGATGACATAAATAACATCTTACAAAGGTTGAAGTCACAAAAATGACTTGCAAGTCAGCACGCACCTGCCATTTACTTCATTTATGTCTACGAAATGTCTCCCTACCCAACCCGATATTCACAAATAATATATCCATATCTAAAGAGTAAAAAAATAAAATTCAAACTGTCACACACAGACATTGACCATACATGAACTGATGATACTGACTATATGTAGTCCAGGGTCTTCTTAAGTTGCATATCTTGCAAAACTGTGATAGTGAGGAAAGAAAAACAGTTGTGATCCAACCATAGATCATGTTTTCCCAGTTGTCCAGCTTGCCGAGAGCTGTCTGTAGTGTAGTAAATGTCTGTAGTGGTTCGTTCGTAGCTCAGATGGAAGGTAGAAGTTGACTCACTCAGGTCTTTGATATGATCTGCTTATTGCTGATAGGAATGCCCGTCACAACAAAGTTCCATACCAACCACTCACACGCACATAAACATATTTCAAACATACAAAAATGATACACAGACATAAGTATATCCTCGAATTTCCCTCCTCGTTGGTCTTAGCTTCATTAGAGTCCCCATCAAGAGTGCTCATATAGTCTTGTGCTACACTGCTCATTCCTTCAGACCTCTAGAGGGCGATGTCTAATCCAAAAAACCATAGGCTCAATGACATTCACACAGCAACGTGTTCTCCCCGAAGGCTCCAAGGAAGTAGGGTGAAGAAAAATAAAGGGACGAATGCATAGAGATATCAGTTGACTTGGAGGCTCCTGGAAAACGCAACTGTCTGTGGAGGTATGTCTCTCTTTACATCTTTCTCTTACAGGAAACTGTCCTCCACCAGGTCTCCTGAGTCCAAGCACATCTCGTCCAGCAAGGTGATGTCCTCCAGGGTCTCTCCCTCACGTTTGGTCATCGAGCTGCTGGAGCCTGTCTCAATGGCACTTTCCTCTGATGTCTGTGAGCTACAGAAAGATAGAGAATTCAGTCATTCACATCGGAAGTACTACAAAAACTACAAACTTATTATCACAAAAGTAAATCACCGTTGAATAGTACCCTGCTGTTATGTTGCCAAAGCAGCTTTGACATCTGAAAAGTATTCTGATTGTATTTTTAAACCTTGAGTCTCGAAAATAGTCAGCAAGAAATGTATATGATAATAACATAAATATATTAAAATAAGAGTTTTGTTTTCAGTTATTAATAGTCAGAAAGAAAATACATTTATATGATAGTAAAATAAATGTATGGAAAAATTGTTATTATTTATTAGAAATAATAGTTTTCAGTTTATTTTGTGTATTCTTTTCTGATGCCACCTGGAACTAGAGCTTGAATGTTGTAAGTTTTTTTTTTTTTTTTTGAAGGAATTTGAAGCATCTTTGAGAATCATCAGTTTTTTGTGGCTTCTGCATAAACTAAATTTAGAGAAGTCAGCAATCAAATGTACAAATAAAATATAGTACATATAGATAAAAAAGTTATGTTTTCTCCTCATTTAAAAAAAATATTAAGTAGGTGAAGTGTGAGTAAAAAGCATTTTTTTAATTATCAAACATTACAGGATTTGTTGGGTCAATATAACCCCAAACATTAAATCACTGCTAAAATTTGCACATAACTGGAGGGTGAAAATAAAAAATATGTAATAAATTAGTATTACTATATAATAAAGAGTTAATATATTTATGTTATACAAACCTTAATGGGTTTTTCCTATAATTGGGGTTCTCAGTTTCCAAGCATTTTGTAAACATTTGCTTTACTTTAATTTTAACCAATCATCATATAATAAAGGAATGTTCAAATATTTTGATATCCTGCCTCAATAAATGTTATTTCTCGCAAGCATTTTTTTTTAACTTCAACAATCAATCCTAAAAATGTATAATAATTTTTAAATTTATAGTTTTCTGTAAATCGCATTACACATCTCATATTTTCAATTATAATTTATTTAATGTTGTATAAAATATTAACATAGCTCCAGATGTTAATTATGAAAAAAGAATGTAAATAAAATAAAATTGAGGCTATAAAATGTGCTTGGCAGGCTTCACGTGAGCCTGGAGACCACTGGTGTACAGTCATATTACTCATCACAAATGATGCCTGGTTAAGACACAAATTGGAAAATAGCTGGAATATTGAAACATTCGATTGAAATACACACTATAAACTGGAATATACCTGTGTCGATTCCTCTTGCCATATTCTTCGTCTGACAACGGGTCAAGGTCCGGCAAAGGAATAATGTAACCGCTGTCAGAACTGAGCCTCTGTTCATCGAAACCACTCTCGCGATTTTTTTGTTTGCCCTGGTTTTTGTAGAGCGCACCCATGTACTCATCCTCATTGTCGACGCATTGCACTCGGGTCACGGCAGGGTGATCGCTCTTCAGGAAGTTTCGATTCACACGTTCATAGCTCTGCACACCAATAAAAATAAAACACAATAAGATCAGCTAAAGAAATACTCATATACGTTCCATAGTGTCTCTTATAGTGCATCAATGAAGGACATTCAATTTTATCACTTCTGGTGGTC
Source organism: Triplophysa siluroides (assembly GCA_006030095.1). Taxonomy (NCBI): domain Eukaryota; kingdom Metazoa; phylum Chordata; class Actinopteri; order Cypriniformes; family Nemacheilidae; genus Triplophysa; species Triplophysa siluroides. The sequence goes on along the minus strand of VCII01000139.1, from coordinate 2,866,761 downwards.
GCACTTGGTTTCATCCAAGGTGACCATAAACACAGCTCACCCCAAAGTTCTGCCCCATTTTTGCAAAACGCTCTGTTACTTGAGGGTTTGGAGGCACATTAAGAACCGCATTTCCCACCACACCCCTGCCAAAGGTGCTATAACAGGAGCTAGTTATGGCCTGTGCCATGTGTCTCAGGGAAACCGTTTTTTGAAGTAGCATGTGCGGTGTCTGTTTAATAGAGCAATTTTGGCTAGCTGGCGGACGTTGACTGTAAGCTACAGGTCATTAGCACTGCTGGGTTTTGCTTTGCCGGGGCGTTAGCCAGCTGGAGCGCCGGTGCGATAATCTCTCTTAGCGGTCTGGCAGTGTTGGCAGTGAAGACGTACACGTAGACGAGGCCTCAAAGCCCACAGTGACACACTGCATTTAAGCTAAAGGAAGTGGGAAGCCATTTCCACCAAAGTTTCATTGGGCCCATTCATTATGGCACAGAAGAAGAGCACCAGTGAAGGAGGAATAGGAAAAACAAGATGGAATCTTGTACTCAAATTTATTTGCATTTATGGGTGTCTCTGCCCTGAAGGCTACTTTCGGTATAACTCTATTAAAAGAAATCAAAAGAAAGTCTTGGAAATGAAACCACGATTGAGGGAAAATTTAAGAAGAACCATTGTCACACAAATATCTAAATGTTTTAAGAACATCATTTGTTTACATGATCACAATTTGATTAACAAAAACTTTTAGTAATTCTTTCTATATACTAAGACTTAAAGTCTAGGTATGGAATGGGGTAAACAATAAGTGTTTTTCAAATAAGTAAAAGTAAAAGTAGTAAACAGAAAGAGACGCAAATGAAATAAGTTAGGATGTCTTTACCCTCTTATATCCAGAGGGCAGCAGGGCGGTCACTGTCTCACTCAGGCCGTGGAAGGACGGTCTCTTCTCTGGTTCACTGTTCCAGCATTTCATCATAAGCTCATAGCTAAAACAATTCAAACAACACACCAGTCAGACATCAGCAACCCAAGCCCTACACATCAAAAAAGCCACTTTAACGTAAAGTTTGAGCGTACACATCATCAGAAGCGTGCTCGGGTTTTGTCATTCGGTATCCGCTCTTGATCTTGTTGTAGAAGCTGGAATCCACAACCATACCCGGATAAGGAGTCCCACCTACAGAAACAAAAAAACATTATATAAGGCTGTACATTTTTTGTAACTTAAAATATTTGCAACTTAAAAGAATAAATCATTAAAAAAATATATTACAATTGTATATAATATAAATGAATATATACTGTACATGTATTAATAAATGTATTGAGCATAATAATATACATTTATGTATAATAAATAATAAAATAAATGTAATTAATAAATGTATAATATTTTGAGCATAATAAAATACATTTACGTATTATAAATAATAACATTAATAAAATTCAAAAACTCAAATTCAAAACAAAAATAAATGAAATGTACAGTCAATTGAAACATACCAAGAGAAAAGATCTCCCACAATAAGATGCCGTAAGACCAGACGTCACTCAATGTAGTGTACATGTTATCAAAAATACTCTCCGGAGCCATCCACTTCACTGGAAGGAAGGTCTGTGAATATAAGAGAGTATTATTTAGCGTAAAATTGGTATTATAATTATTATTATATGTATACTCATACAGAGCCTTAAATCCTTTACAACAGACTACTCATGATAAAAAGTGCACACTTAGTAAACTCTATTTAAATTCCATCACACACGTTATAAGAGACGGCACTTACACTTCCTTTGGAGACATAATTGTTATCATGCATGATGTCTCTGGCCAGCCCAAAGTCACATATCTTTACTATCTTGCCTTGAGACAGCAGGACATTGCGTGCAGCCAGGTCTCTGTGCACACACTGCAAGAAAGAGAGAAAAAAAGTGAGCGAGTGTGTGTGTTAAAGAGAATTTAGAAGGCTATATGATAGTAAAATAACTTTAGTTCTGGCTATTTGAAGTGGTCAAACATATTATCCTGTTTCTATTTCTCCTCATTGAAACCATGTTTTCATGCCATATTCCCTTCTTTCCCACTCTTTCTTCAGGGGTGGCTGAAAAAGTCCATCTCTGTGAGATGAAATTCGGTAAACCCTCTGTTACCATGGTCTAAACACAACGTTGTAATTAATACATGCTGTCTTATCATGTTACAACGTTGTAATAACACTGCAATAACACTGTAATAACTTTATCTTCGTTTTTTTACCCGCTTGGCTTCTCTCCTGAAAGTCTTCAGCCTACGCGAAACCAAGCAAGTTCTCTCCATCTCAATATAACTCTCAATCCATTATATTTAAACTGCACAGCCACAAGACCTAGGCGGCCATTTTCTCAAACACAGAAACCTGTCATTAGATCACCTCCTCTGCAAGGACGTCCAGAATCACCCAGGAGCTTTAAAGCTGTCTAAATGTTATGTCTGGACAGATGATGCTGAACTTCATGTATGGGCGAGATCAAAGTGTTTTCGAGCGAATGTTTACGAACTTGATGGACACTAATCCTGCAATTACAGTTAGAGAGAGAGACAGACGGGCTTTAACTTACATTCTTAGAGGCCAAGAACTCCATCCCTCGAGCCACCTGATATGTGAAACTGAGAAGATCCAACGTTGACAGACCTTCATTGGTGTCATCTGAGAGCAGGTTTTCGACTTCACTCTCTGTTGTTCACACACAAGCACAAAATCCGAGTTTGTTTCTCATCCATAGCAATCAATTGTTGCATATGGGTTTGAAGTCTCAGGAATGGTAGGCAGATGTATGCATTAAGAAGTATGTACTACAATTATCCTCTGTAATTGTAGGGTGCTTAGAATGCAGTCAAATGGGTGGACCTCTCTGCTAGCGAAACATTTAAGTGTGTGTATGTGTGTTTTAAAACTACCAGTCAAGCCAAACCAGACCACTGCAGGCCAAACCAAATGTGCAGTAAACACGTTTTTATATCTAGTGACCATAACTTTTATGTAGTGCTCTAAAACAGACAAAAAAATAGGTACATGAGAAAAACATTGCCTACAACTGTGAGCTGCTTCCCCTGAAGCCACGCAAAAGCTTTGTGTGAGGACATGAGGGTGTGCAACTAATGACATAATTACTTCAATATTTGGTGAACTACAACTCCAAGAATGATAAAACAGAACAGGGAAAACAATGTTTGTCTTTCATTTACCCTTGAACTGTCTTTGAGAGGGCGGATGGTCATAATCGGATCTCTGGATGGACGAGTATTTTGAGGCTTCGTTCATTTCCAGCATGGGGACGTACTGCATTGTGTCAGCCTGCTTCATGTCCATATAATCACCTTTCCCCTCGAACGACAGGATGACATAGCTGCACACACACACACACATGAAGAAACAATGATTCACGGAATCAAGACCCCCAGGGGAGAGCATCATGAGTGAGACTGTGTAATACATGTGTGACATCATTCTCAAAGGAAAACTCTTCTGTCCAATCTGTAATTTCGGCTATGCTTTAAAATGATGATTTCATTGTACATCATCATAAAGATCAATTGTGGTATTATTAAGAGTACCATATGTGAGTAGGCTATAAGTGACTTATTGAACTTATTGTAATAGGTTTGTGAGGACCTAATGTAGAACAACTTTTATATTCAAAATTATGTATTTAAATCATATTTAGGGCATCCAAGATGTACGGTTGGGTACGTTGTTTCTTTCGTAGATAAAACTGTGGACCCTGCTGATTCAGGACCATTCTGAGAATATGGATATGGACTATGGACACCACCTTATGGTGTAAATGATGTTTAGTTTTTCCACAAACTGACCAATTTATTTGATAAGATCTCAATATGTCATCAATTTTGTGTTGTCTATCTGCTTTTGTAACTTGCAATTTAAAACTCACCATGTTTTCAGCAAAAATAATTTAAAGGGATAGTTCACCCATAAATGAAAATTCTGTCATAAATTACTCACTCTCTAGTTGTTCCAAACATGTAAAAATGTAATTGTTTGGATAAACACAGAGAATGATATTTGGATGAATGCTTGTAACAGTTTTGGACACCATTGACTACCATAGTAGGAAAAATGACAATGGTGGTCAAAAGTGCTGCCGAACTTTTTGCTGTCCTACATTCTTCAAAATATCTTCTTTTGTGTTCATCAGAACAAAGACATTTATGCAGATTTGGAAAAACTTGAAGGTTTAAATAAAAAATTTGGGTGAACTATACCTTTAATTTGGAAAATTGGCTAAAGACTTTTCCTGTAGCTCAGTGTTTAGAGCATGGCGTTAACAACACCAAGGTCGTGGGTTCGATCCCAGGGTATTGCACATACATAGAAACAAATGTTTAGGATAATGCAATGTAAGTCGCTTTGGATAAAAGCGTCTGGCAAATGCATAAATGTAAATGTAAGAGTGTTTGAGAAGATTACTCAGGTTAGTCCTGAGTTAGATAAAAATGTAAATGTAGTTCAGTTATTCTGTGTATTTGCTGACCTCCTGCTGTTCTCGTCGGCTGGGTTGATGCCAAAGATGTCTAAATCTTTTTTGTTGCCCTTTTCTGTGTTGCCGCTGAGAAACCCATCCCTGTTCTTATGGAGGTAGTTCACCAGGTCTCCGTAAAAACAATACTCTGTGATAATGTAGATTGGTCCTGAAATATTGAAAACAAGAACGGCAATAAGATGAAGAGTCTAATCTCATCAGAGACTTGTAAAATATCTAAAAGCAGGAGATAACATTATTACTCCTCTTAAAAACCACACAATAAAAAACCCACAAACCAAAAAGACACCACCCTGTAGAGTCTCAGTGTGTTTATTGTTATTGTGTTCATTTTCACCTGTTTTGGTGCATGCTCCCAGCAGGTTGACAATGTTAAGGTGAGGACCCAGATGGGTCATGATTTTCAGCTCTGACATCAACGCCTGTTTCTCACTGGAGCGTGCCGTTGCTAAGAAAGCGAAGAACCAATAAAATTAACCAAATAATAAATTATCCATTTAGTGAATTTAGTGAAAACTTGATGTGCTTTTTACTTTTCATTGATGATGTGTGCTTGTGACTAATAGCATGTTACATACACTTAAAACAAAACTACTAGTTAAAACAAATTTAAACAGGTTTCAACTCACGTTTAAGCATTTTCACAGCCACTTTCATAACAGGTTGAGAACGACTCAGTCCATATGCAGTGCCTTCCACCACCTTTCCAAAGGCCCCTGAGCCGAGGACACGACCTGCAATACAAACACACAAACGCAAACTTATTTGCATGCAACCAGAGGACCACAGAAACATAAAGCGTAAGAGAGTATGCAAACACAAAGTGCTTTCAGAAACTTTCACTGTGTTCGATGCCTAAAGCCCGATTTTTAGTTCCGCGTAGGACCTATGCCTTAGCCTACGTGTTGGTTTTCATTTTTACTTCTACGTCGTTGTCCGCGTCTACAGGCAATGACCACTAGGCGTCATTGTCCACGCGCGTGTTGCTTGTGTAACCAAGACAAGAGCCGAAGAAGAAGCGGCTCATTTGAGATGTGTAGGTCCTACACACGACTATAACTTGCGCTTAAGTAAAAAAAATTTGGAAGTCTGTCAAAGTCACAAATCTGCAGAGTAGATTGTGATGTGTGAATAGGAAAGGCCCACAACAACACCACAATGCAGTGTCACTTTCACACGACAGGCTGACTCACCGAGGACAAGCCCATCTCGGGGGAACTCCCAGCGGGAGTCGTAGGGAAGCTGCATGGGATCGACATAGATGTACTCGTGACCATCGGGGCTGACGGACTCGATGACTCGCCATCTGATCTCATAACGTGGTTTCTGAAAAGCATAAAGAGAATTATTGTGAGCGAGCGAGCTAGTGAGTGAGTGAGTGAATGGATGAATGAATAAGTACCTGTTTCCAGATAATGACCAGCACAATGAGTGAGATGATGACAATGACCAGGAGTACCAGAACAGCAGCGGCCACAGTAAGCTCCGAGTGTGGACCTGAACACACCATGAGCAGCAGTGAGGAGGAGGAGGGTGGAAGATGAACGATATGATACAACATGACATGATCTGTGTCTTCTATAATAAAAGACTCCACAAACAGGCCCTTTCCCTACAGTATGTATATCACGTTGCTTTACTAGCCAAAACACTTGTATTTATATAATGAGGTCACATTAAAAAGTTGAATGACTTCACATTTGTTTGGTTTGTAGTGTTTCACATAAATCATAATAACTGTCTAGTTTTTGTACAGCACGTTTGACACATCACTCTCATTTGCCGTATTAATCAATTTCCCAGTGTGAGCGATTCATTATGTTGAAAGTCAAACCCTGCCAACAGAAACTAAGGTAAACACATATGGATTTGTTTCTAAAAGCAGTGGACGGCACACCTGTGGAATCTATCACAGAAAAACTAGACTGGCAAAACACGAGCGTTTTGCGAGATGAGGCTAACAGATGTAAGGACTGATGTAAAAGTTAAATGTTGTGTGTTTAAAGCGCTACAAGCACACAGATCACAATACAGAGAAAGGCATACGTTTCTGACTAGCTAATGGGAAGTCAACAATCAAAACATAACCTCAAAGCAGACCTTCTCTCGGGCTCAAAATTCATCCTTAAATAAACTGTACACCTGAGATTCAAATGAGTTTCAAATCAGCTTCTGCCTTTGTTTACACTGTCAACTCAGGGAACACGGTGAGACTAAAAGATGTGAATGAATGTCCTAAACTGACTTGTTTACAAAATCCATTATTTAAAGTTATAGTTGGTCCTAATATGAAAAGATTATGGAGCATCTTACCGTTTGACACCAGCTTCACTTCCCGTGCAACGACGCCCATGTCATTCCTGGCCAGACAGCGCACGGCAATAGTGCTTTCGAGATGGCCGAAGATGACCTGACTGACAATGTTGTTGTTATCCATTTCAAATTCCACCTTGATGTCTGTGGAGTTGTTCTGAAGTGGGAACCATTGGGAGGAATCGTTGGCACAGCTGTTGGGTTATTACAGAGGTTAGAGGAGTGAAGTTGTGATGTCATTAGTTTGACTTGACTTTAAACTGTAGACTTGTGCTCCATACAATATTTTGGACTGCTCTCACAGAAAAATAAGGTTAGTAAGATATATTAGAAAGACAGATATGCAGAACAAAAAGGAAATCTGCTTACTGTTTTATGTTTTTGCAGATCAACCAGTCGACTTCAGGGACGGGTGAACCGCGGGCAGTACACACCACAGCCTGACCTGCAGCTGAGCCATGGTGGATATCCATCAGGTCCAGAATCACAGGGGGAACTTAAAGAGGAAAAAGAAAAACATTATTTCACGAATTTGAAATCCAACGATTTTACTTTTTAAAAATGAAGAATAAATGTCAATTTTTTTTTTTCATGGGGACTTAATATATAAGATAAAAAATATATTATATAACTGTATTTATCAACACTGAATTTATGAAGCTCAATCAATTTATCCAAATTTATAAGAAAAAAATGAACAAATAAAATGGACTTGCTAAATGACTGGCATTTAGCAGAAGATTTTATCCAAAGTGAGGAAAACAAGAAATAAAATAGTGACAACTTACTTTTTTTATTTATAGGCCACAGTTGCAACCTTAAAATTCTGACATAATGTTTTTAATGATAAGAATTTTATTAGTGTGTTAAATGAGATTTTTTTCTTTAATGTTCATTGCTACAAAATAATTGAATTGCACAAACCAGGGATTTAAAATCTTTAGCAACAGGGTTGCAAAAATTGCTAAATATAAAAACTGAAGAGAAATAAAAACAAAATCAATTGGACTTTCTAAAGTCAATAAAATAATAATAAAACCATTGCAACTCTTAAGGCAAAGAATAGTTTACAATAGAACCAAATATGTAGATATTGATAATCATTGTTCTAAATATGATGGTTATTGCAATACGGTACATTTTGACACTTTTTATCCTTCTTATTTGACTTCAAACTCATTTTGTACAATACTCTATGCGTGAAAATGCTGCTTGCATGCAGCTACACAATGTTCAAAATAGATCCTCCAGTTGACACCAAGAAAAACATAAACAAATGTACGTAAAAGAGTGATGATGGAAGATGTGGAGATGCACCAAGACAAACAGACAGCAAGCAAGCAGAGGCAAAAGCCAACACATGCAAACGAACGTAAACAAACAAATATCAGAGTCAGCCTGCAGGTGAAGAAGTATGTCTCACCTTTGACCTGAAGGTAGAAACTGTGGCTTGAAGTCAAGTCGCCTGTTTGCGCTTTGATAGTGTAGTTGCCGCTGTCTTCTGATCTGGCTCTGATCAACGTCAACACGCTCTGGTAACTGAACAGGCAACACAAAAGTTTAAACTAAACACATTTAAGAGGATTTTAATGCAGTGAGAGGAAAGGTGACATTGTAGATTGCAAAGATACTTTGAATTACGTCACAACATTCAGATGAGTTTGGTAGGAGGAACGTCGTGGTCACCTGGTCTCGCCTGTTTTCACAAGACGGGTGCTGATCTCCGCAGCTACGTTTCCCAGAACAGTGCCGTCCTTTATCCATGTCACTTTGGGGGCGGGTAATGACTCTATGTTAATACTAAACTCCGGCACCTCATCCAGCGTAACGGTCTCCACTGGACCAAACGCTGGACCTATGAAGACAAACTCACGCTCTGCAAACAAAAAAACATTAGGGTTAGCGTTCACACCAAATACGCGTACTACTCAGTGAAGTATTCAGTGTCTGTACCATAGACGGTGATGGTAAGCTCTTTGGTTTGGCTGTCATTGCTTGAAATGTCAGTGATGGAGCAGGCATAGACTCCACTGTCCTTAACTGAGGCGTTAGTCACGGTCAGTGTATAGTGGATCTCAAGATCTTTCCTATTCTCCTTCACTGTCTTTGACCCACGATCCGCCTTAGGAAGAATCAGAAAGGGATAGTTCACCCAAAAATTAAAATTCACCATTGACTCACCCTAAAACCATTATGACTTTCTTTCTTCTGCAGAACACAAAAGAAGATATTTTCAAGAATGTTGGTAACCGAACAACAGTGCTACCCATTGACTTGCATTGGTTCTGTGTCCATACAATAAAAGTGAATGGGTACCACCATTGTTCGGTTACCGACATTCTTCAAAATATCTTCTTTTGTGTTCTGCAGAAGAAAGAAAGTTGTTTTGTTTGTTTAAATCAGAGGCCTGTTTTTTTCATTGAGTATATTGAATGTTCATATAGGCTTATTCAGTGGCTTGAAAAATAAATAAAACATTTATATGTGTAAATTAAAATAACTGCGCTTTAAGCTGTAGGCATATGTCCCCTCCAGAATTGGTCCGAATGATCTACTGAACAAAAAGGAAATCATAGAAAAAAAAATTTTGAGCCGTGTAACTCACCAGTTTTCCAGGGTACTTCCAGTGGTCCTCCAACATCTCACTGCCTCTGGCCACACAATCGACGGTGATGGTTTCACCCATCAGCAGAGCTTTCTTCTCTGCCTTCAGCTCAACCCTCAACTCAGGGCCCACTGAGAGAACATAATAAGAATTCAACATTCCTTCCTGCCTCCAGCTATTAAAATCTCAAACACAAAGTCTGTACAGATGGGTTGTGCAATATATGCTGGCAAATGCATAAAAAGCACTCCTTTATAATTAGCATGTAGTTCCATGGGAATTGAACACATAGAGTATATTTATTCAATCTCACCTGCCCAACCATGAACAATGTATTCTATACTGTCATGCTCCTGTCCATTGATGAGAGCCCTACAGGCATACGTCCCGGCACTGAAGAGGCCAACGAATCCTCTCTTGCTGTCATAAACATTGGACAGGACTTCACCGGTCTCTTTGTGAACCAGAGAGACGGTGGTTCTAGGATCGGTCACAAGGCACGGGATTTCCATCTCGTCGTGAATCGACATCACGTGGTTATCAAAAAAGTCGATGGATGGGGCAAACGGTGTATTTGGATCTGCATGTAATCGGACCGAAGCAAAAAAAATCCAAGGTCAGTACACCTTAAGATGTAAAATGGCCAAAACGCTTTTGAGGATCACTTCATTACCTGGCACATAAATGTAGATGGTACTCTCGTCTCCGTCTGTGTCTGTGTCACCGGTGTCGTAAGAGCAAGAGTACTTTCCAGTGTGGCTGGCTGTCGCGTTGTCAACGGACACAGTGGAGATATAGAGTCCTTTCTTATCAGTATGTATCTCATCGTGAAGTTCAATGGGTCTTTGCCAGGTGAGCTTCGCCTGACCTCGACACGTGAGTCGGAAGGTGGAGTGGAGAGACACCTCCATGGTATCTCTCTGGGGCCACATTACAGGAGCCAGTAGAGACTGTGGCAACACTGGAGTTACAACTGAAAAAAACAATGATTTCTACATAAACAATATGACTTTACATGAGCATGTCCATGCTGTTATATCCTATTGTTTTAGATATGAGTTTATAAAACATTGCAGGCTTGAACTAACCTTCTACCAACAATTTGAATGAAAATTTTGAACTCTTGGAGCCAATAGACGCAACGATTTCATAAATGCCACTGTCTTCCTCTGTTGGATGGCGGAGAACCAGAATGTTCTCATACCTTGATGAGAAAAGGACAGATCAGCAAAAGCAGAAAACAAAGAAAATATATATTCTTATATTTCTTATATTAACTGTCAATATATTAAATCATGTAATCATTTTAAAAAAGAATAATAAATCATATGCATTGTTAATATTACATTATATGTATTTAATAATACATAAGGAATTTCTGCTTTTTATATATTGAAAATATAAGCACTTTTTCATATAATATGGAAATGTATTATTAATAAATTGCCTTGTATTTTCCAGTATATTCCCACATATTTTTCATAAGAGATGTAATAAAAACAATAAGATTGTTTTATGACATTTGAATGCGCTATGTAAATAAACATTAGCAACAATGTTATAAACTTCTACCTGAGGCTATTCAGATGTGTAGTCTTGGAGGTGATGTATGTGTTGTCCAACGGATGGCCATCTTTGAACCACATTACCATTGGCTCGGGGTCAGAGTCAATGTAAATAGTGAACTCTTTTTCATCCAGAAGCGAGGCAGTCTCTAGGGGCCCAATGCCATTGGATATAACTTCCACAAATAAGCTATCTGAAGAGAAAAATAAAGAAAAGAAAGTAAACCATTGATTGATTGTCTACCACATCTGTTCATTTCGTTTTCTTTTTTTTCTTTAGCTGGTTTTAATGGTTAAAGCAGAAGTGTGTCATCTAAGTGTGAAGGTTGAGGCAGTCAGGCACATACCGTGGACTGTGATACCCAATTTGAAAGACTTGGTTTGTCCAGTGAATTGGTTTGTAACAGCACACTCATAGACTCCACTGTCTGCCACAGACGCTTTCGGGATGTTGAGGATGTACAGGACTTTGTCTTGGAAAACCAACTTCATACTTACTGCATCTCTGGCCTGAATAAGAGCGAGATGGAGAGAGTAATAAAAAGCAGTGTTAGATATAGAAACAAATGGGATATGTTTACAGCATTTAATACAGTATCAGTACGTCTTAAGTACTGAAATTAGCGTATTTTGCTTACATTGTAGGAGGCAAAATTAAAAGGAAGGATAAAGACTCGCCTGTTCAAGTGGATGCAGCCACTGTTGGCGGAAAGTCTCTCCAGGTGGAGTCTCACAGGTGAGATTAAAAGCATCTCCCACTGTCAACACCTCCATACTGGCACTCAAGTGAATGCTTAAATCCTGCTGTGCATCTCCATCTTCATCATCATCTTCATCTAACAAAATCATTCAAAACATAAACAGTGTTGCGATTAAAGACACCGATCTAATTTAAATTTAAAAGAGTTTGTTTTGTTCACTTTTACGTTATTGTACCTTATTTGCAATATTAATGTTGTCCTGCTTATGTCTTTACTTATATATTATTAAATAAAAATAAAACTCTGTCTGTCTAATTATGATGTTTTGCATTTTCTGAAATCTAATGCTTATATTTAGATCTGACAGTTGGTGAAAAACAATCCACATTACCGTTTGAACAGCCTAAACATGCAAATTAAAATACAGGTGAACTCTCTGTTTAATGATCGTATGCTTAGATTGCTTACCGGTCTCTTCAAGCATGTTTATAATGTTATAAACGATGCTCTGCACCGCATTTCCATTGACTCTCGTCTCACACAAGTAGCGACCTGGTGCCAACATGCCGAAAAAACCCAATTTGGGGTCATACATAGCAGAAACCTCATCACCATTCTGCAGGCTTCTGAGAATCACGTGAGAATGTGGATTTGTAGCGCGACAGGGGATCATGCCATCCGCATCGTCCGTCTCAACGGAGGGAACAAATGCCACCTCGGGATCTTTGGAGAGAAGCAGGACAAAAAATATATTCTAAGCACATTTTTTGTTGCCTCTCTTCTGCATTTACATGGCATGCTATAGAAAGTGACCCACAGTCCATTTGTGCTACATATTTTGTGCTAACACATTACACTATACAAAAAAGTTAAGATAAATAAACAAATTCAGAACCTGCAAGTTGGGTCAACTTAAAGAAATAGTTCACCTTCAAAATGAAAATTCTGTTATAATTTACCCAGTGTATGTGTGATATTCTTACTTCTGCAAAACACAAAAGAAAATATTTTGAAAAATGTTGGTAACCAAAAACCGTTGGTCCCCATTGACTTCTATTGTATGGGCACAAAACCAATGCAAGTCAATGGGGACCAACAGTTTTCTGTTACCTTTCTGTTTTCTGCAACATTTTTCAAAATATCTTATTTTGTGTTCTGCAGAAGAAAGAAAGTCATGCATGTTTAAAACGACAAGAGGGAGTGTAAATAATAACAGATTTTTCAATTTGAAGATGAACTATTCCTTTAAAAAATGACATTGAAATTATTGCAAAACATGTTTACATCGTAGAGATCTAAAGAGACCATTACAGTTTCCATTGAAATACATACAATGCCCATCATAAATAACAAATCCATTAAAATTTATTTGATGGTTATACTGTCTTTTTTCAGCAAGACGTGTTCCCCTAGAATCTAACCTGTGACCCTTGCAAGCTAAAGGAAATCTTTATTAACATTCCATTGTAAAAGTAAAAATGTACCTAGAACAAAAATGTAGATTTCCAGAGGGTTTTCATGATGATCTTCATAAAAGCAGGTATAGTACCGTGTGTTATCGACCGTAGCATGAGTGATCACCAGAGTGCTGTGATATATTCCGGAGTACAACTTTACATTATCCGGTAATGGCTCAACCCAAGTAACCGGTCTCTCTCCAGAGCAAGTGATGTTGAATTCAGACTGAGGTTTCAGTATGAATTCTATTTCATCTGAACTCAAAGACAGCCGAGCTTTTGAAACATCTAAAGTAAAATACAACACGCTTAGTTAAGTAACCAATTAAAACTAGTGGAATTAAATTATGTTCTGCATAAAAATCACATACCTGTGAATACTCCTAGTAAGACAACCCCAAGAACGAGATGTGTCTCTAGAATTCCCATGGTCCCTTAAATCGTGCTCAGCTATGAGGGCAAAAAAAACATTTCAATATTAGGCGATAGGAGGACATGAAATGAAGGACAAGTGAGTCATTATCAGAAAACTGAAAAACTGTTACAGGCAATTTTCTGTCAGTTCCATGTTTTATTGTATTGATCTCTCTAGATAGGCTAGTAATCCGTTTTATACCTCAGTTCGGTATAGCTCAGGTAGTCTGAAGAGACTATTAGATCATTGGCAGCAAAACGTTTTGGAAAGAATCGAGCAGCTTCTTTGTCAGGGGACAGTTTAGATTATTTGGGTTGCTTTTTGTTACCCCTAGGGGGAGACAAAACACAACTTTTTCCGATGCACAGAGACCCCCACAGGCATTAGTCAATAACTTTTTAGTCAATAGACAAGTTTTATTGTTCTTCTAAATTAGGGAAAAACTAAAGCTATTAGTTGGAATTACTTTTAGAATTTTGACTGCTTGATGTGCTTAGTTAAACGTGCCCGAAACCCCGTTTATTTACTTAGAAGATACTTTTTTTCCTTTTTTTACATTTATTTTGTAAATATATATGTTATTTATTTGTGTATTAATATAAAAAAGGTAAACTGAATAGGCTATACCCAAGCTGAATAGGCCTATTGTTCAAACGCTACTAAAAAATATTTTAATATTTAAAATATATGGAAATGCTTTGTTAGGTCACTGTTTAGCGCTTGTCGTGTTTCTAATCAGACATTCCGCGCGTCTTTGTTTTATCTCTGTCTGCCTGCTCGTCGGACCCCTGGGTTCCATCAACGCTCCAGCAGACAGTCCGTCCCATTTAACTTGAAGTGGTCAGCTCAGCTAATCCCAAGCCAAATTATCCTGAATAGCTACGATTATTTTTAGGGACATCTGATAAATAGCCAACATTTGGTTTAACTTATTTAAAGACATGTCTGAATTGGCTTGAAAAAGAGATGTACAAGCTTAATGGTACCGCAAGGTCTACTTCAAAGTGTTGTTCGAATTTAGTGAAAAAAGCCGTACTATCTGTTTTTACAGCCCGTTTGCTCATCTCAGACCTCTCGAGGTAATTATGCCTGGTGAATCCGGGGGGTCTTGCGTAAAACCTAATAGCCTGACTTTTTTGTTTCGCAGTTTATCTATTGGATTGCAGAAAGATGTCTGGCACAATTTCAAAAATGAGAATTTAAAATATGCCCAAAGATGCGTTTCGCCGTGTTTTGACAGTTCGTTTCAATGAGCGCAACTTCTCAGCTCAACTCCACAGGCGCCCACACACGGATGCGCAGCTGCCTGCCAAACACAACCGGTCGGGTGCGCTTGACACTTTCGGGCAACAGCTGAACGAGTGTCCTCCAACACCATGTTTGTTCACGCAAACGTATGTGAAAAGCAATTTCCACGGGAATATGAACTGGTCTAAAGAAAGATGGGTTAGATGGAGAGATTACGCATCTGGGCGCAGCTGTACTCGTCGCAGAGAAAAAGATCCAAGACTGATCCATGTAAATAAAACACACAGTATTTGTTGGTAAATCTGATTTCTTTGTTGCGCAGTCCAACGTTTGAGCAACAGTCCATCAGTTTTTGATTAACGACTCCACAGTACCTAAAGTGCATTAAGTTAATCCAGATGTGCAAGAACTTTTCCCCATTGAGAATGTTGGTTCAGTGAGCCCCAATTCGCATAACTGACTGTGACTCGAACGGAGAAGGCAGCAAAAAGTTTTTCCACGAACTCCAAAACGACGCTTTTCAATCACCACGTCCTGCAAAATAATCCACTATGGTATTCCAGTATGGTCAATGAGCATCTCATTCAAATATTGGGGGAAAACAGAGTCCCGTCTGAAATGTGTTTGCCATTAGATGCCACTCGACGGGATGAGACAACCCCAGCTGCGCGACTCCGCGGTAAAATCCAGCACAATCAGCCGCTTACTGTTCAGATGAAATTAGGGTTCCAAGGGGGAAATATAATCCTTGATGCAAATTTGCCAAAAAAAAACAAATTGGGAAAAATCCTTTTCCAACACGAGAACGAATTGTGTCTTGTGAGCGTTGTTAAAATATTTTATGTTAAAAATCCACGTAAGGTAATTTTGATACAGGGCTGTCTAAATTTAAAACGAAATGGTCAACTGATAAAAACTAATTTAATAATTGGATAACTGGTCAAATATAAATGAAAGACAAATTAATTAAATTAAACCCTGAATTTCTTTAACCCTGAATGTTTCCAATTACACTCAATGGTTCAAAAGTTTTAGGGCGTCTCAAGGAACTTTGCTAAACGAAAACAAAAGAAAGAAAAGAAACAAATAAAACTAACTAAACCAATTTACTCATACAATACCTTTTTTAATCCTTTTTTTCCTTTTGATAAAAGAACAACCAAAATTGAATGGCAAAGCTCTTGTAAAATACTCCAGTCACTCCAAGGGTCCTTAGTTGTAAAGCAGCAGTAATCCTCTCTCTTGTGCTGAGCTCCTCCGTCCTGCTCCACGGCCGCTCACACAAATGCGCCTCTGCAATAGCAACCTGTAATTGATTCAATGCTACAGTCCATCCTTCCCAGAGAACTAATCATCTGGCTCAAAGTAAATAACTCTCAGGAAACGGCCCCTCCTCTCTCCCTCTGCCCCGGGCGTCCCTTTCAAAATAAGAGTCCGTGTTTTCACACCGCAGGTCCAGAGAGGAGTCGGATTTCTCCGTGCTCTGCAGTTTTGAAGGAGGTGCGTGAAAAGAAATTGCGGAGGGAAGAAAAGCACCATATGTTTTTTGTAAGTGTAAGAGGGGCCCTTTTTGAATAAAGGGATCTTTTGTGGGGACAATGAAGTCAAGTGACCCATTAAACGTGTTTTTATACAGGTCTAGGTAGGCTAAACAAAGCTATAAAAAGGAAAATGCACAGATACAATCAGTCACTCAAGTAACTTTGTTATCGCGCTTTTCATGTTTAGCTTTTAGATGGTTTCCCTCTGTGATTTAGGTGGAGGTATAGTAGTGCTCCAGATTATTCGCTTTTCTTTTCATTCATATTTATGTATAGTTACCACTGCAAAACGTTGATTTATTCATTTTTTTGTTTAATTTATAATCTTAACTTTATCCATAAAACGCGATTAATGCCTGATCTTTCAAATAAAAAAGATTGCATTCAAGTGTGTTGTGTGACAGACGTGCGCAGTAACTTTGCAGGGCGCGCGTCAAAACCTGTGCAGGGGGCGCTCTAACATAAGAAACTATTTTATTAGCCTAATTTGCGGTCCCTTTCCTCTCTTTGTGTGTTTTAATGAAACATAACATCATAGACATTACGAAGCATTTCATATAAAACATACATAATATTGACCGCTTATTTTGCGAATCGTTTTAAAAAGTGTGTTTTTTCACCTTTAAATCAAAACCCTGTTCTCCCTCCCGTTTTTTGCCCTTCAGCCATTCTATAAGAAATACCAGCTTGCAGATAAAGGCTCATTATGAATTAGGACTCGACGTGTCCGTGCACACGGTGATTCACAGTTATTTGCGCAGATGACTGACCCGGTATGTGGTAAGCGAAGCCCCGGGGCAGACTTGGCCCCCATATAGCCCTCCGTTCATCCTGCATCAGGTCCAAAGGAGCCCGCCTTGCAGCACCCTCGCAGAGAAACACGCATCTCCAGTTGCTCAGCACAATTATTTCCACATGTTCGTGCCGCTCGACCGCTCAAAAGAACAGAGTCGCTTGTTCGGAAAACAAAGGACTTTAATCTCTGAGACGCTTGTCGATGCCTTCAAACAGCGCGGGATACTGGTACAATTGAAACGCCCTGAAGTGAGCAAACGACGTGCAATTACGCAGCTCTAATTCGACTTTTTGGCATAGATTTCTCATGGGGCATAAGGTACACTTAAGTGATAATCTGTACAGCATGATTCAGTCACTAGAAGTACAGTATAACTCCATTGCATCCAGTAAGTGTTCGCGTTATTAAATAATACTGCATTTGATTTTCTCATGCGATCTGTCACTGACGACGATTTAGTTCAAACAGGACCAACTTTATTCTTGTTCGTTTCCGTTAACGGGGCGGATTCACTTGAGCGGATTGTTAGTTCGCAGTTTCTTATTTCGAATTTTAAGAATGTTCAGGGAGTGTGAATTTCTGTCATACACCGACAGCCAAAGCCTTGTCTGCAAGTTATTATCGGAGCTTTTATGTAAACACAATGCATTCATTTCTACGAAGAGATACAAATTATTTACGTTTAAACCTTACAGAGAGATGCAACCACAGGGTGGCGTATATGTCCATCGGCACAGTGAAAAAAAATCTTACAGCTACTGGGGTGCCCTCAAAATGAAACGACGGACGTACCCTGTGAGACCACTGCCAGTGACAAACTAAATGTGGATGTTTGCAGGCTGTACAGAGTATCGTTTTTCTTCTGATTAAAGTTAGTGCGCGCGTGTGAGAAGGAGATGATGTACAGAGGAAACGATAATGTAAAAACGGATAGATGTATCCCGCATACTGACGCATCACGTCGTCTTTCTCTTGCCAACTA
Source organism: Triplophysa siluroides (assembly GCA_006030095.1). Taxonomy (NCBI): domain Eukaryota; kingdom Metazoa; phylum Chordata; class Actinopteri; order Cypriniformes; family Nemacheilidae; genus Triplophysa; species Triplophysa siluroides. Next base: position 2,848,614 of record VCII01000139.1, on the reverse strand, counting down.
TTTCCCCATCGCCTTAGACCTGAACACTTATGGATATTCAATGCATACATTATCCATTTTCTAACTGTTTTTTTACCTGTTGTTTTCTATGCATTTGTTAAATTGATGAGGAACAATACCGAGTCCTGATACGGGTCAGTTCATGGGTTACTGGACTCAATGACGAGGTCTTCTCACACATGCGCTGTCCAGCGTTCTGAAGCTAGCGGTTTTCAACATATCTGCTATAAATTTGTTGCGTTTGTGGGGGAGGCTGTACAGCCTGACCGCAGGAAACAATTAATATTGAATAAAGGTTGGCCTTGGATGCAAACACTGAGTCATCACAGGCGTTCAACCCAGGAGGGTGGAAAGTGATAAGGCAAACACTCAGGACACGAATAACAACACTGCATGATTTCTTTCATTGCCTGCTGCCTCATGGTCACTTAAACAGTCAATTATTAAACATCATGAAACTCTTAGGTTTAAAACGTCTTTCGGTGCCGGTTATAATTACTTTAGATTAAAGCTTATATTGATAGTGGAGCTGTCAGTTTAAAGGTTGTGGCCTACTTTCCTATTTGAAATGGGACACGTTAGCCTAAAATAAAAATGGTTGTCATTAAATTTGAGCAGCCTGACAAATCTTTCAATAGCTATTAGAAAACTAAGAATAGAAGTGCATGCATGATGACATACAATTTACAAAAGTTTGTGACTGACAGACGATCACAAGGTGGCGCTATATAAGCCAAACATTTTTAGGATAGGCCTATCTGGGCTATCATTTTTTTTTCCCGTAGCGTCAAGTCTTTCCAAATGGTGTGGCCACGCGATCTTTCACCATTCACGAGATTGCCAATATGTATAACGTTCTTCTGCAGAACGCAAAATAACATTTTGAAAAATTTGGTAACCAACAACATTGGCACCCTTTGCTGTATGGAAACAAAACCATAGAGATATTTTTGAAAATATAATTTATTTTCCACAGAAGAAAGAGACAGAATTTTTTTTTTCGGGCAAATCATCCCTTGAGGTCACGTTCTGTATACGGGGCGCGCTTTGATTAAAATCCTCTTCACAACTGCAACCATGCAACCCAAATCAGAAATTCACCAGTTATATTATTCTCTCCCTTTACAATGTACATGTTCTTGACGGAAATATAAGTTTAAGTCTACATAACCTCTCATTAGAAGCATAAAACAACTCGAATTCACTAACCCTAACTCATATATGAAAATGCCAAATTTCAGGCCGAATTCAGTTTTGCATTGAGGGATCTGAGTTAGATTCCTTTCATTTTGCAAAATGCACGAATCAAACACAGAGCAGTAGTGAGGTCTTGTATGACGAAACTGTTATGGTTTTTATTTACATGTTTAACAAAAACATATTTATGTTAACCATATAAACAGTCAAACTAAATTTTTGTTTACATAGTATAGGCTACTTTTCGTTCGATGTGCAAAAGATTTTGAAACAAAAACATTAAATAAACATTAAATAATCTGTATTACATGCATATTGTCAGAATAATTTAGATCAAAACATAAAATTGTTATTTTTTAATCCAGAAAATATTTATGTGTACTTTGATAGCCAGCAGTCGACATGATTGGCACCGCAACAATGGATATTCTACAAACCAAGGCAAAATTTGACTACAGCAAAAAAAGTTTCTTAGTGTTCTCACATTCTGGTTTTGATGGACTGTTTAAACAGAAAGCATTATGTGTCTTAAAAAGTCACATTTTTGACGTTGAATCAGCGCTGTGCTCTTGTTCTCCTTTTGCCAAACCTCTGTGGTTTTTCGCCTCCTCTTTTTTCCACTTCATCCGCCTATTCTGGAACCATATTTTGATGTGTCGTTCCGTTAGGTTAAGTGTCGTAGCCAGTTCATACCTCCGGGGGCGGGAGATGTACTTGTTAAACAGAAACTCTTTCTCCAGTTCTAGAAGCTGGGCCCTGCTGTAAGCGGTTCGACTCCTCTTGTGCTCGTCCGAGTCCTCGCAAAAGTAGTTTCCTACAGTTGTCAAGATCATAATAAAACTTACAATGACCACAATCGTTATGAGTTCGTATTTTTTTCTCTCATATTTTATCCAACGACTAACAGCATTCAGAAATAGCTACAATCAGCGCTGGTATTACGCAATGATCTTCCAAACTCTCGAACTTCAAAAATGCTTTGAACCATATAGAAGCCACTCACATATGATTTATACTTAAAATAATTACTTCAAATTACATCATTATTATTATTATTATAAACCCGTACGCACCTGTAGGCGATGGACAGGGATGAGATCTAGAAACTCTCATCCACGGAAATGCCACCTGACCGCCGAGCCGAGCGCCAGTTTCCTCTGCGCCGCGGCCCGGCTCATTGGTCACGCGGTAGGCATCGATACTTTGGTCTTTAACCCGAAGACAGTTCGGCGAGTGCGACTGTCCATGGAACGCGAGCGTGTGTTGACACGGAGGCAGTTCAAAGGGCACGCAGTCTCCTCTCACACGACTGTCCAATGAAGAATACAGAGGTTCAGAATACGTTTCCTGCTCGGTGATTTGTGAATACCGACACGCAGGTGGATTGGTCTCAAAGCTGTTTGATGTCTGTGAATCAAAGTTATCACTGTAGAACGCATCCAGAGGATCCATCCCGGACTGGACTCTTAACCCGTCGGATCACCAAAGCGACGTCCATGCAGCCATCTAAGCGCGTGTGCGTGCAAAATACGCTTTCACCTGAGGGCCACAACCTCAGGTGCACCTGTGGTGTCAGTCACGTGGTTGTGGCAGCATGGATAAAAAGCTAATTATTCATTATGTCAACTTAGCTAAGGGACATTTTTTATTTACTCAAGAGAGCAAGGTGTTGGCCTCGTGTGTCTGGCCATTGTAAACTCATATAGAAGTTCTTAGTCAAGGCAGCAGCAGGCTCTCTTATCTCTTGAATGTTTGGTTCAGTGTCACACTTTGTTTAATGCAAGATGCAGGGGCAGGCGCACTCACACCGCATATTCTAATCAGTGCTATCGCAAACTGAGAGATTGATTGCGCATGTAAATATGTAAAGCTGTCAGTCAAAAGTGCGTAGGTGGAGAGAATATAAAGAACTACCTGTATGGCTAAAATATCGACCGCTCCTTTTCAAGAAATGCACTATGGTTTATGGGCCAATTATTAATATCTACTGATATGCGTCTCCTTCTCCGCATGTCAAAGCATTATGTCATCAGATCTCATTTGATTTTATTTCAGCTCACGCACTTTTCGTAACGAACCCATAAAGGCCTTTAACCTCTTAAATAGAATGACGTTGTATAGTTGAATCCACAACGAACTGCAATTTTAGTATTTGGCTACTTCAAAGAGACCCCAATCATGCTTATTTCCACCTAACTACGTCTGCCAAAGAAATGAATAATACATTACCTTCTCTAACATTGCATTATCATATATTATGTTATTCAAAGCTGACCCCTTTTAAACGCTATGCATTCTAATCCGGCAAAACCTACTAAGCACACTTGATAATATAGCCTAGGCACGCTCAGGAACGCAATAATAGGACGAATAAAAGAGGAGTGACACGTCTCAGAAAAGGCCCATTCTAGAAAGCGTGACAAAAGCGCTCTGGACATATTGTGTGATGACCAAGTTCCCACTAAATTAAGTCACCAAGGACAGAACTGATGGGACACGTGTCTCTAATTCACAGTTTCATCATCTTTGAAACAATCGGACTCGCAACCACAAACCCTGCATTGACTATGAAGCCCAAGCGATTCTCAACACTGCGTTTTTCAACACAGTAAAACTTTTAAAGAAGGGGTTTTCGCAACTGAAGACAAAACAGGTTTGGGGGCATTCATTGCCGGAGTGCCCCACTTCTCTCCATGCGAAAGCAGCTGCAAGCGCTTAAAAGGGGCTTCTATTAATTGCTCTTTGTCATGCGTAATTGCCCATTTTGCGACAGTGCGTAATCTTTGGATAGCTCACTTGTATTTTGTTTTCCTTTAATATTCGGTTTTCAGCATCGGATTCTCTGACGTTGGTACTAACCCAACTTCACTAAAGACCGTATCACCAGATGACAGATTGAATTTTGGTTGGTCTGGCATTCAAAATGAAATTACTTAAACGTACACTAAATCGATGTAGCTAGTAAAAAATAGTAGACAAATGGCTTCATTCATTTATGTTTGCTTAATAATGAACTTTGCTCAATGTTGTCAATTGCCCAATAACACGCGCAAACTTTTTGAAACCTTATATAAATAAAGTCATTAAAGTGTCTGAGGTCAACCGTGTCATTAACGGGCGTCAGTCATGAAACGGCAGAATAAAAAAACGTTTTGTCGGGAAATCTCTCTCACACACCTGCGAGGGGTGAAATCTAATTCGATTAATAAGCAATTCAATATATATTCATTAGGTGCCTTCACTTGATAATATATGATCGTGAAGCGAGACGTGAAAGGAGGCCATTTATTCTCTCTGTGAAAGGACCTGCGTGGGACTAAAATTTCACCTGCTTCCCTTCTCAATTAGGAATGTATCCCAAACTCTGACGGAACACGAGTTAAATTAAGCGTTCTCTAATTTCCTATCACCCCTCCTACGTAATCCCTCAATTTTCAGCATGCCCCTTCAATTTGGCCCAAGTTGAAAGGTTCAAATAGTGCCTAATGAAACAGTGACTAAATCGTTTTCTCGCGCGCGGAGGAACCCTGTAGACGTCTAGTGAAAGGCCTTGAGCTCGCCGCCGTCGGGGGTCCGCCGGCTAAATGCGAGTTCCTGGCAGGACAATCTAACCTGTCAAAGCCTTTGGCCAGCTCTGCGTAGCTTTTTTCCTCAGTCGTATTGAAGGAATTGCTACATAAGCAACCAACGTGGGACAAAAACTGCAATTAAACTCCTTTCGGATTAACTTAACAGGGGGACAACCGTCTTTTGAAAAGCAGACATAGAATAGGGGCCTGGAGATCAGGCGACGTATAATTGACTATCACCTGGCTTGTGAGATGGAAATTCTTCACAAGCCTTTTGTCGGTTAAAGAATATATGAGAAAAACACTGGAAAATAAGTGAAAATGTATCTCCTAATGTTTAATGATAGTCATAAGGTTTACATATTTATAACGATACGTTTTTACATGTCAATAAAACAATTACAGAAACATGAACGAAGGGTTAATCATTTTGTAGTTTGTGGGAACATTTAGAACCGTTATTGAGTCGAGTCCCCTTTTAAAACTGTTTGAGCTGCCCGAAGTATTTTTGGTGTTTTGATATTAAAATATTCTTAAACAAAATTTCATTTTAATACACAAGAAATGCAGAACTTTACACGTTGCCTAATAATGCAAAGGTAAAAAGATCAGTGGACTCAAGTGCGTTTCAGTTATACGTCCTTTTAAGTGGTGCGCACTTGTTATCTCAAGGATGTCTGCTTAATTGAATTCTTAAATACATTTGGTAGCCTATATATATTCACAGCAAAATATTGTTCATACTAATATAATACCTGTTAAAAACAGCTAATTTAGATATCACAACATAAAGCACATGTTAAATTAACGGCTAACTTTTGATTATTTGTCAATTAAGAAAATATTGTCTATGGCCTCGAACGATCTTTTTTCAACTTGTCACCTTTATATTGACAATACACCCCCCTAAGTTGTCCTCATACCATCAACATATACTGTTCTAAATGTACACAGATGTGTAATATAGGCTATAGAAATAAATATATTTTAAAAACACATTTGTAAAATATTTATACGGTTTTTTTTACAGTTCAATGTTTACTAAGATCCAGAACGCAGGACGCAAACAAGTGTATTTACACGTTATTTTATTTGTTTATTTAAATAAATACAAATATACACATTTTCTTTAATATGCACATAAAATTCAGGTGAAAAAAATGTTCAGTAGTCTAGGACACATTGGATTAACAGTCTGCATATTTACAGTATCAAACAAAGGGTGTTTTATGTCCCCATAAACATGTCCAACATCCTTAAAAACAAGGTTGACAGCTCGCTTTCAACAGTAAACAGTAAAAACTCTATTTACACATTACCACTCAGTTGTTATTTCACAGTTTGCTTTATAATGCAGCAAGACAAGACGAAATTTAAATATCTTCAGTGCCACGGTCAAACAATTATTTCAGAGGGAAAAGGGAGAAATTGACCTCCATATCTCAGGGTTATTAAAGGATGCATAAACTGTTCCACAAATTGAGCCGTTATAACGGATCCTACATTTCAATGTGCTATATAGGGTATTTATTTAGATCTGTGATTTGATGTCTCCCCTAGATTGGTGAAGCCTCTTTCTCCTCTGAGGTTGAGACTGGTGACAGGGATTCTTCATCTTCTGAGCGTGGATAATGTGTGTGGTTGCCTGAGCATTTGCATCCTGCGTGCGCGCTCCTTTGCGTACCTTTTCCTTCTTTCTTGTGTTTAACGCGGCGGTTTTGGAACCATATTTTCACCTGTTTCTCTGACAGGTTTAGATATGTGGCTATTTCAATCCTGCGTAAGCGCGAAAGGTACATGTTAGACGAAAATTCACGCTCCAACTCGAGAAGCTGAGTGCTGGTAAAGGCGGTGCGCATCCGTTTGCCGTTCTGTATGTGGCTGTTATCAGACGCGGCTAAAAAGAAAAACAAGAAACCAACAGGTCAATATACACTCCCACAGAATTCCAATGCTGTCAACACTGCAGATATACTATTATAGATTGTAATAATAATATGTCGAAAACAAATTTAGAAAAAATCATACAAAGATACACAAGAAAAGTGATTATTACACAAATAAAAAAAGTGATTATTATGTGTTATTGTTTTTACTGTCACTGTGACTTCAAACTTCACTGTGAAAGATCTCGTGATAAGGAGGAACAGGTGTTTTATGCGCGCGCACTCACCTAGAGAGAGGCAGTGATACCTCCGAGGGTCCGTGACGCCGTAACTTGTGGGCGTGCAGACAGGCGCGTGTCCATGTCCCGGGTGCGCTATCACGGTGCTCTGTTGATGTGCCAACCTCTGACAGAAATTCGCCTCACCAGCGGAGAAGCCCTGTCCCTTCAGTAAAGGGATACCCGCCCGGGAAGAGTGGATATGCGAGGTGACGCAGAGTGGACACACACAGAATGTGCCCGTCTTCCTGGACGGACAACCGGGTGCAGTAACGCTCATGACGCCTGGAGAGTGCATGCTAAAAGGGATGAGAAAGTCCTGACCCGTGTGCTCGCTCAAAGCAGGGCGCGCAGGATCCTTGATAATCAAAGAGTCTACGTAGAAAGATCTCGACATGATAGCTCCTGGCTGCGAATGATGCTGATGGTGTGATACCACACTGATGGCGTTGCTCCAGAGACTTGCGCAGTACACAGTGGTCTTAACACTGTTCTGAAGCCCTCAGGAGCTGGCTTATGTTTAATAGTTCAACAAAAGGGACCCTGGAGAGGGCCGGCCCTAACGTCACCCACGTGCGTCCACGGCCTTGGGGATTTAGTACCTCTAGTGTCCACAGACACGTGATGCCCATGCGAGCCTCCAATCAAATCTTTATCCATCTAGTCTTGTAAGCTTTTGGATAGGCAAAACAGCCAAGTGGCACAACCGCTCTGCTAAGTTATGGAGAGCTGCAGGGATGTCAATATTTTTGCACTTGCTCCAAACCCCTGCCGCCCTAATATACAAATATAGTCTACATACATGTAGAATACTTAATTAATTTACAAATAATGCGTATAATTCTCATCAATTGAGTTTACACACATCTGAAACCACCATAAAAAAGTCATTATCATGTGATATACATGCCGTCATACGTTTATAATATCCGGTTAAACGCTTTGGAAAGTAATGTTAACGATATGGTTGTAATATAACAATGAAGTTCAGTTCACTCTGGGGCACGCTTATTACACAGTAATAAGACTCTAATAAACAAACTTCTTGCCAATGTTGTTTCTTGAAAACAAAACCCTTTTTGAAAAAAACAGCTCAAACGAGAAAAAATATATAAATCGAATAAAACAACATACAAACCGCATGGCAATGCAATCTTAATTCAGGTATGTTTAGACGACATCTATAGGGCAAGCATTAAAGATGTATGAATCTCGGTGGAGTCTGGGCGTTTGCTATTTGATAACGATTATGATTCAATTAGAAAGGGTTTATTGTGGAGGTCTTACAGTGGATAAACATGCAGTTATTTCAGATATGCGTTAATCCCTCATCTTGTGACAATAATTAGCGAGTCGCGGGTCTGATCTCTCGGCGGGTCAGCAGCGGGTTGAGCTTTGACTTTCATCTGAGAGCGAACGCCTCTTACCTCTAGACACTGTGTAAGGAGGCCAGTGGCGCGAGTGGGCGAGCTTTGACGAAGTCAGGTCTCGCCAAAACGACTGGTCTGGCATTATCCTTTCTGGGGAGATTTAACCTTGTATACAGTAGCTTGTATATATAAGATTGTATAGACTAAAGTGAAAGTAATTGTGTAAGCCTATAAGTACGTAGCCTAAACCTGAATCTAAATCAGTAAAATAAGTTCAGACTCATAGATGAATATATATATATATATAATAGTATATCTATAAGAATTTTACAGTAAAAAATATACTAAAAAACAGTAAAGTCACATAAAGAACATTACGCATTTATTTATTTAGCCTATTTATTACAGTGTTTGGTAGAAGTGAAAGCCTTACTGATTTAGGCCAAATGTCAAGCGCTAAAACACCATTTAGTGTTAATATCAGATAGCACACTGGGTGCTTTGCTTTCATGGGCATTTAATTGCTAAAATCAGCAGCATATCTTTCCCTTAAACGAGGTAGAATAAGACTTTAAATTAGGCACAATTGGGAAGGCGAAAAAACAAACACATCTGTCAATGTGGCTGTAATTGTTGTAATGGAGGAAACACGGCGTACGTGAAATAAGAGAGAGAATGAGTGATAAACCATGTGGAATAATGCGCGGCGCGCGTCCGCGTACTGTCCGGTCTTCTCTTATAATTTTATCCGCAATTCTTCAAGATAAAATTTCATTGTCTATTAAGTAATCCTACAAATGAGAGCCTAAATGAGTCTGTAATGAGCTCTAATTCCCATGAGTAGTCGGGCCACGTGGAGGGATTTAAGATTTAAGCCGTCGGGTACTGTGCACAGAGTGTTACCTATAGCCATTACTTTCATACTTCAAGGGGGAAATTAGTCCATTTAAGGGCAAAAAAATAATTTGATTTATTCTGCTCTGGTAGTTAGGAATACATTGCCCGCTTCGGTTAGTATTGTTAAAGCAGGTAGAATTTAAGGCGAATATTTTTAAACACTCATTTTTTGTTGCTGTATTGGTTGTTTTCATTTATTTTATTCTTTGCTGTGGTTTAAAATAAAGTCCAGATAAGGCTTTAAAGTGAAATGAGCCCACTCAATAAAATAAATCGTCCATAAAGTGCATTATACGATGCTTGCAAATACATTTTCTTTGCATTATTTCTGATTGCCAGACTAATTATATCTATTTAATATATATACACAACTCGAATGGAAAGAGCCATCTAAAGTTACCAACGTGCCAAAAGCTCCCACCTTCAGTCCAATACAATATTGCACTATAAGAGGTCCATAACTGCCTTATTGGATAAGTGTCATTAATTTGTGTCAACACCTCCTCACAAAAGTTGCATTGTGGCGCAAGGGGCCAGCCTGCGGCCCATCCTGATACAGTGGGTGATTCCCCCCATTCCCAGTAACCAAGCAACACACGGTGAATACTGAAAACTGAAAAGAAACACTCGGGTTTTCAATATAGTCTTCAATAGCAAGGGGGAAATGAACAATGATCCCGTAGACAACATAATGCAGCGCAGTGACTTTTCATTGCCAATTATCTCCTTCATCTGAATAGCAGCTGCAGGGCCTGCTCTTCATTTCATCGTTTTGGGGGGCTGAGTGGGGGGCTTGGATTCAATTGCCTGTGTGTGTCAAAATCTAATTTATGTCTTAATGACGGATTAGATTTATTAAAAAGTACCGAACCACACACATAGGAATGTATATAGCAGAATGCAACTGTTGCGCGTTCTTTACGTTTGTAAGTGTGTGTGTAAAACAGTACCCTGAAGTTGAAGTACATAATTAAGAGTGCGCCAGTCGCAAAGAATGAGTAAAAGAGAAGCCGCGTAAAAAGCGAGCAGTTAGGTCAGAAAACAAGACAAATGCCGACAGATTCGGTGACGCTTAACTCATATGGAACGGTTTTCCGTTTCCCCAGAACCTCATTAAAAATCTCCCCCTCTCATCACCTTATTAGAGCGCTCCGCACTTCCTAATAGCAAACAGTTCTTTCCAAACCACTAGATAAACATTCATGACTAAACCACAACAGGCGAGACGCGGGGCCGAATAGCCATTATGCCGATTGCGTTTCGCTTGACATGATGAAATAAAGTCGAAAAAGTATGAAATGTCCTTAATCTACAGAGTGGTTGCCTTTTAAAAATATGTGTAGCCTGTTTGGGAGATATGGTGCTGCAAATTAAGCACAATAGATGTTTACTGGTCCGATATGTTATGACCACATGAAATTAATCAACTTTCACTGTGTTAAATAACTCATCATTTAACAATAATGAACTGTGTCTTTTGATTACTCTTGAAGATATTAACTGCAAAATAATCTGTACAAAATCACACTGAAAATCCTAAAATGGAACTTACTGAGTTATTAGCAAAATCAAATAATCATCATCAGCATCATCTATTTAACAACAATAATCGATTTTCATTCCATGATGTCACTAGTAATTCATTAATTTAGAAGATCTGTATATGTGTTGTATGCATACAACAAATATATTTAACAGCCTAAGCAATATATTATTCAAAAAGAAAAAAGTACATTTTAAACAACAGTGGTTTAATACTGTGCACATCAGAAAGAAAAGTGCAGTTTACACTGTCAGCAATTATTCGACTACTTGAACTGTGAAAGTTTTCCATTATTTTGATAATGCTTCCCTCTTACTCTTTTGTAAACAGATTCACAATTTACTTACTGGGTCTATCATGACTTTGTGAGATTATAGTGTTTTTCTGCCAATTACAGTAATGTTTATCATGGCTCATTACGGCACATCATTGTTACACACATAATAAATACAACACTCTCTCCAGATTGCCCTCTACAAGAAAGCACTGGTTTACTTTAATGACTTCCGCCAACCCTTCCCCCTCCTCTCTTGCTCTCGCTCTTTTCTTCATCCGTCACTTTCTTTCTGGATGAGCAGGGCACAAGATATAATTGAATTTGTGCTGCCAATATTATCTGCAGTGATCTACAGTGTTAAAATAAAAATACTTTCATTATGCACAGAAAATTGTGATCATATGCTTTAGAGCCTAATAAAATAAAATAATAAGGTCAAATAAACTTTTACATGTTTGTTATTGTAAATTTACTTTGCACTTTGTCTCAACAGTCTTTTACCAACACATACTATAAATCTATTAGACCACCAGCTGCCCTAATCTAGCAGTGCTGGATTTTTTTTATGTGCGTTTAATTCACCAGACTGTGTAAGATCTTATAGGTCACAATAGTATTTCTAATGCTAAAATAGATTTGTTGTTATCCATCAATTTTCGAATTTACTGTTTTACAAGAAATGGCAGAAAAAAAAGTAAAGCACATTTTTATTTTTTTATTCAGACGCCCAAGGACAGTTATTTACTTGCATTACTTAATGGAAAAGTTGAAATAATGTATTACTTCTGGGAGATATTGAAGGTGCCAGCTCAAATTTGGGTATAAAAAGAAAATAAAGACTATTTAGTTGTTTGAGTTTGATATTTGCTTAATAAATGACGATACCATTAGTTTTAAATTTGACAGATTCCTAACATATTTGTGTTTTCTCTTTATTAAAACACATGGTCAAATCGAATCCTTTTAAAACACACAAGAATTTGTCTTTCATGCAGCTGTGTGGCACTTTACAACCAGAGATCGACTCTGCTCTACACCTAATCCAAGGTTAGCTAGGCCCATCATGTGTCAGTGGATTGTGCTGCTTATTAGGTCATTTGAGGTTCTCTGTGTTTACATAAACATCCGCCTGCACCACTAACGTGTGTTCCCTAGCCTTGCCTTTGAAGACAGGATAAGTAGTTCTGGAATGAATTGAGCTGTTTGGGATAATGAGCAAAATCTGGGGTATGTTATTGACAATCTTGTGTTTTAGCGTGATGTGCTCGATACGGAAATAATTAGTCCATCTCTGCACACAGACACATTAGTGCCACCCAAACTGGAGATATAATAATCTGAATCGACCATTATAAAAGCAGTTATGTTGTGATTGTTGTGGCTGGCCAATTCATTTGTGTTGAGAAAAGCACTCTACAGTCTGGGGCGCACTTCACGCAGCCGAACGGTAAAAGGTCTAATTGTATTATCACAACTCTTTTTAAGTCTCAAACACAAGCACGAGGATAGAGAAGCCTTTTAATGCTGCATTGAACACTTCCAGCACTGTTTCATCCACCTCAGGATAAGGTGTTTTCCCTGTGTCTCGTTAATTGTGGCAGTTTTGGGCTTGCTTGTATCATAAATAGCCCGGAGTACCTTAATGTTGTGCATGCGTGGAGAGGAGTGGGTAGTTTTCAAAGGGCTGCGTCGTGCCTCTCTCTCATGCACACTCTGTCCTGTTTAACTGGAGCTGAAGAGAGTTTCAAGTGCGACTACGTCTTTGTGTTGCCTCGGCCCATTTGCGTCTGTCTGAGTGTATTTGTGCTGTGTTTTGGGGGTAGGGGTCTGAAATTTGTATGCAAGCAACAGAGTTGGAGTCTCACTCTTTCTTACTAGAATTCGTATCCCTTCACCTGCTCGTCGCAATGAGGCTTGTTCAAGTTGAGCGGACTAATGTGGATGCACGTGCAAGGGCTTCTCAGCACCTGCCTGTTCCACCCTCTCTCTCAATTCAATTGAAAACTGTTTAATTCACTTTATTGGCATGACGCAACTTATTCATATTGCCAAAGAAGTAACACAGACATAATAGTTAAACACCTACAATTGCAACTGTTTTCTATTGTTGTTGTTTTTTTTCTTAGTTTTTTTGTAAATTGTATTAAAAGGAGTTTTGAAAATCTTTTTTTTCCAGTCAACTGACAATTTTTTCTCTGTATTATTGTTTATCCCGTTTAATATTTACAGTTTCACCCCATGTGAAAACGTGTTATAGCTCATCCAAGAATTAAAATTCTTACATCATCACTACTCACCCTCATGTTGCTCCAAACCAGTATGATTTTATTTCTTTTGTGGATCATGAAAAGAGATTTTACACATACTGTTCGTGCCTTAGACCCCATTGACTTTCACTGTATAGAAAAATAGGAGCTTTGACATTCTTTAAAGTTTTTCCTGTTGTGTTCTTTGGTAGAAAGAAAGGCAAATAGGTTTAAAAACGGCTTAAGGATGAGTAGACGATGACAGAATTTTATTTTTTAGGTGCCAGTTATGGATGACTTATGCACATACTTACAATACACATTTCCATTATATTGTATTATTTTGAGAAATGTATATACCGTTGCTGTCCTTCCAAAACCTCAGATGTCCAAATTTGCAGTTTTTTAGGAAATGGAAAAACACTGTACTTTTCAAATGATTAAATACTGTGTTGTTAACAAGTTGACAGGCACTTTTTACTTTTTACTTAGATATTTGCAAATCCCAGTGACAAACATAAAGAGTGATGATAATAAGGATTTATGGCCAAAAATAAAAATCACAAAATATGGATGAAAAGATTTCAGAAGGACAGCGGTGATCTTATATATACATAATAATTTGTATCCAAGACTGTCATTCATTTTTGTAAGACGTCTGTATTCCATTCTATAATAGCAACATGACATTATGTGGGACTTAAAAATGTCCCGCAGTTTGACCGATGGCATGAAAAATAATTTACGAACTATTTCACTACAATGATGTGAAGTGTTAAAAAAAGCGAAAGTCAACTAAAATAGAAATTGATAAAAAAGGCGAGCTTTAGGGCCACCTTGACCTTTGACCTGTGGCTTCTGACTTATGGCCCTCAGTGTTGTGTTAACTATCCTGATGACAGGAGCGGCTGAAAAGCAGAGGGACCTTTAACAGATTTATCCTGAGAAACAGCGTGAGGGAGAGAGAATCAGCAAGCGAGGAGACATTTTTCACCCAATGACAGGAGGATGAAGTGATGGGCGTGAACTATGGATAAATGAAGTCACAGATAGAGAAAATGACAAAGGAAGCTGGAATCGAGGACATAAAATCCGAGACAAGACAACAAATGCCTGAACGGGACACCGGAGTAAAAACAACGAAGGGGACAGACACAATAAACTTAAGAGTCAGTGAACGCGAGCGTAAACCCATCGAGTCTCTATCTGACCGAATACACTGCCGTTCAAAGGGGTCAACCCCATTCAGCCTCCGAAACGCTGTCATGATAATCCACGGCAAAGATCTCAGCCGGCCTTTTTAAACAAGCTTGGAATTTTATACGCTCCCTTTTCTTTTTCTTCTCCCTCCCTTGCCGCGTCCATCCTCAAATCTCTCTAGCCCGGTATTCACAAAGTCATTAATGAGACATTCAAGGCTTTTTGAAGCGGCCAGAGACATTGTGTGTCAAAGAGTGAAAGACAGGGCGAGAGAGTGCGTCGAAGAATGGAAAAGGGGAGTAGAGAGGGAGAGCAAACAGTAGAGAGGACCCAAATGTACTCCCAGCTGAAAGCAGTTAGATCATGTTCTTTTCATGGTCCGATTAGAATCAAATCGATCCCCCGGCACCAGCACCACCCCCACCACCAACCACATGCATGCCTCTCTGGGCTACTCTGAACACAGTTCGTCCAAAAAGCAGACAGGGCTGCCAGTCGTCCACCTGAATGGTAATCAACCGACCTCCAACCGCATAAAACGCAAGCTAAAATTTGTTTGTAAATAGGATGGTTTGATGAACCGCTTAAAAAAAACACTTAAAAAAGAAAAACAAAAGGGCTGTGAAATATCGGGCATCTTGATAGGTCTGTGTCCAAAATGATTGGAACAAGCAGATGTTCTAAAAAGTTTAAGAATACATTTTTTTTTTCTAAATGAATCTACTTTATTTATATTTTTAAGGAAAAAATGCTTGAATGAATGTGTTTGTTCAAACCTCTGGATAAATTATGGTTATTCTATTATAATTTTGGTTAAGAAATGACTTTGTTTAATAAGAATATTAAGAAATATACTTAAGGGCTATAAGGACGTAATTATACACGATATGATAAATGATACTAGGTTCTTAATCACGATTGTATCCATTTTTGAACAAAATGTAAAAAATAAATTCAAATATAAAAAAAAATCAAACAACAAATTTACTTCAAAAACATTGTTATTTTGTTAAAGACAGGGTAGCATTCAACTGAACCTGCTGCAAATACAAATTGAATAGATCTGTTATGGAAAATAAAACTGAACGTTTAAGCTAAACCACAAGAGAGAACTAAAAAAAACATTTTCTATATAGTGATGCCGGTGTCACATGTTGGCAGCTCACCCAATAAAAAAACAGACATGATGTCATAAGACAATTATCAGAGCTCTACCATGCATATTTTATTTTTGTAAATTTTCTTGGTTGTGTGATATATCGATATATTTTAACACCCCTACTGCAAACCATAGACGGGTCGAGCCTTTTTGTTTGTATTATTCCACCTAAGAATGTGAAGTAGTACTGCTGGTTTGTATAGCCTGCAGAGCGATTTAGTTGAGTGAGTATTTAGTCCGTACATCAGAAATGCATTGTGACGATTTTGTGCACGAGTGGCATTGTGGCTGATATTCAGTGGGATAGTAACGTGCCTGGGGTCTTTTTAATGAAAACGGCAGAATTGTGCAAAGGGTATTTAGTGTCTTAGTACCAAGAGCTATTAGACTCACTCAACCAATAGATGACACTTACTTTCTCTTAGCAGCTGCATACACTTCAGAGAGAGAGAGAGAGAGCATCTAAAGGGGGAATTATTCATTGAGGTATGTAGGCTGCTTAAGGTTGTAGGGCTTACGGGGAAGGGGCAGTGGCGATTTGTGATGGTGAGTTTTTTCTGTGCACGACGGGGTTGGTACACGGGGAGGGTTCATAAGGGTACTGTGTAGTGCTGATGACCTTTGTCTCTAATGCCGACACTTGCAGCTGGGCCAACGCTCGGCACCCCTCCACTTTCATTCACATTTAAATCCAAGTTCAGCTCTTTGTGCCGCTATTAAGTTTCAATATACAGTTGTGCTTGTAGGTCTGCACTCTATTTTGGGGAAGGTTAGAGATTTATTTAAAAACATATATTATTTGCTTACTGATTTTAGCGTAATGACAATAACTACAAAATACTAGCTTACGCAAACTTTTTTGTACAATTATTTACATATGCTTCTTAATAGTGTGTGTTGGTTAAAAGGATGTTTACAGACCTCCGTGACAACTACGAGTCCCCTTGTATTTGCTGAACAGTGCAGCTGCACACTGTTCTTGACAAACATTCTCCAGGTACTGTAAGTTCCTTAGTTTCCCAGCACGCCCTGAACATTTCAGTTGCTACCCGCAGTGTCTATAATAATGAGATGCCACTCAAGACAATTGAGGAACTCATACACAAGCATCACAAAAGCCAAGCAGTCATTGATTCTCAAGGAGACAACACACTTTTGTTCTGGATAATTAGTGTATATTTCGTTTTTATTTTCGGGACAACTTAAATATCTGTTTTGCAGCTTCTTGGGGGGCGATATTAAACAAAAAAGGATTTCAAGTTATTTTAGCTAAACAGGGTTCATAAAATAAAAATGCTACATATGCCAAATGGTACATATTGTTAATACACTGCGACACATTGTTTAAAAAAATTGACCTTGGGTTAAATAAATAAAAAAGCTCATTATAAACTATTTATTTTAACTCAATTGTTAACTAATGTTGTAACTAATACTTGTCCAGTTGATTTGTACAATTAAATGCTTTTTCTGCATATGTTAATACAATTTGAAAGTAAAAGTTGTAACTGTTAACATTAGTCAATGCACAATGAACTAACATAAACTGAATTGACATTAACATACATTAACAAAGATTAATAATCGCTACTGTCCTTCTGACACCTTGTGTTTCATATTTTTCATAAATTTGAATAAATCATTATTATTATTAGTAGTCACCCATTATGTTTGTCTCTGGGACTTGCAAATATCTAACCAAAAAAGTATTAAAAAGTGTTTGACAATTTGTGTATAGACAGTTTCTTCGCTTCGCTTTTGAGGCTCAAACGTTGCACATCCTACAGTCCCTGTAGATTTTCTTTTAAAACAAGCAAAATAAATAAAAAGTATATTACATAAGCAAGTTAAAAGTATGTCTAGCCAGTATTATTTTGGGTTACCAGTAGAGGAACCATTACAGGTTAAACCTAAATTCAACAAAATGACCTATTCAACAAATTGTTTATCTAATAAAATGAACATAGAAATATTGAAACTGCTTATTTAATACAATCATTATGCCAAAATATCAAAACAAATGAATATTAATAAAATATAAATAGTTATATTATTACCCACTGGGGGGGCGTTTCCCGAACAAAGCCATAAGTCGCGGGTTAACCACCATACGATGCATCGTTGGGGAAATAAACAATGTGTTTCCTGAAACCGTATAACTCTGTCGGAGATCAATCGTTTGAACCAAGTTGGTTCAGTAATCTAGTTTATGACGTCACACAGGTGGAGGAGTAATGACGTATACTAGTAAAAACTTTTAGATCGAATTAATGTCAAATTCTTGCTGTAAATAATGACATTGCATTTAAAGACTACTTATGCGTTCCTATTTTGGTTCTCTGTTGTTTTATTTCACAATATTTAATTTATTCCAAAAATGTTCTCCTACTTCACTCCGCCCAGGGATTCCCCAAGGTCCTAGAGCGCGTAGGTTCATGCACATGGGCACTTTTTAGAAAACAGTGCCTCTATTTTCCTGACAAACTATGTAAAATTTAATTTGTATATATTTTGAATGATGGATATAGAATGCACTGCATGTTGCTTGCTTACTGTGCTCAAAATGATGTATGTAATTGTACATGTCATATTAATAAGGAACTATGCTTCTAACCAAAGTGATTGATGGTTGGAACGATGGTTTCGGGAAACACTTGAATCGTTGAACTATGCTAAAACGACGCAACCTGCGAATATACAACCCGAATTCCAGAAAAGTTGGGACGTTTTTTTATTTGAATAAAATGAAAACTGAAGGAATTTCAAATCACATGAGCCAATATTTTATTCACAATAGAACATAGATAACATAGCAAATGTTTAAACTGAGAAATGTTACACTTTTATCCACTAAATTAGCTAATTTAAAATGTAATGCCTGCTACAGGTCTCAAAAAAGTTTGCACGGGGGCAACAAATGGCTAAAAAAGCAAGCAGTTCTGAAAAGATTCAGCTGGATTGGCATGATTAGCTATAAAAGGGATGTCTTAGAGAAGCAGAGTCTCTCAGAAGTAAAGATGGGCAGAGGCTCTCCAATCTGTGATACACTGCGTAAAAAGATTGTGGAATACTTTAAAAACAATGTTCCTCAACGTCAAATTGCAAAGGCTTTGCAAATCTCATCATCTACAGTGCATAACATCATCAAAAGATTCAGCGAAACTGGAGAAATCTCTGTGCGTAAGGGACAAGGCCGGAGACCTTTATTGGATGCCCGTGGTCTTCGGGCCCTCAGAAGACACTGCATCACTCATCGGCATGATTGTGTCAATGACATTACTAAATGGGCCCAGGAATACTTCCAGAAACCACTGTCGGTAAACATGATCCGCCGTGCCATCAGCAGATGCCAACTAAAGCTCTATCATAAAAGGAAGCCATATGTGAACATGGTCCAGATGCGCTGTCGTGTCCAGTGGGCCGAGGCTCATTTAAAATGGACTATTTCAAAGTGGAATAGTGTTCTATGGTCAGACGAGTCCAAATTTGACATTCTTGTTGGAAATCACGGATGCCGTGTCCTCCGGGCTAAAGAGGAGGGAGACCTTACAGCGTGTTATCAGCGTTCATTTCAAAAGCCAGCATCTCTGATGGTATGGGGGTGCAATGTGCATACGCTATGGGCAGCTTGAATGTTTTGGAAGGCTCTGTGAATGCTGAAAGGTATATAAAGGTTTTAGAGCAACATATGCTTCCCTCCAAACTTATATACTTCAGCAGGACAATGCAAAACCACATACTGCAGCCATTACAACAGCATGGCTTCGTCGCAGAAGAGTCCGGGTACTGAATTGGCCTGATGCAGTCCAGATCTTTCACCTTTAGAGAACATTTGGTGCATCATTAAACGATAAATACGCCAAAGACGACCATAAACTCTTCAGCAGCTGGAAATCTATATAAGGCAAGAATGGGACCAAATTCCAACATCAAATCTCCAGCAACTCATAGCCTCAATCCCCAGACGTCTTCAAACTGTTTTGAATAGAAAAGGAGAACTATTTTGAGACCTGTAGCAGGCATTACATTTTTAATGAGCTAATTTAGTGGATAAAAGTGTAAAATTTCTTAGTTTAAACATTTGCTATGTTATCTATGTTCTATTGTGAATAAAATACATATCATGTGATTTGAAATTCCTTTAGGTTTCATTTTATTCAAATTTAAAAAACGTCCCAACTTTTCCGGAATTCGGGTTGTAGTTGGCTAACGATGCTTTTTGGAAATGCACCCAAGATCGATAAACAAACACAGACCATTAACTTCAGGCCAGGAAACAAGTTCCGAATTTGGACATCCGAGGTTTCAGAAAAACAGCGAAAAAAAAGAAAAAATTATAATGATTTTTGTTAGTTCATGTTAGCTAATGCACAAAAAATTTTCAATCAACTAAAATGGCTTAATCTTATTAACAAAACAATGTTTCCGGAATATGAAGGAAAAGATATCACCCACCAACGTAATAAATTCAATGACTAAAATGATATCCTCAACAAATAAGGCTCTATTTAATATATTTACTCAGCAAAAACTACCACATCAACAGCATAACAGCGCAAACGTTGTGGGTTTGATTCCCAGGGAACAAACATGAAAAATATAAACAGTTTACACAAAAAGAAACAAAAAAAAGCCTGCAAAAAATAATGCCAAACCACTTTCACATACTGTACATATTGCACCATCGCACAGAAACTCTTCCTTACTTTCTCTCTCTTTGGTTACCGTTTAACTGCCAGGCAGCTGCCATGTAAGCGAGTAGGTGGGACCACCCTTGGGTCTTGGGTCTTACATTGGCACCTCTCTCTCGCTCTCAGATTTAGATTCACTCTCGCTCTGTCTCTCTACTCTCCAGTTTTCCCCTTTTCACCTTCCCCCTGCATTCACTTTGCAGCTGCATCACCCGGCCGCTCTCTCCGCGTCTGTATTTGTCTCCTCCAGTCCAGAAGATGGATGGAAGGGGCTCTAAAACGGGCCAACAATAGTTGCTAGCGTTAAGGTGAGCTCTTGCAGCTGTGCTAACTGGCTAGCGTGAACGTCACAGTATGGCAACAGTATGCTTTTGTTCTGGCTTCCAGCATGAAAAGGGCCACGGGGGGGTTTGCACAGCGCACTAGCGCCAGGTCATTTTTCTCTCTCTGTGCCACTCATGCCCTCTCTCTCCCTCTGCAGCTGTGTGTGTGTGTGCTAGCATTAGCAGGAGGAAATGTGAGGGCATGGGGATGATGGAATACGTGCGTGCGGCGGGCGGTTGGGGCCTGTTTTGGGCGCGTTTTCCCCGCCGTCCTATTAGAGGCTTGTTTATTGGCCTTGTGATGCCATTGTCCTGCGTGTTCAGGGGCGGCCACACTGCGTAATTGGCCGATTGGCCACGCTCTGCAGTGACGGAGGTGATTTATAATGTGCTCTGAATGGGACTGACTTCATAACGTCACAGAATAACGCTGAATAAACGCCAGAGAAATGTTAATAAAAGGATGAAACGTCCACCGAGCCCTTTGTGTCGGTGTGAAATCGCCGATTGGGACAAAGAGAGTCACTGGAGGCCCTGCTTTCTCCTTTAGTTTCTATTTTTCTCCACTTCTCCCTCTTTATTAATCTCTCTTTCTCTCCTTTTCTTCACTGTTTATCTACATCAGTCGCTCTTTATATCGCCCTCCTTTCTCCTTCTTTTACGCCTTGTCTCTCTTGCTGTTTTTCCATCTCTCTCTGTCTCGGCTAACCTCTGGCCTTTCTCTCACTCTTTCTCTCTGTCCTTTTGCCTTTGTACTGTCTTTGTTAATGCCTCCGTAGTTAGAGCTGTCGGCTCTCACTTATTCCCTCTTTCTCATTCAGCCTCTCTTGTTTTATCTTAATCTTTCCGTCTTTAAATAGGACCTCTTAGGAGCAGACTACTGTTTGACAAGTGGGATGCCGGGAAATGCATCTGATCGCAGCTTTTCCCGTGAACCAAAATTTTGCTGCTCAGGTTTTACCTTCTACACTATAAACATTAATGGGAATGTTTTACTATTCCTAAAAAAGTAAGTGTTTTTTTTAAGTCTACTTAGATATCTAGCCGAGAAAGCAATGCAACCTTCTACACACCTACCTGTACTCTAAACTTACGTATTTCATTTCTTTACTTTCGATAAACTTGTCAGAAGAGCATGGGAGTCGTTTTTATACAGCAATTTAATGCAGCTTGGAAAATAATGGCCCAAACACTCCAGCAGGAAAATATGTGTCAGTCTCTTGTAAAAAATGATTCCAGTTGGACATTTTGCATGTCCAACTGGTTTGCCTGATACCCTGATCCACCATCCATCAATGACAAAGTTACTTAATTAATAAATAACCATTTTTCATTTCAATGACTTTAGTCATCAAGTTATATTCACTAATTGATTTATAAGGGTTCACTAATTGTTATTACGGCATGTCTGGACTATACTCATGCAGTGGAGCTGAACAAATACACAGACTCCAGCACATTTCCTGACCAAAGCTCTGATATTCATATTCTTCTGCCTCATTACAGCGGTGGGTCAGCTGTGGGTATGTGTGTGGGCAGTTATAAAGCTAATGGCTTGCAGGGGGCAGGTTTTAATGACCTCCTAATTAAGTCAAACCCTCCCACCATTGACCTGATCATGTAGTAGAGGTTAAAGGTCATTTACATAGAGACTGGTAACCAGTGTCCAACACCAAACTAACGGATTTGGGAATTCTCACATTTGAAGAACATATCCATGCTTTTCTTTCCACAGAGAATATAGCTCTTTATTGTCGACCCCATTCAAAATAACGCACCTGCCTTTGGTCTCTCTCTCACTTAGTGTCTTGTCTTTGAGTGACATGCGGATTAGATGAATTATTCCAAACAATCCATAGTAATCCATTTAGTCCAAAACTATGGATTGTGAAAAGGTAAAAATAATAATTTTTCCAGAAAATGGTAAATTTTCCGAGGTGCATTACCACTTTTGTCAGCCATTCAGACATCTCTTCAAAACAAAAATGTATAAGAACAAACTGAAATAAAAAAAATATATTAAATAATAGTACATTTCCATATGTTAGAACCAAGTGCTTATATTTTTTTATTGGAAAAGCAGCAATTCCTCATGTATTACTCAATATATCGTAATATTATTACAATGTATAATTCCATATTTTAAATGCATATTACATGTTTTAGTATACTGACTTTAAATATCTGAAGTGTTTATTTGCTAAAACAGATAAAAACCTTTTTTTTCTAAATGTATGTTTTTAATATGTCATCATGTTTTTATTGTGTTTTATTGAGTTAGTTTGCCATATTGTTTTAGTTATTATTACTTAAAGAAAACAACCCAACTGCAGTTTGATTGATATTACTTGAATGCACAATAGAAAAACATGATTTTTGAAAATGTTTAAAAACTGAGTTATGTTATGGCAAATGAACTCTTCATTTGGAAATATATTTTCTTTGCATACGTGATAAAACATATTAAGAGTACATTTATATAGAAACGTGGATAAGGGTTAAACCACTAGTTGGTTTAGAAGTAACAACATACCTTCAAAGGTAAAAACTGCTTTTAAAACCTTTAGATGACATAATGCAGCAACAAGTTAAGTCAACTGTAACTGGAAATGCAAAATTCAACAAAATTATATTTTTAGCCTATAATAACACTTTTTGTTCGAAAATATATTTATCAATTATTAGCAATTATTCTTGACTTTCTCGGTTCCCAAGGGACATTACTAGAGAGTTTCAGAGGTCTACACCACCCCCCGCCCCCTGATGGGAGGGTGTTAATATAGTCGCTTTTGCCCTGGTGGTAAATGGGAACAGTTTCTCTTGTGTTAATTCTCTATTTTGTCGCTGTCTGTGTCCAAGACCTCTCAGCGTTCAGTCTCTTATTCTGCACTAAACGCTCAGCCACCCCCCTTTCTCGTTCCACGTTTCCCTCCTTCTTCCCCCCTTTTCACTTACCCCTCTTCTTTTCATGAGGCCATCTAGATTATGTTGCTAAGGAGATTTTTTTCCTCCTCTCTCTTTTTGCCTTTTTTCCCCTGTTTTCCATTGATTTGGTGTTAATGCATTTTCAATGCCCCTTGGTGTGTGCAGGGGGAGTGAGGGGGGGCAGTGTGAGTGCAGTCCTAACACTCACTAGAGGAATTTTACTCTGAAGGGGTCGCTGGGAGGGGGCTGTCCAAAGAGAGCCACTCAAGTGAAAAATTTGGTGATTTTTACCAAGCATGGGAGCTGGCTTACCAAGACGCACACAAGCGCTCATCTACACAAACCGAGTAGTGCAGTGACCACCCACCCCTCTTGTGTCTTCCATTCTCTCTTCAGAAACACTCACAGGTGGACTTGCAAAGACTGTCATTCACCTCGCTCGTGCCAGTGGAAAAACCCTGGAGACCTGTCAACTCGACTGACTGCAAAAAAGAAGAATAGAACATGTTAAAACAAAACTGACGTAAACCAATAGACATTTTTAAATATCTTTCTAGAATACAAAATTGCTGCATTTTTTTTTTTATATTTCAATATGACTCGCATTATAAAACAGACTTTTCCCACAACAAAAACTGGTGCTGTACAAATGTGCCATTTTTTAACGCATTTGGAAGATGTTTATTTCCAAAATGAATAATTTATATATTATTAATACTAACTAAATTATATATAAATTATATATTTTTTATCAGTGTGCGTGTTCCCTGGTAGTTGAACCAACAACCTTTGTGCTACAAAAGCCCTACCAATTTAGCTACAGGAAAAAAATGTATATAACGGCATATTCGTTTTGTAGGCACTTTTTACATCCTGTTCACACATATCTGTGCTCTCCTTGTTTGCTCTTTCAATTGTCAGACACTCTGTAATTTTGTGGTTCTAGTGATGGTGTGAAAGGCGACCTCAATGGTTTTCCGGTTTTCATAACTGTGACATAATGAATAACATACATACATTTTTATGTATTTTCTAAATGTTTCTGTCTCTTACTTCCTTTCCATCCCTCGCTTTCTTTTTTTTAGTTCCCACGAACACTGTGTTCTTTTCTGCCCAGCCGTGGAGATTCTAATCTCGTTGTCATTCTGCTGGATTCACCAATCAGGAAGTAGCTAAATCAGGAGTTGGCAGGAAAGCGAGCTGCCAACACCCTATGCGGGTTCTGAACCTCAAAAGTGAAAGGTCATGACATCCGTCTGACTTTGTATGTACGTATGATGAGATTATTTTGTT
This sequence comes from Triplophysa siluroides, assembly GCA_006030095.1. Lineage (NCBI taxonomy): Eukaryota > Metazoa > Chordata > Actinopteri > Cypriniformes > Nemacheilidae > Triplophysa > Triplophysa siluroides. Next base: position 2,823,760 of record VCII01000139.1, on the reverse strand, counting down.
GCCCCCGGTTTTTCTCCCCTGCACCTGCAGATCCATGTTCGTCCTGTGTGATTGTGTGTTCAGGTTTCCGCCTAAAGGGTTTGGTCACTGCCTCTGTATAAATGTTACCAGATCAGCAGGACCACATATGACCTCCACCGTTAACCCAAAGAGCACAGTTACTGCGAGCCGTTTTTTTTACAGCTGCTAATCATTGAAAGGACTTTGTCTAGAGGGCGTTTGTGAATACAGAGTGCCGATTCATACGTATTCATCTCTAAACACTTTTTTTAGTCATCATCATGTCATATCTTTTGCAACCTGGTAAAAAAATACCGAATGCTTGAAAAACAAACTTTGGAAACTCTTTGGTCTATACATTTAGCATTTGTTTGACTCTTTTTCCTTTACAAACTCTGACTTTAAGGCAAAAAGTATCTAAAACGTGACCCGAAATAAAAACTGGGGCCTAATATAAACCGCATATTTTGCATGTGTAAATATAACTGACCTTTGTTGTTTACTTTGCTTGGTAGGCTACTCTCTGAGTGAACATTTTTCAATCTGATACGATTTCTCCTACTCCTTTCCAATGCCATGCTTGTTTGTATGTGTGCATGCACTTTTATGTTTGTAATGAGGGTGTTAGAAAACTAGATTAGAGAGAGAGACCCAGAGAGCAGACAGGGCGCCTGGCATCCAGAGAGCTTGTTTACTCATTATTATGGATAATAACACATTGCGAATAAATCAGGAGAAAGTGGTAAATATGATACTAACCGCCATACACAATTAAACTTGAGATGGCTGGGATCCTCTGAGGTTTGTCCAATCTACAGAAAGGCACTGCACAATCACACTGTTCCATAGGACAATCATACTTGTCATGGTTCTGTCCCACCTTGTCTTGCTTTTCTTGACCTAGTGGCAGAACAATGACAGAACCACTTGTTTTATGTGGAGAGAAGCATTTTGGCCCTTTTGGCCTACCATACTCTCTCTACGGTGTGTTTCATTCCCCACACCTGTCCCTTGTTAATTATCCTTTGTTAGTCTCCCAATATATTGCCCTCGTGTCTATTGTCCTGTGCTCGTTCGTTGTGCTTGTTTGCTCTGTGGCGTTGTATACCGTGTACCGTGTGGATTACCTTGCCCTGTGTCTAGTCGTTTCATGCATATCTTGTCTTATCATTTTCGTCTTGTAGAGTAAGTTTTAGTTATCCAGTTTCCGTTGCTTTTGCCCTGTCGTGGGAAGTCATTTTGTTTCGGTTTATATGTGGTAGTTCGGTCCTTGGTTCCCCATCGTGGTTTTTTGTTTGTTATCATAATTAAAGTCTTGTTCATTGTTTAACCCTTACCCGCTGCCTGCATTTGGGTTCTCTCATACAAATCCTGACAAATACTGCTCCGAGGAGACTTTTTATTCCTTTGGAAAACGTGTTTGCTAAAGGTGACATAAAGACCCCTTACCATCTTACATGTATATGACTTGCTTTCTCGAGCTAAATGCAAATAAATAATTTTATATAAAAATTATAAAGTGTATCTTCTAACTGTAAAAGCTCCCAAACTTTATATCCATCATTAAAGTAATCCAAATGACTCCAGTGGGTTTATATATGTCTTCTGAAGTGAAATGATAGGTTGGTGATAGAAAATGATGAATCTTTTAAAACCTTTTTAGCAATATTGAAACCAAAACAACCACATCCAGGTGATAATTAAAAAAATTATGACAACTTCAAATGACGTTGGTTCTTGTGTGTCTTGTGGCTAGTTTTATACTGTATATAAAATATAGACAGTTTCATCTTATGCCCGTGCGCCTGACCCCCAGTTAATTTGCGGTTTTGTGTTTGGCTAGTGTCTAATAATAACCATTTATATTTTGATTAAGTTCATATTCATTTATATTATTATTTTACTGTATAATAATTGTATTAAATAAACAAATTGTTGAATTTAGTTATGTTCATTTTATAAAAAAAAAAAATTGTTGAATGGGTCCTGTAGTTTGGTCCCATTTAAACAAACAGTATGGTTGAGCTTGATCTCACAGTCTAAATTCAAAATATTGGAGAGACAAGTTTAGCCAAGTAACTGTTACAATAATAATCCAGGCAAGAAGCAGATCCAGGTGAAGTAAACATTTGATTAAATAATAAATGAAAAAAAAAAAAAACAAGTTAATCCACAGACTGACGAAGCATAAAACAAAGACCGACACCAAACAAAGGAAACACTGGGGTTTAAATACACTATGATAACAAAGGAAAAAAGAAACACATGGGGAAAGGAATTAACAAGGAAGGCTATAAAGGGCTACAAAACATGGCACGCAACAGGAAATAACAAAAGTCCAAAATAACAGGTAAACACAGAACAGATCGTGACAGTAACGGTTCTTCTCGATTTCTTTTGATTGCTATCATAAATTATCTACAGGCACTCTATTGTTTGTGAATGTGTTCTGGAAGTTCAGTTGGGGTCACAAAAGTGCGCATGCGCAGTAACGCTCGTTTAAATTGTTAAGATGAAACCGGTCTATATGGTATTTCATCCAGGGACATGCAAGAATCTGAGATTACATGAAGGTGAGTAAATTATTATTACTATTCCTTCAAGTATCTTTTTAAATCTGTATGAGATACTGTTGAAAATGAAGAATATTTTAAAGAATACTGATAAACCGAACGACGGCTGTACCCAATCATCTATTTTATTCACACAAAAGAAATGCAAGTCAATGGGTACCGCCATTGTTCAGTTACCAACATTCTTCAAAATATCTTCTTTTGTGTTCATATAGGCAGAATTTAAATTTTTGGGTGAACTAATCAGACAATGTAAGACTTATAATACTGCAGACTTTTTTCAGGAGTAAGACCAATCTTAGAAGCATATTTTAGTTTAAAGTCTCAACTGGCCCACCTGTATCCCTTAATGATGCTTAAGAAAAAGCACATTGTGCTTCCTAGAAGAGCAATGGCTTTTATGATGAGTTGTCTTTCACTAATTAAAATGCTTTATGCTGTCAATTCATTGTAAAGTGCTTCAGGCCAGAAGCTGTGTCACTGTGGGAAAGTAATTGACGAGCCATTAATGTTATTGGCTCACATAAAGACTGTCAGACTCACACCTGTTTACTTTGCCTATACGATAACAATCACATACAAATACTTTCAATAATACTGTACCACCTGTTTGTTCCAACCACGCTCAGGCAGAGCCCTCAACGCTCTCCCACATGGCCTGTGAGAACAAGCTCCTCTCCTTTGATGGACAGCGCAAGGAAGAGAAAAGAGTCAGAAGACACGACCATTCATCATCTGTTTGATCCCTTGTGGGAAAAACCCTAATTCTGGGGGACAGGGACTGAACTAGAAAAAAACAACAGCAAAACTGAGCAAATTTTTCTTTTTGTCCTTCGTAGGATGGCCCATTCATTTCTCTCCATGGTTGGTACAAATTGGGCAACTGTGGACCCTTTTTCTCCATAGCGCGAGACGTAAGGTGAAACGAGGCTAAGATCTCAATCGGGCATTGATGTGAACAAAGTTAATCCCCCATTGGTGCCAATGTGACCCGAAAAAATCGGCTTAAAGTGGCTCCGTTAAACTGGACACAGTTTTGCCATTCAAAGGCGGCACCACTCCCCCCATCCCACCCTTTCCTCTCCTCTGCCCTCATATCTGCCACCCACATACACCAGTATTGGAGCATTAAGACAAATACATTCATAACCCTGTTTTATTAAAGACCTGGGGCCCCTGGGTGTTGTGTAGGGGCCTTGGGGGGCCTGCTGAGACAGTGGGGCGATTAGTATAAGCCTTCCCATGAGGGACGTGGACACGGCACAGCAGCCACTGGGTCCTAAGATGTCCGTTCCCCTCCCACCTCGAAACCTAATCCTCTATTTCATGCACATTAGCGCTGTGTAAACGGTTGGCCAGGCTGTCTTTACAGTGAGCTCCGCTGCAGAGGAGAGACGCTTTACTGAAGATGCTGAGAGTTATAGGGCTCAGTCACATTTTCACAAGTACAAGAAAAAAGTGAAAAAACTCCTTTACATAAACGTTTTATGCATGATATTATATATTAACAAATACAAACCAATTATAAAATCTCACTTAATGGAAATTAGAAAATATTCATAAGCAGATTAATTAGAATTTTTTAAATCTTATCACTTTACCATTAGGGTAATTTGTTTTTAATACTGCTGTCAAATCGATTAATGTTTGTGTTTATATAATATATGTGTGTGTTGCGTGTATATTTATATGTAGCACAAACATGTATTTAAGAAATATAAGTTATATATGTATACATAATCAACATTATATTTAAATAAATATGTATATTCATGTAAATATTTGTTATACACATGTATGTACAGGTTATATACATATAAATATACATGCCACATATTATATAAACACAAACATTTATTTTGGAACCAATTAATCAAAACTGGTATCTGCAAACATTAGTTAATGCAAACATGAATAAGGAACTAACATGTATAATAATAATATAATAATAATAATTAATAAAACATGAAAAAGACGATATTGTTCATTGTTAGTTCATGTTATCTTATTTACTAATGTAAACACATGCAACCTTATTGTCAAGTGTTCCCATAAAAATTATTTTTAGACAACATTTGCTGATACATGAGGCAATAGTTAATTATTGAACACTACCAAATGCAAAAATTTCTATTCCATAAATAAAATAAATACATTTGATTCATGATTCATTCATATTTTCATGATTAATGTTGTTTGTTCAACCTTCACTTTAATGGTTTTGTGGTTACATTCATCAATGCTGATTCACTTTAAGAGTATGCAGGAAGAGGTCTGATCTGTGTATATATGTGCTTATGCCCCTATGTGTTTTTGTGAGAAAAGACTGTTTCTGATTAGTGCGTTTGAAGGTTGTGTGTGGGCTTGTGTGATGTGTTCTGAATCATTAATAGTTCTAGCATGAGTGCGCTATGGGTTTGTCAATCTTTAATGTATAGCTGGTGAGCAGAAACAGCTTTAAGCTAACTTTGTTCACCCAAAAACAAAGACAGTCCCAGGTCCCTTGAATTTTAGCTCCGACCCTATACCCAAATAGAAAAATCTCTGAAATTTACTCACTCTAATGACATTCCGAAACTAACACAGAACACAGATCAGAACTAGAACACAGATCAGAAATTCGGAAACATGTTGTTTTTTCCACACAATGAAACTGAAGGAGGATTGGGGCTTCCAGTCACATTCTGCCATCTGATGATGAGAATACTGTTTTACAGTTTTCTGTAATGCATGAACTATCCCTTGAAGCCATCTTTGTGGAAAGACAGATGCCTGTTCTGGCGATCATTTAAGCTATACACTGCTTAAGTCTCATTTATGTCTGCATTACTGCTGTGTGTGTGAACTCACAATCCTGTGTTGTGGTCTGGAATCTGGGATGCTCTTGAAGTTCAGGCTTTTGTGTTGATGCCTTTTATATAGTCTGAGGGTAGGAGAAAAAATGTTGGATTCACTTGGCTGACACAAGAGGCAAATACTCTTTAAAACCACTTCAGAGGTGCAACATCTAAGAACCACAAATCATTCTGATTAATACCTCTCTTGTTGCTGTGAGAATACACAGCAAACATCACCCTGGCAATCATTGCTTTGCTGCTGATACCACAAAGACCACATAATATGGTATAATATGTATATATAAACCTTTAACTTCTTTTGTGTTCTGCTGATGAAAAGTCATACAGGTTTGGAACTACGTGAGGGTGAGTAAATGATGACACGATTTTGATTTTTAGGTGAACTAGTCCTTTAAAGGGATATATCATTGACTACGATACTATTGGGACCATAGTAGGAAAAATGTCAAAGGTGCCCTAGAACTGTTTGCATTACTAAATTCCTCAAAATATTACATTTTGTCTTTAACGGAACAAAACAATTATACAATAATTTTTCCTACTATGGTAGTCAATGATGTCCCAGAAATGTCAGTTGCTAACATTTTTCCAAATATCTAAGACATTTATACAGGTTTGGAACAAATTGGGGGTGAGTAAATGATGACATCATTATGTCTTTGTATATCTTTGTCACATGTTACTTTTCATTATTTTTGGGGCCACTGTATAACAAAAAAGCATACTGTGCAATTTATAAGTGTGTTGTATGGCCGTTCACATTACACTCAAAGAATTCTCATCTTAAAGGAACACTCCACTTTTTTTGGAAATAGGCTCATTCTCCAACTCCCCCAGAGTTAATAAGTTGAGTTTTACCGTTTTGGAGTGTATTCAGCCGATCTTCGGGTATGGCAGCAGTACTTTTAGCATAGCTTAGCATAGATCATTGAATCCAATTAGACCAGTAGCATCGCATTAAAAAATGACCAAATAGTTTCAATATTATTCCTATCTCTTCCACAAGTAGAGACTCTTCTGTAGTTATATCAAGTGCTAAGACCGTCGGAAAATGAAAAGTTGCGATTTTCTAGGACGATATGATTAGGAACTATACTCCCATTCCAGTGTAATAATCAAGGTTTCAATGCCGTAACATGACCGCAGCAGGCGCAATGCTATCAAGCAACGCATGTGGAAATAGGCTAACTTCCGTCATCATATCCAACGTGACCAACTGCTTGCACAAGTAGTGAAAAAAGTGGAGTGTTCCTTTAACTTAATTCACTCTCTTCTAATGAACTGACAGTGATCTGATGCCTGGCCAACTTCCTGATCTCTGTGTTGTGTGTGTGTGTGTGTGTGTGTGTGTGTGAGTGAGAGAGAGAGAGAGAGAGAGAGAGAGAAAGAGAGAGAGAACAACAGTAAAAGAGATCAGAGAGAAAGTAAATGTGTGAGTTTTCGACCTGAGGCAGCGTGCCATAAAGTGAGATTAGTGCTCGTAATCTTCTGGAGCATGTGTGTGTGTGTTTGAAACTGTCTTTGTGGTTTGTTTCTGCGGTTAGTCCCTTTAGCCTCTGCTCTCTCACCCAGACAAGTGTCAAATCTTTATCTACTTGATACAACAACAAAAAAAAACACAGTAGACCACAGAAATGCAACATGTGAGCCACATTGTCTGGACTTTTTCGTCCCAGGGTGCAGTTTATTTTTATTTTATTTATTTATTGATATTTTTCATGGCAATAAAATGAAGCAAAAGGTTCACTCCCATGTTTGAGAAAGCGAGCTTGACTGACTGAAAAAAATACATTGACTAGTAGCAATGAATGCCGTGTGGGCTTTCAGTGCTCAAGGCTTCTATTATGTTGAAATTAGAGACTTGTTTGTGTAATTACAACAAAACTATATACTATATATATTTCACATCCCAGTTATCTTTCCATTCTCACGTTCACAGAGACAGCAAACACATATTAAATATAAAGTGAACAGATGATTTAAAGGGAAGCATTCATACATGGTCTGTCTTCCCCCTTCCAAAAAAATGTGGCCAGTTGTGCCCCAGACATACTTTGAAAACTTAGATTCACTTTAGACTGGGTGGAAAGAGCTACAGGATACACTATGAGATTAGAAAGTGAATAGAGAAATCAAGGAAGAGAGAGAGAGAGAGAGAGAGAGAGAGAGAGAGAGAGAGAGAGAGAGAAAAGTTGTTGTCTCTATTTATTATAATCTGTCTCTATTTATTATAATCTGTCTTGTTCTAGTCTACTACTAAATGTTGTATTCAATAAGAATGACCTAAATGTGCTTATTTTACAAAAAAAATCAATTGCAAACAAGTAAAAAGCTAAAACTAGGATATGCTTAGGGTTTTTTTACTTTTCGTTTTATAAATATATCCGCTGGTTCTCTTTTTATTAATATTGCATGACCATTTAAAGAAAAGTAGATTGGTGTCTGATATTCCCTAAATATTGGTGTTCTCTATTCACTTGATACAGTGTATCTTCAATACTATAATAGTGCATGGATTAAGATCCGTGTAGTTGCTCTCCAGTGAAGTTTATTGTATGGGACATAGTGCCCCCTATCGGTGGATATGAAGAACAAATATTGGCAGTATTTGAATCAGTTTTTAGTAGCGCATCGTGTAGGCTATATTCGTTGCGAAAGTGAAATATGCTTTAACTTTTTTAAATTGTATCTTTTCCAATCTCTTCGTATTTTGAATTACTCCGTTTAGTGATTATCTTTATACAGACAAGTGTAATTTACACAATCGAAAACTGAAACAAAAAATGTTTAAACCTGCATTGCACTATGAGTTCATGACAGCAATGAAAAATGTGTATTTAATAGCCTAATATAATATAACATAATATAACAGTCTCCACGATAGTTTATCCCATTTAACGTCTTGGATAATAACAAAGGCCTATAACAAACTGTTGTGTGTTAAGTTAAGCTATAGTGTGTGGCTTCTATTTCACAGTGTAGGAAAGATGAGCCGAGGAGGATGTCACTTATTGAGACGACCTGCTGGTGACACAATGACGCTTTTGTCGCCTCAAACAATCCTCATTCAGATGCCCATTAATGAATGCGCATTGTATATAATATACCATTGTTTCCGCACGGGATTGCAAACAAACCATGCCTAAAAATACCATACTCTTCAATTAGGCTGTTTTTAAACTATATGCTGCAAAAATACATACCGTATCGTGCCTGACATAAGTCTTTGTGCAACCATTCAAAAACGTTTTGAAATGTTGTGGAGCGCTTTGAGTGAGAGAGACGCTCGCTCCCGCTGAGAGCAACTTCCGGTCTTCTGGAATGTCAGTCGCTGACTTCTAACCAACACCGCAAAATGTTTCTTTCTCAATACCTGTCTTCGTTTACTAGTCTTTTACATCAAATATTGAGCAAACCGCAAATGAATGTTAATTGTGTGTTGGATTTTTGAAGCTAGGAAAAGCCTTTAGTCACAGAGGATGCAAATGATGGCTTTATTGATACCAGACGTGTAAATCTAATGTTAGGAGCTGGTATGCACAGTTTAACAAAGTTTTGGCTGAAGGTTTGCACTTAACTTAATTCAGTCCAGTGTTAGAAAAATCTTGCCCATAGCCTAGTTTATTTCAGTAAGTTGTGGTAATACATTCTCCAATCCTAACTTAATGTGGACGGACAGAGTGACCAAGTGGGTGTAATAGGACTGCAGTACCCATTAGCATTCCCATTTATCTCAATGAAAACAGGGTTGTACTACCCATTCTTCTGATCAATGCCAGAGCGTTTGTTATTATTTTTGCATATCCATTTGGTGCTACAAGGTTTAACTTCACTTTTACAACCCCCGATTCTGATTAATTTGCTGCATTGATCTCGCATCTTATTGAGATCAGAAGAGAATTTGACAATGTCACATACTGTGCTTCCAAAAGAAAAAAAAATCCCTTGAACTACGAAAGAACAACCCCTGAGATAAAAATACCCCATAAACCAGTACAAATACAGAAGCACAGTCGTGCTCACACATGCAGAAGATGCACATGTCCATCTCCTTTATCTCCCTGACCAGCGGTACCCTCTGGGATGTCACTCTTTATCCCTCCTCTCTCTTCTCTCTTCACAGAGATAAGTCCACACTGCCCCACTATCCCCTGATAGCCATGTCTCTCTGCTGTCTGTCTCCTTTAGATACATTTCTGCATGCCATTTAAAATTTACCTTTAAATAAGCACTTATTTCTCACCTGTCACATCTGACAGGTCACTCACAGGATAGAAACACTGTTCATTAGAACAAAGACAGCTCATTGCAACTCATCTTGCTGTCGTCTGGTGGCTGCGGAGACAAGGAGACAGTGAGAGACGGTCTGGTCTGAAGTGCAGGGATGGGTGACGTACAACAGCTACAAACAACACATCCAACAGAGAAGATAAGAGAGGACTGCTGCTCATTAACATGCTCGCTCGCTCACACACACACACTCACACACGCACACACGCACACACCTACACGCACGCACACACACACACACATACATTCACAAATAAACACAATGGCACATTCAAGAGATGATGATAAAATGTTTATGAACACACGCACACTGCTCGTTCACATTATTACTGGTTTGACACATATTGATTGACAATCTATTGTGGACTCTTTTATTCTGAAAGCTAATATAAACATCATTAAACAGAAAAAAAGAATGATGGAGGGAAAAGATAATATTGTGGTGATTGTTTTCCTAGTGAAAACTTCCTGTGCACCCAAGTGTACCCTGCTTATCTAAATCTTAATTTCCATAATGTTCTTCCTGTCTTTCCGCCATCTAATTTACTAACTTTGTCCTGTTTCTGGTGACACTTGATTTTCCATTCATACTACATTCCTCCATTTCAGTTCTTAGCACTTGTATTCCGCCTTCTGTCCGTTTAGTGCTTTGTAAATCACTCTCTTCATGCACTTGTTGCATTAACTTTTTTATTTCGTTATGTAATATATTCAAAATAAGCTTTATTAGAATAAGCTTCGTTCGCCCGAACGTGCGTGCGAACACAAACACACGCAAGGATTGTTGTTGTTACAGGAGCTCCAAGAAGTAAACATACAGTATATAAAAAAAAAATACGTAGGATAAAAAAGTAATGTATAGATGTATAGTGGAAGAGTAATACAGTTGTGCCTAGCAAGTAGTGTATACTACAATAATGTGCATTTTAATACATATGCATTTATGTATTTACATAAACCCTACAGAGATTTAGACGGAAATCTCTCTTTCACGTTTTCTCTCTTTCTTTACCCCTTTCTCTCTCACTTAGTCCTGTTGGTCTGGTGGAGATGAAATGTGAGCTGCGTCTGATCTTCATGCTGGGGGGTCCGAGCTGTTGGCTGGACTGAACTGGAGTATTACCGACTCCACTCTTGTGATATCCAACTGATTTATGATCAGAACTTCCTGCCCTGAGCTTAACCTGCAACATAACGACCAAAACAAGCAAAACTGTTGCCAAAATACCTTCTGCATATAGTTTGGAGACTTTAAAAATTGAGGTACAGTAGGACTGTACCATTATTTTGCAATTTCAATTTTAATCCTTTTTGTATTCTTGCATTACAACGTCACGTTCTTCCAAACTTCCGACTATAATATGCATTCAATTACATAATTGTGTTACAATCACATTACCTATTCAGATTTTTGCACTCTACCTTTATTTTTCATCCGTGGTTGGTCTGTCAGCTGTCTCGAAAACACTCTCGGGCCTAGTGGTCAGCGTCCATCTCGAAACTCCATAAACTAACCTTATCCCGACCCTCAGGGGTCAGAGGTCAAAAGAGCGTAAACACGGAGACAGGCGGACCGCCCATCAGTCATACAGCACCCATCAGAGATGAACTGGAACACCCATCATCCCACATCCTGCTGAACGGAACCGCATATGACATAATTCATGAGTGCCACTCTCTATTCCCCCACGCAGCCATGCTCCAAAGAATCCAAGTTGCGGATCCGCCCAACATTATTGAGAAACGCTGGCCTAACGGCCATATCTGTATCCCTCCGAGAGACGCGTGAGATCTGTGATTCATTTGGATTCACAGCCTGTTCTGTGTTTGGAATGCTAAGCGTAGAACAGGCTGCTTCAATGAATGTTCTGGCAGTCCACTGTCCTGGCTCTGAGACAGAGGGGGCTGAAGAGTCTGGTAAAGTCATTGCTTATAACTGACAAACTCTGAGATGTTTTACTATTACACAAGGGAGACATGAGGAGAAAGTGTAAAATACACACACGCACACACACACACGCGCGCACACACACACGTTTAATCTAGTTGTCGACATAGGGACCAATTTCATTTGTTATCACTGCAGAAAATCTCTAATCCAAGCGCTAATCCTACTCCAAAGAGAAAACTTTTAGGGGAAATGGATTTTAGAGAAAAAGCATTTTATTTATGAACCACTTTTCCCTTTGAGTAAAAGAGGATTTGTTAGATTTAGCGAAGTTCTGGAGACGTTTTTCAGCAATTCAAATTAAACTAATTTATTAAGACTATTGGGCACACATACAACCTCAGAAAAATTAGGAGAACATATAAATAGGAGGGTTTCTGATTTAAAATGTACTATTTATACGTCATTTATATGTTTAGGTAATATGATAATTTTTGGTTTATTCTGTGCACTACTAACAATATTTCTCGCAAGTCTCCCAAAATATTGTTTCTATTTGCATTTATTTGCAAAAAGATGAAGGTCAAACTAACAGAAAACATGCTCTGTATTTTTTACATATTCATTCAAGTTCATATTCACTTTTAAGCAATACAATAGAAATAATTGTGAATGTTTTGAGGAAAAGTAAAATAAAGACACAGTTTTCATGTTCCTTGTCATGCTGTCAGTCTTTCACATCGCTGTTGGATAACTTCGTCACTCCTGAGATTTGAAATTCAGAAGACACTGAACTGGAATGGACATTATACAACTAGAAATGCAGATCGAATTAAAATGGAATGGTCTCTTAATTTTTAGCTATATATTTACACATAAACCAGTCAAAACTCTAATGCACATGGACCTCTCAGTGAATTTCTTAAATAGGTTTACATCATCTTATAATTTGCTACAAGTGCTATCTGTTTCCACCAATCACTCATAAATGGCTGGTTTGTCGCTGTTATTTTCCTCTAATTAGGTTCAACTGTATTTATGACTAAACCCTTATTGCCTCATTGTAGATGTTCTGAGGTTCTAATTGGCTAATGGATATTTTACCCAGAGTTCAACTCTCATCCTGTGGCAGCGAGCTGATGTTCAATTACACCCATGTGGGACAACTCGGCAACAGCCCGGGGAGGTCAGCGGGGTCATTACTCTGACAACCCAAGATTAATGGGGTGTTTACCACAGTTGGTGAATGACCAGTGTGTGGATCTGTCACCACAGATTCATACACAACACTCACTCTCTCTCTCATTCACAACTGATACTGAACACTTAAACAGAGGTGTCAGATTGACCATGTCCTTCTGGCACAAGCAGATACGGGGAGCCTTTAAACAAATTATGATGACATATGAACTAACACAGGGCACATCCAAACCTTCTTTATCTCATGTTCATAGATTCACACATACCCTGAGTATATTTTAAGAACTAATCTTACTTTGCAAGTCCTTGGACTCTTTCTAACGACCGACTGTACATGTAAGAAACATGTGTAAGAAACATCTTCAATTGTAGCATGTTCACTGATGTTTATTTGCTTTTGCGTGGTGCTTGTTTACTGTGGACGTGATCTGTTTGTGTAGGTGGTGGGGAGGTAGTAACATGCTGTTACGTCTCCTTTCTCTGTCTGTAACAACGATGACCTCTCACCCTGAGCGACGACTTTATGTGATGTTATGAGCGGTGATGGGGCAGGCTTCTGCGGAGTTAACTAATAGGGGCGGTTTCACAGGCGGGGCTTAGATTAAGTCAGTAGGCCTTATTCGAACATTTAAGTATAGCTTTTACAAACGTGCCATTGAGAAAAACATTACTGGTGTGCATCTTCTTGAGAAAAAAATGGCACTGATATACTTCAAGTTATGTTCGTGTACGTTGTTTTCAGTTAAGACAGCGCAAACATGCATTTTAGTCTGGGACTAAGTTTAAAGGTCCAATGTGTGTTATTTTTTTAGAGGATCTATTGACAGAAATGCAATATAATATACATAACTATGTCTTCAGAGGTGTAAAAATTCCTTACATAATGAAGCGTTCTGTTTTTTTACCTTAGAATGAGCTTTTTCTCTCTACATACACAGTGGGTCCCCTAATGTGGAATTCGCCATGTTTCTACAGTAGCCCCTTAACGGACAAACTGCTATGCAGAGCGCACTTTGTAAATACTTATCTCCTTCTGCAAAGAAGCAAAATCACGATCTTAGTCCTGCGTGTGTCAGCCACCATAGTGCTTCGAAAAGGGAGGGGTGGAGTTAGCCATTGGTTTCAATCTCACCACTAGATGTCGCTAAATTTCATACAAGGGACCTTTAAGCTTTGTCTGAACCAGGCCTATAGTAAATCCTGATGAAGTCATTGCTGTTATTTTTTAATTAATAAAATAATTCAGAGCTTCAATTTGCTCTATAAATCAGGCATTCGGTAAAATATGGTGCACATTGTAATGTATTCTCCAACAAAGTGAAAGTTCATTTAAATTATAAGCTTTCCTCATGGAGGCAACTCCAAAGAAATTAGAGGAACCCTGTTAAACCCTATTTTCATTTTCACTTAAGTATTTGTGCTTTATCTAAATGTATTACAGAACATTTTAGAGACTCTAACAGGGTTGGTTTTGCAAGGAATTTGCAAACGTTGAGACATTTTAAGCCGTTGCAAAACTCTTATTGAGACACAATGGTTTGAATATCTTTCTCAAATCCAGCAACTTACACACAAACATAACGCTTTGCAAGCCAATGACATATAAAACTGTCATCACGTTGGAGTTTGGGGAAACAATCATGAAACAATCATTAAAACATAAATTAACCCACTGCCAGAAACATAGCCGGGCGCTTATGGCTTCTGTAATATTTAAAGATTAAATTCTTTAAAGAATGACCATGTAGACATACATTTTAAAACTAAGATTAAAGTGTGCTGTATCATTTTCCAATATTTCATCAAAGCATGGCTCCATTCGCTTCCACAGAGGTCTGTGCAGAGCCAGGAATATCTACTGACCAAAAAAAAACCCCAATGAGTAGTTCTCTCTCACACTTCCCATCAGCTGCTCCGCCCTGGTGTAACTGAGTTTAGCTGAGCCAGAATAAGGTCATTGTTGTCTAAAAGGCAACTGAACACTCAACAGTATAAAACTAAAGCCAACATCAACAATGGGCGCACTGCCATCCACGTGAACGCTAAACTCTAGGCATAATGACAGCTCGTATATTTTATATCTTTCTAAGGTATAACCCATGCTTTTGTGACAGGCTTTCAGCAACACTGCATGAAGACCTGAGCTTCTACCCCACATCTGGACCCTGCCACGGGACATGTGGTCAGGGACCACTGCCAACATTGAGAAACAACTAGAAAAAGCATTTTAGCCAGAGGAAAGAGGGGAATCCATTGTCATGATTGTTTGCTAAACTGGCCCCAGGGATTACGCTCAGCACTACAAGTTTTTATTAAGTATTTCACCATAAAACTCCATACAACACAGTTACAGAACAACTTAACCTCTCTGGGATTTATTACTTGAATAGCCCTCATATTAAACTTTAACATGCTCCATGTAATTGGTGGCCATTTATTCTGTAACATCAGATTTATGGTGTCACAACAGTGTTTATTTAAGGTAAACTTGTTCCTACCAGTCTGGCTCTGTGGGGTGGGTGTGGATCCTTTGATGGATGACATTACACGGTTGGTTTGCGTTCTCTCTTAAGGAAAACATGCAGATTTGTACAGTTAGGCAATGGATGCTTTTTTTGATTAATCATGTTTGAAATGTCCCTGAAAAGGCAGCTTATGGCTAAATGTCAGGCATTTTCCATAGTAAAGGTTCATTTACTCAGTCTGTTTGATCCAGACAACTGTCATTTAAGTTATTTGCTTTATTAAACTTAAAGAAGAAACACACTTAAAAATAAAACAGCACGCTCCTCTGTTTAAAGTGCGTGCCGCATTTGTTTTCCATTAAATATCTCTCTAAAACATAGATACACACACACAACCTTTTTCCTCTTTTTTACAGGCATTTTTGGCCCGTTTCGTTTCCATAATGGAAATTGAAGAATGTTTATACATTTGGTCTTGCTGAAACACAGACGCGGTAAGAGAGTGAGATGGGCTTAAAGGCAAACAGCATACAGACATGGAAAGACAGCATGAGATGGTGTGAAAGAGTAAAATAAGGGGGGTTAGAAAGAGGTGAAGTGGACTGACAGAGAGAGAAAGGTGGAGTGTGCTCCAACAGGCTCCAGATGGTGGGGTCTAAGCAGTTCAATGTTCTGAATCATGGATCTCCAGTGAGAATACTGACCAGCGTCTGACCAGTCATAACCCATATCAGGGGCCCAATGAGAAACACTGCCGTCCAAACAAACACGTACACATTGACATTTTCAAACCTTACCAGCGAACACCTACGTAATCGTCACACAAACCTGTTAAATGGGGGATTTAACACTGTTTCATGCATTCTCACTTCTTTACAAGGTTAAACGTGCTGGCTTCTCATGCTTAACATGGTCAATTTGTTAAAAAGTTAGTTGGAAGTATGACGTAGTTTTTCTGTGCTTGATACACTCCCCGAGCACTCCAACTTGTTTCGAAAAGTTTTTTATAAGTTTGGATCCCTGTTTCGTAACTTTTATTGCATGGGCAACTCTCCCGGAAAAGCTCGGCAAGGCGAAAGACATAGCCCGCCCAGGCGCCAACCGTCGAGCGATAGTAAGACCTGCCTACCATCAAGATTGGCCACGCTGCGTATAGATTGGATGCGCTGTGGGGAATCATTTACATTACATTTAGTCATTTAGCAGACGCTTTTATCCAAAGCGACTTACAAAGAGTTTAGGGAGCAATAAGCGATATGTCATACACGAGCCATAATACATTAGGTGCCAATACAAAGATACTGGTTTCAACAAAAGCTAGACCACTACCTGTTGAGAGAAAGGTTTTTTTTTCATTTGTCTGTCAAGTATTCACAGAAGAGATGGGTTTTAAGTAGTTTTTTGAATGTTGTGAGAGATGTGGTTGACCGGACAGAGTTAGGAAGAATGTTCCACCAGGAGGGAGTAGTTTGTCGTTTGTTCCACCAGAATCAGTAGTTTGTTCACAGAATTTCAGTGATGGATGTTACAGTATATAAACGGTGGATATAATGCTGGATACGGAGATCGTTTGAAGCTGATAGATGGAGAGGTCCCAGTGCTAAAACATGCCGGACATGAACCGCACACCGTAACGTTACGTGTATAATGTAAAAAACACAAAGGGATTAATGAGATGATGTAATGTTATTGTGTGATCGTGCTTTAGTTCCATCCCTCCTGCCTGCCTCGAGCAGCTCTGTGTGTTTCTGGAAGTCGTACAGCTGTATCACTCTTTTATAAATGTGATCAAACTAAATACTCTTCGAAGATACGATGCATGCAATACTACTGTAAAGGAACTCAAGATTAATATAAAATTGGCAGAAACTGCGTGTGTAACACCATCTTTAACATTCTTGGATTTTTACATTCATTAAAAGACTAATGTGAACTCTAGTGAGGGCAATCTATAAAGTGAGCTTTTAACATTTTTCAGAATAATTGTAAGCACATCTGGCCATCACAAGTTCAGCCAAGCCATTGTTTCATGTTAGGCAGCTGTGATTCCAAATGCATTTATATCCATATACAAATCCACTTTCTCTCTGACACAAGGCTGAGTCAAAGACAATTTAGCTGAGAACTCGCAAAATCACAAATCCATTCAGCTTTTCTTCATTTAAAGCCCCTTTTCCAGTTGTCACTGAAGCATTTGAATGAGGGAGAAGATTCGTCCTCTCATTAAATAGGATTACAGCAAAAGTCTGTGTGTCATTTCAAAGCCCGGTGAAAATCTCTGTCTATGCTGAGATAAGAGTACCTTTTTTTTTGCTTTTTCTCTCACAAACACACTTGCTATCACTGTCATGCAAATTAGATTATGTGAATTGTCTGCTATAGCAGAGATGATAGCTGCTCATGGATTTTGCTTAAACAAATCTAAATATTATGATTACGTCTCTATGTGTTTGATGTGGTGTGCACGTGCATTGTCCTGTTTGGGTAGGTGCATGCAGGATCAAAGAGAGGGGAAAATGGTGAACAGTTATTTGGGGAATGCATGGCATTTTTCATGGGAAAAGCGTGTGTTCAGAGGCAGGTCATCACTTATCAGGAGGATCTGTTTTTAAGCGTGTACGTATCAGGGGGTAAGGGTTTGACTGTTCGACAGACCCAGATGGTAAATGCCATACCTACAAAAGTCCTCAAAAACTTCCTTCTGCACTGACATTTACATTTCTTGAGTGCATATGTCAATTCAATTAAATGTGTTTTTATTTTCTGATTTTTCAAAATAAAATATTCCAACAATTATTTTAACAATAAATCGAGTAGTTTAAAAAAAATTAACATCAGAAACAGAAAAATACACATGTAAAACAATGTGGCAATAATTCACATAAATGGGTGTGCAACTGCAATTGAGATGAATGGGAATGCTGAAGCTACCCTATTACAGACTCTTATTGGCTGAAACGCACACACACATTTCTTCAAGAAAGCAATACATTTGTGCCACACTGCCATCTACAGAAACAGAGCTTTATCTACTTGCTTTGCTTAGCTTTCTCTTCGTTTTTTTGTATGAGTTGGTTGGTTGTATGTATGAATTATTACCAGTGTTGGGTGTAACTAGTTACTAAGTAATTGGTTACTGTAATTTAATTACTTTTCCCTTGAAAAAGTAAAGTAAGGGATTACTCTTATTTTTTCTGTAATTTAATTACAGTTACTTCTGAAGTAATTAAACTAAATACTGTGTGTAATATATGTGTGTGCAATAGTGGAATTGACATCACAATTCGAAGTCTAATTTTATAATCTGTGCTTTAATGTATAATTCTCACATTTGTTGTAATACATTGGTCAGTTAATAATACTACATCATATAGTTTCTATTATTTATTTAAATGAATTAAAAGAGCCAATTCATGTCTATCCTTGAATCACTTTAAGAATCAAGGTCGATGTAGGATATAGAAAGTAATTATAATAAGTAATTAAATACTATTTGGAGAGAGTAATTTGTACAGAAATCTAATTACACTATTGAATATGTTATTAGTAACTAGTAATTAATTACTTTTTCAGAGTAACTTACCCAACACTGATTATTACACACTGAATTCATCTCCTATATCTATAACCCACAGGGACTTCCTTACATGTTTGGTCTGTCTGTCTCTTTCTCTTGCTCTATTTCCATACTTCAGCTAAATAACATGCTACCGAAGCAACTAAAAAATCCTTAAGCTTTCAGCATTTACAAAACAGGTATGAAAGAGATTCAAGCAAGGGAACATTGAACAAATGTGTAAAAGAGAGAAAATAAAAATATAAAGGATGATGGAGAGAGGCAAACAAAGTGGACTGATGGAGAGAGAAGGGTGGATGGTGGTCAAAGGTGAATTTATATACTCAATCACTCACTCTAAGGTCCTCTTAACATGTCCCATCTTTTGGCTTATACAATATACATTTCCAGCTTAAATACGGCAAATAGCTGTCAACAGTTTACCGCGGGAGATTTTTGTGTAACTATTATACAAACATGCAGCACAGCAGTAGAGGTTTGTGTCTGAAAATAAGCCTCCAGATGTGTATGTGTATACACAAGTGCGGGTAGAATGACAAATATTAGTTTAACAAGAAGCACAAGGATTTTTAGCATTGGAAATTGATAAACACAAACTGGAATGAGACAGGTAATATGAAGGACTGAAGGGAAAAAGTATTTTGTACAATAAGCTATTTTGGCAGAGGGAGTTATGCTGTCTCAGTGTAATGCAACAGATGCAGCAGAATTCACAGAAAAATCCACATTTTGTACATTCACAATCTCCAGTGTGTAAATATATGCAAAAATGCTGTTTCATTATTCATAGAGATTCTGGCCTGCCAAGCGTAAATTGTTGATTTTATTGTGTATTAAGGACACTTTTCCTCATGTTCACAACACGTAACGTTGTTTATGGCAAGCCGAATTAGATTTTAATCATTCGAAGAATATGCATTTTTGATATCAACAATTACATTTTGACTAGTGAAACTATAATTATTGATATCAACAATGACGTCATCACTCGCAGTAATGTGTATTCTTGATATTAACTAGTAAAAAACTTAATTCTTGATATCTGTAATTGCATTTTTACTAGTTAAATATCACAATAGTCTTCCATTCAAATTCAATTTCAGATATCAATAATACATTTCTTACATGTTAAAAATCATATTTCAGATATCAGAAATGCAAGTCTTTCTAGTAAAAACCACGCAGAGGGCCAAAGCTCAAACGTTACGGTTCGCTACTGATATATACAGTACATTTATACATACAAATCATATTTAACACATTACTTCCTGTTAATTCCTCGTGTCTGGATACAATCATTTAAATCTCCAGACTTCTCCACTTTTGCTAATATACTACGAACAATATTATTAATGATGAAAATATTGCTTGATCTACCGTTGGAGACTTGCCATTGGCTGTTGTTTTGAATAATTAATGAGGTAGGTATTTGCTAGGTCTGGGTTCCGTTTTTGGTGATGTTTTTAATAGTCATTTGTACATAGAATTGTGTGTCGAGTTTCGTGCCGGGCAACATTGTGTATAATAAAAAAAATTCTGACTCATAAATCTCTGCGTTAAGGCTGAAATACACAACAAGACTTTTGCTCAGATTTTGCCCATATTTTTCAGTCTGGACTTGTTGCAGAAAGTCTGTGCCAGTCTGCAGATAGTGTGTTTCTATCTGAAACTTTCAAAAAGTCTGCAAGTGTGTGATGTCTAGTTAAAAAAAAATCTGTTCAGATTTTAAAAGTCTTGTAGTGTATTCCAGCCATTACACGTTGATGTAACCTTACCGTCGTTGCCACAACTGTCGGTATTAGGGCTTATAAATAGAAGTCGATGACGTTTCCTTGTCGGCCTACCTTGGAGCGAGCTCTCCCCACGGGCCGTCGGTCGATTTGAGGCGCTTTGCTCGCCCACTGCCAAGCGATATTCAGCCTCTCCTGCTTGGTTTGAGGCTGTTCGTTTCGGCCTTTTGTTTACAAGCATAAAAAAGACATTTGCGATCACACTTTGATCTCGCCGCCGGATGGTCACGCGTTTTATTGAGCTCAATATTTCCAAACTCTGTTTGAAAGATTTTAAGCGGGATGACAGTGGAAGCAGCCGTATTTATTTATTCACTTGTATATTTGTAGGTAAAATGTCCTTTTTTGTTTACTTCAACTTTTTCAAATTCCAGGAGTCGATCAATCTAAACATGTTATAGCATTTGTATGTTTGCATTTTTCTCATATATATCCTTCTGGTGTCCTAATTGTTCAGTGTAGTGGTCTAAGTCTGTTTGTGAAATAGGTTAAGATGTTTCTTGGTATTTTTTCTTCATTTTTTTAACATCTTTTTTTGTAATGGGTTGAGAGCATTTTTAATTCATGTCATGTCACTGCCATTCATTTTAATGAGCTGAATCTAGCTTTCATTGTGCTTTTCACAGTACTTTGATCAGACCCTGGAAAACAAGGCAAAATAGCGGTCAGTTTACTGAGATATGAGTGTTATTGATTGATGATTCTTACATGATGATGATGATGATGATTACGTCTGGTGTTGTCAGATTTGTCTTTGTAGTGTCTAGGACCTAGGTTGTGTTGACTGCTTAAAATGTCTACGCCTAAATCACAGAACGGTATGGGGGATGGAGAGTGGATGTCCCGCCGGCACCGGTATGCCAGCACAGGGGTATGGCCCTCTGCATAAAACCCCAAAACTATGATTACTATTAAACCATGTTTTTGTAAAGGCTAATAAGTGCATTTTAAGGTAATTCAACCCGTCACTATGAAAATATTTGCTGTAAACATGAGATAAGGTCTTTAAAAATGGCTTTTTGGCAAATCTGTGGTGTAAAAATATACTGGTTAAAAGGGTGCTTTGCTAATCATTCTTCATTAAATAACACATATATTTGATTTTATATATATGTATATCAAAGCAGCCTTGAACCGAAGGAACCACACTGCAGGCTCATGCCATCTATAGGATTTTGTTTGCGTTGCACCAAATTATTATAATTTATAATTATTATGTGCTTTATTCCCACCCACTTTTCAAGAGCCTCCAGAGCCTATTGATGTCCCTACCTGTAAGTGGCTACTGACTGTTTATGTAAGCCCACTGGATCGCTTAAAGGCCAGCATCACCTCAACCTTTGGGTCAATTTTAAACATGGATTCGACACAAAATGTATGAGTTTTTTTAGTTTAACTTGCATAGCATTGTGCTAATGTACATTGTGTTGTTATTCATTTCCAGTGTGTCTATTGTTTGTCATTTCAGATTACAAAGAAGCCGGCGGGCACAGCAAAGGGCACAGCGCAGTACTTTTCCTTTGTTGGCAATGAAAAGGGGCAAATCCTTATCAGTGTTCTGACTGCCCAGGAAGGACCAGGTCTCAGGCCTAATCAGCAGGTACCAGCAGGCAGGCATGGCTCCTCCAGTGCTGCTGTATGCGGACTGTGGCTGCTGCATTGAGAAAGGACAGAGCATGCTGCAAGTTGTGTCTCTCTATAGTGAGATAGCACTACAGGTGTGCTAGGGGCTCAGCGTCACTTAAATCTTTCCACTGCCACCTGCAGAGGTTCATTCCCGGTTTTTGGATTGTTGTCACGGAGGGGGAGCCCACGTACAGTGTAGCATAAGCGTCGGGCTCATTTTCTGTAACATTGCTGCAGCGTCCCCCCGAATCGGCAGTTGCTTCAGGGACGTTACGTATCCTTGCGCTTTTTTAAGTTGGTATACGGAAATGTTTGATCGTTTCTAGTGGGTATACGGCATATACCTGCATATCACGTATACTACACAACTGGAACAATCTAGAATTTCACCTGTCCCCACTCTTCCACCTACTGCGCCGTCCTCGGCTCCGCCGACTGCTGCTGCATCTTTCCTGCCAGCCACTGAGACATCCATAGTTCAGTCTACTAGAAGTGCTCCAGATTCCCTCATTCGAGTAGTCAGATTTTCCAAAAATAATTTATTGCTTGATATCACCATTTCCAAAGACATCCTTTGAATGCATACTGCAGGCGGCGAACAAACATTTGACTTTATCTGGCTTTGGACGACGAATATGTGAAAAGTTTCAGCAACATATTGATTGACTGAATGATTGACATTTTTTCTTCCTTTTTACCTTAGATTGTAATGTATTGTCTATGAATTGATTCATTTATATTTATGAATTTTTAAAACATAGTTAAAGTCAAAGTTAAATGAAAAAGAACAATAATCTTATACCGTTTAATGCGATAACTACTTTATCATTTCTGTCCTATGGAGGAACGAAATCACACAGTGATTGTACAGGTCTGTCTTTTTGCTGGTTACACTGGAGGGCTATACTGGAGTTATTTATAGCATTACGGAACAGAAGGTGATGTCCATCAGCACTTTCTTGTGGGAATGAAGAACATTCTTGGAAACGGTTGCATCCACACTGCTGACGCGAGCTCTCCTTTCTAATAGTTTCTCTGTCTCCTATTCAATCTTTTGCTCGTTTTTTTTTCTCCACCATTACCTTCATATGTTTCCTCTCTGAATTCCTTTGTACTCTATCTCCTCCTTCCTCCTTATTTTTCTGAACATAGTCACTTAGCTATTCTTCAGTTTTTCTGTCTTAGAGGGTAGATTATCCTGACATGTTGCAGGCCGAACTCAAACCTGTATCACCAACACAAGCAGCAACCTCATCTCATGCTCATAGTCTCAATGATTTGACCTAGGGCAACACCCTGACACACTTGACAGCTAGAAAGATCCAACCAGGCTGATGAAGTTAGAAGTATTACAGGACAAAATGAGAAGAGAAATGAAGACAAAGAGAAGAAAAAAGATGGAAATAACCTTTCTGCATGGAAACTGTCCTAAAAGTGTCATCCTCGTGATCCATTTTTCATCTCCGCCAAATAGCTCTGCTCACTCTGGAGCCTCGGATAAATATTTTGGCTTCCTCTAAAATATATAATAAAACAGTTTATAACGCTTCCCCTGTGTCTTACACAGGAAGGACCTAAAACGTTTCAGCCCGCAAAAAAACGAAAGAAAGTTTAAAAAAAGCAATAAAATAAGCGGAGACAGGGGGTCAGAGAATACCTTGTGTAAATATTTGAGTCTCAGTAAATTCAGGATAGCAGTTTCTGTCCATGAGATGATTTAGTGCTTCCTGTGATAAGCCTTCTCCTGCACCTCTTTGTGCTGTCTTGAAGGGACCGTACACCTCAACTTTTAAACAAGAATAAAATACTCTTGTGACCTTTCCCCGGTGTCATGCACCGGAGAGCAAAGACATCATTTAGAATTTGTCTTCAATTTCAAACACCACTCAGTGATACATTTTTCAAAGCAAGAAGTACAATTTTTCTGAGGACTTCGATTGTTCAGGACTTTTTTAATCTTGACGTTACCAGAAATGAAAAATTTGATTCAGAAAGACAGTTTGATTTAAAAAGCGGGCAAGACTAGAGAAAGCATTTTTTACAGATTTTTCACGTAAAATCAAAATGGAATTATATATAATTACAGAAAAGACCACAAATTTACAAGAAAGACAGGGGGATGTAATTTTACAGGAGAAAAAGTTATTTTACAGTTTATTTCTGGTGCCCCAGCTGCCAAAAAAGTTCAGTTTTCTTTAACAAGATTCCTTTTTTTTTACAGTTAATTTTATGTAATACATGATATAAATAGTCAAAAGCTATAAAAATACAGAAAAATTCAATGAATTTACAAGAAAAATGGGGAAAACTATTAAATATATATCCTTCTATCCAATAATTTTACAGGATTTTTTTTTTTACAGTATAATTCTGTTTTTCCAGTTTACAGAAAATGTTAGTTTTTTTACCCAATAGTTTTTTTGACAGTGTATAAGCTTTTTATTTTTCCTCTAAAAAATGTCTTTAAAGCTTTATTTTGACTTTGATTTACAAAAGCTTTCTAATGCCATGCCTTTGAAAAGGGAATAAACAATATAGCTCTTATGGTACATTGCATTGAGTGTGATATTTGATTCCAGGCTCACTAAACAGAAATAAAGCCAATAAATGAAGACCTTTAGAATTCAGAATTACAGCTAGATGTCCTCCATATAAATGATGATCATGTCAGAAACTTCTCTCCAAAAGCGCTATTAAATATGACAGTCAAGGTCGCCGGGCACCATGCTTTTTGAGTGATTGACCCGTGAACGTTTAGAAATATAAGGATGAATGAGAAGACAGACAGATAGAGATGTGTGCACAAAGAAGTGAGAGATAACAGAGAAGAGAAGAAAGAGAGGGAGCGAGAGACTGTTTTAAGCCACCTGCTGTCCCCCTGTGGCAGAATGTCTCTATGACTCACTTAAGAGAGAAAGAGAGAGCGAGGTGGAGAGAACAAACCTGAAAGACATCAAACGTCTCACATCATCGCATACACGCGTCTGTGAGCGTCGGGTGGTTTTAGAGAGTCTTATGTAAGCTGCAGCGTTGAATGAATATTTATGCTTTGTTTTGAAAGGACAGTATTTATTTATTCATTTGACAGTGGGGCCGCGGTTATGGATCTCTATGAAGAGACAAATTACATCACGCAGACCCGAGCTGAACACCCATGAGTGTAGTGTAGTTGAACGCCTGCAACAGTGATGCGTTGTGAAACGTACGTTAGCCGTTACTCATATTCAGTGTTTATGGTTGTATCTAGGAAAATGTTTTTCATTTATTGTTTACTAACTTAATGAAATATACAAGCTAAAAATGTATTAGCTAAAATCTACATAGAAACAAACTAGTCCTGCCACCTTTCACACAAACAGGCACACACACACTGAGACTACGTCACAGCTCATTGATTGCAAGCTACTAAAAAACAGCTTGAGAACTCTCGGAGACATTGCCATGGTTACACAATCTTGAGAAACAGGAGTATAGAGATAAGTCCTTTATAAATAAATGTGTGCATAAATGTATACATACGATCGTCCTCTGCTTATCTAGACGTCCACCGGAGATGAATAGATTCCCACAACAACGAATGGATTCACACGATGTTAACATGTTTCTTTTTCACTTTGGGGCTTTTGCATAACAAATACATGAGGTACTAGAGTCCCATGTAGTCATAATAACAGTATGTATCATCTGAATCCGTTTTCCTCGAAATTTAATCAAAACTGCCTATAGATTCTCCGCATTAGACTAGCATTAATACGTTGTCTCCATTTATACGTAGTCCCCTTTCTCCGCTTTCTCTGATGAGGTCATGTGCTAATGTACCGTCTGTAAATCATATTACATATAATTGATTTATCCATTAGAGTGTCTTTCACTACGGCACTACACAATCTTTCCTGTTGTTACACAGTTGTTTTTTTGTCTGACTGTTATGCAACAATTAAACCGGGAATATATCGGGTGAATTTCGTTTCATTCTTTTCTTGGGGGAAAATTTAAGCTTATGAAGAGTATACTGTTTTCGGACATTCCAACGGCCATTTGTTTTTAGAGGCAGGTTTAGATTTTTTTTTTTAAACTAGCTTTCCTCTGATGTACTGATGTATTTAAAAAAATATTTATGCAAATTGTTTTCAGGTATGCTCAAGCATGCATTTTATTCTGGGACTTAAAGCAACACTTTGTAGTTTTTTTACCTTAAAATAATGTCTCTAAAATGATTTCAGATGTAGAACAACTCATAACCGGACAAGTTCTATTCCTGCTGCTACCTGAGCAGCCTTATAGCGGCTACAACCACACTGTCAATTCTGTGTTCGGGTCGGTACACACAGCCCCGCCCATCCCCTGCCTGCGGATGAGTGCGACATGGTTTCCAGGTGCCGTTTCTGCATTCTGAGGGGTTTGGAGTTCATATAGATGAAATGATATCAAGATGAATGAACTGGTACCGTGTTGACATGATGTTAGGAGGCATAGTTTGATGAGGTCATCAGGGGGCTGATCTTCCAGCCTGCATGGGCGGGTTTAACAGCTGTGGCTTGAGAAAACAGAGTGTCAAACCGAATGATCAATCCAGATGACACGTGGGCTGTTGTGTAAGATTCCTCATGTTCGCGTCAAAGATGAATAATTAAGTGCTGTTATATAACATCAGCATGACTGTCATATGAACGGTGCAGTGCTAATATTCAGTACAACAAACAGATTGCATGTTTGATATTGCAGCTATACAACACAACATACATGAAGTATATATTAAGCGCCTTAACAAATTTGACAAATACGTTTTTTCTCCATGCAACAAAACTAAAATGAATGAAAGAAAACCAAAGCATCAAGCTTTGCATGTCATCATACAATGCAAATACGACCACTGACATGCGCTTGCGTAGAAAGCCATCTACACAGACTATCAGAGTAATACAGTTAAACGTGATATTGTACTAAATATCAGCAATTTTATCCAATCGAATCAGATGTACATAATTGGGATTTCTGAGTGTGACTTATGCTAAAAATAGTTCGTAACAACCGTGTGAATATATATATATTTTCCTGCTCCCATGCACAAGTGAGGCTCTGAGCATCGAATCGTTTTTATGTGTGATTATCTAGGCATGGCAGAACATGACAGCGTGTGTGCATGCGGGTGGGTGACTGGTTGTTGACAGCTTGTCAGTAATGGATCATTAATGAAAGCCAGCTGAGGATTCAGCGGACGCCTGAGGGAATACCGGGAATAATCCGCCATCAGTGACGCACTTCCCTATAAATGCATCACAGCGAGAGGGAATGTGTGTGGGAGGAGCTAAAGAAGGGATGCAGAGATAGAGGGATGATGGAAGCATGAAGAGACATGTCAATGAATGTTAGAAGGGATGTATGGATGAGAGAGATGGGTTCTATTTTCTCCAGAGCATAAGGGACACTCAGATAGAATCAATTATTGACCTGACATAAAGCTTTTAGCAGCCAGAAACAAACTTTGCACGATGCACTCTAAAAGAGCAAGAGAGGCAAGCAAAAGACGGATCACAATCATCCTGTGCTATTTTCTTCCATTAGTGGAAATGAGGAATGAGTACTTATGAGGAATGAGTACTAATTTCAAAGAGTTCAGGGGCTTTTATACTGATGTCTTACATCACTGAGCTCCATGACACGCACACGGTTTACAAACAGGGAGACCGGGGTTAGTTGTCACACACACTTTTCTCAACATTTTCTCCAGCCAGGTTTATTATTGTCACCTACTGTATTGTCACATAACTTAGTCGCGTCACGGTTATTTTCACAGTTCAGTCCTGGAAAAGATACAATTAGAGCTTTGGTGGAATTTGCACTGCATGTTTGACAGCTAGCCCAGGTCTCCTCTACGTATTTATACAGCGTTCTTTTTAAAATATTTTCCCCCTTTCATTACAATAGACTCATACTGACATACTAGAAGCTATTAGTAATGCCTATGACATATAACTCGCCCAAGAATGACTGGACTGACGTCAATGAACAGCTCCATATCTCTTAAGCCGGGCTTAATGTTCACCCAAGTGCCAACTATCTCTTTTTTTCTCGCTATATTCTTGCCCTTTCTATTTCTGTCTATAAACTCTCTTTTTTTACAGACTCCAAATCATGTAAACTACTACTCAATCGGCTCTAAATCAAGCACACCTTATTACCACAGGGCGATTAAATCATGTGCGAGACATTCCCCAAACTTGTTATGAAGCTCATACTGTCAGAAAATATCACCTTAAATCATAATGAACTGGAAAAAGCTGTTTTAAGGAGAAAAAAATATATATAGTGTCCCTTGGGAGTAAACAAGAACTATGCATGTTCAGTAGTGTTGCTAATCCTATTCCAAAATGCATTGCGGCAGACATGTCTGCGATGCAGATCTATATGGGCAAAATGTACAAAAATGCTGAGGAAGCAGCACATTCATACAAAGAAATATGGTTTATGACAATATCATGTTTCAGATGATGTGATATTGGGGTGCATCTAGGTACATTTATTTAAAATGTAATAATGTATTCGCCCTCACGTCATCCAAAACCTGTACATGATTCTTTCTTCTGTGAAACATGAATGGAGATATTTTGAGATATTTCTCAGTGGTTCCACACGTCAATGGGGTCCAATGTTATTTGGTTACCATCATTTACTCTTAAAAAAAAGGTGTTTCACGATGCCATAGAAGAACCTTTTTAGTCGAAATGGTTCCATAAAGACTCTTTAACATACGAGGAACCTTTCTGTTTCACAAAAGGTTATTTGTGGCGAAAAAAGGTTTTTCAGATTATAAAAAGGTAAGAAAGAGATGTTTTTTTTAAAGAACCTTTGACTGAATGGTTCTTTGTGGAACCAAATATGGTTCTTCTATGGCATCGCTAACCACCTTTAATTTTAAGAATGTTCTTTAAAATATCTTTTGTGTTCTGCAGAAGAAAGAAAGTCATACAGGTTTGAAATAACAAGAGGGTGAGTAAATGATAAAAGAATGTTCTTTTTTCCATTAAATTTTTTTCTCTATTTTTTCACAAATTATTTTGTTACAACTTTGCAATTATGGACAGTCAGTACTATCGGTACATGGCTGAATAGAAAGTTTCGAATGCCCCATAGTCTCTGGCAGAAATAAAAGCTGTGAGAGTTGTTCAGGAGTGCAGTCGTTATAAACGCTTGTATGTTTGAATTCTGGAGATTTCTTGAAACTTCCACCTGGCCCACTGGGAGATAAGCAGCTGTTTCTTGCCAGAATTTGATAGTGATGCTTGACTGGAGAAGACAAATGTTCCAGCACCGCAGCATTTCACCACTATACAGACCGTTAATGCATATCACCTTCAAACAACATTATAATGCATCAGTCTAAAATAATACACACTGAGATTTCTGTTATTTTTGAGCATATGTGCATTATTAGGGACAAAAATATCTGTACGGTTCAGAACACTTAGTCTCACTTTAATCTGAGATATCAACAGAGTACTTTGTGTACTTTTAATCCTGTTATTTCTCTACTGACTTTGCGATTGCGCCCATGGCCAGACAGAACACATAAATCCTGTTGGCTGTCTGGAGCACTGACCCTTTTACACATCCAGGTTGTGCTTATGGTGAACTGTGAGGAACATTGTGGCCTAAAGCGCGTTGATGACTTTCTATGCATATAGAATTTAGATTGCACACTAATCTTAAAGTACTAGTTCAACCAAAAGTCTGCCATTTTACTCATATATGTAGTTTAAAGTCTAAAAATGAAATTAAAAACTACTTAGCAGTTATTGATTATTTGCGGAGGTCTAACGGAAGTTAGGTTTGGGCCATAACGTTTGTTTATGTTAGTTTGTCTAAAACCATCTATAACACAAAGCAACAAATAAACCATTTAGGTCATTCTCCACTAAAACAAGCTTATAAATCAGCATTTTTTTTACTGCAAATCGTATAACGACAACAGGTTAATGTGAGAGTTAGGGGTAATGCTATGGGATAAAAAATGATATAGAAGCCTATAACATATCCTTAAAATATATTTTGTCCAGGGCAGCCAGCATGACTAAACCCAGCTGGGATCAGTATTGAAGTTTATCAACACAAACCCACACACATGCACTGTGAGCACACATTTCATTACACAACATGACACTGCTGATAAAGATTACAGCACATATACACACCTCCACACTTACTAAATGGTAAGCATGTCAAGCATGTCAGCAACTGATCCTGAATAATGTTCTGGTGATGTGTACATATAGTGCGTGTATTTTCAGCACTCTGAAAAGTAAACGTGTCTAGAGACTGCACTTGACTGTTATTAGTAGTGTCTTGATGACTGTCTGACTATTTTTTGTGTCGCTTATTAAGGCCATCATTATCCAAATAAGACAACTGACACCAACACAAAACCTCACCGTGCTCAACGCAGTGTGAATATTGAACGCCACACAGCCCAGTGGACTGAAACCCATCGCATCCCTGATCCCATGGCAACAAGTGCCACACTAGTGAAGTCTGCTGTCCGTCTATTTTTTGTTCTAATGCTGCCTGTCTGTCATCGCTTTGCCTAGCTGCATTAGCATAGTAACCAGGGCATGAATAAAACCTGTTTTTAATGATAAACAGCTTATTGTGGAAAATTCAATAGCATTATAAGAATGCAAGACAAAAGATTAATGAGGCATGAGGTGCATGAAGGTCATCACAAAGCATTCAGAGATTTATAGGGCAGTTAAAAAATTGTATGAATAATCCCTGAGGTCAAATCCCATTGCAACAGTTTGATTTGAGAGCAGTTAGAGAGCAGGTGCCTAAGGCGACAGAGACAGAGGGGTATTACATGTGTACACATAGAGGAACCATAAAGTGTCTCAGTCATCTTTAGTTGATTTGGTTCTGGACAAATGGACAATGCACTCTGCACATTTAGATGCTCCGTTGTCTTGCTGTTAAAGGGATAGTTCAATCAAAATGTCTTTGTTCTGATGAACACAGAGAAGGATATTTGGAAAAATGCTTATAACCAAACAGTTCTGCACCCCGTTGACTGCCACAGGAACAATTACTTTATAATTTTTGGGTTCTGTTGAACACAAAAGAAGATATTTTGATGAACGTTGGACAGCAGTTCTGAGGCACTTTTGACTTCTATTGTAACTTTTCTTACCATGGTAGTCAATGGAGTCCAAGAACTGTTTGGCTACAAGCAAATATATTTTTACAAGTTTGGAATAACTATAGAGCGAGTAATTCATGACAACATTTTTGTTTTTGGGTGAACTATCCCTTTGATTGAGAATGTGAAGTCAGCATTACCATAATGTCATATTTTTGCTATTTTATGTTGTAACGGAAGATAATGTATACAGTGCTTCCAAAAAACATTTTGAAGGTAGCTCTGACAAAATGATTTATATCTACTTCAGATATTCTGAAACTCATGAACACACTTTCTAACTGTTTGATATTTTCATTCAACACAACACAAATGACATTTTAATCTGACATTTCAATCGTTGATTACAGACATTTTACACAATGACAGGCGAAATCAGAAAATGTCTTCACAATGTCTTATTTCCAATATATAAATATGAGCTTTAGCAATATGTTATTTGACACTTTCTCTTTTAATTCCCTCCAGGGCAGATGCTTGCTCCCTGTCCTGCCGTGTGCTTTCCTGGCCATGTGTGTTGCAGGGACTGATGACAACGTGTCCCCTGGAGACCCATCACTGCTGTCAGCGGAGAGCTACAGGAAATGCTCTGGCTACAGGCCTGCCAATGGGGTCTTTCAGAGGGAACAGACCCAGACTGTTGCTAAAGGAGACAGAAAGTGATTCATGCATGAATCTCAAACACACAAACAAACAGTAAGTGTTTGCATCAACCACCTTGCATGTTTTTGACAGCTTAATGAGTCTAAATGTATTTGCATAGGTTTTTTTTAAGTGAATGAGCTCGCATGTTATGTTTATGAGGCCCAATTCCTGCAGATACAGAATGATACATATTTCTTTTACTGGAATGAATTCTCAAGTAGATTTCATAGAGAAGAGAAGTACAGGCCAAGATCATTATCCTTGCAAAGCACCCCTGAAGTCTCACTTTATTACCTGACTAGAGGTACAGTATGCTCTCCTGAAGTCTTACTGTAGGTTAAGTAAGGAACAATGTTTTTGTTGACTATTGTTGGTGTGAATTATGATTTGGGTATG
Organism: Triplophysa siluroides; assembly: GCA_006030095.1. Classification (NCBI taxonomy): domain Eukaryota; kingdom Metazoa; phylum Chordata; class Actinopteri; order Cypriniformes; family Nemacheilidae; genus Triplophysa; species Triplophysa siluroides. The sequence goes on along the minus strand of VCII01000139.1, from coordinate 2,791,262 downwards.
TGTCTAAAAGTATCTTGCGTATGCGGGAGATTCCTTCTGTATTGAATATAGCAGCTTTCAAAGATTTGGAGTTTCAGGACGTGCATTTCTTATAGCACACAGTTCTTAAAATCTCTCCATTTATTTGAAATCTTAAGGCCGCAAGTTGACTAGCCCTGGCATAGGGAATGCCAGGAGCTTCATGCTAGTGCTGTTGTGCTCGAGTCCCGTCTCTGACTCGAGACATTTTTTTTAGGGTTTTGGACTTGTCTTGGACTCTTTGGTATTTGCACTCGGACTTGGTCATTTGTCTCGCCAAATGTTATAGTCGGTCTCGACCGAGTCCAGCGATATATGTTTTCTTTTCTCCTTCAAAACAAAACATTGATAGAACATGCTTCTTTTGATCCGAAAACGAATGATCCGAAAACTGTTGCCGACTCTCGACTCAAGAACGAGAGCCGCGTTCGCTCATAAGGTATCTCTTCACACAGCAATTCAGTTCAGTGTGTGCTGTTGGTGTAACTAAATAACTCAGGTATATTGGTTCAAGTCCTCGGGACTGTCATGCACGCCAGAAAGAGAAGAACTGAATTCGGAGATATTGAATGTGTTTATGATCTCTTAAAGTGCGCTCGAAACCTATGGGACAACCTCCAATTTCGTAAGACACCTGCAAAGGCATCACAAAGAGTGGTAAGTTAATGCCATGTTTTAGAGTTTGCATTGCATCTGAGTATCTTTAAGTTTTAAGAAAGTTTTAAGTTTAGAAAGTAGTGCTTGAGGATGAAATTGATCGTATTTTTATTGTCATTGCGATATGAACATGTTATTTAAGGATGGGCACCGAAACGTGCTTTTAAACGAGCCATGGGGCTCTTTCTGGCAGCTCCTCTATCGAACACACCGGATTGATACATGTTAAGCTCCTGTACGTGATCAAAACGGCGAAAATCTCCAAAAGAGGACGAGGGTATAGCTTATAACTGATGTGGTGTCTTCCTATAGAATCGTGCAACTGATTCATAGATGCCTAACTTGTCATTTGAAGGTTCGATGCAAAACTGACTGTTAAAAAATCTGAGGGGGCACCGGACGCCTCTGACGGGTATGCTAGCTAACTTTGTTAGTTATACAACTAGCAATAACTATTGGCCAAAAACTAAACACAAAGGAAACTCTTTTTCATCTCTTCTTTAGTGTCACAGGTGCATTAGTATAAAGGCGAGAGGGAACAGTGAGAATTCAAGGCTCATGTTATGTGTCAGGTTTGTGTTCAAATTTAATCAGATTTTTTTCAAGTCATTGTCAAAAAACATGCAAACAAAACGTGCTACATAGCATGTGGTCAGGGGGATCTTTCTGCCTCCACCTAAGCTCCGACCACAAAAACGCATCACAATATTTACAACAGTAAAGGCATCTATAGTTTACTGTACAAGATAAAAACGGGAAAGCATGCTCTACGAACAACGCAAAATTGACTTAAAGAGAAAGAATTTGTCAAAACCTTGACCTATAACCTTCTTTCTTCTGCGGAACACAAAAGAAGATTTTTTGAGAAATGGGTGAACTGACCCTTTAATAAAGACTCTTATTAACATTCTATTAAGCATTACAGAAAATGACATAGGCCTAAGTGAACCATGTTGCATAGTGCTATACAGGTAAGAAACTTTACCTTAAAGTGCGATATTCCTAAAGTTGTGGTTAAACCGTTTTTAAAACATATTTTTATCCACAGAAACTTTTAGAAAAGAATGCCATATTAGAAAGACCGCTTTGCCCTGGGGCTTGACTGTCAAGAACTAGAAGAATAAGTACCAGACAATGCCAGTCTAAGGTGCAGTACTTCACATAATGTTCTATGTCTCGGGTTGTCTGCTCTCATGCCCCCACCCCTTATAAGAAGACGAAAGACAAAGCGCCCTGAGTAACAGCCGCCGATAGCCTGTGGGGAAACGTGTAAGAGCACACTGTGGCAGAGAGTAATCACATCTCTGTGCCTGATCCACTGACAAACCCGATAGATCTGATTCTGAACCCATTGATATTACACAGAAATTGACGGCAAAATGGACAGAGGAGAAGAGTAGATGAAACGAACAATAGAAAAAAGCAAGTCACAAAGGGAACAAGAGGGAGAGAAACTCAGGCTTGTGTATCTGTAGCTCAATTGATAGAGGATTGTGTTAGAGCCGCAAAGGTCATCGGTTTGAACTCCAAGGAACACACAAACTGATAAAATGTATAGCTTGAATGTTACTTTGGAGAAAAACATCTGTTATATCAAATGCACTGAGGTAAATGTAAATGAATTTGCAAAACAAAACAATGACAATCACTTTGTAAGGCATATCGCCTCAAAACTGTATTACTTTCTTCTTAAGAACAGGAGGAGTACAATTTTCAACAATATCTTGACAACTTTTTCCGTATCGTGAAAATCAATGCGCTTTTTTCATAAAAATATAACTTTTGGTGTTCCTCAAAAGAAAGTCACATGTTTGGCAACCCGTGAAAAACAATGACAGAATTTTCATTTTGAGGTGATCTATCCCCAGTTTGACATTTGCATAGAGTTGAATGTATTTTGCAGAGTGGTCTACCTTTGGTTGCCTTAGTAACAGGCATTTTATGAAACCGCCAAAAGAATAAATGCCCCCCTGCCTACCTTCAGACATGGCTATTTCACTCCGCCTCACACCAATTAGAATGACTCATGCCACATAAGAAGCTTAAGCCTTGGCTCTGAACCTTCCCTCATTGCCATTTTGCAGTGAATCATGTAAAAATTGCCGAACACTTAAGGGTCTTCTGAATGGCTCGAAATGAGAGGGGGCAGGACATAAACACTTGGGAAGTGGATGATGAGCTCTGAAATCACTCAGCATTGCCACTTGTGATTAGTGGCTAATTAGCAATAATATAATCCAGCACAGAGCTTCTGTATGAAGAGAACAGATTCACAGTAATGAGTCCATGTGCACCATACGTTTATTTAAACTTTATCCATATTAGAGTTGTTATGAAATTCCCCAAAAGACAGTACTAAATTTCAGTGGCGTTTCTAGACTACTGTAACTGGGGGGCCAGGCAGGGGCCACTTATGCTTTTAGGGGGCACACTAACATTTGTTGTCATGATTATTTTTCATTCATTTTTCATTTGAAAACAAGTTCAGCTCAAAATTGCTCTGTTTTGGTGAAATATCATTCCAGATTTAGGGGGGCCAGGGGGGTGGCCAAGTGTGCTGACACGGGGGCACTGCCCCCCCCCAGAACCGCCCCTGCTAAACTTTAACTTTATGAGTGTAAAGGAGTTTTTGCAATTAAAGTCGGAGTACAAAGTTTATGTGTAAATATGAAAAATACTTTTTGAATTAGCACTAGCATTTGTGGGTGCTAGTATTCATTTATTTTTTATAAGACAGAATTTGTAGTGACGACGTCTGTCAAGCTTCAGAAAGAACAAACAGAAAAGTAGTTTACAATATAAATTTATATGACTACATTTTCTAAATAAATAAACAAAATAACAGCATACAGATTGTCATGTAGATTGTATTTACCTTTATGTCTATCTTGTTTATAACTGCATCCAACTGTACACAAGGTCATGAAGGTCAGGGGTCATGTGCATGTTGACAAGGTGACAGTTAGCAGAAACACATACTCCTGCGAAATGGGAAAACCTGTGAACTTTGACCCTGACTTTTGCATCAGGGTGTTTTTGACGTGGTGTCTGGCCACACAGTGACATTTAATTTGTAGGTTACTTGATGCGTCTGTTTATTTGTATAAATTATTGCTTTTTTTTAAATGTATATCACTCATTGTTTGGAACACAACAGAAGATATCTTAGTGGTTTTGTGCCCGTACAATGGAAGTCAGGCTTATTTGTATAAATTATTGCTTTTTATAAAACTGTGGTATCTAGACATTTGTGTAAATATAAATGTATGCTTTTTGAGAAAAATATGAAGGACATTAGGTAATGTTAATATTTTATAAACATCCTTATCTTATAGTGTCCTAAATTGTTTTGAAGTTCTTAACTGACAGAGAAACTTTTCCATAGAGATTTGACCCATCCACAGTTTTGTTTTATTTTTTTAATCATAGACCATGCATTACAACACACAAGACCATTTAGAGCAAAATCACTGGCCGTAAAGCATTTGATAAATGAACAGGGTTCAGATCCTTCAAAACCTGCCTCTGCATGAATAAGCTTATGTGTGCAGGAATGTGACATCCACTCTTACGCGTTGAGAAAAAATACATTTGTGAGCTAACAGGAATGCTAGATATGCAAAACGGCATTTCTCTTAGTTCATCAGAATATATAAACATTGCTCATTGCACAAAATTCAATACTACTCATAATTCTCCATTTGCATTTTTATTTCCGTGTACGTGTGACTAGTTTTCCAAATCTTCCAGAGGGAAATGTGAGAATGCCAGCTGGGGAGTCAAGGTCCAAATCTCTGGATTTAGTAGGAACCATTGCTTAGCAACAAGACAGAGTTTGAACTGAACAACAATGGCCAGGTTAGATGACTCATTGTGGCTGGCGGTCCGAATGTGTATGCCCTCTAGGTATCAACTGAGACTCAATTGAGTGTGTGTCATTGCCGGAGAATGTAACTATGTGTGTCTTTTTCAGATGAATTGACTGATTACTACTTGTATTTGTTGAGTTGTGTGGAGATTGCTGAGATCAAGCTGGTGCACTCAGACATGCTTGAGCTTATATTTCGATCTTATTTAAGAGTTTTGAGACTGTTGAAATGACCAAAATATTCCCTGATCTCACATTCATTATAGTCATTCTTCAAAAATTGAAGCCCTGCTAGATTTTTACAAAGTACATTTAGAACAATAAAAGTCTCTATATAAAATATATACAAAATATTCCAAGATCAAATCTGCTGCCGCCTTTCTTTCTCATCATCCAATCACGGCACGTATCTCATCTGCGTCAGTGACATCACAGCTCCTAATCTTCAAAGCAGACTCTGAGGTTTTAAAAAACGCACCCCCCCTCTTGACTTTTGAGTTAGTCAAGGAGTTGCATATGCACACATGTACACAAACACACATAGACTGCACTGTTACATAACCTTTAGGAGAGGGTGCAACATCAAGGCGCACAATAAACCCTTGATCAGCGGGAGAACGGTTGAAGATCTCTCAAAGGGAGTGCGGATAATCAGTGAGTGGATGCCCAGAGCCCAAAGCTGGTGGTTTAGCATATTAAGAAGGCGGCTCTGTTAATGAGGTGTCTGGATCCAGTCCTATCAGAGTTAAATGTTAGCTTTCCATAGATGAAGATCCTTGATTAAATACTAAGAGTGCAAATGACCAATTGTGCATGTAGTCCACGAGCTTAATAAACCCCCGTCTGGTCTTTCATCTCTTCATTTGCTTTTCATATTGACCATTGTTACGTTTTTATAGCAACAAATTTCTTTCTGTATTGAATTAAATGAGTTGTAATTGTATTGTTAACTTTTAAGATAATTTCGTTACATTAATCCAAAAAGACCATTTGTCTTTTATTCTTGCATATGTTCGTTTTATATATCTATTCCATACACACTCAAGATTTTATCCAAATTGAAAATTCTGTTATCATTTACTCAACATCTGGTCATTCCACACTCGTATGAATTTCTTTCTTCTGCAGAACATAAAAGAAGATATTTTTAAGGAATGTTGGTAACCGAACAACAGCAGTACCTATTGACTTGCATTGTTTTTTGGTCTGTATAATACAAGTAGGTGGGTACCGCCGAATGTTAACAACTTTTTCTTCTGTTGTGTTTTGCAAAAGAAAAGTCATACAGGTTTAAAATGACAAAAGGTGGAGTAAATTTTGACGGAATTTTAATTATTAGGTGAACTATCTCTTTAATGTTGATGCAATCTGACTACTTGTTTTATGTATTCCAGATAAACAAGGCCCAAACCAAACTCATGTTTGTAAACCCGTACAACACACACTTACCTTTCCAAAATCATCTGAATGATGCAAACCAAATTCAGATTTCAACAACAAACAAAAAGCTTTCTTGAAACGCTGTACATACAAACTCATTTTTAGCGTACAACGTTCTGACATCACTGCATGAGCAATCCATGAAATTTGTGAGGTAGATATGAACTTATGAACCAGAATACACACCCGTTAGGCAATAGAAAGTACGTCAGAGTATCAGAGCGGATGCTTTAAATTCTGAATGTGCCATTTTTTGAGGGAGAGATTGCAAATAAACAGGAGATGCGTCAGCCAATAGAATGTCATAACAAGCCTCTGCCCCACATGGGACATAAAAGATACGTGTTTGTTCACTAGATGGGAAAAAGCTTTTAGCAGATCTCACTTCCAGGCCTCCCTTGTTGTGTTTCCTGTTTTCCTGTTGTGTGGTTGCATTTTATAAATAACCAGATAAGAGTCTCTCTCTGTGTTGCACATTCTCTCGAAAGATCTTTCGGGGTTACTCAATTATCAATTGAATGTGGTCCAGCTTCATGACTAATGCAGTGATTCTCTCAACATTTCTACATGCTAAAATCATAATATAATTTTTAAAACGGTGACATGACCAGTCTTTGAAGGACTGTTAAAGTGAAAAACAAGAAGCCTGGAATGGAGGATGTTCTGAGATTGGAGGAGAAACGGATGACTGGAGTTAATTTAGACAGGCTCTGTTTCTCATTTGTAAAACAGGATAGCAACTTATCCATTGGACGGAAAAACACAAATGAGATCTTTCCTAATTTCTCCTAAACAGCAAACAGAGAAAAACAGAGATTTCTGCTTTAACATGCTGCTCTTGTATAACTTATCCAACCCGGTCTCATCTATCTGCCTATAAATAACACAAGTTTATGCTTTCCGATTGCGTGTGATACATACGCCAAAGTTCAATCTTGCGTGCGTATGATATTTCTTTCATGCAATTAAGACACGTTTTAGCACGTAACCCGACCCACAACCCACCCCTAAACCTAAAAGTTTGTGTATTATACAGTAATGCCGTAAACTCTGACCCGCACACACAGATTTAAAATTGCTGGCGAAACGGACGCTTTGATTGTGAAACGGCATTGGCTCTTTTGTGTCTCGTGACTGGTCACGTCATTATGTTAGCTTACGTTACGAAACGGCCTTGGCTGCCCTGCTCTGATAGAGGATATGCATTGACGTCACTTTCCCACGTGAACATGTTGGGACACACCCAGGAACTGGCTCCCCTGGGTGGCAAAACACCCAGCAAAATGGCTGAGAAGAAAAGAAAGAAACAAAGAAACCTGGACTAAACATGCAATTATTTGCTGAAATTACAAGCACGGTGATCCTTACGACTTCCCTAATACTTAAAAAGGAATCAGGTGTTCCCTTTCTGTCGGTCTCTCGACGTTGTGTCGAGAACGACAGATGGGACACAACGTCTCGTTCCCTCCATCAGGGAACAGAGGTTACATACGTAACCGAGACGTTCCTGGACACTGAAATGTTGCACGGAATTGCGTTTCCTGATATTGTTGGCAGTAATTTGGCTGAGTGTTTTGCCACCCACGGGGACGCGCTGCGGCGTGCTCACGTGGTAAAGTGACGACACATCCATACCCTCTATTGCGTCACACGCTAAGCTATGGTGTATAGAGGGGACTGCCGGCAGCACACATTCCCGGAGCGCGATCGGCATCGCCGATTGAAACCTACTTTGCTCACAAAACGATATCGTACCCCATAGAAGACTTGGAATACAACACAACCTGTTTGTAATGCTTTTATACTGGTGTCGTCAGTGTTTTGGGCTTTGGCATATGTATTACATGCAATCAGAAACTCTTATTTATACGCAGATCGGGATGAACTTATCACTTTAGAGTTAGTCTTCTTTAGAGCTTTATTGTTGTTTTAGTCATATTTTGAATTAGCCTTTATGATTATATGTTATATGTTATATGATTATATTTTTATTCAGTTTTAGTTGTAATTTAGCTTTTACGGTAACATTTTACAATAAGGTTGCATTTGTTAACATTAGTTAATGCACTAGCTAACATAAACAAACGATGAATAATACTGAATACTGAATAATGTTAATACTTTTATCAGCATTTATTAATACATTTATCAAATCAAACATTGTGACTGTTAACAATTGCACACTGAACTAACATCTAGTTGTATTGACATCAATAAGAATGAATAAATTATGAAAAACTTTTTCATAATGTGTTCATTAATATTATTTAGTTCACGTTAGTTAATGCACATACTAGTGTTAACAAATACAACCTTATTGTAAAGTGTTCGGGTCATTATTGTAGTGCCACAACTTCAACTTATTTCACTTTATTGCTGAGGTAATGTTTGTAATATTTAGACTGTAGTTTCATTTGATTTCAATTAACAGAAATGTTTAAATAGTTTGATCAACTTTATAAAATGAATATACATTCTTTTATCAAATTCAAATATTGTTTAGATTAAGGAGAATCTATTAAAAGAAAGGCAATATAGTATACATAACTATGTCTTCAGAGGTGTATAAAGACCAGACATAATGAAATGTTATGTTTTTATTACCTTAGAATTAGCTATTTTTATTAGCAGTCCTTCGCAATGTTGTTTCTACATTAGCCCTAAACAGACAAACTGTTCTTCAGAACTTGTTTCGTAAATACGTTATCTCGATCGGCACTAAGAAAAAACTTGCCGACATCTTAATCCTGTGTCAGCCACCATAGTGCTTCGAATAGGAGGGGTGGACTGAGCTATTGGTTGCAATTCGCAACCTCACCGCTAAATGCCGCTAAATTTCCCTGACTGGTCCTTTAAAAGAACAACATCTGAGCAATACATCTTCCTTTGTTTTTCCTCAGGAGGGAACTTATATAAAGAGGATGAAGTGGCAGGCAGCATGGGTGGCAGTGGGCGGAGCTTTTGAAAAGACACAGACACAGAGATTTATACAAACACCCTCAGACTTAGGAGGAAAAAGGTAACTTCTTTCACTTTTTCTAGAGTTCAGTGAAGATCCAACACACTCATCTCTCAGGGGTTCATGAGGTGAAGGTTGGTGTCGAAGGTCACATATGTTGACTGACCCTGTTCTCTGACAGCTTTGAAGAGACTTCATGCATCAAGGGGAATCTTTCTGTCTGAGGCCCGTCTTTTCCTCGCATACAGAGAGCACTCAGAGGATTAGTCTTAACCTCTTTAACCTTTAAAACAGCATACACTGGTGATACCTTATAAACTAACCCTTATATGTGATTTAATTTTTTATGCATTCATCCCTTTATCACATTTGGACTGAACAGAATCACAATGTGTTCTTTCTCAGGTATGTATATATATATATGGAATTGCCCTGAAATCAAATCAGAAATGCTTCTTTATTTTTTGTAATATTTTTTATACTACTTTCATATTATCAACACACCAGTGCTTCCAGATGGAGGCTTACTGGAACACAAGATTTACCTCCCTCATGGTCAGAGAGAGAGAGAGAGAGAGAGAGAAAGAAAGAGGTGTGATGTGATTCAGCATGAAATTTTTGTATATATATATATATATATATATGAGCACATTTTTGTATTTAAACAATAAAAAAATTTATTACTTGCTTTTTATACCAAGACATAAGCACCAAGGTCTTAAAATGCGTAGTTATTTCCAAAGCCTAATCATTAGACGTATTCATGTAATTGTTATGTAATTTGAAATGGGTTTTCTACCTTCATGCACATAAACGCTCACATTTATGGACTGGGCAGTGTGTCAGCATTGGAGTCAGCACTCAGATATAAGATAACTTTCACAATTGTTATCATCTTAATTCTAATGCACTGTTTAGATGTACTTTGGTAAAAACTGAATCAATCCAAACATCTACTGACTGAACCGTAAGAATATGAAAATGTTTCCCTGGTAAAAGAAGTCACAAACAGGAAAAATCGCCCATCAATTTCTCTAACAGAAACGGTCTTTATCTGTTTCCTGTATTCCTAAGATTTCTGTTTATTTTGCATTTTGTTTCCCTTTTATTCCATTTGTGCACATTCCTGATAAGTTTCCCCTATCTCTTGTCTCATCCTCCTTTACTTCTTTCCTTCTTCAGCCATTTTTCTCAACCCCCTCTTGTCCTCCGTCACTGGACGTGTTTTTATTTGCGTTGTAGTGAGTGTGTACATGTGGGATTTTTTGGGCTGTGCGTGTTGCGTAATGTTGCTGAGTGAACATGTTTCTGTCCGTCACTTTTCTCGTGGGACACATCTAAAATGTCACTCGCTCCTTTCAACGTTCCCTTCGGTGTCTCATCTGTATTCTTCAGTCTCTGACATTTACACTACATATCAGAGCCTTTTCCCCATATCACATGGGATGCACACGGAATAAAAGAGAGGGTGAGGACTGAAGAGAGAGAATCAGGTAAGAGAAAGCGCACAGTAAGACATCAGAGAATAAAGAGCTTGCAGAAAGAACGGCAACGTGAGTAAAAGTACACAAAGGCTTCAAAAAGACAGCCTGTATGGTGCACCTTTCCCATATGAGACTTATGTGGGGAATCGTAAAAGATTTCTTTGAGCAAAGTTGCTCAGTGTACCATGCCGACCGATTGCCTATTTACATTTGTGAAAGAATGTTGCCTCAAAATGCTTCAACAACGGGCATCTTTTGTAGAACCAATACGACCTCACAGCAACGACAGCCTTCAGACACTTTCTTTTTTACACAAAACATCGCCATCATTAATGCAAGGTCTTGCCTGGGTTAGTGCGGTGCCATTTCAATTTTGCATGTCAATGAGGATTTTAGACTGATCGCCTGGTCAGCGTTGTCACTAAAGTCTTAGCTAAGATAACCAACCATTGATGCCGCACAGTTTGTTTTGCCATTGACATGATATAACAAAGTTCATACTGTCAACAATCATAAAAGGCATAAAAATCGGACGTCCTTATAAAATGCGCCGAAGAGGAGTGAAACAGGAAAGCAAAGAAAGATGTAAGTGAGGGGCAGAGAAAGGAGGTATAGAAAAACATCCCTCATCCCCCAGAGACTCTCTCTATCTCTCTCTTTCTTTCTTTGAGTCATCTATCTGACTTAGATAAAAGAGCCCACTACAAACATCAAAATAAAAATAGCATAATTTATGCAGCGCCTTTATTTTGATAAAAATAAATAAAATAATGATGCACCCACCCGAGCAAACATACAGTACAGGATCAAAAGTTTTGGGGGTGGTTTCCCATAAAGGGTTTATGACCAGTCCTAGACTAAAATAAATGTTTGAGCTTTCTAAACCTAAAACACTGATATCTTAAACACATCCGTTCTATTGTCTTGTCTCAAAATGCACACAAATAATGTTTTTGGTAAGGCATGTTTGTAAAATTGACTAAAAATTGTATGTCCTATCTAGATCCTGCCTTAATCTAATCCATGTCCAGGTAACTGCCCCATAAAGTTGAAAAGAAAATGTAGGTTCTGCAAATACATTGGTGTCCTTGGAGACGGCATTAATGATGTAAATGTTGTAACAGATCTAAAGAACCGTCATAGTAATTATATCCAAAGCATTTTATAGTACGGTTACACATACTGTATGCACTTGATGGGTTGAAACCCATAAACTCTCATGATCTGTGGGTGCTCTGTGTTGTTAAGAGGAAGGTCAAAGCATCAGACGGTTCTTATTATGCTGCTATAAGATGGCACAGTTGTAAGTCCCAAAGGTGTATGTGCATGCATAAGAGACCAACACATATGGAGAGAGAGAAAGAGATTGAATATGATGAACTGGTGTAGTGAAAACTGTAAAGAACTAAACATTTAACAGCTGTCTTTCCTTAAAATCAGCCGTTCTCAAGACAGTTAGCGATGCTAGGAACACTTAACTGAAACACATTGCGCTGGAGCTAATTTAAGCCTGATAACTGCATCATAAGTGATATAGATCATAACTTTTGTGACTAAACAATTTGAATGTGCCTGTGTTGTAACTGGGGGATATTAAAAGATGTATTAGATTTGAAAAGATTTAAAAGTCAAAGTTAGCTCTTGCTTACATGAACATTTAGAAAGATGTTAAGAAACTTTTGTTAAAAATGACTAAAAATATAGAATCTAGTAAAAGATAAAGTGAAATTGAAGTTTTTGATATTTATATTACTTTTCGCCTCATGTTTTATGAAAGAGTTTGTTCACATTTATGCATTTGGCAAACACTTTTCACCAGTCAAGATAACATTTGTGAGTTTGGTAGAATCCAAACCCACTCTGTAAAAATCAACTAGTAATATTTACTTAATATTTTGTGTTATTTGCATGTGCAAGTTTTTGCAAACGTTTTATTTAGTAAATATTTCAAAATACAAAAAATACAAAAAAGTCTGTAAATCCTATAGTTGTTTTTTTACAGTACATGACATTGCTGTGCAATTTGCAGATGGCAGTAAACAATTTAAGTCTTACTTCTTTAATCTTACACAAATACTGTATATTGAAACAACTCAGTTGTCTGTGTTTTTGTTTACTTCCCTTGCGAGAAAGAATTGGAAACGAAACGGATTCAGTAAATCTCTTGTGGACAAACTGGTGTGTATGCAGGACTAGAAGTTCCTGGATTTGATGTATTACTTTTGTATCCCTAATAAGACTATCACTCATGTTCTAGCACCTGGTTTATCTACACCATGAAAAGGATTTTCAAGATTTGACTTTGGTCTCTACGCAGATCTAAACATATGCTAAAGTACCTACTGTACTAACACAGCGCTCAGGTGTATTTGTCTGTGAGAACTGTGAAAGCTTTATTACTGTAGCATTACTCATCATGATCACACCTGTGTTGTGAATGCAATTCTTCCCCTAAGTCAGAGAGCTGTCTGAAGACCAGTCCCACCTGCTCCACTTCGACACCTCTTCCTGCTGGTCTCTATTAAAAGTGATCGTGCACTCCACCCAGACAGTGCAAAGACAGAGAAACAAAGCAGCCCTTAAGCAAAAGTTGTGGGACTTTACATGACTTGGAAAATGCTTTCTTGCTCTCTTTTTCCTTCAATCTGTGAGGCTTGAGTGTATCATGAATAATGTATTTAATCAGTGCATTGTCCCTGCATGTTGCTACTCAGGGTTACATTTCAGAATGCTACTTTTAGGGGTATTATTCTCAGGGAAGGTTAAGAACCAGCTACAGTATGTGGTTTGAAGGGAAAGTCTGGCACAACCGTTGATGATGTATCAAAAGGCTGAGCCAGTCCAAAAAATCCTGTCATGGTTTTTTTCAACCTCATGTCATTAAATCTTGCATTTGACTTTTTCTTCTGTGGAACACAAAATCATATATTTTGAGAAATGTCTTTGTGTCCATGCAATAGAAGTCAATGGGGGCCAATACTGTTTGGTTACAAATGTTCGTCAAAATGGCTTCTTTTGTGTTCTGCAGAAGACAGAAAATCATAAAGGTTTGGAACAACATGAGGCTGTGTAAAATAATTTTAATTTTTGTATGAACTATCCCTTTAAGAACCAAATGTTCTCAAGTTAAGATCATCCACTTTTTTCGCCTCTGACCATTGAAATGCTCCAGCTTGGCATCTCTGTGAAATGTATTCCCTCCTGTCATTAAAACATAATCGAGAAGCATCTGTTTATTCAATTTTTTGCAATGTTTATACGTTCGGATTCTTCCTGTGATTACAATCAATTTATCTCTCATTTTGTCGTGTTAAGAATTTTGTTCAACATTTTTATTTAAATTCCATCCGTTTCTGTCATGCATTGTGTTAGAATACAACAACTAACTATGTCAAACATAAAATGTATTGGTTGTATAGATACAAATATTTAAACAAGCATATGTGGACTGAATATGTAGAACATAAGTCGACTGTCAGTAATTGTTAATACATGCTGATGTCACAGCTCCTTCTCTTGCAGGCCCCTCCTACTTCCTTGTCTCTCAACATGGGAGCAGTGCTGTGCTTACCAATCTTCATGAATTCATTCACTCTGAGGTAAGAAGGCGTGCTTATTGTGTCTCACGAAGATGCTTGTTCAGTATAACCAGAGAGACACGCTAAAAGAGAGAAAACATCCCGTCTGCGATCAATCTATTCACAATATCCTTCTGACTTTGAGTTGTTTGCAATGTACTGGTATTTAAAATAAATGGTGAATAAAGTATACTTGAAATACTTGTAAACCACCTTAAACCAAACAAAGGTTTCAGGCTAGTCTAAGCTGTGAGTCCTCCTCACAACGTCTTGGACCCCTGAGGCATTTCAGTGGTCCGTTGGATGGAGCTGTGTTCATAGTTGAGGAAGTTTTAATCAGTATGAGATTCTCTCGTGGGACTCTATCTGTGTTGTCTGTTGTGAATGTGTGTGTGAGAGGTTGTTTGCCTGTGTATGATTTCGATGACAACTGGTTCATCGCTGGCTGCGAGTCTCTGAGTAGTTTCTGCTATGCATTTCAAAATGCTTGCGCTCTCTAAACCGCATTCTGAGCGCGCCTCTCATTAACAACTCAATCAGAAGATTATGGGTATTCATTATAAAGGAGTGCGTGTTTGTGTTATAGAACATGATTGGCGGCGTTAGATCATGCTGGTGAAAGTTCCTAATAATTAGTCCGACCGAGTCCTCAGGATGAGGGAAAGTTATATAAGCATAAAAATATATATGTACTTTATATTAAACACAATGCTTACGCCATGTGTCTGACACAGAGATGATGTTTGCAACACATTTACATTCATGCATTTGGCACACGCTTTTATCCAAAGCGACTTACAATTGCAGTGTATTATACATTTGTTGTGCAATCCCCTGGGATCAAACCCATGACTTTGGTATTGCTCGTGCCATCCTCTAACCACTGGCCACGTTTCTGTAGTCGCGGCTCTCTGTCTTCCGCAGATATATCTTACGAGTGTGAGCAACGGGATATGGTGAGAAAGCGACACATCCTGCGTTTTCCACAAGTTTTTGATGTTATGGCCCCTAAATAATACACATCTACCACATGCATTTCTTAATTTCTTCCAAATAGTGGAGGGCACATGTCCCAACCGCAAATTACGCCTATGGTTATATATAATTTCTGTATCGCTGCATCACCAAAATGGGGAAAAAATTCACACATCGCCTTTAAAAGTTATTTCTCATTACAAACTCCACAAGCATATTAGCACCTACTGCGTGGGGTCCTTGTCATCATTACTAAATGTGTTGTGTAGGGATGTTGTCTCCTCTTGCATCTAATCCACCTTCAGACAACTTAAACAAGGCTAGCATTTCCACTTACAAAACCAGCTTGGACCCGCTTAAACCAATCGGGTGTTTTCTGCATGGAAAGGAAACCAATCAAACTGGTTCTGAATTGAATGAGGGAAGATGTATACATCTGTTTCTGTTTTGTTTGTTGATGTACTCCGTATGCCGTGCAGCGTCTAACAGCGCAGGAGAGATGTGTTGATATCTCAGGTGATGTTTACAGCAGACAGTCGTAGACACACTCAACTGCTGAAATGGGGGATTTTAATGGAGCCTATTTCACATCTGCCAAAGAGCCATTCATCACACATCAGCAGGGAATAACACGGCGAAGAGACCCCCCTCTCTTTCTCTCGCTCGCTCGATATCTATTTCTCGTCAACTCGACTCTCCTTCTGTTTAAAAAAGTTAAAATTGGAATGCAGAAAGAGTTTAATCGCTTTGACAATGAGCATATTGAACTCATGCCTCATTCAGTTTCACTCGAAGTTTGCCTTACTCGTTTTTACTCGTGTTTTCACTCTTTGCTTTCAAACACCAGTGTCCTTAAGCTGCGCTTTATAAAATTGCTCAAAGGGTTTAGATGAGAGAAACAGGTACAGGTAGTGTTCAGCATAGACATTTACTCTTTTGTCGTCTTTAATTAAAGCTCTTTTGGCATATGGTTAATGAGGAATGGTTCTAATCAGTTGGGCTGCGAAAATGACAAAAGGAAATTGAATTGAATTTGCCCACTTGATAATTTAAGCTCTTCTGTCCTCTAATTCCTAAGTGAATTCTGCGGTTTCAAGACGAGTACAGTCTATAATGACTATATGGGTATCAAAATTGTAGAACGTCCAAGTTTAGAATAAGAGTATTCCTGTATATAGATATTGTCTTAAGAAATCCATAAAGATATAGACACAATACTTTATTAATTTGATGACTTTTATTACCTGAATTTTGCACTGTGTTTTAAAGGGTTAATAGAAATGTAATTTAATGGAAAAAGCCCTGGTAGAAAATAACATAGTCCATTTTTGTTGCACGATTCTGAGAATACCTTTG
Source organism: Triplophysa siluroides (assembly GCA_006030095.1). Lineage (NCBI taxonomy): Eukaryota > Metazoa > Chordata > Actinopteri > Cypriniformes > Nemacheilidae > Triplophysa > Triplophysa siluroides. The sequence goes on along the minus strand of VCII01000139.1, from coordinate 2,774,927 downwards.
AAAATACTTTTTGAAAATGACTTTAATGTCTATGTTATTGCAGCATAAAACAATGAAAATATTCACCATTTCACAGCATTCACGCATTCGATTTTTAACCTTAGAAATCATGAAGGATCTTAAATATTGATTTCTCATCCTCCCTGACAGTCAAGTTTATTTTAAATAATTGAAATGACAGATTTTTGTTCTCAGACCCCACAGTATCACACCTTGACCAGGTGGACCTCAGTTGGTCACGTTTCATTTTTCCCTGTTTTGTTGCTGATTTTTCATGTATTTTTAAAATACGGTCAAAAAGCAAAAAATTACAGAAAAAAGACTGCACATTTACAAAAACGGGAAAACATGTAATTTTACAGGTAAAAACATAAATTTTACGGGTTCATTTTTGCGCCCCCGATTTTAGTTTTTTATAAGATTTCAATGACGTCATTTTGGTTTCTCCTAATTGACTTATTGACCAGCTGCTTATTATGTAAAAAAAATGTGTGAATGCTTCCCACAGCTCATCACACCATTATGAGTCGAATCAATACCCTTTAGCTCATTCTCTATTATACAGAATTAGTCTCCAGACAGTAGCTGTGTAAGTATAGTCAAAGTCTGACATAAAACCATCAGTGATACTTGACCTTATACAGCAATTACACAACATCATGTCAAAAATTCTGTTGTGACGCTAATGATTTTCATCATAAAGACAATGATTCTTTTTGAAAGCATAACCTTATAGTAATATAATGAACCTTTGCTTTTCATTTTTAGTTATCGTATTTTAAAATTTGTTAGTGTCTAATATATTTCACATTAAAAACTGTGGTAGTCGTTTATGTTAATCTGAGCAATGCAGTCAAAGATACACTCCAGTTATCTTTAACTCTTTTTCAGAATTCTTGTGTTTTTTCTGTTTCTCCTGCTGTCGGTTCTATTATGTAGTTGCGCTTGACTGCGGACTGAGCTGTGATTGTCTCTGTGGGGTGCTGCTAGCCATGCGGACGCAGATATTAATCCAGCATAGAGCTGTTGGGATAAAACCAACACACCTGAACCGGAGAGCAGAAAGAGGAAAGAGAATATTTAACTTAGATCCCCAGTGAGATTAATGCATCTTTAATATTATTATTCCTTCTTTGCCTGTTTGATTAAATGATTATTAAAACAAATGGATTTTTACAAGGTCTGATACTGTACGGCTGAGTTGAAAAACAAATTAATTTCATTTTCTCCCTATGAAATGTGTTTGCATATTTACCACACTTCATAGAAGTAAGTTTGTAAATGGAAAATTGTTGTCATGATTATTCTTGTATAATCAAAAATAAAATCATATTTTGACAATTATTTTGGTTTATCATGCATTTTTCAACAACTGCACATAAATCTATAAAGCATCTATTGTGTGAGAGGGAATGATGGTGAGTCATTAACTCAGATGTTTAAAGAAACATAATACATGTGTATGTGTGTCTGTGTGTCTGTCTTTGTTATCCCGTGTCTGTGTGATTAACCTTGGTGTCTGTGCAAGGTGATACTAGACGTCATTCTTGACATTTTCCATCGAAGAAATTTTGGAACACTTTTCAGTTAAGCCTCTTTTCTCCCTCCATAGACAAAACAGCTTAAGACAAAAGTATCATTCATTAAAATATGTGTAAAGAGTGTGTGTTGCAAAGCTACTATTTTCAAAAGATTACATACATTTTGTTATTTGTATATTTAGTCATTTATTTAGATTTTTTACTTTGTGATTGTAATGTATTACATCTGTAAAAAAGCTATAAACTTTGACCATCTCCACATTCATCACATTCATCATCATCATTGTGCCTCTCTCTCTCTCTCTCTTTCGTCTTTGTCTTTTCCGTCTCTGTCTAAGATAAAACACACAAAAGTCCAGAAGAGATAGAGAATGAGCTGTCCTGAATATTTATGACTATTGATATTCTTCTCTAAAATCTCAGCACACTCTGGACCATTTTGCAGTCCTAAACTTTGTATTAAAGGAATGTGTGCATGAGCTATTGTATTAAAAGTGTGTGTACAGTGAATGTAACACGTGTTTAACATTATGTCACATTAAAGGAACAGTTCACGCAAAAATGAAGATTCTGTCACCATTTACTCACCCTTAAGTTGTTTCAGACCTGTATACATTTCTTTGTTCTGTTGAACACAGAGAAAGATATTTGGAAGAATGTGAGCAATTTTCAGTTCTGGGGCATTCCACTACCATAGTAGAAAAAAATATTGCCTTTTTGGTTGTTCTGTTGAACACAAAAGGAGAAATTTAGAAGAATTTAGGAGCACAAACAGTTCTGGGGGACTACCCTTTTCATTTTCCTACTATGGTAGTCAATGATGTCCCGGAACTGAAAATTGCTAAGATTCTATCAAATATCTTCATCAGAACAAATACATTTATACAGGTTTGGAACAACTTGGGGGTGAGTAAATGATGACAGAATTAATTTTTTGGGTGAACTGTCCCTTTAAAACAACACTAGAACGTTTGCTCACTGCTCCCCATGTGGTTGATAAGCGCAATTGTCTGGTACCAGTGTCATAAATAATGTTGCTGTAAAAGCTTCCCGTGGGCAGCACAATACAGCTGAATTTATTTATTAAGATGATAAAACCGGCGAATGCAGAAACGTCATTGGGAAACCATGTCGCACTCATGTCGCAGGAGCATCAGTGAGGAAGGGGTGGACCGACCCGAACACAGAATTTACAGCTTGTGGTTGTAGCCTCTATAAGGCTGCTCAGGTAGCAGCAGGAATATAATTCGTCCGGTTATGAGTTGTTCTCAAAAACTACAAAGTGTTGCTTAAGGTCTTATAGGGCTGTAATGTTCTACAGTAATGATGGTGTTTAAAGATATGTATATTAAAGGGATTTGTTTGAATAATAAGTTCGTATCCAAACATTCACCCATGTGTACTTGTTGAAAACCAAGAACTGGTCTGCTCTTTGATCCCTGTGAAGGCTTTTTACTAGATGTTGGAAGCCTGCTTCAGAGATTCACTCTCATTCAGACGCAGGAGCATCAGTGAGGTCAAACACTGATGTTGGGTAATGGGGCCTGGCTTGAGTTAGCGTTCCAATTGACCGTGGATGTGTTCAGTGAGGTTTAGGTCTGGGCTTTGTAAAGGACAGTTAGGTTTTTCCACACCCGTATGTGTGCAGGGACATTATCCTAGCTAGAACAGAAAACGGTTTGTGATCACATGACTCGAATAACCGGACAGCCAAGTTAGGACCAAAAAATAACATGTCAACAAATCAGAATGTTAATATCAGTGTCAATTATATTTATGTAATTGTTATATACTGTAATGCAAAATAAACACTTTAAATAACATGCGGTAGTTATGCATGTTTTACCCAAGCCTTAGGTCTTGTGTGAGACATTATTATTTTAATCTGTATTTGTCACAAAGATTATTGACTTTATTCTTATTTAGAAAATCATCCGTTACAAAGAGAACTGAGCGTTATGCACAATTAGATTTAGCAAAATCCTTTACTAGCATGCATTCTTTCCCTTGAGGATTGTGTGTCTTAACACAGTCTTGTGCATGCGTGAAAACATTTTTAATCAGAGAGTATAAACACTTGGCCCTGTGGGCAATGCGTTTCTTTTGATTTGTCAATCTCTTCAAATTAGACAGTTTTATTTATGATGTATTTCAAAAAAGCCAATATTACCGTCATGACACACAAGGAGAGCCTCTACGCCAGTCGGCTGTCTGGGTTAGTTACCACGCAGACAAGACAGAGATTTTGACAGACGGGTAATGCTGACATGGTGGACCATATAATGAGAGTGCCCCTTCAGATAGCCACCTGTTCTGAACACAGACAGTCTGCCGCTTTCTAGGGGAAACGTGTGAGACAGACTTGCAAATTGGGAGTGCTGCCCTTCCTAAAGGGAAAGTGGACTGATACCAGAGGCATGTTGGCTCCTTTTAATGTTCTTCATATTGATCTATATGTATGTTTAATGTTTCATATGGCTGGAGGCAAAGTGATTCTCTCCTCTGGTTCATAGACGTTACAAGGGAGACCGCAAAATGAATTTATTCTAGAAAGCTTTTGATCGAACAAGTTAATGCTGAAAGATTCAACTTTTAAAGTCCAGTGTATCAAATTTAGCAGCATCACGTATTCGCTTCTTTACCGAAGGAGTATTTAGGAAACACGCCCTGTAGAGCAGTTTGTCCCTTTAGGGCTACTGTAGAAACAACATGGCGGATTCCATTTAAGGGGACCCGCTACTTGTGTAGACAGAAATAGCTCATTCATTATGTAAGGTCTTTATATAGAAATAGTTATGCCAGTTATATTGCATTTCTGTCATAATATATCCTCCAAAAAATGTGATTTGGAGTACAGTACCATATAGATGGCTTTAGGGGCAACTAACATGAACTTAAAACCAAACCTCTTTTTTGATTTCATGGGGTGTTTGATATGCAGGTTTGTATGCCATGCTGGATGTTTGTGTTTGTGCATTGTAACATACGTCCATTTATTTCATGGTTTGTCGTGTTTGCGCTACGTTGCTCTTGACAAGGTTATGTTATATTAAGTTCATTTGTCTTCATTTTCCACTCAGTGCAGTGCTACATGTTCTCTGCATCCATCTCCCCCCCCCCTTTTATATAACAGTCTCCAGTCTCGTTCTTGCTTTGAATCTTTACTCATTTACTCTTACTCTGTCAGATGCTGAATTGTATATAAATCGTAAAATATAAACAGGGCGATTTTAGGGTGGACCCTGTTATGAGGGGGCAGGGGTCGACTATGATCCTTTACAGTACTCTATAACTCTCTTGGCCCACCAAAAGTGTGCGAATTTTAGGGACAACCCTCAGTCTTCATTCATCGCTGAAAAGAGACTTATTGATTAACTGCACTTTCCTTTCTAGATAAACTCATAAAAATGATCAACACTTTTCTCTCACTTCCTAATGAGTTATTGAACACAGCATCATTAGGTCTTGATATTAATTTCTTCTGAAAATGAGAATTGATTTTTTTGTTTTGTTGTTCTGCTCAAAGTCTCTATGTGTATATATCTGTTATTCTTATTTATAGCCTCTCTCTCTCTCTCTCTCTCTCTCTCTCTCTCTCTCTTTTCTTCCTCCGTTTGTCTTTTAGGTTTTGTATTGTCACTGTGACCAGCAACAAATCCAGCAAATATCCTCTTTGTAGTGTGAAACACGCGGTTTAGCGCACAATCCATCCTCATTCACAGACACACCCTGCAGGAGCTGCTCCAGTGTTTCTTTTTGGATTTGAAGTGCAACTATCTCACTGTTCTCCTGCTGTGGAGTGGAATGAAGCAATGCGATGTGTTCCTCTCTGATCAAATAAATTCACCTCAATCAGCACAGTACCACTTCAGTACGGTGGTTTTACAGCACAATTCCAGGTCTTCTTAACTACCACCCACAATTCATTTGACCTGAGTGCTAATGGCAGTGCCACAGGAATTTACAGTCAATTCTGTCACTTTCATTTTGTGATTGCAAACATGTCGCGTTTCTTGTTAATTTGGCTCATTATGTGTTGCACTTTATTGTTTAAACTCACCACTATTTGCCTGACACAATTAACACCACACAATTACAGTCTATGGAAAACATGACATCATTCTTTGCCTTGAGAAGACATGTCGTTCACACAAGTTCCTTCTGAACTACTTTATCCAATAGCACCCGCTGAGCATTCACATTGATAGTAGCAGCATCACAAATGCTCAAATAGTTATATTTTGATCAAATAAGTTGTATTGTTACACTTATTGTTAGTGATGTTTCAGGAAATTGTCACATTCTAGGCATAATGAATTAAAATGATCAACACCCTCTGCTCATCACATCACTGCACATCTGCATAAAGTTGCAAACTCTCAAACTTTGTTGAGGTGCCAACTCTGTCATGTGCGTCACCTGAAATGTCAGCTCTTATTGAAAATGAGTAATTTTCATTGCTTTGTTAGTCGAGAGCAAGAGGTCAAATGATGCTTGATAAATTGCATCACAAAATGCATGATGCACAAAATGTCTTCTATTAATCTGTATGTGTGTGTGCGTGTGTGTGTGTGTGTTTGTGTGTGTGTGTGTTAGCTTCAGTTTGAGTGATTGAAGCCCACACACCATTACTCTAAGAGGTGAGAGCAAAGAGCCGTGAACCTCCGGTCTGACTCATATGCCACTTCTCATTAAACCTAAAGACACACACGCACACTCACAAACAGTTAGTGGGGGATTTCTAGCACATTAGTATTGCAGCAAAGCCATTATTTAATAGTTTTTTCAAAGACATGTATGTGGAATAGAAAAGGATCATGACGTGTGTCAGGGTCAAGAGGTCAAAGGGGGAAGATCTTCTTTTCCCTTTCTTGAATAATTACCATTTGAATAATAATTATTATGAGTCATTTTAGACTATTCACCAGCAATGAAAAGTATGCAGGTCTATACATCATTAAGGGATTGTTAAAATGAAAATTCTTACATCATTCATGCACCCTCACGTCAGTCCAAAGCTTTCGTTCTTCTGCAGAAAACAAAAATATATTTTTGAAGAATTAAAATTTGTAACAATGTAGCAAGATTCCAGCGAGGAAGAAAGAGGCGGGAACCGGCGAACATTAACAACCTTTAATAAATTAAACAAACAACAAAACGGAAGTAAAGGGCCGACAGCTTCCTCACGGTCGACTGGCGGCCACACAAACATAATAAAACATAACATAAAATCCAGGCCTGGTCCTCTCTCGTCGTACACTCCTGTCGCTCGTGCTTTTATGCTTCCGATCTCCTCCATGAGAGTTGCGAGACCCGTGCAACGCGCAGCTGACACTCATTATCATTTGCGTCACCGGCCTCGCATCGTTCCCTCACGGCTCTCGTCCCGCCTTGCTCATTACAATGATAACCAAACAACATTCTCCTCCATTTCCATCCACGGATGCATGGATGCGTGGGTGAGGCATGCTAGAGCACGTCTTCGTACATGTACTGCAGAAGCTTTAGATGCTATTTGAGGGTTGTCAGCTGTCAGATGATGGTTTGGTAGGTCCCTGCCCTGATTACATCAGTTATCACCTTCACACACCACCAAATGTGTTTGAAAATCTCTTTTCACCTCGTCCCCATGTGTCACTGTCTATGTGTGTTGGAGTGAACTGAAGAGATATATAAAGGGAAACACCATCCTTTCCATCAATAGGGTGCTGGTCCTGGTGCCATCTTGCTGTCAGGAACCATTGTGCATGTTTACATTGCAAAGAAAATCTCTGCATTGACCCTTAAATCCAGAACCGCTAATGTTCCTGAGGGGAAAGGAACATATTGACACCAAGTTGAATTTTAAAATTGACTATGAATTTTATGATATATATATAATTCTGACATTTGCATCAAAAACAGCTTGCGAATAGCAGAAATGTACAGACTCAATTTACTTGGTCAATTACTTTAAGACCACAGGGTGAAATAGCTTGTTAAAACAACCCAATATCGTGGGAAAATGACTATTTTGCAAGATGTCGTATTAATTTGTAGGACATGAATCAAAACAAAAATATACAATTATTAGAAAAAAGCAAGAATAAAACTTCACTACTGGCCTTATTGATTACCATTTGTATAACCATCGTTTTACCACAAAAACATGATAAAACCATGGTGAAGTGGTAGTTTGGTAGTTTCTGTATGGTTTTCTTTCTTCTGCAAAACACAAAAGAAGATATTTTGAATGTTGCTGAACAAACAATGCTGTACCCCTTCACTTCCATTGTATGGACACAAAACCAATGCAAATGAATGGGTACCGTTGTTGTTCGGCCACCAACATTCTTCAGAATATCTTCTTTTGTGCTCTGCAGAAGAGAGAAAGTCATACAGTTTAGAAATGACAAGGGGGGGAGGGTATGATGACATAATCTTTATTTTGGGTGAGATATCCTTTTAAGTCGTAAGGGTACTACACATTAATTTCTTATAAATTCTTATAAATTACCACCACCTTGTATAATAGTTATAAATTGCTATGAGATGAATAAAATGGACTTTAAAACGTGAGATTCCTGACAAGTGATAAAACGTGACTTTCTTTAGTTTGCCGCTCAAGACATGGAAAAGTTGGAAGTTATGAAAGAGAGCCACAGACCCCACAGTACTGAATATATTACTTTGCACTTTATAATAGATTGTTCTGTTCTGTGTTCGGCTGGGTTTTATGACAGCTCTGACTCCCTACGATTGCTGAATGTGACTGGAAGCTGATCGGTAGTGCTGAAAATGGCTATAATATCTGATTGGTGCGCTCAAGACATAAAAAGCATTTGTTCAGAAGGTTGTTTTTGTCAGGAGACGTTTCATGGCAAAGATCATGGCAGGATTTGTGTTACGCCGAGTTCACGGCTTATTATGTCTAAATGATTCAAGCAAGACCAATTCAGGCACAGGCATAACCCGGTCTCCCCCTTCTCCCGGTCTCTGCCTTTCTCATATCTCCACATGCCAGATTTCCACTAAACTTTCATCAGAAGTCCTTTCTGAAATGCACACACATTTTTGGCTTAAATGACTTTATTTGATGAGGGGTTTGTCTCACCAGCATGTGCTGTCAGTTCAGTGACCTTCTTCCAGAAGTGTTCCTCCTGCATATTCATATGCACAGCGACATTAGCATTGCAGCTATGAAATATGTATGCCGTATGAAGCAGACCGCAATTGCTGCCCTTTCACATCCTGCGTCGCTGGGGAGGGAGGTGAAGGAGTCTTTCTTGAAAAGTTTGGAGTCTTTTTGTTCGGCTTTTGTGTCAGAATCTTGTGGGGCGGCCAAATAGTTCCAGACTTTGTAATAGAAAAAGGGGGGGAGAGGGAGGGTGGGCAGCCAAGGGCAGACTGCACTGTCTCTACGCCAGCTAGAACCTTTGGAGACTTTTGGACTGGATTTTCGATTTTAAACTAGATCCAGCCAGAGGGATTCACAACCTGATATGAATCAGATTTGGAATCTGATTGCAATCTGATTGCAATCTGAGCTCAGTCAGATTGATTAGTGGATGCTAATGAAATGGATGGAAAATGGAAAAAAGTGGAATTTTGCGATTTATAGTTACTGAACCAAATCTGTTGTGTATATTAGGGCTTTTTAAGTGGTGCAAGGCCAAATCCAACCAATTTTACTTATATGACACTTTGATTGATTTCCATGGAATTGTTGTGCTGTCTAATGAGAATGAGCTGAAAAGAAAAACAATGAACAATACTTGAGAATTATATAAATGATATTAATATCTTAAAGAAAAAGGTGCCTCTTGTGTTCTGTCTCAAAAGAGGTTCTCAGTGTGTGTACGTGTATCCTTTTCTCTGCAGGGGGTCAGTGGGAGGATGATGAGGGTGACAGCAGGTCACCACATTGCATCATGGGTAGGTGGGGTGTGCTTTATTCCACTACAGCATAAGTCACCTTGAATGCGTGTTTGTGTGTGAGCCTCTTGGTACCAGATCAGTTGCACCATTTGCCATTATTAACAAGCGATACATGCAGGCACACTGAAATGTGCAGTATGCAAATTCACAGCTAGTGTCAGTCACCCCGCTATTACACAGTGCTATGAGAAGTAGCGATGTGAAGTGATTCTCGGAAGTCTTATTCGGCTGTTTTGGTTGATCTGAATTTGACCACCCAGGAAAACTACAGCGTATTATCATTTAAAGCAAACTCGGTGGCACACTTGTGGCGCTTTTCACTGCATAGTACTGTAGGGTACGGCACGGTACAGCTCACCTATTACCTGATACTTTTGGTACGGTTGAGGTTCCAAGCGTACCGTACCGATATCAAAATGTGACATGTTTACACACAGATCACTGATTGGGCAGAGAGAATCATTACCAATGTCATGTGATTTGCAACACAAGAATACGCATTTTAACACATAACATTGGCATTCCGTTATATGCGTTGTGACTATAATATAGAGATTGAGACCCTTAACGCAATGCTAAATGCAAGATTAAACCAAATGATCGTTGTCTGCTCTTTACTGTAAAAGTCCCAAACTCTCTGGTATTTTTTGCAGTATTTTGTTTTGCATCCGCCATCGATATGCTCCATTACTCCTGTGTTGTGCGTTTGTTTGTGTCGCGTTTGTGATGATGCTACAGCAGTAGAGGCTGCGCGATTATGAATATAAGATTATAATCCCACCCTCTAATCTGCAGTGGAAAAGAAAACTGAACCGAAGTGAAGTGAGCTGTACCGAGCCTTACTAAACCTGACGGTATACATTTTTAATGGAATATAATAGCATACAAAAAGGGGGTCATTTAGCCTGGTTGTGTTATCAAGTGGGTGAGCATATGTGGGATTCACTCATTCGTGATCTATTGACCTTATGGTCTCACACACATTACAATATACGTGTGCACAGACACTTGCGTGCATTTCCACACAAGTACGTCTCAAAACAAATACTGCTACACCACAAAAAGTGCCATATCGGGTCAAAATACTGCACATACAGAAGCCGTCATAAATAGTATAAAGCGGGTTAAAATCGCCACGGTTTTCCCATTAATCAAAGCGGACAGCTCTATAAAACCGGTTTTGTGAACATTAGGTCACTTATAACCTTCTGTACACCTGTCAATGCTGATTGATTGCTTGCTTGTTTTAATATCTTTACACTACTCTATAGTACCTTTCTACAAAACCACCTGTTTAGTCAATGCGACGTACGGTGCATTCAAGCTACATTTATTGGTTTGTGTGTTCCTTAGGAATCCAATCCATCTTGGCATGGCTAGCTCTACACTTTGCCAATTGAGCTACAGGAACTACTGGATTTGATACCGCTATTGTCATCCACCTTTCGCAACAAAGAAAAACACTGAGTGCTATGTATTGAAAAGTTGTGATCTCCCTTATTATTCATAGGTCTGGAAGTGTCAAACAGTTTACCACTCACGAGTGACCTATATACTTGCACGTGCATGGTGCAGAAACACCCTCTACTCAGGTGTGCTTTATGATTCATTTTTATATATTTGCCGCATATCTGATTAAACCTGTTGAAGGCTTGATCCACCTGCTATACATGTTTACTGAGAAAACACGTGTGTTTCAGTTGATCTGTTTACTCTGAGAGACATTGCACGGTCCCACAGCTGTGCGGTGCATGGCTTTCCCTATATGTGTCAAAAGTCAGCGCAACTGCGTGTGGTTTACTAGCCTCGTTTTTGTTACAGGCCAGTCAGTTTTCCGTTTTTATAACGGTCTCTTGTGAACTTGTGAAATTTTAAATAATATAAAATCTTGGCTCTGACTGGGTGGGCCAGCTGTCAATCTGGGTGGGCCTAGACCCGTAGCTCCCCTGGTTGTTTCTACAGTAGCCCTAAATGGACAAACGCAAACGTATAATCGCAAATACGTTATCTCCTTCAGCAAAGACGCAAGAACATATTTTTTCTGTTTCAGCCACCGTAGTGCTCCGCAAGAGAGGGAGTAGGGGTGGAGTGTTCTGTTGGTTGCAATTCGCAACCTCACTGCTAGATGTCCCAAAATGTCATACACTGGACCTTTAACTTTAATCATTTTATTATCAGAATAAAGCAGAAATCTAGGTGTAACCTCGATGCCACTCTGTATTTATCTGAATAGTCCTAATGTGTAGCATACTAATCGAAAAATACCCAAATCTATTCAGATATACAGTATTTTAGGATTTTTCAATTAAAGATTTTGTCAATAAGCAGGATTCCATTTTACTTCCGGCAAACAGATTTCATTAATAAAGATTGTTACAAGTAATTGTACAATGGGAAAATTTTGTTCGTTTGTGATTTAGCCTTTTCCTTTTAACCAACCAACCAGAGCTTTTAATTTAAAGGTATCAAAACAGTAGACAACTAAAATGTTCCAGAATGATCTTACAGTTTTTTTACAAATCCAAATCATTTCCAGTTGAAAATTTCTAATGAGATGAAACACACAACCATGCTTCATCTCCTCAGACAGAGAAACATTTGCATACGTTGGTTAGACGTCATCTACTTTGTCTTTGCCTCACGGCTTTCCCCTACAGTATAGTCACACAACCTCACACGCACACAAACATAATGACACACTGTTATTGCTTCAGCAGAGAAAAGCACCTTCTGTATAGTCTTTATTGTGCGGGTAACCCCCTCTCCCCTCCCCACACACACATCCACCGGCCCAAATCATCAACTGAAGCCCGCAAAGACAAAATCAACCGTCTCTGTATATCTGGTGTCGTTGGATGGGTGTCGACTCCCGGAAAGTGAAAATAAGCATTAGTGTAGTACTTGTGGATCTTAAAGCACTTTGTTCAGGGTTATGTATGAGGATCCAGAGGCGTGTCGTAACGTGCAAGAAATGTGTGCTGTTGCTGATGTATGCATTTGCATGTGGTTTAGTGAGGAATCATGTAATATTTAATATCGCTTGTAACATTTTTAAGTATGTTAAAAGAATGTAGCATTCAGGCTTTTTTACATTTATTATGATAATATTATCGCAATGTTTAGAGCCCGCTGCTCTCTTCTGTCTCATACCGTGTGGGAGTGAGTGTAAACCAGTTCCCAGCCCCACCAGAGCAGGTTGGGTCAGTTCTCATATTTACCTGCCTACCGGCTTAGCTCTGCCTCTTCTCTGTCACTTCCTGTATCAGGTGTGTGTATGTGTGCTTCAGAAGTTGGCGTCCCATAGTTTGTTTAGGTGGCCGGGGGGTCAAATGGATTAAAAAACCCACTTCAAGATCACCAGTACAACTCTTGCACCATACTGGATCCCATCTAAAACCGACCGTCAGGGAATTTTACACACGTTGCCTTCGGGACAAAGTCCTCTTTCTTTTGCTTTCCTTCACTCTCCTTTTCTCTCAGTTTCTCTCTGCCGGAGAGCTTGGATTACCTGTTCAGGTAAGCGGTCTTAGAATATACTCAAAAACATTTGCTAGTAACTTTTTCCTGTCTCTAAACACTAATGTTTGTGTGATGACCTTTGAATGGTTGACTCCGCGCAGCTGTGGAGAAACTTTCTTTAGTACCTTTAGTGAGAATGTGTGTTTTTGTGTTTGTGTGATGTTACGTTATACGTCATAGTATGTAGTATATATAGTAAATGTGTAGTGTAAATGTATCTACTGCATATTTTGATCAGTATCATCTTTATCTGTGGAAATCAATTCATGTCAGCACTTTAAATCATTACTGTCTGCTTAGCCGGCAAAATTGAGAGCATCAACTTTAAGTGTGCATGCTTGAGTGTATGTAAATGTAAATTGAAGTCAACTTTGGAGATCATTTCTGCTTAAATCTTTATTGTTGGGTTGTCTTTTGTTATTGGTTCTGACTGTGATCTGACATGCTGAATGAAGAATTGAACATCAATATTTACAAGTATTTTAAGTTAAAAGAAATGTTGTTACAACAAGGAATCTGGTACTCTGGTTAACTAAGGGTGCGTTCATATTTGTAGTTCGGTTCTTTTTGGTATTTTAGTCCGGACCTAAAAATAACAGAATAAATTATGTCCTGGTTCGCTTAACGTTCAGACTGGCATTTTAACAGCGAACCTAAAGATATCGAACCTAAAAGCTTACGTGTAAAGTCACAATGTGATTGGACAGCTTTCATGATTTATATTTTAAAATGGAACTTATTGGACATCCAAAACAATGCTGTGTGCTGGGTTATACATGCTCAGTGTATGTCTGCACATATGAGGGTATTTTTAGCAAGCCGGTAACTGGTGAAGACCTCACGAAGTGTTTAAAGCAGTCAAAACGGCGCCAGGAATTCCTCTGTTACATGCGCAAGCACAGATCTAATAAACACTCCTTTTATATTACCAAATCACATATTTTAGGGTCGTGCATCGTTATCACTTCCTGTTTTTCGTTCGGTTCGATGCCTTTGGTCAGTGTTGCGTTCATATTTCAATCGAACCGCTCCAGAGTTCATTTAAAAGTGGACCGAGACCCATCTTATCAGCAGTCTAGGTCTGCATGTTTGGTGCGCACCAGGGTTCGGGTGGCAGCGTTCACACTTACACAAATAAAGCGCAATAATAGAGCAAAAGATGTGGTAACATCTCAATAACACATCCTAATAATAACTATATTGATAATATACTTTAAATGATTTAAAAAGATTTCAATATTAATTTTACTAAATCAACCTCTTCTTGACTTTAACAAAATAGATAAAGTACAAGTATTGTAGCTATTTACTGCATGTCTATATTTGTTATAAAGTGTATAATGTATAAAAATAAATGTTATAATGAAAGGAGATTATATAACATCAAAAGATGACGTTTCCATGATATCTGACAGTTAGATGTAACATCACATAGCGCGGGAGATCAGAGACGATGAAAATATTCTGGCCCTGGACGTCAGATGATGGAGGAGAGGTGGGTTGAGAAGGAAGATGATGTTGAGAAAGATGAGGGATTAAAGATGAGAGGAGTAGAGAAAGAGGGTTAGAGAAAGCAGAACGTTGGGGGGAGGAGAGTTATGTTCATTTACATATGAACTCTTATGTAATTCTCCACACGCTATACTGGAAGACACTTTGGTGTGAAGTTTTGATGTTTAGTTTCCAAGCTTTTGTCCTACATAGCAGAAATATGTAGCCTCATTCTTCATGTAGACTGAGGATGATGTATTTTTAATTTTTCCATTGTTGTCAGAATATCTTTGATGCACATACCCTCATAAACGCACACAACACCCCTTCTCCTGTCGTCTCTCACTAAGTTTGATTCTTTTACACTGTATAGTGATTATTTAGGTATTCATTACTTTATGGATTTATTATATGCATTATTTATTAGCTACAGTATATCATTTAACAATTTTAATATTATTAGAAAATCCCAGGGTTGCTTTTCAAGTCCTATAACTTTTTGTTCTGGGTTTGAGCGATACAGAGTGGGTATCCAGAGTCTCAGGAATGCTGCGGAACGGACTTCTGCAACATGTCTGAACAAAGCATGATGAAGTCAAAAACAGATCGACAGCAGCACTGATGTGTGCTGTTGATAGAAAACAGATCCTTATAGTAAAAAAAGTGAAATGAAAAAATGCCATTTTTAGTTTTCCTGAATTTCCTATTTATAGGTATGTGTTTCGTAAAAAAATTGATTTTTGTGTCATTCTGTGAACTACTAACAATATTTCTCCCAAATCTTAAACAAAAATATTGTTTCTAATAGTATTTATTTGCAGGAAATGAAAACTGTAGAAACAGGTCAAGATAAAATAAAAGATGCTTTGTATTTTTTCAGCCTTTCTTTACGTTACCTTTTAAGCAATACAACAGTAGAATTTGTACATATATTTATAAAAGTTTGATAAATTATTGATAACCTTGATTTTTATCACAGTTGTCATGTGTCTTGTTATGCTGTCAGTCTTTCACATTGCTGTTGGTTAGTCACTCCTGAGGTTTGATTTTGTTGAAATTCAACAGACACTGCACTGGTATGGTCACAATGCATCTAGAAATTCGGATTAAATGAAAATTTGAAATGGTCTCTTAATTTTTTTTGTGGCTGTATATCAAAATATACAAGGTTAGTATTTATGGATCCAAACGGTATTTATGATGCCAAACATTTCAGTCATATAATAGCATGTTAGGTATCTACACAGACATTAACATAAGTGCCCCACTTTACTAGTTCTCGGGTGTCAACTGTTAGTTCTCACAATGATGCTGTGAAAAGAGTAAGTGCCATTTGGCAAAATGACAAATGACCAAAAACGTACAAAAAGATTTATAAATGTCAGTTTATTTTTGGACGTGTCAATGTGGCTAATGCATATGTTCTACTTAAAGGGGAAAAAGAGGAGACAACCGGTATGAAAACACAGAAAAGTAGAGTATAGTTAAGAGTAAAATGAAAAGGAAATAGGAAAAGATATTCTATTTAGGATAAATGTAAAATGTATCGGCAGGTGTAATACGATTTAGTTCAAACAAATATAAAACAATGACGATTCTAGCTGAACAAAAGGTTACCCTGCTTTATATAAAGTCTCCTCTTTGAAATATTCTCAAGTCATACAAGGAAAATACAAGTCCATGCCAGTATGTGTTATCATTAGAGCAAAAGGGTGACGTACAGTACAGAATACTCAAATTCAAAAGCCTTTTCATTCAAATTGTTATAATTTGTCATTAAGTAGTTTGCATGAATTTAAAAAAGTCTCAGATCTAATATGCTTGCATACATTTCTTTTAGACTTCGTTTGATTTGTGTATTTGTCTCTGGCCAAAGGTCGAAAAGTGCTGACACACACCAGCACACAAGACAAATTTTTAACTTAAGCTTTTAGGGAAAATGCTGATTGGGCAGAACACACAATTATCAATTTGTTAATACAAACTAGTGTGTTCCAAGTGTTTGTGTCTCTTTAATAGAGTTTTAAAGGATATTCTCCGTATATTAGTAAACCCACTGGATCTAAGGTCAAAAGCTGCACTGTGGATGTCATGTGTGGGTTTTCTTATTAACGCGCCATTGACTGACATATTATTTTTCTTTTGGCCAAAGGTCACTACAAAAACAATGTAATATAGAGAGAATGCGATGGGGACAGAGAAGCACAAAGAGAGAGAGAGAGAGAGAGAGAGAGGGGGGGGGGGGGGGTTGAAAAAGCAGTTGTTATAGTTCTTTCATACTGTTTGTTTTTGGCAATTGTATTTTTCACAAGAACTGCCTTTGAAAGTGGGGAGACAAAAGAAAATGGAAAATTCCATTTGAATGAGAGCTACAGGCCAACAGTGTGTGTGTGTGTGTGTGTGTAATGTGACACTGTAGCATACTGTAGCCATATCGTCACTCTGAAGTATCATTAAAGAGATGATGATTTACTGGAGAACGAAGGGTTGCCAGGTATAACTGTGACCTTGGGCGCTCTCCTTTATGGGTGGTTGTGCGTATGTGTAATCTCAGATCAGAGTCCGGGGTGGAAGAGCGCAAAGGCCTTTAATATTACTCATCTGCACTGTAGTTCCAGGGTTTCCTCTTTAAATCGATAGCAGGTGCATTAAAACTGATAAGTAATCTAAAACACACACAAAGTTGGAGAAAGACAGTGTATGTACAGTATACTGTTTGTTTAGTCTATAGATTGTTCTCCAGAGAAACGGTGCACAGACAGAACTTTATTGCTGTAACAACTTGACACTCTAATTGTGTTCGTACCGACGCATGAACGCATGCGATTGTGTGTGATAGAATAGGTGTGGAGATGCACTCTGATCTTATGTAAGAATGCTTTACCGTTGGATTTCATTGATGAACGTTTACGCTTGTCTTTAAAGGAGCCACGTGGAGATTTTGTTGTGAATTTCAACCAACGGCTCAATACACCCCTCCCTTTCTAAGCATTGCATTTTCGCTTGACGTGTTTACGAAACGCGATCTTTGGAACAGTTTGTCCCTTTTGGGGTACTGTAGAAACAACATGGCGAATTTCATGCAAGGGGACAATATTGATATTGACTGATGAAATTCATTCATTACTCTATTTAGGAGATAAAAAAAGATTAAAAGCAAAGACTAATGTGCAGAAAAATAAAGCTCATGAGTCCTTCATTTGTTAAACTGTGTGCATGTGTCTTTGGGCGTGTGCACCTGTCTTTCCAGCAAACAAGACACACCTATTTCCCACAAATGACTTACCTTTGTATTTCTGTGCTTTTCCCATACAGGTGGATGGGTCAAAACAAGCCCCTCCAACTGCAAAGAATCACAGCCTTTCTTAGTGACTCGTCAATCATCTACACCTACAATTAAGCAATGACTGATCAGGAAGAGGCGGGCGCCGTGGCGATGCCTGATTGCGGTGCCACAGGGGGCATTCCCTCCTCCCCTCCACCCGATCTATGCCACGTCTGTGGACAACGGCACCTGCAGGAGGAAAACCACGAATATACCTATAAAGAAGAAGTGGATGATGACCTAATGTGTCACATATGCCTCCAGCCATTAATACGGCCCTTGGACACACCCTGCGGTCACACCTACTGCCAGGAGTGTCTCACAAACTTCCTTTTGGAGAGCGATTTCTGTCCGGTGGATCGCACCCCATTGATGCTACAGACCTGCCGTAAGTCCAGCCTTCTGGTCCATAAACTTTTGGATAAACTGATGGTGTCCTGCCCCTTTACGGAGCACTGTACTGAAGTTATGCCCCGAGGAGAGGTGGAGGCACACATCAAGAGCAGGTGAGCAACTCGAAGGTGTATTTAATGTAAGTTACCAGAAATATATGAAAGAACATTAGCAACATTGCACCCCATTGACTTCCATTGTATGGACACAAACCACAGAGACATTTCTCGAAATATCTTCTTTTGTGTCACACATAAGAAATATCTATAAATACCGTATGTATTAGAGAAACACACGTGCACAGTTAAGAATATTTAATTGCATTCACAAATTTGTACTTGTTCGCCGGCACTGTAATTGTGTAATGCAACTTTACTGATGCATGAAATTTAGTCTTCATATTCTCATTGGCATTCAAAATACGCCCTTTATTCATTATCATTCATAAAGCACTCTTCTCAGTTATTCTTTCAAATAGAAGACATGTGTGAAGCACATCACCGTCTGTGCATACATGTTTGTTTGTTTGTTTGAGAATATCCTTTTGTTCTGTACCCCTCAAGGGTTGCCCCCTCAAAATGACCTTTATTTAACAGCCTGAGATATCTTCCACCTCACTGCCTTTGGAAACTATATGCTAACTAACGCTTTTCTTTGGAACGTTCGCTTTCTCCATTTTCAAGGCGTTCGATTCTATTTCGTTTCCGTGGACTGTGTCTCAATCATTAGCGCTCCGCGGGCCTGAGGGCCTCTGTTTAAATTAATTGCACTTTGTTGCCCGCGTTAATGGAAAGTTTCCTTCTCATTTAAAATTCCACTTTCGGAAACATAATCAACTTGCCCTTTTCTCCATTCAACCAAAAAACCCCACGATTGTTTCTTTCCATTCTTGTTCCCCACCCACATCCCTCTTATGCTGGGCTCTTGTAGGTTCTCAGATCATCTTTCTTTGTCTTTCGGTTCCTGTCCTTTGATTCTTCAATGTGGTTAGGAAGCTGGTGGTCTTAGTTGATCCAGGACTGTTAGTGCGACATCATTCAGAATGGGACGCGACTTGAAAGACACAGGAGCTTTTGAGGACCAGCCAAAGACTCTCTCTATGTAAGAATGGCCTTTATTGCTTTTCTGTCAGCTTGTGCTTTTTGACTTTTGACTGCCTAAAGGGCTCCTGTAGCTTCATTGTAATACGATGGGTTTAATTCCAAGAAAACTCTCATAAATTTATACAAAATATATCTTACATTTTTTACTAAACATTAAAGGTCAAGACAATGCCATAGAACATCATTTCTGTTTAACAAAAGGTTACTTGTAGTTTAAAGAGTGTACTTTAAAGGGATAGATAAATAAATAAATACAATTCTGTCATCATTTGCTCCGCCTCTTGACATATTAAACCTGTATGACATTCTGTGTTCTGCAGAACATAAGAAGATATGACGGGACCCACTGCCTTGCATATTGGTTTCGTGTCTATTCAATAGAAGTGAATAGGTACCACTATTGTTTGGTTACATTGTAATAAACATATTTTTACAGAATTTTACTGCAATTTTTACAGATTATTGTATTTGTAGCCTATTGTGTGTTTTTGAATTACATTTAAAATTACAGGAAAAAACAGCACATTAACAAGAAAAACTGATATATATTACGTTATATTTCTGGTCCCAAGTTTTTACAGTCTATTTTTGAAATATTAGAAATTAAGGAAAAAGACTGCACATTTACAAGAAAAACACATGCCGCCCCAGCTTGCATGAAATGTTTTTTTAGATTGTTTTGTAAAAAAAGTTTTTATTTTATTACAGTGTACCAACATTCTTCAAAATATCTTCGTTTGTGTTCTGCAGAAGAAAAACTCATTCACTCATGAAATTTTGGGGTGAACTATCACTTTAAATGCACTTGATTTTGATGCATGTAAGCCCAAAATCTCAAAACTTTCTCTCTGTATCATCTTCTCCAGATTGTGTTTGTGTGTTCTTTTGTGGTCATGTGATGTTATGTCATAAAACTTCCTTTGCGCTGGTGATTCATAACAGTGTGGCACGAAGGTCTGCTGGGTTTCTTCAGCTTTCTTGAATGTTTTGATGTTGTTCTCTTTAAATTTGTGCGCGCTGTTTTGTACATCATAAAGAAGTATCAAGTGTAGCGTCAGTCCTGGCAGGTCACGTGAGTCTAGCTTGCATCAGCCGATCACATCAGCAGCTAATCAACGTTCACCAACAGTCATACAACACTGCGTCCTGGTTAAGTTGCCTTTCTTTGCTCCTTATCAGCTGAGTAATCGTGCCCCACTCAAAACCCACCTCCTCCATCCCCATCTCCTCCATATCTGCCGGATCATTTTAATTTACATTTACATGAATGCATTTGGCAGACGCTTTTATCCAAAGCGACTTACATTGCATTGTATTATACATTTGTTTCTGACTATGTGCAATCCACTAGGATTGAACCCATGACCTTGGCATTGCTAGTGCATGCTCTGAATTTAATCCTGTTCATGAACTGTTCTGGTTCCCCAGGTGGGGGGACATGTGTTGCTGCGCCCCCACTCTGTCCATGCAAGGCTGGAGAGGTGGAGAGTTTGCCCAGAACAGCCAACCTAAAATATTGCTATTGTTTAAATATTTGATGGCAGTGATTTGATTTAAAAAGCGAACAAATGAAACTCTTGGCGCAAACGTCTAGATGCTACCTGCAACACGTATTATTGTTAAACCAATAACTTTGAAAACAGCGGGGAGCACTGATTGGTCGATCAACCAGAGTAACAAATCAACAATTCCTTATTTTTTGATGCTGGGGGGCATACATGTAAATGAGGGGGCCTAGGTCCCCTCAGGCCCCCTTGTGGCTACGCTACTGGTGTAGAAATGTAATTTTGTCCGATAATATGACCTGTCTGCCCATCCCTCTGTCTGTCTGCCTATATCAGTACTTTATTTTCCACAAGTCTATCCCCCCACCCCCTATACACACATAAACACACACACCCCTCTGCATGGCTGAATGAACCGTTAATCCACACAGGGGGGTGGTCTTTGTCCCACGCTCCACTGTCAAGCCGAGAGGGGCAATGATAGATGGATCACCCAAGCCCGTATCCCCCCTCTCTCCCGTCTCAAATGGTTTCCTCCATCTCTCTCTCTTTCTGTACAGCATGCTGCAGTATAAGTCAGAAGCTGTGTTGCCACTCACACATAGTCTCTCGCCATCTCTCTCGCAGCAGCGTGTGGGCTCATGAGCGTAAATCCTCTTACTCTTGGATGATGCCCAGGACAGATTAGACTGCATCGCGACCATCGCACCCGACTGGCGTGCCAGCCAACGGCGCCGTCCGCTTCCTCCTCTCCTTCTTCTACCTCACAACTCTCTTTCTTCTCCGCCTCGGTGGTGCACCTGCTCCAGTCTCCGCTCCTGCCTGCTCTTCTTGCTTCTTTCTTCATCCTGCGCTCTGCTCGTCTCCGTTGGCAGCGCTCCCAGTCCTGCCTCGGCTGCTGATCTTTGTGCTGCTGAGGTGACCGGACTTGAAGCCTGAGTGAGGAAAGGGGAGAGAAAAGAAACGTGGGGACGCCGAGAAACAAAACAAAACAGAAGAATAGCTTCTTTACTTGAGGGGAAGGAGGGAGGGTGGCTGGTGCTGTTGTAGAGGAGAAGAAAGTGACAGAGAGGGATAGGAAAGACTGCATCCAGCCCAGGGAAAGAGAGGCAGAGAGAAAGAGAGAGAGAAGCTTGGGAGCCTTGGAGAGACGGGGTCATGAAGGCTTTGCTACTCTTGGTTCTGCCCTGGCTTAGTCCAGCAAACTACACAGATAATGTGGGCAACCTGCACATCCTCTACTCAGAACTGTGAGTAACACACACATCGGCTCACCGCAGTGTGTCCGTGTGTGGTGTGTGTGTGTGTGTCCTGTGCGAGTTAGAGCCATTCTCACGGTGAAGTCATACTGTACCCCCATCCTGTCCCGCACTGCAATGTGTGCAGCTGCTTGTGTGTGTGTATATGTTTGTGTATAAGCGTGTGTGTCCATACATCATTCTCAATGAACTGGATATATATACGAAATCATCAGTCTTTATCACTTGACAACTCTCTGTGTATGCATATCTGTGCGTGCATGCAGTGCGTTCGTGTGCTTTTGTCGTCGATTCATTGGCGGGATGTTTTGAAAGGAAGGGCGCTTGATGTTATGGTTTTGATGCAATGGTTGTGTAGCAGTGGATAATGGTTAGGTGTTGTGAAACAGGTTTTGTTTTGATCCGACCAAACAGTGAGGGACACTGCAGCACGGCGGAGATGGGCTTGCGGGTGTGTTTACGCAAGTGTATTTTCGCATCAAATAGTTAGGTAAACGTAATATTTTATAGCCGTTTTATTTACATTTGATGACCTATATCACATATTAGTCAGCTATAGAATGAAATATTGCAAATTCTGTTTGTATATTTTTTATTGACATCCAGATCTACAGTATATGAAATGTATATTGTCTACAGTATGTGTGGGTGCGTGTTTGTGCGTGTGTGTGCGTGCATTTACTGAGCGGACTGTATGTACATAAAACACACACTTATGACCACACGCCATTCAGAATAACCGAACGCAGTTCCTCAAACCCCTACCCTCTGCATATTCATTCACTCTTAGACTCGCACGCCACATTGAAACATCCAAGCTGAACTCTTTTCTTCTCAAAATCAACAACAAAGAGAAACGCAGACTCTCACACTGCAATAAACACGCAGTCATTACTGACGTTAAAAGCAATACATACACGCTGCACTATTGAAAATCTTCTGCATTCACAGAGCTTGTGTGTGTTTGGATGAAAGCTAGTTCTATTGATCCTGGGCATTTGGCAGAAACACAATTGTGCCGCGTAAGTGTGTGTGAAAGCCTCAGTGTAGTACAATAGACCGCATTACAAATCCTCTCTTGAGTCTAGACTACACACAGCACAACACAAACCCGCATACACACATGAACTGGTGTAAACAGCGTGCAAAATAAAGCAAGGAGGTTTACAGGGGAAGAGGACACCGAGGTGTCTTCAGAGTGGAGATGAGGAGGGAGGAGGTGAATGGTGAGGAGACACGGACAGATAAGGTAATTTCCTGGACCATCTGTCCGTGGGTTTATTTGGCAGAGAACGAGCTCTTCTTTCTCACCGTGTGGATGTGGGTCAGCATGCGAGTCATGTTTATATGATTTATGTCCATGTGTTTGTGTATGTGTAAACAAGAGCACTGAGAACGGAGAAAAGAGAATGGATGGGAATGATGCGATGTGTGTCTGTTTTGTGACTGGCTGGCTAAGGAACGGTTGCATGGTTGTTTATCTTCATCCTGTGTAATGACAGAAACCTTCTATTCTCATCTCGCCTCCTCTCTCTCTTACACACACTCTCTTTCTTTTTTGGTCAGATGTCTTTTTCTTTGCCCAGAATGTCTCTCTTCATTTTTCATATATCAATATCTAATCCTTTTGAATTTTTCAATGTCTGTGAGTTACCGCAACAGTGGATTTACTTACTACAGATGTCTCTGTGGTACTCGGCTGGACATTTACTCATGGATGGGTAATAGTGATGCGTATCTTACCGTACTCGACCTACTATCAATTACACGCATCAGGTTATAGATATCGAGTCAAACAGCTTTATTCATTAAACTATGCATGTCATTTCACAGAGATTTTGAGTTTGAGTTTTTAGTATATGCACCACCTTCCAGTTGGTTAAACCTTGTTTTAACGCAGTGGTTAATAGACAGGTGAGTAGCTGGTCTTTCAATGCTTTCCCGGGACACTTCAAACCAAATCTACCTGATACAAATGAAAGTTTGTTCTCATGCATTTTTAACTACCTCAAATGAGGTTTGCATGATCAGATCACAAAACGTTTTGGATCCCGTTTATACCTGCATTTAGGGCTGTCCAATTGGTTGGAGCATCCAAAATGGATGTTGATATACCAGGTGTGAACACCAGTGTATTGTGTGTGTGTGTGTGTGTTAAATCCTTTGATTCGTTTTGCTTCCATCCTGCCAGCAATGATATCCTGACTGTTTGATCTCTGCTGATGCTGCCCTTGTCCCTTTAACAACACACACACAAATAGTCTCTCTCTCTCTCTCTCTCTCTCTCTCCTCTCTCTCTCTCTCACTCACTCGCATACGGTCTCTCATTCCCTCTCTCTCTCATATGCTTTGAGATGGTTAATTAGACTTCGAATTAACATCAATCTTTTTGTAGTGTTGCTGATATTGTGTTTGCAGATGCGTGCGCGAGTGTGTTTTCATTTGTGCAATACATGATAACCATTATTAATAACTCTCATGCTCTGCTGAGATGAACCACTAATCACAAGATATGTGTAAAGTAATGTTTCAGAAATGTAACTTACAATGAAACAACCTGTGAGCATGTGACTTTTTGTGTTTTTTACACCTGGGGTCTCTGAGACCACAAGCATAAATAGGCCTAGTGAAAACTGATGAAAGTTTAAAGGAGCAACGTGGAGATTTTAGCAGCATCTAGCGGTCAGGTTGCGAATTGCAAGCAACGGCTCACACCACCTCTCCCTTTTGAAGCACTACGGTGGCTGACACAGAACTAAGATGTAGTCACGTTTTCGCTTCTCTCCCGAATGAGATAACGTATTTACGAAATGCGCTCTGTAGAGCAGTTTGTCTGTAAAGGGCTACTGTCGAAACAACATTGCGAATTCCATGCAAGGGGACCGTAGATAGAAACAGCTCATTCTAAGGTAATAAAAACATAACGCTTCATTCTGTAAGGTCTTTATACACTTGAACACATAGTTTACATTTAGTCATTTAGCAGACGCTTTTATTCAAAGCGACTTACAGAGAGTTCAAGGAGCAATATGCGATAAGTCATACAGAAGCAATAATACATTTTTTCTCTTATTTGTCTGTCAAGTATTCGCTGAAGAGATGGGTTTTATGTATATTATATTGCATTTCTGTCAATAGATCCTCCAAAAGATTGCACACTGGACCTTTAAAGAATTATGTTTTTTTAAGCTTTTAAAATGGCCTTGGGAGCTCCAGCATGTTTTGCTTCCAAGGGTGTATCTTGTTTATTGTAAAGTTGTACAGGTATGCTGACATCTTTCAGGTTTATGTGGTGTTGGATATGCCTGAACATGCTTCATCAGGTGGTCTGTCAGGAAAATACGACTTACACGTAGACGCATTTGCACGCACAGTGATGTGTCTCACATTTGACACTTTTTAACCACTCTGAGGGGTGTGATGGACCTCTGCTATCATTATTGAGATGTCAGGTTACCCACTGCAACAGAGCGTGTGAAAGTGTTAAGCTGTACTTTAGAGGCAGGACATCACACTTCTTCAGGGCTCGTCTAATGTCTCCAGCTCTCAGACAGTATTGTCGGGCTGAAAACAGGTATTTATGTGAGGATATGCAATGACTCATGGGTTGCGATGGCTGACTGGTCGATTAGTGAGATTTTCTTCAGAAAGGTTTAATGCAGTTTGACTGTCAGACAAGGTTAATGGTAAAACCCTTTCTGAGAAGTTGTGTTTTTTTTATTTCAAAACCCTATGAAGCACCACGGCAGATGCGGACAAGCATCTTTGGCTGTTGCATCCTGACTCACACTGTTTATTGAACGCCGCAAGCATTGCGTTTCGCAGCCATGTCAGGTGAAAAACACATTTTGAGACCCCATTCCAACTGTGAACGCAATATTTAACATAAAAACATCAATAAAATCTGATCAATGTCAAGTGAACCCAAAACCAGCTTAACTCAGGGCTTCTTTTAATCGACTGGGCGGTTCAGGTAAGCCAATAATCTAAGGTCTCATTTTATGATTTTGATGATGAAATTTGGGGGTGGGGTTATTGAGTTATTGAATCTGCATACGTGCACTTGTGTGTGTTGGGATGATGCCTCTGGTCAGACAGCAGCGTGTCGTCATCAGGGTGACGTGGTCGTAGTGAGAAAATAAGGCCATAGCTGAGGGCCTGCGTGTTGCCGTGGTGACCTTATTTTCATGCATAGTGCGCGGATGACCGATGAACATGCTTGAGTAGCTTGTCCTCCGGCTCATTCAGTGACCGCTTAACCCATCTACTTATCTATGCCAAGAAACAAACAACACGCTGTATGGAGAGAAGCAAAGAATTGTGGGATGTTTCCACACACATTTATACTTTATATTATATAATTGTTATTAAGTACATTACATATTTTATCAGTGGGACTTAAAGGGATAGTTCACCCAAAAAAAAATCCTGCCATCGTTTATTCACCCTCATGTCGTAAATCTGTATATGACTCTTTCTTCTGCTGAACACAAAAGAAGATATTCTGAGAAATGTCTCAGTTGTTTTGTTACATACAGTGGAAGTCAATGGGCCCACTGTTGGTTGGTTACCAACGTTCCTCAACATATCTTCTTTGGTGTTCTGCAGAAGAAAGAAAGTCACACAGTTTTGAAGCGAATGATGAGTAAGTGATGAATGAATATTCATTGTTAGGTGAATAATCCCCCAACAACTTTGGCACCACTCCACACTTCATTCCACAGCCAATATAAGACGCCAGTTTGTCCTCGCAGAGTAAAACACTATACCGTCTCTAAGCACTTTAACCGGAGCGCAAGACTCCAACAGATCGCCGCATATTCCAGCCCGAGTGTCTTTTCTGCAGTCTCTCTGCAGTTACTCTGCATCCTCTCGCCTTCCTCATCAGGTTAATGATGATGAGGAGCAGCAAGAGCAAAAACGTTGTTGCTAATTCGACACTTTAGCTGTGTCTGAGACAGGGAGTTGGCAGAGATCTTTTCCCAGCTCAGCACCTGAGCTCAGGGCTGGATCTGCACCTGGACTGGCTGCTCAGTCACCGCATCCTTGGAGAGAACAAAGAAGTTTAACCTACAGCATATAGGAAAGGAGAACATTTTATTTCCTGTTTGCTTGGAGAAAATATACGCAGGGTGGTGAGCAGACATAAAATGCTCATCCCAGTACACTATTTGAATAAAGAGAGCATCATGTCAACTGAAGTTGATCAAATATAGACACGTGAAAGGACAATTTTAGCCTACAAGGTTCCAATTCATTTTTTAAAGTTGCAATGAAAACCCACTTGGCTCAAAAATCTGTGATCTACAGTTCGCTCCGCTCAGTTTGAATGGGCATGATGCCTTTGTAGCAGCATAACCAAGATGTTGGACTTCTCTGTTGGAAGACATATGTAAGATTTCTGGAAAACTAGGCCATGCAGAGCTGCTCAAGTGAAGATAAAGTGTGCATAAACACACACACATACACGCTCACACACACACTTCTGAGTGTGTATATCTTATATATATTTTAAACCTCCAGCCGTCATTTTTTGCATGCGTGCACACACTGAGATGCGCACACACACACGCACATCCACTGGGAACTAAAGCATGTTACCTTTATAATTCATTTACACAGGTTTGTCACTGCCGTCCTTGGCTAGCTGAGACTGAATTTGTGTAGCCGCACAATAGCAAAGCACATGACTGGATAACATGCAGAGGTCAAACTGTGAGTCTAAGAGCTTTTGTGCATCAAATGTATGTTTTGTGCACACCTGAGTCTGGGTCAGATGTATTATTTTCTTGTGCTACCACACTAGAAAACTAAAGCAGATCACTGCCCCACGAATCCAGAGAGAGAGAGAGAGAGAGAGAGATAAAGTCAATGCGGTCGCTTGGTTGGGGGTGGGGGGCTGTTGGTGGGAAGGGATGAACATAAATCTGCTGCTGTCTTCATCCTGCTGGTCTCATCAGAGAGAAAAACAGAATGATAGAAATAGGGGGAGGAGTGTGAAAAAGTATAGAAGGAAGATATAAATAAACAAGAAAAGAGATGGGGATGTATCACAGCAAAATAAATAAATAGAAAACTAGGAGAAAGAGAGGCGGTGGAGAGACCTAGAGACCTGCACTACTGTCCTTGCAGGCTGCCAATGTGACGTCATTGGTTGGCTGAGTGGGTCACATGATAATGTTTCATAAGAAGGGGGTAGAATACTGGGAACCTGTTTACAGTGTCAGTGTGTGTGTGTTTAGTATCCAAATAGGTGATGTCAGCGTTCACACGGAGGGATTTGAAGTTTTTTTTATTCGTGTTATTGTTTGTATTTTTAATCCAAGAGTCACCTCAGCTCCACCGGTGTGACTATATTTTCACTTCTGTATTAATTCATTCTCTAATTCTGATTCGTTCAAATCAAATATTTTTCTTGGTGTGTCTATACACAGTAGCAACGTACAGTATCAGTGGATGCAATAAATCATGCAATCGATCTCAATGACATATCACCTGATGTCCTGTTTCCTGTGTGTCAGTATTTAAAATGAAAGTTCACTCAAAAATGAACATTCTGTCATCATTTACTCACCCTCTAGTCATGACTTTCTTTCTTCTGCAGAACGCAAAAGAAGATATTTTGACGAATGTCGTAATCGGCACTCATTCACTTGCATTGGTTTTGTGTCCATATACAATAGAAGTGAATGGGTGCTGACGCACAAAATATCTTCTTTTCTCTTCTGAGAATGAATGAATGTCATATAGGTTTGAAGTGACAAGAGGGTTGGTAAATGATGACAGCATTTTTACTTTTGAGTGAGATGACAGATGGCACAGTCAGTCTAAACCAATCTGACATAATAACTTTACTACAAGGCGCTGCCGATTGGTTCCTTCCGTATCAGCAGCCGATGAGCTTGCTGCTCCACGTTTAAATCTTGGCTAGTGATTGTTGTAGCAGTGCAGCGCGTTTTCAGAAACCCTCCTCCTTCCCCAGCTCCACCTGTATAGATCTGCTACAAGGTGATCACGTGAGCTATGCTGGGTTTATTCATACATGTTATATGTGCAGCAGCAGCATTCCTTATTTGCACACAGCAGCATGTTGTGGATGTGTTGGCAGTAGCAAGTCTCCGTGTTTGATCCCCCGCAGCAGCATAGCAGATCTATTCCGCCAAGACCAAATGCATTTATATGTCATGCACACTACCAAGCTAAACCCTCCGAGAGTTGTCATGACAGAACTATCCCTTGAATATCTTCCTCCTATTCAAGCATAAATTGCAGAGATAAATATGTGACTTAAATGCATATTTTTTAATATGAATACAAACTGTCAAGTTTTATTTTGAGTTCAAAAGTCACCAAGGTTATAAAAGTATAACATGTTTGTGTACTGTGCAGGGATTTAAAAATGCTTCTCAAAGATGAGTTAACCTTCCCTCACTCTTTCTCCGGTCTTGCTCTCTCTCTCTCTCAAAGAGTTTGTTGTGAGTATCTACAGTAATCCTCCAGGCGGTGAATTACTTGACAGAATACGTCACCACTCCAAAAGATCCAAAGAGAAGATTTGTGTCTCTGTCTCCCTCCTTCTGGTCTTTCGCTCCCTAAGATTATTACTTTTCTTAATCCCGTCATATCTTCCTCCTCCCGCACTGATGCTCTGATCTTCAGACCCATCAGCAGATTAAGCAAAGATAAGGAGAAAGACACCTCCTTTAACAAACTTCACAAAGCTTAGTCAGTGTTTATGCGCGTGTTTATATTTGCTTTCCAAGTTAAACATGTCAGACTAATTCAAGAGATCGGACTCATCCAATAGCAACACTTTCCCATAATGCATTTCTCTTCTATGAGGAAGCGGGATAGAGACGAGAGGAGGCATTAGGTTTATTCCCTATTCCGCACACTCAAACTATCACATCCACTACATCAGATGTGAGGCGGGTGCAGGCTGGGATAAACACAATATCCTGCTGTGCTCTGAGATTTCAGATGTCAATCGGAACTGAATGTGCTGCAGTTTTGTCAGAAATGCATTTTGTGCTGGTGCAGCGTTGCGTTGAAATCCTGTCTGTCGAACAACTAAAGTCTCTGGCTTGAAAATGCAATACCTCTTAAATGCTGCAGTGTGTGTATGCCGTAGCCAGTTAGTTGAGCGCTGATCGCACGCAGTGATGTTGTGATTTAGTATCTCTTGCTCTCTACTGTATGTCCTCCGTGGTTTAACAATGAGCTATGATGGTGACAACTGTCCTTCTCTCCTGTGAAGTGTTTGTGCGTCTATATCAGTCCTACGTTTAGCTGTGATTATCCGGCTGCCTGGTTGTGGATTAGCAGTTGGCTATAGGGGATTCAGGGGGGATGGATTGAGAGTACTGCACATTTTATGATACTTCTGCTGTCTGTAAGATTAACACACTTGAACATGTATACAGTATGCAGTGAGCAATGGATTGTAGCCAGCACAGCATGCTTTTAAGCATAGGTGAAATACTGAAAATAAGTTAATTCGTGTTGAATTAATTCATGTTAAAACAATGTAAATAGCTTTATCATTAGCATTGCATTAAAAGTACAATAAGGTGGCATTAGTTGAAGGGATAGTTCACCTAAAAATGAAAATTCCTTCATGATTTACTCACCCTCAGATTGTTCCAACCTGTATACGTTTCTAGGTTCTGCAAAACACTACGATATGTCAGTAACCAAACAGATCTCATCCCCCAATGATTCCCATAGTATTTATTTTCCCTACTATGGCAGTAAATGCAGGATGAGATCTGTTTAAAAGGTTTTAAGGTGCTTTACAGGTTCTTCACTGGTTCCACAAAGAATTATTTAGATTTGTTTAATAGGACTAGGTATTATAATCCCACTATTTTACCCCAGTTTAATTGCCCAATAGGACATTTCCCACACCTTATGCATGATCGGGGGAAGCAGGCAAGAATATGAATAGAGGAAAGGAGGTCTGAGATTTCATTGTGTTCGCCGGGTAGGCATCCTCTGTGTTTAGGGGATTTATGATTATAGAAATTCATAGCATATTTATACTTACCTTTCCTTGCTATTATCAGGGAGACATCTCATGAGTTGTGTGTCCGATCCCACTGTCATCACATGGGTGAAAGATGCCTTTTGGTGAGGTGCTGCTGATAATGCACTTTGTATGGTTCCCATCAATGCGACACATCGTCAGTTGTGCACCTCAGCCTCATTGGGTGTTTCGGACCTTCATCACGAGACACCGCAGGTTGATCTGACCTGGGCGTGTGTCTCATTCAGTCAAAGGTTCTTTAAAGAAAGAACGTTTCTACACCGGGCACGACCAGTGACGTGACACAATTTACAGCTTTGTCTTTATGGGTTTGTATTTGTTATGAGTCGCGCATCCACTGTGGACAATTATCATTGGTTTTATTGTCTTCGTCGTGTACTCCAATGAGGATTAACAAGTCGAAGAAAGTTGAAAATGTGTACTTCATTTAGCGTACGTGTCCAAGATGTACAGTAGCCAATGGAATATAAATCCATTCTTTATGAAGAGAACTGGAACACAGTATCCTCTCTCATTTTGGTCATTATGAGGTCCAGTTGGACCGTGGCCCACATCTTCACTGTCAGACACAATCAAACCACTAAAAGACATGCAGAGCAAGAGAGAGGATTGATTTTGGCTAGCGTAGAATAAAGGTGAAGATTCCTCAAAAATCTGCACTGCAGTTTGAGAACAGCTGTCAAAAATGTTGATTACGGTGCTGGTTTGACACTAAAACATTATTGATGTACAACCCACATTACAAACAAATGTCATTTTAAGCTGCATTGAAGGTTAAGATTGGCAGTAAACAAAATTCAGGAAACGTTTCCAACATTTTTTAATTTAGTACATAAGTCATTTGATCTTTGGGTACAAAAGATTCACGTGAATATCTTTTAAGCAGATTCTGCGGATGACGTAGAACGAATGAGGATTCATTGGAGGTGTACGTGAAGCATACAGAGGGAGACTGGGTACGGGGTCCATGAACGATTTAAAGGATTGACACATGGGGGGAGCGAGATGGAAAAGTGCACGAGAGTTGTTAATCTCTCTCTGTGGCTCTATGCCCTGCTGCCCGTCCATATGGTTACATGTATGTGTCTGTGAGAGAGAGAGAGCAAAAAATGGAAGAGGAAATTGGGGGCAAGGTGAATGACACATGCCGACATTCATATAACAGGATGGTTTGATTAAACAACAACCTGGATCTGTGTTATTGTGGCTGAAGGTTTTATCTGCGGTTTTAGATTCTCAGTCTGTCAGGAGAACAAAGACATGGCTTATGGCTTCAGACAACAGATTGC
Organism: Triplophysa siluroides; assembly: GCA_006030095.1. Classification (NCBI taxonomy): domain Eukaryota; kingdom Metazoa; phylum Chordata; class Actinopteri; order Cypriniformes; family Nemacheilidae; genus Triplophysa; species Triplophysa siluroides. The sequence continues at coordinate 2,742,539 of VCII01000139.1, read as the reverse complement.
TGCTTTATCTTAACCAGGAAAGCCTATTTTAATTAACATCTGCCTAAGCCCCTTAACGAAGGAACAAACAAGACAATTGTGTCCAATCTTTGCTTTGTCTGTATATCCGTAGAATTTTTTTCTCCTTAAACATATAAAACTGTACCGGAAAACTTACTTTAGCCAACAGCACACTGAGAAAAGCGAACCATACGTACTGTACATTTAATTGCAGATAACCATTACAACGTAATATCTATCATCTCAATATATTATACTTTACTTTCCTTCTCTAGTGTCTTTTGCAGCCTTGTAGAATAAAAATTGACATTCATTAGCTGAACACCTAATGCAGGAACATCATGACTTTAAAATGAAAGCCTTTCAGACATCACTTATAGAGAGGAATCAATGGGGAAATATGCATGCTGAAGTGAACTAGCACAGTTCCATCTCGGATGGTTTGTCTCTATGGAACCCCTTTGTTATGTAATATTAGGAGATGATGTTTTACTCTCAGGTTATCACTATAATTGCTTTTGATGGCTGATGCAGACAGTTACACTGCCCAAGAGAAGAGGGCAAGAGTGCCTGCCATTGTTTGCTATACAGTTCTGACAAGTTAGCTGTAAACTACTCTGACTACATTTACATTTACATTTATTCATTTGGCAGACGCTTTAGTCCAAAGTAGGAGAGCATATACACATTTTGTCAACACACTGAACAGTACTGTTACTAATCTGTTTACCTGTCGGTCTGTCTCTATCCATCTATCTGTCTGTTTTAGAGTTGTTTTTATAGTTGTGTTTTCAATTTTGTTTGAGTTTTATTACTATTTTAAATCAGCTTTTATTTTACATTTTTATTTTATGTTCATTTTAGTTTCATTTTTAGCTATTTTGATTTGTGCTTTTGTCATTTTATAATTTATTTATATAAGTTATTATGTAATATAATATTTTATTAATAATTTATTTGTTTATTTTATTGCCCCAGCTTAAACATATCGTAGTTTTTTCTTGTGTCAACATTTTCATATTTATTTATTTTAAGTTTATTTAGGCCAATTTTTTATTTTGTTTCTATAGTTTTCATAAACTACTAACCTTGGTCTGTCTGTCTGTCTGTTTGTGTGTCTGTATGTATGTCTATCTTTCTACATGTAGTTGCATGCCTGTATGTCCATCTGTCTATCTGGCTATTAATCTTTATGTATGTCTGTCTGTCTACCTGTCTGCCTGTCCATATGTATGTCTGTCTGTGTGTATGTCTATCTGTCTATATGTCCATATGTACGTCTGTCTGTAATAACTTGGTCTGTCTGTGTGTGTGTGTCTGTGCATCTGTCTATCTGTCTGGCTGTCTGTCTGTATGTATGTCTTTCTGTCTGTCTATCTATATATCTGTCTATTTATCTATATGTCTATCTGTCCATATGTTCGTCCGTCTGTCTGCCTGTCCATATGTACGTCTGTCTGTATGTATGTCTACCTGTCTATCTATCTACAGTATGTCTTCTCTGTCTGTCCCTATGTCCATCTGTCTATCTGTCCATATGTACGTCTGTATGTCTTTAATAACCTTGGTCTGTCTGTATGCATGTCTTTCTCTCTGTACTGTACTGTACTGTACTGTACTGTACTGTACTGTACTGTACTGTATCTGTCTATCTATCTATATTTCTATCTGTCTGTCTTCACTTCTACCTGCATGTCTATCTATATATCTGTCTGTATGTGCGCCTATCTATCTGTCTGTCTATGTAATTTTTCGATTGTAGTGCCCCAGCGGACGGTTGTGTGATTAAGCTGTGTTGGATCGTATTCAATACTGGGGTTAGGTGGGGTTATACGTGAGTGGCGTTTTCCATCACAGAAACTCAGAAGGTGTAATTTCATATCATCGACCGGTGCAAAGTTATTGCCTTTCTTCAAGTTCCCAACAGGATTTTATGTCTTTCACTAGCCGTGTAACGGAACCGTAGAGAAAGCAGCCCTTGTTCTCTTAGGGCCGTTATTGAGTTTGCACACCTGAGGTATTCCGATCAGTGCTCAGCAGTAAGTGAGATATACGGCCGTTGTCAATCCGAAGCCCTTTTTCTCTTTCTCGCCCTCTCTGGTATGGGGTGTGACAGGCATAAATATGGAGACAAAATGCTTTATTTTAAACCAGGTCCCCGGGGCATGGCACATCTCTTGGTGCTGTACACAATATTGTCTGTATGTGTCCATCCATTGATTTATCCTATTCCAGCTGGCCCTGAGAGAGATCTGCCCCAGCAATGGTCATAACATCATTCACTTTACAATCATTTGACTTAATCTACTTGTTTTCTTGTTACTATTATGCCACTCTCCCCCAATCTTTTAGTCCTGATTAAATGAACCGATGAATTCAACCACCTAATTATGAGCTCGGCCCACCCTGGCAACCACACCAAACTGTCTGGCCAAGTCCTACATGGCCCATCTCACATCTTAGAACTGGAACTAGGCCCACATTTATTTTAAATAGTGTAATTAAGAAGATTGCTTGGATTTTATCGTAGCAATGGTCAAATCAGACGCTACATTTAAGGTTCTGGTGATGGATGCACCACTATGTTTGGACCACCATATTTCTTTGTGTTCGAGGATGCAAAAGGGAAATTGTATGACGGTTTGCTTATGTTTGTGAAAATACTGTAGTGGCATTAGAGCAGTCGCGATTTCTTTAAGACTGCAAGGGAAGCTCAGCTTCCCCTATAATTGTCAAAAAATGAATGGTCAAATATATGTACTATTATGTTAACATTTTATTGACTAAAAATGCGTTAAACACGTTCATCTCGAACGAAAACAATTTCGTTCAGAATCAGCTACTTAGGTCGGCTGACTCGATTTCCTTCTCATTCATTCCCGTAGCGTACAGTGCATTACTCTGTTGAAGCCCAGCGTCCATTGACTTCAATGGGGCTGCTTTAAACAGTTTTTTTCAGTGCTTAGAAACAAGACGGTCATTGGATAATGCTGCGATTATGTCCCGCCCACGGACGCTCAGCGTCTCTGGGATGAATGGAGGAGTGGGCTGGCCCGGACTCCGAGCGTCTGCGTGATGATTGGAGGGTCTGTCATCTCTTTTTAATCCACTTTTATGTCCTAAAACGCTCGTTTTTTGGGGTCGACAGCTTATAAAAACGTATTTCTTGTTTTTTTTTTAGCTTGTTTGCTATACACATTGTCACATATCAGCTTTTAGACATTTTTTTTTTTTTTTTATAAATCATAAATGACAAGGAGGCGGCAGCTTCTCGCAATGCAAAGAGACGGTTGGTGTGGGCGTGGGCGTGGTCTTCAGATTATGACGCGTATCACTCTGTGTCTCCATTTCCAACTCAGTCCCATCGCGGATTTTGCATGTGTAGTCGAAAGACAAACTGCTGCAACCTTCATCGTATATTTCACACAATTTCACACCACATTCATTGTTTCAGTTTAACGTAATTCCCACATTTCCTCCCGTTGAGTTAAATATATATATATATATATTAGATCGTTTGTTCATTAATTCATATAGTCACCCGTAACACAATGGGCCAAGGCCGTTTAAGCAGCCTATCTCTGCTGGCCATTGAGAGGACACTGGTCAGGTCACTGGAAAAGACGCCTAGTTGGTACGACAGGGTTACAGAGCATTTTCTTGAAAAGGAACGTAGGGCAGAATTTACATATAAATAAATGGACAATTTTTATGATTTAGGCCGAAAATGAGCTTCCCCTCTTTAAAAGATCAGCAGCCGCCACTGCATTAGAGAAATGTGTTTTGGTCGTTTGTTTGTTGGTTATCAAATCAGGCCTCTTGCAAATACCTGTCTCCGTTACAGCAACACAGCATTGTACATCAGCGACACAACAGTACAGATGCACATGTACTTCTAAATGAATCAAGTCAAAAAGGCCACAATCTAAAAAGACTCTTTTGTAGATGTGATTATTCAGTCTCCTTTACCTGACTTTGCGTTCCTAATTGGCACTGGGACGATGATGACACGTTCATTGTGTGGTCATATATCTTGCTGACCTACTTGTGTATATGTGTGTGCGTTTTCACAGGTGTAAAAGGAGCGTCACACTATGGTCTCTCCGCCGAGAGGAAGCGGCGCTCTCAGGAGGGAGATTGTACCGATAGCACCTCTGAGCTCACCGTGGCAGCCCTGCCCGGAGAGGGATGCCCCTCCTCTGCTATTGCCCTCCTATCAGATGAGCCCGGCCTGGTCAACCCTGCCTACGAGCCCAGTGTGGAAGACAACAGCCAATCGGGTAGCACCACCAGCCTGGCGGCACGCAGTTCCAGGAAGAGTGAGTGTGAGTGCACACATTGTGTGTGTATTTATGTATTTGTCTGTGCAGTAGTGTGTTTTGTCTTCAACCATGCAAATCTTTCTTTGTATTTTTGTCTCGACTGTTGAGTAAATATTTTAAGATTTTTAAATGAAGATACATTTAGTTAGCGTGACATAATAGGCTGTATGAAATCTATCCTTAAAATAAGATTCTAACATTTATTAAAAAATTTATATAAAATTAACAAAATCAAAATGATCTGCCAGTGGGATAAGAAAAATGTGTTTTGTAAGAGGTAATTCATGTTTGTTTTTCTTACCCCACTGGTAGGTTTAACATAAACGTACTTGATATTATATTTTCTTTCAGAATCTGTAATATCTGTAATATATAGGTCACTTTTCTTGTCAACTAAATATTTAGGTCACTTGTATCCTGATTGAAGAATTTTTAGGTATTTGTACATTGAAAAAACAAAAATACTAAAAGACACTGCATGTCTACTTGTGAATTTTGACCAAAAAACTTTTAGCAAATATTCTGATAAGGGTAGGTATGTGGGTATGTGTTTAGGTAAAAAAAAAAATTCATTCTGTAAACTACTAACAATATTTCTACCAAATGTAAAAAAATGTATTGTTTCTATTTGCATTCATTTGCAGAAAATGAAGGTGAAAATAACAGAAAAGATGCTCACAAACTGCAAAGAAAAAATTTATATTCACTTTTAAGCAATACAGCAGTAATATTTATACTTGTATTTAGGAAAAGTTCAACAATTGTTTTTTTTATGCAATAACCTCGATTTTAATTACAGTTTTCATGTTTCCTGTCATGTTTCAGTCGTTCACATTGCTGTCAACAGACACTGGAATGGCCACAATAAATCTAGAAATGCGGATTAAATAAAAATTTGAAACGTTCTCTTAATTTTGTCCCATGCACGGCTGTATACTTATATAACTATTTTCGCTTTAACATTTATAGAGACGACCAATCTCACAAATGTCAATTGTGCAAAGTTGTCCTCTGTGCACCTTTCGTGTCATTTAATGCGAAATCAATAAAATTGCTTGTCTGAAAAGTTTTAAGGCCCAGATGAGACACTCAATTGGTATCACTGTTAAAGAAACACGGAGCAGGAGAGGAGAATAAGTTCAAATATGCTGTATGAATACTTTATGAGGTCTGTTCCTGACCTCCACAAAGTAGCTCAGATATGTTGCATTGTCTGACATCCCCTGGAAATGATTGTGAATCCTGGAGAATGGACGGTGGCTGCACCAGCATTTCTGACTTTGGAGCTGGAAACAGAATGACGCTACAGCCAGACAAGCTGTCGACCCCTAAACCAACCAATGCCACAGTCCATTAGAGACTGTAAAGGAGAGCAAAAGACAGCCAGAAAGAATTATATAAAATGTTAAAGAGGGCAATGATCATGCATAAATAACAGTATCATTGCTGGTTTTAACTGGTCTCCAGCCTGGTCTAGCCTTATTTACTGGTTTTAGGAGGATTTCGGTCATTTTAGCATGCCTAACTGGGAGATCTAACTGGACCTATACTAAGAGCTTAAACAGCTTTTGCTGGCTTGATATTTAGGTTGTTTGAAGGGTCTGAAAGTTTTTCCTGCAATGTTTCAAGTTACACAGACATGCAGATAAAGTTTTATGCTGGTTCAGGTCTGACCTAAAGAAAACAGCACTGGCCACATTAAAATTAGAATTTTACTGCGGTACACAAAGCAGGTGCTGCTTATTCTGAGGTTCATCGCAGGCGCATTTTATTCCAATGATCAAACAACAAGGGCTCAATATGATCGGCTGCTCTGTGTTGTCTCTGGTTGGTTGTAGTGGAGAGTATATTGTGTGAGGGACAGGCATGTGTACCTCTCTCGCACTCACTTTCTTCGTCATCTCTTTCACTCACAGATCGCAACTTTGACCGATCATCAGTGCGCAGTCGCTCTTTCCGGCGACTGAATCGAGCGTTCAGTGTCCTGAGGAGGACTAAGAGTGGGACAGTAGTGGCCAATGAGACCACCGAGGAGAGAGACAACCTCAGAAATGCCCACATACCACCAGAGGGTGAGTTCTTGTGCGTCTGGTAAATATTGCTTTTGCAACTTTATGCACTGTAGACTTTGCTTTAAAAAAACATTCTGGTCGCCAGTCTGGTTGGTTTTCAGCTGGTCTCTCAGCCTGGAAATGCTAAAAAATGAGCAAAATCCTAAAACTATGTCTAGACTAGTTTAGACCAACAAACCAGCTTACACTGTAAAAATACAATTGGTAAAAATACGGATAAAGTACTGGCAGAAAAGGACTAGTACATTTTCCTTTATTTTACGGACATTTCCATTAACGCAATTTAATGCCATGCTAAATGTAAAATACAGGTAAATAAACTGTAAAAATGAATACGGAGAAAGTGTAGGCTATGCTTTTTCAGCAAGGACATGAGCACAACTTTTATTTTTAGTAGATGTGTTTAAAACTAGTTATGAAGTGTCCCTGTTCTGTGATTACTTATGCTTTATAGTATCCTTACTGAATAAACTGTATCTACTGAACATTGTTACAACTAGGTTTTTGAGCATCAACAAAGGTAAATAAGGGCCCACATATGCCAAATTTGTTTAAATTCCGTTCACTTAAATGGTCTATAAATACTGAAGTTAAAAGTCCCACTGGCATTGTTAAGCTACACAAAACAAAAAAACCAAAGCATGTTCGGATTGAACTTTGAATGTCCTGACAGCTATTATCATTTATTCAATAACATGCTAAAACAATATCAGCGGATAATAAAGGAGAAAGAGATTGTGTCAGAAGGTGACAGTCTGGTTTGGGTCTGTTCACCACCGCAATCGCATATGGTCCTTTAATAATGCAGATGGAGCCTGACGAGGCTTGTCAGAGAGAGAGAGAGAGAGAGAGAGTGAGAGAGAGAGAGTGAGAGAGTGAGGGAAATGAGTTTGTGTGCTGGGACAGAGGGATTGAACAGCTTTCTGAATGAAAAAGGTGAAGTGGGTTTGGGAGATTGAAAATGAGTGGTGGAAATTCCAAGGGGGTTAAAGAAGGATGTAAGTGTGTGTGTGCGTGCGTGTGTTATGTAACACCCTCAGGTTGCTGTATATAGTAATGAGCTTCACTTTCTTTCTCCCTGCAAGCAATCAGAACAGATGAGGAGAAAATATTGACTTTGAAAGAGAGAAACTGCAGATCGTTGAGAACAGGGCGAGCGAGAGAGGGTAATGGAGAAATGATGGTTAGATAAAAAGAAGAGAAAAATCACAGATTGTTAGCAAATCCATGTAGTGTAATACACAGTACAATTCCTTCACCCTGCGGAGCGAATTTGATAAACATACAGAAGGTATAGAAGTATTTGTATCTTAAAATTATTTAATTTTCTATGGTGCATCCCCTGGAACCTACCAAACCTCTATGTTTTTAAATGCGCACCTTTCGAAATGCTATCTTTCGTACCAACAAATGGCACTTCCACTTTCTGTTTACCTCCAGCTTCATGGCAGCAGATTTATGCTTTAGTTGTGGGTCATTTCCTCAGACAGAGATTAATACAGTCTGGGATTTGATTTCCTCCATTACAATTCTTTTTGGTTTAGAAATGAGTCTGTGTTTTGTTTGAGAGGCTCTAATGGCATTAATTGTTTTTCCTTTTTCTTCTCTTTTTTTCAACTATGAAGTCATGTTTGGCTCTGCGTTTGTCTAAACAGATGCCCTGTTTGAAGCACACATTCTGTTTGGCACTCCATGATCCTCACTGAATATTGACTCTCTCTCTCTCTCTCTCTCTCTCTCTCGTCCGACTCATACAGTATTTGCATTACCTCAGCTGCATCATTTAATCCCTGATGGAGAGGTCACCAGTATTAAGATCACCAGAGCAGATCCTTGTGAACCTTTGGCTATCAGCATCGTCGGGGGCAACGAGACGCCTCTGGTCCGCATCCTCATTCAGGACATCTACAGAGAGGGGGTCATTGCTCGAGATGGAAGACTCCTTCCCGGAGATATGATCCTCAAGGTGTGCATGTACATGTTTTAGTCATAGCTTGAGCTCAGATGGAATCTGTGAACTTACATGTTCTGTACTAACAAAGTTGCAAAAAGTACCTGCTAGACCCTACACTATTTCTTCCCGTCTTTTATATCATTTCTCTCTCTATCCCTCTTTCAGGTCAATGGTATTGACATCAGTAACGTGCCTCACTGTTACGCAATGGCTGCACTGAAGCAGCCCTGCACGCTGTTGCGCCTGACCGTACTGCGGGAGCAGCGTCACCGTTACCGTTCCCACCACCACTCCCCCTCTGAGGGTTTTCCCACCCACACCGCCACCATCCGGGACGACAGCCTGCACGTGGTCCTCGTGAAGAGGGCTCCGGATGAACAACTGGGCATCAAGTTGGTGCGTAGGCCAGATGAACACGGCGTCTTCATCTTCCACCTACTGGAAGGGGGGCTGGCCTCCCGTGACGGAAGGCTGAGGATAGATGATCGTGTGCTTGCGATCAACGGGCACGACCTGAGATACGGAGCTCCAGAGCATGCCGCGCTGCTTATTCAGGTGAGCTGCGATGGGCAGGGGGCCAGCAATGTAAGTCGCAAATGCAAAATTTGCATGAAAATAGTCAGAAGATATGGCTGGGGGCTAACCAGACAATCCTTGACCACATAGACAGTGCATTGTAACAGTATATAGGCCTAAGTTAGTGATTTAATATGTATTTCCGTCTGGTGGGTTTTCAAGTCTTAAAGTTGTTTTTGCAGCTCGCTGCTTCCTGTCTGGTATAGATTGGTCTCCAAGGAGCCAAGATGGCCGCTCACAGCAGGCAGTTTCTGACATAGATAAACTACTAGCAGGAAATTTATTAAATTAGTCCAATTACAGTGATAACAAGCTAGACCCACTCAATTAAGTGGCAGCGACAGGGCATTAGACTCCCAAGACCGCCATGGGCCCACAATGTGAGTGTGTGGGTGTGTGCTTTAGACTAACACAAGCTACAGGGTTGTCAGAGGGAAAGGTTAATGAAGAAAAAAGCCCAGATGCACTCACATGGAACAACAAGGATGGATAAGAAAAAGAGCAAAAGAGAAATAACTCAAAGAGAGAAAAACTTAATGCACTTTTTTAGCACAGACACAAACTGAAGCACTTTTTTAGCACAGTTCCCAAATCTCCATATATATTGGTTTTCTTTTAATAAGTACACACGGCTCGGATATAATCACACATTCACACGGAGTTTGAGCTGTAGGGCACCGGCAGTCATCACAACATCTGGTAATTGTGGTTCCTAGACTTCCATATAGTAATGGGACATTACACACCCACCCACACACACACTCTCTCTCTCTCTCTTGGGTATGAACAAGCTATTTTGAATTTTAATTGTTTGAGAATTGAGAACTCCTTAGGGAAGATGTTGTCCTCTGTTTGCTCCCCTCATGGGATCGGAAAGTTGATGTTTTTTATGATTTGCTCTTTTAGTTGGTTTGAGAAGGTCTACCTTCTCTCCCAGCCTGGCAAACTGGTGTTTGGCTGGTATTCCAGTTGGATAAGTTGGTTTATTGTTGGCCGGTCATCTAGACTGGCACAGTCGCCGAATCCCTCTAAAACCACATAAACCAGATGAACCAGTTTAAGCTGTTTTATCACCAGTGAGGCTTAAAGGGATAGTTCAATTCCAAAATAAAAATTCTGTAATCATTTATTCATGTTGTTCAAAACCTGTATATGACTCTTTCTTCTGTGAGACACAGATGATGATACCATTTGATATGGGCACAAAACCACCGAGACATTTCTTAAAATATAAAAAATGCCATTCAATAGAAATACAATGGAGGTCAATGGGGGGCCAATGTCGTTTGGTTACCAACATTCATCAAAATATCTTCTTTTGTGTCATACAGGTTTAATATGACATGTTTGTGCATAAATGATGAATACATTTTGGGTGAACTACCCCTTTAAAGCATCTAAAATGAGCCACTACAAAGCTAGACTTAAAAGGTACATGCCATGTATTCTGCAGGCGAGTGAAGACCGCGTCCATTTCATCGTGTCCCGCCAGACTCACATCCCCACTCCAGACATCCTCCAGGAGGCACCATGGAACACGGAAGGACCACCACCCTACTCTCCTGTAGATATCGAGCAGGCTTTACTAGTGAGTCTCAAGCACACGACACAAGCAGCATCCTGTCTTTATTTCCCTAATCCTCTACAGCTCTTCATAGAGATACTCTCAATGGGAAAAAAGGATTTGAAAGCCTATTACTCCAACATCAAAGAATCGAGCAATCAGCCAGCTTACAAAACACACGCAATCCTATAAATATATTACTCTCTGAACCTATTAATGAGAGAAAAGACAGCAGGGGAAAACACAGCCATGTCAGAGAGGATTTCTTCGCACCTTTAAAATGGGATTTTCTGCTGCTCGGTATTTGCACTGACAACTTCCCCTGTTCTAATAAAATTCAACTTCACAGCTATTCATTACTCTCTCTCTCTCTCTCTCTCTGTCTTTCTATCACTTTTCAACCTCTCCGTAACTGTTGTTAATTCTCTTTTACACTGTGTGAAAGGTGGAAACGTTCTGGCTTCCCATAATAAGAGGTTTTTCCCTCCCCTTTAAATTAGCCACGGCCTAACACACACTTTCTCCGGCGATAAGCCGTATGCACAATACAGATCAGATTTTCTGTAGCCCGAGGCGCAGACTAAATACAAACAGCCCTTTTATTGAACTTTAATAACGCTTTTTATTAAGTTAGAACTTAGCGACTGCGTTTGTTGTTTTTGGAGGTGGTCCAAGGCTAAATGTGGCTGCGGTCAGCGATATCGCAGCATCCTGCAAGCTCACCATTTATTACAAACACACACACAGGCTTCAGGCAGTCGTGTGATTTGAAGTTGTTGTTTTAGTTGGCGTGTCAGAAAAGTGTAGATTTAGTGGGTTAGAGCATAACAATACGTCAGATACATAAACCTTGCAAACACACTTTTCGTTTCCATGTCATTCCAAACTTGTATAGCTTTCTTAGTTCTGCAGAACACAAAAGAAGAGATTTTAAAGAACTTTGGTAATCGTACAATACTGACACCCATAGACTTCCATTGAATGGACAAAATCACATTTCTCAAAAAAAACTTATTTTGTGTTCCAGAAAGAAAGTCATATCATAAGTGGATACATATTTTTCAAACATTTCAGAAGGAACTTTTTATTCTGTTAGTTTTAATAAGAACAATCAGTGCCCAAATTTGAAAACACATTTATATTGTCTCCCCACTCCAGGATTCGTGTCAAAAACCTGCGTGTTACGAGAAGGCTGTGACTCTACTAAAGGAGCCTCATGATTCTTTGGGCATGACGGTCGCCGGCGGGATGAGCAGCAGGGGATGGGACCTGCCCGTCTATGTCACCAACGTCGACCCCAGCGGTGTCGTGGGTCAAGAGGGCTCCATACGCAAAGGTAAGACCTCAAAGAGTGTGTTTAACCTATTCAGACACAGCTGACAAAGGCAGGCACACCTGTGTCCAAGGTGCCCCTCTGATCTTTCCGTCACTCGCTTTGAATGCGAGTAAATAAACACAAACAAAGACACAGCTGCTAATGCATATGTATAACCGCCGTCAGTTCTGCAAATATATGCATATAACACTGGAAAATGACACACTTGTGCGGCAACATGCTCCCACTCACATGTCTGCAATACAGGCAAAGCTGTCTCTCTGTCATATACACATATCCGCGCCTACTGTGCGTGTTACCGATTTGGAGGTTTTTATTTTTGTCATGTGTGACATCCATGTAGGTGTGTGAAATCAGAGGTGTGATCATGTACAGGCAGTTTTTTGTTGGCATACAGACACACAATTATACCACAAGGCAGATAACGGTGGTTTTTCAATTATACTCAAGGACAAAAAGCATGCCCAAAAGTATAATTCTGTTCTTTAAACACCTTTGCCTACACTGTAAAAAATAACTTAATATAATAATAAAATAATTTAACAGAATTTTTCCTAAAAAATACCTAAACCTAACAGCTCCCTTACTAACTATTAATAAGCAACAAGTTAAGCTTTCCTGTAGCTCAGTGGTAAGAGCATGGCGCTAACAATGCCAAGGTCGTGGGTTAGACCCCAGGGGATTGCACAAACTTAGAAACAAATGTATAGGATAATGCAATGTAAGTCGCTTTGGATAAAAGCGTCTGCCAAATGCATAAATGTAAATGAGTTTATTGGGGGAAAAGTTGTAGTAAATGGTCTTTTAATAGCGAAAATTGTCCCCTATACTGAAGTGTGACCGAATTTATTTTTACCGTGTACAGAACTAGTTGTCCTTCCCGATCTGTATGCAGTTAGTAGAATAAAAATACAAAGAAAAGTATATTTTCGCAGTATGTAGTTTGCTAATGATAGTTGATATACAGTATGCATATATTGTTATATCCCTTATTAAGTCTAATAAGGCAGATCATTTGAGGACTTTATTGCTTTACAGTTCTGGGAAACCATCCCATTAAACTAGATTTACTTGTTTTTCTTGTAGTAAAATCTGCAAATAAAAGATATACATATCCGCTGGTGTACATTGAAGTTTTATTCTGTATCTTTTAGAGATGCAACGAAACTAAATTTCTCCACCGATACGATTATTCAGAGTGACATCTGCTGATGCCGATTCTGAAGATTAAATTAATTTTCTTCAATTTCTGAATGTTATTAATTCATATAAGGACTATTAATATTAAACATCAAATCGGTGATGTTTCTTTAAATTTTTAATATACAGGGCACAATTTCATTGCATTTCCTATCCTCTTTTGATTGACAGGATAATCGGCCCTGATTATCGGCGGTGTTTAATAGAAATTGCTTTTATCGACTGATAATAATTATTGGCTGATATATTATCTCTTTTATTCAGTTGATAGGTAAAAAGTTCAGTAAAATAAATAAATAATGTTACAGCTTTTAGGACCTTTTGCTATAATAACCATTTATGTTGGATCCCCTCTTGGCCTGATGTTAGGGATAATTGGGGGGCTTATGACTGGAACTGGGGGGATCTCTATGCCATAATTTGAACGTTGAATAAGCTAAATGTTTAAAGAATAAAATAATTTAGAACTTCAAATTTAATCTATATTGTGTACATCTGAAGACAACATGAAAAAGTGTACCCAATCATTTTAGGAGTTAAACACAAATTTTAAGGAGAAATGTAAAAATCATGTGTTTGCAATTTTACAGAATATGTATAAAAATAGCCTATAAGTCTATAAGACTGTATTCTAAGGCTATGAAACCAAATGATATAGCTTTCCCTAAAAAACTGAAATAGAAACCGAATAAGAAACCGAATTTCCATCTTCCATTTATCCTTTAAAGAGTACATAACATGAGATCATGGAAATGATATTTCATGCATTGTGTAAAGTTGCCTTGAAAGTAAGAAGTCTGCCAAGTTGTAAATCCGAAGGTGAATGAATAACAAAGTTATTGGCTTGGAAATATCACGCAAACTTGTCCGATTCGCGAACCGCCACGGATTTACATCACTCCATATAGTCCCCGTCTACGTTTCGGTTGGACTGCCCGCGAAAACTTCACTCTTCTCCCCCAAACACTGTAGCTCGTGAGCCTCATTCGCGGTAGACCAATCACAGCAGACTAGACCATCTGACCAATCACATCAGACTAGGCTAGCGGAAAGAAGGGGATTAGACAGATGAAGATTAACTGCCTATTATTACGAAATAAAAGTGCTTTCAGGCCTTCTATGTACATACACTTGTTGTTGGACACTCCATAAACCAAAGTAGGACCTTAAAAATCCCTAGTTATGTACTCTTTAATGAATGGACTGTTTCCGATCACATTGTGCCTGATACAACAATGCATGTTGTTCTAAAAAGTTGTTTTCATAATCTTTCTTCACAGTGTAACCATGTGTTCTCCCTCTAAAGAAATATTACAAGGCTGCACAGCCAGGGAAGAATAACATTAACCAATAACATTCCAGCAAACTTTTCACAATCCAATCATATCCAGATGGATGAAACCCAGTCCAGCTCTACATTATTTCCCCATTAAATCTGGTTTCACTCTGAATAGAAATGCCTTCATGTTGTCTTTCTGGTGCAAGAGGAATATTCTATTCAATAAAAAATGAATTATTAAACATAAACACTCCTGCAACATCCAATCAAAAGCAATCATTTGATCGCCATAGTAACGTCGCTGTCTCATCTCCTAGGTGACATCTTGCTCAACGTAAATGGGGTTGATCTGACGGGTGTGACTCGGAGCGAGGCTGTGGCTAACCTAAAGAACACCTCATCCCCGGTGGTCCTGCAGGTGCTGGAAATGACTCTACCCAATGAGAGCTCCCTGGACTGCATGCCCCCTCTGCATTCCCCCTGCGCTCTTTCGCCCTCTCCGTCCGGAGATATCAAACTACCCCTGCCTAATGATGACTACTCCCCCCTCTGGGTGTCCTGGCTCCAGCTGCCCAGGTAAAATAAAAACTTATGATGAATCGTAGTCAAGTCGACTTGTGAGAGAGGGATGTGCCATTGGACAAAGATCCTGATATACTTCACGCTTAATTCAACAGCAAAAGACATTAAAAGTCTATGCTTTACCTCATTCTCCTTGCCTAGAGGACAACTATAGCAAAAATGTATGCAGCTTACCCAACTCTCACAAATTAAATTTGACACAACGTTCTCGGGGAAGTACAGTCTTTTCAATATATCATACTGGGTGCATGGATCTTATTTTCACAACCCACTGAACAAACCAATGAAATCCACTCAAAATAAATTTAAGACATCCAGGTACCACATCTGACTGCACTTCTTCCCTGACAGCATCACCGTGTTTTATTCAAGTCAAATTCAATCTGCTGTCTACACTGATCAGGGTCTATTGTGTATAGGTCTGTTTTCTCTTTTCTCACTTTTCCCACTTAAATCCCTCTTATTTTCTTTTCACAAGTAGCTTTTTTTCTCACTCCCGTGTATTTACTACATTTGTTTGAACAGAAGAGTTAGTACCCTTGATGAAGAGAGAGAGAGAGAGAGAGAGAGAGAGAGAGAGAGCATTAAGGAGATCAGAAGAGAGGGTTTTAAACATGCACATACAGCACTTTCTTCCTCTCTCTCGATCCTCTGACTTCTCATACATCCACTCTCAACCTGAGCTCAGAGCTTTCCTGCTGTTAGCTGTCAGACACGGTTGATATCCAGCCTTCAACATTTTAAAGATCCGTAACAATGAATTTCCTGCAGGGACTGAAAGACTTCAAATACAAAATGAGACCTTCAGTGTTGTTTACCTGTTGACCTTTCATGTACCGTGAACCTTCTGTCTATTCCAGGCACATTTACTGCTGTAAGGACATTGTCCTCCGCAGGAGCACGTCTGGCAGTCTGGGTTTCAGTATTGTGGGTGGACAGGAGGAACTCAACTGTAACCAGTCATTCTTCATACGCTCCATCGTAGAGGGCACGCCTGCGTATAATGATGGCAGGATACGGTACAGATACTTGGAATATTTTGTTTTTGCTATTGCAGTTTTACTCATTTGTACGTATTTTTCTTAATTATTTAATATATATAATATTAATTATTTGACTTTTCAAAATCCAACTGCAGTTGGAAGCTGTATGTAGTGGAAGTTTATTCAATGCTTGAAGAAAATGTTGAAGAAACAAAGGACTTCATGTAGTAACGTGTCCTGTATTTTTTTCATTAGCTGTGGGGATATCCTGCTGGAGGTGAATGGGACGAGCACCTGGGGAATGACGCACACAGCCCTGGTGCGTCTGCTCAAGGAACTGAGAGGACGAATCACGCTCACCATCGTTTCTTGGCCTGGTAGCCTGCTATAGGACTACTCTGCATGGGGGCGGAGCTTACAATACAGACCATATAATGTATATGACAACAAAAATGGATTTAAAATACAAGACTTCCTTTAAAGGCAGAGCTTATGGAATAGACTGCCTAGGAAGCTGGACATGACACATGGACCTCACCCAGGTACTGGGGGCTTTGACAGACTCTACACGAGAGAGGAGGCGGAGCTAATGACTGCCCCGCCCTCAAGAAGCACGTTTATGAGACTCCAAATTAAGAGGCGCTTTCGCGATTGCCCCTTTGTCAGTGAGCAAAGCATAAAGATAACATCTGCCAATGAGAAAAGTGCATGAGAGGAAGAACACGTCATTTGTTGACGGAGGGTGGAGCTTGTAGAACTATACTATAGAGATGGGTCTAAAACACACTATTCAGGAGGACAGAGTTTTGAAGAACTTTGAAGATGCAACAGCGGACACCTGTCAATGAATGAGTCAGAAATAGATGTATAAACATTATGGGCACTGTGCTATATGTAGTCAGATTGTGTGACTATCGTCGTTTCATAGAGGCAGATGGGGAGCGTGTGAGGCGCTTCTGTTGGGCGAATGATGTCAAGACTCAGAGAAATGCTGGGATGTGTGAGGTTTGGGCGGTGAACACAAACGTTGCCAATTCCATTAGTTTTACATGTTAGAAAATGCATTTGACGCACATTCTTTACTATAAATGTCGGTGTCTGAAAAAAGATAAATTCAAGCACTTGTACTATGAGTAATAATACGGTTTTATTTATCTGTTTCTATGGCTTTCGGATATCAGCTTTGTTTCTTGTTCTGAAAGTGGTTTATTCTCTCCATCCGCTGGCTTGGAGAGACGTTTGCCAAGTAGTTCTATGTTGGTACGTTTCAGATGCTGTTGCAAACGAAAACAAACTATAATGAGTAATAAAAAAAGAATAGCAACTGAAAAAAGAATAAGCAATGTTCATAATCTATTTTCTAAATGGACTATAACTTATGCTCATAATGATAATGTGAGATTTTGGCGGCCTTGCTGATTTTATTTTTTAATATGGAAAAGAAAAAAGAGAGAATGATGTGTGAAAGGTGCGTGTTTGTGTGTTTAGGTATCATTGTGGGTAAGATGCTTGCTCTAGCATCTCATGCTTTGGCTTGTGCAGTATACTGTATCTGTTGGTACCTTTGGTTCAATGATCAATAAAGTCATTCTACAAGGACACTTGGGTGATATTTCTTGGCGTGCAATGTGCGCGTAAATGTCAGTGTACAGGAAGACCTTGACAGAAGGTCAGTTACTGCCGCTAGCGTTCTCCACAATGAATCACAGTTCACACAAATTCACCTTCACCTTATCATGTTTATATTATTTGGTTTCAACAAAATATACATTTGGCACAACAAAAACACCATTTCGTATTATCCAGTCATTTTAAATGAATAAATTAATTCATAAATTAAAAATAGCGGGCCCCTTGGGCCACTTTGTACCTTTCATCAAGATGTATTCAGGAAATTAAATCGCTAAAAATTTAACATAAATTGGCTTATTGAGTGTTTGGCATCTGATTGGTCAAAATCGATTACCAGTTGGTCACTCCACGGTCGGTCGTTCTGACTGGTAAATGGACTGATGGTCTTTCACTAAAGACCCCCCTATTGGTCATCAAACAGGTTCACCAACTGCTGAAGGAATTATTCCGTGGCTTCCGATTGGTTCTCCTGATCCATACTGTGCTCCTCGCTGGGCTCCCTGCTTTCATGGTTATGTCTGGAGCGCTTGTGCCTGTGTCTCCTGTGGCTATCTGCGTCATCGCTATCATGACGTCTCCTACTGCTGCCACTAATGAGAACATCAGAGGAAGGAACGTATAAAAATATATAATATATACAGTATCAGTATGATGCTTATATGTTTTCTTTAATCTTATAAACACAAAATAAAACACATAAAATTCAATAACCAAATTCAATCGCATCAACAAAATAGCTGTACATAATGGGAATATAAGATATCATTAGAATAAAAAATTCAATACTTTTTACTGAATAAATATCAGTGTGTAACATTATCATAACAATCGATGTTTTACATAAAACATGGGAGAATTTATTATGGGGACATTTTTTCCTTCACATAATGATAATTTAAATTTATGCATTTGGCAGACACTTTTTTCCAAAGCAACTGCATTGGTTTGATTCGATTTAGAGCCACGGTCTACCAATACTGGTGACTAGAAAAGTATCTGTCACCTCTGGTTGCATTGGTAGTTTCTGACATTTCATACCCGTGTGAGGATCTGTGTCGCTCGCTCCTGTCTCGGTGTCTTCTCTCTCGACATCTGTCACTTTCTCCGTCTCTTCCTGAGCTTTCTCGATTCCTCTCTCTGCCGTAATGACTGTGATCTCTGTGTCGAGATGGGCGTTCCTCTTCACTGCACACAACCGCACACATTAGTAATGAGGGAAAATAGCGCTCACTGTCAGACACGATGTGCTCACTTACAGGTAATTATTAATCCGATCAACAAACGCGTCAAGCATGCATTGCTCAGAATTGCATTTACTTTGCATTGGGATGACACGAGGGTAAGTCAATTATGAAAAATATATATATTTTAAGGTGAACTTTACCTTTCATACAACAAAAATAATACAACCAACAGAACAGTTACAACCGAATCAAAATGTTAAACGAATATATTTAAGAATAATAATAAAAAAAATTAATAAAAATGAAACTGCAAGTGCTGCTGGACCAGTGTTTACATCATGCGAAGTGGTCTATAGTCTATCACTTATATAGGTCTATAAGTGGTCTATAGTCCAATGCATTTCCATTCTAAAAAGAATCCAATTGTAGCTATTATAATGTTTCTCAATGAAAGCTTGCAAGTGCACAATTGCGACGTGTTGGGCACGATAAGAGAGACACAGAAGCGCACAGATTTCACACAGTGATCTCTCTGTAATTAGAGTCAGTTGAAACCTCCGGCCCTCAGGTGATGTGATATAGATTAATCCTGGAAACACTAATTACATGACAGGGCACAAAAGAGCTTGTGCTGGAATGGTGTGTGATTGTTCCACTTTTGTTTTAGTTAAGCAACTGCCACGTTTCCTCTCTCTGTGCATTCTTCACTGTTAGTCAAACCATCTCTATGTTACTGTCAGCAGCGTGCGCTCATATCCCAGCATGCATCTGTGCCGGTGTGCCGCAGTTCCAAATACTTCTCAATCTTATTAATACTGATTACAACTGTGTACCTAGAGACTGTGCATAAATGCACCATGAGTAAGACATCACATGATGCTATGAGTCTCCGAGTGTGTGTGTGTGTGTCGTGCCAGCTGGCCTAAAGAAGGGCCTGTCCTCCTAGCCAAGGGAATGAGATCATATCTAGGGGACAAGTGCTTACCAAATGTCCAGCTAGGTGTTGAGAGCACCTCCAACAAGATAAAAAGTGATAGCGTTTCAACCCGGAATTCTAGGCGTTTATCTAACATCGGACCAGTGTTACATTTTTTTGGAGGATCTATTGACAGAAGCGCAAACTTAACCATCGTTGCGTCCGAAATTGCATACTGTGACAGTACGTACTGACTATGAATAAGAACCTACCTATTGACCGTTAAAACAGTATGTTCTATATAGTCTGAGTGGGAGTAGTATGAATACATTTCGGACATACTGCATCCGCCATGTTTTATGTGACCCGTATGCTCTTTGACCTATGATGTATTAACAACAACCTGTATGTAGGCGCTGATGAAAACCTCATTTACTTACAAGAAATTAATTTATTGGCACTTACATTAAAAACAGACATCCGCCTTGAAGTTTTCCGCTGTTTTTATTTGATTTACTTTCGAAATTTGACTCTTGCTCAGCTCGTGGCATCATGGGATAAGTGTCCATCCGATCCACACTCACAAGTCTCGGCGGAAGCAGTAGACCATCAGCGTATTTCTCGCCTACTGATTTTTGCATACTGAGGTTTCGGACATACCATTCGTGACTCATAATTGTTTTTGCCTACTATATAGTGTGGAAGTAGGTGCTTTCGGATGCAGGGTTTGTCTTCAGAAGTGTATTAAGACCTTACATAATGAAGCGTTATGTTTTTATTACCTTAGAATGAGCTATTCCTAGGCCTACATACACCGCGGTTCCTCTTGCATGGAATTCAACATGTTATTTCGACAGGAGCCCTAAACGGACAAACTGCTCTAAAGAGCATGTTTCGTAAATGCGTCTCCTTCAGCAAAGAAGCATAAATGTGACGACATCTTTGTCCTGTGAGAGCCACCGTAGTTCTTCGAAAGGGAGGAGTGAGCCATTGGTTGCAATTCGCAACCTCACCACTAGAAATGTCATAAACTGGACCTTTAATATTATCAGCCCCAAAGTGGAAAATGAAACCAACCGGGGCAGTTCAGCACGGAATGTAACGGTTAAGCAACCAGAATGGTTTTGCCCTACAGTACGAAAAGTGGTTTTGGATTGTTATTACTCTGCATGTTTTAAAGACGAAATACACGAAAGGTTCTCAGGCAGCATATGCTTAAGAGATGGGAGACGTTCTCTCTGCATGGTGGAGAATCAAGCATTTTGTGTGTTCCAGAGTGTGGTGGAGAATGTTGTACTTCACTCAGCATGTGGTAGACAGAGATTGATCGCTACGGTTCTGTGTTGGTCTTGGTGTATAAAACCTGTGATGGAGAACAGGTTTGTCAGTGTATAGCAGAGAGACCTCGAGGGCTGAATAAATATGTTGGTCAGTAGGCCCTCTGCGCAACAGCACAGGCGCTAAGCTGCTAACATACTCTCAAAGCCTTGGCAAGAGTGGGTGCGTATGACAGCTTCAGTCCTAGTTTATGCGATGCCCGGCCAAAAGTGTGTGTGTCCTTGCACAAGCCCAGCAATGAATCAGAAGAGTCGTGTTGAGATTTGGCAGTCGTTTTATTTAACATGTTTTCAACGGAAACACTTTTTCATTAAAAAACAACCCTGCGGCAGTCATACCCCAGGGGTCTTAAGCGGGTTGCAGGGGGTACTTGGAAAGATTTCTATTGTGCTTTGCTAAAAATAATATGAGAACGAAATTATGACAAAAATTCAGGGCTGTCAGTGGATTTAAATAATGCACCTTTTGCATAATCTCTTGAAATGTTTTGTTCTTTTTTTAACAGTACAGTACAATACCAAAGCTAAATTTCCCCTTGAACCGTAAAAAATGTCTAAGTCGAACTCATTAAAAAAGCAGATGCTTGTGAGAAGGCTCATTTATTTAACGAAAACATTAAAAAAAGTGAAAAAAGATATTTTCTGCCTGTAGTTTTTTTAGCACAATTAACTTGGCTTTGCAAAGTCATTTTAACATTTTTAAGGGACAGTTTACATAAAAATTGACTCAACTTTACCTCGAGTTGTTCCAAATCTGTGTAAATGTCCTTGTTCTGATGAACACAGAGGAATATATTTGGAAAAATGCTTGAAACCAAACAAATCTTGGCCAACATTGACAACCATAGAAGGAAAAATGACAGCCCCAGAACTGTTTGCTTTTCTACATTCTTCAAAATATCTTCTTTTGTGTTCAACAGAACAAAGAAATGTATTTTTCCTACTATGGTAGTAGTAGTTGAGGGTGAGTAAATGAAGACAGACTTTTCATTTTTGGGTGAACTGTTCCTTTAACTTATTTGTTAAAAACACACATGAAAACACAATACAACATGGCAAACACACTACCTCATGCACAAACACATAACTCTAAATCACAACCACATGATTGACACAAGATAAAACAAGAGCTTGTCATTGTGTTTGTGCGCAAGAGAACGTGAGAGACGATCTTAAAGAGACGGCATGTGTGACCTCATATGCGTGACAGGTCTGTGTGCTTCACAGCTGTTCTACTGGCCTGTTTTAATCTCAGCGTTCTCCTCATGCGACCTCGTACAGAAACACTGCCACCGCGCGGGGCAGAGCTTAGTCAGGTTTCACGTGCATGCAGATGTGTGTCAGGTCAGAAGATATCGAATATGATGGGTTCGGAGTCAATAGCTCTGTGACATGCAGTGAGTCGAGGTGTATCTGTGATTTTGTTATTGTGATACTGGGGTCCACTTAAAACCCGCTCACATCCACGACACCGGTTTCATATTATATATTTAGTACTGTGTGTAATAAAATCAGTTTGGGTGTTTTTTGGTTGAACGTTTGTAGAAATGATGTCATGTTGTCTGAAAGCATCTTTCAGTCTCTCTTATTTTTTCCTTCCCTGTCCTACAGTGCACATTGTGTATCTGTCTGTATAAACATCTGGGAGCAAAGCTTCCATCTCTAAAACACACACAAACAGACGACAGACAGACAGATAAAAGTCTGTTGAGTCTGTTAAGCCACTCTCTTTTCTTCTATGCAATACTTTTTTCACTTTATTCCTTATTTCCCTCTTTTCTCTGTCAGCATTAGATTCCATATGTGTGTGAATACGAACCAGACTCTACATCTGCACTCATTGATCCATAATGGGCTGCTTTGTCAATCTCTTCCTCATTAGAAACAAATACTTGTAGCTCCAAATGTCTAACCTGCTGGTGATTTGATGTCTCTTACCTTCTGTGGTCCTGTAAAGAGGGACTTTGATCTCGATCTGCTTCTCTGTATCGCTCTCTCTCCCTCTCTCGCCCTTTCTCTCGTGTTTTCTCTCTCTCCCTTTCTTTATGATGATGCCCGTAATACTCCCACGGCTTGCTGCTGTCAATCGCACCGGGCCAAGAACCCATGCCTACTGGAGGTGGGTATACACCTGGAAAAAACAGGAAATAGTGCAATTAGAAAAAGCAGATGCCACTGATGCACTGGATGGGATGCACGTCATGGAATCATGTTGTGATTAAAAGCATCTGTTGTTTTTGGAGAGCTACTTTAAAATAATGCAAACTGTAAAATGTGCTAGAGAAATAAACAAACTTGACCTGATGTTTGAATTACTGAACTAAATCCTGACTCATCCTGACCTTCAGATGTTTGTCAAATCGTTTGTGTCCCTTTAATATCAAGTAGCAAACGATTTAAAGCCATAATAGCCTATTGATTACGAAGTGTAACCAATTTTTGTTACGCACGACCTTTTTATAGTTCACGTAGAATTCTGTGACGGTAATTATTGTGGTAATTCTAATAATTTCTGTAGCACAGGGAAGGTGGGATGAAGCAATGATGGGTGACTACGTCTGGGACTTGGGTCGTGAGGGCAGTCTTAGTCATAAAAGACAAAAACGATCAAATGTACACTTCTGAAGTTTTGGACGGCTCCGTTTTAGCAAATGTTAAACAAACTATTGTTTTGAGCTCAGTGTTAGTCAGTACCTTGTAATTATTGCCTATGAGTTATAAAACTGAAATGTATAAATGTGCGAAAATATATTTTCGTTTTTTTGTGAGTACCATCAATGGTTAAAAAAATACTGTCGGTGGTAAAAAAATGTTATGTGATTTTAAAATCCAGCATGTTAAACTTTTTAAGCGAAACACAACTTTTATTTTTTATAATATCAAAATAAAACACTGGTCTATCCATGTTTTTTGTGCAAACATTCATAATAATAGGAAATACATAATCATATACAAAACTTGGCACCCGTTAATACATTTCACAGGTCTTTTAACAGTTTTTAAAAACCGCCCCACAAACCTTCGATCATTCTGTCTTGTACATATGCTATCAGTACATCCACTTTGAAAAGACCTCCTGTCAGGTGGCGTGAAAACAACAACACGACTTAAAAATCAAATGGCATTTCAAATCTGGCCTGAGGGCAATTTTGCTGCATATTGAAAGGGCACATGTCAGACAGATGCCAGGATTACAGCTTGCTATTACCGTGACAACTATTGCTCGCTCTCCTTTTTCAAACACACATGCACCATTGCACACAATCACAAAAACATATAGTAACAGTAACTCTTTTAGCTTCTTAACTATGCCAAAATCATTAAGGTTAACAGGGCCACAGTAGATCGTCTGACCTGCTCATTTTTCTGTGTGTGTCCTTGTTAACCTCTGTCTGCAACAATGATGTGTGCTGGACTGAGGTGGAAGTGCTTGCAGTGCATTTCTATGTTCATTGGCTGGAACTGTATCCCTTCCCGGTTCTACGGGACGTGTGTGTGTGTGGTGATGATGAGAGGGTGTTGAGTATATTAACGCTTTGTATGCAGTTTCACGCTTTCACGTTTGTAGCCAAAACACTGACACAGACATTCCTCCCAACACACTCGCACATGGACGGAGTGTTGTGACATGTGAAAAAATGTGTGTGAATGCGTGAGAATGTCTGATTGTGCGTGGCTGTGTAAAAACTCTTTTGAATGGTGGGGTGTTCCAGAGTGTTTGATACTCTTTAATACCAATTAAAATGGTCCATGGGCAGTGGCCAGATTAAATATTTTCTGACTATTCGCTACAAGGAGTTTGGAAAACCACAATGCATTCAAAATAACATTCGAAAGTTTTCTTTCTCACACACACATTATTCAGGAGCCAAAGAAAACTACAAGTGTTCCGTAAACAAGTGTATTTCATTTTCCATGTGTCCTAGCACTGCTTAAAATAATACTTGAGACCTTCAAATGACATTACAAAACAAATTGTGGTGATAGACGGTTTCATCGGACGCAAGGGCCTGGCCCGAAATTAACTTCAGGTTTGTGTTTGTTGATTGGTCTGTGTAGTGGCTAATAATGAAACTATTTATATTGTATTTCATTTATATTCATAATAGCGTAAATTAGTATTTTATTGCATAATAATTGTACTAAATAAAAAATTGGATTTAAGTTTAGCCAAGTAACGGTTCTTCTACTGGTAACACGAAATAATACTGGCTAGACAAACTTTCAACTCGCTAATGTAATTTACTTGAATTATTTCCGAAAACAAGCAAAATAAATAACTTTCTCTATTCTTTGCAGTGTGTACCAGAAGTTAAAGGGGTCATATGGCGCGAATACACCAAATGTCTTTGGTGTGTTATAAGTTACCCATGATTGTATTCGACACGTAAAATTGCAAAAATTAGTGTCGGAACAAAAGATGCATTCTATCTAAAAGATGACATGATGACAAATCGTAACATGATTTGACTAAGACTAAGTAAAGTGGCCGCAGCCATGTCGCGGAGACGCTGTGTTTCGTTCCGAAAAGAAAGCCTCTTTGTTTGCCCTGTCAAAACATGAGACAACTAAAAACGAATGGTTACATTTTATTTACAACACTGTTCCAAAAAAGAACAATCCGAAAGTTCAAGTTTGTGCAGCGCATTTCACCGACGATTGCTTCACGAACGAAGGAAGACCGGCTATGCACGAAAGCTTTGGTTAAAAAGTGGGGCCGTTCCAACCATTAAAACTTCGTGATGACAGTCTGGCGCTTCAGATTCACAGCCCGTAAGTATATTTTCATTGTAAAAGACTTTGCTACGGACTAACGCGTGTTGAGTTTGTTGTGTGTTTGTGATCTGCAAATGCAGACATGCGCACGACGTGAAATAAAACAACATAAGTCCTAATAATCAGCAATAATGTTTCAACTAGAGGCAACAAATGTTGTGTTTTTAATGGGGTTTATTGTCTTTGTTGAGTCGCGACGAGGCGTGACGTAACACGTGTTGATCAAGAAGGCTCAAAGCGCTGGCGTTATTTATTATCTTACCATTCCCTGCTGTAAAGCAAACTGTATGATATGTATGGTTGTTTGTTTATAGTCTTTATAACGTCGTAAATAAAAGGTAAAACAGTTAGCTATAGTTTTAGACTATTTAACATAGGTTTTTAATAAAACCTTACCAATCCTTTACATCCTGCTCCAGTCGCGCTGGCAAAGTTGAAGTATCGGCTGGATAATTTTCCGGATCAGATTCTGGCTCGAATTGATATAAGGAAGTACCGATGACATTGTATCAACTGTCAGTACAATTTATTTGGAACCTGATGTTCCGAATATGGTAAGAAGCGTTACATTTCCGTCAAACGGTTGCAGTATTCGACCAAATGGTGGTCGTTAAACCATGAACTGGTAAATCAAAAGGTTGCTGGTTCGTTCCCAGCAGCCACCACCAGTGTATCCTTGAGCAAGACACTTTACTCCACAGGGGGATTGTCCCTGTAATAAGTGCACTGTAAGTCGCTTTGGATAAAAGCGTCTGCCAAATGCCGTAATCACTACGCACTGGTGAATTGGCCAATCATAGCACACCTCGCTTTTCATAGTGATGAGCTTTGTTTTAAAAAATCAGCACGATTCAGAGAGGTGGGGCAAAGAGGAGATACAAACATGCACGGTATGTGGAAAATAATGAGTTTTTTAAACTTAAATCGTGTATACACATTGCATTACATCTAAAACAAACGCTAATATTCGTTTTATCCGTGTCATATGACTCCTTTAAGTTTGGACCACATAAGCTTGCATGTGCAGTAACGTTTGTTTATATTGTTGCTTTGAAACAATATATATCTATTATTGATGTATTTATTACTACATTGTACTGAAGATACCTTATTGTGATGCTAGGGTGGATGTGATCAGAAAGACATTATAAACAGGAAAACAGTAAACAATAGAAAATAGGCACTCATACCTGGTGGGAAGGGAAACGGAGGACCTGAGCGTCCATCAAAGCCTCCAACGAAACGCCCACTGCAACATTGAACAAAGTAAAAGTTACATGTTAACTATATTTCAGTCCACTCTTAGAAATGCATTTTTTTTTCAGAAAAAAATGAATCATTTGATGTGCCCCTCTATTGCTTTTGAGTTTTTGATTCAGGTTTTTCCAGCATGGTTTGATCTTACGTGCTACGATGGCAGCAAGCATATCTGACTGTTCATACAAAGCAGTTAACATGGTTAAAATCACTCTGGTCTTTTAAACCCCACTGTTTTGTATAATGTACGTACGGTATTTGTGACCCTGTCAGTGAAATTCAGGCTAACGTCTTAAATTCTGGTTATTAGATGATGAGCAAGTTTGATTTTAACCACTAATTTCATTATGATTAAAATTTTGAATTGGCCTTACTCAGTCAATATTAAAGATATTAAGGTTTTATGCTCTTTAAATGATGTAGGATGATTCTATATAATAAACAGTAAATCACACAAAAAAATACTTTTCACACAGTTTTCACAGACTGGGGTACTCCTGTGTTCATATTCAATGTCTTTGAATATACATACAGTATGCATTCACATAAGCATATTCGTTATTTAAATTTGGATCTTCCTCTTTAAGAGAAAAGACGCTTGTTGTACTGTTTTCCCAAGCGGACCCACAAAAACAAACGTATTTTAAAGACCATTTAATTAAAAGGGCAGAGAGTAAATTGCTCCAAGGTCACTAAGAGCAACAAAAGCTCATTACTTATAACTAACAACAAAGCGAGGGAAATAAATACAGCATGTAACTAAGAGCAAAAGAAAAAAGACAACGAAAAGGGCAAACTTTCAAAATGATCAAAAGACTCTCCTCTCTTTCAGAGCTCAATTTCCTCACCGTTTTGATGTTACTGGCCTAAAGTCAACGTGCAGCATGCGCCCGCTAATCTGCCAGCAGTGTGTGCCTCTGCGCATGAGTATGTGTCTATCTGTGTGTAATAGCAGATCCAATTCTGGCAAACAAGCTATCGCTGATCCATAAATCCTGGCTGCCCGCCCTGCTTTCAGGGCGTTCTGCAGCGTGTGTGCGAGAAAAAAACGGCATCCAATAGAACGCCTTGTGGTCAGGTGTTGTTTAAGATGAGTGCACTGATTCTAATAATATCTCTGGAAGAGATGCTGCTGTTCTGGTTTCTCTTTTCTGGTCTCTCTCTCATCCTGTATCCCATTTCCTCTACCTCGCTCCCTCTTTTCTCTATTATTATAATTCAGCTCTTCTATATCTGTGCTTTTTCAATTCTTGCTTTATCAACCTGTCTGTATGATTAGGATAGTGGCAAAGACAACAGGAGATGAGAGGAGGAATTTATGATAATGAATGTAAGATGATTTACAGTTGCAGTCTTATCTCATCCCTGGGGGGGAGTCTTAGTTAGCGGCTGCCTCATTAAGACGGCTAATCGCTGCCGAATTTGGCCCATGTGACCTCAAGCTGACGCTGTGCCGAGACTCCGCCCCTCCGGAGGGCTGTACCGCGTCACTCTGGTGAATAGACAAATCAACAAAATAATTCTTGCAGATATTATAAGATGCGCTGAGGGAACGCTGACACGTGTCGTAAACTAATGAAACTGTACCGGATGGGGTGGCCAAAACTCAAGACATCCAATCAAAAGCGCTGAGGAGGGAATTCACCAAGAATGAATACCGCTGATAACGCTGTTTATTTGCTCCTCTCGTGAAAGAAATTATGCAAATCAAGTAAACGTGCCATCATAATGATTGCTCAATGCATGGCACAATTTTCCTCAATGTGGCCGGTTCCCAGTGCTGGGTTGTGGAAGATGCATCAGGCTTTTGCAATTTAGCGGGCTGTTTTGATACTGCAGAGCATCTCTCGACTGCTGCGATCCAGGCACCGGAGTTTTTAAAATGCAGGAAGTGCACTCGACTAGAATGCATTTCTGGATATATGCCCGGTCATAATGCTTTTCTCCATCATTGTTTGATTAATAACCACTGTCGTGGTCATTGAAAAGGTAAAGAAAAAGCTTCGACTGTCTGATTTTCGAGATGAATCACAATGCAATATTAATGAAACCGCTTTAAACAGTCAAATGGCATTGTGCAAATAGGGCGTGTACTATGACAAGCCTAATTTACATAGAAAGGAAGCGTTGACATGAAAAAGAATGACAATTACACTGTTTAAATATTATTTAAATAAATGAAGTCTTTAATGTAAAATGATTGTCCCTTCTTCAATGTGCGGATGGTGAATAGTTTTTCATGACTTGGAAACGGTGGTATAAAATCAAAACAATCTCCCAGAGAGCCTTATGGGCCACAAAGCTCTCCGTTTCTGTGCTTCATATAGCAAGAGCCCATATGACAAGCGTATGTGTGAGAAACATTAAAGAGACGACACAAAAAGAGGGAGAAGAAGAAGAAAATCGTTTTTTGGAGTGATGGTACAAGAGGAAGTGATTCATGAATTATACAGTCGGTTGGCAGGGCTTGGACGAACGGAAACTCCAACAAGGATGTTTGGACTTGGCAGAGAGAGCTAGACGTGAGAGGAACCATTCTTTAAACAACAGAAAAAAGAACGACCAAGCAAAGTTAAGGACCAGGAAATGGAAATAAATGGAGGGAGCTGGGTGAGGAGAGAGTGAAAAAGAGAAAAAATTTGCATAGAGATGAGGAGATAAAGGGAACAAAAACAAAACCAGATAATATGAGAATAACATTAAGTTTTTCTTGCACAAGATAAAACACTTCCTATGAACTTGGTTCTTAATTTAGTTCTACTTATTGTTGAAACAAAGATGAAACTCTTTAATACAGTAGTGTATGCGATAGCTTTATAATATTTGTTAGGATTGGAATAAATGGAACCAATAAAACTGTTTATTACATTTACGCATTTAGCAGACGCTTTTATCCAAAGAGACTTATATTGCATTGTGCAATACATTAGTTTCTAAGTATGTGCAATCCCCAGGGATCTAACCCATGACCTTGGCATTGCTAACGCCATGCTCTAACCACTGAGCTACAGGAAAGCTGTTTTATTAGAATGGGTCATCCGAAAACTTTTGTCTACATAGTGTATATGCACAGGTAACTAACAAACTTAAACTTCTGAGGCCACTGTTTGGATTATTTTTACATGACATATAGAACAAAAGAAGTCACAACTTTTCAACTTCCAAGTTTCCAGTTTGTGACATGAAACTATGACTCATGGATCCATAGAAGAACCATAAGGATGTTCTTCAGATAACGATGGCTGTCAAACTCTTAGGGGGAGTGAAACAAGTAGGTCTACTGCATAGTGAGTCGGAGGAGAGACTCGCTCGAGACTGGACTGTTTGTCTTGGGGACACAGAGAGGATAGAGAGTACAGAGGGAGGTAAAGTATGACGCATGGATGGATGGGGAGGACTGGATGCCTGTAAACAGGAGGCCACAGGGACAAACATGGCCACCCTGTCTGTTCCTCTTTCTGCCTTATTTGGCCTTCAGCATGGCCTGGACCCTGGTGGCGTCGGAGAGATGAACAGACACACATTTTACTATCATAATAGAAAGTTAAGTTAAAAATACTTTTACTCAAGTGTCACTTTGTTGACTGTACTCTATTATTTCAATAGAACGCATAAGCAGACTTTTAAATAATCGTTTTTTTACCATTTTTCATTAATGACCCTGCCGGTCAAGCTCTATAAAATGACACCATAAAGTAGGCCATATTTGTAGTAATATGCGTACTACTGTATATTTCAAAATCTCTTAAAATGACTATGTAAAGACTGTTACGGTTTTCATTTTTAGAGCTTAACAAGCATTTTTTTGACAAGCAATGTCTTTTAAGATATTTATAATGTCTTTTATATTAAGACATTATGAATATTTTTTTTAATTGTCTCTGTTCTTAAAAAAAAAACAAGTGAATACATGAATATTTATTTAATTAATGCATAATTAAATAATTATTTATAAATACATAATTAATAATAGCACACACTTTAGAATGGCATTAGTAAATGAGAACATCATTGTCATTTTCAGGTGTTTATTGATTCATTTTCGGTTTAAAACACATGTTAGCTTCTGTACTGTAACTCCAGAACAAAAGAAAGAACGCCTTAAGCAGTTTAAAACTGAATGAGTAAATGTGAATATGGAAGAAAGGGAGTCATTGGATTAATTTAAGGTGATGGGCATTTTGTCTTGCTTTTTTTCTTCAACTCTCGATGAAACTTTGATGAGCTGGACTATATATTTCAGGCAGGAACAGAGACGGCAGTAACTCACAGAAAAGTAAAAGCTTTTGTAGCCGCAGCCCAGTTTTACTGTTCCATGAAGTCAATGAAAGTTGTCACTCACAGATTTAAGAAGTGTCAATCAACATGTCGTGAGGGACATGTTTGAGTTTTATAGCTCAATGATTTTTCCATTTACTTCAGATCTTTCCTATCAATCTCATGGTCTTTCATACACATAGCTGTATTATATGACACTACCCTTTAGCAGGGACAATTGACCAGACAAAAATCTATAGGAAATGTAAAAAGAATAAACTGCGTCCATTGATACTGTTTTGCATGCACTTCATATTTTTAGCACCACTTTGCTAAAAGAATTATGGAAACCAGAATCAGAATCTTGAAAATTTGTACATTAAATTACAACTCAGTCTCTGCTCTTTTACTCTTTCTACCTCTTTCTCTCTCTCTGTCTGTCTCTCTCCGTCTTCCTCTCCTGTTTGTGTAGTAATCTGCTACATTTGTATTTGCAAATGTATATTGGGCTGCTACGTCTCCTGTATCTATAAGACGCTGACCTGCAAACATACATATATGGATACATACTGTATATGGATTATATACTGTAGGAAATTAACTGTATATATATATATATATATAATAAACTTTATGTATATAATATCATATACAAACACTACTATCTTTTGTACCTTTCGGCCAATGACTAGGATTCTCACAACATAAACATTTCATTAGTATCTCAACACAAGAGAAATTTCTTGATTCTTGTTTCCTCTATAACTGCAAAAACTAACATGCTTGAGTAAACCATTAAATTATATAAGCAAATGAAATGGAAAAAAGCCTGTTGGTATCTAGTGTTATTATTCAAGTAATGATTAAATGATAAATAACAATGATTATAAATAACAAACCTTAAACACGTAAGTGTGGTATCAAAGGTGGAGGAGCTTTGAATAATGATCAAAACACTACAAAATGTAAAGATAAAAAACAGTGAAAAGTAAAAAACAGAAGTGTACATCGTCCAGGGACACGAGTCCAAACATCTTTTACTGTTTTTATAACAGTGTGTTTATGTGTGTGCTTTGGTTTGTCATACACACTGCTGCAGTACATAAACAATGGATAAAAATGAACCATCTTCCATCACATGAAATAATTCTGAATGTGCGTTCATCATTTGCACATGTGTGTATCCAGATGTCTCGACTTTAAACGAGTCAACACTGTTTATAAGACATCCAGTCAGAATTCAACAAACTCGGCAGCCTGCAACTTTTACTGCCCCTGCTAAACGTGACGTCCACCCCCCTTAAAAGCCAGCGTAAAACAAATGGGCCTTCGCAGCACCCCAAAAAACACACTCTCCCTCACATGGCAGACACTTATCTGCTTTGATCACACTCGGCCACAGACGCAAATGTTCGTGCACATCTGGGCACCATCCCCCCTTTTGTTTTTCCACAGACCCCTGATGGGATCCAGCTCCGAAAGAAAGTTCTTAACAACAACAAAAATGACTGAAAAAAGCCTCTAAGAATAACAGTAATTTGAGGAACACAGAAATCGTGCAGCGCTGGTTAACACAGAATGAGGCAGAGATGTAGCGACCCCTTCTATACATGTACACGCACACACAAACAGAAACTTAAGAATTTTTTACAACCTACATACTTTCTAGATCATGCTTTTTTTATTAAATACTTTGTACATGGATGCTACAGTATCCACATTAGTATAGCAAATTTGTCAAATGAGATTCCTTGCAAAAAAATGTCAGTTTTCTTTATGCAGTAAGGTTTAAGTTTTGGTAAAAATCTTAATATGTGAATTATGATGTCTATGAGAGCTCTGTGTGTGTGCTATAGCTTATATGTTTACGGGTCTGTAGGTGGGTGGGCGCATTTGTAGTGAGTGTTTGTTAAGGTTTGGGTTTTATGCTTGGTAGACAATGAGAGGTGTAATGACTTTGGGTCTAATTGCACAATTCAAGCTTCTCTTATTAATCCGCATCCGTCTTCGTTTTTCTTTACTGAAGATGGTATCGATTTTATTTCAGGCTGTCATACAGATACTTTATCTAATTTAAAGACTATTACATAGTTCTCCAGAATACTTGATTCTGATTGGTCAACCGCAGTTTTCTAAGGTCAAATTTTTGTTCATTTATAATTACTATTACACTGTAATTTTGGCCACCGTTCTAGATATATGTCTCTTGTACCACCACGTAGTCAGTGGCGGAGCTAGAGTTTTATATATGGGGTGGCCAAGTCTACTTCAGGGGGTCCACAGACTATGACAGAAAATGTGTGTGTAACCATGACCTGGCATCGAATTATAAATAAATAAATCCTTGGATTTCTAATTAGAGCAACAAGTGACTATTTACTTTCCAGGGTTTGTCACATATGTATACAAAACAATTGCACAACTAAATGAGATTCAAGTCATTCTGAATATATGTAGATTAAATAAATTATAAATGATGAAATTGTGTAAATTAGTTTAACCCTGATAGCTTGTTTAATTTAAACAGAAACAAAGCAACACCAGATGTGTCTTAAACTGATTTGGATCAGAGCAGCATATATCTGATTAAACTTATACTCATTCCATAGGACAGCAAGATTAAAACAAAATCATTGATGCTGATTATTGTCATTGATGTTGCAATCTTGATTATTATTTTCAGATTTTAGAGTACATTAAAACGTTTTACATGCTAGAAAACAAGCTGAGAAGCGTTTATGAATTATTTTATTGTGGTTTTGATTCTGTAAGGAACAAAAAATCTGTTATTAAAACGTGAAATATATAGAAAACAAACAAAGAACATCAACAAAGAACATCAAACATCACTATAACTCAACGGCTTCAGGTTATACAGTAAAGAGTCTTACTACTAATGAATCCCTGTACATGGGCAAAAACGCTGTCATCCACGTTCGTTCATTTTCACCCAAAAAATAATTTAAGAATTTGCACTGTACAATCCATCACACAACAACTTTTTTCTGTTCTAAAAGTAAAGATAATGAAAAACGCTAACTCACTTGACTTTCGTGTGTGGTGACATCACGTGCAAGCACTGCCGGCAAACGTCAAAACTTAAGTAGCGAATTTTGGGGTGGCCAATTGGATGTCATTGAATGACTGGCTCTGGCATACAACTGCCTGTAGTCTCTTTCATTTTTTAAAGAGCAATATGATCTAAAACTGATATCGATTACTTTTCTGGTTAAAATCAGCTATATCGATGAAATCAGAAGTTGTAGTTTTGCAGAATTTTCTAATACTTTTGACATGCAGTAAAAAATGTTACATTCCAGAAATAAACTTAGAAGTTGGGTGCAGTTGACCCTTCGCGTGGAGTTTGATTGACAGGCGACCCGTCCAATCATAACGTCGATATTATGAGTCCCGTGTTGCTATTCGCCAGTTTGTCCGACAGTCAAACCGGCTGCGCATTATGCAGTTTTAAAAATTATTGCTGTCTCCTTACCTTAACACAATTTGCAATGGTAGGCTCATGATTGGATAAAGGCATTCATAATGTATGAATTGAGTTGTAGCTATGATTTTACTATAAATGTGAGATGGCGATATAGTGGCAAAAGTTACAGACTGCAGCTTTAACTTTACTTAATCACTTAATCTATTGAATATAAAACCTTTGCGTTGGAGCCTAGACCAAGCCGTCTGGGTTTATTTGCAATTATGACATCTGGCCGTCTTATAGGTCACTTGATGTTCTCTAAAAGCATTAAAGTAGATCACTTTTGTATATAAATAAAACAGTTTTTAATAAAACAGATTTGTTTAATCAGATTTGATTCACCTTTAAAAATGCTTTCCCCTTTTTCTCATTCCTCCACAACCTCATTTACTAAAAACATTGTGTTCACTCGGACTGGCTATCTCCATCCTTTTTCCTCTCTCTCACAACACAGCTGGGTCATTCAGCACATTTCCAGTGCCACGATTCTGCTGGCATGGCACTTTTTCTTTCTTCCCGCTCTGAGCTATTTTTAGAAGCACGCAGCACATTAGCAACACAAAAGGAACAGCATGGCTGTAACAGGACAGCGATATCCGCAGGGGTAGACATTTAGAAAGAGAGGCCTATAACTTATAGATGGAGACGAGAGTACTTTGATAAAACGAAAATGGTCTGTTCTGGATTAAAGGCTAAACTTCAAAGGCTGGGTCTGACCGGGAAGTTTAATATTCGGTCTGTATTAACGAGTATGAGGGGCCTTAAAAGGGGACAGTGGGTGAGTCTATCCATAGTAAGTTTTAGTGGGCCGGAGTAGGGCTGGCAAGGATTTGGCAGGAGGTGATTTCTGACTGGGGTTTGAAGAAGAAAAATAGCAGAGTTGAGAGAGCTCAGCTATGAACTTCCTGTTCAAAATGTGGCAGAGCAGCTGATCAGGATGTTGGAGAAGCTGACGGCCAGCAAATCTGCGCCGCAGAGGAAAAACCTGGACAGAGCTACACACACCTGGATACAGATGCGGCAGAATAAACGCATGTGTTATCAAACTCTTGTGGAGAAGAGTGAGCTCTCAATATTTCATCACTGTCAAAGGAAACACAAACAGCTGGAGCTCATCTGTTTTAGCTCGTGAATCTTCAGCCATACACATAGGCCAATTTTCTCAGCCTTTTTGCTTCTTATATACCACCTCAGGGTTTTTCCTGCATAGAGAAATTGGAGGTGGCCGCCTCCGTCAAATGTCGTGCCGCCTCAGGCTGTCACGATCAGAAATGCTGCGTGCATTTAAAAGACTGTCATGTGTAACTGCAGTTGCGACATTACGCCACAGTAGAGGCGCTGTTTCGATATCAGCACACTGAGGCGCTAAAACCAGTTGTGTTGAAAAGAGTCAGTCTGTGTTTCACGGCTGTTTGTTTTGCATCCAAGTACGTTTCATTTCTTGAAATATTAAATTAACATGACGTACATCATTTTAATGTCTTTAGCTATGCAGTTGGATCGTTGAATCAGCCTTCACTGTACACAGCAAGTTCGTAAGCACATTGCGTTCAGAACGAATCGCACACGAATGACTCATTTGAACAGATTCATTTAAACTATTGAACTTTTCAATTACTAGCGAATATAAGAGATCATTGAATCATTTAAAGTGAACCACAGAGAATGCAAGATGTGAATGAGCTTTGCTCATTTAGTAAGTCTGGTTAATTCAGTTGGCTATTGTGGGTGAAAACTTTATTTGAAAAAACTTTATTTGATAAAAAAAAGTCTGTTTGGTTGAATAAAGGTAATGTTTTATATAACTTAACTGTATTTATATAAATGTTATTAGAACTTTTAATATGTCAAACTCAAAGTCACTTTGGTTAAGCCACTTAAAGGTACGGTAGCCCTACATGTGTGTGTGTGTATACAAGATCAGGATGGAACCGCGTCCGCCTCATTTTGAGCCAGGAAAAACATTCATAACCTGATTTTTCACACTGTACATCACTAAACCCTGGGTTAACATTCTTATTTGCATTTTTGCGGTGTCAACTTCATGATTGGATAAATACTGCAGCGTCACACTGACTGAATAAAGATAGTGCCTGGTCACTTAAAATAACCAAATACCTTGTTGTTCCGCATCCGAGAAAAATGACGCCTCGCAAATCCGATTAGGCTGTTTTAAGCCTCCTAAGACGTTACTTCCTCAAATAAATAAAAAACTCAAAAGGATTGTTTACAAAGCGCATGGAGTTTCTGTGACACTACACAGCTTGTGAAATGAGCCAAGCACTGTTCAGTTTTTGATTGGGTGTCCATTGTTAAGCGTCTGGTCGTATCATTCTACAATCGCTACGTTTCACACTGCACACATTTGGCACAGCAATGCCGGGGTTAACCCTGCAAAAGCGGTGCTAACCCTGCTTCGGAGCGGTGCAAATAAGATAACCCGGGGTTACGCGCAGTGTGAAAAGCCCTTATGAAACATGAAATTTGTCACATTGACATTTTAAGATGTAGCCCTAGAGTGCTATATTAAAACTTGTACAAACAAAGGCACAAAACTGCATAATGGACCAATAACAAGTGTTTACTTG
Organism: Triplophysa siluroides; assembly: GCA_006030095.1. Taxonomy (NCBI): domain Eukaryota; kingdom Metazoa; phylum Chordata; class Actinopteri; order Cypriniformes; family Nemacheilidae; genus Triplophysa; species Triplophysa siluroides. The sequence continues at coordinate 2,705,237 of VCII01000139.1, read as the reverse complement.
AAACAGGTTTTCATCAACCAACAGACCAGGAGAACACAGCAGGTTGCTCATCATGCGTGTGAATTAATGACGCCATGGATAAATGTCATCATGGCAACAGCAAATTCCCTGCGGATGGCCATATGTACTAGGGCTGGGCGATATTGACCAAAAATCATATCTCAGTAGTTTTTGGATGAAATGCGATATCCGATATGTATATCGCAATCACCTATTAAAATGGTTTGTGAAAAGAAATTCAATGACAGGTTTTTTTCCTATTCAGGGCTCCAGTCTAACTTTTTTTACTAGGAGCACTGTAGCCCCTGACTGAAATTTTTAGGAGAGCAAGCAGAAAATTCAGGGGCACACCTTAAATCAGCCTGCAAAGCAATTTTTTTTTTTTTTTCCCCGAAATAGCTGTATTACTGACAAATACTTTGATAATAAATAGACTTAACTCACAGTTATTATGATGTGCAGTTTTATTTTCATTTCAGAGGGATATGACCTTACTCAATACCAGAGTCAAACAGAATCTGCAGACTTCAGTAAATTCTGTGCTTCTGTGTTTACATTTGTACAGAAATGTAAGTATGTGTAAATGTGCTAAAATTGTTTTCAAATACTACCTGTCTATGCATTTACGTGCAGATGACAGTGGTTTGGTTCTGCTCAATGCTCATCATTTAAAAAGAGGCAGAGCCGAGAAGCTTTAAGTGCTACAGTACTGTTTGAACTCTGAATACGCCAGACCAATTTAATTGAATCAATGTCAGTTTGTATGAAAAAGTCTATTTTAATGTGTTAAAAACAAAACGAAAGGGCTCGTTTTACGTTCTTATGATTAATTCATTGTGTATTAAGGACAATTTTCGTCATATGCACAACACAATGTAAAGATAACTTCAAATAAAAGTTAAACTTAAGAAGAGCATTCGATTGTTGTTCATTCTTGTTGTGAACGGATTGGAAATGATTCAGCGCTGTCTCAAGTAATCAACAGATAAATGGCGCACTCTGAACATTTTAAAGTTTTTAATTTCAAGTTACTCGTTTTAAACGTCTCAAATACCAAATCGTTCGTCCTCAGGCTCAAAAAATCTGTCACGGCAAACAGCGAATCGTAGTAATGCATTCACGTTTTGTCTGTAAAATTTACGAGCTGAGCTGTGACCGACGCAACGACGGCGAGAAACATCACGTCAAAAATACACCAGGTGCGTATCTTTAGCGAGGCTGCGCAGAGTGCCGCTTTTGGGACGCTTTGCTGCTGCTATAAACAAAAGCATTGACTAGAGTGACCGCAATCAGCTCCTTTTAAAATAATGAGTCGACCAGCCACGCACGGTCTCATGTCAGACACCACGGAGACGCTTACGTCGAACACACCCCATATCGATATTAACAATACTGTCTAATCCCGCATCGCGTTGAAAAAAGATATCGGTATATCTTAAAACTCGATATATCGTCCAGCCCTAATGTGTACAATGCAATGAAATGAAATGAAAAAAACCCAATATGACCTCTGACCTGATTTGGAGTCTTTGAATGTGTGCTTGTCCACAAAATCCTACCTTCTTTAACTAAATACGTATAGATGTCTTTTTGAGATAAAACTAACAGCGTCCCATTTTAAACACTTGAATGAAAATTTACAGTCCAGTCCTATCTTCCAAAGTCATGTAGAGTACAGGAAAGAAGTTAAACATACAGTTTAGATTGCCTAACAAGAATTTATCAGAAAAATGTCCTCAACCAACAATAGTAATACAATACATATTTTGAAATATCACGTGAAAACATCATTCAATTATCTGCTTTAAATTCAATTTGACGGTCGAAAGAGTGATGTCTTTGTATAATATTCTGGTTGACTTTGGAACCACTGCGAGGGAGAACAAGGACAAAAACCTGCAATGTCGTAGGCAACATGCACATGCTACTACGTCACAAGATCCAGAGCAGTCTCTTTTGTAATGCGTATGTGAGGAGCTCACTTACCGGGGGGTGGGGGGTGTATGAGGGGGGGCGCGGTGCTGATGGAGGGAGGGGGGAAAGGTGGAGGTGGGATATTCGGAGGAAAGAAGGGGAGCAGCTTTGGGGAAGGTAACTTGGTATCAGAAGACTGCTCAGACACCACCTACAATACACACACACATGCAGCAGCTATTGCAAACCACTGTTATACTTTTTTAATAATTAACTTTTTGTTTCTAAGACACAAATAGACCTGGATGTTATTTTCATCTGCGCTGTGACGTCTTCGGCCTTCCACTCGGCTGATGGTCCCCGTCTGTCCTCCGATAACATTGATAGAACCGCTTGACTTCCTGTAACCATGCATCAAGCATACATAAATCAACAGACGACCAATTATTGTCCATATGTGTAAGTCAAGAGGACAAATGTGCATTGCATGTTACGATGACACTGCCAGCCTTTTAAAGGGACAATCACAAGGGTACTTGTAGTTTTCTCAAGGGTACTCAAGTTCCTTGAGGTTGACTTTCATATGACTTTCTTTCTATTGTTGAACACAAAAATACCATAAAAGGGGTTCATAAGACTTTTGCACTGCAATGAAAATCTTCTACGGCTTTGTGTGATCACATGGACCACTTTTATGACAGCCCCAGTCCGCATTCTCCTTCATTATATGCAAAAGAGTGGTCAGCATATTCTTCAGAAGTTTTCCTTTTGTGTAAACCTAGTAATCTGGCCTTGATTTGGTTACTAAACTTGAGCTACTAAATGATGACAGAACTGTCATGCCTGGGTGATCATGGAACTCAGATCACAGTCCTTATGCATTTTAGGACACATGGCACAGGCACGCAACTACACGCAACCTCAGTCAGCACCATTTTGATGCTGATCTGGGAAATCTCTCACGTGCGCAACAAATATTTTTAGCTCATGTACATACAGCAGCTACACACTTGAATGTGTGCTGTGTTAGTCGTCACCATTCATAAATCTTTGAGTCCCCTGAAACAAGGACACACGCACACAGTCACACACAAATGAACTGGCCGATAACCCATTTCAGTCGTTAAAAATGTTTCAAATAAAACAGGGTGAATTAATACTGCATGGAACGCTATATGTGGAAACAAAGTAACTGTTTAAAGTAACTCTAAATAACACAGTCAGCTGGAAAGGTCTCTTTCTCACTCTATAACTTTAGTTGAGTCTGAAACTGACACACTTTCACTTACTTTTAGAATATGATAATAGATTTGAATGGCTGTCTGTGTGTGCTTAATGGCAGGGGAAAAAAACATACTTAACACATGGGTGCATTAAGGGCCAGCTTGCACGAGTTTATGATAGAACACACACATACAAAATTCAGCCCCTGGCACTAAATGTGCAGTTTGTGATCATTACACACCACTGGTGAAAAATACTATAGAACCCTACCCAAAGCACAATAGAAAATGTAATGGATTTAATGGTTATAAGGGGAATTGTGTTGGTTTTAATGGAAACTATAATGGTGTCTACTGGTATGTAATGGCTTCTACTGGTGGGACGTTCTCTGGCAGATGGGAACCAATAGAACACCGTTAAGTCCTATTGGAATAATGTAAAAAACACACTACAGAAAGGAATTTTGAAATGGTTTTAACAGTAAAAGGTAATGGTATTTTAAATGGAAACCATTAAATGGTTTCTATTGTTTTTTTTTCAGCAGTCATTTTATCACTTTACATACACAAATACTTCCCTTTTTAAACTTGAAAGCTCTAGTCACCATTGACTATAAATAAAACAACATGAGGGTGGATACATCTTTTCAGCCGTGACTATATTCACAACATATCACAGCCTCTCGTGGCTTACTGTTTAATTAAGCACACAAATTCACATGAACTTCGCATTTTAATGCAGCATGACGATCCTCTTGCGAGCAGAGTAGAACAACAAGCTTATTTCCCTCTGAAAATGCTATCTCATGCTTTGTGTTGAACGTACTGCGACCGGCTCCTGCATCCTGTCTGTGTGTAATAATGAAAGCCGGACTGTTGCTTTACCCTTGAACGCTCCGGTTCATACGCGTCCCCGTGAGCGAGGCATAACCTTCAACTGATCGAGGAGAGGTTCAAGGGAACGGCTGATTAACAGTCACCCCCGCTAACTCCTACCCTGGACCAAAAGCAATCTGGACCACCAGGACGGAACCATGGTGTGTGTTTATGTGCAGGTCTCCTCAAACGCAGAAAAGTAACTGAGAAATATCAGGATGTATCCACAGTCAGGATAATTTGAAGAACAAAAGACAAGAGCGGACAGAAATCAAGAGCTATGAGGTAAAAAATGAAAGAAATAAAACAGTGGAAAACAGGGATGAGGATATGCGTGTGGAGGGTTGGAACGACCAGCAGAAACCCATTATGACTGTAATAATGCTGTTACTGGCAAAACGGCTGGCACGCACAGTAAATAAGCTGCAATTATACCAAACAATTCAACAGCATGTGCTGCTTTAAGAGCAAAAATACAGAAAACAGGGTAGACAACAGGGTTCGTTTGGAAAAATTCAATATGGCGGAGTACATACAATCAATCAACAGAGTATATAATACATTTTAATATGATATAATTTATAGGATTTGAATGGCCCTTTTAGGCTTTTTAATGCCCATGACAGATAGTGGAGACCAACAAAAAACTATTCTAAAGAAAGAGGTACAATGGGATTTGTCCCCTAATGCTCGTGATTAGGTTGAATAAACAAATAGTTCACCCAAAAATGAAAATTCATCATTTACTCACTCCCATGTCATTTCAAACCTGTATGTCTTTCTTTCTTCTGCAGAACACAAAAGAAGATATTCTGAAGAATGTTGGTAACCAAACATCATTAACCCACATTGACTTCCATTGCATGGACACAAAACCACTAAAACATTTCTCAAAATATCTTATTTTCACAGAAGAAAGAGTCATGTACAGGTGTTGAATGACATGATGGTGAATAAATAATGGAATGTTTTCCGTTCAGATAAACTGTCCCTATTTTAGGGACAGGTTCAGATTCAGGGCTGATGCACGCACCTGGATAAGATGGATGATAATTCTGACAGATCACTAGAATTCGGATGGACCTAGAAGAGGGGAAAAAAGAGCATAATAACATTTATAAAAACTTATTCTATGCACATAATATGCACAGACAGCAGTCATATATCACAATCAAAATACACCCCTTTCCAACCAGATGCAACACAGTAAAATGATTTGATTCTTCCTTTGAATTTCAGTTTTTGCTTTTTCTGTCGTTCTTCAGCCGCAGCGACATACTGCCAAACACTGTAAGATCTTACTGATCCAAAATCCTCCACCAACTATAAATTTAGCATAAAATATCCTCTGACTGCCTGTGATTGTGAAAACCTTCACATTTAGTGTGAACAAACTGCTTATAGCATTGTGCCTTACAGCAAGTACAACACAGGGATGAGGCATAATAGTATTCATATGCTAAATGTACCATCATTTTGTTGGAAGAGCCCAGGCTTAAGATCTCCAGGTTCATGCGCAGTCGTCTATGTTTGTCACAGTACACCTTCCAGGTGTCCTCATTAAATCCGTAATTAAAGTAGTCAGACAAATCTGCACCTGCGTTTAGACACAAAATGCGTTGTGAGAGGGTGTTTTAAGAATGAACACATCTGAAACTGAGGTGCACACACTTCTTAATGCAAAGAACTGCACCTGGCTTCCTCCACGCCTTCTCTTCAAAAGTCTCCCCAGTAGCCTCCAGGACATTCCCCTCAGCGTCCACTTGCAGTGCTCTGGACTTGCTGCCTGGCTCAAAGTAGATAAGACATTACAGGCTGGATTCCCACACACAGATTAAGCCAGGCCTTGAAATAGGTTTCTCAGCAGTGCAGTTCAATCGGGTTTAAAGCTTTCTTCAGGAATGCAATGATGGCGATTTAATAAATGTATATTTATATTAAATGTCTGTGTGGGAATATGTTACCTTTGGGTAATAAATTGCCTCTGCTATTATAACCTTCATTAATCTTTCATTTTGTACACACGGTTATACTGTTTGAATAGGAACGACACTTTATGGGTTCTCTCTGTGCCGTAACTAGGACAGAGGGCGGGATGAATCTCCCAAGTGTCTCTGATCCATTCAATTCATCTTATAATAAAACTGTTTTGTATACCATGAGTATTGGAACAATACGAAAAGTAGGGAAATACTTTATAAAGCTTATTAGCCTGGCTCATAAATATTAACTTGGTGGCATATGCCCAGTATCTGGTTTGCAGAAAGCAGGTAAATAGGTGCTCTGTGTGTTAGGATTACAATTTGATTTAGTCTTTTTATGTGCACACATAAAATAAAGAAATAAAATAAAAACACAACGATTACTGTACAAAAACTATGGATTACTATATACTGTATTACTTTAATAGTGTAGTGTATAGTGTAAGTGCACTTAATACTGTAATGTATTTCATATGCAAGATTTTTGCATTTCCAAAGTATTTCTTATGGTCAAAGGTTAAAGAAAGAGGAATAAAGATTACCTGATACAGAGGTTTTAATGTTCAGATTTATGGAACCGGACCCTAAAGATCTACAAGGAAAGTCACAAACAAACAATTAAGTGTCACTACAACAATATGTCAAGCACAGAATGGTTTCATCACCATAACTTCAGTATAAAATAACATACTAAAAATAAGCTACAGAACTACAATGTTCCTGTGGCTCAACTGAGCCTAGGTAATGGGTTCAATCCCAAGGAATGTAGTTGCTTATAAAATGTATAACTTAAATGTGCTTTAAACCGACAAAGGGCCAAATGCATAAATGTAATGAATGCAAATATACATATTTGCACAAAAAGCCTGTTATAAGACCTTTGTAGGGTTTACTCACAAGCTCTGGGATCCACCTGTTTTAATGTCGCCGATGGTAACACGCACATCATCTTCACTTTCTGATTCACTCTCCTTTTGTGAGGGAAAGATGAAATGGCTAAATAAGTAAATGTCAAAATGCACTGCATTTTCATTATGACGACTAACTGAATCAACAACTAAAAAGCTAAAGGACTGTACCTGGTAATTGAGTCCATTAAAACCATCCAAATCACCAATCAGAGCACTGAGGAAAAGAGCCACAGTTCAATTAAAGACAGATTGTAGACAAACAAATGAATACATAAAACAAGAGGATTAGCTAGACCAGCTACATTTAAAAACAGTAATTTAGGATTTGATTATTATAAGGTTATTTGTATGAGTTTCATTCAGTAAAACAGAGTTTACCAGTTGATTTTTGTCACCCCCAGGTCTCCATCAATATGGTAGAAATCAACCATCAACATCATACGAAAAATGTGTATATATTATTGTAACGAGGAAGGCGGGACGAGAGCCGTGAGACAAGGAGGCGGGGCCGGTGGCGTGAGGGATAATGTGTATCAGCTGTGCGCGCACCAGTCCCGCATATCTCACGGTGGAGATCAGGAGCATAAGTGGACCAGCAACAGGACTGCCGACGAGAGAGGACCGGGCCCAGACACATGTTAAGTTTATATTTATGTTTGTGTGGCCGGCAGTCGACCGTGAGGTGGCTGCCGGCCTTTTACCTTCAGTGTTATTGTTTATTTTATTTTGATTAAAACTTAATTGACTGTTTGCCGGTTCCCGCCTCCTTCCTTCCCTACTTAGAACCTTGTCACAAATATAAGTTATAAAAAAAATTATATTATTAATATTATTATTATTATTATTACAATTGTATGATCCTAAAGACAATTTTTTCTTAAACTTTTAAGATTTATTTATAAATTAAAGCTTCCAATGTGTAATATTTAGGAGGATCTATTGACAAAATTGCAATATAATATACATAAATATGTCTTAGAGGTGTATAAAGACCTTACACAATGAAGCGTTATGTTTTTATTACCTTACAATGAGTTATTTCTATCTACACACTGCGGGTCCCCTCGCATAGAGTTCGCCTTGTTGTTAAACGGATAAACTGCTCTATATAGCGTGTTTCGTAAATACATTATCCCCTTCGGCAAAGAAGCGAAAATGCAACAACATCTTTGTCCTGTAAAGCCACCATAGAGCTTCTAAAGGGAGAAGGGAGTAAGCAGTTGGTTGCAATTCCTAACCACACTGCTAGATGCTGCTAAAATCTCCACATTGCTCCTTTAAAACCAGATGGGATGTTTATTTATACTCTTTTGTTGTTCTCTAATGCGTTGTTTAAGTAAATTAAGTTTCACACAAAGTAAAATCTTTCTGAAATCTGAAAAAAATATCAAGTACCCTGAAACTTACACGTACACAACCTACACACATATCTGAAAGCATTGAGCTAGAAGGTAAATGATTAACTATAAAATGTATTCCTAATAAGCTGTTGATGTTGTCTGAGGTCAATGTTGGGTGAGATATGTGCTCTGCGGGAATATTTGGATGCACATGCATCTTTCAGCTTCTGTCTGATTTAATCACATGCACTAACTGATTCTTTAAAACAATAAAAAGGCTTTTACAGTTTATATATTATTTTACACGAACATTTAGCTGCAGGCCTACATTAGTCTAAGTGAGGCCTATATCACCGGCCTCATCAGACTTATTTAAAGCCAATGCAATGGAAGGAAAAATTCATGCTTGGGTTTGAGGTCTGGCTTCACTCTAATGAACGTAAAGCAATTCAACCGGTGAAAAACGCTGGGTTGACTTCGAGAAACGGCTAACGCGTGTAGCTACAGTAGAGAAATAAAACAATGGTTAATATTCTCCTCATGAGCGCATGAGAGTAGTTTATATCAGCCTTCTGCACATACAGTGCCTAACGAACTGCTGAATTTAACAAGCGTCCAAAGAGTTTCGTCAGACACGCATCGCTTCCCACATTCCCTGCATTTCTCTGAAGAGGTGCATCGACACGGACATGCCACATACCGCTAATGTGCGCCCATGGTCATTATGAAGCGGTGAAATGGGCATTAAATGTACACGCTTCATTTATAGAGCGCTACTTGCCCTAAAAGGGCGTAAATGTGTCAGACTCTATTTCATGAGCTGGCTGACAACACAGTCTTGCAAATACTCACTTAAATGTGCATTGTGAGGGGTAGAGTAACATGATATCATTTGTATGTTGACATCTATGTTTATTTTTGGAATTCCACATCTTGTTTAAAACGATATATACATACAGTACATTTATACATATGATGCACCATGTTGCTCACAGTGTGTCAAACATTTCTCACATATAAGAAAACAGATTAATCTGTAGAATATAGAAATAGATGCTTTATGTATAATGTACAAGAAAAGTTGGGAAGTTACTTGGGGAAAGTAATTCATTACTAGTTACTAATTACATATTCAATAGTGACATTAGATTACTGTACAAATTACTCTCTCCAAAAATTATGTAATAACTTATTACTAAATACTTTTTAAATCCTACATCAACCTTGATTAGAATAGATTCAAGGATGGACATGAAACATATCATTTATTTCATTCAAATTTATAAAATAAATAACTACACAAATTATTCTTAATAACTGACCAAAGTATACAAATGTAGGAAGGATATATAAAAGCATACATTCTCAAGTTAGATTTATAATTTTGATGTCGTTTCCACTATTGAATATATCACACAGTATTTAGTTAAATTACATCAGAATTAACTGTAATTAAATTTCGGAAAAAATATATTAAGAATAATCCCTCACTTTACTTTTTCAAGGGAAAAGTAATTCAATTACAGTTACCAATTACTTAGTAACTAGTTACACCCAACACTGTGTACAAGTACAGTATATGACATTTTATTTCTGTGATTTGCAAACATGGACATGTGTATTATTTATGTGCATATTTTCCATAAATCTGGTTTCTGTATGGATGGCAATACTGACATTGCCGGGAGCTAAATCCCAACACAACGCGAGTTGAACACGTTTTTAGACTAAACTCTGCTGAAGTACATTTATAAATGGAAATTAAATCAAACGTAACGAAACATTGATTTAAGTTTGCAAGCAGACATGCTTGATAAAATGAAGTAATCAGCTGTCTGATTGGGGCTATAGAAGATATATTACACACTGCGGTGTCAACAAAATACTGCATTAATAAATCCAGAGATCTCTGAACTAGTTCAGCTTCATATATTTTTGTTGTTGAAATGAAAGTTTTTGGTTGTCCCTTGAGAGGGTACTGCACAGCTGAAGCAGAGATACAAACAGATTACAAAAAAAAAAGACTGCAGCAAAAGACCAAAGAAGATTTTTGTAAGTTAAATACAATTGGTAACTCTGGATGAACATCTTAATAACAATAAGTGCTATGATTGGTCAGTTAACCAGTGCATAGTGATTGGTCGAATACTGCAAGAGTCTGACGGAAATGTAACGCTTCTTGCCATATTTGGAACGTCAGGTTCCAAAGCAATTGTACTGACAGGTAAGCCCACCTTGCTTGCGTATAGATTTGGGCGGTCTTAGTCAAATCATACCACGAACTGACGTAGATTTGTGGGGGTGTGGTTACACGAGGCGTTTCAGGTAGGTCTGGGTGAGCATTCGCTTTTAGGTAGAACACTTTACTATTTGCAATTTGACGTGTCTTATATATGCATGGGCAACTTATAACACACCGAAGACACAGAAAAACACGTATTCGAGCCATATTCATTTTGAAAAAAATTTGGAGCATCTTTTGTTTGTCGCGTGGGTGCTGAACGCGGTTTGTTTGCCAACCGTGCCAGAGACACGGATCTAAGTGCAGCATGGCAGGCTGGAGACTGTTTAAACTGTTGCAGCCATTAAGATATTTTTGTTTAGTTTTCAACGGTAAATCAGATATATTTTGTTTCCTTAATTTATTATGTTATTTTAGAAAATTGTTTTGAGTAATTCTTGTTTGTTGGTCAGGCACAGAACGCAGTTTGATTGCCAACCGTGCTGGAGACGTGGATCTAAACGCATGACGGGCAGGAGTCTGTTTAAATTCCTCATTCAGCTTCAGCTGTAAGAAAAAAACTTTGGATACGTGCAACATAGTGACATGCAACCTGTGTCCTAACAGCGTCCCAAACTGCTCCATTGGGTTCGTCGGACATCATGCAGCGCTGCAAAGACCAACCGGCACGAAGCATCTTTCATTAACTGCTCTTGTGCATTAGGAAGACCCGCTTAATATCAAGATTGTCTGCGCTGCATCAAGATTGGCTGCGCTGTGGGCCCGCAGCTGCAGCTCATTACTATGCCATAGTGAGAGAAGTTGAGGTGTGTTTGTTTGTTCACAGCATTTCAGTGATGGATGTCACATAAACGGTGGATATAAAGCTGGATTTGCAGATCGTTTGAAACTGATAGATGGAGCCGTCCTGCGCTAAAAGATGCTGGACATGAACCGCACGCGGTAAGTGAAACTCAGTCATATGTCTTTGTTTTGTTGGCAATCGGCACGTACGTGCATAATGTAAACAACACGAACAGTTTGCAGGGATATTGCGATGATGTATTGTGTGGTCAAGATATAGTTCCTCCCCCCGCACAACTACAGGAGGTCGTTTGTTTTCATAAATAATCGTACAGTTGTATCTATCTTTTATAATTGTGATCAATCTAAATACTCTTCGAGATACGAAGTATGCAATATTACTCTATAGGTACTATAGGTATGAGATTGGCAGAAACTGCGCGTTCAACCGGACCTTTAACATTACTCTGTTGTGCTAAAGGAGAGAGCGCTTTTCTTACTGTTTACCTCCTAACCTCAATAAAGTCGCATCACAATAATGTAAGCATGTTCCGGTCCAGATCGTAAAGTGATGCCCTGCAGGGAAGCGGGGACAATGGCACTGTGAAAAAGCCCCGATGCCCGGCCCCAGGAGCATACATTTACACAGTCTGAAATGCAGGGGTCTAGCACACTCACCTGAAGACTTCTTTTTCTGTGGTCTCTTCTTCAGCAAAATTCTCATTGTCATCTATTCACAACAAAGAGGTGAAGATTAGCACACAGCACAAGATTTGTGTTTTTTTACACAGGCCAGACAAAATGGAGCACAACTCTAAAACTCTGTACTCGTGTTTTGAGAGCAGCATTCTGATAATCCTTTTTTTTCCACAGACACAGTTGAGTAAATTACAATAGATATAATTGGGTTTAGTTGAGGTTAAGGACTTCAGATGAATCCTTTCGAACAATCTTCATCAATTTCATCTTCGTCCACTAAATGTATTTAAAAACCAAGTTCAAAAGCTTTTTCAAATATAAGAAATATACACATATATGTGACCCTGGATCACAAAACCAGTCTTAAGTAGCACAGGAACATTTTTAGTAAAAGATAAAAATACATTGTATGGGTCAAGATTATCGATTTTTCTTGTATGCCAAAAATCATAAGGATATTAAGTAAAGATCATGTTCCATGAAGATATTTTGTAAGTTTCCTACCGTAAATATATAAAAACCTAATTTTTGTGAGTGGATTTCCTGTCACAGTGCCTCTGATTAACAACTTCAAAGGCAATTTTCTCAATATTTAGATTTTTTGCACTCTCAGATTCCTGAGTTTTAAAACGTTGTATCTCTGTCCTATTCTAACAACTCATACATCAATAGAAAGCTTATTTATTCATCTTTCAGATTATGTAAAAATCGAAATTTCGAAAAATTGACCCATAAGACTGGTTTTGTTGTCCAAGGTCACATATTATTCCTCTGTTTATCGAAAATATATGTCATGAAGCATTTAGGATGAACAGCATTATAATTCATCTACTAGGGTATTGTTCCTCTACCATCAAATCACACGTAAAGCTTAGTTCAACTGATTTAAATGTAGCAGCGTTTGTTACATGTCGGTGTTATGTTATGTTATTATGTTATGTTATGTTATGTTATGTTGTTATGTTATGTTATGTTAGGTGTCGATAAATGTATCGGTGTTTGTTCTTTGTAAGGGTTGATTTGAAAGTAAATGTTATGAAACACGTGCAGCTGGGAAAATAACGGTCTCCTCTCTCTGTTGTACTACATTTCGGGTCATGCCTAATTTGAAACGTGTGCTTTTTTGGCCGATCAGGCTCTTACACAACTCAACTGCTTGTTTGTCTGTCTAGATTTGAGACTATTGTAAAACTTAGTTGTAAGCATCATTTCTCACCTCCATACAGCCAGTCCGTCTCGTCATCAGCACCCTCGTCAGCTGTTTTCTCCACCTCTGCAGTTGACATGATCACCGGCTTTTGCGCTGAGATTACTTGAACTCGTTGATTTACCGATTTGGACAAAGTAACAAAATTTGTGCACTATTAGTTTTAGATGTAGCTGTCACAGTGACACGCTGCGTGTTGGTGTAGCAGGTGCGCGTAACCAGAGTGACACGGCTCACTTCACGCTCACGTGTGTGACACGCAGGAAGTTTGTACAACACTTCACTGATCATATTAACTCTTTTGGAAACAGTTATCAATAAATGACTGGCATGTATATTTGATCATCAAACTATTTAGAATGTGTAAAAAAAATAACCAATCGGATTCCTAAAGAAAAACTGTCTTGTTGTATGTACTTGCATGCAGACATTAAAGGACGAAGACTTAAATAAAAAAATCCTGAGATGGGTAAACGAAATATACAAACAAAGGCAACTAATCTGCAAGTTTTAAAACTCCCAGCTGATAGTTTTGCAGTGACGTCAAATAATCGCGACATCCCCGTGCCACGTCACCTTCGAGAGACTCACGTGTTGGTTTGTTTTGAATGGGGTTTACTTGACAGTTCTTCCGTCTATGTAAATACGTTGACACCGTCTTAGTTTAAAACTCCACATTTTTTGAAAATATGTTGCCCACGGAAGGCTTCGCGTGTTTCCCTCGGCAGACGTGGGGAAAAGTGCTGTCAAAAATCAACAAGGCTGTTGTTTTCATGGATGACCGCTGCATGGAAAGTCTGCATTGGACCGGCGGCGCCTCGCTTCTGTTCGACGCTGGCGCTCGCAACATCAAACAGCTCTCAAGCTTTGAATCAGGCGGAGGAAACGATCCGAAAGCTGTGTTTGTGGTGAGCACCGTGCTGAAAGGCAGAACGGCAGACATTGTCAAAGACATCATTTCCCTCAGCAGCTTCCAGTACTGTGTGGTTTTCACATCTGTCCCTCACTCCGTACACCTGCTCGCGAATAACGTGACCGCGGATCTGGAGGGCAACTCTGTGTTTGAGCAGTTTGAGGAGAAACTGTGCGAGTGGATGGGTGATATGAACTTCACTGCTGAGGTCATGCATGCTCCTGTGGTCTTTGCACCCCTGAGCCAGCACCTCCATCTCCTGCCAGCTTTCTCTGATCTGTTTCCTTTACTGGATGTCGACCTTGAGGCCATCAACAAAAAGAAGCCGGAGAAAAGGCGATTCGGGAGTCTTATGGATGTGGATATGCACTCTCTCCCACCTGAGCTGCAGATACAGATTAAATGTCTTGCATCGGCTCTAAATGCTTTGTTTGAGTTTATCAATACACGCGAGGAGAGCTTCTCAGTGGGTCCCATGAGCCGTCTCATAGCTGGAGAGCTGGCCAGTCATCCCCAGGCAAAAAACAGGAGGAAAGCGGCCCCAAACAAAGCATCTATTGTGTTTGTTGACAGAACTCTTGATCTTACAGGTGTGTGGGTCAGTCGGTCAGTTATTAGTACCTACCCTGCTGAAAGTAGTATACACTTTACAGTTACAAATATTATCATGAATAAACCATCAGCTGTTTAAATCATTACACAATTTCATTATGTGGTGTGTTGGGGGCCTTATTCCAGTAGGACTTAATGGTGTTGTATTGCCTGTTAGGTAGCATCCCACCAGTAAAACCCAACACATTCCCAGTTAAGATCCAAATAGATTTCATTCAAACCACTACAATTGCCGTGACAATCTATTCAATTCTGTTATGGTTATTGATTTAACAGAGTGGAACATATGGTGGAAAAACATTGTTGTTTATTATTGTTGTTGTTTATATCTACACATTTTATAATTTAAAATTCTTTCTTCTCAATCTATAGGGGCTGTTGGACACCATGGTGACAATCTCGCAGAGAAAATCCTTTCAGTTTTGCCACAGTTGCCAGGTCACGTGACTGACGTTCAGGTGGACATGCTTGAGCTCACACACCTGAAGCACACAGCGGACACACAGAGCATCCTGGCACCTGGCTGCTTGGCACAGAACCAGTAAGAGCATTTACACTGACATATATGACACATTACCAGGCCAACAGGTACTTGTATGAGTGTTTCAATTGACAGCAAGTGGATTCACGTTCATGCCATATGATGTATTATCGAGACTTGTGCACACAATAATCAAAGTACTTTGTACGCTGGTCAGTACACTGAGATGTTTAGGTAACACCATCAAGCAATTTTACTTGAAATAGGCAAGACCAAATGCTTTTTGTCAAACTTGCATATTACTGTTGCAATGAGTCAAGTCACCTAAAATGTGATAGATGTGGTATTATAAAGTTAGCAATACATACACAAATTGAACAATTAAAACTGTAAGTTTGTTGAGAAAATGCCCTTAAAGTCCATTGTAAAGACCAGCCAATGCAAATATTTGATAGACAGGACTTCTTTTCCTACAGCCGCTGTACTCTAATACTTCTCTCCTTCATTTTTCAAAGAGTGTCTATAGTGGTAATACTGTCTCTCTGGCAATATCAATGTTTACATGGTAGTGAAACTAAAGCCCTCATATTTAAAGGTTTCACAGAGAAATTCTTTTTAAGTGTTTTAATGTTAGTGCTGGAAAGGCTGTAGACAAATATTTACTAATTTAAGGTGTTAACACCATATAATAAAGATTTGATGTATAGGAAAAGCAATGCACATAACCTAAGTTTACTCTTAAGGGGAATTTCCCTACTGTAGTTTGGTTTGGATCTAAAACATCAGTGCTGGGAAATGAGGGATCAGAGAAATACATTGCATAATAGCTGCTTTAAAAGGCTCTCACAGAATGAATGATCTTAAGAAACCAAGGAGCTACCATGGTTACACATGTTGGCACGGGAACAATGCCCAGATGAGTATTTTTAATGAAGGACCACCATTGCTTGAGTCATCATGAATGTGTGTATTTGTATTTTAACAACAGAAATGGTTTTTGCTGGAGGTTTCGTCGATTTCATTTCCTGTGGGGCAGGATGTGGTATTGAGTGATCCTAGGTTTCTGCTGTTCTGTGTGAACTTCAGCTGGTTAAAACATATTTGGTGAGCTCACTCACGTCTGAATAAAAAAATGTTTTCTTTAAATGAGCCCACTTAGTGAATTTTGATGTTTTGCTGCTGTTTGAAATATATATTGTATTGTCGCCATTTGTTTGAACCCGGTCGTGAGTTCAACCATCAACTGTTATAAATGACGATTAACTAATATTGTGAGGGTAACACAATGTAAACGTTCTTGTCGACTATATGTAGCAGAATATCCACTTTTCTATTAATACACATTTTTTTCCAAGTTGTGTAAGTGACAACGTCAAAACTGCATCTACTCCAGCTGCAAGTCAAATGGAATTGACGTGGAAAGCCAAACGCTGTTTATTACCCATTTGGTCTGAACCACATGTTAGACTTGCGGGTTTGGTAAAGGAGGAACTTGTTTTGTGCGTCTGTTTCTTTTCCAGATCCATCAGACAGGGATTTAGAAAGCCCTTCTGGCTGTGGGAAGGATTTAGAAGCAGAACGATTCAGTTAATGGCTTAGGAACCCTTTCATGAGATACACGAAAACATACTGGAGAACTGGTTATACCCTGATTTTTCCATTGAGCACCAGCTGCCTGGTTCATCATTTTTGCATTGTGGGTTCTTATGGAAACCTCCGATCCATAGTGTCGAGAGACCAAGGTCACACTCTGATCAGTAGCTGCCATATTGTGGCTATTTGTCAATTTGGCATCTCAAACCTGTTGATCAATCACTGTTCTTGGAGAGATCTGAAACCGTTGCTGTACATAAACACACGTATACGTACACACATGTAAACTAAACCACAGATGCTGTATTCCAAGACCACATCCCTTCACAATCATTAGCTGGTTACGGTAGCACCGCAGCACTGAGTACAAACACACTCTCAAGGCCTCCATGTGAATATACAACAGGTCACTGTTAGCCAGATGGTGCGACTAAACAAGACAGCACTCCATTTGTAGAACTGTTTGTGATGTGTGCATGTATTTACCTTTACATTATATTTCCATTTAGTCATTTTGCTGAAGGTTTTATCCAAAGTGACTTACAACTGAGAACTATCACAAGCAATGTATCATACAAGAGGCAGCAATAGTACCACAATGGCAAGTTTAAAGAGTAAATTAGAACTTTCTGGCCCTAACTCTTAAAGAGTACATAACATGAGATCATGAAAATTACATTTCATGCAGTGTGTAATGTGGCCGTGTTTGAATGTAAGCAGTCTGCCAAGTTTTAAATCCGAAGATGAATTAATAACGAAGTTATTGGCTTGGAAAAAAGGGAGTCGACTCTGAATCATGCAAACGAGTCGTCCCTTGTCCGATTTGCAAACCGCCGCGGATTTATGTCACTACATATAGTCCCCGCCTACGTTATTCTAGGACGGCCCGCGAAAACTTCACTCTTCTCCCCCATACACTGTAGCTCGTGAGCCTCATTCGCGGTAGACCAATCACAGAAGACTAGAACATCTGACCAATCACATCAGACTAGGCTAGCGGAAAGGAGGGGATTAGACGGATGAATCGCGGAACGAATCATTTGAGAGTCAGTCAAGAAGTAAGGTAAGAATAACTGCCTATTATTACGAAATAATTGTGTTTTTACACCTTCTATGTACATAAACTTGTTTTGGACACTCCATAAACCAAAGTAGGACCTTAAAAATCCCTAGTTATGTACTCTTTAAACTTAACACCCATAAATAAAAATGACTTATGTTACGATTGACTCACCACTATGTACGGCATGCTAATGAGAGATTAGATCATTTCTACATATTACATATTACAAAAATCCTCTTTTCCAAAATATAGTAAATTGTATGAAAATGGAAAAAATGGATGGACAGTTAAATCAAAGTCAGTTTACAGGAGTTGTCCCACCACTGTTTGCAAAGCCCCAGGCATTCATTTCAGTCACTTTTGGAAGATCGCAAAAAATAAGCTCTGTCATTAACAAAGGTTTATGATGTTTACACGTTTTGTCTATCAAGATCATCTTTACAAATGAACACAACATTTGTTACTTTTGAAGCCGAAATGCAACCGGCAGAAGTAAAAAGCTAACACGATGCTATAAACAGACTACACTTATGGTCGTTCGATATCAACGTCACCACCACCAAGCCTCCGACAACTCTTTCAAACTTTATCAGAAATGTGTTCCTTGTTAATTACTGTATTACTAAGTGAATGAATCCGTATCTACGTTTTAAAAGATTTGTGCCCATGTTGCATTATTTGTGAGCTTTCCCTGTTGAAAAAATCAGCATATGCTGTTTGGTATGTATTGATGCTGGTTTGTGCTGGTTTAAGATGGTCATTTGCTGGTTTAAGATGCTCATGTGCTGGTTTAAGCTGGTCTTGTGCTGGTCCTTAACTGGTTTAAGATGGTCAAACCAGCATCAAAACATACCTATGACGCGTATGTAACCCAGCAAATGCTGGTTTTTTCAACAGGGTTATATGCGTGATGACGTCTAACGTCCCCGCCAAAGGAGGTAGTCGCTTTTACCAACTTGTTAGCAACGGCCATTTTTAAGACCCAGTACGGCTTTAAAAACAATCAGAAGCGGTTTACAATTGTTTTGTTTTATGTCATAGAATAAAACGTGAAAATATTTAGAGGTTTTGTTTACCGCCGACCTTATTTCAAGCGATTTACCAAAAACCCATTAATAAGATCTATAGACTTTGGAGCGATGGAAACGGAAGTCCTTAAATGCTATCTCGCTTCCGGGTTTTGCGTACAAAAATACGTCATCTCTGAGCCTCCCTATTGCAGTGATCATTTGCTGGCAGGATTATCACATTTGTTTTTAAAACATGTTTTTGCTTTTCTTCTGCAGTGTGGGCTGCGTTGAGATATTAGATTTTGTGTTGTAATGTTGTTTTCAATTATCTGTTATTCCTCGTGTAGGCGTGTGCACTAATTACCTCAGTATGTGCTCATTCTGTCATTCTGTCATGATGTGATATGCACATTAACTGAGTAATGGATGTTTGTTCGTGAGCAAATGCATTTTTCTGTTTGCGTGTATCTGCCATGTAATTGTAATCTTCCACAGCATGCCATGTTTCTCCTCCCTTCTGTTTTTCATTAGATTTTTGGGTATGCAACTTTATTTTACCCACTTCATTTCTAGTTTCCTCTTGTTCAGTCTCAGACTTTTCTCAGCTGGAGCTCCAGGACTTGCTGGAGGAGAACCAGTTCAATGTGAGCGTGTGGGTTTTTAGCTTGAGCTCAGCAGGAAAGTCAGTCACGGGGTTTGTTTAGCGGAGTCTAGACGGACTCCAGGCAAATATCGAAGCTTTTGATGCTTTTTGACAGGGCACAGCTGAACCTCAAGAGAAGAACTCAACTCCCCAGACTCATAATGTGTTTAAATGTCTCTGGAGGCTGTGTTGGGTTGCATAGTGCCAGCTGAGACATTCATATCTAACTTAGTGTAGCTATCCCAATATACCGGGTCTAAGAACATTCACAAATCCTCTAAAAACTGTTGTTCATGAATTTAAAGGATGCTTCTTTCCTATAGCAACTTACATTGTTTTCAAGGTTTATCAGTTTGTGCTTACTGTAATCGAACCTATGAGCATGGTGGTGTTAGCGCTAAGCTCTACCAGTGAGATACAGAAACTTGGTAGTTCACCCAAAAATGAAAATTCTGTCATAATTTACTCATCCTCTTGTCATTACAAACCTGTATGACCGAACAACGGCGGTACTCATTCTCTTCTATTGTCTGGACACAAAACCAATGCAGATCCATAGACACCCCCACTATTAGGTAACAAACATTCATAAAAATACCTTCTTTGTTTTCTGCAGAAAAAAAGAAAGCCATACAGTTTTGAAAAGATGGTAAGTAAATGATGACAGAATTTTCATTTTTTGGTGAACTCTCCCTTTAAAGCTTTGTTTTATTTCTGTACTGATGAAACTGCAAAACTATATTTTTACATTTTCAGAAGTAAATATCGGTGGTGCGTGTTGTTGCCAGGCCGTTATTTTGTTGTTGATATGATGTTCCTAGTTTTTTGCTTGCTAATGTGATGTGGGTGGTTGCTCGCTTGCAAAAGTCAATAGAGCACACCACCATGTCTCCTTGATATTCTAGTCCCTAGAAATGGCACAAACCTATCTTTTAATGTAAGTATATAGGTCCTCTACGCAAAATTTTAAGTCTGACTGTTTAGAAAAGTAACAGCACACCTCTCCTCATCAAGCCGCACAATTTGCGGTATCATTCATATGTGAAGCACAAACAGTGTCGGTTTTGCTCCAAATTTAAAGGGTTTGTTAAAATCCTTGAACCGAAATGTATGCATACTAATAGGATTTTGTGGCCACACCCAGTAATGCTGATATTGGCACGGTTCCTGTCAGCTCATGTGAATTTGATTGGTCACATATTGTTATTCTAGCTCAGCTCAAGCTATAGGCTCTGCATAATATTTATGAAAGGTTTTATTTTTAGGATTGTAATAGTGGGTTGCATGGCTAATTTTGCCCTCTTTATTGGATGGTGTTTCCTTTTGTAATTGTAGGATCTCTTTCAGGGTCTCTGGTTTTAGTGTTGGTACGGGTGGTCATTCCAGGCGGCCGTCTCGAGCGCGACCAGCGCGGGCTGCTGATAGGAGACTTCCTCTTTCCCGACTGTGAGAACCCCGGCTTTTAATAACAGTCTGGTAGTACACTGTGCCTATTCAGGTCGGACTAGATGTCTTTTTTGAGCGTGGTTGCGGGTGAAATGGAGTTTCTTTGTAATGGAAGCCGTGTCTGTTGATGTTTTGGTAGGTTGGGTTTGAAATAGTTCATGAGGAATTGAATTTATGTTCTTGGAAACGGTGGCATGTGCAGTCTCTGGTGAGATGGATTGTGCTGTGTCTGAAGCTTTGGTTGTAGTTCCGTGCTCTATAGTACCTCCATATTCCAAGAAATACAAATGCATAAGCACAATGTACACATTTTGTAGTTGAAGGGGATAATTCACCCAAAAATGACAATTCTGTCATCATTTACTCACCTTCTAGTTGTTCCAAATCTGTTTAAATGTCTTTGTTCTGATGAACACAGAGAAAAATATTTGGAAGGATGCATATAGCCAGACAGATTTTTGCCCCCCATTGACTACCATAGTAGGAAAAATACAATGGTAGTCGAAAGTGACCCAGAACGGTTTGCTGTCCTACATTCTTCAAAATGTCGTCTTTTGTGTTCAACAGAACAAAATAAATGATAAAGTAATTTGTCTTACTATGGGAGTCAACGGGGGGCAAGATCTCTGACAAACATTCTTACAAATTTCTTTCTCTGTGTTCATCAGAACAAAGAAATGTATAAAGATTTGAAACAATTTAAAAGTGAATAAATGATGACAGAATTTGTCTTTTTGGGTAAAGTATCCCTTTAATAGGATTTAAAAATGAGTGCATTAGCAAGGAATTAACACGTTATCGCACAATTCTTTTAGATAAACAGTTCATTTGATTTACTTTATTTGAAAATCATAACCTGATACAACATACTTTTTTAAAGACGTTGAACAAATAGTAAGATGCATCACAGTGGCTTTTTGACGTATGTGTAAAATTCACACCGTCAATTAAAGCGCAGAACACATCCTATGTGAAAGGTAGACATTCCAGAGACAGACAAAGTCAATAAATTGACTTTTTGTAATGTCAATTCAGTGTTTTGCTCATCTGCAAGAGTTAAGTTATGCAGTTTTATTTGCGGAATCTTCATTTCTCAGCTTTACAATAATACAATTCATTAGATTATTCAGCTTTTCATCTTGTATGTAATTTGAAGACAAATCTTTATTTTACACAATAATCTTTGGGAAAAGAATGTTGGTTTTGACTTTCTTGTCTTGTAGTGTGTGCATGTGTGTGGTCAGGTATGTTCCCGCCAGGCTGGTGTAATAGGTTGTTCTTGGCAGTGCGGTACCGTGGTGCTTTGATTTGAGTGTGTGGGACACTTAAACTATGTGCTGGCACAGAGGGGTGTGTGCGTATGTGACGCACCCTCCACCCTTCCACCCTGTGTTTTATAACCTGTCTACCCAACTGTGTGTCCTATCCTGCCAGCATTAAACCCTTACAGTATGTTGTACTTGAGCTGCTCAGGTTATTGCTCTGAACGTTGAAGTGTGTGTGGTCCTGGTAAACCCTACAGTGTGAAGATAGTAATACCAGTAATGTTTTACTTTGTGGGGTAATTTTTCATTCCCCATAAGGGAAATACACTATAAATCAAACTAAGTTATGTTTATTTAAAGGGGGGATGCAACAGTGTTTCATTCATTCTGATTAATTAACAATGTTTAACGTGCTGTCTTCTCATGCTTGACATGGTTAACTTATCAAAAAACGAGTTTGACGTATTACGTAGTATTTCTGTGCTCGATACACTCCCCCAAGGTTCGTAAAGTTTCAGAAGGTTTTTTTCGAACATGAAAAAGCTTTACGTAACAACTTTTCTTAGTCTCTTATTGGGCAATTCTCCCAGAAATGCACGCCCACGGCAAGGCGAAAGAAATAGCCCGCCGACGCGTCAACCGACGAACGAGACCCACTTACCATCAAGATTGGCTGCGCTGTGGGCCTGCAGCTGCAGCTCGTCACTCTTGCGATAGTAAGAGTAGTTGAGGTGTGTTTGTTTGTTCATGGCATTTCAGTGATGGATGTTATATAAACTATGGATATAACGCTGGATTTGGAGATTGTTTGAAACTGATAGATGGAGCGGTCCAAGCGCTAAAAGATGCCGGATGCCGAAGATTTTAGCACTTGCTATTGACAAGTAGACACACGCAACGTGAGCGTGTTACTAGTATGCGCTGTTAGCCGTGATGGGTTTTAATGAGCGGAGAAGTTCAGGGAATGTTGTTGTAAGACACCGCTGGATCATATCAAATCGTTCACAACAAGAATGAACGACAAGCGAATTCTCTTTTTAAGTTTTATTTGAAGTTATCTTTATTTTGTGTTGTGAACATGCGGAAAAGTGTCATTCTTACAAACCAAAATCAACACAATAACGTAACAAGCTCTATAAACAATAAAAGATATACTTTTTCTTACAGTTTCATATATAAATATGGTATTGACATTTTTGAAATATAGTCTTGACAGTCTTGAATTCAGAGTAATTTGGTCTGGTGTATTTAGAGTTCAAAAAGTCTTAGCATCAATCATTAAAGCAACAACGAGCCGTTTTGGTGTATGGTTCCCCCATGTGGTTGATAAGCGCAATTGTCTGTTATAAATGTCGTAAATATTGCTGCTGTATAAGCTTCCATGTCACTTCATAAACTGTGC
Organism: Triplophysa siluroides; assembly: GCA_006030095.1. Taxonomy (NCBI): domain Eukaryota; kingdom Metazoa; phylum Chordata; class Actinopteri; order Cypriniformes; family Nemacheilidae; genus Triplophysa; species Triplophysa siluroides. The sequence continues at coordinate 2,681,632 of VCII01000139.1, read as the reverse complement.
ATGTACTAAAGCACTCTTATGGCTCCCGTGGGTTATACTCCTGGGCTATACTAATAGTTCAAACTAGATTCCGAGGTAGCAGTTTGTTGTTAGCAGTTAGCGCATAGCGTGCTAGCTACATAGCAGCTAACGTTAGCTACATAACACATTTGCAGTCACCCAAAACACAACGCATGGACGTGAATGTGTTAAGTAACCATCGCAAATCATTTTCTGTAGTTATATTTTCTGAAACACACTAGCGACCAGGTGTTGTCCTTTGTGTAATAGGTGCAATCAATAACTTACACTCAACTCGCTATGGGCATGAACTAAGGAATCAGCGACTTTTGACCATAAAACATTTATTGTGGTTTAGTAGTCATCATTTACAAGCATAACACTAAATTTGTGATGAGGCACGATCATGCTACGTAAGCAATTGCGACCCGGCAACATTACATTATCTCTAGTCCACCTTATGGTTATAAATTGTGAACCAGTAACGTTGGTGCGCCAATAAACAACCTGAACACTTTCAAATCCAGTAACTTTCAAATATGTAATAAGTACTCCATCTGTTTTGCAACCCGTTGCCTCTTGCAGCTTGCGTCACCGACGCAACGGACATAAGGTCGGCGTTTGCGTTGCGTGTCCGTCAGATATTGATATTGTCCGATCACTCTCTCTCTTTTCTTTTTTGTTAAATTTGCTGGCTCTGCCATGGTGATGGTATGGAGACTTGCGTTGAACTAGATCGTTTCGTCTTATTGTTAGCTGTTGGCTAACTTCTCCCAGGCTAAGAGTAAAACGTGACGTATGCCGCAAAGCAGGGGATAGGCGGGGCTTGTACCGGCCTGAAAACCAAAGTTGCAAGTGCAGTTTCAGCTGATAAGAGGCTCCTTAGAAAGCAATGGCAGTGAAATTCGTCCAATTAAAAGTTGTCCTACCACTAAAATAATTTTAGAGACATTAATTTAAGGTCAAAAAGTTGCTTGTTATCGCTTTAACAACACTTCTCTACCTCTTTTTAAATAAGCAGAATCAAATCTACTGTCATCTGCATTTAAATACATAGACAGGCAGCATTTTAAGACTATTTGAACACATTTACACATATTTATATTTGTGTATGAATGTAAACACATTTAAAACTATTATGTGGAATTCTGCAGGTTTTTCCCAAATGTTAAGGTGGAATTAACAAAAAAATCTGCAGATTCCGTATGATCCTGCTTATGAGGGAAAACACCTTAAAAAAACTTTATTTGTGAGCAAAACCTTTGAGAGAGAAGATTTACACACAACAGGATAACTAAAAGTATGTCATTTAAAGATTTAAGTTCATGTTATGTGGCTCTAAAAAAAAACAATGTGACGCCTGCCTTCTCCCCTTTAAGAGCCAATGGCTCCTTAACTGCTTTTTTGTCCGGAGCCCTGTGTCTGGGTTTTGTTGGCAATGGGTGCGCACTGGCTTTAGTTCCGCCCTCCCCCCTGCACGCGCTGTATGTTTTCGGAAATAATCGTAAAGCTGTATCTGTCTTTTATAAATGTGATCAAATTAATGGCTGGAATACACTACAAGACTTTTAAAATCTGAACAGATTTTTTTTAAACTAGACATCACACACTAGCAGACTCTTTGAAAGTTTCAGATAGAAACACACTAACTGATAAAATCTGCAGACTGGCACATACTTTCTGCAACAAGTCCAGACTGAAAATCTGGGCAAAATCTGAGCAAAACTCTTGTAGTGTATTTTAGCCTTAAAGACTCTACAGATATTTGAAGGGTACGATACTATTCTGTAAGTAGTCAACATTAACATGAGATATGCAGAAACTGTCCATATGTCCATATGAGTGACGGCCACTTTAAAAATGTAAAAATGCAGATGTGTTTGAAAGTTAGGTTTGGGGAACGGATGAGTGTTAGGGGATGCAATATACTGTAAAGTTTTATATTATTAAAATGATGCACGCAAAAGAGAAAACACGGAAACCCATGTGTAGGAGAGAGTCAACGGTCACAAAGAAATGGACCACACCCCACTGTGACACAACACCACAACACAACAATTATCTGGAATGCACAGACACACTTGGTGCAAGTGATAAGGATACCCATCTCTCTTCTCATCTCCTCTTCTCATCTTTTCCCATTCCCGCTTCACTCCTTTTCTCGTAAGTCACTCTTTTTTGTTTGTAATGTATCTGATGAAATAAGTAGATTCAAATGTGATTAAGTCATACAATTTTCATAAATACAGAACTTATACACCCCCTCTGTTTCCGGGATGCATGTGTGGTGCAATAACACCTGTGTGCAGAGATTCAATGTGTGTTAATGGTTAGTGTCGCTCTTTGGGGTTCATCTCCCGCTCAGGGAGTCTCACATGAAACAAAATGAGCCTCAGATGATAGAGATTCATGATGTGGGGATGTGTGTGTGTGGTGTAAAGTATTGGAGTAAATGTAATGAGTTACTGTACTTAAGTATCTTTTTGGCTACTTTGTACTGAGTATTAAAGATATTAGCAACTTTTACTCTCTACTTGACTACATTTTTGAACAAGTATATGTACTCTTTACTCCACTACATTTGTAATGAATAATGCAATTACACATTACATTTTGCATGGCACCTCTTTTTTCACAGCAGTTAATTTTTTGCTACAGAAGAATTAATATTGCCATTTGCAGGACATTGAAGGTATAATCTTGTGGATTTTGCCCTAACTTACTCAAACTTCAACATGTCTTCTTTATGTGAATTATGAATACAAGTGCAGTATCAGGTAGTTGTCAATCACTGGCAGTTTATATATGAAATGAGGACATGCAGCTGGCGATGAGGCCAAAACCAGCATGTCCAGTGCAAAAAGGCTTTGACTTTTTAATTGTACTCAACATGATTTCATTTATCCGTTATATTGAACACACCTTTTCGAAGGAGTTTGGTTTACTTATGAGCACTTGAGCTTAAACGAGACTTGGGTGTTTGTAATAGACGTAGGTTGTGCTGTCGGCCATGATTTGTTGCAATTTTGAGGTGTTCAGTCTTGTTATGATTTAAGAAAATAATTGCGATTGCTCTCCTCATGAATCAAATGTTTCTTGTTTCTCACTAATATGTCTCTTAAGTGTTGAGGACTAGTGCTTCTGTGAGCCTACATTCAGTATGAGTAAGACACTCAAGTAGGCTACTGTTAAAATCAGATACTCGAAGACTTTTACTGAAGTCGTTTTGGAATTGGTGACTTGTAACATGTAATGGAGTTATTTTCGCTGCAAGATATCAGTATCGAGGGGAAGACTGAACCAAAGCATGTGCGCACCCATTGTTAACAAAACACAGACATCAGTTTCACTCACCACATGCGGTTCATGTCCGGCATCTTTTAGCGCTGGGACGGCTCCATATATCAGTTTCAAACGATCTCCAAACCCAGCGTTATATCCACAGTTTATATAACATTCATCACCCAAATGTAGTGAACAAACAAACACCTGAACTTCGCGAACGTATGCTCTCTCTCTCTCCTGCTTACAAGTGAAAGTGACGTCTGCGCATGCTACTTCTCCTTGCTGCCGCGTGCTTTTCCGGGAGAATTGTCCAATAAGGGACTAAGAAAAAATTGTACAAAGAAACACTAAGAAGACAGCACGTTTAACATTGTGAAGAAGTCAGAATGCATGAAAAACCGTTGCAGGGCTGCCTTTTGGTTTTCAGGTACTCTTTACACCTCTGGTGTGGACTTGTTTGTATATCCTGGTGGGGACTTAAACCTGAATACACAACAACTCATGTGGACTCGTGTTAGTCCCTATGGGCAAAAAAGCTTATAAATCGTACAAAACAGTATTTTCGGAAATCCAAAATTGCAAAAAAAATTATGATCTTTAGGTTAATGGGTAGAGTTAAGGGATAAAATATACAGTTTGGACAGTCTAAAAATCATTACACCTATGGGCTGTCCCCACGGAGATAATAATAAACTAGACCTGTGTGTGTAGCTTTAGTCACAGTATGTTCCCTTGATTAGTGTTACAGTATTATCTTTAAGATTTGTTTGCATAATGATGCTTATCTTTATAGACTAAGATGACAGCCAATAAAAACTTGATTTATTAAACTATTAAACGCTCCAATTAAAAAGTGAACACAGTTCTACTTTAGAGTTATCTTGTTTCCTTCTGGGAACAAAAAGGGGATTGCGTGTCTATTCTGCCTCCATCACGACAGATGTCCACAAAAATGACACTAAAAGTTGGTTATGGCCATCTAGAGACAACAGTTGCAGCAAAGAGGCAGTTTTATGACAAGATCACGCAGAGCCAACATACCTGTTAACACAAAACACATGCAAAAACACATGAAACACAACCAAAAAACGGCTGCACAGCGGCAGTTATCAATCATAACCAACATTTACGTAATCGGCCTCCACAGATCTAGGTAATTTATAAAAGTACAGCTTCGTTCGCTGTGTCTTGTATTTCTGCAAATGAAGCTTACATAATCGTCATCCTCCAATTTCTGTGAGACGGCTGACATTTGTCTTTGAAGTTACATGACAGGCTCTTTGGAGAGATGGAGATACATTTCAGTTTCACAAAACTTTTCACACTATTGCTCTGCAATTATTTTTGCTCTTTTGAATGTCTAATCTTAAACATGCGGTCAGTCGTTTTTTCTCATTAAAATAGTTCTACAAGAAGAACCACAAACTATACAGTATTTTTTAAGGGTGTGTTCATATATGCCATGTTTGGTTCGATTAAACTGAACTCTGGTGCCATTGCTCTGTTAGTGCGGTTTATTTGTGTAAGTGAGAACGCTGGCACCCAAACCCTGGTGCGCACCAAACAAGCGGACCGATATATATTTACATATATATTACAATACTTTTTCATTTGCGTGTTATTGCATCCACATATTACTTGTCCAAATAAACCATTGCAACATAACAAAAAAAACTGAGTGCACCTTTATATGTATAGTTCACCCAAAAGTGAAAATTCTGTCATCATTTTTTCACCCTCCTGTCATTTTAAACCTGTATGACCTTTTTTGTTACGCAGCAGATATTTAGAAGAATGTTGGTAACCGAACAATGGCGGTACCCATTCACTTCTATTGTATGGACACAAAGTCAATGGGTATCGCCTTTGTTTGGTTACCAACATACCTCTAAACATCTTTCTTTTTCGGCTGAATCCCTTTAAAAAGGGATTCGGGTGAATTTCCCTATCCCTTTAAAAGGGAATTGTGTAGTGTCTGTCACTGTGCCTCTGGCATCACTTAACAGAATTGCAAAGAATGACAACAAGTCTTGCAAACACTTCCCTTGTATACCATTGGTCGAAAAATAGGTGGTGTCGAAAAATATTGCTGTGTCAGACCAGTACAGTGTCGGCTTTAACAAGTAAAAACTTGGGTTGTGTAGGCTATGTGTGTTTACCCTCCGTGTAAAAGCGTCTATGTTGGCTCGTTTGTTTTTGTAAAGACGACTCATGGTGTTAGCTTGTTTTGTTTTGTATTTTAGTTAGTTTATTTTACCAAACGTTATGTTACAGATCATAATGAGCATGGAAGATCCACACACCTCTCACGTGGAGCATCTGGCAGGTTTCGCATACGGAGAAAGTAGCGCTATTAGTTCAGTAAGTGAGAGTAATTGGGCAACATCTGACCTGGTTTGAAGGCTGCAAACGATTGAGATTTTCATAGCTGTGTCTGGGAGCTGTTTGTTTCCTGTTGTTGATAAACATGGACTTAATCACCACCCACTAAAACAGTCAACCCATCATAATGATTATTGCAGCAGAACACCACATCTGCGTATAAGTATTGTGTTTCTTCAAAGCGTATCTGTTGCATACCTTCACACCCGAAACGCTATTGAGTTGAGCAACAACACCCAATTATTGCTCAAGAAATCACATTTTGGAAACAGTTTTGTGTGCGTGTAGAAGACGGATTTTAAGGCATTCAAAAATTCTAAAGTCAGTTAAAGTCCATTCTTGACTGCTCAGTCATGGGTTTCCAGGAACCTTCAGCTCCCACCCCACCCCACATACACCCACACACACTGGACAGAACAGGGCGGTTGTGGGGGAAAAAGGAAATAAATATCTCCGTAGACCAACACTGCCCTCTATAGGTCAAAGTTCTGATGCTAATGCGTACGCAAACTCACTGAACCCAGTTGTTAAGACGTCTTACCCGGGGAACACTGCAGGAGAGAAGAGGGATGGGGGCGGAGCACAGAGAAGGCGGGAGATTTGGGGGTAAATTGGAACCATGCTGCCCCTCCTATACATTCCAGGCGGACCCCTCATCTTACTGGAATACACGGCGAGTCGACATACACACGCATGCACACAGAGAGGGTCCAGTCTTTACTCTGGCATGTGAGCTACGCTGACTATGTGTACATCTGTTTATGACATGCAAAATCAGTTCAGCCCCATTTCACGGACACCCACCTACCCGCAAACGTGTCGTGTATTTGATTGTGTTTTAAAGATTTATGGATGCTAAAGGTTGTGCAAGAAACGTGTCTGTTAACTGTTTTCCAGCGTGTTTAAACCGTCTTAAGTAGTTTAGATTATAGTAGCAGCAAATACATTTGTTAGCATTTTCCCTAAATTCAGAATCATAGCAAAGTTATAAGACTATGGAACAATGCAAATGGACATATTTTTTATTTAAAAAAAACATTTTTATTTGTTTATCTTAGTTTTCAGCTTCTTTAAAGTAGCCACTCATTGCCTAGACTAAACAGTTATCATTCTCTCACCATTTTCATGAAGTGCATTCTGGGATACTTTTTAAACCGTTCCAATGTATGCCACTTCTTTACCTCCACTGTCATTCAAATTCTATTTTAATAAAGAAATATGTATGTGGCTTGAATCATATTTGTTTACAAGTCTAATTTCATGCATTTAAGTTAAGGCCATGCGAAACAAATTTAGGCAAGTGTGCTTTTGACTGGTGATGTACATCTCCTTTTATTCTCGCCTATTGTTGTACGTTACACGCTGCTTGATCTATTAGAATGAGAATACGCAATAGGAAAGGCATTCCTTGCTTTTACAGGCCGTTCCAAAAACTGAATGTTTTGCAAGAATCTCCATGGAAGTGTGACCAACCCATCATGTGATCTTATTTTTCTCCCTTTTTTTTGGTGCGTCGCTTCTCTCACATCCGCAGATGACCGAGTGGGTTTGCGCTCATGCGTCTGCACTTATTCTTTTGTGATGTTTCTATGCTCTTTATTCCCGACTCAAGACAGCGCTTTAGAACAACGAGCCCCAGGTTTATTATGTAGGTTTTTGTCCTCCTTATTTCCCGTCCCCCCTATTTTTGTCTCGTTGGAGCGATGGAGTCGGGCCTCTCTAGCATTGCCAAAACTCTGTCTGGAACACATTACAGCTGAGATCCAACACATGGCAACTGTTAGACAGAGAGAGAGAGAGAGAGCAAAAGAAAAACAGAGCAGGTTTAACATTTGGTTTCAGTGTCAGTAAGACACCCCCACCCTCTGTCGCTCGCCCCCTTTTGCTTCTTCTCTCCTTCACTCTTGCTCTTTGTGTGGTGCCCTGCATCCTCACTGTCTCCTGAGTTACAAGTCCTCATATTCCATCCCCATTATACCGACTATTTACTTTACTCTAGGTATGACTCGTCAGATCGTTTTGATTCCATTGAGTCACACAGGATGCTGTTGGGAGCATTTTAAGGTCATGCTGGGATAACACAGATCACCAAGTTTCACTTGTAGAGTCCATGTGCATTGCTGTCATCAGTGACTGCCAATGCACATAATACTGAGACATTTTTAAATGCATGTGAATTATAACTTTTCGCTTAACCTCAAATTTGTCAAATGTTTTAGTGAATAGAATTAGGATTATATTCAGAAACGTGCTCAGATTTGAACCCTGAAGTATTTCCTCTTGCTGCCACCCCTCTGAAAGAAAGACTAAAGTTGTGTACGGTGTCACTCTTCTCATCAAGAGTGCGTGTGAAGTTTCCATTGCTTTTTTAATATGACAAACACACACACAGGCACTCACAATCCCGGAGATGATTAACGGCAGGAAGAGGAGGAGCCGGCGGTGAAGAACATAATGATGATGTCTGATTAGGAGATGTCAGAATAGATCAACTAGATTATGAGATATGCTTGCTGAATAATGATTGTAAATTGACTTTACTTGAGATCTGTTTACTACACAGGGATGAATAAGAGAATGATTTGATGAATAGTCAGCAGTGAAAGAAAGACTTGCCAGTGACAGTTTGTAAATGTAATGCTTGATGTGAGGCTCAGGCATTCTACGGCAATCCAATCCAGATAATAAGATACTTTACAATATAGTTTATATACAAATACTGTATGTTAGTACACTGAGTTCACAAGGCTGTAGTGAAGTGAAGATTTGGGGTGGTAACCAATGGTTGCTGGTTCAAACCCTGCTAGGGCCCATTTGTAAATGAATACTGTTGTCCCATAGAGCAGTATGTATGTAATGATATGTGTTAACAGTGAAAAGGGTTGTTTACCGAATACCTGCCGTTTTGTCCACAGGTCTGCCACAACGCGGTTGCTATGGGAAACAATGCTGGTTGCTAAGCAAAAGGAGGCGGTGATGGAGGTAAGGAGGCAACTGGTGGAGGCGGCCAGCAAAGAGAATCTGCCAATCAAAATGAGTCTTGGTAAGGCCACACCCTCTCTCACAAGTCCATAAACTACATGAAACACTGAAGGGAACATTAATATGAAATAAAACAGCCCTTGTAAAACATTACAAGATATTCCAAACTTTTAATTGCTGTCGGTGTAAAAATGGGGCCGTTTTCCAAAGCAAACAATGAATACAGTACTTTCTTTAACATGTGGAGCTTTACTCGCTCTGTATGTGTGTTACCTGTGACGCTGCAGAATACTTGACTAGGACTTGAAACTCTTCTCTTTACTTTACATGAATGACCATGACAAGGAGAGCCGGAATTGGTGGTTATTGGTCAAAGACCTATAGCACCCCCTATAGACTGCCATCGGCACTACAGAAAGGCAGAATAGCCATGTGGCCGGTGAAGAAATATGCTCATATGCTCACACACATATGTTCCAAAAGTTGATGTGCTGCTCATGAGTTAAGCAATAGGGTCTGAAACGAGGGGGAAAATTCTCACAGACATGTAAGAAGTTCACCAACCTCCAAAATACACTACACACACACAATAATCAGTGTGAGTGACTATGGTGTGTTCAAGAGTTTATACTAGAACGTTGAGGAAAAAACGAAATGTTTAAAACTTGTCTGTTTCATAGTTTACATTTGTAGTTGAATTTTTTTTTGCGGTCAACGAAACCACAGTTAACTAGCACACACACTCCCTTAACTGTCATGTGGACATTTCATTGGATTGTAACAGCTACACTCTGTCACACACTCATTGTATATGCTCTAACACATGCAAACAAAACACATCTTTTCTGTGTGCTTGTTGAAATTTTCAGCTGTCAAATCCTATAAGTCAATTCCCTTCTGATTGGTTGGACGACTTCCACGTCTGTCATTGTCTTTTTATTCAAGAAGGAAATACTATAAGCCAATATTGTATTGCCAAACAGTTCTGATTCAAGAGTTCGCATGCACACTCACACAATACGGCGACTGCAGCCAATCTTTCACATTGGATCACAGTTTTTTCCTGATGCCTGGGCCAACAGAACTTTAATAGTGCCAGAACAATCTTACTGCGTATCAGACAGAAAGACGTTCACACACACACGCAAACACAGGCTATAGTCTAGTTATTCTTTCTTGCGAGGCAGAAACAGCTGTTCTGGATCTTGTTTTGATCCATCTTGTAGCATCAGATGCATCATTCTGCTGCGTTGTAAAATATGAGTGTGCGCCGGTGGTCTTTCATTCAGTTTGTATGTGAACTCTGGTGGTCTTTGTTTCTCTGTCTGGGAGTGAGTGCGTTGGTTTCTGTATGCATATTTGGGTCATTGGTTCTCGGTGTGTGTTTATGTATGTTCAGCCCTTGTTTCACGGTCATGTAAGAGTTAGTCCTCTATATCTCACCTATTGCACTTTTAGCTTTCGGTCTGGTTGGAACATCTCAACTGTGCTTGATGGCTAGTCCATCACTGTGTGTCTATCTGTCTGTTAATCTGTCTGACTTTTACTCCATTTTCTTTTACTTGGTAAAATTTTTATAACAAAAAAGGTTTTGAGTGATTTGGAGGTATTTTGCCAAAGCTTACTAGGTCTACAATGGCCCTTGTGTTTGGCTATTACTGGAACAAATTCCATTTTTCAGCAATATTTTATGAGCCTGGCTGGCAAAATCGGATTGGTATTTCTAGACAGTGTCACCATTTTCTCTAACCCAGCCACCCACAGAAAGTGCCCATTGACTTCAGAAGACCACATTTTCCCTGATTTATTACATACAAATGAGCTTGTTGAGAGTTCATTATTAAGCAATGGGCTTTGTGGAATTAGTGGTGCTGTCGGTTTAGATTAGACTGACTGTCTAAAACGAAGTTTTTCTTTTTGCCAGTTGTCAAACAATTTTAATATGCAGTAGCGCTCTGCCCTTCAGAGGGTTTCGGGCAATTTATAGTTGGAGAATGTTCTAGACACAAAAATAACTGGACTTGCATAGCAGATTTTAATGCAGTGCTGCGGGTCAGTTGTCTCCTTTACCCTCACCCATAGTTAGTTGACTTTTTTCTTTTATCTGAGTCTGGTGTGTGTGCATGGGGCAAAATGTATTTTGAAATTTCAGAATAAATGTTTTACCACATTGCCAAGTGAATTGAGAAAATGCACCAGTCATAAATATACCAATATATAATTTACCAACCACAAAACTGTATTTTGAATTATTATTGTAATATACAGCCGCGGAAAAAAATTGAAAAGAACATTAAACATTTTAATTGTATCATCGTTTCTGGATGTATTGTGGCCATTTCAGACCGCTGTCTGTTGAATTTCAACATAATCAAACCTCAGGAGTGACATAAAGTCATCCAACAGCAATGTGAAAGACTGACAGCATGACAAGACACACGTGAATTTTTAAAAACTTTTTCTAAATACATGTATACATATTACTGTTGTGTTACTTAAAAGTGAATATAAACTTGTTTTCTTTGCAGTATTTGAGGTCTGAAAAAATGCAGAGGGTCTTTTCTGTTATTTTGACCCTTTCCTCCAGTTTTCATTTTCTGCAAATAAACTCAAATAGAAACAATATTTGTATTTGACGTTTGGGAGAAATATTGTTCGTAGTTGTAGTATTGTAGTAGAGTAGTATTGTTCAACATGTTTAGGTAAAATAATGTGTCAATCATCAATTATCACTGTGTTTATTTCGAGATACAGTACTCAAATGTTCCATTATAATACTGAAATTATTGATTTTAAATACTAAAATGTAATTTTGCACAAAAATATACAATTTCGTTTAGCTGTTTCTAGTTATTACATGTGCTTCATTGTGACACTTCAGATCATTGAGATTTTCTATTTATTGTCTAATTGCCTTTTCACAAATTTCGTTACTTGTATCTTCATATTTGGGGGCTTAGTGTGAGGTATCTTTGATCATTTGAAACTTCTGATGATAAACTTTCCACTACGGTAAAAGTTTTACAGACGCTTAAATGGCAATAATTTCTTTGTTTATGTTTCCAAATTGAATTGTGCAACTTCTTTATTACAGTAGCAAAGTTCAGACTATTATTATTAGGATCTAATTTGATTTAAACTATTATGCTGCAGGTCCCTTGTCATCCACTGAAGATTAAATCTGTTTAGTTTTCCCATACAGTCCTTTTATAACTCGCATTTGACACTTAGTGAGTGTAAATCTGCATTCTGCCTGCGCTACGGTCCTCATTCTACAACCTAACATCTTACTAACATTTGTGATTTGATCAATTTTTTCCTTCATTTTACGCCAAACGCTCCCTGGAGGCATGGTTAGAAATACTAAAGAATTTTGTGTTTATGAAATTTAGGCCATAATGAGTTTGGAGTCATCTTGTGATCCTGTCATCAAGAAAATGACCCTCTGGAGAACCGCAGTGCTCGCGTTCAGCCCACCAGTGATTCGGCATGCTCTTGTGTAACCGCCCTCTGGATGTCCGCCTGATTTTGGCTATTGGTGCGTGGCGTGTTCTTGTCGTTTTGGAGCCAGCTTTCATTCTGTGCGCCATTACTGTGCATATGTGTGTTTGGCTGGTCTAAAGCAAACATTGGCTGCATACTCTCTCACATCTGGTGCTGGTTCATAGCATCAACATGGAGAAGTGGTTTTATGTGTGAATATGACCCCCTCCCAGACCCTCTGGGTCCCTCTGACCGTTTCACCGTTACCAACCTTTCTTAAAGCTTTTCTGAAACAGAAAAGCTTTAAGAAAGTATGATGTAAATGTATTATCATTTTCTTTATATTGGAGGAAGTATTTCATATAATTATGTCAGTGTACATATCTGTAGTCTATAAGTTTATCTTATTTAAGATGGATGGAGTGAGTTTCCTGTATCTTTTAGACCCTCCCTTAGAGAACTCCAGGGTCAATGAGGATGTGTTTTCTGTGGAGTGTTTTGGCCTCAACCGTGCCAACTTTATAAATGAGCTCAGAAGAGACTGACCACATACAAACACTTTGAGTCTATGAGATACACCCGCCCAAATAACACGCTCACAAACAAACAGACATCTCAGACATCAGACTACATTACCAAAACTATTTCTCTAGAAGTGCAATGTCAACACACAGAAATGTCCCCATTTTTTTACAGTAAAACATTCATGGTTTGGTTTGGTGGTGTTTGTACAGCAGTTTCTTTCTATACTGGTCATTAGAAAAATCTTCTGCCTCCCACTGTGTGTCTGTAGCTCAGGTATTAACTTAATCTAAGAAGAAACACTGTGTTTTATTAGCATGCAGTTGCGGTTAGTCTTAAAAAAGGATCTGAAAGTTTTTACACAAAAGTATTCATATTCAGCATATTGAGTGTTTTACATGGGTAGTTGACAAATAAGTGGTGTGAAAGCAAAAAATACTACCATAAGAGAGATTTGTCCTCATTGTAATTTTATATTATAAATAGTTAAGTTAAGTTAAGAATGAATTGTTTTATAAATAAGTCACACCATACACTGTAAAACAGTTTTCCCTGTAAAATTACATTCTTTCCCTGTTTTTCTTGTAAATTTGCTGTCTTTTTGTTATTTTAAGTTTTTTGGCCGCATCTCAAAAATACATGAAAATTGGTTAAAAAAAGTAAAATTCCATAAAAATTATACGTGGAAAATCTGTAAAAAAAAGTATGGTTTTTTTATGGTGTAAGACGCATGTACGGTTTATTTGTCTACTACCCACATCAAATCATTTCTTTCAATTTCACTTTTCTATTGTTCCTTTGTGGCAATATAAGTTTCACATACTATTAGTATATACTAATTATTGTGATAAAAGTGATACAACTTAACATATACTTGCATGCGTAAATAGATGTGTAAGTGTGCGTGGGCTTTGCCAGTAGAACGCCGAGTCATTTCCCAGTAATAATATTATGTTCTGCTGTAATATCACAAGCATAAATGGGAACTTTTGACAGCCACCAAAACTCTTTCTACAGGATGACTTATTTTATTTACTCATCAATCAAAGCAGACCTTCTTATGTTTGCGAGTGCGTATGCCTTCTGGATGTGTGTGTTTTCCACATTTCCATGATTGCTTGGCTACTTTTTCTCTGAGGCTCAAACTAAAGTTTTGTTTGTTTGACACCAAATATAAAATCGAATATAAACAATAGCTTGATGGTATGTTGTTTTGAGTAACGGTTACATCCAGACCACTTGAATATAATGCTAATGTTTATTTCTCTCTCTTTTCCTCTCTCAGGGCGGGTCACAGCCGAACAGCTCTGTTCGTATGTTCAGTTGTTTCGGGACAGTTGGGCGGCACTAGAGAGTCACAGTGGAGTTCTGCAGCTGGGATTGGCTGCCGCTCAAACACTCCGGCACCCCACCCTCTCTCGCTGGGACGCCTGCCTCGCTTTTGAGAGACTCCTTCTGCAGGTTAGCCAATCACGCAGCTCGCCGTATACAGTATGTCACATTCCACATTATCTGTCGGTGTCTCCTTCACTTATTTCTCTTTGTGAGAACATAGAGTGCATTAATACGATTGAAAAATACCATACTTGCTGGAACAGCATCTTCATCCCTCAGAATATCATCTTAAAGTCACTCACGCACTCAGTGAGTGTGAGCGAGCGACATGAGTGACTGAGTAAATCGGTGACTGAGTGATACGGTGACCGGGTGAATCGGTGACCGTGTGAATCGGTGACCGTGTGAATCGGTGACCGTGTGAATCGGTGACCGTGTGAATCGGTGACCGAGTGAATCGGTGACAGAGTGAATCGGTGACCGAGTGAATCGGGGACCGAGTGAATCGCGACTTAATGAATCGGCGACCGACCGAGTGAATCGGCGACCGAGTGAATCGGCGACCGAGTGAAACGGCGACTTAATGAATCAGCGACCGAGTGAATCGGCGACCGAGTGAATCGGCGAATCGGTGACTTAATGAATCGGTGACTTAATGAATCGGCGACCGAGTAAATCGGCGACCGAGTGAATTGGCGATTTGATGAATCGGCGACTGAGTGAATCGGTGACTGAGTGAATCGGTGACTTAATGAATCAGTGACTGAGTGAATTGGCGACCGAGTGAATCGGTGACTTAATGAATCGGCGACCGAGTGAACCGGTGACTTAACGAATCGGTGACTGAGTGAATCGGTGACTTAATGAATCGGTGACCGAGTGAATCGGTGACCGAGTGAATCGGTGACCGAGTGAATCGGGAATCGGTGACTGAGTGAATCGGTGACCGAGTGAATCGGTGACTTAATGAATCGGTGACTGAGTGAATCGGCGACCGAGTGAATCGGCGACCAAGTGAATCGGTGACCGAGTGAATCGGTGACAGAGTGAATCGGTGACCGAGTGAATCGGTGACTTAATGAATCGGTGACGAACCGACGAATCGCGACCGAGTGAATCGAGTGAATCGGCGACCGAGTGAATCGGCGACCGAGTGAATCGGCGACCGAGTGAATCGGCGACCGAGTGAATCGGCAACCGAGTGAATCGGTTACTTACCGAGTAAGATAAGTTCACCCAAAAATTCGGTCATCATGTACTTACCCTCAGATTGTTCCAAACTGCACACAAAGGATGATATAGAAGTTAATGGGTGAGTGAACACACTAATTCATCCGGTGTGTTTCTTATACTTTATACACAAAACACGAGTAATCATGTTGGGTTTTGAAAATATTATTTGAGTACACTGCACTTAAATCTCAGTGTTTAAGTTGTGTGTCCATCACTGTCAGTAAAAATCTAGCTGTTAGCTCTTTTCTCATGGTGGCGTTTTCTCTCCGCATGTAGTTCACTCTGCAGGTGCAGTAAGTGAGTGAGTAAACAGTCTAACCAGCAGAATAACAAGCTGCCGTTCTCCGTAAACAATCTGTGTTTGACTTTCGGGAAGAACAGTGATTCTTCAAGAATCTGTACGCACACATTGACCGGACACACGCACACGTCTGAGTTTGGGGTTGCGTGGCAGCTTGGATTTAAGCTTCGCAGAGGGTGTTGTTTAGCTCTCTGAGGGTGCAAAAGTGAAAAGGAAATGCTTTTGCTGAGGCCCGTCTGGGGAGGACACACGCGTGTGCATCGCATTCTGGGGTCACAGGTCAAATATGCAGAGGACGGAGGGAGTGAGAGACACAGGGGTAGAGAGAAAGGACAGAGACCTTAAGAGGAAATGTGCGAGAGCTAGAGAGAATGTGCAAAATGAACGATAAAAAAACATTTTTTTAGATAGTTACTTATTAAAACATCCCAATAAACACAGAGGAAAAAAAAGAATGCGTTCCAGACTAATATCCTCTTCTCCTCTATTAGTTTTCACAGACTGTTTTTGATGGAGTTTCTGGTTCCTGTGGTTGTAAAGAGATCAGCAGGAGCTCTCAGCCCATAGGAGCTCATTAAAACAAATCAGTAAAAAAACACGATGCACAACCGGGCCAGACCGGACGCATCTGCCAAACCGCCAAACAGCTACACAGCAATCAGCGCACAAGCTTATAAACCTCCAGCTCTCCGGTAGACATCAGCACTTTGAGGGAAAAAAGAAGGAAAAGGTGTTTACTAACATGTAAAACATTATGCTAATCGCTCGCTTTGGACCGAAGTATATAAAGCGGGTGAGCACTAGCTAACCGATATTTCCACTTCATGTCTTTGGAAAGAAGAAATGCAACCCACAGTGGATTGTGGGAAATTTACAGACACAATAACTCATCCGCAAAGAGCTCAGTTGATTTCCTGATGAATGAAAGGGAATTTTTATTCATATTTGTATTGTTTATTGACATGGCAACTAAAATCTCAACTTTTTGGAAGGCTTGTATGCAAGTTTGTTTATTAATGCTTGGAGAGCTTTATGACAATGAGTGTTTGTAAAGGTTGGCGTTCATGCGTGTTTGTGTGCTTGTCCTCAAAATGTAATATTCTGTAATTATAAAGCTCTCCCTGGGACATCAAATATGTGTGCTAGCCTTGAGCGTACCATGCCGGTGTCTGTTTATCCTCCAAACCCCAGGCGTAACAGAATCCTTGATGTTCCCAAGGGAATAAATAAAATGAGCACTCTTTCATTTTTATTTCAATTAGTTTTTTTCCATCACAATTGCTGGGTTTATGAAACCAAAGGCTAATATTGTGATATTAAAATGGTGCCATTAAAGGGGCTCAATCGTGAGGTCTGCGGTTTCCTCTCTCACACTCCCACGGTGCAGTACGGGAAAACTGTAGTTTACTGTAGTGTTAAATAAGGACACCCATCCAACCAGACCTTACTTTACAGTATCGACTCTATCGTTTCAAAAGAAACAGTTCACCCAAGAACGAAAATTGTCATTGTTTACTCTTCTTCATTTTTTACCTCTGACAAGTAGGTTTGAAGTTCATTACGTCACATGATCATGTTCACATGTGTGTTTTTGTTTGATTTCTGTGCTACTCGTGCATTGGGTGGAGAATTTTCACATAACCAATATGCCAAAGAGGTGGTTGGCCGCTGGTTGCGCCCTTGCAGAAGCTCAGGCCTTGGGTGTAGAAAATGACAGTAATTCTGTTGATTATGTTGACATGACCTATGAATTTCGACAGGTTGGGTTTCATTCGCCACCGCTGTCTCACTGACATTATTTTAGAGAACGGTTTGGGTAAATAGAACTGACATAAAACTGTTGCCTAAGGAAAATTGAACATCACACCCCTTGGGTCTGGTTCGGGTTTTTACCTGGCAGTGTATGTTTGCTCGGTAAGGAGGTGTGGTCAAGTTGAGCTGTCAACAACAACACTCTTTTACCCTTTCATGCCAAGTATACAAAGTGTGCGTATGTACAGTATGCATATAATTATTCTGAATGTTTCTTTTACAACACTGTTTAAAATAGTAGCGCTATAGTAATATAACAACATTGGGTTCTTTCATTGACAGTTTCATCAGAGGCACGTGCTGGCATGAAGTTAATTTCCAGTCGTTGCTTGGTTATAATATAAACATTTATTTTATATTTAAATAATATATTAATATATTAACATTTTATTGTATATTAATTTTATTAAATTAATTTAAAACTACTCAACAGTAATATATTTTTTTGTTGAGGTCTACTTGAATTTAGGTTTGGGCCACATAACGTTTTGTTTATTTTGTTGCCGCTGAAACCGTCTATAGATATAAATTAATGCATATCTGAAGCTGTGAAGAAAATGTACTGTATTTTGTGCTTAGCTGTGTAAAACTCACCACAGAAGTGCTAGATCATACTGTAGGAAGTGGTCGTTGGGGTAATTTGGTCGCTAAGGTGGTTTGAGAGGTGGCTTCCAGATATGGGTTGGACCCCTCCTTCAATGTAAGTCTATGGGACTTTCCCACCAGTCTGATTCCTTAGAAAATACATAACCTTAAATGAGGACATGTAAAATTAGGTTAATATTAAAATTTTTAAAGGAATTTGAGATTGCATTGAGATTTACTTTAGCTGTTCTTTATTGACATGCAGTAACACACTTGACGTAATGAGTCTGTAGTCGCAAAATCAGAGACCCTCAAAAATCTGATAACAAAGACTTATTGTATCAATACATTTTTTGGCACATTTAAATATGTTAAATTGTTCTCTGATATCTACATAGAAGGTATTTGGCTTTATTAAGTGCCAAAATGATCCAGAAACGGTTTTACATGTCCATTTACAACCCCAGGATTTATCCCTAGAATGAAAAAGTCTGTTATTACCTTATTTGGAAGGGTCATGAATATAAAAATTGAGCCCTTCTCTGATTCACTGAGCAAAGCCTACTTGATATTGTCCCAAGTTCGAAAAACTGTCACTCGTCACGCGACTCTCGCTGCTCTGTGCTTCAAATAGCATTGTAAACAAGGCTTAAGGGGCATATAAACTTGCACGATACAGATCCGACGCGACAGACTTTAAAGAAGACGAACAGACTTTATAACTGTATAAAGAAGATGCATGTCTGCGCAGCTTGCATAATATAAAGAAGACGCGCATGAGTTTATAACCGAGAAGATTGCACTGTACAGATGACACACGCCTGACTTGATAACTGCCCAGCTCGCTCTTTATAAAGAAGACGTGTCTCTGCGCAGCTCGCGCCAAGACGAGCCTCACTTCATAATGCCGCGGCTTGTTTAAAGAAGACAACGATGTCATCGTCCATCGAGAGGTTTCAATATAGACATCGTCCGATGCCAATTTGGTTGACATCGCCCAACCCTACTCACAATACCTGAACTTCCGATGATTCGGCTGTGCACGTACGGCTGGCCTAGAACATGGGCGGGTATATGTAACGTAGGGGACGTACATCCCGAGTGTAACGTCACAGTCGGTGTTATGTTAGGATTGGCCTCTTTTTCAGTGGCGTTTTGCATGCACACGATTTACACAAGAAGGATGAAACAATAGTCTTTAAGGCTCACGATATGTCGTTTCCATGTACAGACCTCTTATTATTCAGCAATGCCTAGTTAAATACAGTTTCCATTCTATGGCACCTTTAAGGCGCATGTAACTACCAGCTGGCTTGTATGACAGCTTGTGACTCTGCCACCTTACACAGATGTTAATACCAAGTGTAAACAGGGACCATACGTGTGGAAATAAAGTATGCAGCCTGATTTAGTCACGTTTGTTTGGTTTTGTAAATCAAAAAGGTTGTTTTTTAAAAATGTGTCCAGCCTGCATATTATTGGCTCATTGACTGGCTCAAATGTTATTTTTCATTATTTGTATTGTTAAGGTGCTTCAGAGGGCAGAGATACGGCTGGCTGACCAAATATTTGATCAATCGTGTGGTAAATGGGTTTCTAATACCCCGGTAGTGGACCTGTGACCTTCAACCTTCTCCACCCCTCAGACTACTGGGGGTTTATTCCGTCTGACTAAAGTGCTTGAGCTCAGTTTGAGGCCCGTTTACTTATCAGTAACCCTGCAAAACCTTCTCCTCTGATCTCTTCAAGCTTCTTCTGTCTTTCTGTTACTGAGAATCCTTTTGTCTTTCTTCTCGTCGTCCTTGATCACACTGAGTGCTGTTTTGTTGGTCTTTTTCTGGATAATGAAGAGAATTAGTGACTGTCTCACATGGGTGTAGGTGTGTCTTTAATGTTGGTATGAACATATGCTTTTTAAATGTAAGCCAGTGAAAGCTCATGTTTGTAAAGACGGAACTAACTGTTCGTACAGACACATCATGAGCCAAAGACTACTCTTGTTGTTTTTAGAGAGAGATGGATAATGCGTTCTTACGCACAGTCAACCGGCATCAGTGGCTCCGGGCCATCATTAACAGGCACACAGACAAAGTTATGGCGGTTCACCTTTGACCTCTGAACCTGTCACCCACCCTCAGGTCAACCCGTTCCCCTCTGCCTGGAGCCTGTCGTGTCATCCTGGATAATATCTAACTGTATGCACACTAACACACACACACACACACACACACACACACAGGGACACTTTCTGGACAGTTTCTGGGCTTTCTGACCTCACTAACACAACAAGCTTGTTTTGCCTCCCCCATCCGCACAAATGCACAGATTGCTGTGGGAGGAAACCGCATGCTGTATTCTGGACCTAATGTACGTCTGGCTCCGTTGCGTATTGTCGTGTGCGTGGGAGCGTGTTCGTTTTTGACTCGGTGTCCAAAAACCCTCGTTTTTGTGGCTCTGACAGTCCTCACAATCTCCTCAAACATTCCTTTAGACCCCCCGCAACCGCTTCACGCCCAATCCATCCCACACATGCCCTGGAGTCGGTCCCAGCTTGCAAGAGTTAAAAGAGAGGTTCAGACAAAATTGAAATTGTGTCATTAACTCGGCCTCATGTCGTTTCAAACCTGCGTGACATTTAAGCATGGAACACAAAGGGTATTGTTTAGCAGAATGTTCACGTTACTTTTTTTGCCATAAAAGTAAATGGTGACCAGAGGCTGTAAAAGCTCTAAAAATGACTAAAGCTACCATAAATGTAGTCCATGCATCTACATATTTTGAAGAAAGTTAAAAGAATTGATAACAGATTCAATCAATTATTGAATTAACTTGATTCACAGAAATACACTTGAACATGCATTGTTGACAGGTATTATTGCGCAAAGAAATATATATTGAACAGAGTCCATGAGTCAAACACTCAGCTGAAAGGTGGCTTCACAGAAAACTATTTTTACTGCAAAAGCAACATCAACAATACTAAAATGAGTTGATACTTGTATGCCATTTTACTATATTAGAAACTAACCCCCATCAGTTTATTCTTTAACCAAAACATAAATAATAAAACATTCAGGTGCAAGGGCTTATGGGAATTTGTACTGGAGGAACATCTGATAATTGTTTATTAAATACACATAATAACCGAAAAGTTTAATACTTAAAAAATATTTACTTAGTGTAGTAGGCTTGATACATAAAAACCTAAATGTTACTTTGTTTTCTGCAGTCAATGTTGTAAAGTAAAAGCAGCTGTCTACTTTTTGCCTTTTGTTTCAGACCGTCCATCAAAATGCACCGGTTTCCAGTGTTAAAGAATTATCAGTTATCGTTATTGTCCAAAATGTACATATCTGTGCACCCCTGGTCTTACATACATATGTGTGTGTATACACTTTTGTACTTATATTATGTTTTGTTTGTGTTTGACAGACCTTGGATCATTCATTTTAGTTTTACAGAAAAGACCAGTGTGAACATTTTGTTCTGCATTGCCTTTTGTGTTTGACCGAAGATCATCATCTAGGTTTGCAATAACACAAGGGTGAAGAAATTGCTATTTTAATTTTGTGTGAACTTTAAAGTCTCACTTGCTTTGTAAATCTGTCATTCTATCTTTCAATTGAATCGTTTCATCTCGCTGTTGCTTTGATCGCTCGTCTGCCATCTTCCTTCTCTGTTTCCTCTCATCTCTGTTATCTAATCTGTCTTTGCTCACTATTCCTATTTTTCTCTTTCCCAAAAAGCTTGTCTCTACATTTTTTATCTGTTGTCATCTGGAATGATAGATTCTCATAATATGTACTGCGTCTGTCCAAACGTGTGATAAATTAAGCACGTCATATAAGCGTCCGACAGGAGAAAACATATGAGTAAGGAGTGCTGGCCAGGGTCCAGAAACTGCTTTAGTGTGAGTGCGTGTGTGTGACTTATTTACCCTGTCCGCCTTCCTGTGTTAAGGGCGAACAGATTACATCCGGAATCCAAGCACAGCACGTTTACTCCTTACAGGAAGCTCAGCTATCTCTTTGCCCTCCAGTATAAACGCACACTCATCTACACACACTATACCGTACGTACATCTAATACCACACACGCGCACATCTCCGCTGACCACACACACTCTTCATTTATATAAACGTTCACAAACACACAGGCGCTCGTTTCTTTTCACTTTGTTTCTGATGTTCACTTTAGACTAACCCCCTCACACACCTGACATCTCCAGGCAGCTGTGTTTGTGGAAGTCACATCCTGTGTTGATCTCGTACTCTGTCTCTTTGCATATATGGGGATGTATTTGTGTGTGTTTGTATATGGGCCAAACGTAATGCAGCATATTGTGCAAAGTGTTTTAAACAATCTCTGTGTATTAGATAAATCAGAGATCAAAGAAACATCTGAAGACTGAGGTTAAGATCAAGTGATCTCCTTTATCGAGTCTTTGAAACCTGTTTTCAGATTAGTTGCCTTTGGCTTGTTCACTAGGGGAATCATTTGCATCTTTTAAGAGACACTACGTACTGTATATTGTCTTGATTTTACTGTAAATGCAAATGTTTAATTAGAATCCTATAGACCACTTCATGAGTTGTAAAGACCAGGGGCTCTTCCGGTTTAATTTTTTATTTAGAAAAAAAAAATCAACATATCTTTCATCGGACACACGCGCCTCGCCCGATATATACTTTCCGTCCATGTATGGTTATTATATTACAACTTATTTTATATTTAATTTATATTAGGTTTATATTAGGAATGTCAACGTTAACGCATGCGATACATTTTTTTCAGATGAACGTATAAAAAATATTTAACGCAATTAATGCAACATCCGTTTGTTTTATCATCCTTTGTCTAGCGTTACATAATGTTATCACGCCCTTATTCGTGTACAGGCTTTTAAACCACTTAAGTGTGATTTGAAAGAGTGGCTTTCATACGTTCAATGAAGATAAACGGCTTCTAGCTGTAGGACGCGGCAAAATGTAACGCGAGGTCCAGTCTGGTGTATACAGTCACGGGCTAAACGCTGCGTCTGTGAATCTCTGTCAGACAGCGCATCAGTATTAAGTTTCTCATTCGTGCTTTAATGGATTAAACAACACAAGATTATGTCAGAAAGCCCATTTTGTCTAGCATTTTCTTAAGCACAGACTTCAACGTGTTAAATAAAATCTTAAATTAATGCAAAGAGTTCTGGAAATGGGAGTGGTGTCAGATCTGCGTAAAAGGACAGCTCTTAAAGGGGCCTGGTGATGTGACTCCTGTCACTAATGTTAATCAAAGAACGAAAGGAAGAGGAATTCAATGTGTTTTGTAGCTTCAATGAGAATCTTTCTGTATTTACCATTAAACACTGCAAAGTGTTTGAGAACTTCCTTCAATTTCTGTATATTTCCTACCTGTTAGACATGACAGCTCTCAATTATACTGTTGAATGTCTATGATTAATGTTAAATTAAATAAAAATGTATACATTTAATAGAGACATCAGATACAGTACTAATATCAGAATTAATTCATAAAATTATGCTGTTAAAGAAATCTGTCGTTTCTACATTAATTTGAAGATTAAATGTGAAATTATTCAAATGTAAAAGTATTAATTTGAAACATTATTGGGCAATTCCAACGTTATGGACGTGACATTTTGCGTTATGGATGTGACAAAAAAAGGACGCGTTTTTTGGGAGATGACAAACTTTGTAGGATTTCTGTGAAATAAACTTTAATTTAATAAAATCTTTTTTTCACGGCAAGGTTGACATTTTCATGGAATTGCCCTATTGTTATGTGCAATTAATCATGATTAATTTTTTTATTTATTTTAATCGATTGACAGCACTAATTTATATAAATTTATATTAATCTTTCATTCTATATTAGTTGTATTAAATGAAATTAAAACTACTCAATAGTTATTGTACATATTGTTAGTTTATGTTGTTGTTGTTGTTGCTGCTGAAACTGTCGATATAATTAAATCTTAAAGATATTTGATTCAGCTATACAGTAGATGTTATGTTGGTTGTATTTTGTTCAAACGTTTGTTTAATGTTAACAAACTGAAACAGGAAGTTCTTCAGGACCAGCGTTGTTTACGTTTTTTTGAAGTGTTTCATAGTCACTTGTTTTTTTACAGTTTGTAATCATGTTCGTATACAATGTATACATCATGTATATTGTGCTGGACCTTAACCAAGCCCCAAAATTCTTTACTGCCTCTTTAACTCTCTTGTATTTTATTCTTGTTTCTTGCGACAGTTCCCTTTAGGTTGCTCACGGGCTTTTTGCAGATATTATTATCTTTAGCGTAATTGTCTTGAATTATGTGAAATAATAACATAAACAATACTAAACAGTTAGTATATGAGGAATGTAAATTCAAAGCGAATAAAACCAAAATGAAGATGAACAGTTCGTTGGACTGAACTCATTCCAGTCTGCACTCATTGGCTGTCAGATTGCTGTCTGTTGTGTGTATTGTATTTGCAGTTAGGGTGCTGACAGCTCTCTCTTGCTCACAGCTCATTGATTTAAAATGAAATACATCCCACACTGTCAATCCACACCCTGCTGGCTATGACAACTGCTCAAGAACTTGTAAAATAGCTGAAAAGAAATGAGCTTTGTGTAAATTAGAAAATGTAGGTAAAGGTAATTAATAATATATACCCAGACGGTTGTAATTGCAGAATAAACCCTGACAGGATGATCTGGACCACAATGTGGTCCCCAAACAAAAACAAATTATATTGTACAATTTACAATTATTGTATTATATGCAGTTTATACCTGGATGACCCTGTGTTACTAAATTTAGACAGATGTTATCTGTGAATAACAAATCTTTAAATATCATGACTGGCAGAATCCAGTATTTCAACGCACCGTGTTATAAAACATTATAAAATAACCATTGTTTGTTAGGTATAACCATAAATAGGTATTAATTTTACTCTGTTTTTATATATAAAACCACTCCCTGTAAAAACATTTCTGAAACAGTAATGCAGTATATCATTATATAAGCCTCACTGAATGCATTAGTTGTGCTTTAACAAAATATAGCAAAGCTTAGCAATAGGATCTGATGTATGTTTGCGTGTGCATATACGGATAGACTGTTCTGCCTAAGGTGTGAAAAGGCGCTCGGTTGAATCAGATCAGTGTTTTGCTCTCGCAGACAGTCACTGACACCCGTACGAGAGTTTGTGTGACTATTCAAAAGCCTGTCAATCTATACCACCACAACGTCTACGTGTCTGCATATGTCAAGGTGGTCTGTGTGTGCGTGTGCGGACACTCTGGCGTCGGACTGAAGAGAGCTTCATCTGGAGCTCCAGTCGGACACTGTTGGAAACTCATGGAAATCCCCCACAATGTCATGCTTTCACACAGAGTTCAGAGCTGTGCAGAAAGAGAGTCCCTTATATAGACCAAGTTTCAGGTTCCAAGCGGTTTGTTTCTTAAAGTATATGTTTTTTAATGTTCAGTTTCTCTAGTGAGGAAAAAGCTAAATGTGATGCAGTGATGTGATCCAGGGTCAGTTGAGAGACAGATTAATTTTCTCATCACCGGCTCAAACAAAATCCAGAGCATCCTGGGAATTTGCTCATCAGCACTTGCAGGTTCTTCTGCGCTCTGATTGGCTGATTGGCCCTGGAGCGCTTGAGTGTAGTAATGTCATTAATTCTGATTAGTTTCAGGGTTGCGCCTAGTCAGACACAAACAAATGAAATAGGATTTCATAACATTTGATAAGTAGAACTTGTTTTTTGTCTTGTGGGTTTGTTTGTACCTTAAAATAAATAGTTAGCGCTGAAATAGTTAATACTGCAGTTTATAAACACAATTTTTCATCATTTACAGATCATTCGCCCTAATATTCGATTTGATAACATTCAATTACAAAAAATACTCGAGTAACATTGCTCTGCCTCGAAGCCTCATTAAAATTTCAAAGCCCACGTCACGTTTTACGCAATTCAAATTCTTTTTTTTGACGGCTTGCGCTTACGTTACGCAAAAAGTAGAAGGAGACGCAAGGATAGGCGGAGTTTTCATTTGAAGTCAAAGGCGCAGGCTTCAAAATGGAAGCGAGCGGTAACAATGGCGAAGAATCAAACAGTAAAAAACGACAGAAATGTTCCCTGGTTTGGGGTCATTTTAAGTTGAAAACTAAAGAGAACACAGCGGTGTGTGTCCATTGCAGGATCGAGCTAGCATTCCACAACAGTCGTCCATGCTGCAGCATCTCAAAAGAAAACATGATTCCACTCTGCTCAGAGACCGGAGGACCGTCACCCGAGACAAGATAAATGTAGCGTTAAATCAATGTGATTTCTAGTCGAGATAAAGGCTTTTAAATAATGTACGTTAATTATATAAGGGATAAAGCACAATGGCCAGTGGAATTTTGTGAGAAATTTAACTTTTGGTTCTGAAAGTTAAGTTGCTTGACTTAAAGGCAGTGATTGTTTTGTATCATAATTATTTATTTTAATGTAGGCCTTAGTTTTGAAACATAAGTAATTTTAAAGTAATTTATTGTTATTTGTTTTTGCCTTTCAGAAAATGCTTTTAATTAAACCCAGAATGTAAGGCACTTAAATCATCTCAGTCAACTTTATTGTTCACACTTCAAATTGTTCAGAGTACAAGTACTGATAGTAAAACAATGGTTAATAATTCAATGCTAATTTTTGATAGAAAATATTGTTGTATGCATCCTATGCATAATGTTTTTTTCTAAAAAAGGAAAAAAAAGATTAGTTGTTCATTTTAAGAAACCTGTCCTATTTTCTCTTCTATATTTAATATTGCTCTTTAGTTAAGCAAAAATAAGTTTTATTCGATTACTCGATTAATCGATGGAATTTTCAGTAGATTACTCGATTACAAAATTATTCGATAGCTGCAGCCCTACTTCAGACAAGTTGAAAAGGTTAAAAAGTTTTTTTTTTTTTGCTTTTATTACAGTTTTCTTCTTCTTTCTCTGTTTGTCTGTTTCTGTTCCAGGGTTTGTAGGCTGTTAGTGGTGCTCACGTTGTGTTTTTGCACACTGTGATTAACATTCATCACGTCTAAGCTTGGCGCGACTCTCACTTCTGAGGAGAAACGTGTGTGCCAGAAAACGCACGCCGCTTTCATGTCATTTCTCTTTCATTTCCGTCTTTGTTTACACATAATTTGGACTGCGTTCACATGGAGCTGAAAGAAAATCAAACTCATCTGTTAAATCATTTTTTTGGCGACTGGCCCTCAGTAACCCCTCCCATTCATCTCAGACTCCACCCACACACACAAATTGTGATTGACAGCCAAACACAGAGGAGGTGGAGCTGCCCCAGGCTGTGTGGTGATGTGTCTGGAAGTATTTAAATGTTCCTGTTTTACTGCTGCTCTGCTTTGCTGTGCCCCTGTGCAGCATCCTTCAACAAAACATTGCTTTTGTTACTGAGAAGTGAAGTTTGAGCTTTCCTTGCTGGATGTATTTTAAGTCTGGAGTACACGACACAAATCTGAACAGGTTTTTAAAAACTAGACATATATAAATATATCTTTTTTGCAAACGAGTCAATATGGAGGTTAAATGACCATACAGGTTGATATCTAAATGTTTTACTTCAACTGTGGAATGGAAACTGGGAATCCATAAGTAGAATCGGAATTGGAATCGATAAAATTCTAACTATTCCCAACCCTACACACAGAGAAAAACAGGGCATCACACACTACGTGATCAAATCTGCAGACTTTCTGCAACAATTCCAGACTGGAAATCTGGGCAAAATCTGAGCCAAAGTCTTGTAGTATATCTATAGACGGTTTCATCGTAACAACATAAACAAACGTTACTGCGCATGGGCACTTTTGTGACCCCAACTGAATTTCCGGTACACGTTCACAAACAATAGAGTGCCTGTAGATTATTTATGATAACAATCAAAAGAAACCGAGAAGAACCGTTACTCCAATATTTTGAATTTAGACTGCGATACCAAGCTCAACAGCTAGATGTCAATGTACCATACAGTTTCCTTAAATGCGATCAAACTAAAGGACCCATTCAACAAATCGTTTATGTTATAAAATGAACAAAATTTAACCAATTGTTTATTGAATAAATTTGTATACATTAAAATTATAATACAAATGAATATTAACATGAATTAAATTAAATCAAATATAAATAGTTATATTGGACACTAACAAAACACAAACCAGAAGTTAACTGGGGGTCAGGCACGCACACGTACAATGAAACAGCCTATATCTATTGAAATGTTTTTTGAATGATGTTAGTCAAATTCAGTTTTTTTTTTCAGTTATATTTTGTGTTGTACTTAAAATCTCAAAAATATCATACACAAAATATTGTGTAGTGAAAGGCAGAGAGAGTGAGTTTTATTTACTATATTACCCTTATTGCTATTGGACTGAAAGCTTGTATCTCCGAAACTGCCACTTTACAGGAAGTGACAAAAAAGATTATTATGAACTAAATTAATGTTGCGTTGTCAAAGTTGACAAAATTTTAGCAATACCTTTTATTGGTTAAATATTTGAAATACCCCACAGACAAACATGAAGGGTGACAAATAAAAAAAAAACGAATTAAACAATACGACAATGTCGAATGAACTCAATATTCATGATCACAGCTATTGTCAATACCGGTGTTTTGTGACACGCCTATTTTATACAGTTATGTGGATATAAATAATGCAAATGGACTAAACCAATAATATTAAGGCAATAGTTCATTTAAAATATTAGAAGTCTGTCACTTTTTACATTGCACTTAACCTCAGAATGGGTCTTAAAACACAAATGAGGGTAAATAAATAATGAGCCTTATTGATTTAGAGGTTTATCGCTTTGAGGTTGCAGAAATACAGGAACGTTGTTTTGTGAAAAACAACATAATTATTGTCATAATCAATTGACAAATTCTCAAGAGTGAATTAACATAAATTAAGTTGACAAATGAGACTAAATACTCAAACAATATCAATGAAATATTTATTCAACTTTATTCATCGCTGTCAGAGTCTTCTCATCTCATCCCCTCATCTTTCTCATGCTGCATCTTTATCTCACCCTCTTCCTCCTCTCCACTTATCCATTATCTAATTGACCTCCATAATTAGTCACACTCTTGCCCTTCCTGTTTGGTTTAAGCGTGTGGTGTCTATCTCTCAGTGTTGAACTCAGCTGACAGAGATCCGAACAAAAGCATCCAATGGCCTATTTTGAGATGTTTTCGGTCATAAAAGTGGACACGAGGAGGGGCCGGGTCTGGTGCATGGCATGCTTTACATATGCGACATTAATTTGCTTTTTATTTGTGTGGCGTGGCTCCACAGCCAAACTCGATTCTTTGTGCGGTTTCGATATTTGACGCAGGAAACATTATTCTTTGTCACACGAACGTCTTGAAGGTCAGAAAAGGAGAGATGGTTTTGAGGAAAAGTAAGTTCAAGGAGAAGAGTATAAAGTCAGATGTTCATTGTGAATTTCCCACAAATGAGGCAAGGAGGACTTGTGTTTTCCCTTTATTCTCTCTCTCTCTCTCTCTCTCTCTCTCTCTCTCTTGTTGTTTAGGGGTATAACAGTTGAGTAGTGCCATGTGTGTTTGCATGTGCTGTTGTTTTCCATGGAAAAGAGGGGAAAATAAAAGGAATGAAAGTAACCTAAACGAGGCCAACGCGCAACCGCTAATTATGAAGCTGTTTGGGGGGGGGGAGGGGGGCGACAGGGCCAACAGATACTCAACACATGCAACCTACTTTATTCCTTTTGTCCTTAGTTCTGTCTTTTTATTTCATTCATGTGTTATTAGCTTTCGATTATTTGGTCGGTTGTTTTGTTGTTTGTCTCATGTCTTTCCATATTCTTCCGTTCAATTCTACATTCCTACCGTTGTCTGTTCTTTTTATTCATGAGGTTGGCAGGGGTTTATGGGGACATTGAGTATCGGGGTAAACATGAGTCTGTAGTGCTTTCCAAATTTTTTCAGTGTTCAGAGGATGAAGTCTCACTCCTCGCCTCTGTGTTCTCATCCTCGTAAATCCTTACGAGCGACTAATGTCTTGACTCTTCCCGTAAGTATGCCGAAATGATGTGTGCGGGCATTTAAGAGGGACACAAAGACTTAGTCACACTCTTTTATTCAATCTACAAGTTTGTTCTTGTAATTTCCTCTGCTGTGATAATGGTAATTGTTAACAGTGTGCGAATGTGCGTATAAGAGCATATATCATTTTCGTCTTGAAAATCACACACACACAAATCAAGACTTTTTACTGGTTAACTTCTAGTTTGCTACAGTCTCTCTTGCTTTTTCGTAACCGTGTTCTTCTTCAGTTAAATTGATCAGCTTGTTGTCTCTTTTTGTCTGTTATATCACTGCATCAGGGTGTGCGCAGACAAGATATTACAGTGTGTGTTCTGCTGTGCGAACTGACGTAATTGGTCTCCATTACTAAAGACCCCGTACTTGCACATACTCTTTACATAGATAAAAACATGCCATTGACGTATTGTTGTTAAAGAGATTTTTTAAATGTTGGTAACCGAACAACGGTGGTACCCATCGACTTCCATTGTATGAACACAAGTAGATGCGAAGTACCAACATATTTATTTACGGCTTCGCTATAATGCATTATTTTTTTAATTCTGACTAACCCAAACAGGTCTGGTAAGTATATTTAGCTAACTTTTGGGTGACAAATGACACACACGTAGAAGTGTCTTGTCTAGACCAAAACTAAAACTTTAATGGTTGTTTCTTAAACTATTACAATGATTTCATCATAATGGAGCTTTTAGAAATGACTCAAGTTCTTAGCTCTAAGGGAGATAGGGGGTTGTTACAGGAATATGTTGGCCAGAGCTTCAGTGAGGTCTTAATTTACTGATGTTAGTGTTTTGGATAAAGGAAAAGGATTTTAATGAAGTTTAAAGTTAATAATATCCTGTAAGTGTAGTTGTGCAAGGGAATCAGAAAACGAGAGAGAGAGAGAGAGAGCGTCCAAGTATAAGAAATAACAATAAATAATCATAAATTAAGACATTTTTTAATAAATTTCACTCACTTGGAATAGTTCTCCTTAAGGTCCATAAAGGTTAACTATTCCTTTAATGTCTAGGACAACATCAATGTCTATGACAACAATGTTCACCAATAATTTTTTTTTCACCTGTGCATCCTTTTTACAACGGGGGTCTATGTCTGACAGGACGCAGCAAATGTAACAAAATGATGGATGATCTTAATGCATTGACCATTATCCTAGCGGATAAGCTTGGTTTCTCCGAGTCCTCTTCCATGGCACGCTGGATTCCCACGCTGAGCTTAACCCAGCAGCTCAATGTGTCAATCAAACTGCTCTGCTGACTATGCACGTTAAACAGATGGTGAAGCGTGCAGAAAACCGTAGATGTCTGCACAGTGTTTGTGGCCTTCATCAGGCCTGGAAAACATCACAGCCACTCTAATCTGCAGACACATAGGGTTTAAATCTCTGTCACAGTTATCCAGAATGTCACCAGATATTCAAGTCAGTTAAATGCATATTATTCAATCTCTAAATGTAATATTGGGGAACTGTGGTGGTAGGGCTTTGGAGAGATGACAGGACCTTCATACCTCTGTTAAGTACCTTTAGCTCTTGTACTGATACAGGATCTATACGGATTAAATTAATTTTTCCTCAAATTTTTAAGAAATTCAGTCCATGGAATTGAGATACTAATAAAGATATACTGTAACTACATCAAGAAAATTATCTGAACACTAATATTTTGTAGTGCAGTACTTAAATCCGAATGCAGAACAATTGCTTTCTGTTTCCATTCTCACCACATTCACTTTTCAACCGTCACTGTCATGTCAAATAAAATAATATAATGCTTTCAACAATATAACAGAGTATTGCACTTAGTTGTATTGCAGAGACTTAAAATTTCAGAATCTCTTTCTAAAAAACGTGTGGGAGATGAAACGAAAGCAAAGAAAATGCAAACAGACAGATCGATTAACCAAGACATGCTGATGTTGGCTTCTGTTTTCGGCGGTTCCGTCTCCCTCTTGCTCTTTCTGTCTTCCTCTGGCTTTCTACTGTAAATGATAGCAGAAGATGCCTGTACTTGTTTAGCTTGTTATGCCATGTGATATACAGCATTTCAGCAGTTTGTTGTTTTGTTAGCAGTATGTGTTTGTACAGTTTTATAATAATAGTATTAAACATGGTTCTATAAAAGCATCTTATATTCTGCGTTGACTTTTTATGAGTCACCAGGCACATGAGGTTGCCGGGAAGAACTTACCAAATATCCGTACACCCCTACACCAGGAGGATGTTTCCCCCTGAGACATCTCTCTGATGATCAAGCCCTCCTTTACTCTCTTTGAGTAAGACCTTAATCACAAAGGTGCCTGTTACTCTCTTGCCCCAGAGACACGAATCAGCATGAAGTCAGAAGTTTAAAGTGTTGACTCAGTTCGATATTAGATTCATCACTGCGAAAGCATCCTGATGCTGTGTGTGTTATTGTATAACTAAAGATTGTTTGTGTGTGTGTGTGTGTGTGTGTGTATGAGTAAGTTTGCAGAGTAATGTGCTGTTTCCTGTGTGTACCTGACTCGAATGATTGTGAATGTTTGTACATTTTAGTTTGCCTAGGTGCGTCAGGGCTCGGTAAACAAATTCAGATAAACACACACATATTTTGAAGTTGAATCCTGTGTAGCGAGTGTTTTACTAACTAACAAAT
Organism: Triplophysa siluroides; assembly: GCA_006030095.1. Lineage (NCBI taxonomy): Eukaryota > Metazoa > Chordata > Actinopteri > Cypriniformes > Nemacheilidae > Triplophysa > Triplophysa siluroides. The sequence continues at coordinate 2,648,922 of VCII01000139.1, read as the reverse complement.
ATGTTCACATCCCCCCACTCACACCCAGTCTAGTCCAACAGACCAATATGTGGTGTGTCACTGCCACCTACAGACCGTACGTGTTTGTGTCTCCAAAGCCATTTCAATTAGTTCACAAAATTGTATTACTTTTTTGTTTGTGTATTTTTTTTTTATTGTTTGTTTGTGTATTTTATTGTAATTTTCTTTTCTTATTGACTTGTAGCCTTAGCTGCTCAAGAGACTGATGCATTGGTTCGAACACATTCAACAGCACAGAACTCTTATTTTGAAACTGGTTTCTTTGCATTATACATGAGGACACACGCACGCACGCCCACACTTCTAAAACTCTTGACTTCAGACCTAAGACTGACATACAACCTGGAAACAGATGAAGTTTAACCCTTCACATCACAGTCTTTTGCATGCTTGTGTGTGGAGTAATGTTTTGTTAGGTGTGTTTTTGGTATTTCAGTCTGTCATTAATTATTGTGTGTGTTTTTAGGGGGGAAAAAGATTAAGACACGTTTAGACTATAGTATGTTTTTCTAGTGTGTGCGCTTGTACCCTCTTAACTATATTTTGGGGATAAATTTGCACCCAAAACCTGACAAAACTGGTCAAAAGTGTGTGTGCGTGTGGACATGTTTTATATCCGGGTGGGGACCTAAACCTGAATGCACACCAACACATGGGGACTCGTGTCACCGTGGGGTCCTCGTGTGCAAAAAAACGTATCAATTGTACAGAACAATATAAAAAAAAAAGGTTTTCTATGATCTTTAGGTTTAGGGGATAAAATATACAATTTGTACAGTATAGAAAACATTACGCCTATGGACTGTCCCCACGGAGATAAACCTGACATGCGTGTGCGCGTGCGTACGTGTGTGTGTGTGTGTGTGTGTGTGTGTGGCCGTGCATGTGTGTGTGTGTGTGTGTGTGTGGCCGTGCATGTGTGTGTGCACGCGTGTGTCATACACTTTGCCTGTACATTTTACGTCATTACTATCTCCACAAAATAATCATAAAACCTGCCACGCGATTTTGAAGATTCCTCATTCTCAGGTATTAAAGGAAGCCAAAATGAATTGCAAAACTCACATTTAATATGCAAAACATAGTGTCCTCTCATGTTGGTTAAAACCTGTGTTGTTGGGTAAAATGAAACATAGATGCAGTTACATTTGTTGCTACTAAACAATACCAACTATTCTTTTCAGATTCATACAGTACCATTTGTGTATGATTTGCAAACGCATTTGTTTCTCTCACATTTTTAACACAAAATATTTAGCATTTACAGAATTCCTGTGATGCACGTATGTGTGTATACACACGTGTGTATGTTTTGCATGTGTGTTTGGATGAGGTTACAGAATTGTGTTACAGTGGCCATCTCATGGGTAGCAGTGACACTGTGGGGAATGTGGCCTGTGTGTTTGTGTGGACGTGTGTTTCCGTAAACATGGTCGTAACTAAATGATACATTTTGCATAACCACAGAATTACAGGGAAGATGATACTGGTGTGTATTTATTTGTACGGCTGTCAGAGAGAGAAGGAAAGCACGAGCGTGTTTGCATACTCTAGTATAAACAACAGTTCAGTGGGATGATTGTTTTACATACTGCTTTGTTCAAATCCAACAGCACAAAACATGACTGAGGCACAGCTGTGCTGGTCTGCCTTTATCTGATGTTCTGGCCTTCATTTTAACCTGCGGGCTTGAAAAAGGGACAGGTTTTGGCAGATTGTTTGTTTTTGAGGTATACGGTGGCTCTTTTCCAAACCCTAGTAAGCTACATCTTTGTTTGCTTCCTAAACAGACAGCTATCTTCTGTAGTAGCAATTCAGACGAAATGGAACCTGAAGTGATGTGAAATGGGTTTGTCTACGTAGATCAAAACTTGGGTACAACTCACCCAAGTGTGCTCGAGAACTTATTAAAGTCAAGTAAGACTACTCAACTAACGCTGAAAGTTCATTTCAAGTTTAATAGTAGCATTATTCAAAGCTATACACACAAAGCGCATGTGCGCGTGTGTCTGTGTATCCATGCGTGTGTGTGGCTGTGTCTAAACCTAGTGAGCTGCCAACCTGAATTCATTTTCAGCCATTATAACTATATAAATCACAAAGTTTTGAAGCACAGCTTTAAATATCTTCTCCGTTTCATTTACCACTTGGGGATACTACAGGTTTGTGTGCAAGTACATCAAGGTGACCTAGTATATGTCACACTTACATATACACGCCTGGTGTTTAAAATAGAAGATTCATTTGCACGTTCTTACATAAACTTCCCAGACACGGACCAGACCATCTGCCTTTACCGTCAAGGGAACGTCCATCACTAATGTTATCTAACATTACCTTTAGAAACGCCTCATTAATAAAACAGTTCACTTTGATTGCATGTTTTCTTTTGTTTTCTTGCGCTTTTTTCTTTTTTGTTTCTTTCTACTTTTCCTAGAAATTCTTGATTTGGTCTGAATGCAACATGTCCGCAATGCTCGAGGGTTTTTCCGACAGCCTCCCATTTCGGTTTGCATTTAAACTGCCTCTATTTGTTTCCTCTTCATCTGTCCATCTTGTTTTCATTTCATCTACTAATTTATCAGTCTGTTCTAGTTTCTAGAGAGATTTAATTGTGTCCCAGTGTCATTCATCCATCTTTATCCATGGCAACCAAACACAACTGATGTAAACAGCATCCTGTTATCCATTTAGTATTCATCATTCAGCCATCAAGGTGTTTTTATCAGATCAAAACGTTAGGGTTATACAGTAGGATACAGAATATTTGAATTAGAATATTTACACAAAATACATGCTAATTCAATAATTGTACATAGTTTAGCATTATACAAGAATATGTTACAAATTAATTTTATTGCAATTTCTTTTGATTTTGTTTACGAGAGTGCACCTAAAAATAATAATTGACCCACATGTCGTTCAAAGGAGTTTAAAGCAAGTGCACTTAAATTGCTAACGCTCACAAAAATTCCTAAAGTTCAGTATTTTGGTGTTCATTGGACCTTAAAAGTGCATTTTTCAGTAGATATGTACACTATTTTGTCAAAAGTGTTGGGTCGCCCCCTCCTAATAAACAGGTTTGACTACTTTATTAATTTCCGTGGGTACCAATCTTAATGTTACAGCATATAATGATATTCTATGGAATTGTGTGCTTCTTATTTGTAGCAACAGTTTGAGAAGGGCCCTTTTCTTTTCCAACATGACAATGTAGGGCAAGGTTCAGAGAGAAATGACAGAACTTTACTGGTCTGCATAAATCCAAGTCCTAAACCCAGCCTAACACCTTTGGTGTGAATTTCAATGCAGACTTTGAGCCAAAAACTCATCATCCAACACCAATGACTTGTGCACGGGAGTTCAGTTATTTTGGAACAGAAAAGGCACTTCTGAAACTGTTCAAAATTGCATTTCTACAAATGGCATCGTAAAGAATTTTGTTTCCATCTCTGTTGCAGCAGTTTTGGAAGAACCTCTTTTCTGTTCTAAAATGACTGGACCGCTGTGTACAAGTCATTGATGTGAAGTGATGAGTTTTTGGCTCAAAGTCTGGATTGAAATTCACACCAAAGGTGTTCGGCTGGGTTTAGGATTTGGATTTATGCAGACCAGTCAAATTCTGTCACACTGACTGAATCAGTCATTTCTTTCTGAACCTTGCCCTACATTGTCATGTTGGAAAAGAAAAGGGCCCTTCTCAAACTGTTGCTATAAATAGGAAGCACAACAATTCCATAGAATATCATTATGTAACATTAAGATTGGTACCGATGGAAATTAACAAAGTAGTCAAACCTGTTTATTAGGAGGGGGCGACCCAACACTTTTGCCTACATTGTGTATGTTGTTTAGACTGTTTGTGACTAATCTAATTAATATCAATCGATTATTTGTGAGAGTAAATTTAACATTTTTATCTTGTAATGATTATTTTTTAAATGAGAAAAGCTTTGGCATTGCTGATTTATAATAAATAGTTTTATACCAGAAGCTTGGTGTGTGTGCGCGTGTGTATGTCTGTGTATGTTTGGTGAATTCCTATTTTATTTTTGTTAAATCAGTTTCATAAACTGTATGTTTTTTTAAGGACTAGATTACTTTAGGTTACTTGTCTAATTTCCATCGTATTGAATGTCCTGGAAAAGTCCAGGACAGTCCTGGAAAATGATCTCTGAAAAATAGATTTTTATGAATAAAATATATGTATCCATACAAAGAAAGTCAATGGGGTCCAAAGTTGTTTGGATACCAACATTCTTCAAAATATCTTCTTTTGCGTTCTGCAGAAGAAAGACATTCATACAGGTTTGGAATGATGTGAATGTGACTAATGATAATGACATTTTCAATGAACTCTCTTGAAGTCGACTATATTCATTATAGACTATTAATGAATGTTATGTTGGTTGACGGGTAAGCATAATTAATTATTACATTATTCAATATTTCTATCAAAATACATTTCTAATTGCAGTTGATTTTACTACAATAATAACATGATAATACATTCTCACTACATTGGTGATATACTTTAAAACGCCCTTTCATTTATATTTGCACAATGTTTTCTCCTACAGTATACTTCCATCCAAGCTACTTATTATATTTTAAGACATTTGACTTCCTCCATACAGCTTTTCAGTACAAAATCAAATGTGCAGCTTTTGTGCTTTGGCCAGAGCTATCTACTGGTTCCCATGATCTACTCTGCTCTATCAAGTATTGTGCTATATATGCTGTACTTATCTATTGAAGCACACATACACACTGGCCTAGAGTTGCACTGGCACGTGTGGGCTGGATTTCATCTCAACTCCAGAGAGCTGGACCCAATGAGCTGAATGAAACAGCTTTGATCAGGTTAGAAGAGGCCGTTTTCAGGCTGATAGATGAAATGAGGTCTAGTCCCAGACTGCCTATGCTTTACTACAACCATTACACCAGTCATGCTTTTCCCACAGCACAAACGTAACACATTATATTCACAAAGGAAACTCTGATGGAATTTTGCAGGATCAGATTTCAAACCTGTATAACTTTCTTTCTTTTGCCGATTCAGAAGAAGATATTTTAAAGAATGTTGGTAACCGAACGATGGGAGTACTGTACCCGTTCACTTCTATTGCATGGACACAAAACCAAGTCAATGGGTACTGCCGTTGTTCAGGTACAAACATTCTTTAAAATATCGACTTTTGTGTTCTGAAGAAGAAGGTAATACAGATTTGAAATGACGACAGGATGAGTAAATGATGACAGAATGTTCATTTTTGGGTGAACAACTGGCCTTGATATGGAGTTTTACTTAGAAAGAAAAATGACATATGAAACATCTGCCGTTCTTAGTTTACGATATATCTTTCTTGCTGATCCATCCCGTCCATTAGATGATCAAAGTCTCTGGAGAACCCTGACATCCACATTCCAGACCTGTATGGTGGCGGGACAGGATCGAACAATAGTCCACATACCATCACTCGACTGTCATGTTGAGCTTGAGTAGCCTTTCCTGACAACACAACGTTTTGTTTAGTCTTTCTCGCACACCGATGTTTTCAGGGTTTTTACCGATGAGTGATTCTTCTGGGGTTCACTGTAGTCGAAAAGCCTGTCCTGTAATGTCATGTACCGTAGCACAGTTTTGTCCTGATGGATGATATTGTAGCAGGGGCCTACGTTAAGCTTGAAACGAGACGATTTGCGTGTGTTCTTGAGGTTTTACCGTCATCTGTTTACGCTCGTTCTTCCGTCCTCGACTCTAAATGTCCTCTGAAAGGATGACTGGTTCCATTTTTCCATTTCCATTTTTTTCAGGTTTCTGTCTTTCTGCAAACTGATGGATTGCAATGTTTAATCTCAGTGGTAGATTTTGTAAGCGGTGTGTGTTAAAGGAATAGTTCACCCAAAAATATTTAATACAATGTACTGACTACAGATGTAACTCTTGAAAAAGAATTATAGGAAAATCCAAGTATCATAATAGTATCAAAAAGACTGAATTTTCATTTTGGGGTAAACTGTTGCTTTACAGATTGAGAGGGAAACCAAAGGTATGTGAATTCATGTTTCGCGCAGCAGTTTGAATGAGTTTGGTCACTTTCTGTGTTATCCAATAGGTCCTTTAGAATTTGCCCTCACATACTGACATCATGCTTTTATACATAGATCTTGTTTTTGGAGTTGTGACCTCTTGACAGCCAAGGGTATTCTTGGGGTACTCTGTTTTTACAGCCCTTCCATATAAAAGGTTTCATGCATCAAACATGCACACATCAACATCGTTCCTTTACCTCTGTGCCCACAACAACAGTGCCCCCCCACCGCCACCCCCCATAAAAGGCCTCGTCCCCTACTGTCTTACCCCAGAGACTCTGCTGCCCTGAGGGCTATAGAAGGGCTCCATTGTGCGGAGAAAGGCACCTGGTTTTGGTTAGTGCTAAACTAGATGCACACTCACAATCGCACACATCAGCGTCAGCTCCCTCTAGAGGCCCATCTGGACTTCATTTCCTGTATGAGACAGAAAGCCATTAGAGGCGGGGCCTGGCTGCCTCTCGTGATTGGATGGGAGTCAAAGGGTGGGGCTAAATTGCATGGTCAATTCGTTTAGGATTTCAGTGCTATTTAAAGTATTTACGTTGAACATAATTAATGGGCTATCATGTATGGGTGATGTGCTAAGATCTTTAACAAGAATTCTGTGAGTATTTGCCCCCAAATTTTTCAAAAACATTCAAAGGTTTTGAAATACTTGTTTGTTTTCTTTTTTTCACATTTTTAATAATAGTGAACTCATCAAATTATGGAATTATATTGTGACAAAAACATCCAAAAGAAATCAAAACTACAATATTAAAACAATTTATCAAACATTTTCCATCCATTATGGACTCTTTTTGGCTGCTTTTTATTCATTATTTTGTCAACCATTTAAATATATTTTAAATAAAAAAAATATATATATATATTTAATATAATCTTTATTTTATTCAATAAAGAAATTAAAATGTTGGCATATATAATTGTTTTTAAAAACAAAGTGTTTTTATCAAACATTTTGAACATTTTGCCACCTTGGAATTATAAGGTTCTATCTGCATTCTGGGCAGTTTTGAGATATTGAGCTTCATAGTTTGATCATTTCATTGACCTTGTTTATAAAACCTAACCCAAAATGTACACATCGTGAAGAAAAAAATATAACATAATGTAAATAAGTTGTCACTCATTTTTAAGTAACTAAATTTTCAAAAAAATGTCAGAACCCAAGGCGACGATATACCTTCAGGTTAAAATATTTTTTTTAGATATTGACAGCGCAATTTAAGTTAATGTCAATGTGGATATTTCTCTTAATCAAACTCATTAAAAAAATCGACGCCCATTCACTCCCATTCTACCGCTTGGAAGTAAAATGATATGTGGTATTATAACTCCGACTGCATTATTCTTCAAGACGAGAGTCATATTCAGTTAGCATGCCTCTAGGGAGAGTAAAACATGGGGAAATTTTGTTTTGGCTCTGAAATATCCCTTTAAGGCCTCACTATTATCCACAACATAATTTAAAAGCCCTCCCGTCATTTACAATTTCTAACTAATTAAAAGCTCTAGTGCTTGGCATAATTACAAATATGTCTATTTGTTATAAAAATGACATATCTCTATGAAACATCTTTATTTACTTGTTTTAGCTTGTATTGTCTTCAAGTCATTTTACGTGATCTTGAGCCCCCTTTGGAAGTTTGTTGACCCCCCCAGCGCTTGGGAAACACTTTTATGATCTCTTGTAGTGTGCCTATCTTGGTAAAAAGAATGATGCATAATGGTGACAGTGTGGCGATAAGTTATGCTTCACTGTAATACTGTGTATCAGTAATTACAGATAGGCCTAATGGTTATTGTAGCTTTTAACGACAATAGTGCTCCATTAGCTAATTGTGGTTAATAGCGGCACTAGTGCGTAGTGGCGACGTCTGCGCTGTTAATTATTGTTTTCTTAGAACATTTGAAACAATTCTGTCTGTTTCTCCAGAAACCAATGTAAGGGTTCAGGCCTCCCAAATTGACTGTTTCCTACTACACTACAATAACACCAGCCAGTGTTTTATAGCAGAGCAACAACACAGTTTACTGCTTACACTTTTTACCCGCAAGTGTTCATTAAATCATCTCAAATTCTTGCGGATGCTTTTCTGTATGTGCAATTTCAGCAATCCAAACCAGTGTTTCCATTTCCTCTCCTGAACTCACCTATAAAATCTACTTTGCAAGCTGAAATGCAGTCCAAGGATTTAAAGGGGTCATATGACACGCCAAAACGAATATAATCGATTGTTTTAGATGTAATGCAATGTGTATACACGATGTAAGGTTAAAAAACGCTGTATTTTCCAAATACTGTGCTTGTTTGTATCTCCTCTTTGCCTGTCTCACTGAAACGCGCAGATCTTTTACATTGCTCTGAAAAGCGAGGTGTGCTATGACTGGCCTGTTAACCGGTGCGTAGTGATTGGTCGAATACTGCAAGCGTGTGACGGAAATGTAACGCCTCTTACCATATTTGGAACATCAGGTTCCAAATCAATTGTACTCACAGGTCCGCCCCCCTTACTTGCATAAACATTTGGGTGGTCTTAGTCAAATCATACCACGAACTGACGTAGATTTGTGGGGGTGTGGTTACACGAGGCGTTTCAGGCAGGTCCGGTTGAGCATTCGCTTTTAGATAGAAAAAGCATCTTTTGTTCCGACACTTACATTTTTACGTGTCTAATACATGCATGGGCAACTTATAACACACCAAAGACACAGAAACACACGTATTCGTGCCATATGACCCCTTTAAGCCACGTGTTTCCAAACACAATATTTTCAGCCAAGTTTATCATTCAGCCTCATTCATGTCTCATTTAGATTTCAAATATCTTTGTGTACGTCACAGTTTATTAATCTGAAGATGTCTAATGTTCAGAATGGATAGAGAGTGAAGAAAAAAATGGCACTTTAATGACAAAGATATCAGTTTTGAAAGACTTTGTCTGTCCAACTTCTCCTCTCACTTAATTTTTTAAACCGCAAGGAAAAACCCCTGGACACTATGAGGGAAATAAGAGCCCATTTCACTACGTCAACAGCTGTTCATTTAAGTGTCTGCCTTTTTTTACTGTGTGTGTGTGTGTGTGTGTGTGTGTGTTCACGTGTCTCAGCAGGTTACTTGACTGAAGCCAATTAGGTGGACATGACCCTCAAGCAGATGTCAGGTGCTTTAAGAAACACAAACACGGACCATTAGGGCTCCGAACACTCAGAAAGAGCTTTTAAAAACATGTCATACGCGTACAGTGCTTCACACTCGTACAGACATGTACAAACACTTACAGCTCATCCGTTCAGATGACTAATGTTAACAATCACCAGTCGTCTTTTAAACACATCTGTACAGAATGTGAAGGGGGCCGATATCTTTTACCATCACGTGGGGGTGAGCTCACGATTAAAACCTCATTTTGTGTCTTGGTCTTTCCTCAGATTTTCTTTCGGAGTCTGGAGCTTTCTCCTTCTTGTATGTCGTTTTTTTCTTTTACCACTAAATGGAGTTGAAAAGAGAACATCTTAGTTGTGTTTCACAGATATTTGGAATAGGGGCTCTGCATGGATTCGATTTCACAATGTCAGGGGATAAAAATGTGTTCTGTGGTCGGGGCTTGTGTGAGTGAAGTGTCTTTAAAGGACTTTGTTGTTTCTCCTTAATTTTGATTCGTTTTTAGAGATGGATTGGGCTTGGATTCAAAGGTTTACTAAACAAGACCTGATTGCAGAATGAAGGGTACAGTTTCAAATCTCTTAAAGTGAGGGCACGGTTTACAAACCGTGAGCAAAGTTGAGATGTTTTCAAAACAAATTTCCCATGTGACCCTAAGAGTGATTCTTACTTATGTGCGTGTTTTTTTTTTTATCAAATCCCATTGTAGTATTTGCACAGACAAAAAAACGCAAATGTGGATAAACTGCAAATGTGCGAAAGTGGAAGTCACAGCATCATCTGAAACGATCGACAGTGGCCAACAAGACATTGTGTTGTTTGTTATGAATTTATCTCTCATATTTGAGCATTTTTCACAACACAGATGTGACCCATTCCAGATCCGGTCATCTGGTCGATGTCCTCCCTCCATTTTAAGACAGGCATTAGATTTATTAGGTCTCAATGGACAAAGAGTGAGTCCCTCACATCCAGCCTATCTGGTTGGAAGGTTACACGGCACAGAGATCTAAATGACCCCATTGGGGCTGAACTTCCTCCAGATCAGATATTCATGGTCCATGAGAAAATCGACATTCAGTGAGTCCGATACAAAAAACATATTGGGAAAAACAACATTCATTGATTGAGGAATTACATGATGGAATTGTGACAGTAAACCTAATCATAACCAGTAAAGCAGGTAACAACCCAGAATTGCATTTTATCTGAATGAATAACACACGTATTTAATTGAATGATAATGGTTAATAATGGGAAAGAATGACACACATGAGGCTCTAGCACTGCTGAGACTCCATGTTTAAGTGCTTAGGAATGTATTGTTTGGTTGTCGGGGTGTTCTCCAGCTCAGAGGGAAGATTTTGTAGTTTTCAGATACAGGATTGTGTGGAGGGGCCAGTTCAGATCTCTCCAGAGGGAGAGACTTTGTTTGTTTTGGGCAGAACAACGCTGTTGAGCTCAATAGGGACGTTTTCATATGTTTCATATGTTTTCATATGTTTTCAGTGAAAATGAAATCTATCCTCAAGGTTATTCGATTTTGCAGTCTCCTAATACACATTTTTTTTCTTTTGAAAGCTCTGAAACTGTGCATCTCCATATCTGGCCTCATGTAACGTCAACTTTTTCCTGCGATCAGAGATGTTCTGATCTTAAAACAAATGATTTGTTGAAACTTTTCAGGGTCATCTGAAGCATACTTCACCTTTGTTGCGAATAAATATTGCACTCTTCGCCGACCACAACTATTGGTCAAATTCTCTCTTCTCCAACCTCAAAAAGCTGAAAAAATAAAAAATCTGAGAATGAGAATCATTATGAGTCACATCATCGATATCACCGAAGGGTAACCGTTTACTTCCTACAGAATAAATGTGTTAGCTGTAGTCTGTTAAATGTGACGTTCATTTTTTAATAATCTAAATGATGCTGATGAATTTCTTGTCTCTGTCCGTCAGGCCTTGGGGGACTCCGACCTGGCAGAAGTTCTGAAGCAGCTTCTCCCCCTCATCAAGTCCGGCGAATCTGAAACGGGTTCTGACTCCAGTGAGCTCAGCATGGATGATCTTCTGGTGTTACTGGTCTATGTGTACTCTTTGGCCCAAGAAGTGTGTCCAAGTGGTGCCAAAGAAGATGAGCGCGTGGAAAAGATGGAAAAGGAGTTGATCGGAGCCCTGACCCTAAGACTCACCCAGGAGACAAAATTGAGCCCTTTACTGCAAGATATCACAGGTTAGTGCAATATTAGTTCAGCTTCATTTCAGTGCCACTTTACTAAAACAATATTAAGATCGTTTGCATGTGGCATTTCGGTTACAGAAAAGGAAAGCCACATTTGCACGTTATGATACAACATGTTCTTATCCTTTTTCCATTGGCGGATCAGAGCAGACATACTGCTCTGTATGTTAGTATAGCTATCATGAGGAATATTTACACAAAACTAGCCAAAGATTTTGGTCCTCTAAACTGTAACTGTAAAGATCAGATGCATTGAGATCTTTTGGAATTGGATTTTGACTAGGGTTGCATGATGTTGAAGAAAAGTTTGGTATTTGATAACTTGCTAAATGAGTGGTTCTCTAACGTTTTCTTTGTATGGCCCCCAGAGTGCATTTCTTTGTGCCCCCCCCAAATAAATACTTATCATCTTTTTGAATTAATTTTAATTAAATCAATAAACATATTCAGTTATACAATGCTGAAACATCAATTATTTTAGTTGGTGATCTTATTTTTCTGATGTATGGTTGCATAAAATCTTCTATAAGTTAAATTTCTATATTTCATAAAATGCCACAAAATCTGTGCTCCCCTGGAATCATCTTGGGACCCCCAGTTTGAGAACCACTGTGCTAAATAATGTAATATACAGTATGCAATTTTTCTTGGAATAGAAAGCGTCATTACCACTTGAAAGTAAACAGTCATGTTGTTTTTGTACATAAAAACTCATCTGACAACGTTATTGCAAACCATAGTGATATGCATGTTGTTATATGAACATTTGCGCTATTGTGATAATTTGGAGTTATCGTGCAGCCATATTTTTGAAAGAATCCAAATTGACTCCTTATGATTATATATTTTTAAAAGTGAATCTTACAGGGTTCCCACGTTTTGGAGAAGTATGGATTTTTATTTGATTGTTTTCCAGGTCCGGATTAGTATGGAAAAAAGGAGATTGAATATGGAGAAAATTATGAGTTTCGAGACTGTTGCCCTATCTGTTTTTATAAAATATAAAAATTTAGAATTTAATTCTATTTTTATGAAGTTAGGAGCATGTTTTGAGCGCTGCCAAAAGATCTGGGCTAGACCAAATCTGCTGGAGGATTGTTTGTTGTGATTGGGTGTCACGCAGTAGGCAGCAAATAGTGCCATTGAGACAGAGAGTTGCGTCAACTCAGTTGACTTCAATGTCACAGAAATGACGGTCCATGGAGCCTCTCGATAGTTCCCAGAAGTTACTAGTAACGCATGGAGCGGCAGCAAAACAGACTGATTGCTTTCTTCCTCTTTCCAGAGCACTCTGGAATTTGCACTCCCAATTTGAACTTGCTTGACTTACGTCAACATTTAAATAACGAACCTGACCAAACGGCAGATTGTAATATCCAATAATGCAAACTACAAAATCTTGAAACGAGACAAAATCATGACCAGCCCTTCACTAGTTCATCCAAAACTGCATGGCTTTGACTCGGGTGCGTTTATAGGTAGTGGTTAGCCTATTAAAACAACAATACTTTGGCAAATATAAATTAAAAAATAAAACAAGTGTCTGGAACTTTTGTAATTTGATGTCTACGTCTGTAGCTGCACAAAAAGCCAAAGGAATAGCGTTTACATTTGTCATTCCAAACCCAAATGCTCTTGAAAGATTGATTGTATTTCAATCTGGTAATATTTGTATACAAATCTGTTTACTCATCGCTGATAAACATAAAAAGACAGACATGGCTTTTTCTATTGTTATCTCATTACACTCAATTGTTCTAAAATGCACATATGTAGCTCAAGATTTTTTTCAGTTTTTGGACCTCTGTATTTCTAAATTCCTGCATACTGCCCGGATTGAACGTTGTCAAATCTTGAAAGAAGCCAAGTTCATGGGTTTTTGTTCTCTTTTCATGTTCATTAATGAATTATATTTTACCAATCCTTCTGTTGCTGTGGGTTGAAGGTTAACAGTGATATAATTTGACAAATTATTAAAATTGCACGAAATTGCCATATAAACATGTTGTGCATTGAACATGTCTTGGTTTGGTTTTAATTCATTTGTATGAGGTATAGCTATAAGGCAACTCCAGCATTATGGACGTGACATTTTGCGTTATGGACGTGACATAAAAATGCTCAGAGAATGAATTTGTTACGAATAAATTGAGTTATCTGTTTATGTTTTACTAAACCCTTGTTGATAGAGTCTAAACATAAAAAATGCTAGACCATGAACAAATTTTCTATTTTAAAAAAGGGAAATAAAAATGCGTTATAGATGGGACAAAACATGGACGCGGTTCTTGGGAGACGACAAACTTTGTAGGATTTCTGTGAAATAAAAGTCACAATCCTGAAGCAATAATACCCAATGAATGGAGAGGGATGCCTCTTTATAGAAGATAAAATAGTTACTTTCTTTTATTTTCCATGTGTCCATTTATGAGGAATACGTAGCGTTATGGATGTGACGATCCTGAAAATGGCACTTACCTGACTATGAAAAATCATGCACTAAAAATGAGACAAATGCTTTACAAATTTGAAGAGGATCTCACATGGGTATTTGAACCATCAAATGTTAATATCTGTGCTGTTACCATAGTAAATTGATATTTTCAAGACAAGGTTGACATTTTCATGGAATTGCCCTATAGCAGCCCACTGATACTTTGGCAAAATATTATAATAAGATACATGTGAACCTTCTTTTTTATATGTTAAATATGGTCTGAAAAATCTTCAGGGAAGTCTGTATGTTTGAGTCTGGAAAAGTATGGAAATTCGAAATGGAAAATGCATAAACCCTGATCTAAGTTGCATAAAGATCTGAGATGATATGAAACGGATGAAGACACAGTAAAAGTATAAAGAGTTCAGATGAATGGAGAAGGAACACCTCTGGGTTCTTTCTTATTCTCTTTCTTAAAATTATCACGCACTCCAAAACAAAAGGTCCATTTTAAAAAAGTTGGAACAAATTCTCTTTCTTCCTCTCTGCGGTTCCCTCAAAAATTGCCATTTAACAAAGAACGGGATCTTTTTTTCTAAAAAGTTATAAACAAATGAAAGAAGACGCTGGGTGGCTTTAGCTTCTGCTGCTCTGCTGTGGCATGTGGCAGTGTGTTGTGTTGCACGTAGCTTGTTCAGATCGGCGATGATTGAGTGAAATGCAGTGCCTACCTTGGTGGACACACCCGTGGAGAGTTGGCCTTCCCCACGAAACATTATCAATGGTTTGTGTGTGTCAGCGTGGTTCCATGGCAAAGTGGGGTTCTGATAAGCTGGCATGTTGAAGCATTGCGACCGTTGGAAATAACTTGAGTGCAAGTGTCTGGATTTAGAAGTTCAGCATTCATTGAGGACAGGGACGTTACATGAACGGGGTGTAAAATAGGCCCTTGGAGCTCTTTATAAAAAATGAAGTCATCTTTGTTTTTTTAAGTGCTTAAGGGTTTGGGTGGTTTAAGGTGGTTTAAGGTCCAATCCATAACTTTTTTGATTAAAAAAAAAAATCACTTGGGCTATGTGCACCGCCTTACTTATGAACAATCTGGAATCCTTTCAAAAAAAAAAAAAGCCCTGAGCACTTTTCGAAGGCGGTCAAAGTCAAATTGATGTTTCTTAGCAACGTCAAGCACCATTTTCACAGCTAACCATTGACCTGTTATTTCGATAACATGCGAGGAAGGCATCAAGCTTGAAAAATTAAATGCGACCAAATGACCATTTTTTTCACTTCATAACTTTTGATTGATTTCTAGCAATAATAAGGTAGTGATGGCAAGGTCAGCCAGAAAGCTTGAAAAGTGTAAATGGCAAGTTAATTTTACAATTGACATTGTAACTTTTTTAGATTGTTTAAAACTTTTTTCAATTTTTTTGCTCAAATTATTTGGTTGAAAGCATTGCCAATAGCAAATTGTGTCCTGAATTTCTTAAAAACTTTAAGAAGTGCTGCCTTTCCTTTCTTTTTCAGGAATTTGGATGGCTCGCTACAGAAAACCTGCTTTGGAAAAAACTCTTTCTTCTCTCGTTTTAACTTCCTAACAAAGAAACACCAATCATGCCACAACCAGGGAAATTGTATGGTCGTATGACAGGTCATTGACGTTCATTTGTAGGTTCTAAAAGAGTGTTTGAATATGTGTGTGTGTCCGGTCACACGTGTAATGAAGCATGTGCCATATGTTTTCATCATCAGTTTAACAATGAAAAAATTTTACAGTGAAGGAACGTGCAGCTGCGGCCGGTGTTCTTGTACCAGCGCTATGCATGTGTTCAGTGAAATATATATTGATTGTGACATACAGCTCAGTTAAATTAGTTTAAATGGAAAGCAGGCTCAGCTTGAAAACTTGTCGCTATGGGAACGACTTTCCCACACACATACTAACGCACACTCATCCCTGGTCAGGCTGGGAACCGTTCTGCCTAATCCCTCATTTTACATCCCACCCATCTGAAAATAACACACACGTAAAACGTGCATTTTCACAAACTCGCAGAGAGCTTCAATAACAGCACATGCACCCCAACACAAATACGCAGAGAAGCAGCATGTATGAGAAACAAACACATGTAGAGGGCGAGATGAGGTAAAACACACAAGCATTAGTCTGGCTCAGGTCCTCCTCAGATGAGGAGAATTACAGAGCCTCGCCGCATGGCAGAATTACAGAGAGGTCGATGGAGTAAGTGGCACATGTGTTACCTTCACGGCTGTCTTTCATTATGTCTGCAGTCATGTTTACCAACATCAGCTGTTCAGCCAGTCACATCTCCTTGAGTAAAGCTTCAATATTGTAGAAATGAAGACAAGATGTTATCTCTCTTTCTGTCTCTCTCCCTGTTTGTCTGACAATTGTCTCTCAATTTCAGTTTTCAATTTAAGTGTGGTTCATCGGCATGACTAAAAACTGTACATTTGTATTGACAAAGCATTTGCAGCTGGACTGCGAACAGGTAGTGCAAAGATTATTACAAAGAAAAAAAATAACATTGTGGTGCAAAATTAATACTTTTAAAATAAAGTGAAATAGTAAAATATCGAAATAAAAAAAAGGTTTTGAAACAAAAAACTGAAATAAGAATACAGTTTATGTTAAATGTTTTATACAAATATATTTTTTTTAAATATATTTTTAATATTTATACAAGTTAGACATAAAAAAGTTTTAAAAACAACAAAAATAATAAAAATACAGTCTAATTTTTAAACTGTATGCAAATACAGTGGTTTTTAAAGCAACAATAAAACAAATAAAAGTACAGTTTATTTTTAAATCTATTATACAAATAAAAACAGAAAAGCTACGTTTTAAAAACAACAAAAATAATAACAATACAGTGTATTTTTTATATTTTATACAAATAAAACAGAAAAAAAGAATGCTTTTCAAACAAAAAACAAAAAAAGAAATGCATTGTACTTTATATTTTTTTTACAATTAACACAGAAAAAATAATAGAAATACAGTGTATTTTTTACTTTGTCAAAAATAAAGTTTTTAAAACAACAACAAAAAACAGAAATAGAAATTCTGTGTATTTTTTATATTTTATACAAAGATTTACCACAAAAGCAATTAAGTACATTTAAGTCATAATAAAGAAATAATATAAATGATACTGGTTATCTAAATACTTTATGATGGCAAACTCTCTCTTTCTATCTTCTTTCTGTCTTTCTGTTTTTCAGCTGGTCAGTCCTCCGAATTACTGTAAAACTAATTGTCTGTCTCACTTTTAAAGATTCATCTTTATATGACATTCTGTTCTCTGTTTCGCATTAGTTTGAACCGCAGCAGATCAGGGGACATGCTGCTTTGTTTTTGGTGCAGTTATTGGAGTTCAGCGCTGTCATCAGCGGAGGGCTTGTGGCTTCACAGATCAATGAGCAGGGAGTCAGAGGTGAGGCTGTAAAGTGTGGGCCGCCTCCGAAGAGACGCATCAGGGATGAAGAGAGAGATGAATTCATGGATACAGATCTAAGGCAGATGTGCATTGAGAA
Organism: Triplophysa siluroides; assembly: GCA_006030095.1. Taxonomy (NCBI): domain Eukaryota; kingdom Metazoa; phylum Chordata; class Actinopteri; order Cypriniformes; family Nemacheilidae; genus Triplophysa; species Triplophysa siluroides. Next base: position 2,631,391 of record VCII01000139.1, on the reverse strand, counting down.
GGAGTTTAACTCACTCCTGTTGAATCTGAATAAAAACCTGTCTTGCTTTAAATCTGGTTTTAATTGCTATCAGTAACCTGTGTGCATTTGTTTCTGCTTTTAATTAAAGCAAAAACAGTGTTTATTTAAGAGAATGTTTGAGACTTACATCATAGGAAGTGAGTACTTTAGTGGAGTTATTCATGGCCAACTCCACATCTGGTACCTGAGGTATCGGCACCCCTATGAAACAAGAAATATTATTGGATAACACGCTTCCTTTTGGACAGGAACGGCATATTTTATTGGCTGGTCTCTAAAATGTTTGTGCGAACAGACAATATTATTGGCTGAGGTAATGTGTAATAGGGTGCAACTCTTATTGCTACTATGATTGTTTATAGTATTGGATGGCCACATCAATAAATCAACTCTGAAGACTGTTTATGGAGCAGTATTGTCTGAATTAGGACCTGATGGGTAGCATATGAATCACAGACCTAATTTCCCAGCAGTTCTCAAGTAGTAAAAATCTAAAAGTATTTTCTCTTTATGTTATAGATTATGGTGATGAGTCACATTAAGGTTTAAATTCAACTTGAAGTGATGTTCCCAATTAATTTCTCAAATATAACATAACATGGAAAGAGAAAGTACAAAAAGAGAAAAAACTGAGCGGGACTTGAGTTTATACATCATTATGCCAAGTGACATGACACGTGATTGCTGGGGAGGGGTCAACATTTACATGCATTACATTTACATTTAGTAGTTGATTTTATCCAAAGCAACTTACAAAATTAACGAAACATTAAAGCGGTAATTCCTGCTACAATAATACATGAAGTGCTTGACTGTACTTGTAGGGAGAAAGAAGGGAAAGCAACTTCTGCACTCATTGCTCTGCTCTGCACTCATTGAATAAATTATATTTATAAAAAGATCATATTTGATCGCATGTTGACTTTACAAAAGTAATGTGTCCTTCTTAGGCCGATAACAAAGCAAAAATCTCGTCAAATATGTTTTAATCTGAGCTATTCCCTAGCATTTTGAGTTGGAAAGTCATGAAGTCAAATATGACTTTTTCTTCACTGTCTCTTCTAATAACAACAGCAAAAAGTCCAAATTAGCAAAACCAGTCCATGTAATGTTATTGAGTTTTACGTCAGTATTGCAGTGGGCCAAAGTCCATATCAAGTAACATCCTTAAGTCATGATGCTGAACTTTGTTTCTCTAAATATCTGCAGCCAGCTTCAGTTTGTGTTTGAGTGTTATGATGAAAACAAGAGAAACCTTGTATATTGTTAACATTAAAAAAAAACATTTATATACACACACATGCATAATTATACTGCAACTATTTATAGACACATACTGTATTCAAACACAGTCGATACAGGCATATACACACGAACCCACACAGATATGTACAGTAGGATGTAGATGTCTACAGTGCACAGAAATGTACATTTTGGCCGATAACGAGAACCGATAATTCTTGAACCTTGGAAGTCGATGGCCGATATATTGGCCAATATACAGTACCTTAATATTAATATAACTTTTTCTGAGACTGAAAGTATTTTTTCCCTCTGGAAATCCTGTATCTACACTAATTCAAGATTCTTTAACTTTTAAACTTTTTTGGTATAATGTTTATTTAATAAATTATATAATGTTTATCCAATAAATTATAGATGTTCTCCCAGAGCAACCCAGAAAGAGGTTTTTAATAGCCAAACGTCTAACAGGTCTCAAGACAGAAAGCATTCAGACAGCAGTGGGCTTTAAACAATATGCTTTAGTTCCTATAATGAACATATTCATAAATATCTACATACTACATCAACAATGTTTTGCTAAAAGCAGTAAGTGGATGATCATGACAGAAATAATTTTTACTGATTTTAACTGTGAGCATCGTGCAGCTAAGTGGTTCAACCAAAAAAATTATTCATAATTTATCGGCTATAATATTTCGGCCTACATTTTTATTATCAGCCGATACCGATAATATTAAAAGTGACCATTTATCGGCCGATTCCGATATGGTCGATAATTTATCGTTCATCCATTTACATTTATGCATTTGGCAGACGCTTTTATCCAATGCGACTTATATTGCATTATCCTATACATTTATACAAAGGCATTTGCAATCCCTTGGGATCAAACCCACAACCTTGCATTGTTAACGCAATGCTCTTACCACTGAGCTACAGGAAAGCTCTACACGTAAGTATAAAATCTCTTTCCCTTCCTTACCGCAAACATGCTTACTAGTAAATCACAATGATTGCACTGCATATATTTACAGCAAAAACTCCAATCCCGCTTCACCCTTCACAAATACACAGAATAAAACCGAATATACACAGATTGCAGTACTATCGCATCTTCACACTGACGCCTGTTTCGCACATAGCTCCTTTTTCAGTGCATATGCGATGCATAGTTTTTTACGTGCCCATATTAATGGATTAGATCATTCACACAGCATGCGGATGCGGTGCTATCTGCCCATTGCAGTTGATGCGCGATGCAGCAGTGCAGCGATTGTTTACACTTCAAGTCTATTTTGCTGTACAGCACGGACCGATTTAAAGCAATAGCACACGTATGATGCTCAAAATCACACAGATTGAGATGAAAACGTAGTCATTTTGCCATAAATGCATGTAATTAAAGTAAGCCACTAATTTTTACAGTCATCTTATTGCTTTGATTTCGGCAAGAAAAAGCTAAACACTTACCAGGAGTTGCAAAAACACCCAATCTGGTAAAAATGATATCTAAAAAGATATTTTTATGTGAAAGACACTACACAGTTTGTTAAAATGTATGAAACTATGTGACAGTTGTTAAACTGGTTGGCCACAGAATCCACAGATCGGCACCGCACCACAAACGCAGTATATGTGAAAGCACATCCAGCGCTTGCCCGCTTTCGCGCAGCATACGTACTGAATATGCACTGCAAACAGAGTATGTGTGAAACAGGGACATTCACACAGTTCGTGGTACAATTAGTTTTTTTTAAGTAATATACTTTAGAGAGATTCATAAGCAACAGGGATCATAACCCCCACGGGAACATTCTGGGAGGTCTTTCTTGAAATGTGCCGCATGTGGGTGTCTTCCTGTGTACCTGCCCTTATTTTCTCTCAGCACTTGTGTGTCTGTGCGTGGATGTGTTTTTCTGAATCTGTGTGTGGCCTTATACGTGGGACTAACCGAGTGGATTTGTGTGTTTGTTTTGGTGGGCTATCAGATATCATGTGTATGTTGTTCAGTCCATGCTATGTCCCTTCTGTATTCGTGTTTCTGGTTTCATTTTCCCAATAATATACAAAATGTTAGAGCTAAAAAGAATACACTGAATATACACAAGGTTGAACCAACTACTGGAAGTACAAGTATGTTACATTTATGTATTAATTAAGTGAACATAAGTTGTGTTTTATTGAACACTTTTAGTTCCTTGTTTTCCAGATATGTATGTTTTACTGGTATTGGTATAAACTAATACATATTTAGGTATTATTTTAAATATATAGCCGCAGGAAATATTAAGGGACCATATTCTATTTTTGACAGCATTTCTGCATGTATTGTGGCAGTTCTAGTCTAGTAACAAACCTTTCTTTAAGTCAGTCAACTGCAATTTGAAAAAGTAATGATTCATGAAAGTTGTGAAACAAATCTGGCCATCATATATTTTTGAACCGATGCTAAAATGCATATAAAAACATTAACGTAATAGTATTGTATTATGTACATGAATATAAACAGGTTGCCTTTGCAGTATTCAAGATCTGCTATCTCTGCCCCTTATTATTTTACCCATTTAACCCCTTTCAATTTTCTGCAAATTACATATCAATTTTTATTTGCAATTAAGTTCACAAAAAGCTTATTCATGATGTTTATGTTGGCTTGGCAACACTTCTATTTTGAAAAATAAGATATCTCGCTTTACGATCCTTTCATCGTGTTCACTATATATACCGTATGTGTGTTTTTGTATGTAAAATTGGTGCTGTATTATATCTCCTCTACATAGGAAATTATAAGTCATGCTTTAATTATAGGGAAATTAAAAATCTATTCTGTAATTTAAGGAAATGAAACACTCCCCGGTTTTAGGACAGGAAATAGAACCAGACACACTCACTGATTGGAGGATTGCACAACTCTTAACTTCCAATCAAAATGTGCCTGCAGGTTATGACAGTAACATTTCAACTTCTTGTGTATGTGTGCGTGTGTATACTGTACTTTCATGAAGGAAGTAAAAGTCTAATAAATGCAGTTAGCACTTATTTGTGACAGGAAACCCTGCAGCTCATAAAGAGGCTTTAAACAGTAATCATAGCCACAGGGGCCAGTCTTCCACACATACACACACGAGCGAGGGGACGGTCCCCGCTGTCTTACACACAGCCAAACACACGTCCACATTCTTTCTGGTCATATCAGTCCTTTGGGAATAGTTAGAATTACTCACACACACAATGTTTGTCCTCTCTTAGGGCCTGTCCTGCTCGCCCCTAGCGCACGCTTCCACATGCCTGTCTCTGTCTGGGTCACTGCAGCTATGGGACCTCTTTTTCCCCCTCTCTCCATCTCTCTGACTTTGCATGTCAGGGTTTATGTGCTCAGTATTTTCTGGGATTGATCTTTGACTTCACAGTTGTTTATAAACGGTTAGAATTACAACAAATGATACAGTTCACTGATGTCGCAAATATTTTTTGATCCATGCTTTGTGTGCAAATAAGTTAAAGTTGCATTTAAAGCGGACATAAAACCCTCCAAAACCCTCTTAATGTTTTGTCTTTCTTTCTTTTTATCTCTCTCTCTTTCTTTTTTTCTTTTCTTTCTTTCTTTCTTTCTTTCTCTCAGGTAAAAAACTATGTCATCATCGATTCTACCTAATGTCGTTCCAAACCTGTATGTTTCTTCATATGTTTTTTCTGGGTAACAAAAAAAGAAGATATTTTGATAAATGTCTCCGTTGTTTTTGGTCCATACAATGGAAGTCAAAGGGTTCCAGTGATGTTTGGTTTCCAAAGTTTTTTTTAAATATCTTCTTGTGTTCTGCAAAAAAAAGGTCATTCAGGTTAAAATTTTTGGGTAACTGTAACTTTAAGACTATTGACATCATCCAATATTGAGGCTTCAGTGCCGAAAAATAGTTTCAGAGGAAGCTGAACGGAGACAAAGACAATATGTTTTGTTTGGAATAGTGTGCGCTGAATAATACTAAATCATAAATTCAGTAAATCACTTGTGCAGACTCCAAAGTCTTGTTTGTTTTGTTGTCTGAGGCTTCGTGTCAGCTTCACTACAAGACCTTCACCTTCACTCTCTGGTATTATCAAGCATCTATGCACAGATTCTTTTCATTTTAGTTTTTTTGTTTTGTTTTCCTCTAGGGGGCCGTTTACATGAGACCGTTTTCCAAACATGTATGCGTCTTGGCCGTTCGTTTAGATGGAAACAGCGTTTTGGGGGACTGAAAACGCAAACTTTTGAAGACGGGTCTCAACGTGCAACTTTTTCAAAATGCCGCCTTTTTCGTTTCCATGTAAACTGCAAGACGGAAATTTCTGAAAACGATGACGTTACGCGCATGCGTATTACACGCTCGGTCGCGCGAGTATAGACAAAACAATATGGCGGCTTCCCGTACAGAGAAGTCTCGCTGCTCGACTATGTATTAACGTTTCCCCAGCAAAATGTGGATTTGCTGCACCAATAACACCAGCGGAGACACACTATTTACATTCGGCAGACTTTAAACACACATATACTGTACGTCGACCAGCGGTATTAAATAGCACTTTTGCCTTAAAACTGTGCATGTGTATGTGCCAAGGCACGTCCTGTTCCTTTACACAACAACATCGCCATCCACTGGCCTGGCATGTATACTACATCGTTTTTATCTGTTTTCCTGGATCCGTGTAAATGCAGACAGTTTTGATAACGCCGTCATGTGTACGTGAAACTTAAAAAATTCTACTTTTCCGTTTTTTAATCGTGTAAAAGTGGTTTTTGGAATTCATTATTGCCCATGACGGCCATTTCTTGACTTTTCTCAAACGAGTAGAATTAGCTGTCAGAATGAAGAGCTTTCATTTTTAGTTTTGGTAAAATCAGTGTTGTTTTTACTGCTCTTTTGTTCTGGTTGTTCAGATGTGTGTGTTTGAGTCTTGCGCAGCGCTGGGCTCCAGATGGAAGGCCTCCCATTGCTCGACGTTGGCCGGGTCATTTCCTGTTTGGAAGTCTGGTGTTAATCAAGGCCTGAGTCAGGGGGAACGGCCCCTATATTCTGCTTCTCTCTTTACCTCTTACTCCAGCAACATAACCTTATGTATGTTTACTCCTTTACTGTCCTTTTACCTTCATTTCTCCATTGTCTCCAAGCTTTCTTTCTTTCTGTCTTTCTTTCTTTCTTTCTTTCTTTCTTAATTTCAGAGGTCATTTCCTTTTTCCTTTCGCTTTCTTCTTTTCCTTTCCTTCCTTCCTTCCTTCCTTCTTTCCTTTCTTCCTTTCTTTCTTCCTTAGTTTCTTTCTTTTTTCTATTTGTCCTTCGTTTCTTTCTTCCTTCCTTCCTTTCTATCTTTCTTTCTTTTCTTTTCTCTGTATTCTTTCTATTCTTCCTTCCTTCCTTATTTTCTTTCTTTCTTTTCTCTTTATACTTTTGTTCTTTCTATTCCTTTTTTTCTATTCATTCTTTCTTTCTTTCTTTGTTTCTTTCACTTTTGACTTTAGCTTGTAATGATTAGTTATTGATGGTCATCTTTTGTTCTCTAATGTAGTTCATATTGTTGATGTCCTGCAGTCTTTGGGCTTCACTGTTCCTTCAGTCTTATTTTTTCCTCCAACCGTCCATTCTTTCTTTAATTTTCAGCGTTTGAACTTTTAAAAAGGGTTTAAATGTAGAAATGTATAGTGAGGGGGACATGCCCTGCTTGGATATAATAAATGCAATGCTGTTGGTTTCTGTGGTCATAAACTTTAGTCATTAAATGGTGTTTCATATCCATTTTAGGTGTCTGTTCTGCCTCATTCTGGCAAACACATACTTTGTATATTTTCCCTATTCTGTCTCTGTCTCTCTCTGTCTCTAGTTTGTCCTTTTCTCCTTTCACTATATCTTTCACTCTTATCTCGAGCAAAATGTGGACCACTGCCTTGTCTCTTCATGCTCCTGACAGACACGCGCACACACGCACACAGATACACACACACATGCACAAGGTCATCTTCACCCTTTGATGCACAGAGCTGCTTTCCATCAGAGACCATGTGTGATGGTGTTTGTGTGTAAGCTTATATGCGTTTCTTCAACATATAGCAACAGTTAAACTGTTACAACTTCACTGTTTGTTACAAATTCCACATTTTAAAAGTGCACAGCCTAATAAAAGCACTACTTACCTACTCTGCCCTGATCTTGTCACTTGTATTGTTTTAATGTCACACATACAGTATCATGTGTTGAAAGAATTCAGTATAACATACCTCGGTAATTAATATTAAATAGTAAATAATGTTAAACCATGTTAGGTACTGTAAATAAGGGTCAGAATTTTTGTGATAGTAGACGACAAAAGACATTATTGACATATCTGTAATATCTATAAGGACCAGATTACTATAGAAACTCTTGATGGGGATGGGATTTTTTGGCCATTGGGCAAACACCTAGAAACGCTCCAGCAACCTCTCAGAACAGCCATTTTCTGAAGGAGCACTCATTTTCTCCTTCAAATTGTAAAAATCGACCTCTGTGCTTTCAGTGCTAGCCACACACTTCTGCAACGTTAAGGTTTTCCAAAGAAATCACCACCAATATCTCATATAGGTAACTGTCTTGCTCCATACCCCAAGACACCTGGGGCCTCATTCAGGAGTTTTTGTATGTTGATGTGCACAAATTTTATTAATAAATCCTGATATGCATGTGAAGATTTCCCAACACATTTTCATATCTATGTATTTATAGATCAGACCCCTGGTCTGCATCCTGTCTAGAGCTTATATGCTGTATTTCACTCTATTTAGACTCATGCTTTAATTTCCTTTGCTCTCATCCACCTCATCCTTTCTGCCTCCGATGGTCTGCAAAATATGCTTCTCATTTACGTACGGGTTCTCCCCCCTTCACTCATTCACTGCTTTTCTTTTTCTGCCCTTTGTTATAATTCTTGCGCTTACCTTGCAATTTCTTATTCTTGTGGATTGGTAATGTATAAGGTTCATCTATACATTTCTTTCATTAAACCTTTAAAAATGATGTTGAACTTTTTTGTTATTTTCCTTTTGAACACACGCTCACTCGTGGCTATATGTTTCTTACACATCTGTGGTTCAGGTGTAAAAGCAGGGCCCCTTGCATGACTGAGGCCCATCAAAGGGCATACATACATTACATTCTTTGATACTGGTAAATAGTCTGGACGTTCTATATAAACGCTGCTTTTAACAATTAGTGTTTGTAAGTACAATCTAGAATACACATCCGCTGGCGGATTCTCGATCCAGATTCTGAGTGGCAGCCCGGAGTCTGGGACACTGTCCTCTATTGTCCAGCACTGCCACAAGAGCCACTTACCCAGGAAGTGTGTGCGTGTACTTGTACAGCTATCTTTGTGAGAAGCAGTTTGAGTTTTATGCAAGTAGAGTGAGGTCTAACGCCCGTTTCACACCGCACACGTAAGCAGTGCGCAGGCGGAGCGGGAGCAGCGCGTAGGGAGTGCGTTGGCTGCACGTGTCTATTGTCTTTTCACGCAGCGTATGCACCGTCATAAAAATGTAAGATACAAGGTTTCAGTCCAACAGCAATGACATGCTAAAAATAATGAAAAAACACCAGGATAGACAGAACACCTCTCCTTTTTCTGGTTGTAAAATCTCTTATCATTTTAATTTATAGTAGCTGAAATTACAAATGAAACAGTCCATTGAATGAAGAAGATGCAGAGAGCATTCATTTGTTTTTGTGCTGCCATCAGGGAAGACCAGCAGGTCATGAATTTAGAAACATGTTATGGAAATACAGTATAATGTCCAAAGGTCTACGTTTTTTCTAATTCAGTTAATCTTTCAGTGACTCACCAAGTGTCCGGCATAACTGACACTTGTTGGACGCAGGATAAATGTTACTGTACGGCGTTGCTTTGAGTGATCGCCTGGCGTTCGACAGCTGAGCCCAACGCGCTTTCTTTAAGGTGCCACATTAATGTTTCTTCCAATTGTCTGTGCTCCTAAATGTTTAACTGTGCTCCAAAATGTTTTAATTAAGTAACACAAGGTTGCACAAAAAAGCACAAAAAATAAGTTACCATAGAGCCTTGTCTTTAAATTACAAATGATATTACCAGGATATGAATTTATAAGAAGTTATGTGTTGGTCAATATCTATTCAAAGAGCAACCATCATTATTCACTGTTAATTCTCCTCCTTGCTGCAGCTTGAGAGCATCTCTCAAATCAAATATTGCCAGTGTGACCATTTATAGCATCAAGCATTACTGTAAACTATGTAAACCATTGCAATCGCTTGCCATGCAGTATGCCATATTTTACTGCGTAGGTCTTTACACTTCACACACTTTGCACAAACTCTCAACTTTCACTATTTTAATTCTGAAAGTTAAAATTGACATCTGTATCATTTAACTTGCATAACAATACTCATTAGCTATCTCTGTTTGTCTCTCACACACATACACGGAGGAGAGATCAAAGGTTAATCGTGTCTTTTCATCAATCAGACCACATGGGTCTCTGTCTGTCCTCCCCATGGTGATGAATTAATGACTCTTGTCTGCATATGCTGCCGTTGTGGCTCTATGATCCATCTACTGATGCTCACAAAAGCATTTTCACACATTTTTACTTAGAAAACATATTTTGCGGTTGCCCTCGTTTTTTCATCCGCTCTTTCCTTCTTTCTGTTTCCCACTGGAATCCGTTTCTCCCTCACCATAAAGATTTAATACCAGACCGCCTCATAAAACTCTACATTGATTTGACAAACGCTCTTTCTGAGCTCAATTCAATACTTTTGTTTTTATAATAACACGTTGTGTGTTGATTCCCTGATTGGAGGTATTTTATTTGTGTGTTAGAAAAATGTGAAGATGTACCGTTAGTTCTTTTTTTTTTGTTACTATATTTTACACAGAGACTAAAGCGACAGCTTTTGTTTTACATTCTCAGACTTTCTCCCTTGAACAGGAAATGATCCTTCACCCATTTGGCGACACTAAGATCAGCTTCTCTCAGCGTGTAAACGGCATGTGAGATTTTTTATGAGAAACTCACTTACCTGAGGTGCGATGGATCCTGTATTTCAGGCCTTTGTGAAGATTTTGTGTTGAATATGTGGGGCTGTGCACACACGTGTGTTTGTGTGAGCTTGTAAAAGAAAAATACTTCATAATGTAAATACACTTCAGTTTCTGAACTTTTCTATAAATAATTCAACCACCTGGTTTCAATTAGGATTGTTTTTAAATCAGTATATTTTCTGTTTGCGTAGTTAGATTTTATTGAAAGAAAAAAAAAATACTGAAATAATAATATTTATTTAATTATGTAGATCGTTTATTTGTATAATAATAACAATAATAAATGCAATAAAAACCGGAACATAATAATAATAATCCAAATAACAAATAAATCGATCAAAATAAATAAATATTCTTCTCTCTAATATCTGTCTTTGCTTTTTCCAATAGAAGTCAAAAGTAATTTTGTTAATTTTGTCAAAAGTATCAAAAACCATAACACTATAATACATTTCTATGTAACCAAGGCTAGGAAGGTGGGGGATTTTTTTAACCAATAATATCATAGCCCAATTTTGACTGTCATCACAAATGCATATCTGGGTATTTACACGCAACATTTTCTGCTTTTGTGCATGTGATCTTTTGTATCAGTTTGTCAGTGTCATAGCATAATCCATATACTTATACATGTTTAAGGGTCCATCTCAGTGTGTGTGTGTGTGTGTGTGGTTTGGCAGCGAGGCAGAATTTCATGCTGGATCATTCATTGGCAAAATAACTGTTAACCATGCCGCAGTCTAATCCTCCAGACCAGCCCCGAGAAACCCTGATGACAAGTCACTAAATAGACTTCATGTTTTACTTCACACAGCACACACACACAGCCCCCTCTCCCAGCCTTGTTCATATTTCATTTCAGCCAGCGGGGGTCATCATAGCAAACACATTCATATGCACACACACACATGCTCTCTTATGAAAACTCAAGTAAGTGCAGATCACGTTTCACTCATGAGCATTACGTTCAGGGTTCGAGCCAGAGGGTTCGGCCTCCACTCGCATTACACACACACTTCACTGCCCTCGTCGGCTAATTAGTACATCATGTCCGATGCACACATACACCCGTCTGAGTGATGTGTGCTGTCAAGACTGATGTGAAGTAGGTCAACAGTGTGATTTTGCAGTTTGGAGAAAAGTTGGTTTTCTCGTTGTCTTAGAACAAAGGAGGGTGTGCACTGTACGCAATGGATGGGGGCACAACTATAGAGGAGCGGACTGTCAATCTAAACCCTCAAGGGACGCTATTCAGAACTAATGTCATACAAATAGTAGTTTGGTGAAGATATCGTAACTGTGCTTTTTGTGAACATATCAAAGTTATTGACCGATCAGCATCTAGTATCCATTATAATGACCCCACCCCTTTAAGTTATCGGATATTTGGGAAAAATCATTGTTTTTGTTGTACATTTTGTCCATTCAAATAGAGATTTGTAGCCAGATGCAAGAAATCGGAACCAAGAAAACATTGGCGTATTTCTCACACTTTCTTGAGTAAAATCAACACCAGCGTATCTCATATTGTGAGAACGATGTAACTCAAGTTTGTTTGTGTTGAAAACAGCACAGAAAGTATTGGGAAATACTGAAGCACAACAGCCAGTTTCTCAGGACTTTTGCGTTTCATGGGACGGCACACATGATAAGAGACCAGTGTCCAAGAGAGGCATGATGGGAAAAAAAGGGAAGAGAGAGGGAGGGAATGGAAGGATGCAGAGCGAGATAGAAAATGGATAGTGGAAGAAAAGAATGATGAAGAGGAAGACGAGCAGGAGTGGGCATGCGTCTGGAGACGCACATCTGGGCCGAATAGACATTGCGCTTTTTTTGTTATAAAGAGAGTGAAGTTGGACGACGAAAGACTGACGCTAATCTCCTTGAGGAAAATTAAATTAAACAGCCAAGTTTTACTGCAGGGTGAGTGTGTGTGTAAGGGTGGCCCTGTGCGTTGGCTTGCATCATATTAGTGTGGGGGTGGACAGAATAAGTTTGTCGCCAATCGGCTGCAATGATTCTTGGAACCACAGTGCCCCCTTGTGACTCCATAAAATAAAACCTTTAGGATATCACTGATACATTCACATGAACTCATTGTCCCACACACTACCCTTTTTTGCGTTCTCGTATATTTTCATGTGTATTTTAGTGTGCACACATGAGTACATTGTGGGTGTGTGTTGTTTTGATGGTTTTTAAGTACAGATATGTTGCTATATTTATGTTCTAACATTGTTATTGCAACGTCTATGCAGTTCTGCATTATTAAAGATGGTCGTCTGTTGCTTTATATTACTGTTGCATATTCGCAGGCAGCCCAATTTAAACCATAGTTTCAACTGTGTTGTACCTGTTTTAGTCTAGAGGGGGCAGTGTTCAAACTTTTTATGAATGTAAGGTAAGAAAAGGTGTTGTGCATGTGTGTGTCAAAAGATATATAAAAAAGGTAACACTTTACAATAAGGTGCTATGTGTTAACATAAGTAAATGCATTACCTAACATTAGATATCAATGAACAATTTAGTTTTTCAGCATTTGTTGATCCTTGTTAATGTTAGTTCATGTCAATTCATGTTAGTTCATGGTGCATTAACTAATGTTAACAGTGACAAAGTTTGATTTCAATAATGCATTGGTAAATGCTGAAATTAACATAAACTAATATTAATAAATGCTGTATTAGTATTGTTCATTGTTAGTTATTTTTAGCTAATGCATTAACTAATTGTTACTAAGTAGCACCTTATTGTAGTTTTAATGTTACTGTGTTGTTATTGTAGTGTTACTGTTCTTCACTTTCACTGGTCCCATGATGCACTGGGGATGTTTTCGTCACACATATTAATGTGGTGGAGGGAGCGATGGAAGGATAGATGTAGACACCACAAACAGATGGATGAATGAACTCAGAACGAGCTTTAGTTATGAAACAGTCAAACAAGACAGGATGTCATAAACATGTCTTTCAATGTTGATCTCGAAGGACACAAATAGTGTTCATTCAGAATGTCAACACCCATCTCCAACATTCACTCTTACAGTGTGTGTGTGTACATGCGTGTGAACGTAGATGTGCTTGTTGTACTGCAGGACCACATGTTTGTTTCTTTGTAAAGTAATGGGAATTCCAGGTGTCATTTAACCCAGTGGGAGAAAGAGCATTTCCCCCAAAACACACACACATATATATTCATTTAAAGACCCTAAAGATGAAAAGCAGTTAGGCCTGCTTCATACCTAAAACTTCATCATAACACGGGGGGTGTGCAGAAAACCTCACTTTTCATTTTAAGTAATATATAAACGGTTCAAAGCAACAACATAAACAAACGTTACTGCGCATGCATGTTTTTGTGGCCCAAACTTATCTTCCGGTACACATCCGCAAAGAATAGAGTCCCTGCAAATTATTTCTGAAAACAAGCAAAATAAATAACAAGTAAACTACATTAGATAGCAAGTTCAAGTATGTCTAGCCAGTATTATTTGGGGTTACCAGTAAAAGACCGTTACTTGGCTTAACTTAAATGTGACAACGTTACACGACCCATTCAACAAATTGTTTATTTCATAAAATAATTATACCATAAAATTAAACAAATTGTTTGTTTAATACAATAACTCTGCAATAAAATATTTATATATTAATATTAATTAAATTAAATATATTATTAGCCACTAGCCAGACAGATCAACAAACACACACCAGAAGTTACCTTCGGGCCAGCCGCGTACAGTATGTTGCTGCAAGAACATCTCTCACTAGAAAAGAAAAAGATGAGTCTAAGGTCGTTTTCACACCTGTAGATCGATTGCTTTGTTCCGAAACCGGGGTTAAATCGCTATAATGTTGCAATTTATTTTAGTTCGGATCGCATTCACAATGCAATATTTCCAAATGGACCAAACTTTGTTAATACAAGTCACGTGCGAGTAAACTCTCCTTTGATTGGTCAGAGTGCATCTGTTTATTTTCCGGGATTCCGCTCAAAGATGCCATCCGTCAGGATTTGTCCTTTTCTTCCCCTGAACTGCCCGTCTTATGAAGCGGATCTCTAATTGTAATATATTGTTGACGGAGTTTCTTTGCCTTCGCACGGCACTGTTCAACCGACCGATTAATGTTTTAAGCGCTCGCTAAACACTTTTTGTGTTTTCTGGAGAGCTGTTCGGCAAAGTGTTCATCTGACCAAATTTCAATTCAACATTTCACTTCTTCCCTGCTCCAAGTGAGCCCACGGTTCATTTTGGGAGCCATTAGCAAAACAATCCATTCTGCATCACGCAACTTAACGTAATTACCCATCATACATTGTGATACAGCCAGGCTCGTTGGTCCGTTGGGTCGGATGGCTTTCACACGTCTAGCGAACCGCTCCAGAGTTAATTTGCATTCGACCCGAGACCACCTTATTCAGGCAGTCTCGGAGCGATTGTTTTGGGGTGGTTCCCTGCGCGATTGCCGTGTTCACATATGCCTAAACGAACCGAACCAAGAGAGAAAACGCACCAGGTTCTGAAACAAACCCTTATGTGTGAAAACATCCTAAGAAATCCTCTGGAGATATCTTGACCTTTGTGTGTTGTATAGAGTTTAAAGTGATACTTCAGGCTTGAATCAAATTTCCCCATGTTTTACGCATCGATTCGCTTCAGAAGACCTTTGTTAAGACCACAAAGTCGTGTCGAGCCGTTCTTTGATCGATGGATGTACTTTTTTTAGCTTAAAAAAATTGCCCCCCATTCTCTCCCATTCTGGAAGTAAAAGGATACGGGGTATTATAACTCTGAGTGCATTATTCTTCAAGAAGAAAGTCACATTCACTTAGGATGCCTTGAGGGTGTGTAAATTCTCGCCTTGAGGATTTTGATTCAAGCCTGAAGTACCACTTTAATGAGACGGCGTGTATGAAAAAAGTGCATTTTATAGACTGAAGCCAGAGGGCAGTGTTTCGTGGATCTTTGTAGTGAATGCCCATCACACTACTAGGTGATCACAGTTCTCTTGCTTTCTGCTTCTTCATCACACTTTTATTATTCCATTTCCATATCTCTCTGCTCAAACACAAACCTTCATACTCATAATAGCTTTTATCAATGCTTCTTAACCCTGATATTTTAGATGTCTCTTACTCTTCACACGGCCATGTTAAGTCTTGGGGAACTGTTAACAAACTGCTGAATTGAATCAGGTGTGGGGATTCTTTTGCATTAAGCAATTAACCAAAATGTGTTGGTGACGGTCGTCCGGCAGCCAGGTTTGGAGTCCCTGGCTTATATAAATCTATATAAAAAATAAATAAGAAATGATTGTACACCCCATAACCAAACCAGACTCACACAAATAGCTCTTTAAGATTCCTAAATAACAATTAAACACTTAATAAAAATAGCTTATAATAAATAGAACTGAAGATAAAAGGTGTCATTTGAATTTTATTTTGGATTTTATATTGAAATGAATTGTGTTGTCCTCTAGGGGTCGCCATAGGTGTACAATCTGAGGTTCTTCAGGGTCATTAGAATTTTACTTGGGTAATATAAAATACACTCCTAAAACCTGAGCATTTATGTTTATTATATGTTAAGAGCTTTTGTATTTGAATATCACTGCTCTCATCTATGGCTTTTTCTCTAAATTTGACTTCAAGTTCAGTCTATCAGCCTTTCTAAAAGAGGAGTGATTATGTGTGACTGTGGTTAATAATCCTTGTGTCTTTTGTGTTTCTACGGTGTCCTCATTTATGTTCTTGTATTTGCCATTTGTTCAATCTCAGTGGTTACTGATCATTTGTTAAGAACATAAAAATCATGCTAAGTCCTAAGTACAAATGTACGAATATATACAATCTCTTCTTATATTGTAAACATGCAGTGCCTGTTACATAAATGGATTTACATTGAATCTCAACGAATATCTTTCGTGAATCATAACACCTTTTGTTACATCAGAGCATCGCTGACCTACATGCAGGCCTCTTCAACTGATAAAATGAAGATATAAAACCGTATCTCTTTGGCTACTGGTAGTCTTTGGTAAAACTCTCTTATGCAAGGAATTCCCTGTCAACCTGTGTTTAAAGACTTTAAGTATTTAAAACATAATGTCATGGGAGCTTTGCTTTGATCTCTTGTGGCGTTGTAGATGGTTTATGTGCGTGGAAGCACCAATCCCAAGGTTAAATGTACTGATAGTAATATGGTGATCATTATTGCTCAGAACTGTTGACACACACACTCACAGTATTGGGAAGTGTCACCTCAGATATACACCGTGTTCTTATAAAAAGGTACATGCAGCCTCTGAGAAGAGCTCTTGTAAATCAGTCAAGGCTTGACATTATTCTAGAACCATAAATAGGTGGACAAACGAATGTAGTTTGAGGTTAAGTCCGACAATTTAATCATAAAATTTGCTGCAGAGTGCAATGCAAGTCTTTATTTACTCATGCTAAGTTAGCTTTCATACTTTGTGTCTTTTTTGTCACCATCTGTCCGGCATGCAGAGTTTGCAAAATGTCCAGCTACGCGTACAGAGCGTTGTTACTGGCAAACAAAATGCAGACTTTCCGTAAAGTACACTAAATGTCCAATTACATTTGCTCTCTGGCGTCATCACCAAGCAATTGTGGCTTTTTCCTCAAATATACAAAAGTCGCTTCATACCACAAAAAAACGTTACTTTTACGCACTAAACGTCCAGCACACGTACACAGTGATATTTTACCACTGCTTTCACCTCAAAACAACACGCTTTATGGGACCATCACTAGAAAATCTGTTGCTTTTACCTTAACATTTTTCAACTATCTGTGCACCCTACACCCAGCTTTCCTTCAGGTACACTCAATGACTGGCTACATGCACACAACGGAATCTGTAGACCGCGTTTGCATGAGATGCACTACTTGTCCAGTTACAGTACATTTGCACTGCCATGTCATCACCAAACAATTGACAGTTTGTGCTCTAGTGCTCTAAATGTCTAAGTACACATGTGCAGTGGCAACATATCCAAACACAGCGTTTATTTACACTTCATTTGCAGCTACACATGCTATATTGTATTTAACTGTAGCTTGGCTGTTTTGTGGAAAATGGTGCCACGGTTTGTAATCTCTCACATTTGGAGATACAATGTTTCATATAATAATACGTGTGTGTGTGTGTTTGTGCGCATGTGCAATTCACTGCATTATTCACAGTATTAGTAGAATAAAATGTTAAAACAATGCTACACATCTGAAGTCCACATCTGAAGATTTTGTATTTTTTGTATTTTTGGAAATACGCTCAAAAACTTTACAGAAAATTACAGAAAAAGACCTCAAATTTACAAGAAAAGCAGGGTGAAAGTGTAAAATAAGGGGTTTCCCCTGTAAAATTACAGT
The DNA here is from genome assembly GCA_006030095.1 of Triplophysa siluroides. Taxonomy (NCBI): domain Eukaryota; kingdom Metazoa; phylum Chordata; class Actinopteri; order Cypriniformes; family Nemacheilidae; genus Triplophysa; species Triplophysa siluroides. Next base: position 2,613,646 of record VCII01000139.1, on the reverse strand, counting down.
TTATTTCTGGTGGCCCAGCTGTGTCATTTTTAACAAGATTTCCTTTTATTACAGTTTATTTTGGAAATACGGTCAAAATTACAGAACAATAACACATTTACAAGAAAAATGGGGAAAACATTTGGTATCCTATAATTTTACAGAAAAAAAAACGGTATATTTTGTTTTTTTTTCCAGTTTTCAGAAAATTTCCGGGTGTTTTTTACTCATTTTTTTCACAGTGTGCTTTCTGGTTTAGTCATAGCCAGAGTAAAGCGAGCAGAGGTGGAAAGTTTGTAGTTGTTTGTAATTGTGTGTGTAAACGTACAGGAGCTCCATAGCGTGACAGCCCTAATTGAGGCTGTTTGCTAAATGTACTGCATAGCGCCTTTGTTTTAGATCTATACTTCCGATCAAACATAATCACTTTGAAATAATACAAGTGCTGAAATCGACTGCCACATCACACGCACCTCCATTTATGGAGGAGACACCATCTGATGCTTCAGGAAAGGAAACTAGGCGCAAACCGATTTAACTGTTTGGTGTGTGTGTGTAAGGATGTTTATTTGTGTTTAATGTGTCATTTATTATTATTGTTTTTCTGGCACGGGGTTCCGAACCATTGTAGCTGCTACGGCTCAGTGTGTCCCAATTTTAGTAGGTTTCTTGGCTGGACATAATGTTATAATAGTGATCCTGAAGTTGGACCTCTGTTGTTCTTGGCTTTGACTTTTACTGAAAAAAGGCTAAACTTACAGGCTATAGGGCTAAAGGGCTTTTTTATGCTGGTCACCATAATTGCTAGCTGCTATATTTTTTTTATGAAAGCTTGCGATATCCATGGTTGCTTGAAGATTTCTGGGTACAGTCTTTGCATGTAGTTAGTAGCAAATGTATAGTTAAATGTAATGTAAGTCGCTTTGGATAATAGCGTCTGGCAAATGCATAAATGTTAATGTATGTAAATGTACCAAGAACACAACTATGTTTGTAGACGAAAACACACGCTAATATAAGCAATGCATGGGATACTGCACATTTTCCTCTTTTCCTTTGCTTCTTAAACATTTTAAGTAGGTTTGCAATTCAGATATGGGATTTGGGCACACATATTTTTTTTACACTAACTCGCTTGCACAACCCTTCCAAGCTCAGACCATTTGATCTTCATTTCTCCAAATAAAACGTCCCTTCTACATGAATTGGTTGCATACACACTCGCTTCAATAATAGCTCACATGGCACACAACAAAACATCCTTACCATTTGCCTGCAAAAACACATCACCTGCCCACGAACAGCTTCCTGTTTTTGTAAAACAGAGGTCACATAAATCCCACTTGCTCATCGTCTCTGTTATTTTCTGTCACCCAGACTTGCTTTAAAAGGATTATTATGAGTCTCGCACCCGGGCTGAACGGTTACGGTTTAAAGGATTAGGGTAGCAGAAGTAAAGAGGCTTGAAATGTTTCTGCCGGAATTCCTGGATAAGTTTAACTTCAGAGGACAACACAGATTTCCTCTCTTTGACTTTGATCACTAGATTTTTTAATACAAAGTATTTAAAGATGATTCGCATCATAGCTGATAGTTAAACGGTTAGTTATAGCAATATCACCTGCAGTCAAAACACTGAATGTACGCGTTTCTGATCTTTAAACCCTTTGATCTAAAGACATAAGGTCTAAACTATAAAGTTTAAAAAATTGTTGAGAGTTTTATTATACAACTATTTACAACTATTATAATGAAGAAGAATGATATTGATAGGATGACTTTTATATTTTTTTCAGCTGATGAATGATAAAACATTGACAACCAATCAAAATCTATTTTTATTTAAAGGGCTCACGCATTTGAAATATGAAACTGCAGCACACAAGTCCATTGTTGTGGATCTTTAGTCACTTTATAATATGGTTAGTAGCACAATTTCAGTCTATTTCATTATTTTTCAATATATTAGTATTTGTCATTTTTATTTTGTTATATGTCATGTTCATATATTCTATATTGTATTTTCTCAATTTACGAATTTTTTAAAATGGAAATTAAAACAAGTCCAGCTAGAACGAGTGCGTACGTCCATGTGACCTGTAAACATTGTTTCATATTCTTGGTCTTGTCTGGTGTGGTGGTCTGAAAGAAATAGTTCACCTTCAAAATGAAAATTCGGTCATCATTTACTCATCCTCTTGTCATTTCAAACCTGTATGACTTACTTTCTTCTGCAGAACACAAAAGAAGATATTTTAAAATTCACTCCTTGAAAGAAGTCCTGAGAGATCTGGCTTGTGTTAGTTTATGCTGCGGTCGTGATCTCAGCTGTAATATCGAGCTGTATGTTCTTGACTGAGCAGATAAGGTCAGCAGAAATTCAGCGAACGTTAAGCACGAATGCCAAGCAGCCTGTGATTCATTTTTCCATTTAGGCAGTCGGATGATTGGACAGATGGGCCGCAGTCTCCTGGAGCTGAACGCATTGACGACAGTTGAGATGATTATGAACCGGAGGATGTAAAGAATTTTGATCTTTCCCAGGCTTAATGGCCCAGTTTTACCACTTTATTCATAATTGTTTGATATGGGTAGGTCAGCTAGACTACAGTGTTTTAGTTATTTAGAGGACAATAATCTTTGGCTAATCAGAACCGTTACAAGTCAAGGTTCAAGAAGTCAGGTGATGTCAAATCACTTCCTTCTGACAACATCTTCAGAGCCTCCATAGAGAAAACAAGTACATGCTACATATAATGCCGCAGTCTGACTTGACTTTTGAGAGAGCGAAATTTGTTCGGACGGTGGTACGAAAATGGGCGAAAGGGATTCCTCTATTTTTTACATTTCTGTACCGAGTGGTCCCTCTTTGACGGTTTGAACTTCTATTGGTCTCACGCACTCACGTGACACGAATTCGCAGGTCATAGTTCACCAAACTTGAACTTTGCTACGCAGCGAAATATCTTCGGAAGAGCTTGCGTTTCCACTCTTACACATTGGAACGAAAAGTCAAGTGTGACCATTTAACATTTAAATGGACATTATTGTTTTTTTAAAGATCACATATCACAGGCAGTTTCTGCCAATCTCATATTAATCTTGAGTGCCTGTACAGTAGTATTGCATACGTCGTATTTAGTTTGCTCAAATGTATAAAAGAGAGATACAGCTGTACAATTGGTGCCTGAGAAACACAAACTGTTAGAGGTGGGACTAGTGGGGAGAGTGGGATGGAACTACAGTACGAGCAAGCAACAATGGCTCGCTGCACCTCTCACCTTTAATTTCGAAGCACTACGGTGGCTCTTACAGTACTAACGTGTCATCACATTTTCGGTTCTTAGGAAATGCGCTCTGTAGAGCAGTGTGTCCATTTTGTCCTACTGTAGAAACAACACTAGCGAATTCCATGCAAGGGGACCCGGGGTGTATGTAGATAGAAAGGTAAAAAACAAACTTCATTATGTAAGGTCTTTATACACCTCTGAAGACATACTTTTGCATATTATATTGCATTTCTTTCAATAGATACTCAAAAAAAAATAAACTGGACCTTTAAAACATATAACCTGCGAAATGACTCTAAAAAATCTAATCTAATTTCTGCAATCTTCTCTCAGTCTCCGAGTCCTGAGGTTCAGTCCTGCTTACCCACTGATTTATCTCTCCCAGCGAGAAGCTATGGAAAAACGTTCCTTAACCTGTGTTACAGGACCCAGGGTGGTGGTGAGGTGAAAAGTATGGAATGTCGGAATATCATTTGCCACTTCTGGAATGTCGAACAGGAGCCAGCAACACTGTTGATTATTTAGAGGTGTTGAAGACTCGTGAAGCTTCTGACAGATGTGGTTGAATAATGTAAGGAAAGGTTCGTGCCAACCTTATGGAATGTAGATGGTGTTATTGTGGGCATCTTGCAAATAGGTGTGCCATCTGATGATGTTTGGATATTTTCTCAGTACAGGAGATGAGAGGTCTGGTTGAAAATGCACGTGCTGATTTTTGGCGAGAAGTCTTGATCCTTTGTCACACACAGAGAGATACACTTTGTTCTTCCATTTCCTCTTTTATAACCATATTTTTCTCCATTGGCTGTGTGTGTATCTGAACAGTATTACTGAGTTATATAATTCTCTGTTAAAGATTAGACCTGCAGGAATGTTGCACTGAGAGGGGTACAAGTAAGAGTCAGCTTTAGCGTTGGAACGGGAATGGGTGGCATTTTTTGTCAGTTGCTTGAGCCAGGCTTTTCCATGAGCATTTGATTAGAAACAAAAGTATTATCATTCATTACCGTAACTTGACGTTACTTTCAACAACTTGTGGATTATATGAAATGTATGTAACCTACTACTGAAGGTATAGTTGGAAGTAGGGTTGCACGGTGTACCGGTGCTAGGGTAGCATCGCGATGCTAAAGCTTCAAAATTCCCACGATGCCTCTCTATTTTTGAAATGGTAGTATCGTAGTTAATGTATGTATGCATATGCGCATTAATATTCATTTGAACACTTAGATCTGCCGTTTTGCGGTGTTTATCTTCTTAATGAATGTGTGTTTTGAATGACTCGGACAAGTTAATGATTCAAATTGGCGTTTTGAACGAGTTGGTAAAATGATTCACTAACTCACTGGAGAATTGACGCTACCTACTGGCCGTCTTAGTTCTGCATTTAAAGTAATCATAATATTTCCCTTTATAAAAAACTGCTGTATCAATAAAATTTGTCCCACATTTGAATTGGTTCCCACGTGAAAAAGGATCTAGTGTACTAAAGTATTTACTACAGTAAACTACTAAAACTCATAGACAATAGTGTTTTTGAGTCTTACCATAGTAGATATTTAAGTATGCTACAGTATATGCTACAATTTATCCAATAACTACAGTTAATACAACAACATATTCTAGTGCAAACTATAATATAATACAGTAATAATATTACTATAGTAAATACAAAATGTTAAATCTAAATCTGTGTTTTTTGTATAGATTTGAATTATATGGCAAAGCATCGTGATACTTCTTGGTATCGAGATACTTTAGCTGGTATAGTATCGTAAAACATGTTTATGGTACCGTGACAACCGTAGTTGGAATGACATGGTACCGAATAAATATTGTAGCGACTGAGACTTGTGGTTTAATTCCCAGTTTTACATCATCAAATCATTTAATAATGTACATTAATACTGTACTAAACCCAGCATACTGTCATTAATACTGATGCTGAACACTTCCTCTCCATTGAAGCGTGCAGCAGCATTTCCAGTTTTGAGCCTGAATTCCATAGCAGATTAACATTATACTGAGATATTTTTACTCCCGTGTCAAAGACAACTCTTATCATTAATGGACTTATGGAAACGCATAAATACACACACATTCCTCCTCTTCCCTACCTTTACTGAAATAGATTTTTTCTATAATCATATTTATATAAAGCAATGGTATTAAAAGTAACAAACCATTAAATTCTCCTCAGAGAGACTTGAGACTAAACGCTTGTGTGCCTCTGTGAGGAGAAAGTGAGGATCTATACTGAGGTGTTTACATTCCGCTTAGCCGGAAGTTCAGAACTATTTTCAGAAGTGCATCGCACAAAATGACTATATTTAGTCTGATTTAACGGACTTAAATGGGATTTATTTTGTGAATTGCCGGTGGGGTGCAGAAATGTACATGCTGGTCTTTTGTTCTGTATTTCCTCCATGTTATTTCCTCCAGCACAGCTTATAAAATAGTGTGATTCACTGTCACGTGAAAGACTCCGGTATTTGTCCGTGTTTGTTAAGTTAAGCATCTGTTCTTCCTCTGGTTATAGATCAAAACCCAGACAAAACGGACTATTACAAATCACGCACTTTATGTTTTTATTTTAAAGGCAAGGGCTTGCGTGAGAGGAGAATGGGGGAGATATGCACACGTGTGTGTCTCCCGTCTGTTCTCACACCAGCACCTGGCTATGTCTCAGAATTTGGTGTTGTGATCACCATTACCATCTAAACCGCAGCCAACACCCAATCGCCCGGCACGCTGTTTCTTTTGGCACATGCTCAAACGACCGTCTGTGGCTATATATAAACACACACACACACGGCCGTCTACTGCAGAACTCCTGGTTTTTTCTACTTGGGGACATCGCGGGCACATATGAATTGTAGACATAGTCTAAATATATTTTTCCTTAAAGTATGCAATATTTTCTTTTTTCTTGGGTTTCTTTTTGTTTCACATATTTGACGTGGTTTATCAAATACATTTGTACAGATGGTTTGTTTCGGTGAGCTGGCGGGAAGCAAAGTTTCATTATTTCATTACACTTTTGCAAGCAAATAAAGTTCATGTTTACAGTCAGGGGACCGTGAATGCTTATGGAATCGATTCAAACGAATCATTAATAACGAAATAAAAACAAGCATTTGCATTTCAGACAGCACTGGTTTGTGTCCTTCAGAAAGATAACAAAAACACAAGAAATGTTATATAACTTCAGATATAGTGCTTCACTCTTTGACAGCACTTTAAAGCAGTTCATGAGAAAGTCATTTCCTTGATCTTTTTCAGATAAAAAAGAAAAAAAGGTGCTGAAGATAAATGTCAAATATTAACTTAAAACTTTGTTATAAGTATATTTACCTTGGAGAAAAAATGTATACATATATAAATAGTATATATATATATAAATATAAACACATTCTGTTGGTAAATGCTTTGTACATTAAGTTAACATTCACAAAACCACTTATTTTGTGGCAACTACATGTTTGTCCCCCCAAGATGCCTAGATTTTCCTCAGGCATGTTATATTTACAGAACCTTTCCATCTTCTGGAAAAACAAACATTCACATCCGAATCTGCCTGCATCCCTCCATCCTTATCTCCTGCTGAGCTGTCAGGAGCAACAGAGCAAGAGAAAGGAGCAGAGACAGAAGAGTCCAAATAGCATGAAATACGCAAAAGAAAACAAGCAAACCTAAACAAACACTCAGCAGGCTGAATATGAAAGCGGTCATATTTGGGCTGATGGTCATAACACACAGATAATAACCTGAGAGAGCGAGTTGAGAGAGAGGCTTAGTCATGCCCTCTCTACCTTTATTATGATATCGGGATTTCTAGAACCATCTAACAGATCTTAAAACCACTTGTTGCCGTTGGAGGTTTTCTCTGTCGCTCAGGACTCTGTAAGAAAGCTCCTCTGGGTGGTTTGAATAAAATAGTGCGCTGGTTTTAGATCTTGACAGAATTAACATACTTGTCCTAATAAATATTTATACCAAATTCAGATTATGGCTTTACACAAACACATGGAGGGCTGTTTGTGTTGGGTTTTTCCCCAAAAGGTATTTGTGTACTGGGTTATATAACTGCAAAAACACGCACACATCTCTGCAGGCACAGATTGTTCACACAGCAGTATTTCATTTTGCCTCTTTAAGAAGCGCTTCCATCCATCCAGAGGTAGAATGGATGACTTCTGCATGTAAATGTCCTGCTGTGCCAAACACAGGATGGCATATTTACAGTAAACGTTCAGCACGGCTATACGCAGTTACCCGTTCATGAAGCCTACAATCTCAAAAGCCTAAATGAATAGTTAGGCAGTTGTCTCGCAATGTACTGAGAAGCGTTGCATAACCGTTGTGTATACATTCATGAGATGATGTGGTATAAGGCCACGCAGAGGTCAAGTCATAGTTATTGCTGAGACTCTCCAGACATAGAGGCTACGTTTCAAAAGGACTTTGAAGGGCTTTTCACACTGCACTTAACCCCGGGTTATCTTCATTCTAAACCCCGCTTTTAACCCCCCGGGAAACAAACGTTTCACACTTGTAATTTTGAAGCAGGGTTATCCCCGCATTTTACCTGGGGTTATGAAACCCTGCTCAGAAGCAGGGTTAGCACCGCTTTTGCAGGGTTAACCCCCCATTGCGGTGCCAACGTGTGCAGTGTGAAATGAAGCGGCGGTAGAATGATACAACCAGACGCTTAGCAACCGACAGCCAATCAAAAACTGAACAGCGCTTCCCTCATTTCACAAGCTGTGCACAGAAACTCCACGCGCTGGGTAAATAATCCTCTGAGTTGTATTTATTTGAGTAAGCAACGTCTTAGGAGGCTAAAAGGAGGCCAAAAAGGATTTGTGGGGCGTCATTTTTCCACAGATGCGGAACAACAAAGTATTCGGTTATTTAAAGGGAACACGCACTATTTTTATTTAGTCAGTTTGACGCTGCAGTATTTATCCAATCATGACTGTTGACACCGCAAATAAGAATGTTAACCCAGGGTTTAGTGATGTACAGTGTGAAACATCAGGTTATGAATACCTGGGGTTAATTTTTAACACCTGGTCAATTATAAGCTGTGTTAAACGTGAAACAGATAACCCAGAATTCTGCTTACCTGGGGTAAAGAATAACCCGGGGTCAACGATTTCAAGTGTGAAAAGCCCTAAAGATTCTTAAACGCATAATTCAACCAAAATGAAAATACCGTCATTATTTACTCATCGTCTTGTCATTTCAAACTTGTATAACTTTCGCTTTTCTTGTGAACACAAAAGAAGATATTTTAACAAAATGTTGGTAAACGAACAACGGTTCCCCATTGACATGCATTGGTTTTGTGTCAATGCAATAGAAGTGTATGGGTACCGCTTTTGTAGGGTTACCAACAATGTACAAAATATCTTCTTCTGTGTTCTGCAGAAGAAAGTAAGTCATAGAGGTTTGAAATGACAAAAGGGTGAGTGAATGATGACCGAATTTTCATTTTTGGGTGAACTATCTCTTTAATAGTAACATAGACTTTGTTGGTTAACAAACTTCCAAGGGGGCCTCAAGAGGATTTAAAATAACTTAAACAAGCATTAAAACAACTAAAAATCTATTTATAACATTGTGTTTAGTTCTTTTAAAACAAATGTATGTCTTTCTACTTATGCCAAGCTCTGGAATTCCTTTATTGGGTTTACATTGTTGGTGAGGGGGCCTTCAAATATTGTTGTGAAAAATGGGGTGCCTTGAAGGTCAAAAAGTGTGAGATCCACTAATAGTATATAAAATATCTTCCTCTCCCTGGTTTGTAATGAGTCTTCTTGTTATGTTCTTTTATTATTTGTCCTTTCCATAATGCTGAAATTCTGGTGCACAGAATCACACTTGTTTGTGCAAAAGGCCAGATTAATGTGTCAGATTTGATGAATAACAACTAATATTTCAGTCTGTTCTGCACACAAAACTGTTACACAGCTTTAGAAGATTTGGAACACTTTCAGTTCTGCTCCTGGAGACTCGGTGTCCTACAAAGTGAGACCTGGATGCAATATATCCAGAGTTTTCTTACGTAGTTCTTCCCATTTTTACCTTAACATTTATGCTTTTGGCAGACACTTTTATCCGAAGTGACTTTTATCACTATGTGTGCCCTGGGGATCCAACCAACACCCTTTACGCTGCTATCATAAAGTTCTTCCAAGTGGTCTATAGGAACACCCTGGTATGTCAAAACTCTGGGAGTCTGTATTAACACTTGAGCTTTCAGTGTCACATACTTTCTTACTTTTCTCACTTCTATTCGTCTGGCTTATGCTGGGTATTATTGGCTGTACATCCATTTTTGGCTGCCACATCACCACACCGGAGTGTGCAAGTACCCTGTAGGACATTTAGTTTTCTCTTCCACAACTAAAACAGATCCCTAACATATAACACTAAAAATACATTAATCTAGTCATTATATTCCATTTGAGCAATGGTTTGGGAACATTAGCCGTTCGTACTGTGACATGTTGATCTGTCATTGCTAATCCTCTATGCTGATGCATCCACTGGAAGTTCTTTCCTCTCAGTGTTACACAAGTGTACCACTCACAGGACTGGGGGTTTGGCCAGACTGTGTGTGTTTGACTGGCAGAGCGGAATCTCTTATTCCTCAAGTGCGAGTTTGTTTGGATACGGATGATGTATGGGCATCTCTCTCTTATTACTCAGCTCTTGCATTCCACAGCAGGCACAAGATCATGTGCCAGCCTCACCCACCCAGGCCTTTCACTCCATCTTTCTTTTCTTTCAGCACTATCGGCGGTATTGGAATGACAACAAAGTTTGTTTTTGTCTAACACCTTTGCTTACGCTTTCTCTCTTTCCCACTCGACGTGTTTCCATGTTTTCTTTCTCAACCTAGCTATGCATTATGGGGGCATTCAGGCGGGGATGTGCATGCACGCATACATTTTAACAGGAGTTTTAGATGTTTCAAAAACATTTGAAACTAGATTAGTTAGTTAGGTCGATGGTGTTTTTTCCTTGTAGGTAAAAAGATAAAAATGATGAGTGCCTGCCTGAGGTGACCCTAGTAACAGCATGGGGCTGTCACAGACACTTTTAAATAGATTTACATATCACATAAACATCACCAAAACATTTTGGGGGGATTTGTCTTTTAGATAATTGACTTGAAGTTAATTCTGCTAGGGCCCCTTAACGTTTGCGTTAAGATGAACCTCATCACTTTGCACCCTGAAAATCAGACATTTCTTTTAAAAAGTAAACCCTCTTTGCATAAGTCCTTGCATAATTCACACTTTCTTCAACTTGAGTTTAGTAAGTGCACATTAAAGTTAGATTAGTCCAGGAGCTGTTTCACCCAATGAAAAGAGCTTTTGTCCTCCGGCTTTTCTTCAGCAACACAATTCAGTCTAACGTGCAGTGCCCACCCACATACAAACATAGATGAATTCTGTTTCCCTGCATGTGATGTGGGGAAAACAAAACGCCTTGTGTGTGTCGTCTCGTGAGACTTCTGAATTCTCAATGAGTTCCCAAAACTGTTTGTTGGTCATTGAATATAGACTGTATCATCGGACGCACATGCCTGGCCCGAAGTTAACTTCCAGTTTGTGTTATTATTTAACCGTTTATATTCATTTATATTAATATTTTATTTGGATATTAATTGTATTAAATTACATTTAAAACTACTCAACAGTTATTGATTCCTTGTGGTGGTCTACTAAGATCGGGCCATATAACGTTTGTTGTTGCCGCTGAAACCCTCTATAAAAAATGGAAAGAATTGTAACAAAAATCCAAATGTTTGGCTAAATCTTTAGACAATGGATTGCCTGATTGAACACAGGCCACATGACAGTAGTCTTGACCAGGGGCGGTTCTAGGGGGGGCCAGTGCCCCCGTGTCAGCACACTTGGCCACCCCCCTGGCCCCCCTAAATCTGGAATGATATTTCACCAAAACAGAGCAATTTTGAGCTGAACTTGTTTTCAAATGAAAAATGAATGAAAAATAATCATGACAACAAATATTAGTGTGCCCCCTAAAAGCATAAGTGGCCCCTGCCTGGCCCCCCCAGTTACAGTAGTCTAGAAACGCCACTGGTCTTGACTCGTAGAATGCATCAATGTGGAATCACAATTAATAATGTGATGTATAGAGCAATAGGCGTCGATTTGCGTAGGGACGTGTCCTTACCTGTATCCAACACTAATTTGTCCCTACCAATAATTTCGACCAAACAATTTATCTACATGTATATATAACCACTGATGCCATCTGTTTCTTGTGTTTTCTACCTAATACTTATTTTTTTCAACATTTATTTGAATATAATTTTTATTTAAGTTAAACTTCTTATACAACCGCTGTTTGTGGAACACAAATGGTTAAATCTCGTTCTCTGCAATGAGTCCCGCCTCTGTAGCTCACGTCGCTAACACGATTGGCTTTGCTTTTTTAAGTCCCGCCTCTCTAACCCAGGTCGCATTATGAATGGCTTTGAGCCTTTGACATCTCTCGCTAACGTGTGATGTGAGCGGCTTTCGTTTGAACGAAGCGCCAAAGCACTGTCAGCACGATGCAATGTGCATGTTTATTCAGGCTACCGGTAGGGAACAAAAATCTTAACAACAGTTTTATTGACAAAGTAAGTTACAGGAAAGTGCACAATTGAGGCGTATTGTATTTAGTATGTGAATTTAGTTACCAATTATATCTTTTTTGTTGTTGTTTCATTCATCAGAAAAAAATGGTAAATAATTCAATGTGTTCTGTGGTGGCTGTCAAATAAGTATAATGCGTTATTTTATTTATGTCTGCACCAATGTCAAAATCACCTTCGCCCTTGTACTACAGTCACCTTTCCTGTCTCACACAAATCCCCCAGACAGTGTTTATCTGCCCGTTAATAAAGCCTGAAATCTAAAATGTACATACATACTTTGTCTTATTACTATTGCTCTGGAAAAAAGTAGGGAGCGAGACCGACTGAATCAGCTAGAATCCTTTATTTCTGAAGGAAATGACATGTTTCACCTGCCTACCAAAAATCTGCCGGTCTGCACTGTGACACGACATATAAACGTTGCCGAACTCTTCAGTAAATTCCCTCCTAACGTTCTCTTCTGTATCTGTGTGCCCAGGTGTCTCCAGCCCTGAAGAACTGACAATGGAACGAGCTCACTCTGCCTTGGAGAACGTGTTTGAGACGCTGAGGGGAATCAGTCATGCACGAGACCACCTGAAGCAGTTCAGCTCTGTGTACAACCCCAGTGACGGAGTACATCAGGTCAGTGACCCCTTAGTGACATTTATAGATCATGTAATTTATGTTTCACAAACACGCAACACCACATTTTAACATCTGACCTGCCTCCGAGATAAAAGCAGAAGCAATCTTTAAAAAACATATCTAATATTCTTCTGTCTCAAACCATGAACATACAGTATTTCAATCCAGCACACCAAATGTGAGGAAAAATTGTAATAATGATCAACAAAGTCAAAGTCTTGACACACCATGTACTAAAGAAAACATCTGTCGCGACTCGCACGCCTGCTAGCAACTTTTACCTCAGTGGAAAAAGTTACCATCAAATGCCGGGAAGTTTTCTTGTTCCCGTAACTCCATGAGACGAGACATTTGTGGAATATTTTTCACATTAAGCCCCCTGAACAAAAGTATGAGGAAGAAAGAACACAATGTGACTACATGGATTAGGGATGATATGTAGTGATGGAGATCAGTAGATGTATCGAGTAGATGTTCTGGGTTCACCCGTCAAGGGTGGTTCTTTCTGAAACCTGGTTGTGCAGTATCTGAACACAGAGCATACAGTATCTGTGATTCATACAGATAATATAAGGATTGTCTGTCCTGTCAAGCTTTTAACTCTGTGCATTTATGCAACAGACTGTCTGTGATTGTCTTCCACTACTGTAAGCCCTTGTGCGTCACAGCCTTTTAACTCAGTTTTGTAGGAGAGAACTGAACCTCTCTTGTACCTCTGAGAGCGTTTAGTGTGCTGAGGATAAAAGTGGATTATGCAACGCTGTAATGTCTTTTTACATGCGTGTTGCTTCTACTTTTTCTTAAAGGCCATGGTGGTGACATTCAGACATGTGCTTGGTTTGGTCATGTGCTCTTCTGTTTCATTCAGTTTTTTACACTAAGCTGTTTTACACGATTTACCACAATAAGGTCAATGTTCTCAAGAGAACAAGTCTGATAGTCGGAGCACCATACAATTTTTATAAATGGAATTTATATTTTTCTGATTGTGATGAAAGCATGCAGGATTTTGCAGAATAGATTTAAACATGCTAGGATGTCTTAAAGTGATACACTCTTAAAAAAAAAGGTGCTTCAAAAAGTTCTTCGATGCCATGGATGAACTTTTTGGTTCCAAGAAGAACCTTTAACATCTGAAGAACCTTCCTGTGTCACAAAAGGTTCTTGTGGCCAAAAACGTTTTTTTAGATTATAAAAAAGTAAGAAAGAGATGGTTCAAAGGTTTAAAGAACCTTTGGCTGAATGGTTCTTTGTGGAACCAAATATGGTTCTTCTATGGCGTAGTGTAGTTCCCCCGAAACAAAAATGTACTCACCCTCTTGTCATTTCAAACCTGTATGACTTTCGTTCTTCTGCAGAACACCACAAAAATATGTTTTGATGAATGCCGGTAACCAAAAATCACATTCTTCAAAATATCTTTATTAGTGTTCCGCAAGAGACAGAACGTCATGCTGGTTTGAAATGACAAGAGCGTGAGTAAATGATTACAGAATTTTCATTTTTTGGGTGAACTATCCCTTTAAATGTAGTTAAGCGTGATGTTTAATCACCACCACGAATTCAACGAACCGGATGTGTAATTGCAAAAACATTTTGTTTTTGTTTTGCCATCAAAAACCAACCTTTGTTTTGTTATGTTGCATGGAACAAAATAGTTGGCAGAAATGTTTGATCATAGTTGTCATCAACAAAATGATCTCTGCTGTGTTAGAATGAAGTCTGTGGAGAAACGCTGTTGGGAGAAAAACTGTTTGGCAGCTGCGGGCCTCTGATTGCTTCTTTAGATATTCGACCCTTTAAAGGCTTTGAACCGCAATGAGTGATAAAAATGTTCAACTGACAGTGGAAAATGCTATGTTGACGCTGGAAAAACGTTTACTGAATGGGGCACAGGACAAAATGTGAGTGCTGGTAGAGAAATGTCAAAACTTTTGGTCACCCCTCAAATCTTTGTGTGTATGCGTGTCTTTGGTTTTTGTAAATGACATCACTTTGTGTTGCAATGTTGTTCTGTTAGCTATGAATAGCAAAAGGTCAAACTACAATTGAAGGCTCAACTGGTTTTGACTGGCCTTCTGGTCCTGGTACTGTACAGACTGTTTTAGTGGGCATTTTAGTGTGTTGTTTCGCCTTATATTTTTCCATGGAAACAGGACCCTTGCTGCTCTCATGGGGATAAATTTCAGTTTGGCCAATGTTGCCATTCCCACTCTTTGTCCTGAATAGTCACTCACTGTTCTTATTCCATCATATCTCCTCGTATCTGATTCATAGACTGTAGTGTGGTAGCAGACTTAAAGATGAAATAATGAAAAATCTCTGAATTGGGGGTTTAAAAAAAACGAGTGTGGACAAAATGTAAAATTATGATGGGTTCTCATGCGACTTTTGAATGTCATCACATTAAAGGTGAAACAGAACTAACACATTTGATCGTCTCATTGAATGACGGCATGAAACAAAAACTTCTAACTGTTTTTACCTTTTCATTTAAGGGTTTTGAAGATTTTGTCTCCCTTTAAGTAAAAAATCTTTCATAATTTACTCACTCGCCTGTCAAACCTTTATGGCTTTCTTACTTCTGCAAAACACAAAAGATATTTTAAACACTGATCACCAAACAACATTGACCCCATTGTACGGACACAAAACCACGAAGACTTTTTTCAGATTATTTTTCTTTTGTGTTCCAAAGAAGAAAGAGTCCAGTGTTTTTGTTTTACGTGAGGGTAAATAAATAATGAGATCATTTTTATTTTAGGGTGAACTGTCCCTTTAAGCATTTTTAAAGGTTTACAAAGGCACATTTTTTTAACATTTCATGCTGTGTCTCTTCATTGGTGGTCATTGTGCGTTTGACACACATCAGCTATAGAGAGATCAAGTTGCATACTTAAGGAAACACATGTACACAGATGCACACTTTGAGCTTTAACACTTTCACTCACAAAAACACGTCAACATCAAACCTCAGACGTCTAAATGGGAATATCTATGCAAAAACACACGTACATCCTCTCTGTGCCTGACATGTTGGATGTTAAACAGATGAGTATGATCAGAGTTTGGTACATTGCGTGACTTTGGCGAGACACGTAGTCCAAGAATGTTCCTTGCTAATGTATTCTGTCATCATGGCTTATTTACACACATTGTGTTTTGTGTGGATGGGTTTTTGTTTTCTTTTATGAATCTACTTATCATTTCTGAAACACACACAGGCACAAGTTGGCACTAGTTGGCAAGTTTAAATAGGCCTTTAGTTTGTGTATTATCTCACATTGCCATTTTATTAAGTGTTGCAAACTGCCTGTACGCATAGAATAGATGTGCCTACAACAGAGCATACTTGCCTGGTATAGTATCCCACAATGCAATGCGCTCAACTTGAGCTTTCCAGAGTAAGACTTAAACCAGAAGGCTGTTGTGTTTGGTCGGTGCCCCTCTCAGTGCACTTGAATTCACAAACTTTGGCTTTTAGCAATAAACAGTAACACTGGCGTCAACTTGTCTTTATCAGTTAAAAACATGCGGATCGATCGACGTAACAGAGGTCTGCTAGTGCATGTGCAAACGTCAATCTTTGTTAGAGATCACAATTTTTTTCCTACTATGACGAGGGAAATGACACCGGACCGAATGGTGTCAGACCAGTAGAGGGCTGTAGTCCGATTCCAGCCGTTCTCTGCAGTCCTTGAAAAGCGAATTCTGTTAAAGACAAGATCTCGCTTAGCACTGAACTTTGAGCTTTATCATTTTGCAGGTATTGTTTATGCTCTAACAGCAACATTACACACTAACTAAAGGTTGAAAAATGTGATCGCAGGGAATGGGACCTTTAAAGATCCAGTGTTTGAAATTTAGCGGCATCTAGGGGTGAGCTTGTGAATTGCAACCAACGGCTCACTCCACCTCCCTTTCGCTACAGTTGCTGACACAGGACTAAATGTCGAGACGTTTGCGCTTCTTGCCGAAGGAGATAACATATTTATGAAACGCACTCTGTAGTGCTGTTTGTCCGTTCAGGGATACTGTCGAAACAACATGGGGAATTCAATGTAAGGGGACCTGCGGTGTATGTAGATAGAAACAGCTCATTCTAAGGTAATAAAAACATACGCTTCATTGTGTAAGGTCTTTATACACCTCTAAAGACGAAGTTATGTATATTATATTTCATTTCTGTCAATATATACTCCTAAAAAATAAACACTGGACCTTTAAACATGCTTTAAAAAAGAATTTCTGGTTCCCTGACATCAAATAAATGACAATATCAGAGACAATTTCATTTTTTAGTGATGTCATGAAGAATTGCGTGTTTTGCTTTGTATGTTTATGGTTTGTATAGATTTAGCTTGTATATATCAGCGCCTGACTCAATATTTTGTTGCTCATCTCCCCCTCAGTACCTCATCTTTATAGCTCAAGTGTTGACAAACATGTTACAGGTGTGTCGGGGTGACCTGGGAAAGCACATAATTATTTTGTTTTTGCCATCAATGTAATTAATTTGTTTACCGTTTGCGATATCGGTGGTGCCGAGTTCTCTAATGACTCATTCAGATGACTAAAAATGTCCATATTCAGTGTTATTCTTAATGTGGGTGTTTTCCATGCGGGAAATTGTGACTAGTTTAGTATACGTATGGGTGTGCTTTGAAAAGTCGCTGGTGTTGTTTAATGTTGATTTTGAGTTTGTTTTTGCTCCCTGATGAGGAGTTTAAAGGCCAGATGTGATTTAATGAATCATTTAGATGCTTCTGTTGTAAATAAAGTGCTTTCCTCCGTATCTGCCCTTATATGGTCATATCTGTAGTGGGAGGGGTTTGGGGCTAAAAAACAGGATTTCATCACTTATTTGTGGTAAGAGCAGAATTGGTAGAGTTTCTCTACAGGTAAGCATGTGTGAGTCAGGTGGGGAGAGTCACATCTGATTCAAGACCTGGTTTACACATACAAGGCACATTGTATTCTATTAAACACATTAATATGGGCGAGTCTGGCACGCGTGATCATGGGCAGGTATAAAATCTGTATCCCCAGGCAGTGGTTTCATGGAAAAGAGGAAGATTTGTGAAACAAACACAATCTTGACAGGTGTGTGGGTGTGTGTCTGGGTTTACTGGAAACCTGTGTCTGGGTGTGTAAGGTTGTGCAGGTCAGGTCATGCTAAGGCATTTCATTTTATTCCTAAACCTTGTATTACTAATACATTGTATGAAAACATATTCTTCGAATTGCTATTTTTTCTATTCCCAATTAAAGTGAAATGAAAATTCTGCCATCATTTACCCTCAGATTGTTCCAAACCTGCATACATTTCTTTGTTCTGCTAAGCGGAAGGAAGATACTTGAAAGAATGTCAGTAACCGAGCATATCTCGTCCCCCATTTACTGCCATAGTAAGGAAAATAAATACTATGGGAGTCTGCTCGGTTACTGACATTCTTCCAAATATCTTTCTTTGTGTTTAGCAGAACAAAGAAATGTATTGGAACAATCTGAGGGTGAGTATATGATGACATCATTTTCATTTTTGGGTGAACTATACCTTTAAGTACACTCGTGCACCCACATATACTCAAACACAACACTGCAGAACTGCTTCACATTTATCTGTTCCATTTTTGTAGCACACAAACAACAACCCAAGCAGAGTAAATAGCTGTTAAACCTGGATCTGTTAAACTCGACATTAGCACTGTTTTAGTGCCATATCTGTGAAGTTAGAGGCCGATTAGAGAGGCCCCGCTTTACATTGACATTCAGGGAAAGTGTGCATCATCACATTATAGGGTCTTCATTTTCACAGACCCCCGCTGTTGCTGTATCTGCTGCGGATAATTAGTGCTCTGAACGACCCTCACTTTTAAACCTGCTTTTGTCTGCCTCCACACTCACTCGCTACACAACAAACAAAAATATTACAATTGCACTATAACAAGGGAAAAGACAAGATTTTAAAATGTTTTCTTATTTTTTTGTGTTTTGGTTTTGTTATCATCCCATTATGGTTATCTTCTTTGAAAATAAAATTGTTCACCAAAAATTAATGGATTGTCATGATAGAATAGAATAGAATAGAATAGAATAGAATAGAATAGAATAGAATAGGATTAGATATTATCTATTAGAATGAGATGCATAGTAAAAACAATGCACAATAGAATAGAATAGAATGTCACTTAAAAACACGCCTATATGCTCTGACTGTAACACTTCTTCTTGTCTTGTTACTCCGCTCATATCCTGTAATCCTCACAGCTTTTCATGTACCAATTGCCATTCTCTTGAATAATTCGCTTTCTTTGAAAGCGTGAGATTGCGCCCTTTGCATGCTAATCGGCCTATTGAAATCAACATACGCTGTGGGACACCTGTGGAGTGTTTGTGCATAAGTGGATTGAAAAACATCTTCGCAGTAATTTTTTGCATAATTCTTAGGATTTATCCAGGAATTCATCAAACCTTTACATTAAGCATTAATTTAATAGATTTTCTCTGTTTTGTATAGGCTACGTACCGCCCGTTCCTTAAACAGGTGCTAGAGGAGATCTTCCACCCAGACAAACGTGAATGCGGCGATATTGAGCACATGTCGGGGGGACTCACTGACCTTCTCAAGACTGGCTTCAGCATGTTCATGAAGGTACACGTTTAACCACACACCATTATGCACATACATTATGCACATTATGCAGATATTCCAAAGCTGACAAACAGTTAACACACATTGACATTCTTCATTTAGGTAGGTCTGATCTGCAATTCAGTAGGCAGATCTCATCCGCAATTCAAAATGCACAGATGCGGTGTTCACTAATGTTGTGTACGGACATACTATGTATATGAACATACATTTTTTTAACACATAGTCTTTAATATTCACACTTTAATATAGTTAATATGTCGCCTTCTTTTTTTGCGAAAGAAATTGCAGGATACTTTACGTTTTTATATTTAAGTCAGACAACATCAAACTTTCATTTCTAACAAAATCTTACCAACAGCTCAAATTGTATCTCATATATTATTTTGAAAACTGTTCTTGCTCAAAAACTGATTTTTGTTACCAAAACAAAAATATGAATTAAAGCTTTAAGTATTTTAAAGTCTATGCATGCTTTTAGATAAGATCTTTAGAGATATTTTTATACCTCTAATGAGATAGTTTGGGGGTTTACTATGGTTAATTGTGTTACAAGCATGTGCTTACTTGTTTACAACAATAAAGTATTCCAGTGCCCTCCACTATTATTGGCACCCTTCGTAAATATGAGCAAAGAAGGCTGTCAAAATATATCTGCATCGTTTCTCGTTTTGATCTTTTATTAAAAAAAATATAGGAAAATTTGCGTTCATCACCATAAGTTGTTTGGGACACTGTTCAAGAAACAAATCTTCTGCTCTCATGCAAAAATAAACTCCACCATATTAATTTACCATACTGGAACTTCAACCGGGACTGGGGTCTATGGTCATGTGAAGTGAAAAAGAGATTTTTGGCAACAATAAAACAAGATAGTTTTGGTGCACACAGAGATAAAAAAGTGCCCCATGTCTACATTTAAATATACCACCAGATCTTGATTGTTATGGACCTACTTTTACACCAGAGGTTCTGGACATCTTGATCAGATACATGGCATCTTGTATATAAAATACCAACAGATAAAAAATCAAATCATGATTTGCTCTTATAGAAATATTATAAGGGGTCGTGGTTAGATCTTCCATCAGCACATTGGTTCAAAACAAACATCCAAATCAACACAAAAGGGACACACTGAACACAAAATCAAGATCCTGCCATAGCCATCCCAGTTCCCTGACCTGAACCCTATAGAAAATGAGTGGGATGTACAGGAGAAGAGGTAGCACCAACATTTGAAAGATCTGGAGAAATTATTTATGGAGGAATGGACTCGGATGAATCTCAATGTATTCTCTAACCGCATCAGACTGAAATGGAAACACTCAAAGCTGTTTTTCTCATGAATTGAGGTTGCGGAGTGTATTAAAGGTACAGTTTGTAGAATTCGCCGCTAGAGGGCGCACCATCAAAACAACAACAATCGCGTAGCTAGATGACGCTGTGTAGAAGCGTGGAATGATGGGATATGTTGTCTTCAACTCTGTCGCTGATGGTACCGCTGATACATCATTCAGACGGGAACGAGAACTCATGTTAGCGGAAGAGGTAAAGTAATAGTTTTATAGATGTTGCGTATAATTGTAATCCATAAATAAGAGGCTGCTCGAAAGAAGCTAAAGGTTTGCTAGACACTACTTCCGCATTCGTCCACAACACTATTGTCATGCAGTTTCTACGTCAGTAAAGGCGGTTACAAAGGGTAATGTGGATATGACGCCATTGACATGTGACTAAACGGCCCCGGTCCACTGTTTAGAATGGTTATTTTCTCAAGATTTAAAAGCAGTTGGAAACATTTGAGATATTGTAAGTACTCAGCTGAACAAAATATATAACACTAGCCTAGTGGTTTTTGGATATTTTACTGCAAAAATTTTACAAACTGAAGCTTTAAATAATGCCAATAATTGTGCCAATTTAAAAGTTTGAATTTTGTATATATTATTAATAAAAGATCAAAGCGAGAAACAATGCAGATTTATTTTTACAGCCATCTTTGCTCATATTTACCAAGGGTGCCAACATTAGTAGAGGACACTGTAACAACCATGACAAGGGCAATAACTCATTTATGTGTTTACATACCGGTTAAAAATCCTGCAGAAATGCCTAGAAAACTCTTTTTTTTTATTGTATAACATTTTACATTATCATTAGTGAAAGAAACAGTATTTGTGTTGCTAAAGAATGATTTGGTTTGATATACAGTATAAGGTCACTGTTCTGTTGTAATGGCTTAAGTTGGAGTTGTGGGAATACATCTGTTTTTTCTCAAATGTGTGTGAACACGTTGATACTCATGCACATGTAAGCTGTGTGCTTCCCCCTCTGGGATGCCCTTGTGCGTGTTCTGTGTATGCGTGAGTGTGTGTACACATTTATTATGTGATTTCTTCATTCACCTGCAGTGTGCAGTAAAGTGGTGGCTTTTTCTGTTTCTACCACAAATCACACCCCCTCCCCTTTCTCGCTCTGTTACACATGTTTGTCCATGCCAGTTTAGGGTCCACGTGGCAGCACAGCCCCGCTTTGAGATCTGCCCACCTGTCTATGCCTCCCCTATTGCCTGATTATTATTTAACACTCACTCATTCATTCAGCCAATCACAGAATACCATTTTGTCTGACCCACTAGTCACACAAGGTGGCACTCCACGTGCTGCGCAGACTCACTTGAATAGAGCATCCACATGTGTGCGAGAGCGTGCTCGCATGTGTCCGTGAGAGAGCGTCTCCAGATGCCCTTTGAGCATTGTGTGTGTCCGATATTGTGTATGGAACTCTGAAAATAAACAATAAATACACACATATACCAGAGATTTACATTTAGTAATTTAGCAGACGTTTAAAAATAAAAAATGTATTAAGATACACAATTTTTTTATTTTTTTATGTATGTGAGTGGAAATGTATGTATACTTGTGCAAATGTGTGTTCTTGATCTTTTTGAACTGTGATACCTCATGCAGGTTAATCGGCCCCATCCAAGCGATCATCCGCTCTTGTTTCTCTTTCTGGTGGGTGGAGTGACGCCATCAGAACTCCGCCTCATCCGTGAAGTTGTTTCCAACCATAAGTCTGGCACTCAGGTGGGAAGTCATACCCCTCTTTAACCTATTTTGTAAACATTATTTATTAACCTTTCTTATTCAATCATAGAAAATTAATAGATGAAAGCGAATAGAGAATTGTGTTTACAGCACAAAAAGTGGTGGGTTTCAATTCCAAGGAATACACAATTAAACGTAAAGCTCGAATGCACTATACATCACTTTGGATTAAAGCATGTAAATGTATTAAATTAAATGAGTCATTTTTCCTCAAATTTCAAATAAAGCAGATAACAGTTAAGTATTGGTAAATGTGTGCCATCTCATCAAAGACATGTTATTTTAATATATTTTGGAACATATGTCTTTAGATGTGCTTAATAGAAATGTATTGAAAACGTATTGTTCATACGAATACACTATTTTCAGTTGTTCACCAAACCCCAATTCAACTGCTTACTATACAAAATCATGGTAACATTATCTGGCCTTACTAAGAGACTTTGACCTGCTTATGAGGCATACACTTCTTGAAATGATTCATTGTCAGAACAACAGTTTTTCTTATTTATTAAAACAGTTCATTACTTTAAAAGGGAAAAATAAATAAATTGGGCTTGATGCAGAATGACAATTACTCAAATTTCACATTTGTTAGAGCTATGGACCCTTTGCTATAAATATCACAGGACCCTTTGTATATTTTTTTCAGACAAGCAATGATACGTGTGTGTGTGTGCGTGCTTAAATGAATAGAGATGTAACTGGGTCGAGTAAGTATGAAATTAGTCTTGTTGATCAAAGTTTGATGTCATGAATAATAAAAAAATAATCAAAGAGTAATGAGAGTAGACCCTCAGAGAATAAAAAGACCACACACAGTCTGACCCCAACCTCCAACTGTGTGCGTGTGTGTGCGTGTGAGCGCGTGTGTGTGTGTACATGTTTTTATATCCCGGTGGGGGCCTAAACCTGAATGCACACCAACACATGGGGACTCGTGTCACTGTGGGGACCAAAATTGAGGTCCCCATGGGCAAAAAAGCTTATAACTTGTACAGAACAATATTTTTTTTTAAATGTAAAAATGCAAAAAGTTTTCTATGATCTTTAGGTTTAGGGGTTGGGTTAGGGGTAGGGGTAAGGGATAAAATATACAGTTTGTACGGTATAAAAAACATTACGCCTATGGACTGTACCCACGGAGTAGTACTCTAGCCTACTTATTCTAGTCAATGACTTTCCACCAAAACAGGAAGAGATGTAAATCGGCCCGCCACGTCCCTTTCTGTTTTTACATGTTGAAGTAGCGGCTTTAAGATCGCAACAATAGACCAGTGTGGAATACAATAGGCCTCCGGAGGTTGACGTCAAGCAATCTAAACTCCGCCATTTTGGCAGGCAATCAGAGAGGGGCTTTAGCATTGATATCGGCAGTGGTCGAACAATAATTTAAGACCAGACTGTTAAACTTTACTATTTCAACATGGTGTACAGTTGCTGTGTACCTGGATGCCAGCACAGGCGGGAAAAGCAAAGGGGAAATCAGTTCATTTTGATTTCATGAATGATGTCTACTGTAAGTTTGCATGTTCTCCCCGTGCCTCGGGGGTTTCCTCCGGGTACTCCGGTTTCCTCCCCTGGTCCAAAGACATGCATGGTAGGTTGATTGGCATCTCTGGAAAAATTGTCCGTAGGGTGTGAGTGCGTGAGTGAATGAGTGAGTGTGTGTGCCCTGCGATGGGTTGGCACTCCATCCAGGGTGTATCCTGCCTTGATGCCCGATGACTCCTGAGATAGGCGCAGGCTCCCCGTGACCCGAGGTAGTTCGGACAAGCGGTAGAAAATGGATGGATGGATGGATGGATGTCTACTGTAAAGTTACTCACAGCGATTTAGCTATGCTGGCTATACAAACAAGGACAGCTAGAGTTGATTACGTTCGCCAACACACAGTCGACTGACCCTTCCAAGGAACACAAAGCAGGTTTTTCGCCGGCAGACTCCGAAGTTGAATATTTATCACAAAATTAGACTGCTTCCATTTGCACCTCTCCAGGCTATGTAGGATCTTTAAAGAGTCTCCAGAGTAGGATGAGGGAAAGTTGATGAGGTTGTTGTAACGTTCATGATAGTGCAGGTCAGGAATGCTATCCGTTCCTTAATTGCAGTGATACTCAAATCTGGCTCGCGAGATCCATTTTCCTGTCGAGTTTAGCCCCAACTCTGATAAAACACGCCCTGAACAAACTAATCGCTCTCGCGGTTCTTTCATGTCGTACGCCAAGCAATCTGCGCAGTTAAGTCGAACGGGGCATGTTCTTTAACACTTTAATTAGCTTGTTCTCATTGTTGGGGCTAAACTCGGCAGGAAAATGGATCTCGCAAGCGAGGTTTGAGAATTGATACACGTTAAAAGCACCCGGGGTCATTATAGGGACCTGTTATGTTTAATCTATTAAGTTTTGCTGTGTTCATATCTATGTCTTTTGAATCAAAGTGCGCAGTGAACTCAGTTCCTTTGAAACTCATGCTGTCCCCATTCATTTCATATTCAGTCCCGGCCGTCCTTGCCCGCCAGTACGGTGGTGTAAAGAGAATGGGTCGTGTGACCGCCGAAGCTCTATAGTACCTCATTCTAGGTAAATGAATGGACATTTGGTGTTAACTTGATCAGGGACTAGAACACTACACACAAAAACATTTGAGAATAAAATCATGTTTATTACAAAACCTTCCCAGCTTTTTGCTTGGGAGTGGCTCATGCAAAATATCCTTCAAAGATTTGATTGCACAAACCTCACAAACTTTGACACATCTAGTGATTAGTCATTGCTCAGAAGTGTTCATTGAAGCATTGTGCCAGTTGTACTGTTTCAACCCTATACAGTATGATTCAGGATTTGGGAAAAAATCAGCCCGGGTCTAGTAGTAACTACCCAAAAATGTCCTTCCGTTGCCCTTGCAACTGTTTCTCTGTTTCACTGTGTTGTTTCTACCCATCGGTTACTACAGGGCTCCTCTACTATCAAAGATTTAAGACCATTAAAGTTTCTGTCCGTCTGATGATTGGATTACACAGTGTGTGTCTGAACTGTCTAAACTGTTTCTTTTGTCTTTTCTCAGGTACTAGTTATGGCCACTAGATTGCTGAAACCTTCTGATGCTCCCCACTTACTGTTCAACACAGACAGACTCAAACCTGACATCGGAGTGTAAAGACACTGACCGCTCACACTTCCCTAGCTGCTGAAAGTGTGAAGCGTTCAGTCCAACCTAAGTTCACCTTTAGTGTGTCTGGGTTTCTGAGGTATCTGATAAATCATTCACACGTGTTCTGCATATCTCACAACATCCCATTCCAAAATGTTTTGATTTTGCTGGAAATGACCAACGAATCTCAAAGATATATTTCTTTGAAATAAAGTGTTTATGAATGGCCCTACAGTCAAATGTGTGTAAAATTTGTGTGTGAGCCTGAGTTCAGTGAACGAGTCGTTATTTTTCACACAGTCAGCACAGTGTAAATCCTGCGCTTTTCGCTCTCTCGCATATGTGATGAAAATCTGCACACAGTCACTTTTTCATAGTGTGGGCAACAGATTGAACAGATTTGCCGACTTTGATGCACGCAGTTTCTTTTCTCCTCATCTTTCAGTCGATTTAGCACTGTTGTTGAGCGTGTTAGTAGACGGGACATGACAGATGGAAAGAGGGCAGAGGTCAAAAAAGGGTGTGGACAGCTTTTAGAGCTGATATCTCTTTTCTTCACTCACTTGCACACTTAGGCGTTTCATTCAGACTTGATCATCCCAATGCTCTATTAAGGATTTATCCTTCACTGTGAGCTAAGACGGTGTGCATCTGAAGTATAACATGCATTTTTAATTCGGTGTTTGAAACTAGCTAACAACATAGGGAGTCATAAGTTCTGAGTTTGTGTCTATTAAAAGGGCTGAATTTTGTTGTCTTTTATGATCATAATAACTTGATCTGTATGTAATAATTACTATTATATAGACAAAACACACAGCTCCTAAGCTGATTGGTATATGAAGCTAAAAAATAAGTGGTTTTGGTAGTGCATTTACAGATTGTCATGTGCATTAGATCAGCCTTTAATGTATGGCATAGGATAGACCAGGGATGTTTGTTAAGCATATTTCTATGGGATTAAAGAAGTAATCTGTGCATGTTTGTATGTGCCGATTGAATTGATATGATGCTTGAAAACATTCAAAACCAATACAATATTTTTTCTTAGAAAGTCTTTATTTCCCCGTCACAAAATGTTCAAATAAATAAATAACTCTGAGCTCTAGCCCTCTTGGCTTTTTTAAAGTGCATTTACAAAACAAGTCTTCTATTCCACCATAGAAAAGTGGCACAAAGCACAGTTTTTACATAAAACCAGAAGAAAATTTCGGACCTCGTACACAAGAATAGGACCTTAGACTGAGCAAGAGATAGACGCACACACGCTTTTTGTATGCTCAGCTTGAGTACCTTGTCCTTTAACAATGCCTGCATTCAGACCGCCTCTGCAGTAAGAGGTGAAAGCCTTGACCACAAGAGAAAAAAACTCAGGCTTTTCAGAAATGCAATTCTTAAAATAGTAATTTCTGTGCGGCCTTCAGTCTCTGTTGCCATGAGAACGTATCTAAAAATTCACAGGTAAGGCAAAATGTTTTGAATTGCGTACGTATGTTTCATTCAGTTCTATCAGCGAGTCTATCGATCGCAAGTCTATCTTTGTCCCTCTTTAAGGCGCCGTCTCCCAGATTTCTGCTGTGTCCACATAGTGATATGTAACAGCAGCAAGTGTCCACAACCGCTGCGATTGTCAAGTGGAAATGTTCACCAGGCTACGGTTACAGCCTCTGTTTTCCAGCAACCATGACACAATCAGAGGTCAAGGTTCAGGGGCCTCTGTTTGTTACTGGTCTGCGATCAGCAACAGGACTCCGGAACTTCAAAAGAGCGAGATCTATACATTCAGCATCTTCTGCTAAGATCTCCTCCTCTTCTCAATCCTGCACCACTTCTTTGGCTTTTATTCAGACACCCGCCTTTCTCAAATCTTCACACTGATGTGACCGTCCGGACCTTGGCTGAAAGCACCTGTTTGAAGCGCCTCTTCAGGTCCTGCATGTTGGGGGATTTGGGCCGTGGGATGAGGGGCGATCTTTTCTTCTCCGTCCCCGACGAAGCTGCATTGATGGGGGTCACGAGCGGAGGCTGCTGCTTGGCCAGATCCACGCACAATCGGTGGAAGGCACCGTGGACCTGGCTGTAGTCCTCACTAGCAGACACCTCATAGAAGGAGCAACCTAATGCAGAAGCCAGTAGCGGTCCTTCTTGAGCATCCACCCGCCTGATGTGGAGAAGGTCGGCTTTATTTGCCACAAGGATGATCGGCACGCTGGTGGACCTGTCCGTGTGTGTGCGGCTTACAAGCTGGTGGAGCTGCCCGATGAGGTCGAAGCTTCGACAGTCCGTCACAGAATATACCATAACTACTGCATCTGCCCATTGAATGGCACGGGCGACGTGATCGGTGCTGCTCCGTCCATTAGCATTCACCTGAAAAAAGAAAAGACAATAGTGTTATCTAACAAGCTTCAAAATACATTTCCATTGTAAAGTTTTGTATGATCCCTACACATTTTCATCCAAACATATTCCTTCAGTTACATAACACTTGGCTTGCCTGCATTTTTTCAATAGCGTATACAGACTAATGGGGTGTGAGCTCTGTATGCTATAATGTTTCCCGAGAAAAAGCTTTTGCTTTTGGCTTCAGTTCTCGTTACACCAAACTGGGGGAAATAGCCAGCTAGACTTACAGTCTTTCACCCCAGTCCGAAGAAAAAAAGGCCATTCTGTGCTTTTGGAAACCTGCCCGCATGCTTTACAAAGCGAACCTCGGCTGCCAAACTTGGCACCGAAATCTCTGACTAAAGCCTTTTTGAAAGAAGTCGCCTGTAATTGAATTAAACCTCATTCTCTCATTTTGAAAGCCGACGGGTAATTTAAAGGGGCTGGGCTCCTGTAACTGTTTTGAGCCGCTTATTCGTGTCCTTAAACCCGCTGGGTGCTGCTGAAACAGCAAAACCCTCCAAACCGCCGCTTCAAATATCCCACAGCGCGTCCCTCGAGCTGAACTGTACAGTGCGGGGACGCGCACGCACGCGGACGCCTGTAACAGCAGGGGTGCCGCTGCCAAATTAACCCCGAGTGTTAAACACAAACCCCGAGACGTACAAAAGAAGAGGTAAGACAAAAGGCTGGGTGAGCGCCCTTTCTACACTTCTCATCCGTGAAGAAACAGCGTGGGAAAGATGTTCGGAGTCTTGCATGACGGGGTCACAAACGCGCGTGAGGCAGCATAAAGAAACGCGTTTAATGCGTCGAGCAAACTTACTTGAACTCCCGGTGTGTCTTGAACTTGAATGGCTACTTGTTCTCCGTCGATCTGCACCTCTCTGGAGTACAGGTTGCCTGTGAAGAAGCGGGGCACACTTTAATATTTCGAAGACATCGCTCTTGTTTGACTTATGACGGGGTGTTGTGTGTATGTTACTTCATATTAGACGGACAAACTCACCGACGTTTCTCTCGTAGTCGCCAATAAATCGCTTGGTGAGGAAACGTACCACCAGCGCTGCACAAAGATAAGAGAAAATAACGTTAATACCCAACTACAGTATGCACGAAGGCCATTTTACGTGAAATGGTGCCGTTAAAAATCACATTGGCGTTAAAACTATTGATTTATATTGCAAAGATGGTGCACAACATACCGGTTTTTCCAACCCCGCTACCTCCGATCACTGCCATCTTGATAACCCGAGTGGATGGGCACTCTGTGCTCGGGTACTCCGCAATGGTAGACATGTTCTGAATCAGGCGCATTTTGGTTAAATAAGCTACTATCCAAAGCGTACGAAAGAAAACTATGAGGAAATATCCAGAGATTCCGCAGATGCAATGTCGACGTCAACCAACAGCACACAAACAAATCGTTTCACCTTTAACGAATAAATATTCCGAAACTCAACTCCTTTACCAACTCTAGTCTCGTAACTCGGTTTACTGATCCGAGACGGGAACCCGAGTTCATTTATATCTCCTCAGAGGCGCTCGACGCCGATTGGCTCCTGCAGGCAACGGGAACATTCCCTAACCCCGCCCATTATTTCACGCGCACCCGCAAGCACAGTCGAGCGGTGCTTATACACGCGATTAAAGAGGAGACGGGCGGTCGGTTACTCCCATGTGAAATGTCCAAACATCTTTTCTTCTGCAAAAGCTGCACCGCGAGATGTTATTTTGCAGATGTGACGGCAGAAATGAAAGAAATGGGAGTGAGTCATGATAATCTGGGGCTTTTGAGAATAGCGGTGTGATATGGAGAATCAAAAGCACTTGTAAATGAGCGACTTCAAACGCTTGTTATAAGAATGTTATCTTCACGCGATGATCTCAAAGCGCTTAATGTGTCACTGTAAGTTGTTTTTCTTTACCCGGTGAGAACGAGCTATTGATCAGTATGGACTCGCTGCCTCAGGACCTGTAAATAAATCAACTATTCTCTCTCTCTCTCTCTCTCTCTCTCTCTCTCTCTCTCTCTCCCCTCCTATCTTTCTCTCTTTCACAATCTTCTGTTTAATTGTAGTATCAATTTGTATTGCCAATGCAATATTTGCATGGAATGCAATGAGAAAATGTTTTGCGGACTTTTTAGTTGAATGTATCCTTTCACTTAAAGCATAAATAAATATATATGTTTAATAATTCATTGTGAAACCGTATGCAACCAAATGTAACTGTGGTTTACATATGCAGAGTTTGGTTCCAAAATGAGATCAAAATCATGTTTTTTATTGTGCATTCCAATTAATATCAATCAAACTGCAGTTGGTTTGTTTTGATGTGAGGCATAATAACTCAAAAAAATACATCTAACATACATAATAAAACACAATAATGACATGATTTTTGAGAAAAAAAACGTAGTCACATTTTGGAACCAAAGTCTTCAATGAACAACGGTTACAAGACTTATTGTGCAGCCGAAGGATTTTTCCTGCTGTTCTTTGTCTTCATGTGCTGCATCAAGAGCCAAAGAATAAAAGCTCATCCATCAGACATTTTCATTGGTGCTTATTTAGTACACTGACCAGTGTTTTAAATTCATTGTAAACATTATTGATGGAGGACTTCTGTACACTGCCTGGTTAAAGCACTGGGACATTACAAAGATGTGTTTACATGTGCTGACTAGTGAAGACTGACACTAGCCAGGTATAAAAACACTGTCCTCACTAATTTATTGACACTGTGCCTGTATGTATGTGTGTCTGTTTGGTGTCTTCAGCATGTTCTGACTTGTCTTGGACTCTCAGTAGTAGTGTGTGGGGGGGGTGAATGAGTGTGTGTGTGTGTGTGTGTGTGTGAGAGTGTGTGTGTGTGTGTCATTGGGATGCTCACTGACATCTCCCAAAAAACCTGCTCTGAGTATTCATTTATACACACGTTATCAAAACAATGAAGCAAAATAATTTGTGGAATTGTTTAACATAATTTTCAACAATTAGTCATTTGGAAAGCCTGCAAGCCTACTGAGTCATTATGTATTTGGGATGTCACTAAGGTATTGGGTGCTTAAATGAGTGCTCATGAAATATTAATGTCACACTCACATTCTTAACTAAGACATTGTTTCAGTTATTCTCTCTCTGAAGTCTCCTCGATGTTTGATCCTTTTGAATGTCAGTGGGCTACAGTGTTTTGAAGTCTTGTCGCATCAGTCGGAAGATCAAAGTGTAACAGTGTTTTTAACTACACCTTTATCTGCATCTCATAATGGTTTACTTTCTTTTCTCTCGTAAACCCAAAAATGTAAATGTTATCGACATCTACTCAATCACCAAATGACTTTCTATCTTCCATGAGAATGTTTACATGTTCATACAATAAAAGTGAAGGGTGATCATGGGCCGTCAAACTCTACAAAGGACAAAAAGAGCCCATACATCTCATATTCTTCATTCTATATCTTCTGAAGCCATAACAGCTTTGGTCACCATTAATATTCATTGTATAGAAAATAGCTGCTTGGCTATAAATAACTTTTTTGTGTCCAACAGAATAAAGTGAGTTGGTTTCAAAATCTTTTTTTTGGAGCGGGGGGCACCCTAACATCTTTTAAGGCCTGTTGTACATCAGATAAATTGGCACTAGCCACAAATGAACCCTGATGATTTCCCACTCTCTTGGTTTTTCCCACTTTCTCAAACCTCTCCTCAACCTCCATCAGTCTTTCTCCTGTCTCTCTTTCACGTTCATGCGGTAGTCTAGAGGTATGCTGGCAGTTGGCCCGTGTGATTATGAGTGGTATGTTTGTATGATAAGAAGTATGATGACAGGAGGCCTTTACCGAAATATGAAACTGATGGTGCTGATTCGCTAGTAGACAGGTCCTTGCAAGCTATATGCAGACTGAACAGAAAAAAAATTATAGCTTTCCTGTTAACCACATGAGAGTTACTTAAATTAGTCTATGTCATTTGAGGTATGTGTGTTTAAGCATTTAAAGGAAGCTGTTATGACTATGGGTGTGGATGGGTGTGTGTGGACACATTACTGAAATGTTGGTTATATAGCAACACACATCCTGTGCAAGTGAGGGGGAATTTATCATTTAATGCACGGGCCATCTGCGCAACATAGAAGGAAGGAAGAAAACTCTTTAAAAAGTTTTGTGGTGGTATTATGGGACAGTCGTGGTAGCACTAAAATCACGCTACATTTCTAACAAATTATGGTATGACCTGATTAGCATCATAAACGTTTGTGTTTTCATGGAATTCTCATCATACTGCACTATGTAAAGATTGTTTTACCATAGTATTATACCAATTAACTCTTGTATGGCGTTTATATTTTTGTTAGCCAATGTTTGTGGGTGGACCAGAGTTTTCAAAGATTTTTCAGTTTTGACAATACTTTCAATTTGCTTTAATTTTTATTGTTCATGTTAATTTTTGTTAATTTTAGTCATTTTTAGCAACTTTGTTTTTGTTATTTAATTATTTTATGTTGCTATATGCATTTTATTTATTTTAGTTCAGCTTTAATTTATTTTAATTTAATAATTTTAGTGCCTTATAACTTATTTGGGTTTACAGTTGTACTAAGGCAACATTTGTCATTTTGTTAGTTTAAGTTTTTCTAATAATATTTTGAGGCAATATTTTTTTGTTTTATTGTAATATAGTTTTAGTAAATTAATAACTTTGGGTGTACCCAAACTATTTTTTAAAACAATAAAGCCAAATAATGTAAAGAAAGTTTGCAGATGTTTACTTAAAGGTATAGTTAGTTCACACAAAACCAATGCAAGTCAATGGGTACTGCTGTTGTTCAGTTACCAACAACATAGATTTTTTTGGGTTAACTGTTCTTTTAAACGCAACAAAGACAGCATAGATGGTTGATTGTCATTCAGGAAAATCACATTTAGGAATATAATGTCTGAGGTTGACCAAATAAATACTTGTATAATTTTTACATTGTTTTAGAACATTGAAAACTTCTCCCACAGACCATACAAGGATCAAGAGTTGTTCATCTCATTGAATGCCGTCAATTTTAACACATTTAGTTTTTTATGTGTGACCGCTTTCAGTGCTAAGATTTTGTGATTTCTCTCCGAGACTCTTTGTGTATGTGAATTCTAACAGATCTTCTCTACAGTAGCTTTCACTTCTGTGGAAAATTTCCCACTGTTGTAGTCGTGTGTATTTGCGATCTATACTGTCTGTAATGCTAATGTTAGCAGCAGTTCTCCACTCTCCGCCAAAGTCGGTGGTAACTGTGAGTTTGTTGTCGGATAACAAAAGGCCCAGGTGCTGTACAGCAGGAAGTGTCAATGCACTCATCAGAGGTGAAGAGAGGGGTGTTGTTAAGAAATTTAACATGTTGTTAAGGACACGTCAAACCAGTCCTTTTATCTAAACTGACATCCTAGTTAGGCCTGTGAGGCCGATATGATGTGCAGGCATGTTTATAGCGCGATTAAAGGGGATTGGGATCTTTAATACATTTTTTAGTATTTCTTTTTTACTAAGGCACCATGGTCTGTAATTGAGTTCAATCTTTTCTGAAACTAAGGAGCTTGTAATAGTATTTTTTTGCAAGAAATCAACATGTTTTATTGTCAAAGCATTAGACATAAAACAAGAAACATACAGAAAAACAAGAATTAGGGGGAAATGTAATATAAATTGCTAAACAAAGGATAAAATAGTAAAATATTTAAATATAAAAATTCACTTATAAATATAAACAATTGAATCTGGCATGAGGCTTGAGATATTATGAAAGTGTTTTTCTCTCCCATCTTATATCACAGTGAAGAAGAAACGTTTTTCTGTCTCATCCTCACAAGTTTCACAATCACCACAGACTTGTCCTTCCTTTGGATGTTTGTCAGTGTCTGCCTTTCTCTATTGATAGACTGTGGTCTGTGTTATTCTTTCCCTCTCTCCCGCTCTCTCTCTCTCTCTCTCTCTCTCTCTCTCTCTCTCTCTCTCTCTCTCTCTCTCTCTCTCTGAAAATTCAAGATTGAAAGAATCTTTATTGGCATGATAAAACAAATTTGTACATTGCCAAAGCACAGACCAATTAAATATAAACACTCACGAATACAGAGTAAGATAAAAAATAAGATAAAACTATGTAAGTATCTATATACATACATCTTCAATATAAACAGAAAAAGACCAAAGTATTGGTGAAAGTTCTCAGTGAGGGTGACAGGATCCTGTCATAGTGTCAGTTTGTGTGTGTTTTGTCAGTGTTTTGTTTTGTTGTGCTGGATGTTCTTTTGTCGTGGCAGGACAAAAGAACATCCAGCAATCTCTCTAGCTCTCTCTCTCTCTCTCTCTCTCTCATTCTGGATCAGGGGGATACAGTTGATATAGCAGACACCTGACACAAAGAATCCACATCAGGAGAGGAGAGGACAGGTTGCTGGAGATGAGCAGGGAGGTGTCACTCACACAGGGGTAACAACAGAACTGGTGAGGGGAGGGGGGAATAGTGGGGTATAATAGAACCTCCCCACAGGGGTCCAATCATTGATCCTTAGGAGGCGTACAAAGTAATGACAGGTACTTGATACTTTA
This sequence comes from Triplophysa siluroides, assembly GCA_006030095.1. Taxonomy (NCBI): domain Eukaryota; kingdom Metazoa; phylum Chordata; class Actinopteri; order Cypriniformes; family Nemacheilidae; genus Triplophysa; species Triplophysa siluroides. Next base: position 2,579,162 of record VCII01000139.1, on the reverse strand, counting down.
TCAAGAGATGCAGTATAAAATGTAAAATGAATGGAACAAGAATTCTGTGTGTAAAGGATTTGGTAACCTTTACATTAAATGCACAGTTTAATTCAGATACACTGCTACACAGATGCATGCAGATGTACGGGTGCCACTGTCCAAACCTAATGCTGTATCTAACATGCTGCATTGTGTCATACACAAAAATTGGACATGGTGCAGAGGTCTTAAATAGGAAAGATGCCTTAGGTTTACATTTATCCCGTTCCACACCACAATGGCTGACTTTTGCTATCCAGCAGTGGCCAGTGAAAAGCACGTGCTCACAGGAGCTCAAACCTTTTCATTGTAATCCACGGAGAGGGCTCCTCTCTGTCTGATAGGCTTCTCTGAGGGGATCAAATCTTTTCACAAAAGATACAATTAAGTATTGTGCAATAGTCCATAATTACGTTGGTGTTGGATAATTTGAATCTGCTTGGAGGAACAGTTCACCCTTAAGTTGTTCGAAATCTGTTTACATTTCCTTGTTCCGATGAACATGGAGAAAGATATTTGGAAAATGCTTGTAATCAAACAGTTCTTGGTCACCATTGACTATCATTGTAGCGAAAAAATGCTTTATACATTTCTTAGTTATTTGTTTGAAGATATTGTGATGAATGTAGGCCAGCAAACAGTTCTAGGGCACTTTTGACTACCATTGTAATTTTTTCTACTATGGTAGTCAATGGTGACCAAGAACTGTTTGGTTATAAGCATTTTCCAAATATCTTTCATTGTGTTCATCGGAACAAGGAAATGTATACAGATTAGGAACAACTCAAGGGTGAGTAAATTATGACAGTTTTTATTACTTTTTTCGTTAGTTTTCATGAGTTTTCATTCTTGGGTGAACTATCCCTTCAAGGAGTAAACACAGGCACACCGAGATACAAATAATTAATAATAATTTAGTTTAATAAGTTAATAAACTGTTAATAAAGTTTTAAGCTCAGATATGTAATCTCAACTAACTACATTATGGTTTCCTCAATTTGTGTATCAAAACAATAACCAGCATTTACATATTGTACAATTGATGTTTGATCCGTTGTATCTTTGCATATAAGCAATTAGCATTAAGATCATCCGAGCTGTTCTTTTACACATGCAGATGCTGTTGTTATTGTCATTTTCATCGTTGATAAGGGATCAGTATCAAAACAAATGTTTTGTCAGGCTACTCAACCACTTTTCCCATAAAACTTCCTAGGATTCTCCCGAGATCTTTTGATAGCTCCATTCTTCCGCGTTGTTTACCTCACTCACAACAGCGTTAGCATCTCAACAGCCATTGGAAATTCTTTAACCTGCTCCTTTTCCCCCTCCACTTTGACAAAGGATGAGAGATTGTTTTTTTCTCATTGAAATGTAAACACTCAAACATTTTTTTCTGTATTTGCATTTGCATTTTTGTCTGCATGTCAACACACCTCAGCGGGCCGAGGATTTGAGGAGAGAAAACTGCGGAGGGTGGGGGTGCTCTTGTTGGTGTCTGAATCACAATGGCCCACAAAACACACACACACACGCTCTAAGGAATGTGCCCTAGGCTTGTACAGTATTGTGTCCTGGAAGCTCAGCAGGACAGTACCACACTCAGTACAAGAGTAAAATAGATTGGGCTTTGCCAGCTTACAACATCCGAGAGTGCTGGGATGTTTACTCCCTTGTTTGGTGGGCACACGACGTTGGCGTACGCTTTGTGGTATGCTCTTCTGTGTTTAAGAAAGTGTGCACTGATTTAAAGGAACAGTTTGTCCCAAAAATAAACATTCTGTCATCATTTTGTAAACACAGAGAGAAGAACTTGAAATGGTTGGGGCCTGGAGCTTATAGGCTTCAAAAAGGAAGTCCATAAAAAAACAAAAATGTTCTGTAAACACATTTTTTTTTAACACTTTATTTTACAGTGCCCTTGTTACATATGTTACATGTATTTACTATAAATTATACATAATTACATGTAACTAACCCTAAACCAAACACTAAGCACATGTAGTGGATTTTTATTACTCGGTACTTAAATGTATAATTACACTGCAACACGGGCACTGTAAAATAAAGTGTAACCAAAATAAAAAAATTCCTGTAAAATTATAGGATATATTTTCAATTGTTTTCCCTGTTTTTCTTGTAAAATTGTTGTCTTTTCCTTTAATTTTATAGCTTTTGACCATATTTCAAAAATAAACTGTAAAAAAAGGTTAAAGTAATAAACTTTAAACAGTAACGTTTCAGGGTTTTTAACATTTTACGTGGAAAATCTGTAATAAAAACTAACAGTGTACCATACAGTTTTTTTGACAGTGTACCATAAAGCTTTGCTGTGAATTTGTTCCTCACACAAAGCTATCGCATGCCTTCAGAAACCTTGGAATACACCAATTTTATGGGGTACTTTTATGATTAAAAATGTATTGTTCCCAAACAATGTAACTGCATATAAAAAGTGAACAAAAGTCTATATGTTTTTGGAGATATATTGTAGGTAACATATTTTAGAAGCTACTTTTATAATCTGTACTGTACATGCACAAAAGCATGTGTTAAAGGGTTAGTTCGCCCCAAAAAATTAACTTCTGTCATGAATTACTCACTCTCTAGTTGTTCCAAACCTGTATACCTTTCTTTGTTTGAACACAGAGAAAGATATTTGGAGGAATTCTGTCCTCTTTTCATTTTAAACCTGTATGACTTTCTTTCTTCTGCAGAACACAAAAAAAGATATTTAGAAAACGGTTGGTAACAAAAAACGGCACAGCCCCCCATTCACTTCTATTGTAACCAATGCAAGTGAATGGGGTATCGTTAACAGCATTCTTCAAAATACATCTTTTGTGTTCTGCGGAAGAAAGAAAGTCATACAGGTTGGAAATGACAAGAGGGTGAGCAAATGATGACAGAATTCATTTTGAAGGTGAACTACTCCTTTAAGGTAAAACAAACATGGGAGCTCAAAACAAAGATATTTACAAAAATGCTTTCTTCCTGTAGTTAATCTGAGTGTTTTATTAGCAGCATAAGATAGCAGGTTCGATCCAAGGGAGCGCACATACTAATAAAATGTATCGCTTGAATGAACTAGTTGCTTAAAATGCATAAGTTAAATGGCAAACACAAATCAGCAGATATTGAAAACCGCTGTTTTCCTCGCTGCTGCTTGCTCGAGGTGTGGCAGCATAGGATGATGGATCAGTAATCATTGATGTTGTAAAATATTGCTGTGGTTAAACATAAAGTAACATTGTTTTGCCAATTTAAGGAACGAAATGCATGATATGCCTCAATTGTTTTCACCCTGACTGCTCTGTTTTGAGAAATTGAGGGGAATGGTCAAAGGTTATCTGTGTGACACACATTAAGATATGATCAGAGACAGTCGGTTGCGGCTACACATTCACGCACGTATACTTCTGGGTCAACAAAGCTATTTATATTGACGTGATTGACAGCATTTGCAGCATTGCCACAGCATAAACAGTACCAGTCAAAACAGACAATAGCGGAAATAAACATGTATGGAATGATGAAGAATCTAAAAAATATATGGTATATACAAAATCTATACAAAAGTCACTGACAGCACAGTGTGCTGACCACTGACTACTGTACGACACGCTGATCTGTGTATCTCTCTTTTCCTCTCCTGGAATGACTTCATATTTTGTCACGTTTCTTTCTTTCTCATTGCTTCTTCAAAATGGCAATATTGCAAAACACAAACAAACGCTAAGTTTCTGAGACTCATATTTGCGTGATGGTCTCTGTCAGACACCCTCGTCATTTAGTTCAGCCCTGAGGACTCGATCGTCTAGTCTACTTTTACTGCTCCCGCTGCCAGGAGCCGAAAAGAGAGCGAAAAGGTTGAGACCAGCCAAGAACCTTTAATTGTGGAGGTTTGCAGGTTTCAGTTCTAAATAGATGTGAGAGAAATATGAGAGCCATAAACTGGGGAATGGGTTGAGGGGGCTGTAATGATGGAGTGATGTTGAGTACAGAGGAAAAAAGCTGTGAGGTATTATAAGCGTAGGACGAGTATCAGGACAAAATATATTTCATAAAACAAAGACAGCCTGTGGCTTGTGAATTATACACATGAGAACAAGGCTTTTTGTACCGGTCCTGAGAGTTTGTGTTATTTAATGTGTTCTGTTGACGGTGTTTTTGTGACTTAAAGTGACAGTTCACCCAAAATGAAAATTCTGTCATCATTTACTCCCCTGTTTGTCATTTCAAACATGTTTGACTTTCTTTTTTCTGCAAAACACAAGAGAAGGCATTTTGAAGAATGTTGTTAGCTGGCCCCCATTCATTTGTGTCCAAACAATAGAAGTGAATGGGGGCCAGTACTTACCAACTTTCTTCAAAATATCTTCTTTTGTGTTCTGCGGAAGAAAGAAAGTCATACAGGTTTGAAATGACAAGAGGGTGAGTAAATGATGACAGAAGTTTAATTTTTGTAAATTATTTGTAAAAAACAACAACAACATGAAATATTATAAAATATTAAAATTATTAAAGATATGGCGTGGATTAGAGTTAGTCTGTAGTACTTATAATTTAGTCTATACTATGTGCACACGTTTGCGTGCGTTCGTAATTACATGTCTGTGATATTCTTGTGAGTTACGTTTGCGTATCCCATGTTTTCATCTGTACATGTGGATGTATGTTTGACTACATCAGAATAACACTCATTACTGTCTGCTGTGTGTGCATGAGAGGGTGTCTGGAAGAAGTTCTCTTTTCAGACATAAAAGAGACGGTGCAGACACTGTTAGGACTCAGGAGGCCTCCCCTTACTGTGAGACACAAATCAGCCGCGGCACATTATGTTAAAACCGCACAAGAGATGTTAGCTGAAATGCCTGCTGTGGGCATGCATATTTATGATTCATTTGTCAACGTCGGATGCAGGCTTTCCAAGGACCGACATCCTTTGGTGTGTCCTTTTTGCTAATGTAAACAGATTGAAACGTTAAAAAGTGCAGTGCACTTGGCCACCTCCGAAACATTGTGGTTCACGGTGAGCCGTGAACACGTTGAGAACAACATTGACCCTCTTCAAAATATATTTCGTAAGTATAAATGAAATGATAAATTATTAGCGGTAAATATAATATAATTTTAAGATCTGTATTTGTGATTAATAATTTGTTTGATTTCTACAGAATAACATCTAATTTGTGTTATGTAATGTACACATGCACTCTTAAAAATTAAGGTGCTTAAAAGGTTCTTCACAGCGATGCCATAGAACAACCCTTTTTGGTTCCACCACTCAAAGGTTCTTTCAAGAACCATCTCTTTCTTGCCTTTTTATAATCTGAAGATCCTATTTTTGTGAAACAGAAAGGTTCTTCGGATGTCAAAGGTTCTTTATGAAACCATCTAGAAACAAGCTTCCATATTCCATACAGACTCGAGCTGTATTCTCCAGCGAGGTTAAAATCACAACCATGTTTCAAATCTTAATCTCAATTTCCACAGGATTGGCCGTAATGAAAGAAAGAGGCCTACAGCTACACAAGAACACATAACGGTAGACTGAAGGTCTCCATTAGTCAATCTATCTTCTCCGTTTTGCGTAATTGCAGGGCACATCCTTGCTCCTCCTGGGTCTTTGTGTTTACTTCTGAGCTACTGAGGCAAATTAAACCCCACTGAGTGTGTTTTCCCAGATCTCAGCCTGGGTCATTTGCATTTGTCAAGCCTTCCAAGTATTGCGTCTACATTTTTTTCTTTAACGGTTTAGTCATCGCATGGGTGGCAGAGGCTGCAAACAGAGTTAGATCAGTGATGAGGGGCTTTCATGTTGATGAATAAAAAAGAATGTGAGAAAAGCTTTATTGTGGCACGGAAAAGGGACTTAGTCTATGTGCCAAGGATCGAAAAGAGTGGGGTGTTGTAGTGGTGCGGTAGGTGCAGTTCTAGGTGGTCTGTCCAGGGAAAAATCCATTTTTGGAGAGAAGAAATTCTTTATGGCTGTGGTTAGAAGATACAATCCCTGTTGCAGACTAGGGACATGAGGGTGATGATGTATATGTGGCAACCTGGGGCTAGTTGTCACAGAGGGACAAGTCTATTGGGGCATGTTGTCACAAAAGGTCAACAGAGAGTCACAGCTTGGGCACAATCAGTTTGATGCAATTAAGTGATTTTAGTGCAAATGTCACTATATTTTTTTTGTTAAAAATGATGTTTATTTGGAGGACTGTTAAGCACATAATCATTGCTATCATTATTTTTAATTGGATAGCACAAAGCAAATAATTTCTTAAACCAGTCTGAATCAATTACCTCAGAAGGACTAACTTACAAACCAATTTCTTATCTTATTTATTCACAATACTGATACTGTTTCTTTCCAGGGCAGTGTTGTATACCTCAATGATGTTGCGTGTGACGTCTTGATGAGCAATCCATTATTTTAATACTTTGTGCTCTTTTGTACAAGGAAAGACTCTCATATATTGAGAAGCTTGTGCAGGAAGGGGGTGTCAGTGGCAGAAGAGACTCCACAGACTTTAGGGATGACTCATGATTCAGTTTATGTAAGAATTCAGACCAGACAAAATCATCTACTGCAGTCACGCTCAATGACTTCAACACATGTGGACCAGACGGACAGTTCTGCAGACAGACGTACCATTACAATTAAAACAAAGCACACACTGTCCATTCACACACTGTGGACAGGTTTAATAACACGCCACCATCCTTAAGATACACATATAAATATACTACAGGTTTATTGTGAATTTTGAATTGTGAAAATATGATCACCTGATTTGTTTATTATTGTGCATCTTATTGCATGTTATTAATGTTGCAAAATATGGCATTTGCTTTGCAAAGTAATATACATTTAAAGTATATTATTTCATTAAAAAAATTGTTTAATTTTCTGCAATAAATATTTTCAGTGCTGTGTTGAATGGAAACATTCTCCAATTAAAATTCTGAAGCAAAACTAGTTGAGAAATACTATCATATCCACTCAAAACAAATTAATACGGTTTATGAATAAAGCAGGTAGACATACAGACACATACAAAAATGTTGTGCCATTCACACTTTACTCAATAAATCATAACCGCCTCATATTTGAATAGGCTACTTTAACAATTACTTGCAATCCCTCTTCTATTTAACACAAGGGTGGCGCTGACGTCCGTCCACTGCTTGAGGTTTGTGTGTGTGTGTGACTGTCTGGATTCCCAAGGTCATTCTCTGAAAACGGTTTGCACGTGTATGACGGCGGAAGTGCGATGTGTGTAGGTGTGTAACAGAAAAGTGCACAGTCCCTGAATCTGAATCACTCCTCCACACACACACATGACTCTGCGATAACGTCATTTGACTTGAGCTGACTGTGTTGCAAACATCATCACTAGCATCATAACTAGGTTGTGATTTCCAAGGGCTTAATGAGGTCATTGTAAAATTGAAAATGCAATTGTGTAAAAAGATGTGGTTATGTATGAACGATTTCCTTGTAGCCCAGTTTTTATGTCATCTTTTTAAAGAGATAGTTCACCCAAAAATGAAACTTCTGTCGTCATTTGCTCACCCTCTTGTCACTTCAAACCTTTTATGACTTTCTTCCGCAGAACACAAGAGAAGATATTTTGAAGAAAGTTGGTAACCAAACAATACTGACCTCCATTCGCTTCTATTGAATGGACACAAAACCAATGAAAGTGAATGGCTGCCAGTTAGCTAACATCATTCTACAAAATATCTTCTTTTGTGTTCTGCGGAAAAATGAAAGTCATAGGGGTTGATCAGACAGAACGCACTATTCATGTTTGAAAACGCGAGGTGCGCCGCGCAACTCTTTTGGTTGATTCTTTGAAAAGAGCAGCACACAGTGGTTTTCTTATGTTGCTTGGTAACCCCCGAAACAGCTGTGTTGTCAGTCAAGGATTATAGCGCGAGCTCTCTAGTTACTGTTAACTGTCATATTATTAATACGATCATATTCTCCTTCATTATACGCCTATTTCACAAAATGGCAACAGAGACCGGAAGTAGGGGGAAACTTTTTCCGGCCGCACTGCTGCCAGAGACATTCATTCATTCAGCTTGTTTTCTCACAGGTATTCATTTTATTTACCGAAAACAAAGTAGCATATGTTGTCCGATTTATTCACGGTTTACTGGGGGATGTAAAAATAGGGAAAACAAACATTACAAAAACATTGTTTTTTGAGCGATTGATTTATTATCAAGGTCTGATATATGTTAGACAAATCAGCATAAAGGGAGCGCTACACGCCTAACTTCTTCTGGTCTCCGCAACTGTTCTGTGTAGTGAACGGAGCTAGATCATTGACCGGACAAGCGTTTACCCTACTTCCGGTTTGTACATGTCATGGTACAGTCTCGGGACGTTTCAAGCAATTGTACATTTTTGAAAGCCTCTACATGCATAAAATGGACTTGCGGTTGCCAGAATGCCATTATTCGAGCAGAGAAATTAGTCCGATGGCATTTATGGCTCAGGTGACTAGCTCAAAAAACACGTGCCGAGAACTAAGACAGCACTTTGAGACAGGAGCCAAAACAGTTCACATATCTCCGAGGGGTCAGCCAGGCATTTTCCATTGAGATGAAAAAGAATTCCAGCAGACCTCTATAACCTGTATCCTTTGAAATGCATTACACAGTCACCGGACAATGATTTACAGAAAGAAGTGAACAGGAAGGAAACACAGAGAGAAATAGAGAATGAAACAGGGAAACTGCTCTGTAAAATCGAATCACTATCTTTCAAAGCATGGTGTTCCCATAAACCAATTTAACTCGGCTGAGGAAAGTGTTTGAGAGAACCGGAAATGGTCGAGCGGACGTCACTCAGATGTTAAAGCTGCTGCTGCTACATCCACCTCACAGTCATTACAAAACCAGCTCTGTGCTCCATCAAAATTGATTTAATTTCTTTGCTTTATCTTTCAATTGCACGTGAGTCATAACTGAAGCAGTATATACTGAATCTTTCTGTCACTGGATTGAACATCCACCGAGATGAAAAAGACCAACATAAAGGAAAATAATACAACAAACAAGGAAGGGATTCTCCTGTACTGCGTACTTAACATAATGGCACAAGTAGCTGGTGTAGAAGCAGGAAGAAATAGACAGAGAACAGGAAAGAGATGATTGAGAGAGAAAGCAGTCAAACCATACTGTAATAAGTGGGTTATGAAAACATGCATTAGATGAACACAGAATATGAAAAAAGATGTTTAAGGTTCTTTATGGAACCAAAAGGTTCTTCTATGGCATCGAAGAACCTATTGAAGCACAGGTTTACCTTTTTGACAGGTAAAAGTAGGTCACAGGCGAGTATTAATAGACGAGTGTGTAAATGAAATAATAGAGCAGGTCAAAAAAAGTACATTTAAATTTCCATAGTAGGCTATATACTGGTTATTGTTGATTTATCACACACAGCAACAGTTTTGGTTTGCAGAAGCTCTGAGCACTTGTACAATCTACAAGAATAAACATTAAAAGTATAGTTCACCAAATAACGTAATTTCTGTCATCATTTATTCACCCTCATGTTGTTTGAAACCTGTATATGACTATTTTCTTATGGAACACAAAAATATATATCTTCAGAAACGTCTCAGTGGGTTTGTGTCCATATGCATGTCAGTGGGATACAGTGTTGTTTGGTTACAAACCTTCTTTAAAATATCTTCTTTTGTGTTCTGTAGAAAAAAGTAAGTCAGGTTTGAAATGACATGATAGTAAGTAAATGATGAAATAATTTAGACTTGGGTGAACTATAAATACAAGCAGTATGAATATTTCTTAACATAATGTGCCACTTAAAATTGGTTTATATAAAACAAATTAATGTTGGTTTATACAGTATAATTATTCAATATTTTAATTTCTAGGTCAGGTCACTGAAACAAAAAACCTGAAGTAAAAGTGCAGCATGGACAATAACACACGGAGCCAGAATTATATTGCCATTTACACAACACGACAATGCTACACACTGGAAAAACATCCACCAGCTTTATTTTTAACTCTGAAATTGCTGAGGGACTTGCACAGAACCCGTCTTTACCATTTCCACTATCGACACACACACACATACGCACACGCACACACAAACACACACACTGGAATGGTCAGGGTGAACTCCTGTGCCCTTGTACACAGTGCACTCTTTGTTAAATTGTAACTATGGCAACCATCTATGACTCTCAGGTGACTGAATCTTAAGCTGTTCGTATTTTCTTACGATCTGTATTTGATACAGAACCTTCTTCTCGTGTTTTGATAAATGACGCTCTTTCCATTCTCCATGTTCACATTGCTTTGTGCCCTTAATGTTTTTTGGCTTGCACAATAACTGCAAAGACTTGTTGACAACCAAGTTAAGAAAAATATGTATAAATCTAGTCTTTATATTGCAGGAGATTGTGTGTAGTGCACAGATAAAAACAGATGTTTGTATATATGAATACATTAGAATACTGCAACCAAGTGTTACTCACGTTGCATAAAGTAAACAAGAGCACAGGATCTCTTGTACATCCTCCAGCCATAATGTTCACTGCATTAGATTGATGGTTAAAGTCCCAGTGAAATAAAAAATGACAATGCCTATTTTTTCATGAAATTAGTTTATCAATGTGTGTCATTCTCTTTTAAAAATCGTGTTCCCTCATAATCTTTAGTCAAAATCTGCTTCGGTCCTGTAGTGACTATCCATCTTAAATGACGTATGTTAGACGGCTTGGGCGGGGCAACCGTTAACTCCACCCCTTCAACTGTCAGTCTGCTGCCAGGTCCATTTCAAAATGCAACGTCTTTTTTATACATTCAATCAAATCGCAGAGAAAGATGAAAGCCACGCCCACTATTTTTCTCATTCAAAATTCCATTTCACTGTGAAATGTGTCAAAATACGGGAGTTAAAACGATCGCAACTTCACGGGGACTTATAAATTCTCAGAAACACAAAATGACACAGCAGGGCACATCTAGATGAAGTCCAGGTCGGGAACATTTTGTCTTCTAACTGATTAACACACACCTCAAAGCTACAGTGGCTTTAAAATAGGCCCTACGTCACAAATCACATCTCTCTCTCTCTCTCTCAATTAAAGCTCCTAAATGTAGTAAATATTGAAGATATTTATACACAAAAGAAGATATTTTGAGAAATGTCTCAGAGGTTCTTTGTCCGTATATAATGCTTTCTTCTGCGGAACACAAAAGAAGATATTTTGAGAAATGTCTCAGTGGTTCTTTGTCCGTATATAATGCATGTCAATGGGGGGGCAATGTTGTTCGGTTACCAACCGTATTCAAAATATATTCTTTTGTAGTTCTGCAGACGAAAACCATACAGGTTTGGAATGATATAAGGGTGACTAAATGATGAATTTTTTGGGGGGTGAACTATCCCTTTAAAGGATAATCATCAGGATAAGGGATAAAGAAAAACCTCTTTTAGTTTCGTCTAAGCATTTCTCAGCTATTAAGTCTTCATTTTTATCGAATTAGGCTACTCTTTCAAATATTTTCCTGAGAAAATATGCAGTTTAGTCTTTTAGTTCTGTTAAACAAGACTTTTTCTGTGTGTGCTAGACAGACATTTCCATTAGTGGTTGGTTTGACTCTTTAAACACCTGTAGACCACCCTGCTGGAATTTCACACTGTGAAATGTTTTTGTTGTCCATCACGAATAAGGTCAGCTAACACAACACCAAAAGCCAGTACGACTGAACATCAAAATGCAAAGACACTTATTTAATTCCTGCAAATAGACTTATTTGTCATGCCCAAGCTGTTGTTATTCACTGCACAACACAACAATTCCACTACACTGCTTATTGGCGACCTACATCTACCGCAAATTTCAGGCACAGTAACTGTCAACAAATTTTCTTCAAATTAGTTCAGTTTTGTGATAGTTGTAAACAGTAGACCAAACTGCAGGAGAATAGCAAGTCTAAGCACTCAATGTCCCTTAGCGAACCCAAAACCGTTCATGACTAACTGTGGTTTCCCTTTTCAGTCTGCTCCCTTGAACAATCAGCGTCTGTGAGAAGGTACAGAACGTTAAATCGAGACCACATGTCCAACATCTGTCTGTGATTGACATGCAGGTTACCTTCTGCATTGTGCGTTTTTCATTCTGGCAGTGTAATGCATTAGCTAGACACTTGAAAGGAAACTATAAAGTTAGCTTTTTTATTTAAGACTGCAATTATTCCTTTTTTCAGCTACTTAGATTTAGATTTTCTTCTTAACGTTTTTCAATTTGGTTTGATCTTGGTCACACGGACCCTCATGGGACCAATTGAATGTTTAATAGAATAAAATCTTCATGTTTGGAAAGGAAACGTGGTTCAGCTCCAAGAGACCAGCATGAAAGAATGAAACACAACATGTCGTGCATGCATACTTCTGACTGAGATCCATTTAGTAAGATCCATTTTTATTCCAAATCATATGAGCTCTTTGCTCCATAACACCTGAAGGTCCAACAGTTTTTGCAGAATCTAAACCCACCTGATTTATATCATGGCAGTGATCAGATCCATGTCTAGCATAAGACATGAAGGTTTTAGCATTTATAAAACATTACACTTTGAGGATGTGCCCCTGCTGAAGAATCACCCACAGCGAGAGTTTATTTATACAGTATGATGGGAGAAAGACCATACTGCTGCACACCTTGGATATAAACGTATAAAAGGGGTTTTATATTTTCACCGCTCTGTGTAATACAAATACTTCTTGTTGTTGTTCCCCTTCAGCTGAAAATTATCCAAGAAGGCTAAAGCCCCTTTCACTGGAACAATTCCTCTGCCAAAAACATGCAGCTCGGCCCCACCACGACCTATCCTGTCCAATCCTGAACCAAAATTCACATCTGGGTCACATCAAAGCGACTGAACATGGAACTGGAAGACAGCCGGCCAATCACAGTGTTCCTCAAGCTCTTAACCACAACATCTACCTCATCTCTGTAAGACAAGGGTTTTCACAGCACAGGCCAAATATTGAGGACAATTTTAGGTTTCAATTTCATAATGTGGTTGTTTGTTCGTTTTAAAATAGAGTGAAAAGCTACATGATTAGTTGTACAAAGAACTGGCGTTTATATCAGAGGGAAGAAGACCAGAGTGGGCAAAACAATAATTACGAGCTATGTTTACAATATTGTTCGAAATGACTGCTCATTTCAATCCAGTTTTACTCAACACACAAGGGCACAATGTCTTCAGACTTCTTAATTGTTTACCTGTCTAACAAAAGCGATTCATTAAAAGTGAGCGGCTGCCAATCACACAGCGTGATAGTTTACCGTCTGGAACATTCTGTAACACAGGCTAACAGTGAACAGTCCGTCTCCATGGCCTCTGTGCCAAGAGGAAACCAACCAACCCTTCTGTCTTTTTTCACGAAAGAAGCCTTTTCTGACAAAAGATTAATTTTAGAGTGCTCATCGTGATGTTAATGTTTGGGTTCTCTCTTTGAGTCATTCTGAACAATCATTTAACATTTCCATCGCCATGGTGTTTGAGATTTAATTTCCACTTCCTGTCTGTTTTAATGTCACAATGAAATAATGTTTAATGCTCCAAACTGTAAGGATGTCATTAATCAGCACTGCGCTTTCTTAAATGGCACTTTATCATGGCATAATGTTAGATAACCAGCAGTGCGTCATTCCGATAAGCAGTTCAGAGCATCTGCTTTTAACATCACGGTTTCTAGCATTGCATGTCAGAGCGCACTCTGGTAAATCTACCATAACTGAATTAAATCTATTTATTAAATGCATATAAATCTGACCATTACATGTAAATAACATTAGCTAATAGCTACCATGAAATGCATTGTTTTTTTCTACGCTTCTATGTGATGACAAATTTGTCAATGATGAGTTTTAAAGAACTTCCAATCCATTTTTGTAGGTTTGACAAAAATATTCACCGGCTTAGTCTAGCATCCGTTTTTAATGCTTCTTTTATGTGGCACTGGCAAGCAGAACTTTCCTAAGCAAAAAGAGGGCACATTGTGAAAGGTCCTGGCCTATATGGTCATGTGTCAGAGTGTTTTGAACAGAGCTTCCATGTGCGCAAACGTGACCGATGGGCCTCTTTCCAGTTGTACCGTTGAGGTATGAGTTCTTCAGATGTCCTCATTTACAGCCTTTTTATCTGCCACTGTGATTCAAGTCAAGTTATTAATACTGTTGGATCACATCCCAAAAATGGGTCACCTCTATTCTGATAAGATTATGAACACGGAAAAAATAAATGCTATATTTATGAAGTATAGTATATCATGAAAGGTATTACATTTCAAAAGGGAGAAAAACAGTCCTAATTGTTATAAAAAAACAGTACATCTTCCAAATCCAAAATAGGAAAATTTCAACATCTTGACAGACAAGTTAATGTTTCAATTGAGGTGAATATATTCATGCCATTTCGCTGCAGTCCTGTCATTATGAGTCACCCTTTATTTGTCATTTGGTCCTACAAATATCAAACCAATGAAAAGTATTAAAAAGTGCTTGTCAACTGAAAACACAGTATCTAATAATTTACATAGTTTTTTCAATTCCTAAAAAACAGCAAACATGGACATTGTGTTTCAGAAGGACAGTGACGACTTCTGGATTACAAAACTAAAATCAGTAACGGGTCGGGTCAGTCGAAATTGGATGCCAAAGCAAAATCTGTTGACTCATCTAAGCACTAAGCACTGTCACAACTTGGTTTAATGACAACATAATGACTCCGACCATTGTCAATTCTGCCTGCATCACAACTTTAAATTCAAAAGTAATTTTATATGCAGCTTAACTAATTGTGACTGATTTTATTTGCATCTCTTATCTTGATGACACCAAAGGTATACTAGAGAAGGTTGACCTCTGACCATGTAAACTGCACTTCGTCTTATATTCTGTTAAAATCCCAGAAAGCTGCAGGCTCCTCCACTGATAAATCTAATTAGACCCTATCACGGCAAACCCAGATGAATAAATAAGATTCATTGCCTAAAGTAACTTCATTCTTTAAAAGGACTATCACCCCTGACTGTTGCGTTCCAAATAAACAACACCAAATGTGGGGTCTTTTTTTTATTGGTAACAGACAATACATGTACACAGCATAAATATGGTTTATAATAGAATATTCACCACTTATTTTAGAGGGTAACCAAACATGTAAAAAGGAATAACATCTTGTTGCTGAAGCCACGTTCACTAAATGCACGCGTACCAGAAGTAAGGCCATCAGTAGTATCTGTTAAAAAAAAAAAACATTCAGTTCAGGTCAAACATTTGGAAAACGAGCGTAGCCGGCATACACTTCTATTCATTTTTCATTGCGTGTGTCTTGCGACAGGATCCAGGCACAGAGAAATTACCTCTGACCCAGGTTTTAGCAAGGGGTCACTATACCCCCCTGTTATGGCCACTAGAGACACTGACAGCCTCCAGTGGGCAAGCATAGGAGGGAATCTCCCTGGGAAAGACACTTAACATCTTAAATTATCAACCACTCACCTAAACAAATGACTGCGGTCGACAGTCTTGCTTTACCTGTACAAAAGAATAGACGAATGAGATTAAAGGATCTAAAAATTTACAAATTAACATGGCTAAATAATAATGTGTCTCCCGACAGGATCCGAAGCAAGGAATAGTATGCCTGTACTTCAGGTTTTTGAGAGAATTCATCTACCCCCCGTGTTACTCATCTAAAACATAGCAGGTCTTACATGGGCGATAAAGGGGTCACATGACAAAACTAGAAACTAAAGTAATACCACTTACAAGTTAATGGTCAGAGAATGATTCTACAGTATGAGTGACTCATGACCCACATGAGAGTCTAGACTGAAAATAAAAACTAAAATTCACAAATATCCTTTACCTTTTTACTACTTGAAAGGATTACATTTTGCAGTCATCCACCAAGGCTGCCAGTCACTGAATGCACATGTCCCAATGGTAAACCGGTCAATAGAATCTGTTTAAAAAAAGGGAGATCTCATTTAGGCAAGGTTACACATGATTAAAGTGAGCACAGCCTGCGTAGGTTTCTATCCACATTTCATCATGTATGCGTGTGTCTTGCGACAGGATCCAGGCACAGAGATATTTCCTCTGACCCAGGTTTTAGCAAGGGGTCACTATACCCCCCTGTTATGGCCACTAGAGACACTGACAGCCTCCAGTGGGCAAAGCACAGGAGGGAATCTCCCTGGGAAAGACACTTAACATCTTAAATTATCAACCACTCACCTAAACAAATGACTGCATTCCACAGTTTTTCTTTACCTGCACAAAAGAATAGACGAATGAGATTAAAGATCTACATTTTTTTTTTACAAATTAACATGGCTAAATAATATGTGTCTCCCGACAGGATCCGAAGCAAGGAATAGTATGCCTGTACTTCAGGTTTTTGAGAGAATTCATCTACCCCCCGTGTTACTCATCTAAAACATAGCAGGTCTTACATGGGCGATAAAGGGGTCACATGACAAAACTAGAAACTAAAGTAATACCACTTACAAGTTAATGGTCAGAGAATGATTCTACAGTATGAGTGACTCATGACCCACATGAGAGTCTAGACTAAAAAAAAAAACTGAAATTCACAAATATCTTTACCGTTTTACTACTTGAAAGGATTACATTTTGCACAGTCATCCACCAAGGCACCACAATCATTGAATGGACATGTCCCAACGGCAAACCGGTCAATAGAATCTGTTTAAAAAAAGAGGGGGATCTCATTTAGGCAAAGTTACACAAAAGTTTCCATCCACATTTCATTCTGTATGCGTGTATCTTGCGACAGGATCCAGGCACAGAGAAATTACCTCTGGCCCAGGTTTTAGCAAGGGGTCACTATACCCCCCATCATGGCCACTAGAGACACTGACAGCCTCCAGTGGGCAAGCATAGGAGGGAATCTCCCTGAGATTTTAAATTACAAACCACTCACCTAAAAAAAGACTCCAGTCCTCAGTTTCTCTGCCCGTCATTACCTGCAAAAGAGGATAAACAGAAGAGAGGACTTTAAATTACATAAATAAACAAATGTCAAAACATTATAAAGATAATTATTTCTCCAGACAGGATTCGAAGCAAGGAATAATAAGCCTTCAGGTTTTAGAGAGAAAAACCCATTTCACTCAACAAAGACATAGATAAATGGGCTATAAAGGGGCCATTAAAGAAAATAGAAAATACTTGAAATCACTTACAAGGTGATGGTTAGAGGATGACTAGACTACAGTTTGACTCTGGCCTCAAGGCATAAACCACGTGGGAGTCTAAATATAAACGGAAAAAGAGCAGAATGCTTTAAGCTACATAAACACTTCAAAATCACTTAAAAAGCATTTATTAAAACTTTTCACTATGTCAGTCTCTTTCTGTCAGGATCTAACAGAAGCGCTTAACCTTATTTTAAGTTTCAGAGAATGCACATGGTTCTAATATAAACTCATTTTAAAATATATTGAGTTTCTTACCATCGTAATTGGGACATTATAGTAAGTGATTAGATTCACTTTAGCCAGGAGGTTCAGATGACCAACCTAAAACAATAAAAACAAAAAGATTTAAAACATCATACAGGCCACAGACTCGACACGTGCGGACAGGATGGGAAGTTACACAAGGCCTTTAATTTACACACTGCAGCATAAAACAAAATTACATAACTATGATTATGGTTTGATATAATACTACAAAAGCAATACCATTTTTATTAACATTACATCTTTTGTTTGTTTTGTACAACAATTCTGCACTTTCTTGGCATTCAATTTTTTTAAACGCTAAATAAACATAAGATTTTTACAAAATCACCTGCATTTACTACAACCGTCTGATTACTACAACCATAACCGAGACATGAAAGTAATTAATAAACGTGGAAATATTCTCACTCACCCAAACTCTTGCTGGTCCCGTTCATGCTTTCTGCTCCTCTGCAAAGGAAGGGAAGTGAATGAAATGAACACGTGTGATCGGTAAAAGGAATTCTGGGAAATTTAAAGAGACAGGTTCCTGCTTTGAAATGAACGATTGACTGGTAAAATAACGTGCAAATGATTTTAATAAATAATAATAATTAATGTATTATTTAGTTTACAGACTGCGTTGAAGCTACATCTTATTTTCAGGTAATGTCCGGCGAAATTGGCAATGCAATGATTATCTACAGGGACACATTTCAAACGAATGTGTTGCACTCTCTATTGGTGAATCAAGCTGTCAATCAACCTGAAAAGCGTTTCGTGTCGTAGGCACCAAATGCACCAGTCCCGGCTCAGTGGGCGGGGTTTGACCGCTAATCCAGGATGTAAGTGTGTCGTATAGTACGTGCAACTGGCAAAGATGTTTACAATAAATCGTTTCGTCATTTTATTTTTAGTTACAGTGACCATGAGCGAAACGACTTGATGAAAGCCGTGGACGTTTATATCTTGTTTTGATTGCACTGTGCACGAGCAGTGGGGATTGAATGGTCACTGATTGCTGTCCTCGGTGGGGATCGCAGCTTGGCCTGTCAGACTGCTCCTATTACAAGCATGTTTATTTCATAAAGATGACAACGAGAGGCACCTCATAAACTAAATGACTGTCAGAAATATCGCCTCCATTTGTAATATGGTGAGTATAAGTCTGAGTAGCGTGCTGGTTAGCTCTTACGTAACGACGATGATGATGATGATGATGATGATGTTGATGGGTTCATTTACAGTCAGGTGCATGACCTCATTTATTAGCTGATGTATGTATGAATCACCTTTATACAATAAAACATCTGCAATTACTAGAGTATTTACATGCTAGGCTAGAAAACTGAGCTTGAATGTCCAACTAAAATGTGCTGTGTTAAATGGAAAGACTAGCAATATTAGTGATGCCCCCTTGATGGACATATCTCGGTTTTAACCTTTGACGTGGAGTCTGAGCTGTTAACCTTTATAAAGGGAAATCTTATAAAGTGGTTCAAAGAACTGTGTTTTAAAGGCCTCTTAAGTCTTGATCAGAAATGTTAGACTTCTAAAAAGTCAAGATGGTATTGTATGTTCCGTATAAAAGTATACTTGAACATTTTATTTTGGGCTGCTGTAAAAACATATAATATATAAACATATAAACATAAAAATATATACACATTTCACACTTTTCCTAAAATGTGCATAATCCAGATAAAAAGTTTTAACATTTATGTTTGCTAATGACGTAATATCCGTCTGAAGGTTTTGAAATGGCTAATATCAGCATAAGACATTTGAGGAATATTTCAATCGATGTCTGAAATCTTCAATCATTATTAATTGTTGACCCCTCAGGTGGTGTGTCAGCAAGGACTAGATGTGGTCAGTACGATTAGTGAATTATTGCCGGCATGAGTGGGCTAAGGGCTTAACGTTTGACCGCTGTTTAGTCCAAGTTATATAACCGGTGGATAGATAGGGTTCATTTGTTAATGTGTGTGTTTGGAGCCACAATTCTGTAGTGGCTCATTGACCACGGGTTCAAGACAAGCTGATGAAATGTTGCTCTTTTATGTCTTACATGTACAGTCATGCTTAAATGACTGCAATTAGTGTGTATTTGGCGTGCACAGTTGCAAACCTGCATTTCAGTGCAAGAACATGCTTCTTTTACCTGTACTCTTGTTGTTGAACATGCATCTATTTCCTGCGCTTCTTTTTGGGAACATTTGTTCATTATCTGCGCTTCTGTATAAGAACATTCGTCTGTTTCGTCTGCTTTTTTTTGTTGAGAACGCGCATCTATTACCTGTGTTTAAGCTTGAGAACATATTCGATATAATTTTGTTTTAGGAAACGCCTCAGTCTTGCAACTACTGTCTGTCCACTTTCTCTGTGTTAAGCCTTTAGTTCTGTCTCAAACTCATATAGGGGATTGAATGTTACTCTGACGTGTATGTTTGTACTTATGTGAATGCCCATTTAACTGCTCCGGCAGATTTCTAAGCAAAAAAACATTCTCTTTGTGGACAAAGAGAAAATGACCCCTATTTAAAGTCAAACGTTGCCAAACGTATCTTGACATTGTTTTGACAACATAATTCCAAGCCGTTTTTCAAGTCCTTTGACCTCAGAGCATCTGATAGCTCTCATGAAGGAACGTGGATCATTACATGCCCGTTGTTCATTTTTATGGCCTAAATGTTCAGGTTAAGTCTATCGCACACAAAGCAGTATTTATATTGCAATGGGCAGTACAGGTCTATTAGTGCCAGATATAAAGGATACTGTGGATTCATATTTCCATGAGATAAAAAGGATGCTGTCTTACCCGGGTCAGTAACACTAGACTTGACTTTACAATGCGCTGATGCTGATTGCGACGATTTCTGTCTTTCAACTGTCAGTCAAGTTTTGACTCTGGTTTGCGTCTTTGATTTCTGTCTCAGATCTGGACTGATGTAATTGTGGCCTGCTTTTTGTTCATTCTTCAAAGATACTCAAGGTCTTATGTTCAGATGTAATAGGCAGACATTTACTGGCATTTTACAGTTCCATGACATTCTGGATTGACTTATGTTTTAAAAAGGGAAGGATTTCATTTGGGGATCTTTTTATTTTTTAAGACTTTTTCGACACGGTTTCAAAGCAACAACATAAACAAACAAACATTACTGTGTGCATGTGCACTTTTGTGGACCAAACTTAAAGCGGCAGTCCGTAGGATTGGCCTCTTTGTCGCCATCTCAGTTTGTAATTGCTACTGCAGGTGATGTGCGGAGGTATTTCTTTACGGGAGTTGTGTTTCGGCACTGCGTAGAGGAGTCTGATGTTTTGATTCGTGGCCTTTGACATTGGTGGTCACTGTACATCAGTAGAGCATAATAAACACAGAAAACATGGCAGACGATATAACACGAAACAAATAAGAACATAAACAGACACAAATAGAGCAAATAAAGCTGCCAACACTGCCGCTTTGACCGGGAGTCTCCAGTTTTGTTATTTCTCAATGAAACTCCCGTAACGCGAACCGGACAGAAGATCCCTGAACGCGGGTCTCAAATGCTGACAGGCACGGTCATAAATCATTATACACCATACAACTATATATACTTTATGCATGCCTTGTCATCATATCCGGGATATAAGTCCGTAAATTTAAATAAAATCACAGGCTTCACTTGTTCGTGCAAATTCGCGCCATATGAAATACAGATGTGGGGAGGTAATTTCTAAATCACACGAGGTCCCCGGATAGTACTAATCCCGGGCGGATAGGGCTTAAATTATTTATAATCGATCACATTCCCTGTTTCTTTGTAAACTGTCATCAGTTCGTTCCCCAGATGTCAACACTGCTTGGCGTTTAAAAGTAAAAGTACTAAACGGCGTTCACGATTTAATCAAATTAACAAAATCAAATTCAACAAATAGTTTATTTAATACAATTATTATGGAATAAAATATGGAAATAAATTAATGTTCATATAAATTGGTGAAATTGTAAATGGTTATATAAATATATTTCAACAAACACAGATCGGAAGTTAACTTTGGGCCTGGCACTTGCGTCTTATGAAACCGTCTATATAAAACATAATAGCATGCTAGCGATGTTTATCGTATGTCAAGCACTTGAATAAATAAGAGACAATGTACGTCCAGCTCGTTGTTATCACAGAATCAACCCAGACGGGGTGATCAGGACCTGACACGAAGCAGACTTAAAGTCAGAATAAAGTACTCCAGAGACCCGTGTAATAAAATCAGTTGGTTTGAATAAGTTCTCAATTTGAATCATTATGGCTGGCTGTTACGTAAAATCAACATTTTTACAGAGCACTTTTGATACATGTGGTTGATACCTTATGATCAACAAAGACACATACATGTTCACGTCAGTCACCCAATTCAGAAGTAGCAATCTAGAGGAAGCAGCTTGAGCGTACGACAGGCGTCGGGGGCTCTTCCTGCCGTAGATCTCCGTTACCCCTCCTCCTGTCACTCAATGAAACTTTCACTAAAACACTTGTTACTTTGGGACTGTGGGGTAAGATGATTCATGAATCAGATCATATATAGCTAGTCCATTTTGCAAAATGTCCTGTAAACAACAGCGGTGCAGAATCGCTTCCTGTTTCAATTTTTTTTCTTTATTTGTTTTTTGTTTGTCACACCAAATGCTAAATGCTTAAATTGTCTTAAGGTCGAAAATGTTTAATAAATATTTGTATTAAGGTGGCAGATAAAAAGTATTTATGCCTGCCTGGTAAATATATGAAACTTTCCAACCAATGGCAGGTTTGGGGACCCTGTTTTGGGACCTGTTCAAATGACTTGGTAAAAATATGACGTATTACAGCTTTGTGTGTGGCTGTGTGCTAGGGCACGATCATGAAATTAGGCTGATGATAAACTAAAAAATCAAAATAATTATGATTATGGCGATAATTGTCTGTTTTAAGGATTTGACAATATAACTATTAATGACATTTTATTTATCCAATGAAGGAAATATATATTTAAGAAATGTGAAAAATTTTGTAAATATCTAATATTATTTACAATAGAGTGACCTTAACAGAGAACACTTAAATATGAGGGTCTTGCAGTGTAGATGCAGCAAGTCTAGAAACAAAAATCAACCAAAAAATACATACAGAGCTAACACAAGTCAAATGACGGAAATATGTCATTTAAATGTAACAGTGAGTGCAGATCAAGGACAGTGGATGTAAAATGCAGCAGATCCTACAGATCAACCTTGTTTTCTAAGGATTTAGAATAATTGCGGTTATCTGAAATAACTGCGATGAGATGATTATTTAATAATTGTGACGTGTGTGTGCGCACACTACGTCTCAAAGGTGAACACTACGTCTCTGAAAGGATCAATATGTGACCCTGGACAACAAAACCAGTCTTATGGGTCAATTTTTCGAAATTGAGATTTGTACATAATCTGAAAGCTGAATAAAAAAGATGTAAATTGATGTGTGAGTTGTTAGAATAGGACAATATCTGGCTGAGATACATCTGTTTAAAACTCAGGAATCTGAGAGTGCAGAAAATCATAATATTGAGAAAATTGCCTTTGAAGTTGTTGATCATAGGAACTGTGGCAGGCCATCCACTCACAAAAAAAAAGTTTGTATATATTTAAGGTAGGATTTACAAAATAAGTTACAAAATATCTTCATGGAACTTGATCTTTACTTAATATCCTAATGATTTTTGGCATAAAAGAAAAATCTATAACTTTGACTCATACATTGTATTTTTGTCTTTTACTAAAAATGTTCCTGTGCTACTTAAGACTGGTTTCGTGATCCAGGGTCACATATTTTATTTTTATTGTGTTTAATTACAACTCTCTATCTGGCGTTTTCTCTTCACAGGGCACCAATGCCTCTGCTCTGGAGAAAGACATCGGTCCAGAGCAGTTTCCCATTAATGAACACTACTTTGGATTGGTCAACGTAAGTCCATTTCATATTGTACCATATCGACTCTTTACTCTTATGTTAAGATGGATGTGCCCATTTTTATGAACATGTTTTTTTTGTTACTTCAGGGAGCACCTCATGGATACTAACATAATAAACAGATGACGGTTCACGTCTCGTCTTTCCACATTGTTGTGAGAACCGAGTTGTTTATTTATAGTCCTCTGCAAAATACATTAGCATTTTATTTTTACTGGAGGGCAGGTCAGCTTGACTAAGCAGATTTTATTGCTGAATCCATTACCTCCAGATGATATGAATAATGAATAGTGTCCTGTTTAGTTTTGAGTAGCAGAGGAGCAAACATCACATGCGTAACAGAAGTTCAAAATTCACTGAATTGTCTGGAGATTCAGAGGAATTAGGTCACGATTATTAACATTTTTATTGCAACTTGTTTTGAGCCGAAGGAGAAGTATGCTGAGTGTAATAAGAATTGCAAGGGAATCTCACATCACAAAGCAAGAAGTTATTTTATGAGTGTCATTGCTTGGCGTTGGAATGGGGGCATACTATTTACACCATAAGTCCATCTTTGTGCCATATCTGCTACTTTTTGAAGATGAAAACATTTATTCTTCTATTAAATGGTGACTGATGAACAGCTGTGCCTTATAAAAAGAGATATTTTCTTTCATCTCTCAAATGCAATAAAGCTCCAAAGTCGAAACCAGTGTCAGGATAAAAGCTCAGAAAAAGGCCTTGGAAACCAAAACAATGTCCCACTGTCAAGACAACAGCAAGTGGTTTTGTTGTAGCCTGCATGGGTCACGTTTTTAAAAAGCATTAGATCCCACCATTATTTGATTTCAGCCCTTTGATTTCCTTTTAGCGCTGAGGAGTAAGTCTCTTTGGTATTCCTGTAGTTCCACATTTGGTCGGGATCTCTGCGTTTCACCCACGCTTGCTTCTTTATTGGCATGCGATGTTCCCGATTTTTATCTCTCATTTTCATAAATCAATTTTAATAGCGTCCCAAGTATCTTTTGTTGGTTTACAACTGATCCGCTTAACTGTAAATCTCTCTCCCTTTCTGCAGTTTGGAAACACGTGTTACTGTAACTCAGTGTTGCAGGCTCTGTATTTCTGCCGGCCGTTCAGAGAGAATGTGTTGGCGTATAAAGTCCAGCAGAAGAAGAAGGAAAACCTTCTCACGTGTCTGGCCGACCTCTTCCATAGCATCGCCACGCAGAAGAAAAAGGTTGGGGTGATCCCTCCTAAGAAGTTCATCTCACGTCTGCGGAAGGAGAATGGTGAGGGTACTTGGGGTTCAGCTGGTTAGCGGTGGCCAGTTACAGCAGTTTTTACAGTTAAACGATAGAAACCACACAATTATGTGGGCAAGAAAAGAAATGTATTTTTTTATTACAAACGTTCCGTGCCACACAAATGTACATTTTATTTATTTACTTTATGACTGAGGTCGTGTCAGGTTTGTATAGGCAATATTTTCTAGAGTTTTAAAGAGAAAGTTCTTTAATACTCTTCCAATCATCTCTTTTTGCGTTCAACAAAAATAATCAAATAATAGTAATAATATTGGGATAATAATCAATTCACATAGATTTCGCTAATTTATATGAATTGATTACTATCCCAAAATTATTACTATTATTTGATTATAACTACCAAATATTCTTCCTTTAATGTTGACTAAAGAAGGTAATATTGGTTTTGAATAACAAGTAAATGATAACAAACTTTGAACTTTTGAGTGAACCATCCCTTTAAGTTCATGGAAAATTGTGGAATGACATATTCCATGTTTTGTTGGCTGAAAGATTGATACTCTCTTACACAACAGTAAAACAATATTGATTTCAATATGAGTCAAATAAAAAAATGGCCATTTGTTTCCATCTAACTTGTCAGTCCACACAAAACTGCTAGACTGTCCTCGGCTAAGGTCTGAATGTTACACATATGTGCTGAAAACCTGTGGATAATGTCAAGTCTGTTAGTGTTCTTCATGTCTGTAATTGAGCAACTTCATGAAGGCAAAAGTTGATTGATGGTAAAGATTTTATCATGCTAGCATGAGCTCATAGTAATCTGGATGGACTATGTGAAAATGAGACAGTTATCCTCTGTGTCATATGCTGAATGAGAAGCAGGTGTAAGAGATCAGGTGTGTGTGTGTGTGTGTGTGTGTGTGTGTGTGTGTGCGTGCGTGCGTGCTTGTGTGACCGAGGGATCATATGTAGTATAAAAGGGGATTTGTTTCTCTGTCTCATTCCTGCAATGAATTAACAATACAGACCTCTATAAGAGAGCCTTCACTTTACCACACACTCGCACACAACTGAATGTATGATTTCACATGCTGTGTGTGACTACAGTTCCAAATAAGATACCTCTAGTAAACGACATTTTCTTCTTTACTTTGCAGAACATACGATTAATAATTATGACGAGTCATAAATATAATGGCTTCGCTATCATGTGAGTAGCTAATATTGCACTCTCCCTACAGACCTGTTTGATAACTACATGCAACAGGACGCCCATGAGTTCCTGAACTACCTGCTAAATACGGTGGCTGACATCCTGCAAGAAGAGAAGAAACAGGAGAAACAGAACGGACGGCTGAAGAACAATGGCACTGCCATCTCCACGGAAACCGAGCCAGAACCGAACAAGGCCGAGCCCACTTGGGTTTACGATATCTTCCAGGGCACGCTGACCAATGAGACACGCTGTCTCAACTGTGAGACGGTATGAGCTTTGTATGCGTGTTGTGTTTCATACCATGTTCCTCAAACACACCGTAAATATCAATTTTGTTGATATATTTCATTTCTTCAATATTAACACTTAATAATTAAGCGATGTATTATTTGTTTTAATGAACGCCTGTATATTCCGGATGGTCTTTTTTATTAGACACTGAACCGATCAGTTTACGCCAAAATGAAAATTCTCTCATCATTTACTCACCCTCGCGGCATTCCAAACCTGTATGATTTTCTTATTTCCGAAGAACACAAAAGAAGATATTTTGAAGAACGTTGGTCAACAAACAACATTCAACCCTATTGGCTTCCATTGTATGGACACCAAAGCACTGCGACATTTTCAAAACATCTTCTTTTGTGTTCTCCAGAAGAAAGATTTATATAGATGTTTTGACCCACATGAGGGTGAATAAATCATTATCGTTTTATGTAAGGTGAACTATCCCATTTAGGTGCAGGCAAAAAAAAAACTGGGTGGTTTGATGAGCATCTTTAATATTTGAACGAATAGCTTATCAATTTCCATATAGATAAGCTGAAAAAAGAATCTGAACTAAAACCAAAAAACGCATAGAATCGTGACACTCTGCATCATAATCAAATTGTGAGGGAAATGGAGATTCACATGTCTCTTATTGAAAGACACTATATCATATTCCACACAAGAGGACTTTGGTTTATGCATAATAAGAAGAAGATTGCTTACAGCAGGGGACAGATTTGTTGCGGTGGATTTTTTCATAATAACACACAGAAGGGTCTTATGAAACAGCATTCAGCCAATCATCGTCCACCTGAGGGAAGAAACCGCCGTATCATTTGGCCCACTTTTCAGTCATCTGTTGATTAACCTACTTTTTATACAATGTTAATGCTCCCTGCGGTCAGCTACTTGAGTGCTAACACACGCATTACACTCGCATGTCCTCACTCACATCTTTGTGTCATTGACGGTAAAAGCCCAGTCAGGTCAACAGAGTGCAACCCGTTCAAACCTCAAACAGTTAAAAGTGTCCGTAAGAAGGTGGTCATCTAGACGCCTGATAAACATCTGTGAAGAAATGAATTCCCGGTAACTGACCTTAGAAGACTGCCTCTTCAACTGGAATTGCAGGTCTGAAGAGGTTTGCGAACGGGGTGAAGAAGGGTTTGCTGTTTGCACTTCTGACAGGATCTGTCCTGAAAGGACCTACGCAGGTTTTCTCGTCTGCATGTAAAAAGCTTGTGAACTCGCATCCCCTTTTGTACAGGTCAGTAGCAAAGACGAAGACTTCTGGATTTGTCTGTAGATGTCGAGCAGAACACTTCAATAACACACTGTCTCAGGTACACACATTCGTACACAACCCATACTCCCCATCTTTAGTCCTTCAGATATGTTCTGCGTGCTTAATGTAGTCATTGTGTTTTTGTCTGATGGTTTTTTAGGGACTTCAGTAATACAGAGACCCTGTGCAGTGAGTATAAATACTACTGTGAGATGTGCTGTAGCAAACAAGAGGCACAGAAACGGTCAGTATGAGCAGATATCTCAAATGTAAACAAAGCGTTTAAGGGGGACGCTTCACCCGAAAAATATTCAAATCCTTCATTCAAATCCTGTATATGACTCTTTTATCTGTGAAACACAAAAGAAGATATTTTGAGAAATGTTCATACAATGGATGTCAATGGAGTCCCAAATTGTTTAGTCACCAACATTTTTCAGAATAACATCTGTTCTTGCATAAGAAAAAAACTACAAACAGATTAGGATTTTTTTATCCCTTTAAGTAAAAACTGAATCTAATTATGCATATACGGTCCCTGTGGCAGTGTACATGTGCTAAGTGTTTTCCTTTGACCTGTGTGCTCCTGTGTGTTGCAGCATGCGTGTGAAGAAGCTTCCTATGATTTTGGCGCTTCATTTAAAGCGGTTTAAGTACATGGAGCAGCTGCATCGCTACACTAAACTGAGCTATCGGGTGGTGTTTCCACTGGAGCTCCGCCTCTTCAACACCTCCGTAGATGCCGTCAACCTCGACCGCATGTACGACCTCGTCGCTGTGGTGGTCCACTGCGGCAGGTATGAGAACTGTCAAAGTACAACATGCCATTGAGGTGCATTATGTCAATATACAATATACAGTTGAGTGCAAAAGCAGCTTCAGTCTCAACACACTTTGGAGGGATCGATGAACACTACGATCAGGGTTGCCAGCTTTTTGTAAGAAAACCTGCCCAATGGACAATCAAGCTAGTCCAAAAAATAGCCCAAACGCCACAACTCAAAATCGCCACATTCATACATAAAATACATATTTTACAGTCACTGTTATGCATAGACACTTCAGTCAATGAAAAATTGTTGTATAGCATTAATCATTGACAGTATATTTACATAAATACAATGATCTTACCTTGAGATTTACAGCTGATGAACAAAATCCTATTGGATATGTGCCTTTCCTTTTTAGAACTATTTGAATGAACTATTTACCTTTTTATTGTCCAATTCAGTAATATTATTATTAGGATATACATTTGTTAGGGTAAATTAGTTCAATACACACATTTAGGTTAACTACATTTATGAATATGTCAAATTTCCACCAGCAAAATAAAAAACAACCGGCGGAAGCAGTTTAAAAGTAACCCGCAGAGGTGGCAACCCTGACTACGTGTGAAGAAATAAGATTGAGTGCATTATGGGAAATTCTTATTTTCTTTTTAAAAACAACAATGAATGATATTTTATTTTAACTTCTGTACTGAGATTTTTATTTGTGAGCCTAGCATAATGTTAGGAATTAACATAGATTTGATTGGATCATGAAGTTAAACATGGGAAGCTATAATATTATTTGTTAAAATTAACATTTGATTTCCATGAAAGAATATTGTTGCTGTGCTTTCAAACCTTGCACGTCCAAGTTTGCTGTTTTTCAGGAAATGGATACTGTGTTGTCAAAGTAGTTTTTAATACTTCATTGTGTTAGTTGTTTGCAAAACCCGGTGACAAACATAAAGGGTGACTAATAATAATGATTTATGGCAAAAAAAAATGTTTTCACAAAATATGAAGGTACGAGGTTTCAGAAGGACAGCAGCGATATATACTCATAAATTGTAAAATATAAAATGTTATCTTTAAAAACGAATCTGGAGTTTTATGAATGCTGAAACTTTTACAGCCTCTGACATTTTGTGACCATGTCTGTATGTGTTTGTATTAGTGGGCCAAACAGAGGGCATTACATCACCATTGTCAAGAGTCATGGCTTCTGGTTGCTATTTGATGATGACATCGTGGAGGTATGCACCTTAATGTTAGACACCGTCTAAACTTTCCTGCACACAGACAATATCGTTTCCCTCACCATTTCTTATTCTACCCATCCTAGAAAATTGATGCACAGGCAATAGAAGAGTTCTACGGTTTGACCTCTGACATCTCCAAGAACTCTGAGTCAGGATACATCCTGTTCTATCAATCCAGAGAATGAAGGAACCAAGCGGGAAATCGATTAAATGAGGAAAAAAAGAGCATCAAAAGGAAAGGGGCATACATGACAAATTCCTTTCTCATATCCCTTCTCCTTTACTCATCTCACACTCAGGGTCTCCAGCTTATACTGGGTGCCAAAGGCCCTCTGTAATTCGCCAATATGACATTTCCCAGAATTCCCCTTTCCTGTTGCATTCTGGGAAATATACATTTTTGAACCTGACCCCACGTCAGTCACCTGCATCTGGAAGGCACTTTATAAACAAAAACGACAATAACACAAAAGTAACACGTAACCACAATATTTAACTACAGCACTCGTCGAAACTTGAAGGAATTAAACGCTACAACAGGAGCAAGGCAAAAGCGCTCCTAACAGACTTGGTACAAGAATCGCTATTTCAGATCATTCAGTGCCCAGGAAAGTGCCTCTCATCCTGGGTACACGAAACAAAGGAAGATGGTTTCTTTCTGGATCCCTGGCTTAGGGCCAGAGATCAGAGACCCGGTTTAGAATCACCATGTTTCTGTGACGCACATCCTTCAGTTTTCTAATTTAGTGACAGTCTTACAAAGACTCTGAAACAGCTTCAGTAGCTGACACATCTTTATCAGCCGATGGGCTGTATGCACTGTGTGCTTGGTTTGGATTTAAGTATGTTGTGGGAGTTGTTGACTGGGAGCGCGTTATGTGAGTGAATGTTTAGCGAGTGTATTTGTTTTGCAGAGATTCAAAAGTATGTGTGTGTGAGCGTTTGGACAGCAAACGCAGAATGCTGCTCTCCAATGACTTCACAAAGAAATAGACCGTGCAACCAATTAGAGAGTTCGAAGTGACTGAAGTTTTTTGCCTCACATCTTTTCAAAGAAGAGTCCTATTGAAGGCTTGTTCTCTTCCGGTAACAATGAAAAAGCTCATTGTTGTCCAAATGCTGCTTCTGTCTCCTACAGGCTTTCATTCTTATCTAACACTGTTGTTATCTAACTTCCATTGTAGGTAATGGCCTTACATTGAAGTGTGCTTTAGTAACCCCGCAGTTGGCTCTGGTTGAGGTTTTTCTTGTTTAGTCTAGCTCTGTTCTTGTCTTGCGTGCGGAATCTGCCAATAGCCAAACTGGCTTCCCAGCCTGCTTCAATTGGGTTTAGTTATAGATGATGTCATTTAGTTGACAGCTTCAGTTCAAGTTCATGATCCTTGATAAATAAGAATACAGTAGAATTAAATTATTACTTTTGTTGAAACCTAGTGTATGTACATTTTTGTGTTGGTTGGCCGGATGTCTGTTCAGATCATTTAATAGAAACAATGTTCGTTTTTATTTTTACATTACTAATATTTTGTATACATCTCTATAGAATAGTTTAGAGGAATAGTTCACCCAAAAACAAAACTTGTCACATGACTTTCATTCTTCAGTTGAACACA
Organism: Triplophysa siluroides; assembly: GCA_006030095.1. Taxonomy (NCBI): domain Eukaryota; kingdom Metazoa; phylum Chordata; class Actinopteri; order Cypriniformes; family Nemacheilidae; genus Triplophysa; species Triplophysa siluroides. Next base: position 2,547,946 of record VCII01000139.1, on the reverse strand, counting down.
AACAAATAATTGTATATTTTAATGCCATCATGTGATCTTAAAAGGTGGTCAAAATGGTCCATCATCTCTCAATCCTTAATAAAATGATGATAAATGAAAATTCTGTCATCATTTACTTGCCCTCAAATGGTTCAAAAACGGTAAAAAAGTATTTGTTTTGTTGAACACAAAGAATGATATTTTCAAAAATGTGAAAAGCTAATCAGTTCTGGGGCACCATTGACTACCATAGCAGCAGTTAATAGTTCCCTAGGACCATTTTGTTACAAACATTCTTCCAAATGTCTTTCTTTGTTTAATCGGAACAAAGACATTTACACAGAATCTTAATTTTTGGGTGAACTATCCCTTTAAAGTAATCCAAATATCTGTAGTTGGTTAATAAATGTCTTCTGATATGTTTGTAAGAGAAAATTAGGAACATTTTGTTTAGGGAAGCGGGTTGTTTAGCGAAATTGCAAAATGTAAACAAATATTTCGGCAGATTTTCGATGACTGGTCATGAGATGGGAGAACCAATGAGATTTAAAGTTACAGTATCAATGTGCTGCCATATTTGTATTACTATAAAATTCTTTTTTTTAACTAAAGAAAGTCTTTTATGTATATCTGGGATGAAATGAGGGCGAGTCAACGATGAAAAAAACAAAATTTGGGGGGTGAACTATTCCTTTAACCTGACATCAGATTTTGTCATTGCTTTATTAGGAGAGACTTGAAATGGAAGAGCAGGAGGCATGACATTACCGTAATGCAGACAGTAAACCCAAGCTTTGGATTTCATCACAGGATACGCTAAAACATGACTGTTGAGATAAGAATGCGAACAATTATTTAAACATTGCGATAGGGATGGCTTTTACTATTTAAGAGTATTTTATTGTCAGGAGGAACTATGAAGAATTTGATTCGAGGAGACGGGTCTTCAGCCTGATAAGAAGGGAAAAGCTCTTTAAGGTGCAATACAGGGAAACAATGAACATTCCGCACTATGATGGTCTTATTTTAATTGTATTCATTTTTTATACACTAACAACCAATTTGTTTATGTTTGAGGAATTGGAGGTATGTACCAATTTCATCTCGAAGAAATAAAATGGTTTACCAGAAACACTCTGAGGAAATCTATTCACGATACATTCAGCATTCAGATATTTCAGCAGGGTAAAATAAAAGACTAATAAGAGACTGGTAACCGTTTGAGGATGTACGGGCATCTGTAGAGCTCATTTTAGATCTGTAGTACCGATGACTTCACATTCATCAAGCACATTGTTTATCATATCAAATCTGTAACTATGTTACTGAACTACTACTTGCAATATAGTGTATGAACACTGTGTAACAACAACACAATGTAAGACCGACTATGCAGTGTTAAAGTTATTTGTTCTGAAGCTAAACAGATGCTGACTACGTTTGGGTGGTAGTTCTTTCATTTGCGTTGTTTTGCTTCTTTTTTTAAGTGGCCGGGTAGAGGAAGTTTGTGGGTGTGTTTGTGTGTTTTATTTGTTCTACGACCACGTTTCACTCCCCTTGCTCATATTTTTGTGAAGTTCTGTTGATATGCAAGTTTTCGAAATTAACAATAATATGCCAAAATAATAAGAAACGTCACACTTTCTCCTTCAAACTGGATCACAAAAGAGAGAAATAGTTTTAGTGTACTTATGTGTCATTAAATTGTACATAGATAATAAGTAGACATATTTGTTTGGAGGAAATTATATTTTTGAAAAGGTAGATGATTATATAAAAAAGCACCTTTCTGCATGGGGAGAAATGAAGAATCGTCATTCTTTCATTCGGGTCCATTATGGCGACCTGGATCATTTGAAGTTAGTTCTGTAAAGTAGCCTATGAATCCAATGGTTTGTGCTCGCATATGACATGAGAAGTACTGTAACTGCTTAATACTGTGGATTGAATCCCCACACACATTCATGAACATCTCGAGACATCGTGTGGAATCTTAACACCGTTATTACAATGACCTTGTATGCAAAACACACCTGTCTGTTTTGTCCCCTTTTAATGTGAGTGTATTTTCTAGGTCCAGAAAAGAGATGTAAATGTATGTGTGTCTGAGTGAGATACACCAGGACTCAAACTCTAGTGGAAAGTGTGATAACTGTAAGTGCACTTTATCATAGCAGAACCAAAAAGGTTTCTCGTAGGAACTGAAATCCTGAGAATCTTTTGGTTTATTTCCTCTCCTTAATAAATAAAACTTTACCAGCTGTGGCTCATGGGTGCTTTATATTCATTTGTTTGTCCTCTGTGTTCTTTTTAATGATTGTTCTGCTCTTTGTCGAAGCTACGCGTGTTATTACCTTTTTCCTCTCTGACTAACTAGATAAATTGTAGGCATTTTGTTCAAAGACACAAAGGACCTCAGGCAGAGAAAAAGAGAGTGAGAGTGAAAAGAGGACAGTAGCGACTCATCAAGAGATCGGAATGACGAGAAATAAAGAACCAGATTTACGGGAAGCTCCTTTATGGACCTGAAATGCTTATGCATCAATAGCAACTAGCGTTTCGCAGGCTGTAGCTAGGGAGATGTCTGACTTCCTCTGTATGTTTGACGTCTTCACACTAAAACAGAAGAACTGCACCTGCGACAGTCGGAGATCGAGGCAGTCGTCTTCTTTTAGAAAATCAATGGCTTTTGTTTGTATGTGTGTGAGACTGTAACTAACGTGTGCACATGTATGCATCACAGTATGTGCGTCACATTCTGATCACCTTAAGGGGCTGTGTGGGTGTGCGTGCCGACAACTCGCTGGTCTTTTATAATCTGCTCTCCCACTTAACTACTTCCTGTCGTTTTTAGAACATAACCTGGTCAAAAACAAATGCTTATTTATATATTTGTGTGATGTAAGGATGTTCACCATCATCCATCCATGCTGTTGGATTGCCTGCCTCTGTCCACATGAGGAAGACACAACAGCAACACAAAATTTCACAAATCGTCTGGATGGATGACTTTGCACACGTGAAGTTAAATAACAGAAGTGTGATTGTTTATCTCACGGCCATTTTTACACTACCAAAATGTAACTTGTATGGTTCAATACAAAATAGACTTAAATGCTCAATTGACCCTTTTTAGTATCATTTTGTATAATGAAAGTACTCATCAGCTGATCTATATATTTAAAGGGATAGTTCACCCAAAAACGAAAATGCTGTCATCATTTACTCACCCTTCAGTTGTTCCAAACCTGTATAAATTACGTTGTCATGCTGAACACGGAGAAAGATATTTAGAAAATATAATGGTAGTCAAAAATTAAATGGTAGTCAACGGTGCCCCAGAACTGTTTGCTTTCCTAAATTCTTCAAAATATCTTATATAATATAAAAGAAAAATATATAAAAAAAATTTTTGTGTGTGTTCAACAGACCAAAGAAATGTAAACAGGTTTGGAACAACTTGAGGGTGAGTAAATGATGACAGAATTTTAGTTTTTAGGTGAACTAAGGAAAAGTTCATCTCAAAATCAAAATTGTGTTATTTTTTTATTCACCCTCATGACGTTCAACATGTTTTAAGACCTGCCGGCATCTTCAGAACACAAATAAAGATATTTTAGGTGATATCCGAGAGATTTTCAGGCCTCCTCATAGACATCATGGTTATAGTTGTTGTTGGTCCAGAAAAGTACTCAAGACATCATTAAATTGGTCCATCCGCTCATAGTGGCTCAATTGCATTTTTTTGAAACGACGACAATACTGTGTGCGAAAAACATCCAAAATAACAACTTTAATCGATATATTCTCCTCTGTCTTGTCAGTCTATGGTGCACGAGAGCGCTATGACGCATGCGCATTCGGTTTGTACGGTAGGGCAAAAAAGTGCAAGTCTTCCTCAATATCGAAATCATCAGACATTTTGCGAAGATCACCTTATATACAGGGCTCTCACTAAATCCTTGGGGTTTCGAGTCAGATCTGTGGGCGTGGCTTGTTGGTTTTGACTAAATCCTTGGTGTTTCAAGTCTTCGAAACCTTTACCCTAACCAACACCCTAACCTTTCTCTAACCATCTAAACTACCTATGATTGTTAAAATGGCCAAAAAACACGTTTGGGTGATGACGTCAGACTCGAAACACCAAGGATGTAGTGAGAGCCTTATATACAGCATGCGTCTGCTTGTAAACTCAGAGTTGCGCTTCCGGGTTGTCAGTCAGAACGCCTGCGTCTGCACCCACCGAATGCGCATGTGTAAAATATAACACAATTTTGATTTTGAGATGAACTTTTCTTTTAACACATTTTCACTACATTATAATGGCCCGGTTTCACAGACAAGGCTTGAGGCTAGTCCCAGACTAAACTTAATGTGTGACCTGTCTTAACTAAATATAACTTGCCCAGAAATATATCAGTGCCATTGTTTTGTCTCGAGATGCACACCTGTAATGTATTCTTCTAAACTGCATTTTTATAAAAGCAACATAAGTATCTTAATTCAACTAAGGCATAGTCCTGGTTTAAGCCGATCCGTGTCTGTGAAACCAGGCCATAATTTAACAGATTTAAACACATTTTTCCTAACATTTAGTACCGTAAAGATAAAAACTATAGCAATAGTAGTATTAAACTACACAAAAAAGATACAGCGGATCATTCAAGTGTTACAGTTAACCTCTGTGAGTGATGAAATGTTCTCTCCTCTTTATCTGCTTTTATCGGGCCTCAGATGATCTTATTCTCATCCTTTTTTTTGCATTCATAATGACTCTTTCCAGGAACTCATACAAACAGATTCAGATTCCTATGTGTTTTTTGTGATTGCCCACATTCATAAGATTGCATAGCCTTGTATAACTCCATCCCTTTACTGGCCGTACATCTAAAATGGTTGCAATGATTTGTTTTAAAACAGACTTCAATCAGAAGACAAAACCCCAAAGACCATTATTGAACAATTAATAAAAGGCTGAAAATCATTTTCCAGAAGCAAGCCAAACTGTTTCTCAGAAAATAAACATTATATAATTGCTTCTCAGCAGGAAGCATCTTTAACCGGAAAGTCATTTTTTTAACATCTGTGAAAATGCCGGCTGAGTCTCTGATGTCTCTCCAATTGTGTGTTATTTGATTAGTAATGTGATGCAGCACAATACATCAATTTCATCTGGGTAATAACTATTATACTTCATTAAACAAACCTTGACATTTAAAATGTAAGGCAATCAAAGACTAAGTACCAGAAGTAAATTAATAGTGCCATGCATAGTTAAAATAAATAAATAAAAATAAGAAATGATGGAATTAGCTTAATTATCTTAATGTTTCTAGACATTGATTGTTAGAAACTGGTTTCAATCAGTCATGTTGTTTTCTAACATTCTTGTCCAGCGCTTGCCTGGAACTTCTAGACTGTTACATACAGTAGGACGCAGATATGAATCAGAATAGGTTTTTATTGGCCAGTTAAGATTGCATTTGGAGGAATGTGAGGAATTGAGTTGGCAGTTGGTGACACAGGAAATATTACACTAAATAATACATAGAAGTAGTATTAGAAAGAAGAGCAGAATCAATTTCTAAATACAAATAAATGTTAAATATATAGAGATACATTGTAAGAGTTCTTACAGTACAAGTTACGCTTGATGAAAGGCAATGGGTGATGGAGGAGGTGATGCTCCGTTTTTGCAATCGATATTGTAGAGAGAGAGAGAGAGAGAGAGAGAGAGGGTTATTTGATCTGAGAGATGATCTGAGTTTTGCTTGAGTACAAATGTAAGAAATGCGTATGTGCACCATTGCTACTTAAATTACATCCATTATATAATTACATCCATAAATTACATCCATCCATTATAGGCTTTATAAATCAGATACCAAGGAATATGACTTTTCTTTTCAAAAACACATGTTAGATCTAAAATATTATCTCAAATGTTGTCCAAGTAACCAATTGTGATAGCAATTTCATATTGATCATTGTTGATTGTGAGCTCAACATGCATTGCAGCATGAATAAATGATGCGTTTATAAGTGTTTTGTTTTTACAAGTGTAATGTATTTTGATATTTTGAAGCATACCTTGTTTTAACAACAACTGTTGCCTATTAGTTTTCTCTCTTTCTTGTTCTCTGCTATCCTCAGTGGGCACGTCCTGCAGTCTTTTCTCTCATTGGCAGTAGAAGTGCCATAGTTGCAGCGTCAAGTCGAATCACCCCACACATGAATCAGCACAAACAACAAAAAGCCAGGAATGTCATATAATCATCAATGCTCTGCTGTAATCTTTATTCTGCAAATTTACAATAAGGCTTATAAGCAATTAATACTCTAATCTGAGTCGTGGGCCAAGCTAAGCATTCCAGTAACATTATTGGCATATGTGTTCCTACTTCCCAGAAGCACACAAAAAAGGAATTGGCCACTAAACTTTGCAAAGTGCATTTTTGTGAGGGCTCTGAGATCCTGAGTATATCAACGCTGCCTAACAACCCTGAGGGTAACAGAATGCTGGACCTGACTTATAAGGATCCATTTCCACTATTCATTTCTACTCATCCTACTGGATTTATCTGCTGCTTTTGACATTGTTATCCACCACATCCTCCTGTCGACCCTCAAGGCTAAGGGTGTCTCTGGAATGGTGCTACAATGGTTCAAGTCTTACCTCTCAGGTAGGTCATTTAGAGTTTTGCGGAGAGGTGAGGTCTCTGGGTCCCAACATCTCAATACAGGGGTGCCTCAGGGCTCAGTGCTTGGACCGCTGCTCTTTTCCATACACATGATATCCCTAGGTTCTGCCATTCGGAAACATGGCTTTTCCTATCACTGCTATGCGAATGATACACAACTCCACTTGGCATTTCAGCCTGCCGATCCAACTGTTTCTGCACGCATTTCAGCATGCCTGAGCGACATTTCATTCTGGATGAAGGACCATCACCTTCAGCTGAACCTTGCAAAAACAGAACTGCTTGTAATCCCGGCTGACCCAAAGACTCATGACCCTCTCTCCATTCAACTAGGCTCATTAACCATCGTGCCTTCCAGAACGGCCAGAAACCTTGGAGTGGTAATCGATGTTCAGCTAAACTTCACGGATCATGTGGCCAGCACCACCCAGTAATGCCGATTCATCCTCTACAAAATTAGGAAAATTAGACATTTCCTGTCTGAGCATGCTACGCAAGTCCAAGTCCAGGCTCTTGTGCTGTCCAGACTGGACTGTTGCAACTATTGGCTGGACTCCCAGCTTGCACAACCAAACCTCTACAGATGATCCAAAATGCAGCAGCAAGAGTGGTCTTCAATGAACCGAAAAGAGCACATGTCACTCCTCTATTCTTTAAGTTACTTTGGCTCCCTATAGTCCCTACAGCTCCTGGTCTACAAGACCACCACTGGTTCGGCACCCCCATGTCTTCACTTGCTAATACAGACCTATGTACCCGCCAGATCCTTACACTCTGCAAACGAACTACATCTTGTAGTGCCATCCCAAAAAGGGAAAATACCTCAAGTACCTTCTGTGGATCTGTTCCACATTTGTGAAATGATCTACCCGCTGCTACAAGATCAGCAGATTCTGAAGCCATCTTTAAGAATCGGCTGAAATCACATCTCTTCCATCAACATCTGACCGATTAGTTCTGACATCTGTTTCTTTTCTACTCTTTCTATACTTAAAGAAGAAGAAGAAAAATCCTTTGCTTTGTATACTGTGGTAGGCTATATGAGACCAGTTTTACTGGATAAAATCGTCTGCTAAATGACTAAATGTAAATGTTATGTAATTCATTTATGTGTTTGTGCAATGACTCTTGAACACTTAAACGTGAGCCCATGCTCCTAAAAGCAATTTTTAAGAACTAAAGATTATATTTTTCATCAATGGAAAAAGGCAGAAATGTACATTATATAAAGAGACTTGCCAGTAAAATATGTCGTATCATCATTATGATTTCTCATATAGAGCTGTAGTCTAAATGAAAGTATAGATCTCTGGATAAAAACAAAGACAATGTGCTATCATCAGTTTTACATAACTTTAATAGGCCTTTTACACAGTTGTATTACAGCTTTCTTGGCACCAATGAAACTATTCAATGCTATGTGGAGAATAAATTCACACCTTTGAAAATTACTTATTTTCTTTTTTTTATTTCTTATGCCTTATATTGTACAGTAGCTTATACAGTATACAGGTGTCAACCCTACTGTAGTTCTATTTCTAGTGCAAACACTGTTTAATTCTTAATGTTTGATGTAATATTGTTTATGACCTAAATATGACATTTGTCGTGTATTTTTGTTGTCCCGTAGTAAGCAAAGAAATGTTCAGGCCTCCTCTGTATTTATATTTAATCTGCATTTCTTCGAGCATGAAAACACCTCAAAGGTTTTTTGGAGATCCAATCAGTTTTGCGTCTATGAGAGCAGGTATGTGACACTAATAAGCTGCTGTGTGTCTGAACCTCTAATGAATAGCAATTAGTCGTCTGCTGAAATGAAACTGTGGGCACCGGGGCTCATTCTGCAGAATTTTATCTTTATTACTCAGGACAAGAAAAAGCAGGACCTATCGGAGACACTTTGTTTGACTGACGTTTAGAAGCTTGACCAGGTTTAAAGGCCAGGTCGCAAATAGCGGTGGGACTTATCTTTTTGATATATACAGTAGATACAAATGAGAAGGCCTGAGTTAGGTGCAAGCTCCAAAAATGAGAATGAACCTTTGTGAAACAGCTACAAAGAAAACATTTTCAGATAATATATAGATATGCTGTGTATGTTCAAACAATTGAAGCTCTGCTTCGACATTTAAGTTTTGTTTGTTTATGTGACTTTGACATCCATACACTCTCAAAAACAGATCAGGTAAGCCTACAAAGCTGCCACGGTATACACTTTTCATACCTCAAAATGTATACATAACAGCAGATAAATGGTACACATTAGGAACTATTTAAAGGATACCGACCCAGTCACAGCTTTTGTATCTTTTTTCCTGAGAGCGTTGTTGCAAATTTGGCCAAGTTGAGTGTCATATTAATACGTCCCCAAACCAAAGCCACACGGAAGACAAATTATGGATTGAACCTACGTAGTATTAGCCTATTCATATTAATATAATTCTATGTAATATGTAGTAGTCTGCCATACTGTATACATATAAATGTAAGTACTTTAATAAATGTGATAGTTGTACCTGCTGCCCATCAGCTGGTGTTTCTGATATGTCGTCATGCTTGGAAACTGATTATACAATAAAAATTATTAACATATTTAGTTATTAGTCATGTGTTCAAGGAACACATTCCAGTCAAACACAGCTCTACAGTGCACAAGGGCTATTTTGAGGCAGCGTGCAGATTTTATAACACAAATTGCTACATTCATATCGCTTATCTTCCTGCCTTCTATGGAATGTAGTGCTCCATCAGGCAGGTTTCAGTCCTGACTCATGCCTATTACTGTGCCACTCTTACATATACAAACATAACCCAGGTCTCTGCAGTTATGTTGGAAACAAGGTTATATATACCTCATCAGCTCGTAGTGGCTGGCCAGAAATTCCTCTGAACTTCCTCTGAACACACAATGTTAAGAATGTTTACTTCACATTTCCTATTGTCTTTACTCATCTAAGTGGCTCTTGGTTTCTGTTGAAGACGCGCCATCTAGTGGATAAACGATGTACTTAAAGGGACAGTTCACCCTCAGGTTGTTCTAAACCTGTATACATTTGTGTGTTCTACTGAACTCAAAGGAAGATATTTGGAAGAATGTCAGTAACCAAACAGATCTCATCCCCCATTGATTACCATAGTAGGAAAAATGGCTTTATACATTTCTTTGTTCTGTTGAACACAAAAGAAGATATTTTGAAGAATGTAAAAACGAACAGTTTTGACAACCATTGTAATTTTAGCTTTTATTTTTAATTATATAGATATGGAACAACTCGAGGGTGAGTGAATGAAGACAGAATTGTTTTTATTTTTGAGTGAAAGCAGAGGCAGGTGGAGGGGCAGACATTCACACATGCACTTAAATTCATATATTTGTCTGGTTTATCGCCCTCATTTGATTTTAGACCACTAATGCAGCTGAGTTTGAGATAAACTCCAGCAGGGGTTCCCAAACATTTCAGACCGCGACCCCCAGAATAACTGTTCCATTGACTCGAGTTCCCCACTATCCTCGGAGGTGAAGTATAAAAACATTGCTCGCAACTCTAGGTTTATCCAAACAAGCGCATATCAACAACACAAAAGAGCACAAAAGTCTAACGTAATATTATTTTATAGTTATTTAATCACTAGTTTACTTGTTATACATAAACTATGAACTATTACTACAGATGGTCGAATTTCATCAAACTGATTCGAGTGCTGAGGGATGTGCTCGGCCTCTTTTTGTACCTGAGGACGATGGCCTTTCTGACTGCGGTGCTTACCCGCCCTCCTCCGCTGGCCTCCCTGCGTTGTCTTTGGTCGATATTTACCAATGTTTAATTTCGACAAATAAAAATATCCTAAACTTGAAGCCTGAAAAATTATAATAAAAAAATTATAATAATAGATACATTGTGGTGGTTTTCATAACTTAATGGGAATGTTAGCAAATGTTCTTAAAACCTACTAGCCATTGAGTTTCAGTCTCAAAATATATATTACATGGAGTGACATTCACATGGTTATTTTGAAAGAAGAAAAGTCTTGATGACAGAGTGGTGCAAAGCTGAAGGAATATAATAGTGTCCCAAAAGCAGTGAAGCTCAGAGACTTTTGGCAGAATTATCCACTATTTCATCTTGAGTCACAGGAAATGGATGTGACCCCAAAGCAGGTCAAAGAAATACACAGAGGCCCATAAAGGTGCACTTGTTATTAAGGAAAGAATTTATTCATTGCTGGCACTGTCACTTTTAACTGTGTTTGAGCGTGTGGAACAAAAACTCCAATGTGAAAACGTTCCTGTGATACTTGATATTTAACAAAAACATGCACAGATTGCACAGATTGCTTTTAACTGCTTCATAATTGCCGCCAGAATTAGAGCTGGTGGGTTGTCATAGCAACACCGGATCCTGCGGCCTTGCAGGTGTTTTGTGTTGTTCTGAACTCCGGTTCTGTTTTTCTTTACACTGAGCCAGAGATAACAGGACTCCACCCATAAGTGTATTTTTGTGGCACTGAGCCTGCTGGTGCACTGAACCCCAAGGTCATCATCTGATCTGGGATCAGATCCAGTCCAATGAACTATAACACCCCCTGACAGACACAACATGATGCGTTCATTTAACTGGAATGCAAAAATACTTTGACATATCCAAGTCCTCATTTTAATTTCTACTTACAAGTTCATCACAAATTCACCCATTTTTTCTCTCAGTGTTGACTGCAAAAGTATTAAATATAAATGTTATTAACTCTCTCCCTGCCATTGACAAGATTTTCGGTTAATGACAAGACTCCATTAGTCTCTCAAGCTGTTCATGTTTTCACTGTTTTACAATAGGGGGTGCTGTAATACATCTTCTAAAAGAGTAAAGCATTTACAGATCCAAAAACAAGAAAATGCTCTATCTATGTTTTGATAATCATTCTAAATCTGATATGGACAAAGTCTTTGACAAAACACAATTTTACTCAGATTTTTTGTTCAGAATGTGGATATTAAAGTAATTTAAAAAAACATACTTTACAAAAAAACATTACTGTGTGCACCTTGAAACAAAACAATTGTACTTATATATTTTAAGATGTGTAAGCTGATCAAGACACCTCTAAAATTTAACTTAGTGTGGGACCAGGCTTAAGCCTATCCGGGAAACCGCCCCTGTATGCTCATTATATTCATAGAAACAAAAATTTCACGGCCATGAAAGCTAGGTGAAAAGGATCAAAAATGTTTGGGCTGGCTGCAACATTATTTAAAAAAACGCTGGCAGGGAAAGTGGTAATAGAGACGCACTCATATATCAGCCACTAATATTTCTCGGCTTGTTTTTGATCCAATACAAACCATTAGCAAATCGACTATAGGATAAAAAAGGCTGTAACAACAAAATATTGCAATTTATAGTTTATACTTTACTGTGGAAAAGCAGCCAATCTTTTTCTGAAGTATGTATACCTGATATAGAAAGCAAGAGTCCTTTAATTAAAAAAAGTACAAATTTTAAATATTAATAATATATTTATTGTTCTGTAATAAGATGTTAATTATGAGTTAAAGGGGAAATACCTGATAATAAAAATAACCTCTGAAGCTTGAAGATTGTCATGTCATTTCTGTTTTTTTATCTTACTCTGTGCCTCTGGTTGTTGGTCTGTTAAATGTTAAATGATGGAGATGCACCCAGATTAACAAAATAAAATGACAAATACTTCAAATCTCATTTACTATTTAAATAAAAATTATAAGGAGAAGAGAGCAAATATCTATCTACATGCATCTAAACACGTATTGCCTCACCCTTAAGTGAAACAAACATATGGTCAAATGCACTAATGTGCATACGCATGTGTTCCCTCAACAGGCTATTAATCCTGGTGACATGCGCACGCACGGAGTCTACAGCTCTAAAAACACAGGCAGCATGTCCTCCTTTGTCTGCATTTGCAGTCGTTTTTGTGTTTTGACATTCTTATAAACAGAAGAATTTAATGAATTTCCATCTTGATTTCTAGTGAAGCCAACCCAAATACTACCCAAACCCAATGCAAAACACATCATCCTTCAACCTTAACAGGTCCAAAATAAACACAGACATACCGGTACACCCATAGATTATTATTGTTTACTAAGGAGTAAATATGTATTTTGGGAATCTGGATATTTGTATTGCCAACTATACAATATGTTCATCTGGTTTTACAGATCACAGCTATTGTTTTTGTTGTTTTCAAATAAAAATAAAGCATGTTGATCTCAAAAACAGTTCTCCATCCAGATTTATCGTGCTATGGGTTCCCTGTCAAAGACCATCCTGATTTAGACAAACCCTTTGAGCCCTGACCTTGACCACTGACCAAGAGCTCCTAGTGTGGAGACCTTCAGCGGAAGCTCTGCTAACAGAAACATTAGTCTTTTTGTTAAAGCCATTTGCAGTCTTCCTTTGGGGAGCGCTGGACCCCGTGAGCATCCCACAAATGATCTTTATCACTGGCCCTCATCTAACAGCCTCCACTTCTTTTTGAGTTATATTTCCAGCAATGGAGCTCTTGTGCGTTGTTTGTCACAAGAGTAACTTTGAAGCAGCAGTGGCTTATTCAGATCCTCCGTGAGCCAAAAACAATCCCGCTCTGAGGTTGTAAGGGCGCACAAGGCTGTACTTACAGCCTCGAAACATTCATTAAGGTGTCACAGCAGGCCTCCCTTGAAAATGCATTGCTTTCAGTTCATCTAAAGCTATATTTTGAGTTAGCCTAGGCCTATATATTTATCCAGAACTGTATTTAGGGATATGATTTGGTACTCTTGGCTGTAGGATGTGCAGGTGAGACAGATGAACTGACAATGGTTGAGCATTCTTTCTCAACTTGCTGATATTGCAGATGGTATAGAGATCAGAAGTTCATGTTAATGAGCTTTAGTATAGTTTAAGTATAGCAATACACGTGTGTCACACACTTCATGCAACCTCTCGGACCTCTGAAATTAGTTTAACAGGGGTTTACGGGTGGGGGGGAGGCGAGGGAGAGTTTCAGGGGATTTGTGAAAACACAAGGATTTATGAATAACTCTGTTATAACTGCAGATGTCAGGTTATGTTTGTGTTGTGTTTTAGGGACATTAGCTTTTCCTTATATCATACTTGTGGCTAACATAGTGACTTAATGTTGTTATGACCTGTAGTATTGTGTATCTTTATTAAATGTCGTCACAGGACACTGTGTGGTTTGTAAAAGAACATGACAGCATGTATTATTGTTGGAGTGCACACTACATTCTAAAGAGGTTTTCCTCTCTGACGAGCTATTTTTCAGACATGGATTACATCTTATCCTAACAATTTTTCCATTGAAAATAAATTTTAGACCATAGCCATGTTTGTAAAGTAGGCATTAGTTTTGACCTACTTTGTTACTGGCTCTTGATTGTTGTCATGGCTGCCAATATGTTACCATCACTTCAGCTCTTTCAGGATAAGTCATTACCATTGAGGAATGGATTTTATAAATTGAATATTAATAAAAATACCCTTTCTGTGTACTTCGCACACGTTTCCTGTTTCTGCATTGTCTGGTGCACAGATCTGGTGACTCAGTTTTATTCTGTTATTGGAATTTGACGGGAATAACATCGGAAATGTGGTTTAGCCTCATACATCCGCTTGCTTTTCATCAGTATAACTAGGTTGAATTGCCGTGAACACAAAAACCCCGGTGGATATTCGGTTGCACTCTATAAAGATATTGTTTGTCATCCAGAGGTGACAGCTCAGGTTTTCTTGAGTCAGGTAATACATACACTTACTTTCCTATTTAGATTTCAAAAGCGAGTGGATGGAGTGATGCTGCCATCAGGAGGCGGGGCATGGAACCGCAACTCTTTTCTGCGGCGTAGGCAAAACAAACGAAGAGGAAACATTTCACCAATGCTTTAATGCTCCCCAAACACCCCGCTCATGCACCGATGTGAACGTAAATAACCTTACAGATGGGCTCCCGGTACGTCTGTAAGGAAATGCCTTTAGTTTGATTCTGCTCCGAAAAATCTGAATGTATTATGGTAGTGAACAGAACTAGTTTTAGGAAATACTTGCATGATCCTGTTTGCTAGACTAGCTAGTTGAGCATTCTTTACCTTCAATGAGCACTTTAGGTTACTTGAAACATTTGTTAATTAAATATACAAATAAATAAAAGTTAGTTTTTTTTAAACAGTGCTATCAAGATTAGATCAACTTTAAGACTTTTATTTGATTCCTAAATTGGTAATCTCCTTATTGTCAGCAAAATTCCATCAATCTGATTTATTGAATACTTGTCTTACTTCTTAATGATTTCCTTTCCTATTTCACTCTGACTCTCCCCCTTTGAGCTAATTCTTTGCTGTGGTCAATATAAATGAAAGCTCGTAATCTCTAACCAATAACAAGCAAAGGCGAAACAAATTAAATCATTCTCCCGGATGCTGGGAAAATAGTGTCGAGACTGAAACAAACCTCAACCCCTAAAATTAACATCAGCAGCACAACATGGAGTTTATCCGTGGTACCCAAATTTAAAAGAGATGTTTGTCCTGAGGTCATAAAGCTTTCAAGTGCTCAGAACTATCATTTGTTTAACATGTTTAACCAATATCTGTGTGGTTTGCTGTGACTATTGCAAGAGCATTACCATTAAGATCACATGATTCTTTCATGTGAGACCAAAGTAAGACCAAATACATCGAAATAAACAGACCTTCTAAAAGACTCGCTAACCATCACTCTTTTGTGCTGTTTTAGTAGCTGATCTGTCATGTGGTTTCTGTATGATTTTTGCACAAATCTTTTCCCTCAGTGTAGCACTGATACAGTACATAATGTACTTAATTTTTATAAACCTGTTACTGTTATTTAATTGTAGGCTACTTCAATGAACTTGAATTAGCTCATTGACTGTTCTGTGCTTCTTTTTGAGCTGCCTATTTCATTTTTGTCTAAAAAAATGACACATCCTCAATGCTGGATTTTTTAATAAATGCTTTCGCAGCTGGGTCTGTAAAATCTTGTTGCTGTAACTCTGTCAGTGGCTTCTGACTGCGGTCATATAACTTAGTAAATCGATTTGAATGTGATGGAGTTTGTCATGTCTGCACCATTCCTCCCTCACCACATTCACTACCTCTTCTCGTTCCTTGTCATATATTTCCTTCTATTTATTCCATCCAAGTTATTACCAGCCTCTGTGACTGTGTCGCCCATTAGCAAAAAAAAAACAAATCTTTAAACCAAATCTCTTCTATGCTGCTTTTACTCCCATTCCCTGTGTTCATGTGTAATTGCTGTTTGACGTCAAGTTGGGGTCTTTTACAAAGCCTGCTTTCCCTGCAAAAATCGAATTGGCCTGTTCACTAAAATCTCTTGAGTGCTGTAAGCAGAGAGACTCACACCTAGATACTCACCCTCCTCACACCTCTGTTTTCTCCATCACCAGAATTTTCCAGATGTTTCTTATAAGGGGAATGGTGAGGGTCCAACACTGTTTGGTGCCTGAGGATGGCAGTATATAACATTATGAGATGCATATAATTTCTCATTTAAACTAAATAACCTTTACCTTTAAAATGTTTCCTCTTTTTCCAAATGAATGTTACAACTTATTCGATTTCTTTACAAAGAGACACATTTTCAATGCTTTTCTTTTCTAAATAAAAGTGGTCGAAGAATCAGAAGTTCACCCAAGTTAACCAACTTCTGTTTTTGGTGCAGTTTGTGTGTTCATTGCAGGGAATGTGTAGCCTTCTCACTGAACCACATGAGGTCCGGTCGCTATATTTTTTTTCATCTGTGTTATGACACATTACCATTTTACTATTTTTGTAAGTGCAAACAACAGGTTTGGGAGAAAAACAGTCCCTTCAGTGACCTGCACTGCAAAATTAAGCTCAATTTTTACATAAAAATATTTACTTTTGTGATTGCCCAAGATCTAAATATTTATATAAATACATCTATTTATTTATAAATTCTTTTAACTTTTTTTGCAAAGATTTCCACAGTTTTCAACGCCTAGCCGGTCATCTCCACCGCATCCACCTCTTTTAAGCTGCTGTGAGGTGTGACAAATAGAAAGAGGAAACATTCCTATAAAAGTCTCGGCTGAGTGACAAAGCCTTTATTCCTAGTTACGGCCCTTTCTCCAGTTTATAGAAACCATGCAAGAGCTTCAAAGTATTTTAATTCATAAGCAACTGAACAGGGGCATTTCCAGTGGGATAAAGGTGGCCATATGAGCGCTACAGGCCTGTGAAAACTAGCAGATGTGACATGAGATGCTTTACTAAAAAAGTGTGACCAAAGAGCTTTTTGAAACATTGACCTTTACAAAAGGAAGAGGGAGAATGATGATGAGTGTAAATCTCCATCGCAGTGGAGAAGTTAGACCTTGACCCTGCTGGACCGGACAGTTGTCATGTTACAGTTAAAGCCACAATATGGAAGAATTTTGTTATGAAATATCCAAAAATCCCTTGCACAGTGTGATACATTTCATGCAGTTGCGTACTTACATTATCCCAAATGTTCCCAAGAATGTGCAAATCCGGAGAAATTCCTATTTAAAATAATGGCAAATATTCCATATTGTGGCTTTAATTGGGATTTTGCTTGCTGGGACTCAAACAATTCTGGCAGTTAAGGTTTCTTAGCAGATTTTTTATATAAATGCATGCTTGAGAGCAGCAGAAGAAATGAGAACAAAATCAGGAGGCTGTCAGCTCTCCTGTTGGTCATAAAATGTAGCCAAGCGGTCACTCAGTAGAATTTGGCACCAGATGGATTTAATGCGTCTAGAAGGAGCTGGAGAGACTTTGTTCTGTGAAAGTGTTTTTGTGTTTAAGTATGTGCCTAGACATTTATAAGACTAAAAAATGTCTTGCACAAAATTAAATACTAGCTTTTTATTACATCTGTTGTATGTTGTAAGTGTGAAAAGGAAATGTGTTCTATGTGGTTATTCAAAACTTTCCATAGCTAAAAGTTATTCAATAACACGTGTAGTGTATTGTATTCTGTCAACACACCAGCAATAATACTTTATGACTATAATCACAGTCATTTAACTGAATTTTACAGCTACCAAAGCTGTAAGTATAATATTGGTTTACAACTTTAATCATTCTGGTACACATTAAAAAGAAAAAATGCGACTCTTTTTTGTGGCTTGTTGCATCTACATTTTTTTGGTTGCCACAATTGTCAATTTTTACTCGTGGCAGTAGTTTGTTCTTTAAATTTACAGAACTTTGAGCCACATGAAAATTTTTGATGCAACCAGTCGCTAGGCAATTTTGATTTGGAGAGGTCTGATATTTTTACAGTGTACTAAGACCTGTTTCTAAAAAAGAAATATTTCCAGACCCACACAATTTTGTTTCCTGAAAGCTACAGAAAGGTACTTCAGCTCACTTTCTAAGACACAATTACTGATAAAAACAAATATATTTTATTAAAAAACTAACTAGACTTCCAATTGATTTCTACATTCCATCATCTCAGACATCCTTATTGACCAGTGTAATGTGCTCATGTCTTCTATTTTTCATTTAGTCATCGTGTTTTCGTTCATGTTCGATGTTTTCTCTTTTTTTGCTCTTGTCCTCTTTTTGTTGCCTGACATCATTCTGACCTCATCCCTCCTCCCCCCCTTCATGTTTCTATATCACATGTGATTTATACAATGAGATGCAGTCACCCGTAACCCTGTCTGTGTGTGCAATGATATATAGATGTGTTAATACTGGACTTTGGGGTTCATCCCAGTTTTCTCCCATCTGGAGAGTCCCAAAAGCCCCATGACACAGAGAGATTGAGGGAGTGTGAGATAAAGAGAAAATGGAGGGAGTTTGGTAGTGCTCATAAAACTTTTTGGAGCTAAATAAAACACTGGAGGATTTCAAGATGTGCTCACAAAGGACAGAAAGTAACATTATAATTAAAGAGGATTTAGAGTTAGACAATGCCCAGAATATACATTACGTTTATCAATGACATCATACATAATACTTCCTACAGGCCAGAGAGATCTCATCACCGGGTTGAAGCATTTTTGTGCAAAGCTAGAAGAAAGAATGTGTGTGTGGAGGGGTGTCTGAACAGGTAAAATGTTTTGGTTGTAGAGAGCACTTTGAAGGCAGGAAATGTGCCTCAAGTGGCCATTAGTTGTGTTTATGGGAGCTGACTGCAGATCTTTAAGGCTTTCATGGCCTGAATGCTGCACTTGGCCTCAGGAATTGGTTTGTTACAATTTGACTACAAAATTTTAGCCTCTCAGGTTCAGACCAGGTCCATGTTACATCGCAGGTAACCGGTTTTACGGATACCTATACTGGTACACAGTTAAACACAATTGTACAGTAATTTATCCCCCTCAGAAAGCAGTGAGTTACAGGCCCTGCAGAGCTCACCACCAGTGAACAAGCAGGAGGTCTCTGCGGTTACTTTCTCAAGGCTGTCAAACCACATCACAACTGGGAGAACATTCCTCTGGAAATGTATCAGACTTAGATGAATTGTCCAGATCTGATCAGACGTCTGAGATGACCTACACCCATCCACACCAAGCCTTCCAATCCGACCCCTGTTAAAACGTTTCACCCCATGCTTAGCAGACAACATTTGGGTGTGTAAAATAAATACAGGCCTGCTTTTTCCATCACTGAGATCCAAAACGTGCATCCAGGAAGGATTTTTCTGCGGACCCCCAGGGAAAAGGCAGTAACACAAATGTGAAGCGAACAAAGGCACAGTTTGGCTGAAGATAGGTTACGCAGTGATAACCTTACCCAAAGAGATTACAAGGAAAATAATTTATTTAACAATACACTGCATTGTGACATATAACAATTCAAAATGTTTTAAACCTTCCAGAGTAAACTCTGATTTGGAGCAACAGACACAATTCCCTATGAACCATTTTTGGGTGTCAGGGGACATATTTGGTTTCATACTTCTTGTATACTTATTTAGCCAAAAAACATGATCCAGTACATGGCCTACAAAAAAGCCTGGCCAAGCTAAACAACATAACTTAAAATCAATCCCTGCATGTATTATGGTGCAAAGTCCTAGTTGATGTAATTGTTTTTACAGCAATAAGCTAAAAAGACTCCATATAATTCACATGTAAGAGTGATGTCTCTGGCCACGCTTCCAGACTGAGATATAAGTATTTGAATCAATCTGAGGATAAACACAAGGGTTTGAGATGAATTCAGACCTCTGCTTTATTGAGCTGCACATAGTGAGTTCAAAAGCTTTTTTGCTACTTCAACGGAAAGTAAACATAGCCTCTATTATGTGGATGTTCTCGTATTAACTGCTGTAATCAGAGTTTGAAACACAATTGTTTCTGTATAGCTCAAGTGGTTGAGCATTGCATTAGGACTAAGGTCCTGGAGACACGTGCACAATACATTCTTGTAGATCTTTACCTTAAAATGCTCTGTGATTAGAATAAAAGTGCATGCATTGTAAACACTGTAAAAAACGTAATTTAATTCTTTTTTGAAAATACAGTAAAAAAATCGCCAAATCACAGAGAAAGACTACAAATATACTAGAAAAACATGTAATTTTATGGGGAAAACTGTTATTTTTACGGTTTCTTTTTTACGCGATTTTTCATACAGTCTATTTTTTCAATATGGTAAAAAAACATTGCATTTTAGAAAAAGACCGGAAATTAAAAGAAAAAAAATGACATTTTACAGAAAAAAATGTTATTTTACGGTATGCCCCCGCTGCCGGAAAAAGTCCTGTTTTTATGAGATTTGATAGTGATCTATATTGCAAGCAGAGTGATTCTTAGCTTGTCTCCAGAATAATTTTTACATCACAAAGTATGGTTTGTCTTCAATGCTGTGTCAGAAATATTCAACTGACTTGTCTAAATTTTGTGACTCCAAACAAGTTTTTCAGCAGATATATTTTGATTTGATTTTCATATTTTGATCATCTCCATAATCCTCCAAACTCATGTTTTGCTTATTTAGTTGACATCAGGTCCTCTTGTAACCTTATATAAATGAAAACTTTTAGAAAAGTATTAAAAAGTTGTCATACAATAACTTTGTAAAATAAAAGTGCTGGAGGATTCATCATTTTCATTACCTCCCCACTTCTGTCTTTCGCTCTGTTTTTCTAAAGAACACACAGCCTATCATTTGTTGTAACTCTATTTCGGTGGTTAAGTCTGATTTCTCTAACTAGAAATCATAATAATAAAGCAAGACTTTCTGCTGTTAAACAGTTTGTGAAAGGCTTCATATCCCATCGGTGAAAACATGCTGTCATTGCTGTTCTTGTATTTTAGATATAGTTTCATTGTCATTCAAAACACAAATGACAGTATTTGTTTCTTTTATCGAACACACACCGTAAATGTTAAAAAAAAGATCAATTTAATTAAATTAAATGTGGGGTTGTAAATTAAACTTCAAAATGCAAAAAAGCACCATAAATGGCCTGTACAACGCAAAAATTTTATTTTTTACTGAGCTGTTCTTGTAAAACCTTGTTTACTCAAAATGCAGGTTTGGCTTTATTTAACCCTGACCTTCTCTCAGATCTCAGCATGCATTAAAGCAAGTCGAGAAACTCAACAAAGGAAAGTTCAGGATCAGACAGCATCTGCGCTCAAAATAACTCCTACTTGAGGTATTTCCAGGACATGGAAGCAAAATACAGCATGTGTTTATTTCAGGAACATTAAAAGTAGCCCTTGAGGATGAGTTTATCCTCCGTCTGACTGTATTACCGGTCCTTGCTTTATAATTTACCAGTATGATTTGGCCTTGAAGTAATTCGGCAATTACACTGCTCATCATTTTCTCTTCCTGGCTTGTCGTATGACAGCAGGAGATTATCCAACACCATAGCAACTATATAATGCTGCTTGCAGTCTGAAACGGATGTCTCTTAACCAGCATGTCTCCGGTGTGTGGTTCAGTATGTTCTCCTGTATGCACATGTCTACCTAACGATTTATCTCATTTAAGGGTTTTGCTATAAAAAAAACATTCTTGTAGGTCTTTGTTCCTCTTACTAGTTTTATCTATAGTATTTTATAAACACATAATATTCATGATCAAAAATGATAATTGTATATTTTAGTCCTTACCGTACAGATTATATATTTTTCTCCTTCTGTCCTGAAGTCTTTACACACATATTGATTCTGCACCAAAAGGAAGTGCACAAATTGAAACAAGTTTAAAAGTCTTCCAGTGTTTGGACAAAGAGATTTCTGTTTTTTTGGCTGGATGTTTAAACAAACAATTAATAGGGTTTTGGGTAGTTTTCAAAGTTAAAACTTGTGAAAGAGGAGTACTGCTTGTTTTTTTAATAAATAATTTTCATTAAGATACTGTGAAAATATATTTAGTTATGCAGAATACTTTTAAGTGCATTTTTGGTCCATCTTTAGTGGGAAGTGAGTGCCCCCTGGCGGTGAAACACATTGTTTACAGACGGTTTTTATTGACTTATTATTTTCACAGACAAAAATGTTAATAAAGTAAAAATTTTTACAAAGCCATTGATTGGTTAACAGATTCAGTAGTGTAGACTGAGCACCTTTAAACCATAATGAAAAATTGAGGTTTTGTATAGACTGTGTTAACCACTGCAGATAGATACACAGTTTAGTATGAAGTAAACTTTTTAGCACCACCATTAAGAGCAAAAAGGGCTGATGGCTTTCTGAAAAAAAATGAATACAATACACACACACCTCACATTGGGAAAATATACTGCAAGTGATGGAAGATTCTATCACAGTGTCTATATGTTAAGAGTTGTTATAACTTTTTAAGAAATCAAAATACGTAGATATACTGATTAAGAACATTCAATCACTTGATCCACAGCACTGACATCAGAGTAATAGCAGAAATACAGATTTCAATACAAATCAGCCACTCATTTCATTTCTGCGGTAAATCCGAATTACAAAAGTGCTGATATGCAGGTGTGACTTTAAAGAAGACAACAGAATTTCTCTTTAAACACTATTTCTATTATAGAGGAAAAATCCACTAAGTGTCTAAATGTATGAAAACATAAATAATTTCATACAAAAACAAACAGAAAGTATAGCACCTTGAATGATTTGTTCAATAATCACACAGACGAACAGAGCACCTTAACAAGTCATTTTTGTAAATTAATATAATGTAGACTCACAAACTCATATTTAAAACATTCATATTGGGCCTCAGTGAAATGCAGTCCAATCAGAAAATTTTAGGGTTGAGCTTAATCTATCATAAAAAAAGTTACATGTTTTAAAATCGTCAGGATTTTTGTAAAGACAACTGATAAATGCTACATTTCATCCCATACATATAACAAAAAATATCTATATTTAAGAAAAAAATATTTAATTATTCTGTTGACAACACATAAAGCTTTTTGATCTTGTAACCAGTGTGAAGAGTGTTGATGTCAGGTGTAAGAGTTTACAGTCGACTACTAGAGAGACGTCCAGGGGAGGGACTGCGACTACGACTGGCCATCTGATCAGAGAGAGAGAGACAGACGGGTCACACAGCTAGAATTTTTTATATATATAAAATAATATAAAGGCACACTCCATGAACAAAGTATAAAGTATTGCTTTTTTGTTCAGTGAAAAGAAATTAAACTTCAAAACCAATTTTAACCAACTAAAGGGGCATGGTAAGACCTAACATGAATTTTAATTCCCTACATTTCAACATTTTACTAAGTCCAATAGGGCTACATGTATTTATTAATTTATTTTATTTCTATTTATTTTTACTTTTTAGTCAGTTTAGGAGCGGATGAGTACAGAGATTAAATATGTTCATAGTTATTTTACATGCTATATCTATTGTAGGGTATTTAATATAAAATTGTTCCAAAAAGAACTTGGGATTGGTGCCCTTTAATAAAATAACCATATTGATTTCACATAAAATGTAATTTGAGGAGAAATCACACTAACCCTCAGACTCAGTGAGGAAGCATGTGCAAGAGAGGTATGAAAAAACTTAACACTTAAGACACAGACATACGATTGATTATATACAGTACAGTATACATGGTGAATTGAAGAGTTTTTTCAGTCATCACAGAAACTCACAAAGGTGCGTGTGGGGCTTCCTGAGCGAGATTGGGAACGAACCGGACTGGAGCTACGACTCCTGCTTCTCCACTAGATAAGAACACAATGATCCACATTGATCCATCTGTTTTAAACTCTTGATTTACTACCAAAAGAATGGGGATAATTCACCCAAAAACGAAAATTCTGTCATCATTTACTCACCTTCGAGTTGTTCCAAATCTGTATAAATGTCTTTGTACTGATGAACACAGAGAAAGATATTTGGAAGAAAGCTTATAACCATACAGATTTTTCCCCCCATTGACTACCATAGTAGGAACAAATACAATGGTATTCAAAAGTGCCCCAGAACTGTCAGCTGTCCTACATTCTTCAAAACGTCTTCTTCAACAGAACAAAAAATTGATCAAGTAACTTTTCTATGGGAGTCAATGGGGGGCAAGATCTGTTTGGTTACAAGCATTCTTCGAAATATCTTTCTCTGTGTTCATCAGAACAAAGAAATTCATACAGAATGAAGGTGAGAAAATGATGACAGAGTTTTTATTTTTGGGTGAAGTATCCCTTTAACTGTACAGTAAATCATTAACAAACATCACAGAAAATTCCTTTTAAGAATAGGCCTATATTTTATTCACATTTGAGTACGTCATGATTTTTTGATTGATTTTCTCTGAATGTCTTTGGCATACCAGCGCTCCTCTTTTGGTGACTGCCTCTCCTTTCAGTATGACAGAATCTCCCTCCACCAGCGCCGGCCACACGTGGTACGCCACCAGAGGAGCTGTGAACTCTGAATCGAAACTGCGTCTGTACCTGAGAAGAAGAGAGAGTGTGAGTCTGCAAAATCCACTAGTTTCATTTTGTGCTTCTCAGTTTGTTTTGATCTTGAAAAAGTACCAGTATAAACACACATCTTGTTATAATTCGTGTTGGGTAAGTAATGAGTGTATGGGTTTGTGTTAGATGTTTTTGAGCTCCACTGACTTCCCATCGCTGTAGAGTTCTCCATCTGAGCTGAAGGCCAGGTCCAGTGGTGGATCCAGAGTCTGCATGGCGAATGCTATTCGGCACGCTTCCCTGATAAAGCTGCTGATCAGAACAAAGTCGACCTCCGGAGGGAAGGAGATGCGCGGGTTTACGTTCATCGCGTTTATGACGTCCTGAATAGATGGAAATTGAACAATCGATGACTTTCAGATGATGAAATGAAAGAAATGAACACATGTTTCAGTCTGGAGCTGCTGAACATACATTAACGCTGGTTTGCACGTCATACAGGTCCAGATTTCGCACAATGTAATCCACCACGGCATCCTCTAGACTCTCGTGACCAATGTGTGTGGAGGAAAGTGTCTTCTTCACACGTATCTTGAACTGCCGGTAGGCCAGTTTAGCAGCCTGGAAAGATTCCTTTTGACCAATACAAATAACTCAATGACTCTAAAGAAATTATTATTATTTTTATTGGTTGTTGACCTGACCTGGTTATTGTTACAGTCCTACACTAACAGTTGTCAGTCATGATGGATGGTAATGAATAACCAAAGGTCTTCTCACCACAACAGCAATGAAAATGATCCCTTGGACTGTGTCCAGGTCGTCAATGTATCTGCGCAGGAGACTCTGGGACTCCAGCCTCTCAGTGGCATACAGGTCTGAGAAACGAGAGACCAGCCGGGCGTGACGTGAGGAGCAGGTGAGCTGGGCACGTGTCGGAGACTCGCCCCTCACAGGGCTGACCGAACGACTTCGGTGGGGAAGAGGACTAGGTGAACGGCTCCTGACCAGTCTGAAAGTGAGGTTTCACCATGTCAATCCAAACACTCGAAATTCTTTTTTTAATTTTGACATTTTTATGCTCAACATACCTGTCCTGCAGAACCGATTTCTCCACAGTGAGGAAAGAAACCTCATCTTTTAGGATTCTGACCTCTCTCTCATGGTCATCCAGAACATCCAACTTTCTCTTATATAAAGCAACCTGATCTTGAGCTGCTCGCAATCTAACACAAACCAGTATTTCCATGACTTAAGAAAAATTTAATATTAAAAAACATTTCCTCTACAATTCACAAATATCATGAAGAAACCCCAGCTAACAAAATATGCTCCTAACATTCCTATTACGTTCCACTAACATTGCAAAAACAACAATTTTATATTAATGCTTTTATAACATTTTAAAAACATTTAGCAATTACAAATAACATTGAAAAATGCTCTTTTAAATACTACTGATAGAACTTTATTGAAAACATTGAGAGACATTTCAGAGTGAACTTTTAGAGAATGGTGGCAAAAGTTCTGAGAAGGTTATGCTATGTTCACACCAAACGCGAATTTAGAAATTTGTGCAAGTAAATTACATAAAGTCAATGCAAAGACGCGAACAGATGGGAACTCACGCCGGGCGACACAAATTGCATAATGCGCGATTGCATTATGCTGTGTTCACACTGAACACGAACAATCACGTTCCTAGCTCTATTTTACTCGCGGGAAAAGTTTGTTGTTTTCGTGTGAGTGTCGCAAAAAACATCACGCCACAGGGAGTGTCTTCATGCGTCCAGACCCGTAAAACATTAGGTGTCAATGAGTTCTTTGCGCGAATTTCTCGCTCGAGTTGACATTCTTCAACTTGCGCGGATGATGCGAACGCACGTTAATCGCGCCACCTGATTCGCATCATTCGCGTCGCCAGGCACAAGTTTGCATCTATTCGCGTCTTTGCATTGACTTTGTATGTAATTACTCAGGCTAATCACTTAATTCCATTTGGTGTGAACACAACATAACACACAAGTGAACAATCAACATTACAAAAAAATCTGCTTTTTTTTACTAACTCTGCCTTTAGATGTAGTATTTCATCCTCTGTGGCCAAGAGTGTGGTTGCTGATTTATTCTTTGTAGAATCCAGTTCAATCTGAGTGTCAGCCAGTCTGAAATCCAATAATAGCACAGAACATTCTTTCTGATTTATTTATATGGTGTATGAAATGGTTGAACACTGACTTCAAGAGGTTGTCAAGTATTACAATGTCAATTGAAAAAATTAATATATTTTAAGTATAGCAATGTACTTTAGTCTTGTTATTAAATTGGTACTGACTCCTGCTTAACTGAGTTCAACTCCAAACGTGTAGAACACAGCTGGTCTTCTATTTTCTGCATGTCACTCTCATGAGCAGAGGACATTTCCCGAATCTTGCGCTCTTTCTCCGCAGATTCCTAATCAGCATATATAGGAGTACACAAGCACAAATGATATACACATACAGCAGACTGCTCAAAATAGTTTGTTTCACTCATGAACCCAATGAAACACACAAATACAGCGCAAGTAAAAAAACTTGAAAAGGATTCTGGGATATCTCACTGACCTGCATGAGACTGAGGCTGGTATCCTTGGAGATGGAGGAAGCTGGAATAGTGAAGCAGGAGCCAAGCCACGGTAAAAAACGAGACTTCAGAGTGTCAATGCCTGCATAATGCCCCCCTGAAGCAAGAGAAAGTAAAGAGAATGTGATTTTAATAATAGTTTAAGTTATAATTTAACATTTTAGCTTGCTAGACACAACACGATGGAAGAAAATCGTTTGCAGTGAAATAAAGAACAAGATGTTGAACACTAATTAAACAACTGGATTTATTGCATCATGTTAGTGCATAACAATAAAAGTAAGAATACATTTCTTATACATAGATACCCTGTCACTTAAATTCATGGGGCTTTATAAATGTATTATAAGTGGTCCCTCTTGCTCTGGGCACAGTATATTGGCTTTATCAGAGAACCTTAGAGGGGACACAGGACAACAGCTGCATGAAGTGCACTTGCATTTCACATTCTAAGTGTGATGGAAAACCTGAAGAGTCAGAGAGAAGAAATATAATAAATCATATAGAAGATATAGGTAGGAACAGGGAATTCAGACATGCTAAAGGAGACACGGAATAAGCGGACAGAAAGGAGAAGAAGAGTTTGTTACCCTCTTGTGCTGTAAGGTTGAGTATGGTGAACAATTGACCCTGAATTTTAGAGTTGAGCTCCACCAGCTCACAGCACCGGTTCAGATTCTGGTCACAAGAAAACACCTGAGAGAAAACACGACCAAAGGCTGTTATGAAACAGTGAGTTAATATGCAACCTGCAGTTTAACTGTTTAAAAAGAAAGAAAGAAAAAGCAGAAGTTAGGAATCTGCAAATTCCTGCAGCAAGGTGATATTCCAGTTCTTGCCCATAGCCATAAGTGCCTTATATTTATGTTAATCAACTAAATTATTTGTTTACCATCAATAGGCTTCACCAAAACAATCTAACAAACATGTTTGGTTTTATTTCACACTGATTTGAGAGGTTAATAAAACGACCTTTTGAAGAAGACGTCAGTAAAGTTTTTACGGGACATTCGAAAAGCAAGCTTGACGGGAGCGCGCACGCTGCGTCAGCCTGTCAGGTCTGCCCAGGAATGCCAGCACCGTTGTCCTAACAACGAGCGTCCATAGTAACCAAACTTTGCGTAAAATCAATGCAATGAGGCTAATCGGCTATCCCAGTATAGAAAATTATTATAATATAAATTCATGATGCAACAATTGACGTAAAAGTGCAACCCACTGCAAATATATGTGAACTGTTATTGCATTTTGATGTGTGCAAAACCGCAGTCACAAACCCAAATAGTTTCTGTATAAAGTAAAACAATCCCCAGACAGTAGGCCTATCAAGGATGAACAATTACCATATTCGTATTCGTGTATACAAACCAGTAACCACACGTAATACAAACCATAGACTTGTTGTAGACTTAGTAAGTGGTTGATCACAGATTAAAGCCTGTTTGAATTATTGATAACTTACGTGGTAGTCTTTGTACAAGGCTTCAAGTTTATCCTGCAAAACACTGTAGGGGGAAGAGTTCACCAGTCTTCGCAAATTGTCAGCCATGGCTTCAGTTCGTCCTGCTTTAATCCTGCTTCAGGATGTCCCGGTGCCGCCGCGGGACTTAATCTAGCAGCGCGAGCGCGCGCCTCGTATTTATACTGGTTGTAAAAGTCCACCATACGCGCGGCGCCTTCCCTTGAACTTCATTGAAACTATGGACGCGCTTTTAGTTGTAGCAACGATGCTGCCTTTCTGCACCTCTCATCTTAAGGAAATATTGTTGTTTATGTAGATCGCGGAGTCGCGGACGGACAGACGGAACCTGTTTTTTAACATGGACACTTATTGTGTTACTACAGTGTGTATGTCAGAAGGTGTCTGAAGGTAAAGCTCGGTTAACTTCTCAGTGATGTAATCTCACACTGTCAAACGACACAAGTGTGGGGGTCAGATGTCACGTGCAGGAAGATATTTACACTCACTAAAAGAACAGGTGTAGACAGTGTTAGTGTTAATTGATTTTCCGTTAACTTCCTACCATCACTGATCAATAATTGAAGTCAATAATGAAGAGATTGAGTTTTATTAATATCTGTAAATATCAGTAACATTTAAAATAGTCAAAAAATTAAAAACATAAATATAATCTCCCAGTTTCTGAACGTGAGCATTTCTTTATTTGTACTTTCCTTATATGGCAAGTCTATTTGATTCACAATTGGCTCTTTATAGCGAAGGAACAAACCATCTGACATTTTTACTCAATTGTTGTCTGTTCTAACAACTCACCTTCATCTTGAGCAGTGAACTTATATTATTCAGAGTATCAATTTTTCCGCATGCAGAAATAATGTCAAGCCAAAGTGTATTGTTCATTCGTGAGTATTGTAGAGATAGCGGTTTTCTCTCAATGGTTTGCTCCTCAGGCTGCGCGAGGCTGTCAGAGGCAGTAGCAGTGATCTGGGAGAGGGAGGGTAAACATGGCGTCCGAGCAGGTCTGTTTTTAACGTTTTCTGTACTGCATTCCTTCACTGCAAGCTATTATTTGCGTTAAAGCACGTTGAATGAAACAGTGTCATAATGCAACTTTGTGTCGATGTCTACGGCATGTTCGTTAAATCAGTAATGATCATCTGCGCTATTTATGGCCAGGCGCGTTTATGGAAAAAATGACTTGTTATTGCAGGGTTCCAGTTGTGCTCGTGGTCGTTGTTGTTTAGAGTAAAACATGGATTCAATTATGTTTCTTTTTTTAATAAAAAGTATTTTCTGTGTTAATGCGAATGTTCATATTTATTGCACAGGAACGAGTGCGTGTCATTTATTTTTAGGCATACATGCAGACAGAAGGAGTCGTATAATGCATTCCTGACACACACACACACACACACACACACACACACACAGTACCACTGAGTTTCTTATTTAGCGATCACTGTAATACTGTGTGAATGTGTGTCTGTTGTTCATTTATTTTAATAGAAGAGCCATTTGAAATAAGGATGACTTGTTATTAGATGAGACAGAGACATGTGGCACTCAATAGACATTACGTTCACATACACAACCATACACAGTTTGACCTGTAACGATAGTGAAATGCTTGGTACTCAGCACAGGATAAAAAATATATAGGGAAAAATACTATTAGAAAATAAATAAAAATAAATCAGAAAATGTAAGATTAAGTTAAATATTAAGATAATTATATTACTCCAAAGAATAAAATACAAGAAAACGAAATAAGAAAGATTAAATATACAAATGATATATGACATTGCATAAAGACCAATGTAGATGTTGTAGCAGCTTCACTGACAATATTATTTGCGGTACGCAACAGGTTGATGTTATAGATGTGTGGTGTATAATAATACGGTGTAAAGTTACTAGTGTGTTGTTGAGTAGTAAACACTAGTCTTGGGGGTCATTCATAATACAATGGAATATACGTATACATACTGGAAAGTAATTCAGTAAATGGGAGGAACTGCATTTACTATTCATCGTTACTCTAACACCTGTATGAACATAAAGGCCATTGAGTCCACACATAAAATACGTTGGAACTGGTGTAACTAGTTCTAAGTAATAAGTAATAGCTCATTTGGCTTAGAAGATTGAAATTTTGGTAAAAGTTTCACAAATTTCACATTTAAAACATATCACATATTTTAATTTAAATAATATTTATTCACATATATAATAAGGGTCTTACAAGATGATCTTTAACATTTCAATTCTGTTCTAAATGAAATGCTCTGTTGGTTAAATTTAGTCTTAACATTTCTGGAGTGTTAAAAACTAAAATAGCAAGTGTATCTGGACCAGTGTTGTTTAGGTTCGGCAAAAGAGTCTATAGATGTTGTCTATTGATAGACTACTGTGGACTGTGCGGCAACATTCAGTCATTGTAATCTTCCTATTTCCATCTTTTAATAGGAAATCTCAAACGCGCCAGTGAAGAAGTCCATGAGGGAGAAGGCTATAGAGCGCAGAACAGTAAATAAAGAACACAACAGTAATTTTAAGGCTGGCTATATTCCTATTGAAGAGGAGAGGCTTCATAAGACCGGACTGAGGGGTCGCAAGGGCATCATTGCCATCGCCATTATTATTTTACTTTTTCTGCTTGCGCTCATCAACCTTATTGTGAGTTTTTCGGCTGTTTTTATGTCTGTGATATGAATGTATTATGATGCACTTTTAAACTATTATATGAATGATTTGCACAATACATTTTAAATTTCATTGTGTCTGTTTTACACTGTTCATATTCTATAATCTATACTTTACTAGCCAAGAATCAGTGGTGTCTAATGTCAATCTTTGTGATTTGATGTATTTAATTTTTTACATATAGTTTTGATTGTAATGAAATATTTATGTTATTTAATGTAAGTTCAAAAACCAAACATCACTTCACAACATGAGTATGTGTGCTGTGTTTGTTATACAGATAACTCTGGTGATATGGACGGTTATACGCATAGGTCCTGGAGGTTGTCAAAGTATGGAGTTTCACGACAGTGGACTGCTACGCTTCAAACAGAAGGCTGATATGGGTGTGGTTCACCCACTGCATAAGAGCACGGTGGGCGGCAGGAAGGACCAGGATCTTATCATCACAGGCAACAATAACCCCGTCAGTCAACACACTGTCTTTTATCTGTTTTATCTGTGTTAAACATTATTGAAAAGGGGAAAATGTATCGATTTATTGATTTTTGTGTTACAGGTGGTTTTCAAGCAGGGCAACACTAGGCTAAGCGTAGAAGAAGAAAAGATGTCGATCGTCAGCGACTTAGGCGTCTCATTCACTGACCCCCGCACTCAGAATACTTTCTTCAGCACAGATTTTGACACCCATGAGTTCCACCTACCCAAAGAGGTTAAAGTTCTCAACGTGAAGAAAGCCTCTACTGAGAGAGTAAGTACATTTAATAATCTGTATTTAGAGTTTCATTTCTCCGATTGCTAACATATCAAACATGACATTCTCTACGTTAAGTTATACTTTATCCATCAAAAATGATTGCATTTTGAAAGAGCCATTAAAAAAGTGTCACGATCGACCAATCAGAATCCAAAGATCTGTGTATTTATTATTTAATAAGTCTCATTGAAGTGGTCTGTTGGCATAGTGACTCATTGCATTCCTTTGGCAGATCACCAGTAATGCGTCCTCTGACCTCACTATCAAAGGAGATGGGAAAGTCATTATTCGCGGCAATGAGGGAGTGTACATCATGGGCAAAACTGTGGAGTTCAACATGGGTGGGGGCATTGAGCTAAAAGCGGTAAGTACAACAGGTTAATTATGAAGCCTTTGAAATGCATTTCTTCACTTGATATATCCTGTATTTTTATATTGATTGAATATTGAATGTACTTTTATTTCGTTTGGCCATTTTGTGTACAGGAAAACAACATCATTCTAAACGGTTCAGTGATGCTCAGTCCATCACATATACCCAACTCCTCTCTAGGGGGAGATCTGTACTTTAACGAGGGGCAGGAGAGGTATAAACTGTGCATGTGTGCGGACGGGACCCTCTTCAGAGTTCAGGTCAAATACTCCAACATGGGCTGCCAAACTTCCGACAACCCCTGTGGAGCAGCACACTAATGCCCGAGAGAAGAAAACCACAGGAGACAAATACATGCTTCTCAATGTCTTCATGCGCATTTTGAATGAATTGCCAAAGAGACAAAGATGAAGAGTATTATAATATTAGTGTATACAAGCAATACACGAAAAAAACACACCGTCCACCCTCACACTACCTCCCACAAGGACAGTTTTTTCTACACACCTACTTACTTTAATGGAGGTCTCAGACAGGTGTGTACACCTCTATGATAACAATCACTCCCTTAAAACCATAAACCTGGCACAGCACAGGCAATTCTGTTTTCTTTTTGTAATTGCCTGGCCGAGAGTTCCCTGTTCACTATCATTGGCTCATATCGGTGTTTTATAGCCATTAAGCTGCCAACTTTCAGCCTTCACTGCATGTGCTTTTATATTGTAGTACAGTGGAATAATTGACGCTTTTGTTTTTTGAGCAGTATTAGTACAGTACATACTTTTATCATCGCCATCTGTCATTAAATGGACACATAACAACATGTCGGTTACATGATGCAGAGGTTTGTACAGTAGCATTCACTAGCGTGTGACATTGGAATATTCAAACCACTTTTGTTTCATTTTAGTTTTACATGTACAGTTCATACTACAAAGACACAAACACTTTGCTTGATCTGTACATTATTGGCAATGAGATTACTAATGCTGTGTTCTGGTTAAAATATATGCAGTACATTAATGACAGGTCTGGATAATGTGGTTTTAGCAGACATTTGGTCAATATTGTATAGCAGCTGAGATGTCATTAAGATTATTTTAGGGGTTTTTTTAACATCACGTTTACTATGTCGGATGTTTGGCTTTTGGTCATATTTTTTCTTGTTTTGTATGAAACAAGATCAGCATATGTAAGTAACAACTTCAGTGTGAACTTCTTGAAGTGATATGTGGCACATATTTAAATGGTTTTTATTACAGTGCCCAGTTACCTTTAACTTTCTCAGATTGCTATGAATAAAAATAAATGAATTTATTGCTAATGGTATGTTTGGAGGTGTGTATCAATGCATTATCTTTTGATAAGATAAAAACAGGAAATGTTTATGATATACGAGTTGTTGGAGTGTGATATTTTGTGCAATATAACCTTAACCTTAATGTTTTGGCCTTGTTCATCTAGGTACATGGGTGATATTTATTTGAGTTTTTTTTAGTTCAGATATGTATTATTGTGATGTCTAAACCTTTTCTTCAATAACAATCATCCTTGCTTACAGTAAGAGACTGTAACTGTAAAAAAAAAATTTGTTTTGCAATGGGTTTGTCCATTGGATGAATTGTTGCATTAAATCACTAATTATCTAATCATATGGTCAAAAACTGTGTATTGTCAAGAGCATTTGTCATATTTAAACGGGAAAAAGAATTTGGGCTTTCATATTGCAATTATTAATAAATTTGAAATGCAATGTGTAATGTGGATGCTTGGACTGTTACTAAAAAAAGCAAAAAAAAAACAGAATATGTAATTTTATACCGGGACATTATACATTATTTTTATGGACATTTTTGTTACCTTGACCACAGCACATGCAGTCCAAAATACCAAATACGGGTCAAACACATATACTGTGTAGTACACTTTGCCCCGTTTACATAGATTTTTTTACAGTGTACGAAAAATATGCTGATCTCAAAGATAACAGACATTAGACATGGTTTTGCTATTGATTATTATATCATGTGACCACTGAGTTAAGATATTAATGTACTTGTCAATGATTAATGTTAACAAATGATTTGTTGACAAAAGAACAAACTTCTATTGCAATACATAATACATAACTATAAAAATGCTACTTGTTCTCATTGACCTTTTACATTAAAAACATATTTTGTACACTGCATTATGGTTGGGATGAAGCAATCCAAGGTAAGACATTAACTTACTCGAGTGAGTGATTGAAAAATGTTTTGTTTGAGTGTCAGGTGCCATAACAATATTCAGACTTTGATCTTAGGGAAGTTAGGGTTAAAGTCAAGGAATTTCTCAGTCGTTCTCAGTGGTTTGTTGCCAATTACACAGAGCTACAGTCACAATATTACCTGAGCCGAGCAGAGCATTGTTACAATCGAAAGGTACGTTTTGAAAATATTCTACTTTGCTTTTTAACATGTCTTCATACTTTTTAACTTTTACTTGTGTTTCGGTAAACAAAGGATTGGTATGTAATAGCTAAGAGTTGGCATCGCTCCATATCAATGAATTTTGTCTGCTTATTCTGTGGTGCAGTCAGAATAATGGATCAGTGTTCAATAAAAAGATGTTTAGTAGTCCTTTATTGTATATTGTTGTAACAATGATATAAAACAGCATGTTTCCTGTAACTCAGTGGTTAGAGCATGGCGCTAACATCGCCAAGGTCATGGGTTCGAATCACAGGGATTGCACATACTCATAAACAAATGTATAGTATAATGCAATGTAAGTCGCTTTGAATAAAATCGTCTGCCAAATGCATAAATGTAATGCATTAATATTGTCATTTTAAAACTTACACCATTTGTCTCTTCCGTTTAGGGCTGACTATAATGTCAGCATACAGCTCCGTTCTTGGTGTGGTAGTGTTGCTCCTCCACTTCTGGACGACACACTCCTTCCCCACCTCTCTTGCCTGTCCTGTTCCCTGCCTGTGTCAGCGAGGTCCTCTCCTCAACTGCTCATCTTTGGGTCTGACCAAGACTCCCGTACGCATTCCAGCAACTGCAGTTTCCTTGAACATATCCCATAATGCACTGCATTCTCTGGCACCTCTCAGTTCGGGACATGTGAAATTGACGGGACTATTGCACCTCTGGGTGGGAGGTAATTCTTTGGAGCGTCTTGATCTGGATATGAAGAAAAATCTATCAGGCACTAGGACCCAGTCAAGTGGAGAGGAGGAATGTAGGGCTTGGGCACCGGACCTTCAGTTGCTGTCTGCTGAAAGAAACCATCTAAAACATCTACCAAGGGGTATGTGCAGCAGAAGAATATCAATGCTTGTACATACTAATACGTAACGTAATACTTTACCACACTGCATTAGTTATTTATCCATTTTGTCACTGTAATAGCAATAGTTGTGAAAAACCAACACTATTTGTAACTATTGTACAAGAGGGCTAAATTTGATGAATTTGCTAAATCACATCCGTACGTTTTTCATTTTTTCGAATTACGATTCACACGAATTAGCCATCTCGTATATAGTTACTAATTCCCATGAGATCAGCCTGGAAAACACATTAAACTTGAAATCAAAGTGGCTTTGTTACATGTCACACAGTTTTACGTGTGACATTCATATCTCAACAGTTTATTAACGATTAAATATTATAATTAATAAATATTCACATGATGGCTCCAGCTATACACCCAAAAAAACTTCTTTTTTGAACTTCTCCTTGATTGACAATTTCGTTTTTGGGTGAACTATCCCTTTAAAAATCCATTCGGTATAGACAGGTTTTAGTGTGTTATGATCTCTTGCTTTGGGTTTTGTGTAAATGACAAGTAATAGCATTCATTCTTCATAGCTGGGAATTTTAGAATTAAATGCATACATGGTGTGTGGGTTTAGTTATAAAACTAAAAAAGTATTGCTTTTGTCTGTTCAAGCTTGTATTTCTGTGAACCAATGGCCCCTCTCTCTCTGTGTGTCACGCACATTTCCAACCCCATGTTAAATTCATGCATCATCAGGAGAACTTTGCTCAGTGCGATTACGAGTTCATCGATTCCTTTTAGAGAGGATCCACCATCA
Organism: Triplophysa siluroides; assembly: GCA_006030095.1. Lineage (NCBI taxonomy): Eukaryota > Metazoa > Chordata > Actinopteri > Cypriniformes > Nemacheilidae > Triplophysa > Triplophysa siluroides. Next base: position 2,511,358 of record VCII01000139.1, on the reverse strand, counting down.
GGTTAAAAATCACCTGTGATTTAGTCATATGGGATGGGCACTTGCATTCCTGTACCTTATAACAGGTTGTAAAGGGGTAATAAGGATCGAAGTCACATACCAGAGTCATGTTTATCATGGCCTTGTATTCCGACCAACCCTTTCAAATGGGTTTCTAGTGTCCAAAGGTGTATTACAGTGCAGTGTGGTGTTGTCAAAGCCTTCGCCTAAATTATAATGTGACAACTGCCTAATGTTTAATCAACATTCCTCTTTTGTTCGGCCTTTAAAAGAAACACATTTGGTTTAGTTACAAATGAATAGATTGTTGGACATTCAGCAGCTCAAACATGCACATTAATCTGGGACTATAGGCTTAATCCTTGTCTGTAAAACCGGACCCTAAATTATTTGATTTATTTATTGGCTATTCTAAGATGTATTATTTTCAGCAGGGTCTTGTCTGCTTTGAAATTTCTTGTTAAAGGTCCAACAAGAAGGTCTAGTCAGGTTTTAAAATGGTGACCTAAATTAAAGGCCTTAAAGAAACCAATCCAGAAGCCTAGAGGCAGTTGATGGTGTCTCAGTTTTACAGCTTGTTGTTATTCACAGCACAGCTCCTCTGTTCTTTGATAAACCCATGTCCAGCAGTCCCTCGCTCAGCAGTCAACACGGCTCTTAAAATAGCCCAGAAAACTCTTTTCCCTGACAAATACATCACACCCTTTGCTGTCTAAATGTTATGAGCAAAGCTTCGAGATGTGCTGGTTGGTTCTGCATCTATTTAAAGTGTTGTATATAGTTTTTGTGTATTTAAGTATTTTGTGTATTGGCCATAAAGACTATTAGCTGCAATACTGAACATTAACTGCAAAACCTGAATTTCATTAACAGGGTTACACTGTAACTGTGCAGCGTTATGTTAGGTATTGCTATGGCCTATGATGTTGGTCCAACCAGGTGTTTGTGTTTTATGGGTTAAAGGGCGGGGAAGGCTGAAAAGGTACAGCTAAACTGTTAATCTTGGGTACAGAAGAACTGTTGACTTGTGTGGGACATCCATTACCCAGTTGCCTCTTAAAAGCTAAATTTGTTTAATACAGTAGATTTTTTCTTTTAAAGTTTCTATGGTTGTTATTCCTTATGTCATATGTTATTGTTATTTCTCCTCAAAGGATTGCGCTGCCTGAAGTCCCTGCAGATTCTTCACCTGTCTTATAACCAGATACCTGCAATAGGCCCTTATGACCTGACCAACACCACTAGTCTGAAAGAGCTCCATCTTCATCATAACTGCATCAGAAGCATTCACTCACATGCCTTTATTGACCTGAAACAGCTGGAGGTAACATTTCCAAACAGGTGAAATTGTGTAATAGTTTTGAGGTGTGTGCCACCTAGTGGGAACTTACAATAAAAGTTATTTTATTGTTATTTCGATTATTATACTTATGTTTTTTTCGATTCGATTTGTTTTTAAACTTCTAAAGCATTAGTACAACGAATAATTAAAAATTAGCTATTTTACTCACTTTTCCTTCAGTAGAACAGCAGATTTAAAAAATGGTGATTGATAAAATTCAAGTCCACATAGGAGCCTTGTCTGTAACACTCAAAAAAGCAGATAGAAGCAACATAAAAGCAATCCTCACATTTCCTGATCATGCGAAGTGAAACATTCACCTGTGCAAGAAACTAAACATTCACAATGTCTTGATCATTCCAGGTTCTGGATCTGAGCTATAACCAGCTGGCCACCATACCTGTTCCTGCCTACCAGTCTCTACGGAGCCTGAATGCTTTGGTGAATGTCTCCTTCAACAGATGGACGTGTGACTGCAACTTGAAGACCTTGAGAAGATGGATAAGTTTTGATACCGAAGTGGGTGATGATTCCTGGAAAGTTGTGTGTGACTCTCCATCGCAGCATGCTGGGAAATATCTGCTTCATCTGAAGGACTCAGATCTCACTTGTCCAACACATGAATACGGCAAATCTGGTCGCTATTATAACATGCTTGTGGATGAAGGGGCGCAGATATTAATTTCCTGTCGCAATGACAGTCAAGGTGTTGATTTTACTTTTGTTATTTAGTAGACTTGCTCTAGTCTTAAGAGTTATTTATTATTAACTAAAACCTTTGTGAATGTAAAATCGAATTATATTTGGTAATAAATTCCCTGTTGTTTTTTGTAGATTCTATGCAAGTTCATTGGTGGACTCCACATGGACAAGTCACAGAACCCCGACCACAGCTTCTAATTAAGGACATCACAGAGCAGCATGAAGGACTTTATATATGTGTTTCAGGTCTCCAAGGGGAGCACATATCTGTTTTTGATCTAAAAGTTTACACAAAAGCCAGTGACCACAGACCACGGCGAGAAGCACCAATTATCCAGGATGAACATGTTGAGCAAGACAATACAAATGTGCCCAGGAATAACCCTTTGGTACGACAAGGAACAAGACCCAGTCAGAATTTGTAACTGCTGTCTGCCTCTCTGTCTTCATCACGTTCATTGTGGCTTTTATTCTTGGTGTTCTTTTGAGACCACTTTTAGACAAATTATGGAGGAGAATACGATCGAAAAAACAATCCAGTCCATCACCCACAACATCTAGAGCTTCTGCCAGAGAGCCTCACCCATATGTGAATGAAGGGTATTCTGATGCAGGTGACCAAGAACGAGTCGTAAGAGTGGGATCAAGAGTTACATTTGGTGAAATCACAGAAGTGGGGGATCAAGGGAGTAACGTGCCTTACTATGTCACCGTAGAGGATGTCCATTCAGATGGCTCCTCTGAGAGCAACACAGAGGTTGATAATGTATATGAGCATATAGAGACAAATAAACCTGAGATGGATCATCACAGAGGAAGAGCAAACAGCATCAGCAGCAGCTCAACACAGGAGGGTGAAGTGAATGTTTTAGTAACAAACAATAAAACACTGGCACCCAACTCAAACACAGACCTGGAATTTGAGCCAATTCCTGATGGTGACGTTCACCAACCAAGCAGACGGAGCAGTAAATCATCATCTTCTTCTTTATCATCCTCTCACTCAAGACAAATTCAGATTGAAAACATTTCAGGTGAAGTTTGGGAATTCATTGAACAAAGCGTTGACCCTACTGCTGTTACTGTCTCTGTCACTAAACAACAACAGAGGATCCATTTCTAGGATTTTTAAAGAGTCAGGGTGGCCAGAAAGTTTGACAGAACAGAATGTTGATGATTTGGACACAGAATTATGGAATGACAGTGGAGAGAGTTTTTCTTTCAATGAAGAGTCTGACAGAGATCTCTCCACCTCTGCTTTAGGGCACCCGGTAGATGACGAAGACACATGGAGGCAAGGCAACATAGAATCACCCACCTACAAATTAAACTTTAATTCACATGTGACTGGGGTTGACATACCATTTGGTAAAGAAGTTTCTGTTGATGATGTAAAGAAGCGTGACACATTAAGTTCCTCTAGTTCGAGTAAAAGTGATGATAGTGATGGACCAAACAGTTATGCTGTAAATCCAGAGTTTCAGGAGCAATCTGAGATCTCAAAGGAATCATACAGGAAAACAGATTCAGACTGGACTCCTGAAGATGGCACTATCGATGACAAGTCACAACCTGGTGCTGGTATTTTTATCAGACAAGAGACCATCACCTTGGACCCGTCAGACATACATTTGACTTTTACTCGTGAAGAAAGTGTTGATGAGGGTATGCATATTTATGACACTCCCAAGATAAGTGAAGGTGTATTTGGTAGCTGGGCAAATGTGTCTGTCGTTGCCATTCCAAAGGTTAAGCGATATGTTCAATTTAAACAGTCCAAACCTCAATCTTCATCTCTGCCATCATTGTCTCCTTCCTCAACAAAAAAGAATGTCGCACCTGAGATAGAGGTGAAAACAGAAGCTAAAGTTGAATCATCCCCTGGAGAACCTAGTTACTTAACACAAGTCAAGGTATCTATTGAAGAAATTCCAAAAGTAAAAAGATACATTCATTTTAAGCAATCCGAACCTCATTCTCCAACTCTTACACCATCACCTTCCTCAATCAGTAAAGATGTTAGGGTGGAGGCAAGAAGATCTAGCACATCATCATCTGAAGATGAAGGAAAACGGACCTTTGAGGAAGATAAATTGTTTGGGCAAAGAAATCTGTCCTCTGATGGACTTCCAAAAGTAAAAAGATACATAACATTTAAGCAATTTGAACCTTCATCTCCAAATCTGTCAGTTTCCAGTCCTTCACCTAAAATTGAGGCTACGACAAAGGTTGATATATCGGGACTGACTAATCAGAGAAATCCATCAAATTTCAGTCCTGAGGGACTTCCACTATACCATGTGCATCCTACCTATAGGACAAATCAAAGCACACTAAACAGAGACCGTGACACTGATCGATCAAGTAGTGAGAGTTCCAGTGAGGATGAAGATACATTTTTAGCATACCCAAGAAAACTAGAGTTTAAAGCAGAACCTGAGATGAAAAGAGAACTCATCACTTCAGAGAAAAATACAGATACAGTGCTCAACATTAACTTTGATAACTCCTCCAGCAGCACAGATGTACTTGAGAAGAAACAACTTAAAGGTCTAGCAAGACTAAAACTGTTAGGTACTAGATTCTTAAACAGACATGAAAATGAAACTGGGCCAACTGGAGCAGCTCTTGATCTGACTTACAAAACACACTCCAAGTTAACTGAGGACACAGTCCAACAAACCACCGACGAGGACAGTTTCTTTGCCGATATTGGATTGTCTTTTGATCAGTTAAAAAGACCTACACAATCACTTGCATTTACTATCTCTGATCCTCAATCACCAGAACAATTCTCATCACGTCCTGCAGATGAGAGTGGAAACACACATGAGGAAAGGGCAGAATTCAAATCCAGAAAATCCAGCTCAAGTTCCTCATCTGAGGGAGGCAGTATCAGTTCTCAGCATGAAGAGCACATTATCTTGAGAAAGAGTTTATCGCATGATCACCTACCTAAAGTCAAGAGATCCCTTCAGTTTTCTCATTCTGCTCCTCATTATAAAGCCCAACTGCCATCTCCTCCTTCAACCACCGGGGTTGTCACAGCTGACTTGATAGAAAATACTGAGTCAAGGAAATCTAGTTCCTCATCCTCAGATGAGGTCAAATCTACTGAAGGTGAAAACTTCTACGGACTTCCTAAAGTAAAAAGATACATTGAATTCTCACGCACTGAACCATATTCAACGACACATCAAGTGAGCAAACAAAGCATCCCACCAAAAGTAGTGGCACCACCTGTTGCCAGGAGGCCAAGTTCATCATCATCTGAAGAAGAAGTGGTGGAGAAAAGTTCAAGCATGCCTGTAAAGTCAAATGTAAAATCTGATCCTGAAGGAGACAATTTCTTTGGGCAAATAGGTGTGTATCTTGATACAGTACCAAAGGTTAATCAGTACATTGAATTTACACAGTTCAAACCTCCTTCCTCAAATCGGCCATCATCGTCTCAATCCTCAACAAAAAAGTCACACCTGAGATAGAGGTGAAAACAGAAGCTAAAGTTGACGCATCCCCTGGGGAAGCCAGTTACTTAACACAAGCCAAGGTATCTGTTGAAAAAAATCCAAAAGTAAAAATACATTCATTTTAAGCAGTCTGAACCTCTTTCTCAAACTCCAACACCATCACTTTCTCAATCAATAAAAGGTTATGGTGGAAGCAAGAAGATCAAGCACATCCTCATCTGAGGATGAAGGAAAACTGACACCTGGGGGAGAACGGAAAATAGGTGTATCTTCTGAGGGAGTTTCAAAGGTGAAGAGATATATTGCATTTAAACAGTTGGAAGCTACTTCCCCAACTCTGTCAGTATCCAGTCCTTCAACAAAAACTGAGGCCACAACTGGAGCAGAGATACACTCTTCGCAGTCCAGCAGCTTATCTGAAGATGAAGTCAGTCCTACACCAAAGGAAAAGGAAATCTTTGGTCAAACAGGCGTTTCTTTAGAAAGACTACCACAAGTAAAGAGAAATCTTCAATTTAAACAACATGTGCCTTATCTCTCAGTTGTACCACCCACTACTACCTTGAATACATTACATGTCACACCTGAAAATAAAACAAAGTAGAATCAAGGAAACTGACCACTTCATCTGAAGATGACGATGTACTAACTGCTCAAGACAATTTCTTTGGGCAAATGGGAGCATCTCTTGATAGAATACCAAAAGTTAAGGGATATATTCATTTCACACACCCTGAAAATCAGTTCCCTGCTCCATCAACAACTTCTCAAAGAGTCAACAAATCTGTTGTTGTTCATGAAACAAGAAAATCAAGCACTTCATCTGAGGATGAAGTTGATGTCAAACCATCTACTAATGATGATAATATGACTAGAAAAACAGGTGAATCCTTTGTACAAATCCCAAAAGTAAAGAGATCAGTTAAATTCACACAATCTGAAGATTCCCTGGGCCTGCCATCTGTAAAATCCATAAAGGTGACAGAAACCGAATCAGCTACAACCAGCCACCAGTGTGAACACAACAGAATCAAGGAGACTGAGCACTTCATCTGAGGACGATATCACATTAGCTGCTACGGAAGACAATTTTAGAGGGCAAACAGGAATATATATTGATAGAATACCAAAGGTCAGAAGATATATTCATTTTACACAGCCAGAACAACATTTCCCTGCTCAGTCATCCACTTCTCAAAGTGTTGGAGTGTCTGGGAGAATTCAAGAAATGAGGAAGTCAACTACTTCATCTGAGGAAGATGTTAAACCATCTACAAATAATGTGAATATGTCATACAGACAAATTGGGGCTTCTAATAGTCAGACACCAAAGGTGAAAAGATACATTGAGTTCAAACAACATCACCCCTCTTTCCCTGATAAATCCTCAGTTGAGGATATCAAACTCAACACAGCACTCAACAAGTTATCTATGACATCAATAAAAACATACTCTACACCTAAAGCAAAGGCAGATGTAGAACCAAGATGGTCAAGTTCATCATCTGAGGCTTCACCTCCTGGCTCACTGAAAAAAGGATCTGCTTTGGTCACAAAGACTGGATCTGATTCACAGATGTCTGAATTCCATTACAAACACAACATCCCAACAAAACAGTATAAAGTAGAACAGACTGGCCTAAAACCCGAATTGAAAAAGTCAGGTTACTTCTCCAGCACCAGCAGAGATTTAGTTGGACATGTAGTTATGGATGTACCACCCCCACAAAACAATCCACCAGCAGTTCCACAAACACCCTCACCTTCCTACCAAGAACAAGAGGATGTCAGAGAGTATCTAAGAGAAAATTCAGAGGTGCGTCAAAGGCAAGAACGGAGGCGATTACTTCAGCAAAGAAGAAAGGCAATGGAAGAGTTTAGCATTACCTCTCCGTTCTCCATCACACAAGAGGGTATCAAGCAGGACGGTGGCTCACAGGTGGATTATGGCAGTGCATCTGCAGCAAATACAGTCGCATACAGACGCTCAGAGGTAGCTGAAGTCCCAGTTTTGCAGGGTCTTAAAACTAAGAATATCTCAGCACACAGATCCAAGTCACCGGTAGACTCTGTAAATACAAAATATAAAGAATTTTTAATTTAGATCTAAGAATGTAATGTAAATTAATCCTTAAAATTGAGGCTTTGTATAACTAGGGAGTGTTAGAGTGGGACTGTATTGTAAATACACTTGATGTAGTTTATCTATTATGCTAAACTGTCTGAATTTCATATGTTCTGTATACTCTGTATTCTCGTTTTGTGCTTCACAATGCCACAGAATAACCATTTTTGAATGTATGGTTCCATAAGGAACCTTTTACATCCAAAGAACTTTTATGTTCCACAAAACGTCATTTGTAGTGGAAATCGGGATCTGTAGATTATAAAAAAGTACGAAAGTTATGGTTCTTTGGGCAAACATAAATGGTTCTATGGCATTAAGAGCGTATTAAATATTAAGAAAAGAGTATAAACTTACATAAGAATGAGTTATGCAAGAATGATAATAATTATAAACACATTTTGTAAATGTTTGCAGTAAATATTAAAATAAATAAATCATGAGGGTATACATTTGTAGCCAACATTCGTCAAAAAATCTAAATCTGTCGACCACTAAACAGATAATGAATTAAAGGGATAGTTCACCAAAACTGAAATTCCGTCATCATTTACTCACCTCCAGAAGAAATAAGTCCATACAGGTTTGAAATGACAATAGGGTGAGTTATTGATGACAGAAATTTCATTTTTGGGTGAATAATCCCCAATTGGACACTTCCAAATAGCTAGTGTAATTTCTTTCTTTCACAAACTATAAATTCAAAACAGGTTAAAATTACTCCTACATGTTTAGTTAATAAACCCCTTTATATATATATATATATATATAGTGAATGTGTAGAGAGGTTGAAACAGACACGTGTACACACATCCATACATATATACAGTCAGATGAGAATGCTCAACCCTCTGCATTACATACTCCCCCAACAAAAGCAACAGTCATAACCACATACAGAAACTCTGATAAATTCAAATCCTTCATAAATCTCCCTCAGCCACAAACAGGTGCAGATGAATGGAACTGTGTCCAAAGATACTATCCAGATGGATTGTGACCAGCATGCACAGCATACATAGACTGCTAATTCCTCAGATACCGGGTGGATGGAATTTAAGACGAGCAACCTCTAACCTTCGAAAAACAAATTAAACACACATCTTGTCTTTGTGGGTAACCGTTGTTTCCTGGTTACATTTAAATGAAGGTTGACAATTATTTAAATGTTTGTACTTCAATTTTTTTATTACATGAACCTTCAAACAAACTAAAAAGTCATGGATTTGTAGATTCTGGCGTTAGATGGTAGTTTAGCACTTGGTGGAGATGGTGGAATAGGCAATGCAGAGTGGAACATCTCAACATACAATGGTGTAAAAAAGTATTTTACCCCTTCCGGATTTTTTTTTGGCATATTTGTCATGCTTTAATGATTAAGATCATCAAACCATTTTTTTTATTACTCACAGAAAACCAGAGTAAATACAAAATGCAGTTTTAAATGATGGTTTTATTTATTAAAAAAACAATCCAAACATTTCTGACCCTGTGTGAAAAAGTAATCGCCCCCTTTGGCGAATCATGAATTAACTGTGATGAATTTCACTAGCCACACTCAAGCCTTACTACTGCCAGACCTGTTGAATCAAGAAATCACTTAAGTAGAAGCTGTCTGACAAACTGAAGTACTCTAAAAGATCTCAAATAGCAACACATCATGCCGCGATCTAAAGAAATTCAAGAACAGATAAGAATTTTAAGAACAATTAACAAGTAATTTAAATGTATCAGTCTAGAAAGGGTTACAAAGCCATTTCTAAGGCTTTGGGACTCCAGCGAACCACAGTGAGAGCCATTATCCACAAATGGAGAAAGCATGGAACAGTGATAAACCGTCCCAGGAGTGGCCGGCCGACCAAAATGACTCCAAAAGCACAACGACGACTCGTCCAGGAGGTCATAAAAATCCCAGAACAACATCTAAAGAACTGCAGGCCCCTCTTGCATCAGTTAAGCTCAGTGTTCATGATTCTACAGTAAGAAAGAGACTGTGCCAAAATGGCATCCATGGGAGAGTTCCAAGGCGAAAACAACTGCTGACCAAAAAGAACACAAAGGCTTGCCTCATTTGCTAAAAAACATCTTGATGATCCCCAAAACTTTTGGGCAAATATTCTGTGGACTGATGAGACAAAGGTTGAACTGTTTGGAAGGTGTGCGTCCCGTTACATCAGCAGTATTAATAAAAAGTACATCATACCAACAGTCAAACATGGCGGAGGCAGTGTGATGGTCTGGGGCTGCTTTGCAGCTTCAGGACCTGGACGACTGGCCATAATTGATGGAACCATGAATTCTGCGCTCGACCAGAAAATCCTAAAAGAGAATGTCCGGACATCGGTTTGTGACCTCAAGCTTAAACGCACTTGGGTTATGCAGCAGGACAATGATCCAAAACACACCAGCAAGTCCACCTCTGAATGGCATAAAAAAGTCCAAATAAAGGTTTTGGAGTGACCTAGTCAAAGTCCGGACTTAAATCCAATTGAAATGCTGTGGCATGACCTTAAAAAGGCTGTTCATGCTCGAAGACCCTCCAATGTGGCTGAATTAAAACAATTCTGCAAAGAAGAGTGGGTCAAAATTCATCCACAGTGATGTGAAAGACTCATTGAGCGCTATCGCAAACGCTTGATTGCAGTTGTTGACGCCAAGGGTGGAACAACCAGTTATTAGGTTTAGGGGGCAGTTCATTTTTCACACAGGGTCAGAAATGTTTGGATTGTTTTTTCCCTTAATAAAGAAAACCATCATTTAACAACTGCATTTTGTATTTACTCTGGTTTTCTTTGTGTAATATTAAAATTTATTTGATGATCTGGATCACTGAAGCATTACAAATATGCAAAAAAACAGGAAGGGGAAAATACGTTTTCACACAACTGTATGAGGTTACAGATGTGTTTAAGCTCTAAATACCATCACACAATCATGTTTCTCGTAAAGCGTTAGGACTGCGTTACTGCGGATACTGTAACAAAATTAAGCACAAAAAAGTACACGTCTACAAATACCTGTACAAAAACAAAAAGAAAAACAAGCAGAAAAACAATATATATACAAAAGGAAAATCTCATTCATTCACAAAGACGGCTCTAATTGCAGAATGCATGCATGCCTTTTTCTTGTTCGGGTGACAAGTAAGCGTCACGCCACAGCCATAGACAAAACTTAACAGTTTTACAAACATAACTAGAACGTTAAATAGTTAGCTAGGCATTGGTCACTATGGGTTAAGGTGATCACATTTGTCCACAAGATCTGTGGAAGAGGGTGTGTCCAGAGAACCGTCGGCGCTTGGAGGCGGGATATCTATTTCCTATTTAATGATTGTGACAATTCATCACAGAAATCCAAAGTGCACTTTAACCGCTTTCTTGCTTTCTATCTTCCTTGTTTCCTATCTTTTATTTTTACTTCGACGTGTTCAGTGTAGTTACATTGCTAAAAGTGTGATCATGGACCAATGAAATGTAATCCGATGCACGATCAAGTGACACAGTGAATATAAACAGCAGTCCCTTTAAGAATCTGCTTGCACTCTTTGGCAAAACGGCCATATCACAAGGTGTGCATGTTGTTTGGGAAGAAAATGAACACTGGCCTCTACATACAGTAGATTTTAAAAGGGAAGACATACACTCACTTTGTGACTAAACCTTAGCACCTGACCACATTCCCATTAACACGCATGCTCTTTCAGTTCAAAGATCCCAAGTATGGAGCACAGATGACAGATTGGTCTAGAACAAGTGAGTGAAGTTTACACACGTTTTTTGCTCCCTATGCAATGGTACTGTTCCATTTCATATCTGTACGCCAAACACTGTGCATCGATATTTCCTGCCTAGTTCATAACTAGTACTGTCCTGTACTAGTGTTACAGTATATTTTGGTATACTCTTAATACATGTAGACAAGGCTGTCTAAAGTAAAGAATAGGCATGGCCTTCATTACCTCTTCTCTTTGATCTCGTAATCAGTATTAAGAAAAGAAACTGGTGTTGTGATACTGATACAAACACCAAAGGAAGTGCTTCTCTATGATAGAAGAATGTCATCTCCACGCTTACCTGTGGTGCATTTATTAAGTGACAACAAAATCCAGTAAGACCGGACTACAAAAAGAATGGCAAAGGTCACTATATAGCTATGGTAGCATGTTCTGACTGTCCTCATCTTCCAACATGCAAACCATAGTAAACAGTGTTTGGACCACATCAGCAGAGCGACACTCTCAAAGGTTACTTCAGTAAACAGTCAAGCAGATGTTCTAACGTTTTCCTTCCTTTCTTAAGACCTCAGACAATATGGGAGTTTTAGCTATCCTGCCTTATGCATCCTCCGCACAAGAGCCTATGGAAACATTCACAGCAATATGAAACATCACAGTGGGGTGGGAAGGCGGCCCAAAAGCTGGCCGTGTGCTTGCCCACAATGCAATGTGGGCTAGAGAGGCTAGGTGAAGTTGGTGGAATGTTGTTTTTCCAACACACAACCACCAGTGACCCTCCTATGGCCCTGGCTAAAAGGGCAACATACAAACATGTGCATTAATTACATTCTATGCAAACACTCATACGCTTGGCCCTCACTGCCAGGGGCCACCAACAGTGTCCCAAACACTTCGTTTTTCATTTGTACTTTGTTTTCAAGATGTTTGTTTCAAAGCTGCTTCTGTCGTCATTGTCGTGGTGATTGTTGCCGATTGATTTCTAGTTGTTGATGGAGGTGAACGGGGAAGTCGTCGCTACGACATTTCTCTGTCTTTATACCATTCCACAAATTCATCCAACAGCACTGGCCCTGAACAGAGACAATCGCATGAATGCAAGTCAAGCCAATGTACCCAAAGCTGGAATGTGCAAATCTATTTGAGAATTTTACTGTATTTATAGGTATAAAGAAATGTTTAAATGTGTGTGCTTATACTTACAAGCCCCGTCCTCGTCATAGTTACTGAGGTCAAGGTTGATAGTCCTACTGAACTCTAGAACATTGCACCATTGATCTTTATTTATAACCTTATACTTAGATTGCTGTGGGAGGAAAAGGAAAAAGGATGTCAATAAGAAATATATGACAAAATGATGTACTTATTACCTAAAATATGTCTTTTACATGTTCAAATATTTGTGCATGTTACCAGTCAAAGATTGGACACACCTGACTAAATAAGTTTTGCATGATTTAAAAAAACATTTTGATTAACTGACTTATGGATGAGTTGGAATGGAAACAAAAACAGATAACGGTCCATCTTTACACTTACTAAGCAGACGCTTTTATTCACAGTGTCTTGGAAATGAGGGAGCAATTAATATTTTGCCTTAAGAAATATTAAGCACAATACACAAAACCTTATTTCCAAGTATGAATAGTGTCAAAGCGATGAACGTCAGAATAAAGTATGTTTTTTTTTAACTCATGAAGTTAGTTGAGCGATTCAGTCCTAGTCTAGCCAAGCGTTGAGGCTTTGAGGTGGCTAAAATACATTTGATTTGTATAACATTTTCTTTGGTCACAATAAAATAATATGCACAGAAAGAAAATGATATAATTTTCATCAAAACTTGATCACAGTTAATATTAGAAAAGAATGAATAAGTGTGTTCAAACTTTTGACTGGTAGGTTAGAAGAATTCAAATGAATTATATTTACTTCTAGAAACTGGTTAAACACTGGAAACAGTGGCCAGGTCTTCCCAAGCAGAAGTCCCAGCATGCACTTGGCAGTATTCAAGTCTAAACTCCTCTGATCCTTCTCCTGCAAGGGTGAGAAATTATTATAGCAAAACATTCAGAGTTTTTATTGGTGGAGGGGAATCGATCTGTAAACAAACTGGGAAGCCAAAGAAATTCTGTATGTTTGCTCCTGGAAGACTCTGAGACTCAGAGGGTCTCAGACTCACTATGCTTACAGAGACGATAGTCTTAACCTGCTGTTTTATATGTAGTATATGGTGTGTGTTTAACATCTCAAATGTCTCTGTCTTTGTCTCACATGCCTTACAGTACAGCACGTAAATCCTGCATGGCATTAACAGCGCTTGTCAATTTCTCGGTGTCAAGTTTCTAAAAGAAAAGGTAACCAGAATATTAAACTGGATTTCCAATCTCAAAACCTTTTGCACAGCGACCATGAAATGCAGTAGCATTGCTGATGAAGAGTGGGTTTAATGGTCAATACAGGATGAGCCCAGATATTAGCAACTCCGTTTTATCTATAAACGTAACATTATCCATTCAAGGTTGCCACAAGCTATTTATTTGTCTCCTCCACTTTATTGGCCCTATCGAATGGCTCCAGTAAAAGGCTCGTTCAGCAAAGTTACATTCACTTCACAACTCATACCAAGACAACAGAAAAATGATAAATCAACTATCAGAACAAGAAATGCTTCGGCTGAGCAGACAAAGAGACAGAGAATCCCAAAATAGCAGCATCTCCCAACAATCTTGAGCTTTTCCACAGCACATGAAAACCAATGAAACAAAACGGACCCTGATGTACACCCACAGGCAACCATTAAACCAAACAGTGACGTTCGTAGTACAACGGAGGATAATTGGTGTTCATCAATCATCTGTCCTAATGCACACGCGCTTACCCTGGCAAAGTCGAAGGCATATCGGTAAATGAGTTTGAAACTGGTGGCGTCGTTGAGGACAGACCTCAGGTAGTCTAAGGAGTTCCTGAGTTTTTCAGTAGAGTCACACCTGCGTAAAGAAGGAAGAGATGGAAAAGTGAAGGTTGGGAGTGTAGCAAAACGAAAAACATTTATGTTCTCCAAATTGTGTTTTATTGTAATGTGACAATATGCTACATTGTAGCAACAGCATTAAAATGGTTTAATTTATAACAATATATGTGACCTAAAAAACTATCATAATTAGCAAGGGTATATGTGTCAATAGCCAAAAATACATTGTATGGGTCAAAACATTTATGTTATGCCAAATATCATTACAATTTGAATTCAAGATCATCTTCCATTTAGATATTTTGTAAATTTCCTGCCATAAATATATCAAAACTTTATTTTTTGTGAGTGGATGCAGCAAAATCGCTGACAAAAATGCCCGCTTCTGCTTTCCGGTTCATCCATTCTCCACATCATCATTACAGCAGTTAGCCAAAAGAGAGTGTTAAAACAAACTTGTTTCTTCTTTGATGATTAACAACGTCAGAGGCCATTTTCACAATATGTCTTGCACCCCCAGATTCCAGAGTTTTAAATAGTTATATCTCAACCAAATTTTGTCTTATTTATATATAGAAAGCTTATTGTTCAGCTTTCAGATGATGTAAAAATCCCAATTTAAAAAAAAATGATCCTTAAGACTGGTTTTGTTGTCCAGGGTCACATATAAAGTTTCTTTTAACGCCATCGCCTTCTTTTTTATGTTTTATGTCAGATTATCACCCAATGCATTTAGCAACACAGCATTAATAAAACTACATGTGTGTTATATTTAGGCAAACATACTGCAATGAGCCCATTCCCTTGAGCCACTCCTGTAAAGTGAAGTAACCCATACTCTGTGCATCAAGCTTCCAGGCCAACACCAGCATCACCACCTGCATACAAACATTACAGTACAGTTACCACTGATGGAAAAGAAAGTCAGATTAAAATGCAAATAAAAATCAGATGAGCTTCTTACATTTTCTGGTTCCACTCCAATGTCTTCACAGAATTTCTCCATCCCCTCTGGTCCCACCACATCATCACAACCTGAAACACACACATCTGATCACATTTTTATGATATAAAAAATTATTAATATCATTTTTTTTTTATTCAAAACAGCTTCGAAAAATCTTTCAATCAACTATTTTATGGTCTTACTGCACCCTAATTACAATCTTTCCAATAAGTAATTTTGAGAGAAAGTAATAATCTGAGAACCATTTCTCATGGTTTCCATAAAACAGTTTGAAAACCACTCATCCATAACATGATGACAAAAAATTTGGGCCTGTACCTGCATATTCATAGAACCACTCCAGACATCTCTTGCTAGAGAAAGCCTCTGCCTCCTGGATCTGTAAAGTCTCCTGCTTTCTGTAAACACTATAAAGAAATAAGCAGAAGTGAGCAAAGGCCATAAATACACACAAACACACACACACACCACACACACACACATACACGTTATAGGCACCTACACACTAGACAAAGCTCCAATGGAGCGGTTGACAGGTGTGAATATGTAAGCTTGGTTTTGAGGGCGTGGAAATAAAACACATTAGCTCTCTGTCAGCACAAGTGGTCCCGGTTCTTTAACACTGAACTGAAAATGCATTATTATTATTTTTAAATTACTATTACTTTCAGTGCTCATAGATAAACACAAAAAAGTGATTATCATAAAATTAATCTGCAAACTGAAACCCATTTAGCATTTTTCATGTTTTGATATCATGGCTTAAAATGTAACTTGAGTAGAAATTATTTAAGGTCCCTTTTTGTACCGATTGTGCTTACTGTACACTTGACAATGAATCCAACTGTTTAATCCAACGGTCTTTAAAACCACCAAAGCAAGATTTGTATAGTAAATAAATACTAGCAAAAAATCTAAAGTTAAAAATGCTTTTAATGCACCGCCCAGGGCTGTTCAGACAAGTTCTACAGTTTTCACATATTATAAACCACTCATTGCTTGCATGATAACATGGCGAGTACATAACTTGTCACAGCTTATCACAATTTCTGTTAAATTTGAATGAAATGTACAGCTTTATTTACCCATGAATCAAATGCCGTGTAGATGATGGCAGCATGAATGTGTGGAAGAATAGGTGAATGAGAGGAAGGTCAAGAGACAGACAGAAGGGAAAAATGAAGATGAGAATTAAACGCTAGAAAGATGAATGAATAGGTGATGAACCGGCTTTGGGACATACTTGTCCTGTCGGCTCTTCTTGGCAGACAAGTCATCTCCAGCAGTGGGTCTTCTCTTTTTCCTGGGGGGCATGGCTCTGGAGCAGCAGGCTGGAGAAAGAGAAAATACAAAGATGAATAAAGTTCCTCTCTTGTAGTTAACCTCAGATGTGGTGTTGTGGTTGCAGTTGGCTACGGTGACAATGAAACAAATTATTGCTACAGAGAATTTGCATAGTATTATTAGATTACAATACTGGAAAGATGAAGGACATGCCAGTTAGTTGTGAGGTCACTACCTGAGCCGTGGGTCTCTGGGCCGACGTCTTCCGTCAGGTTCTACAGAGAGAAAGAAACTGCTTTCAACACACTCACTCATCTCTCTCACTCAAACGGTGCAGCAGAACAGTCTTATTTTCCTAAGCGTGCAACCTTTACAGATGCTGTGGGAGCAGCTTTCTCACAGTTAAGACGTTGTGGAGGAGGGTTCTGGAAATAAGCTCACGGAGAGCACAATTCGGTCAGAATCAGGATTATGAAGGTAGTTATTTAAGTAAATGACTGTTTTGATCAAACCGGCAGTACACGATTGACCGTCTGAATCTCTAGTCGAGCCAAATTTCCCTATCGCACAATTTCATTCAATGCTAGACAGTTGTGTACAGCACGTCAGCTCTTGCATCTTAATATAAGACGAACAATAACTGACGCCTAATAACAGAATGGCTGGAATAGGGCACTCTTATCTCATAATATGCCAACAACAACGGCATTAGCCGTCTTCACATTTGACAAACAGATCAATTTTACATTATCATAGAAGGCAAGTAAAATCTAACAAGGGTGATATGTCATCTACCAGTTGTGCCAATAATTTATTTCTTAAATTGTATGTTTTACATCTGTTTGGAGCCGAGCATCACACGCAAATGTCTTTGCTCAATACAGTTTTAATGCATACTCGCATATACAAACATATAAAGATATTTTAGGAAAAACCCTCTATGTGTTTCCATCAACTTAATGACTTTATTAACATAATACAATACATGTGACACATTGGTAAACTTTTGTATGGACTGAAAGGCACATATGTTGATCAGTGAACTCTCTGTTGACTTTCCTGTTGTACCCGAATCACGTTGATATGATAGAATCAACTATCAATTCTCTCCTCACAGCGATGAGCAAAACACAGACATGTAGACGGCACCAGCCCTCCATGTATATATGCTCCTCGTTTAGATCTTGCATTTAAAACCCTGCACTAATGATAATGTGCAAGCACATGGAGGTCATATTCACCAGCCTGTGCAGGGTGTGGTAGATCTTGTGGATACTGGCCAGTGTGGACAAATGGGAGTTCAGCTGGAAATCTGTGAGGAAGATATAAATGCATGTCTGTTACTCCTGGCAGTCATATGTAGATATGTAAGCTATATGATTAGTATGTATATGGGCTCTTGGAAGTTGAACATATATGTATTGTTGTACACACTATCGCATTCATTGGTCTGTAATGTCAAGTTAGGAATAGGGGACAGAAGCATCTGCTCAGTCAGCTTGCAGAGTGATGGAAACATGAGAGGACATCCGAGATCATAAAGCATGTATAATAAAACATATACAGGCCTATAGGATGCATTCAAATGTTCTGTTTTCTTACACTATATGGTTTCGCCGTTAAGATGGAGGTAAACTATGTATTTGGAGAATGAAAATGATTTTTTATCTCATCAACAGTATAACGTAAATGCATTTGTTACAGAAAAACGGAAAACCAGCAATGATTCACTATAGAGACATGACGTATCCATAGGATATATTTCGCACAAAATACAATTCCATAATGCATGATCGTTATCCGGGTTAAAAAATAAAGTATCGCGGTAGAGGCCTTTATATATGAGCAATGTTCGAGCAGAGAAGCATCCAAAATAACATCAATTTAGATATGATCAAAGGTATACGTTTCAAATAGTGTCCGGAATCTATTTTGGTGCATTACATTCAAGCAAACTCGATATAAAATAAGACTATTTTGTGAACCTGTGACGCAGTTATCAGAAATACCAGCAGATGTAAAACACAACAAACATTTAGGAAACCGAATTACACGAATTTACACCTACACGTTTCAACCATTCGCAGCTCTATGTTGTATTCGCTCTAAATGAATATTTTCATAGCGGATCTGCCACTTAGATAACATACAACTATTTACACACACAACTTGCAGCGACTTTGCAAAGTATAGAGTCTACGCGACTTCTGGGGGATGTAGTCTAACTGACATACAACGCCTGCGCTTGCCAATAAAAAGGTTCGGCTGAACAAACCACATTTCCCAGAATTCCCCAAATCTTAATTTCAATCGGTACTCTCCTGACACTCACCCCAACTGATGAACGCGACCCAAATTGTGAAAAAAAGACACGTTTTCTTATTAAAATAGTACATTTTCCAAGTCAAAATGTAGTTGGAATGTCGGACAACCTTACAGTAATTCGCAAAAACACACACGACATGTTTGCAAGCACTAAAATTTTACACAACTGCGTCACGATTTTCAGCCCCTGTATTTTTCTCCGCATTTCCTCGAAAAACTGAGCCGTTTAAAACAATTACCTTTGACAGGCTTTTCGATGGGTTTGCTTTGCTCATTCCACTTGTGAAGAGATGGTTCCCCTTAAATTATTTGAGTATTAAAGGTAATTAGTGTATATGTGCATTGTGTATCAGAATCAGATACCTCTTAGATTGCTTTCACGAAGTGTCTAAATACTCGTGCAAAGAAGCCTAAAATGCAACGCCTGCGATAATACTTGCAAGGTCGCTGTCGCTTGTAAGCACCAAAGACATCGGAGTACAAACACAAAGAGAGAGAGCTAGCAGGCTCGGAGTCAGTCTAATGATTTGTATGCTCCCTCCGGTAACGGCTACTTTACTCATAAATGCGTCAATAGAGCGAACCGTGCGCGTTACAAAATGTCACGCCGACCTGTCACGGTGCAGCACGTTGTTCAATTTCCACACTGGTCGCCAGCATACGAATAGCTTTGAAAATGTACTGTTGTACTTACTTGACGCATCTGAGTGCATTTTTATGAAACACACAACTGTATTTGTGCGAGGCTGCACAGACCGGCCAGTGGGCGGGACGCGTCAATATTATACATGCCCACAAATGATTTAGGTGCACCACGATCGTGGTCGCCACGCCCATATCCGCGAACGATTGGTCGAGAGGCGTGCCAAATAAAGTGCGCAGAGAGGATTGTGTGTTTCCCGTCTTTATATGGACAGGGTTGGTTAATGCTTGTTTATACTCCCTCCTCTCAAGGCATATTATTGGCCTAAAAGTATGTCCGAACCCATCAGTTGTGATAGTTTCCTCGTGCATAGAAGAAAGCCAACCCACGATGACATGCTATTGGCTCAGCTGAGCACCACAGAACACACTTGAACTTACTTAACAATGGTAAGAGCACAACATTACCAGACGAGACAGATACTTGCAACTTGTTTATGAGTGCAGTATGCGTTACGGTGCACCTAAACATCTCTGTGAAAACTTAGAAAGTAGGTTATAAATCGCACGCGAAACCCCAGTTAGGCAAGTCATGATGTATATATCGAGGAAAGGCCAACAGATGTTAAAGTATTATTGAATTTTATAAGATGATGTAGGCTATTGATTTGCACTAATGTAAAAATGGATATGCATTGTTTAATAATAACATGTGCAGAATATGGACCGACCAGTATACCGTGCATATGATTACACGATTAAAACAACAAACAGTGTTTATGTTTTGTATGTTGTTGGATTTCAGGAATGACAAAGTCAGCCAACAGCAAAGTAAAAAAGCTGAGAATGTAAAGAAATGACTTGGTCTCCTATTTATTTCTGCAGCTGTATTTATTAAAGTACAATATTACTGTGTATGCTATGGATCATGTATGTTGTTTGGATAAAAGCATCTGCTAAATGTAGATGTTAATGGATCAAAATGCTCTATTTTTTGTCAGGTTTGGAAGGACAGCGTTTAGTCGCAGACAACCAATAAAACAAAAGATCTTTATTAATAAAAAATCCATGTCAAATACAGGAAGCACCAACTGCAGCAAACAAAAACAAACCCACAAGCTGGATAAAACTAACATTAGTATTAGTGACTGTTGCACACGTAGGCTGGTATCGAAATGTTTGGGTTCACCTCCAGACTTGTCTTGTGACACCACAAACTCAGACATCAAACTGCTAATAGACCCTTCAGCAGGAATGAGGCTCACCGGAGGCTGGCCGTGTTGTCCAGGTGAGGGAAAAATATGGAAGGAAACCTAGAAACACATATATTAATTACTGTAAGTGTTTTTTCTGCAAACATTCAAGCACCAAGCAATTGCTGTTTATTAACAGGTTATTATACCAATGACCACAGAGTTAAACCTTATACATTAAATGTTAAAACTAACCTACTGCAATGAACATTTCTTTCGCAAATAGTAGAATATATTTGCCAAAAGTTGCCTTAAATTGTATAGCTACTAATGTTCCGATCCACTACTGTTACTGTCACCAGTGTCCCAAATGACAAACATTATTGACAGGTGCTGCAGTAGCTAAACCATCACCAGCCACCGGCTTTAAATAAGTAATCCAAAAACCCTAGTAACTGCTCATTAGATGTGAACTGGTGAATTATGTCATGAAACCTACAGATACCTCACACACACAAAGAAAAATAAGTTCCTCATATCTCTCGATGAACTTGTGGACAACTATGAACTTGCACTGCCAACGTTTGATGTTGTACATCCGGACAATCTCTTTCATCATGGTCAGCCTCAATTCTCAATGTGTCTCCTCTGACGATTCGGCAGGTTCGACGAGCTTCCTCTCTATATTGTCTCTATCTTGTCTTACTGGAATATTAAAGAGTAAAATGCAAGTAAAATAAAACAATTGAAGACTTGGAAGTTCTTACCTAAGACAATTGGGTAAGATGCGGCCGGAAAGACCAATCGCCATCACAGCCTCCTAGAGATCACAATTTCATCAATAAAGATCTATATGTATTGCACTCTCAGGAATCGAAATGTTTTCTTTTGTGATGATACAAACACTCTAGACTCACTAGAAAGCATATTTTAAGCCGACACAAGCTGACAGAATAGCCAGTGATGACGTTTATTATGCTGTCATAATCGTTCAGAACAATTCTTATTAAGCCTGTTTTATGCTACCCTTTCTTATTTTTTCCTGTTCTCTGTTGCAAAAAAACGTATATACGAAATAAGCAAACAAATAAAACGCCATCCACTCAGTGTCAAGTTTAAGGACCCAGTCAGTGAAATCTAGCGGCGAGGTTACAAATGGCACCCAACGGCAAACCAACAGCTCACTACACCCCACCTTTTCGAAGTACTACGAGGCTGAGGTGCTGTTATTTACACTAGCTATTATGTGTATTATATTGGATTACTGGAAATAGATCATCTAAAAATTACACACTAGACCTTTCAGTCATTTTTTTTACGTAGACACATCCCAGTTTCTGAAAATATTATTAAAATGTTAAACATTTACACATTAAGACTGAATTTCCTGTAGTGCTTTTAATTTATGTTGACTGTAATAAATATGTATGTGTTTGGTGGAAAAGTTTTTTTCATTACAATGTCTTTGGTTTAAAATCTAGCTAGGGATCCCTACCTCTTCAGATGCAATATCTTTTTAGGGAAATATACATTTAAGAATTAATCATTAATTTAAATCTATCTAAGAAATAAATAGAAGATTGCAGCAAACCAGTTTAAACACTGGGTGGCAGTGTAACATTGGTTATATATTAGCATAGACATGGCACAAATCCATTCACAAAACTACAAGGCATATAAGGATCGGTGAAAGTTACACCGATCAGAGCCGATTCTTCCTATAGGCAAACTACACTAGTTGCGTAAGGCCCTTGCACCACCAGGGGGCCTCCTTGAGTACCGAATCAATAACACTATAATGTAAATAAGACGCGCTGAGTGTTAATAATTTTGTCGTCATTTTAATTGTCTTTCTTCTGCAAAACACAAAAGACATTTAGAAAAATGTTGGTAATAAAAAACCATTGCTCCCCATTGACTTGCATTGGTTTTGTACAATATAATTGATTATGTGCCTTTTTCTTAATAACTTATATGTCTTTCTGATTCTTTCTAAACATGTTATCGATGGTAAATGCACGAAGTTGGATAAAGATTTTAGAGATGGTGATTGATTATGTGCATAACGTTAATTAAAGAAAGAACCCGTTTAATTTGATATAAAAATGTGTTTGATCCTCATGATGGCCGCCCTTATCGTTTTTATGTTATAAGGGGCCACATTTTTCGCGTTTATAAGTTATTCTTACAACGATGTTACGTCTTAGCCAGATCTGATGGAAATAATATTCAAAAGGGTTTAAACATTTTTTATTCATTGGAGTTACGTAGTCTTGGTTGGTCTTCTCCTTCTGCGTGGCACGTATTTAAACATATATGATGATACAAAGGCAAAATAAAAGTGACAGAAACAAACTTTCATGTTGCCCTTTGATTTCGCGTGAAGAGCAGCAAGCTCAAAACCATTTAGCTCAATACAAACAGGTGGGCGGAGAGTTTTAAAGACAACCACGTGACAACCGAGGACGTGCAGTTTTGAGCTCCCAGGATGCATTGCACGCTGAACTTTATTATCATCAGTATTATATAGTGCTTTATTTGTATTACTCAAATATTCATCCCGACTGCTTTAACGTTATATGCGTGTTGTATTGTTCTGGTTTAGTTAACTTAATTTGAGAAAGGATCGTTACCGTCAATGAAGTTTGTGTTTTTGTTGGTGTGGTAGTCACTCTGCCCGTGTTTAGATCAGTACACTCATGTTTCGCCTCATATCGCATAAATCTTTCGCCTTTTACTAAAGATTTCCGTGGGGAGGAACACAATGAGTATAAAGTAATTTTTGTTAGCCCCGCCATAGTGCGGGGTTCCTAACGCGGTCAAAGAAAGACTCAAAACTGAAATTATCAATGAAGAGACCAAGGAGTCATTCATTCTTTAATATTAATACGATTACCTATTTCTTGATAGCGATATTTAGAGGTCTACATCAAATACAAGTTATTTCTTTGCCATTAAAATATGAGATTTCTTAAGTTTTAAATTAAAGTTTTAAAATGCTGACGTGTTATAAGTCGAGTTCAGTTCACATGAAGGCGAAAAATATATGCATGTGGGCGAATGAACTACGTCACTAACTACAGAGCATTCGGTGGCATTTATTTAAAGAAGTACGAGTGTTCAATGGCTTGTTTTTCTTACATTGTTAAATGTAGGTCTGCTTTTTTATTCATTTCTTCAAACAGTATAGACAGTCAAAACACAAAGGCTTCATGTTTTGCATAAATCATCAACTGGATAAGCACAGACGTACAAAGTGATAGCATCTCATCAGACTTCTCAAGCTTTTTACCTGCAGTATTTTTGCGCATCAGCATGGGTAGGGTTGTATGATAAAGATTATCAGAGAAGGTAGAGAATGTCGGACAAAGGTGAGCTCAGATTCATTTGGCAAATAAAATACATTAACGCACACGAGTAGACTGAAAATGAACACACTTTGTTTTCCTAACACATAATAGTTACTGTGCTAAAAGATGCAAGTAAAAAAATCTATCAAAATGTTGTCATGGTAAATTGGTGGAGGATTTCATCCAGCTATATTTCTTTTTTCTCTTTATGCCATGTTTAATCCACTCATCACTAATGAACACGTTTCCCACTCAAAGATAAAAGTAAATATTTCTTTAGTCTTGTGCTTGTATGCCTGTGATATGCCAGGCAAGCATGACATTGCATTTTGCATTGTGATTAGAATCACAAGGTGAACGGTTGTGGCTAGATACAGCATGGCCGGAAGTGATGCAAAATCGCCATAAAATTACTATTAATTACAGTAGCTAATGCCTACCCCTACCCCAACCCTAAACCTCACCTTACAATAAAAAAGTAAGAAATTGTTGTCGTCAGCGTGACAAAAATTACGCGGTATTGAAGTGCGCATGCCAGTGGAGGTATCTGTATCCCTTCTAGTCAAAACCAAGGTGAACTCAACCCCTAGTACTACAGACCTATGCTACAGACAAACATGAGACTGCCCCTGATGGGAGGAGCATGTATCGAGCTAACGACAGAAGGGTGGAGCTCCATTAAGTTTAAAGACAAACTGAGCAAAGTTTTTCTCAAAAGGAAGCAGACAAGAGAATAAAAAATGAATGAAAAAGATACAACCACAGAAGGAAATCAGAGTACTGGAAGTGGAGCTGTGGATGGAAAATGCAGCAAAGCTGATTGGAAGGTGAGAGAACATGCTTTGGAAATTTTTGGGAGAAATACAAGCAATGCCATGGTCCATCTGTTTTGGAGGGGGCGTTCTTTGGCTTCAGTTTCGATAACTGTATAAATAGCTTTATACAGCAGTTATTAAAATGAAAGAAGGTGTTTTGTTCTCTGCGGTTTAAATGTTAGTTCATAGAAAGGTACATCTGCTAGCAAGTAACCTTATGTTGTCTTGTTTCCTGTGATGCCGACTAGATGAGTTTACTCGTGCTTGCATCAACTTTATGGTCAGCGTGTTTACATAGAACTTTTATTGGACTCATTAACTGTTTTGACGGTATGATCTGTTGTATATTTAAGATGTTTGGTACATGTTCTTTCTCTGGTGTTTGAGCAGCACACGGTCATTGTTTAACTTCTAGAATCGGCACGCTGGTTAAAACAGTATGTCTGATTATTCTGATGTTCTCTGATCTGCTTGTCGTTTCAGAAATTTCAGTGTCCATTATCTGACCCAAAATTTCCCAAAGATGACTTTAAGCAGACGTGGAAGGAATGTCAGTACGAGAGCTTCTGGTATAGAGGTAAAAACGCACAAGCACACATACTGAAAACTCTTTTTTACTATCTCTGTATGAAAATATACCCGACTGATGTTTTGTGTTCGGTTTAAAAGGTGTGCTGGGCTTTAACAGATATGTTTGGAGGTATTTGGCTTGTGTGTTTTAGCCCATCCCCCTTAGAACTTGATGGATGAATGTTTTCCAGAAAAGGGATAATGAAGTAAACTGAGAGCCCCTTTATGCTCAGTGCTTATGTTTTAAACTGGTATTTGGTTTAGAATAAGTGCTGTGTTTGAGAAACATGAGGTAGTTATCTGCAGCTGCTAGTGATCTGTTCAAAGCTGGTGTCTGTAAGGCTCCTATAGTGCCCTAATCTCAGCCGCCCCTGCATTCATAGCTCAACTTAGTACATCACATCTGAAACATTCAAATGTCCCTCAATTATTTAGTTCAAGTTCTTTAGGTAAAGGAGTTATTTTTTTTCAGTGTTTGACCTTGTGGTATTTCTCCACAGCTCTTCCTCTGTCTGTCGCCAGTATGACTGTGACTGGTGGGCTTATGTACAACGGTAAGACTCTAATGCAAAGCCTCATTTAAAGCCCATATGCAGTACATACATTTTTGTAATATGATTGACGTTTAACAATACTCCGTTGGAACAAAACAAGCATGCTTTAAATGAATGGACATTTTTCAAAACACAAACCCCTTTGTAATTTGCGTTTTATGCTTGTCTTTTTAACAGGTGTGTGGAATAAGTCCAAGCGATTTGGGTACTTCCCTAAACTGATTTGTAAGTTCAAACTCTAGTGAACAAAGCACTTGATAATGTGAATGTATCACTTCATATCATGCATGACCTTTTATTATTCCTATACTTAACAATCTATTGTTGAATTACAATGCATAAACTCTTAACATAAGGTGATAGTTCACCCAAAAAACGGTATTCTGGTATAATTTACTCGCCCTTTTGTCATTTCAAACCTGTTTGACTTCTGCAGAACACAAAATAATATATTTTAAAGATTAAAATGTTGGTAACCGAACAATGGCGGTACCCATTCACTTCTATTGTGCAGTCACTAAACCAAAGTCATTCATTCTTCAAAATATCTTCTTTTGTGTTCTGCATAAGAAAGTCATACAGGTTTGAAATGACAAGAGGATGAGTAAATAATGACAGAATTTTTATTTTTAGGTAAACTATCCCTTTACATTTCTTTTTTTTCTGCAGTGGCGGGTATTGTAGGTTATGCAGTAGGCAAAGCCTCTTATATCCCGACTTACAGAGAGAAGTTTAAAAAACTGGGACCAGAGTTCAACAAAGGGTTTGGTCCAGGGTTTGGACCTCCTGGATTTGGAGCCGGTGGCTTTGGACCTGGACATAAGTAAGAAATTGTGCCTGCGTTCGGGCAGCTCAACGTGTGTGTGGATTGTTTGCTTGCAGGGTACCAAAATCACTTTTGTTAATGTTCACCTTTAAACAGGCATTGCATCCATGTGTGTGAAAAATGCCAGCAACAGGGTGCGGAGGCCTCCACAACAGCGCTCGATGCACCCACTCAGAGCTGAGGTAAAACAACACGACACGCCTAAACACGCCCTTAGTTACACAATAACTTAGAAACACCTATGGATCCACACACTAACCCCACTTATGTGTATATGCCTGAACCCTATACCCACGGACACCTGTTGGCCTACATACTAAACCACATGTTATCCATGCTGAAGGTAAATCTGTTCATGTTTATGTTACAGGGTCATTGGAATCAGGAGGACACAGTTCATTACTTAATGTTTATAAAATGTGTTTTTTAAATAAACAAAAGTTTGCTTTAAAAACATGATGCAACAGGTTTTTTTGTACAGCTCAAATGGTAAAGCATTGCACTAGCAACACCAAAGGTCCTGGGGTTGATAACGTTGAAAAACATACTTAAATGTTTATTTTAATGCAACTTTGAGGGTTGTTTCCCTGACAGGGCTTAAGACTAGTCCCAGACTAATTTAAATGTTAAAGGTGTCTTGATCAAAAACAACTTACACTGACATATCTTTAAAAAAAGATATTCATCATATTTTTAAAAAATATCATTGCCATTGTTTTGTCTTGAGATGCACACCAGTAATGTTTTTTGTAAAGTATGTTTTTAAAAAAAACTTAAATATCACAATTTAACTAAGGCCTAGTCCTGGTTTAAGCTGATCCCTTTATGGGAAACCGCCCTATAATGGCCTAATGTTAATATTTCATATAGCCACTAGGGGGCGCCAAGACACCACAATAGAGTTTCTCAACCATGCAGGTACAAAGACTGGGGGCACAACTAAGTAACAAAGGAGCCACAAAATTACTTTAAGAATTTTAATCATTTAAAACGCTTTAAAGAAAACTACATTTTAAGATATTTCTTAGGGTTTGTCTGTTTTATCATGCCAGGGTCACTATAGGGTAGAAATTGTGTGGGGGTCCTTCTAATGTTGTTAGCAAGCTGGGGGGGGATTTGAGGTCCAAAAGGATTCAGCTGTTGCCAAGCTACACAATATTCATTGAATCAAATTAAATGCCTTTAATACATTGATGATGGAACCATATGTGTATCAGGCAGCAGTGATGGTTAAGCAGTAATAGATGGACTTAAACAATACACACTTCCATTATACTTTTTGACAAATTAAATTATAGACTAAAAGTGACAGTTCACTCAAAAATAATGTCACAATTTATTCACCCTATACTTTCAAAATCTGCAAAAGTGCCCCAAAACCGTTTCCTTTCCTACATTATTCCAAATACCTTTTGTTTTGAACAGAACAAAGAAAATTATAAAGCAATTTTTCCTACTATGGTATCAATGGTGGCTAGGAACTGTTTAGTTACAAGCATTCTTCCAAATATCTTTCTCTGTGTTTATTTGGAACAACTCGAGGGGGAGGAAATGATGACAGAATTTTTATGTAGGGGAGAACTGTTCCTTTAATTGTATTTTACCTTTACACACAAAGTGAATTAAGATAAAGCATGTCTCAAAAGTTCAATGAATTCTAGCCAATACATAAACAAGCCCGTTATCTCTTAACCATGCCAAGACACTGTAATATTTGTAACATCATAGATATTGATGATACCATTGGTCCAAGTCCATTTTTGTTTTCAGAAGATAACTGGTTATCTGCACTGTTTATTTAAGCAACAAACTTTATTTCTGGGTTTATGGTAAATAATCCATATATCTATTTTCAAACAGGTACTGTTGACAGAATTTTGTAATTAATAAAAACATATACCTGTTAAAAGCATTAACCTTAAATCAGCTTACAGCAAAGCAGCATGTTTGTTTTATGCAATCAATGCCAAATAGGGTAAAGAGTTTTATTCCAACAAATTTTCATTCACTTTCACAACCGAGACTTGCTTCTAAAAGTACATTCATCTGCAGTGTGAATTAGATTGAAGCTTTGAGCCTGATCTGGCAGAATGAGGCATGAATCCACAAGAGTCCCTTCATCTCGATGTTGTCAACTCTTTGAAATCCTTCAAAAAGTGTATCAACCTCATTCATCCCAAGCATCTCCGTACTTGGTCTTTTTTACTGGTGGGAAAAGAAAGGACACAAAAAACAGACATTATGACACCGGGGTGATGTTATAAATAGTTTTAAAATAACTAAGTTTGTATATGAATATTAATTTTTCAACTAATTTATTTAACTACTCTATTAACTATTTATTCAACTAAATAATTGATCAACTAATGTTACCAACTCAGAACCTTTATTACAATAAAACAGCTCTACTCGCAACACTTTACACCAAGTGAAAACATAACTTAAAACATTACATACTACAGAACAACTTTTCACAAGACTTATGTGGAGATAGGTGACCAAGGGCAGTCTAGGGTTGATACCAGTGGCAGCATGTTCTATCCCATATAAGGGCCATAAAGTTACTTTGATCCACCCATTCTTCCTATCATCCCTGAGCTAGTTATATAACCCAAGAGGTGATCCTGAGACTGTCTGTGAATTACAGTACTGTAAGCACATACAACTGCAGAAGAAATTAAGAGACCATTTACAGTTTTTGTGAATTTACTTTTTATAGGTATGTGTTTAGGTAAAATTATAATTTGTTGAAAACCGGAGAAATGGCTCAAAATAACAGAAAATGTCAACAGACACTGGACTGGAATGTCCACCATACATCTAGAAATGCTAACTGAAAAAATTGAATGGTCTCTTAATATTTTCCACCGCTGTATAGATGACTGGTGTAGATGTCTTTATACATTTCATAAAAAAAATCCCTTTAAATATACAGATTGTAGAATCTCACCTTCCCTCTTAGGTGATGCTACCCCAGCTTGTGGTTTTAGCAGCGTTTCAGCTTTTTGCGTGAGAGTGACCTCATAATTCTCTCTGTTTTTACTACGCAGGTCCTCATACAACACAGGCTTCTTCTTGGGGCACATCCTCATCTGGATAGGGCGGTGCTTCAGGACAGGTTTAAATTACTAATGAACATTTTACCAATCGGATGATATTTCACATTATATGGTGAAATTACATGTAACTGTGCGCAAACATATAGAAATACACAGTAGTTAAGGTTAAGGTTGCAGAACCAGAATTCGTAGTACATAGAAGTGGCGGTACCTTGAGGAGAATCGTCTTCTCTGATGCCCACGGGACCAGAATCACTAAATCCAGAACTGAAGGGGGTGGGGTCGTAGGATTGGGAGGGGCTGCTGTAGGTATAATCGCTGGTGTAATTGCTGTATGTCTCAGTCCCAGAGCCGAGCTCTGACTGGAACACTGACTTAGATCCAGGTGGTTGAGATTCTGATGGATTTGCATCTTCAAAGTCTGATTGGTTTAAACTAAAAATAAAACGTATCAGGTACAATAATGTTATGCAATACTAACGTTTTATTTTAAAAAATATTGTTAGGTTAAACAATGAACAAAATATATATATGCAAGAAAAGTGTCTTCAATGCACTGTGCAAAAAAGAAAATGTTCATACTCCGAAGGCACGTGAGGCAGACGTCCCTGTCGCAGTGCCTCTCCAAGAGGGGAGTTCCCCAATTTCATAAACTTTTCTTGACAGACCCTCATGTATGACATTTTTCCACTTATGTATCCAAATGCGCCAGCAACTGCATACAAAAATCACATACATCCTGAGGCTCTTGGGAAAATATTGTCTTTTAAGTCCCCCACCTTCTGATTTAAGTTGCTTTTATATTAGTGACTGGTGTTCTAAATACTTACTCGCAACTTTGGGAAGTGAGCCAAATCTAGGCGATGGAGTGAGAACTCCTGGGGATGAATAATAGTACAAACACATTTCAGGGGTGAAACTGGGCCACTACAGAAGCCAAAGGTAGGCAAGAGGTATCAATTAAGAACAAAATTAGGAAGAAAATGAGTGTGATGACAACAGATGAAACAAATGCATAGATATTGAATATTGTACACTGACTGATATCTGGTACAGCCCCAGTAGTGGTCTCAACACATCCTTAATGACACAGTTACTACATACAATTAATATTATATAGAGAAACGCACCTCTAGATACTAATACCTGAGCGACTGCCATAGCAACTGCAGAAAAGGGCAAAGCTACGAATAACAAGAGAGATGATGCGTTACACAAGAGTTCTCATAGGAGGCATGCAACTTTGACAGAACAGAATTAAAGAGATCATAACTTGTCATAAAATTGTAGAGCACCTACATCTGTACCAGAAGCTTTCAGAATTACACTCTCTGAAGACACGCCTCTCTTCGTCATTAGGAATATAAGCAGCCCCTGCAGGACCCTGTAAACATAAGACTATGTGACAAAGTTCTCTGAAAGTTCTTTGTTAACAATCAATTGACCCCCAAGACATTCAGACCTTCCATGGAAACACATTATTCTGTTTTTGTATTTTTGTTTAAAGGAACAGTTCACCCAATAAGGAAAATTCTGTCATCATCATTTACTCACCCTCAAGTTGTTTCCAACCTGTACACATTTCTCTGTTCCCATAAACACAGAGGAAGATATTTAGAAGAATGTGATCAATTTACAGTTCTGGAACATTCTTCACTGCCATAGTTGGAAAAAAAAAATTGTATTTTTTTGAGTCTGTTTTACACAGAATGAGATATTTTTAAGAATTTAGGAAAACAAACAGTTCTGGGACACCTTTGACTACCATTTAACCTGTCCTGCTATGTAACGTTAAGTCAATGATGTCACAGAACTGAAAATGACTTACATTCTTCCAAATGTCGTTCTCTGTGTTTATGAGAACAAAGTAATATGAAAATAAATGAGATTACATGAGGGTGAGTAAATGATAACAAGAGTTTTCATTTTTGGGTGAACTGTCCCTTTAAGAATAAGCCGTAAGGTAACGTAAGACTTTACCTTCCAGATCCATGTGGGATTTGAGCAGCCGGAGTAAATCCAGATGATGCTTGCGACATGACTAGCGTTACGGAGATTAGAACATCAACAATGCGTTTGCAGTATACATTACATTACGCAGTAGTATTAACAATTCAATCGACATGACCTCCAGTCGACACTTATCAGAAAACAAACACTTAACCCGGAAGTTGAGTCGCTAAAACGGAAGTACCAGTTGCCGGAAAAGGGCTCTGCGAAACACCAATGAAAAGTCCTCCAACGAGCTTGGATGAGAATTTGTATGCTCTTTTGATTTTTGCACATCTTTCTGTGTTTTTATTAATATTTGTATATTCATATTTATAAATTCTATAGTAAGAAACTGTGCTAGGTATTGACCAAATAACGACCAACCAAAGCAAAGAACAACTTATCACTCGTTCAGACACATATTAACTGCAAATAAAATCTATTTACTTATTATTTATTGGTTATGTTATGTATACGCCTGTGTGCATTTCTACACACAATTACCAACCTTTCGAAAAAAGCATAACTTAAAGTATGATTATTGATTTGCATCTATCAAGTGCACATTAAAAATGAAACCTCATAAACAACATGGTTTTACAAAAAAAAATGTTATTTATAAATGATATACATGTATACAACAGCAAACTACCACAGAACCACGTCCTCTCATCCAATCCAGTAAGCAGTCTGTTTTGACTGACAGCTAAATCAGCCAATAGAATGGTGCGCGTGCGTGAGACGGGCGGGGCTTAGCGCCGCAATCTTGACACTGCGACTCCCCTATCAGAGGATCGGATTGTCAAAGCCGTTAGGCAGCGCTGCTCCAATCTGATGGACAGGGAGGTGGGCACGTTGTCATTCGTCGAGTTTTTAGGTGTTTTGCGAAAAACACCGAGAAGATAACGTTTAAGATCGCGAAGGCATAGACGGCGGGATGAACGGTAGAAATCAACGGATGTAAGAGTTGTAAAGCTCGCGCCCGTCTCATCTTTCGGAGAGAATAGTCAACGGGCTTTCAGCGTTAGCGCGAGCAGGCTAACGTTAACTGACGAGGAAAAGCGCAGCTGCTCTATAAAAGGTAAGAGAGGCCGATTTCTGTTTATTAAACCTCAAATCACGGACGTTTGGTGTAGGATCGAGAGAGCAAGCTTTCACTTTAAACGCTTATCGGTTGTCTTATCAGATGTACCTTTCCTTTTACGTTATTAGTAAGCAGTTGTGTTGACCTGCATTTGAAGATGAGCGCAGTTTAGTGGCTGTGTCACGAAATCTAAAAGGCTGTTTGGCGAGGCAGCACAACTTGAACGTACTTGGCAATAATGATCATGTGTAATATGTGATCTTTAAAACGTTAACCACTCAACCAAGCTCAAGTCTACACGCATAAGCCATTATGTAACTTTTTTTATTGAGTGTTGAGAGTTTGTAAGGCGAGCATGGGTTTATTAAACCTGAAACAAACCTTTTAGGCAACATCCTTGGGGGAATAACGTTACAGTTGTAAAGTTATAACTTAGAAACATTATTTATTAAATCAATGGACATATACTTATACTGTATCAATTGCAGGTACGGTGTTACCAAAATGTGTTTAAAACCACCTTGATTCTCTGTGTTGGGAGGATATGATATCTGTCCTCTTCCAGGAAGTCAAGTGATTTTGTAAATGTACTTCTCACGCTTTATTTCCTTCTTGTGGTGTGTTATTGATCCGCAGACATTGGTTACTGTTCATCCAGACACCTCTTTTTTCTCCTACATGCCTAATAAAATCACTTGAAAGGTTCACTGTTGTTTAATAGGTGTCTTATGCAAACATGCCCATGAGTCATAAATGATGCTAACAGCCTCTTTAGCATTTGGTGCGACAGCAGTATGTTGAACAGTGTACAGAGAAGAGTTCACACTCCTGATTTGAGCTTTGAGAGGAGTGTGAACATTCTGCTCTTTGAGTGCAATGATCGCACTGTGTACTGTGTTTGTCGTAAACAGAGACAGATGTGAGGGATTAGTGTACCGATGTTCGAATTTGTGAACCTTATTCTCTGGAGGTGGGATTTAACTCGGATTTAACCCAAAATCTTAACAGGCGTAAATACACTACAAGACTTTTGCCCAGATTTTGCACAAATCTTCAGTCTGGACTTGCTGCAGAAAGTCTGTGCCAGTCTGCATATTTGATCACTCAGTGTGTTTCTATCTGAAACTTTCAAGTCTGCAAGTTTCTGATGTCTAGTTTAAAAAAAATCTGCTCAGATTTTAAAGGTATTGTAGCGTATTCCAGCCATAAGAAATCAGCAAGATTAATAATGGAACAACCCCATAACACCAAGAATTGGGTTAAATCTTGTACAGACATGATTGTTTTGTGTTGTTACTTTTCTAAACGATTAAACTTCAGGCTCCGTTGACTTTGGTCAGTAGGTCAACTCGAACAACCTAGCAACCACACAGCAATGTGCTAAAAAACAGTCCGAATTTTGTAATGACAACCCACTTAGCTGCACTTATTTTCTTCAGAAAGTTTAAGAGTGTTAAAATATATACTTTTTTATTAAAGATACTCACGATGAAAATACAGTAGGCTATAGATTATTGCCGGCTTCCAGTGAAATCAGTCATCAAAGTGTTTAATACATTTGTATTATCTACCCTGCTATTATTACTCTCTTATATCAGAATATAGTGCAATAAATCTTCACATTATATTATCCCCCTTTACCACAAGTTGCATTTGCCGGTACCTTGAATATTTTAAAGACTTTTTCCTAGTAAATTTTGCAAAAGCATCCCGGTGACAGTGTACTGTGCTGTTTGGATCGATAGCCTTGTAAATCGTCCCATTTAATATTTGTTCTCTGTTATTGCCTCCTCGCGGGAACTAATGCGTCGTGGTTATTAGTCCCACATAAATGAAAGAGATATACAGTGCAATATGGTCGTAATCCAGGGGGATCAGTTTGTCATTTGCGGGGGCGGGGAAGGCATGAATTGTTTTGTCATCACATGTCTAATCATGCATTATAAATTAAATCTAAATTTGCCTGAGGTTCAAGGGTTTTTACACCCTCTTTTTGTTTAAAACATTATTAAGGGCGGAATCGCAACATAAACTGTTGCGCAACTACACGTTTAAATGGTATGTAGTATGCATTACATGTGTGTGGCTCTCTCATTTTTCCCTTTGAGAACCTCTTTACTTTGTCATGAAGGAATGAAAAAAACCCAAATAGTGAGGGCTTTTTTGTTGTTGATAAAACTGGATGGAGCTGCTTGTACGAAGCGGGGCCGGTCAGTCTGGTGTAGGTGGCATATTAATCCCCATGTGGGCATTTTGGAACTCGGGCCGTACAGAGGGTTTTTTTTACTAGAAATAAAGGGGACTTTTAAACTTTTTTTACCAGATCCAACATAATGTTGCCATTGGCTCCCTGTGCCCTTTAGGGATATTTGCTGAGTTAACCAGAGTCATGTATGGGAGGCTTGCGGATGATGGTCCTGGCCAGATTTTCCATATGCCTATTTTGCTGATGTTTGTTGCTATGATGTTATGGGTCTGCCGTCAGCTGGCTCTCTGAGGTTGCCAAGAAAATTTACCCAGCATTCCTCTAGATAAAGGACTCTTATAGATTGGCTGGTGAAAAAGAAACAAGTCTTTAACATTATTGCAGTCATACATCTGTGTTGTGGACATGCACATTATCATGTTATTATGTGGGTGTGTTTTTGTGCATCTGAATATACTTCATGTATGCATGTTTTTGTGTGTGCTGCTTGTGTTTGTGTCATTGTGTGTGAGGGATACAGTGACGTCAGGATCTGTGTGCTTTACATGTGTGTTGAAGTTGCCTGGTTGGGAATTATGTTTGAGATAAGGGCAAAACACTTTAGAGCTTGAAATACAACATATTAACAAAAAAGACTTTCTATTGCTTCCCTGTCAATAAGAAAATTATACAGCATTGTGCGCTGTCCAGTGTATATGTTTATGTTTTTAATTTTTTTAATTGCTTGAACCAATGAATCATGAAGTCAACACAACTCACTTCCTCACAGAATCAACTGTGAGCATCACTCATTTCCCTTATTGAACCGCAGGTTATTATGTGTTATCCAGCTTTATATACCATTTCCCCCCTAAAATGTAAGATTATTGAAAGTTTCGGTGCTAAGTGATTCATTTCAATAGCCTTATTTGATAAAAACAGAGTCCTGCAGGAAACACTGGTGCAGGAGGCTGGGTCTGCTGGTGTAAAGGACTGCAGCAGGGGGAACTCTATCGGTGTGCTTGAAGATCAGAGTGCATTATAAATGCCAAGGCTGTCCGACCCTAACCCGTCAGCTTCCTTTCTGTCCAACACAGCAGGTGTTGTTCCCCCAATATTCATCACTGTGGCTCAGGTTTTCATCTCACGCATGCCTGCATGATTTCTCTCCGGCTGGTTCTCTCTCACAGCTAGTAAAGATGAGGGATTACCCTTAACTCCTGTCAGCATTCGAGAGAGAAGGAAAGAGATTTATAGAGGTCAGATAAAGGCAGTAAGGATAGTTTCTTTTATTCATAAAGTCAGTAGCTGCTGTCAACCTATAACGTCACTGCTGATTTTATTCTATAGTGTTTATAAAAGATCAAGCACACCTACATAGGTACTCTACTTACTTAAGTGAAACTGTTCAATCTTGATGTAGATTCAGGGTCAAAGTTCAGAGTGGTGACCTAGTTGTCCCGTTTATTTCCTCTGCCAGTATGACTTAAAAGAACATAGTCTTGTGTCCACCTTTTTCCTTATCAGCTCTTTTGTGAGCATGAGGTCAGTGTTTTATGTTCTCTCGAACTATTTTACATAGTTGTTAAAGATGGTATGTGGAAGGATTACTGATGTTATGATGTATGAGCTCATTTCTGTGACCAACCTGTCAGTAAGCTGTGATTTAAGAAAACAAACTCTTATGGTTGTGTAATGTCATAATAATAAAGATACAGTGCATTTATTTTGCTGATTGGGAAATGCCAGCCATTTTATGGTGGTACAGGGTGAGGAAAATATGGTGGAACGCAAATGTCTCCTTGATTGTTTGTCACACTTTGTATCTGTTTAAAAACCAAAGGCCCAAATTAAAATAATTGTGTTTACTGCTGTAACATATTAGGTAATAAGGAAAAAGCCTAGTATTTACATATCTGAAGTCACACATTTATCCACACCTCTATTATCAGCACTTCCTGATCTATCACCTCTAGAACAGAGATCTGTTTTGATTCGCTCATGAGACCTTGCTCTTCCGAATTCTTCTACATGTATGGGCGGGAGCTCTGCGGAGAGATTTCCCCTTTAGGCACTTTAGATCTAATGTCCATATCAGTCAGTGGAACCCTTGGCATTCCTCAATCTCACCTGTAACCACAGCTCCAGTTACCGACTTCTGAGTTTTTACATCAAAACATGACTATTTTACACGGGTGCACTGTCAATCTACATAAATTCATATTCGTATGTGCATATCTGATTAAGAATTTAGTCTTATTCAGCAAGTGTGAACGGCAAAAAGTGTAAGATCTAATTACTAAAAAAAGTTTTAGATTTAATAACTCGCATTTCTGGAAATCTGTTTCAGGCTCAGATCTTCAGATCGGATTTTGCAAGGTTTTTTGCTTATATTCTCATATATAACGTAAACGTGTCAGATGTTGTTTTACAAACAAGGCTGCACATGCCAGCCTTCTGCGTTTCTGACACGGCTTCATTAGGTGTAGTAATCCATTGCCGTGGCTATACATAACACCACTGCCATAGAAACAAATGCAGATATTCGTACAAAATGAAAGAGGTCCATCATGAGACATAAATTGTAGAGTTTAGGCAGACACAGTGGACATTATATCATTGAGATTTGAATCAAATTGGATACACAAGTGTGACTTCTGTATGCTGATGTTCTCTGTTCTGATTGACCAATCCCCTAAAGTAGCATTTTCCTTTTGGACCGAATTTCTGAAAACTCAATACGTATTGAAACCATCTCTGATGACCCATTTTTGCATCTTAGACTAATATTCAAGATGCCATGTCATGAATAATATTATCCTTTCAGAAACAGCAAGCATATTTTCAGACATTACAGAAATATTTAACAGATATATAAGTTAATAATTTAGATGCCCAGAGTAACGTAAAGTGTGGATGTGGGTGACTTATTTTTCTGCCTTTGCACACTGTACATTTTTTATTCCTTAAACAGTTGATCTAGGGCTGTGAACAGTGAGTGTGTGTTCTAAGCTCAGCTCCGGACAGACGCTTTTCCCTCTTGTTACTGCTTGGCTTCAGCCGCCGGCCCTTGGCCTTGCCAAAGAAAACAAGCTCCTCCTTGTCCTGGGAAAGTAGCTCTTTGTGTGTGTTCTACTGTATTAGTTTTGTTATCACTTGTGAAGACATTGTCTCAAGAAAATTCTAGGTGAGAGACTGTGAATGTTGATGTGTGAGAATGTTCAGGGGTCCCAGACGTAAGGCGCTGTGTAAATGTGACCGTTTATGAAAGATTGACAGGCGAGAGCTGTGTGTGTGAGAATATTTTTTGAAGGTGAAGCTTGGTGAGTGACTAGCTCTTTTTTGTGGCTGTTTCGGTGTAACAGGAAGTTACTTAGAGAGAAGGCTGCTTCTGAATGTGTGTCATTTAACTCAAGCGACTGTTGCTGCTGCAGACTAACTTCTCTGAACTTTCTGTATCGTCTGCGTTACGGATAGACATTTCAAGTTATTTTATAGTAGTTCACTTGAACAAAAAAAGAGTATTAGATTACTCTGTTAAAAATGACAAGTATGACATTTTATTCACATTACATCACTTGTAACGATTTCACAAAAAGCTAACTTCTGCTTTTCTGTTGGGGAAAAGAACAATGTGCAATAATAAAAGTAACAAGATTGCACAATAAACATTTACATTTAACAGGTAGAAGTTAATTTGAAAAGTAGACCACTGTAAAATGGCCTTTAATCATAGTCAAAAGTAATTTATTGTTTTATATATATATATATATGTACAAGTACAGGGCAAAAAGTACAACAAAAACTTTTTTGAAAGTTTTTTCATAGACTATAGACAAGACAGAATACAACAGACAGCACTGCTATGTCCACAAAATATACACAAATAAAGAGATTTACAAAAATGACCAAAAAATAATTGTACTGTGTACAATAATAAACAAGTTGACAATGTAAAGAGCAGTGAAATTATAGATAATATACATCAATTTGTGTTGAACAATCTCATGGCATTGTGGGTAAAACAGTTGAAAGTTCATATAATAATTTGTTTTTTATTAACACGTTCTAAATAAAAAACATAGGTCATTGATTCAACCAAGGGATGTTTGTGAGAATTTCCTCAATCGTATATTAGATGAATATCGATGAACTGACAGGTTTTCTGATAGCTCTTTAGCCTTTGTGTGTGATTTCACCACGAGCTGGTGAAACTGGGTTCTCCTCAATAGTACATAATGTACTTATTCCTCTCTCTGTCACCTTCTTTCTTTAAAAATGTGACACTGCTGATTTTCATAGCACTTTGTGGTAACACTTTACAATAAAGTGCGATTTGTTAACAATTAGTTAATGCATTAGCTAAAATGTACTAACAATGAACAATACTAATTTTATTTACATTTAG
Source organism: Triplophysa siluroides (assembly GCA_006030095.1). Classification (NCBI taxonomy): domain Eukaryota; kingdom Metazoa; phylum Chordata; class Actinopteri; order Cypriniformes; family Nemacheilidae; genus Triplophysa; species Triplophysa siluroides. Next base: position 2,471,758 of record VCII01000139.1, on the reverse strand, counting down.
TCATTTAGCAGACGCTTTTATCCAAAGCGACTTACAGAGAGTTCAGGGAGCAATAAGCGATATGTCGTACAGGAGCAGTTATACTATAGGTGCTAATACAAAGTTACTAGTTTCAACAAAAGCTAGACCAATACCTGTTGAGAGAAAGAGAGAGGGTTAGTGTTTTTTTTCTTTCCTTTTTCTGTCAAGTATTCACAGAAGAGATGGGTTTTAAGTAGTTTTTTAATGTTGTGAGAGATGTGGTTGACTGGACTGAGTTAGGAAGAATGTTCCACCAGGACGTTCCACTTATTTGATGTTATGTGTAAAAATGCTCATTCCCCTTCTGTGATTAAACCACAGTGTCATTGGAGCTCAGAGGAAGCCTTGAGTAGTAATTATAGCTAATGAGACGCAGGTAGTCTGCCTAACACTTAACACTCCAATAAATAAGTATTTGGCAGCATGTTGTGTTTTAGCTGCGGCCGCTTTCTGTGCTTGTGTGTGAGGTACAGCATGAAACCAAGTTTACGTAGTCAAATGGATGGATGACCGGTGGAGGGAGGGAGGCGGTAATCTCTAGTTTACTGCCTAGGGAGAGTACTATAATCCTGGCTCAGGTTCAGTCAGTGGCAACCGGCCTCAGACGGCACGCCCATAGTTTGTTAACAGGCATTCAGATGCATATTGCATAGGATACTAGTAAGCGTTTTCTCTATCTGGCAAGTTGTAATCTGATTGGCTGATTTTATGTGACTTCCATGAGATAGAGCACACGTTTTTATGCGTTACCTTGCTGAAGGTTTACCAGGTTCGTATTTAATGTTTCATTTGATGTAAATGAACTAGAGATCCATAAGTAGAATTAAATATTCTGCTTTTTTAAATGATGTGTGGGATGCAGTCTGTATGTATTGGGCTATTTTTTAGCAGTTTTGTATTCACTGCAGTTTTTCAGTTGTTTTCTGTGCAGCCTTTTGTGTTCAATGTAGTCTGTTTCAGACAATATGATTCCAATAGGGAGTCGCAGAGATGACATGTTTTTGTTGGCCAATCCGGAAGTTAGTGCTGACGTGGTTCCCTCGACCGAACGCCTATGCATTTTCCCCATAGACTTTTGGAAGATCGCAAAAAATAAGCTCTGTGATTTAACAAAGGTTTATGATGTTTACACGCTTTGTCCATCAAGATCATCTTTACAAATGAACACGACATTGTTACTTTTGAAACCGAAATACAATCGCCAGAAGTAAAAAGCTGACATGATACTCTAGACATACTACACTATGGTAGGTCAATATCAACGTCACCACCACCAAGGCTCCGACAACTCTTTCAAACTTTATAAAAATGTGTTCCCTGGTAAGTAATAACTCTGTGAGTAAATCTGCTTCTACGTTTTTAGAGATTTGTGCCCATGTTGCATTATTTGTAAGAGTCATATGCGCATTGACATCTAACGTCCCCGCCAAAGGAAGTAGCCGCTTTTAGCAACTTGTTAGCAACCGCCATTTTTCAGTAACAATAAGGCTTTAAAAAATCACAAACATTTACCAAAAACACATTCAAAATCCCATAGACTTTGGTGCGATGGAACCGGAAGTCCTAAAATGCTTACCCGGTTCCGGGGTTTGCACACAAAAAATACGTCATCTCTGCGGCTCCCTATTGGCATATGAAAACCAAGAGAGTTTGCTATTTCTGTCCCAATGAGCAGATCTCTTGAGTGAAAGCAAAGATATTAATATTATCAAGATGTGCCACTGCCATTACAATGAATGGCGAGGAATGCAACGCTCAATATGGCGGCTCTATTAGAGGAAGTCCCGCCTTGCAGTAAAACGAGCCAATTAACAACAAGTAAAGAAATACTGTAGATTCTCTGGGGCGGGGCTCTCGTGAGGCACTTGCCAGCCTGTGCGCAGTCGGAGTAGAGGAGACCTCAAAAAAGGTTATTTTAAACTTGGCGAACCAAAGTTATGATGGAGTTCATGTCATGTTTAATTATTGTTAGGAAATATGCTGTATTTTGTGATTTTTGCCAGCCATTTGAGAAATATCTGCCTTCCCCCATTCAAGTAGATTGGACTGTGGACTAACTATGACGTAAATTGCTGCCCAAAGGTTTTGCAAACATGGTCCTTACGTGACACAACTTCCGTAATCGGACGCAAGTAAAACTCTGGTTGCATGGGACGAAATGCAGTCATACCTGGTTTGGGTGGCCCTCCAGCATTGCAGAGCAACCTGAAATCATATTTTCGTGTGCTAAGCCTAAATCTCTGTGTGCGAATAACTTGCATTTACACATGTCTAAGATGGCTGAAATAACTGGACTTTTCATTTTCATGTTGATTTTTATGAGGGAGTTTTTTGCTTCGATGCCGTTTGAATGATTTACTTGCTAATTGATGCCATGGATCTGTCTGATTTGCTGCCTAATGAACCTACCTACTTTCTTTTTTTTCTCTCCACCAGATTGACGTGACGTGACCTTGCTGGCCTACAGCTCACTTTGACACAACCCCCCCTCCCTAAGCTCTATGGCCCTCGGGTATGCCACACTTCTTACATTTACATTTACATTTATACATTTGACAGATGCTTTTATCCAAAGCAACTTACATTGCATTATACTATACATTGGTTTCTAAGTACGGGCAATCCCTGGGATCGACATGGTGTTGCTAACGCCATTCTCTAACCAATGAGCCACAGGAAACCTCTTGTTATGCCTCTGGATGCTTTAATGTCTGTTTATAGTAGAGGTGCACCGATTGACGGGCCAGAGACCACAATCGGACGTTTTTTTGCATGATCAGCTGGGACCAGTGACCAGCAGGTCAGTCTTACGTATTGCTGATTCCAAACCGATCTTCTGTTGCCCTGCGACGCTGGCAATATCGCCACATCCGTCACTACACTCAAAGCCGCAAGTCTTTTGTCTTATCTACACTCCATGCACAATAATGTCCAAACAAAAAAAAGATTTGTGACTTGGACCTTTGCAAATTCATTAAAAATAAAAAACTATAATAAGTGCATTGCATAATTATTCATACCCTTAACAAAGGGTGCTTCGGTTGATCGGTCGCCAATCACTATCGGACGATGTTCACTTTAAATAGCTTAATCAGCGATCTCTTTAACGGCCGATCAAAAGAGCCGATCAATTGACACAAAACGTGTAGACCGTAGGTGTGTTCAACTGCCGCGCTGTGCAGACCCAGCAGCTAATAAGGTCTAGACCGTTCAGCTCAGTAAGTAACACAGCTTTCGGTGGCCTGTAATTCCTTTTTGTTGCAGTCTGAAGTAAACTGATACACGTACATGCTACGGATAAATTTGGTTCACCAGAGTGATAATTGAACATGGCACAGCATCCACAGCAGAGTTTGAATGCATGTTGCCCGCCCCCCACCCTCAGGGGTTTTGTGGATGCTGAGTTGCTGACTTGAGTCAAGCAGAATCATGTTGTGTAAAGTCAGAATTGCAGAGTGAATGTTACATCATAGCCCTATACTAATTTCTTCATAAGAAGACACTGTTGCTCGACTCTGTGCACAAGGTCCCGTGTTGTGTAAAGAACTGGAACGTGTTCCTTTGCATCGTCTACATGTTTGGTCTCGCATTGCAGAGGTTCTGTAGACGTCAGGTACGTGAGAGTCTAGTATTGATGGTTGTAGCCTGAAGGTTGAGGCTTTGGTTGCACTTGCTACCATTAACATCTGGAGGTTTTAAACCCGGGTTGTGGTGACCCATGGACCGGAGAGGTAATAAGATCCAGAAATTATGTCTGTGTTGGTTTACTAGGCCTAGATTGTGTGGGTTTGGCGATTAAATAGATGAGATGTTAATTAGATTAGAAAAAGTATTATAATCAATAAAATATTAATACTCGCTTTTATGCACTTTCCAAAGTATTCTTTTTTGTTTTTACATCTTCCATTGTTTGGATCCACAGACAGTCCTGCCCTAAACACTATTGATTAAAGCCAATGTTCAAGCAGATTGAATAGCTTTTAAAGTGCTGCAGTGCTAACAATTTCCGCACATACTGATTTAAATATCTAATAATTTACATCACATCATTTGAATAATACGTTATTTATTATAAAGTGAGGGATAATGTGACATGATGCAAAATATGGATTTGTATAAAATGATTAGCCTCTCATATCACTTCAGTTCCACTCAGAATAGCAGGCTGGTGCAAGTTTAAATGTAAGACCTCCGTGTGATAGATCCACAGAAACTGTAGTGAGAGTTTTCGGTAGTCTCGAAACCGTGTGGGATGTTTCAACAACACATTAGCCCTGAGTCAGCCAGTGAGGTGAATGAGTCGAGTTTGTTTAGAGTGTTCACTAAAGACCCTGTGAAGAGGAACGCATTGTGTGGGAACAGCGTGCGGACGTTTGCTTTAGAATGGTCATCTTTTGCTATGTTTCTTGTTCATTTTAGGGACATTTTACATTTGTACTTTTCCAATTTCTGTAATCGTGATTCAAAATGTAATTTGAACCTGAAAATAAATGACCTTTGAACACCACTATATGTGTTGAGCATAAATCACTTTCAAGTTGAGGGGATGTACTGTACAAGTCGAACAAGTTCAGCCCTTGACCTCATACACCGTATTTATGGGTTTCTCAACTGATGATCTGTCACTGGAAAAATTTTTGGCAATCAATCCTAACACCAATAGTACAGTGAACAGCATTCTAACTATGACAGGGCACATTGCTAATACACGAAAAATGCAAAAGATCTTCAGATAGGGTTGTGAGCATTTCTGACTGCTAAACACAACATCCTGTGAAAAACCAGGGCTATGCAAGACAGGAAGCAGAAACAAACCAGTATTTGAGCAAAAGACCATTTCCTAAGAAAATAGATGGCGAGCGGAGATGTGTGATGATACAATGGTAGGACTCAATGTGGTAGACAGCATCATTGTTCTGTTGCAGAACCGATCCTGAATCATTCAGTGTTTTGATATGCAAGCATTGTTGCCCCTTTATGATGTTAAAGGACTGATTTAGGACCAGTTTCGTTCTCCGTTTGATATGTGAGCTGGTTTTCCTGTTTTGCCCATGCAGGTCTTTGTGTTGCTGTACGAAAGCTGTGTTAAGCATTGTTCCTTTTGCTTCCCCTCTGACATTCCTGTGCTGATTTCAGTCGGGGGCTTTACATCTCTCACTATCCCTCTCTCTCTATCCCCTCTCTCTATCCCTCTCTCTCTATCCCTCTTTCTCTATCTCTCTCTCTCTCTCAGCAGCATGCCTGGGCACACACGCATGAACTAAGACATTTGAACTTTTAGGCAACATGCCTGAGCAGTAACTGCAACTTTTGAACTTGGCATATTTCTGGTGTATTGCTGGTAGTCCTAAGGGCTTCGAGTGCTCTTTAAACGGTTTTAGCAGCAACAACAAAAACGTTATGTGACCCAAACGTAACTTCCTGTATACCTCCGCAAAAATAAATAACTGCTGTTGAGTAGTTTTATTTTAATTTAATACAGTAAATATCAGCCTGTCCTCCAAGTAAAAATGGCTCAAAAGGTGGTTTGTGGACGTAGCTTATTACGACAACAGTTCACGTTTTAAATGTAAGCTTCCTCTAGGGATTGTTATGAAAACAAGCCCTTTTGTGCAGTCAGATAAAGATGCATTTTATTGTTGCCTTTGTAAAAGTATTAAAAAAAAGTTTAATAAATGTTTATGGATTCAAAAAATATTTTAAGAGGACCTAACCCCAATCCCACCCTTTTACCCTAAACCTAACCACTTGTCAACAACTATATACAACACAAAGTAAAGTACAGTCACATGTGTTTATTCCATAAAATTATACATATTACAAACAAGTCGCGTTGCAAACCTTCTGAACTGAAACCATGCGATAACTTTATACGAGGAACTCCGGGAACGGATATCAGCACATCTTTAAACAAACTGGAACATTAGAATGACGTAATCAGTAACAAGGGCCAATATCATTTCACACTCAACGCTGACACAATGACGCTGTCTGTCATGAGCCAGATGAAAGCCAATAATAATTCACTGTTTAGGCTGCAGGTGGTGATCGCTTTTGCGTCTGTTCCGCACAAAATCTATCGTTTGACCTCTGTATATTTGGAATATTTGTACTTTTTAAACAATTTAACGGTTTTGTATCTGTATCATGTGTTTTTTGTTATTAAATAAATAAATGTGTTACGTTACTTGCTCAAAATGCCTGAATAATGTAAATACATTTTTAAATAAAAATCAAAGACGATAGAATTCATTTCGATAATGGTAATATGATTTTTAAACACATTTTCGATATTTCAATATACATTACATGTCCGGGCATGAGTCCGCGCTCTGCTCTGCGGCAGCAGCTACTGGTGGTAGGCCCGATTCACATTTTGCAACAGCTTCAAAACGCCTGGACTTTGCGCTTTCCTGGCATCTGACGTCGCTAAGCAACCATGGGCCACGATAGCCGTTGAGATGAGGAGGTATGAACAAAGGATATATGGATTATATGGGCTGAAAAATACCTTGCAATAACTCTGCTAATAGATTTAGTTATACTGTGATCACCTGTGTCTCTATTTTCATTGAGCTTGTCTATATTGGCTGGTTGGTTCTTGTCACACGACCTGCGTTGTGGCTTTCTGAAAAGTTGAGATTTTTTCATCTCGATGCGGCGCAGACGCGCCTGATATTTTTTTTTCCGGCGCGTAGCCCACTATTTCTGCGCGCGTCTACATATAAAATAACGAAAATGCGCAAGGAAAAGACGCAAAATGTGAATCGGCCCTTATGGAGCGGAACACCGTCGTACCCCAGTATAAATCTTTAAGTTTAACATTGATCATTTTTGTCCTACAAAATGAATCTGCAACTTACTAATGATTGGAAAATCAACGCAGCCGGACATCAACCGTAGGAAAACACAGACATGGATTTCTGCGCAAGTGTGTGTTTCCTTTTTGCAGCATCCAGTCTCCATTCATAATGAGGTGTTTGTGAATAAAGTTTTGACTTCAAATTCAAGGATTAAATGCCGTTGTGTTCATGGTGTGTGCGACAGCCATGATGCACAAATTATAACGGATTGCATCATTTCGATATACATACGTATATCGTATTGGTTGGAGGATATGTTGTAGGGTTGGGCGATGTCTATATAATTGGCATCGGCGATGTCTACAGTGAAACATCGCCCGACATCGCCCTGCGGCGTTATAAAGTGAGGCACGTCTTCATACAATGCGAGCTGAGCAGACTAGCTTCGTCTTTTTTCAATGAGGGCACAGATTGGGCTGTGCGACACGTAACTTCTTTATACAGCATGGGCTGCGCAGACATTTGTCTTCTTTATACAGTGCGAGCTTCACAGTTATAAAGCCAGGCCAGTGCTTGAACTATCCCTTTAATGTTCTCTTTTTCTGCCAGTGCAGTCTTGGCTATAATAAAGAAGTGGTTTTATATGCAGAGAAGTTTATAAAAAATGTGATGAAAGATTAGGCAAACATTTTTTTCTCACTGTTTAAACAAAGGCTCTTCCTCATGCAACACGTTCTTCTGCTTTCCAAAATTCAGAAATGATCAAAACAAACATGCCGTTTCACATACTGGATACAGATGAAAAATTACAAAATGTGACGCCAAATATACTTGGGCGGCCATTAATATACCTGGGTGGACCGCCCAAGTAAATGCATTGTATGGGAAACGCTTCAGTTCCTTTACTTATTCTTTAAAATATAAATGACATACTTCAAACTTGTATTTATTTCTGTTTTTAAATCACACACACACACAGACCTTTAAGTTGCTTTTACTTGGAAACTAGAAGCTCAATGTAGGTTAGGGTTGAGGTCAAAGGTCTTGCTTTGTGCTGTTTTAGATCATCAGATACAAAAAGTCAGCTGTGTGTGTGTCTGACAGAGAAGTGCGCTTTAAAAAGCAAGTCAATAAATTTCCAGAGAAATGTTCCCTTCTCTAATCATGTCACTATCTAGTAATGGCCATATCGTTATCTGTGATACGTTCATATGTGTTGGATCACATTCTGCCATTACATAATGTTGTAATAAACATTTTTTGCAAAGGCATTTTGTTTAGTATTTTGCGGTGTAACATACATGTTTATGTGTAATATAACTGTTTACGTGTGTATTTGCTGGGGTAGATGGGGATGTTTGTCTTCCATTGTGCACCTTGCGGTGACACCTTGTCCTGTGGTTTGTAGGCATTTCTTTTGGGCGCCCCTAGAGGGCAGGCTTGTAAAGAGATTTGAAGTATTGAAACACCCACACCCACCCACCTACACACACACACACACACACACACACACCACACACACACACACACACCCACCTACACACATACACACACACCACACCACACACACACACACACACACACACACACTGTTGTCTCTGTCTGAACTTATTCTTCTCATTTGCCTGTTACTTAAGACTTATGTTATGTACTTTGTTGAACACTAAATCAAATTTCAATATAACTGTCTTATGATGGTAATAAGTAGTACGTTGGAGATTATTTTGGACCATTTATTGCAAACTACGCACACATGTTTTCTTCTCACACTGGTGGAACTGAAACTCTATCATGGTTTGTCTGACATGTTCACACAGAGTTTAAGGGTGTGAGCGTTTCCTGTGAATCACTTGCTCAATTTTCTACTTTACGGAATGTGCTTCTGGGTCTTGAATGAAGTTAGGTTGGGCCACAGTGGAAACTGTTCTGTCTGTATGTTGCTGTTGCTGAGGTCATTTCCTCTTCCTGGATCTGTCCTCCAGGTGGTGCTGTGGAAGCCAAATTGTCCTTAAGCAACAAAAACTGCCCAGCTGTCCTTCTGCTGCTTGCTTCTTCTGCAGAACACAACATATATTTTGAAGAATCTTGGTAACCCATCAACATTGCCCCCTATTGAATTCTTTTGCGTTTCACGGAAGAAACAGTCATATACATAGTTTGAACATGATGGTGAAAAAGGATGTTTTTACCCCTTAAAGCGGCCCTGCAACGGTGTTTCATGCATTCTGACTACTTCACAATGTTAAACGTGCTGTCTTCTCATGCTTAACATGGTCATCTTGTCAAAAAACAAGTTGGGCGCATTATGTAGTATTTCTGTGCTCGATATACTTCCCCAGCAATCGTACAGGTTTCGGAATTTTTTTCCCCAACATAAAAAACTGTTTCGTAAAAAATGTTTTCCTACATTCCTAGTCCCTAATTGGATAATTCTCTCGGAAAAGCACGCGTCACCAAGGAGAAGGAGCATGCGCAGACGTCACTTTCACTTGTAAGCAGGCGAGAGAGCATACGTTCACGAAGTTTAGGTGTTTGTTTGCTCACTACATTTGGGTGAAGAATGTTATATAAACGGTGGATATAACGCTGGATTTGGAGATCGTTTGAAACTGATATATGGAGCCGTCCCAGCGCTAAATGATGCCGGACATGAACCGCATGCGGTGAGTGAAACTGATGTCTGTGTTTTGTTGACAATGTTCGCACGTGTTTTGGTTCAGCCTTCCCCTCCCCCCCGCACGCGCTGTATGTTCCGTATCTTTTATAAATGTGATTAAACTAAATACTCTTCGAAGATACGAAGTATGCAATACTACTCTATAGGTACTCAAGATTAATGTGAGATTGGCAGAAACCCTGTGTGTTAGGGCCGCTTTAAGGTTTCATAGCATCGGATTGGCATTACAATGTTAGAGCTTAGTACATCTTTTGTAAGGGTTGTAATCGTAAAAGCTAGTGTTGGGAATCGAAAATCAATTCCAATTCTAACAAGTTTACGTACATACAAAGTGTAAAAACACTATTATTTTGTTGTAATAGGCAGTTTTTCTTACCTTCTTGACTGACCCTCGAATGATTAGTTTGGCGAATCATCCGTCTAATACCCTCCTTTCTGCCGGTCTAGTCTGCTGTGATTGGACTACCACGAGGCTCACGAGCTAAAGTGTTTGGCGGAGAAGAGAGACATTTTTGCGGCCCGTACGTGGGGACTTTATATAGTGACGTAAATCTGCGGCGGTTCGGGAATCGGACTAGGGCAATACTTGTTTGCGTGATTCAGAGTCGACTCCTTTTTTTCCAAGCCAATAACTTTATTTATTCACCTTCGTCTTTACAACTTGGCAGACTCCTTACATTCACACACGCAACATTACATACCGCATGAAATGTCATTTACATGATCTCATAATATGTACTCTTTTTTTTTTTTTAATCTAAATGTTTTACTTCAACTGTGGAATCGAAACTGGGAATCAATAAGAAACGAAATCGATCAAATTCAAACGATACCCAACCCTTATTGTAATGCAGTATATTGAATGGAGAGTTTGTGCCAATTTTACGAAGTCCACTCTCAGCCAACGCAGCCGCTTCATTTGAATATGTTTCAGTGAGTCAGCACAGCAAGACCTGCTTCATGCAAAACGCAGAACATTTCCATCAGTTTACCTCCGAACACCTTTCAATTGTGTCCAGATCCCTCAAAAACATAACTATTTGTATATATTTAATATATTAAACTGCTGTGACCTTATCAATTGACTTTATGGCAATATTTTGTTTGTTAGAGTGTATTTTTATATGCACTGTAAAGTTGAATGCGGTATTGTCGATTCAGTGAGCTGTCAAACAGGACAAACATGCCACAAGCTTATTCTCCCACCGCTTTACTGCAAAGTGGAAGTGAAACCAGAACTTTAGTCTGCTTAGATATGAGACAACATGTTTTTCTTTAAATAGTCTGTTTGACAACATTACGTTATTTGGCCTTTTGGGGTTTTTGAAGGAAAATATGGAGGGGAAGTTAGAGTTCATATTGTGTGTGTCATAGCCTGCAATGTTGTGTGTGTGTTGGGAAGAGTGTGAGGAGTAGCTCTAGTTTATTGCCTGATAAAACTTATCAGAGCGTGGCAGCATGCTAAAGACGACACGCCTTCTTACTTTTTGTTATACACTCCCTCGCCATCACTGATGGATGAGCCTTTCTCCCTCCCTCTTTTCTAAGAGCATGAAAGTCTGGGTGTCGTTGCTGGCAGCTGTGTTTTGATTGGACGCTCTCTGGTGCGTAAGTATCTCCTGTTGGACGCGTCTAGGCTCTGCCCCGATAATGCTTGGCACTCAACCTAGAAAGCTCCGCCCACTGTCTTCAAATCACCCCATCTTGCATGAACAGACAGGTAGTACGTTGGTGTCTTGTCGTGGTTTAAGCTTAAGATCAAGCAGATAACAACATTCGGATACGTTTCTGAGGAGCATGTGGAAAACAGACAGGTGGAATCGTACTCTCAGAACTCTGGATCTACAGGTGCTTGCTTGTACTTCATTCCATCAGAGTTGAACGGCAGCATTCATCTCCTCGGATTTTAAAAGCGACATTACCGCACCACAACTGAAGAGCTCTCTGAACTTCATCTTCTTTATTCTTGGTTCGCTGTATACATAGACCGTTGTACTAATAACTCTGACACAACTAAGAGGAACTTGTGGCCGTGGTTTTGCCTGGGTGGAGGAGCCGCTCTGCGGTCGTCTGTCCGGTTACAGACGAGCCTGATTCCTGAGAGGTGATGGTGGGTGGCGGAGCGGTCACTGTGCGCCCGCACAGGCGCCTGGACTGAAAGTGTCACAGTGCAAACATGGAATTTCTCAAGAGCCTCGTTCCCACGGCCATCTCGGGGGACGGCGGCATGCCGGCGTCGGACGCGGGGGGAGTGTGGTTGCGGGATACGGGCCCTCGCTTGCTGAGGATGAAACGTTTGGGGATGCAGCCTGTCCCACCGGTCAATGAAGAGGAGCAAGATGCAACCACCCCGACCGGGCGTCCGGTCGTAAGGCTTCAAAGACACCGTGGCAAAGGTACTGACAGCAGACGGATTGAAATTGAAACATCTTGTGAAGACTAGTGCAGAGAGGTTTTGAGAGGTAGTGCTGTTTGTTTAGGAGGTGTGTGTGTTTAAGGTGTGTGTTTGCACCTTATTCCGATGGTAGTTGGGCTTTGATGTAAGGCGAGAGGAAACAAGCATGTGTTTTATGAGAGTGTAACCTAACATCAGTCACCAGATATACTGAAGCTCAAGTCAATGACCTATCAAAAAGCTAAAACTGTCTGAACTGAAGACCAGAGTTTTTATCAACTCTCGAGATGCTGGTGTTTAATTCTCACTGCCTTTTTAGGGTGTTGACTCAGAAACGCAGCTGGTAGCTTTAGTGACTAGTGGGCAAAATCTCACATTATCACAATCTGAGCAGAATTTTCTTTGGGTGATTTTATGTAGAGATGCATATATCCACCGGTCCTTTGTTTTGCCACATGTAATAATCTAACAGATACTATGTACATAACTTAAAGTTAAAGCTCACCCAAAAATACAAATTCTGTCATTTACTCACCCTCGTGTAATTGCGAACCTGTATGAACTTCTTTCGTTCGCAGAATACAATAGAAGCAATTTTGAAGAATGTTGTTAACTGGCACCCATTCACTTGCATTGGTTTTGTGTCCATACAATTGAAATCAAAGGGGACTGTGAACACCTTCTTTTGTTTTCTGCTTTGGGTGAACTATAACTTTAAATGAATGCAAAAGAACTGCACAGTCTGTTTGAATAAGTAAGGATTTTCTGGGAATAATCTGGGTTAAATTACCATGTATACAGAAAGCACATCATATCATCTTTAACAAGCTTCAAATGTTTTGCAAATGCAATCTTGTATTTGCATTTTCCTGTACATGTAGAGCTTTTTTAGGGAATTATGGGTAGTTTTTACAGTAGGTTTTAGGTTAGTTCTTAATTTTATTAGACTCCTCCTTTATTGGCGCACAACCAAGATGTTTTTGTTGTGTAACGCAATAGGATGCCAGTATGACAATTCAATGATTTATTTGTCTTAATGAGTTTCCTGATTAGCGTCAATATTTCCAAAACTTATGCAAACACTGCAAAAAACTTTTGTGGCCCTAAAATGTAAGTACCATCAAATTGGCTTTCCCCTACATAAATAATTTACTTCATAAAAATAAGTTAAGCGGTTTTCGTTGTTTAAAGGAATAGTTCACCTTAAAATTATAATTTGATCATTTTAATTTTGACCTTAACCGACCGGTTTAAGTCTATTATATGGATAAGAACCCTGGAAAGCTTTCCTCAAATGCCTCAATTTGTTTTTGACAGAAGAGATAAACACACAGATAACTTGTATGACATGTGAATTATCATGACATTTTTAAGTGAACTATTATGAATTTAATTAAATAATGAACTATTCCTTTAACTCCAAATTGTTTTTATTAGGTCCATTTAAATAATTAGTTGAAATGCCTTGTAAAACCAATTTGATTTTACTTTAAAAAATTAAGGGCAGCCAAAACATAATAGTGGAAGGTATTAAGATATTATGCAGACCAATATGGATGCCAAAATGTACTCATGATAACTAGATAAAATGGAGTAAATGAACAAAAAACAGCTGAACAGAAGAATTGCACCGGTCTTTATCTGATGTCACCCAAGCTCTTATTGTTCAACCCCTCCAACTACGAGGTACAACTTTTTACTATGCACTGCAGTCAGTTCTTGATGGATGAAATCCATATTTTTTTATTTGTAATGTCTGATTAGAGAAAGAAGTTGAAAGGGCAATGTCAATAGTTGAGCCTTGACTGGACCTGTTTGAAAGATAGACTCTTGGTTTGGTATGACTGAGGTGGAGCACTCTGCCTTTGGTCAAGGAATACATGCAGTCTGCTGTTTGTTGACAAGCTCTTGAGTCATACGGGAATAGTGATGCAGGGTCATATTGGGAAACATTTGCACTTTTGTGCGTCATGTTGGGGTGATGCGACCACTCTTTGTTTTCCTGTAAGTAACAAGCAGACATGCAGTCTAGGGTGTTATCCCCTGAATGTGACTTCATTCAAAATGCAAATTGACCACCACACATTCAAATGTGACGGAAAGCACAGCCAGACGAGGGGAGTGTTTTATCCGTCGAGTTCTTTAACCTCCGAAGATTCAACCCCAGCTATGTTTGTGGGTTTTTAAATTGCACCCGGACCACACCTCGCTCACCCCAAATTAAGTCTTGTGTCAGTGATTCGGGTTTTTAATGTACCTGCCAGGACACGCTCATTCCGTGTGTGTGTGTAAACATCCAATCTCCCAGTGTTGGCCAAGCCACTCAAAAATGTATCTAGAATGTTTACGAGCTGAGACAAATAAGCAAAACTAAAATGTTATGTTCTCTTCAAGTAGCTAGATACTTTCCAAGTTCATTTCCAAAGCTGCAGGACACTGCCTGATACTATATTCACTTCATTTCGGAATATTGTTTTTGAAATATCGTCAAAGTATTGTAATTATTGGAAGAGCTATTTTACCTCCTTTGATTTTTATTGTCGACTTTATAATTCCCTGGAGGCCAGGAGTCATATATCTAGTTATCTGCTTTGATTTGTTTCTGAATGGATATTGACTCAGTGTTGACATTCATTTTTTCTATGGTTTGGCAGGAACGTTTTTATGTTTTGTTGGGTAGCGCCCGTCCCCAGCTCAACCTGTTTCTTCAGCTGCAAGGCAGATTTACAGACAATCAGAGAGACCTGCCCTGCTCGGCGTGTTACATAGTGATGTTCTGATGGGCTCTCGGATCACTCGTTGTTGTTGATATTAATGGTGTTTTGAAGAGTGTTATGTTAGTTGTGTTCTGCTCTAGATGTTGCTGAGCGCAGAACACACCACATTCAGGAAGAGGAAGGATATGGCTACTGTACTGCATGTTACGGTGTCTAATAATATTGGTCCCCTCGAGGGGTTTCCAGGGTTGCTGATCTGGAAACAGTGATCACACACTCAAACAGACACAGTAGCAGCCCAGCCACACCCTCTCTTCCTCTTTTTCTTATCGCTGTAGTTATTGCGATGCAATACTTCATTAAAGTTAAATGAAAGTTTGTCTTAGGGAAAATACATGCGTGTGCATGTGATGTTTTCTGTCGGGTAGTTTGTGATTCATACACAACTGGAAGAGTAGAAATGCAGGTTTAGGATATGCCACACAAGTTAAGATCGTACAGTTAAGCACTCTCTTTGTCAAAGCTGTCAAAACGATTTACTACAGTCTAACGGTAGTAGAGTGTTACTTCACATTAGCAATAGTACAGCCCTTTTATTTTTTCCCAAATGTCATTTAAATTTTCTCCTAAATTCATTTTAATTTTCATATTTTTACTATGTGACCCTGGACCACGGGAACATTTTTAGTAATAGCTGGGTACATTGTGTGGGTCAAAATGATCGATTTTTTTATGCCAAAAATCATTAGGATATTAAGTAAAGATCATGTACCATTAAGATATTTTCTAAATTTCCTACTGTGATGCGATCTGGGAAAACTCAACACAAGGTGAAAAATTACATATTACAGGTTTTGATGCCAAATGAAAGCCCTTTCGAAAGCTGGTTTTATTTCACTCATACCCTGTATATAGCCTTAAGTCATGGTTATCTGAACTCGGCTGAGCGCTATGATTGTCAGGAACGACTTAAAGAACGAGAGCTCTGTTAGGAATTCAAAAAGCACTGCATCACTACACAAGGACACTACCAAACATTACGGACAACAACTTAAGTAGTGAAGCAAGTTTTACATGGTTTATGATAGGAAAAGTATCTGAACTTTTGATCATCCCTCTAGACGGTGAGCTCCGCCATCTCACGATAACGTTGCATAAAAAAACTTTGCATGCTGTATTTTACACCGAACTGGCGGGAAATGTGCTTTTATACTCCTTCATTCTTCATGTTATGTGGTTTACTTTGATAGATGAACTGTCTTTGTAGTGTAACGTTATCAGTGATTTTTTTGCAGCTCTGCTGGCATGTCCTTAAACATCAGCTAGCCACTATAAATCGCTATTTTTCAGCAATAAAAAAGTAAATGTTGCCACGATAATTTCAGAGATGATAGACAAGAGGTTATAGAATAATAATTTAATGAAAAAACTATTTTGACAAAAAATTACTTTCGATCAATTTTTTAATTCCTGAAAACGTCCCAGCGTGACATCCGACGGGTTTTCCCAGATCGCATCACATACGCTATGCTAGGACTAGGGGTCGACCGATTATCGGACTGGCCGATTAATGACGTCGCTATTAAGCATTTTTCCGATTATCGACATCAGTCATTTTAAAAGCCGATTTGTCAATAAAGTAATTTAATTTTGAAATGCGCTATTTGGCTCTGATGCAGCCAGGGATTTAGTGAGAGCCGTAGGGACACGGCAATCTAGTCTGTTGGATAGAGTAATGCCCGCCCACTGCCCATCTGATTTGTTGGGAGTCACAAGTCCGGCTGAAGGCACTGGAAGGATTGGACTTACTGTGTTGCCAACTAGGCGACTTTTGTCGCTATATGTAGTGACTTTTCAGATCCCTTAAGCGACTTATTTTTTCAAAAAGCGACTAGCGACAAATCTAGCAACTTTCTGAATAAGCCTTGGCGACAAAGGAAAACATTCTGCTTCACTTCTACTGCCCCGTCAGAGCAAGTTTTTGCCTTCCCAGCGCAGCACCGCCTCTCTGTCTACTCTGTACAGTGTGAGCGCCCACCTGAGAGAAGCAGCTGAAGACCACACTGACGTATGAATGAGATTCGCAGTTTGCATGTACAAATAGGTGTTTCCAAGAACTAATCCTTTATTTGACCTTGTTTGAGCATTTATGATTACGAAACGTTATGAAACGCCATGACTACATTTATGCATTTGGCAGACGCTTTTATCCAAAGCGACTTACATTGCATTATCCTATAGATTTATACATAGGTATTTGCAATCCCCTCGGATCGAACCCACAACCTTGCGTTGTTAACGCAATGCTCTGACTATGGACGTGTAAACATGAACACAGATGGATTTTAACTGTTCAATGAAAATTACTGCTGGTGTGTAGTTTTAAGCGGTTGAGTTCACTCACTATTACATATATTTTGTTGTCTGCCAAAAATTATTTTGTATAAAAAAATAATATAACTTAAGAAGCTATTTATTGCGCATTTGTGTGAATTGTTTTAATATAATGCTATATACGACAACTCGGAGAGTAAAGGTGGAGATATGTGTATACAAGTAAGCACAGTCGGTTGTCTTGAGTGAGTCTCTTCAGATCTTTGTAATAAGTGTTTTTCCTTTATGTCATATCGCGCAGCCGCATCTTTTTTTATTACTGCGGAGAAAGACTTTAATAGGGCCTACGCCAGTCATTTTGGTCATACAAATAAGACCAATACATGATTCGAAACTGTAATTGGTCTACTTTTATTTTTGTGTACTCATTATCTTCAGAATGTTTTGCTTTTGTAAAACGATGACAATATACAGGCTGTGCTTTCAGCCGTCTCTCTCTGTGTGCATCTTTCTGAAACGAGTCATTAAAACATCGAACTCTGCGAATACTCATCATAGAAACGTAAAGCATACGTCTAAAGAAAGCTTGAAGTGTCTACTTTTAAATGATCCAATTCATATTTATAGTTTTTATATAATACTTTGTATGGAAGTAAAGACAGGTGCAGTTTCTCCCGCATCAGCTTGTTATGTGATCACATCCTTGCGCAGAGCGCTCTATTTCACATGATCCGCACAAGCCCCAAACAATGGCACAACAAAACAGCAATAATCTTCGTCAGATATGTTGATTGAACTATTGTTTGTTTATTTCCTTACTGTTTACCATGGTGTTACTATATTAAACGTGTAGTAACCATGGTTTTTGGGCAAACTTTTGTCAGAGCTCTTGTTATTCTTAATTTTGAACATATTTTTCATTTTTACACCTGACATATATATATCGGTTAAAAATATCGGTTATCGGCCTTCTTGACCTGTAATAATCGATATCAACCCTAAAAAACGCAAATCGGTCAACCTCTACTAAGGACTTCATCTGGTCAACTTTAAAGGGGATTTTCTCAATATTTAGATTTTTTTTTGCACCCTCAGATTCCAGATTTTAAAATTTTCAGTTCCATCTCGGCCAAATATCGTCCTATCCTAACAAACCATTTATCAATGGGAAGCTATCAATGTCAAAAAATGTACCCTTAAGACTGGTTTTGTTGTCCAGGGTCACATCGAAGTACAATGTTTACAGTAGCAGTGTAGTTTGTAGTATTTACTGTAAACTATATACTGCAGTATTTACTATAGTAAAATTCCTAGATGTTGCATTGTTTCTGAACCTTGCTCTAGTTTTACAGTATCAGTTTACTATATGTTATACTACAGAATGCAATATTATGGGTCTGGTATAATTTGTTTAGGTTAACCAGACTTTTATTTTGGCAAGTTGTCACAAAGATCTTTGCGTTTCAGTCTGTGTATGATAGTAAACTTTCTCAATTGAAGCAGCGAAATGTCTGTGATGTAGAGCAGCTATTAAGATTGAGTTTATGTGTTTACATTAGACTCGCAGATATTAAGTGCAGTACACAAAACCGTGTCACTTTTTCTCTGAGACACACAGCACAAGTGGATAACATTTAGCGGATGAAGAATTATTGACGCTAGTCCAATATCACGATATGAATGTACTAAACTGTTAAATGCTTCTTTCTTATTCATACAAAATTCTGGGTTTCTCGATTCGTCACAGATATCATAGGACCTTACAATAGTGAAATGTTTTTTTTGTCTTTCTTTCCCTCGTTCTTTTGTTTTTCTGTCTGTTCTCCCTCTCGTTCATGACTCAGCTTACTGTATTCTGCAGTATTTGGTCAGTTTTGGAGATGGTGTAAGGGTTCTGGGTGCTGATGTGTACAGTACCAGCATCTGTGCTGACTTAAGCACTTCCGATCACAGGTGCGATCAGTGGAATTGTTAGGCTAGCACGCCCACTGTCCCTCTCTTCCCAACACACTGGGTTTCACCACTTTTTAAAAGTGTCTCTCTCTCTCTGCAGAGCGTGTGATTGCTACACGGTGCTAAAAGATGCTTGTTTCCAGCGAGGTGTGCAGCATCCCAGCTTACACAGTGTCTGACACAGTGTTATGGTTTTTGCTGAAATGTTTCAGCATGGGACTGACTTTCTGATATTCAAAGAATTGAATGTTAGTTCATCCACAGAAATACTGGGACAGTTCATCTCAAATGAAAATGTGGTCATTGTTTGCTCACCCTCATGTGGTTTCTGAACTTGCTTGACTTGCTTACTGTACACAAAAGTAGATAATATAATATAATTCTGTACAGTGACAGAAGATTCAGATGAAGATAAAGGCAAACTGGTTTGGAACCGCACGATGGCGAGTAAATGATGACCACATTCATTTTTAAGTAAAAAAACATTTCACCACGGTCCTCTTTGATCTGTTGTTGGCACTTTTGTTGCTTTGCATTTTGGGAGTTGCAGTTATAATGTTGCTTACACAGGGAAACCTGCTTTACTAAAACCTTCATCCAATTGCACAACCTCTGATAAAATGACTGTCCTTATCGATTTGTCTCTTTTTCTCTCCCTCTCCTATTTCTTTCTCTCTCCTTCGCACTCCTCTCTCTACCGTATTTGTTTTTTGGCTCTCCTTTTCCCTTGCAGGGTGCTGTAATGCACAGTATAGGAAATGCACTCTCACCGTGGCCTCGTGGGATTGGAGAGCCTTCAACAGACTGCCTGTCTGTCAGTGTCTATTCCCTGCTCACTGTCCAAAAGCACTTACAGTCTGTCTTCTCCTGCGACATCAGCAGCCGAGCTCGTTTCATCTTTTTGCCAGATTTTGTGATAGGCTTGAATGCATTTTCTTATGTGGATCAGAATCTGGTTTAGTTGCTCTAAAATGGGATGGGGGTTGAGTTTGCATTTTAATCTTAATCAGAATCTGGTTTAGTTGCTATAAGAAGGGGTGGGGGTTGAATTTGATCTGGATTAGAATCTGGTTTAAAGTAGATTGAGGTTGAGTTTGTGCTTTGGATCAGACTTTGGTTAGATACTGTGTATTGGGAGTAGAGTTTGTGTTTTTTTCATTTGGATAAGTATCGGTTTTTAGTTGGAGTAAAGCTGGAAAAGAGGGTTGATTTTTGCTGGATATCAGATTACTATTGTAAATTGGGAATGGGGGTTAAGTAAAGCTTAGAACAGGGGTTGAGTTTGTGTTTTTGATCAGAATCAGAATCTGGTTTCATTACTGTAAATTGGAAATGTGGGTGGACCTTGTGTTTTTAATCTGGATCAAAGTCTTGTTTCGTTACTGTAAATCTGGAATTGAGTTTAACTGCATGCTGCTGCGGTATATTTATGTACATTGTGACCGTGTTGACAATAGAGCAACATTCCTGCTGTGATGAACAGGATCCCACTGTTTACCCCAAACTGTGTGCTTTTGAGTGTTTGTGTGTGAGAGCGAGAGCGATGGGGAGATGGCAGTCTTTAGAGCATCATGTGATTGTGGAGTGACTTTATTTTAATGGGTGTGGTGTGGTGCGGTGCATGCAGGAACAGCCAGTTCTCAGCCCTGGTTTTGTTTTTAGCTCTCTATTGCAGAAGTACAAAACTGGCCTTTTGAGCTCATAAGTCATATTCTGCCTTCAATCACCTGTTCCCTTATTTCAGTACAAGGAAGTCACATGTCATTCACAGGAAGTTTAAAGTAACATTTCAGTCAGTTTTGACTGACAGAGCTGTCAGTACACACAGAGTATTTTCTGAATGTATTCATAAATGTATTTTGATTGCGTATCGATTATTTGGGCAGGAATGCTCAACCAGCAGCTCGGAGTACTGTATCCACTAATGTGTAACAAGCTCCATGTAATGTGTTTGTTTGTGCATGTGCGTATATTTATGTTTATGTGTGAGTGTGGGAGTGGAAGCCCCGTGCTGCAATCCTCACAATACGGGCTTTTGTACCCAGTGTTTGTTTACAATGCTGCCTTTTCGCTGTGCATAACTCCAGCAGGGAGGGACAGTCAAGTGATGGAAAGAGAGAGAAAGAGAGAGAGACGGGAGGAGGGAAAGAAAGCGAGATTGTGAGTGGTATCGGTGGAATCTGTTTGTGTGCACTCTTTTATCTGGTCTCAGGGCTCTGGTCAGATGATGTCAGGCACTAATGACTGTGATTGGAGGTGGCAGGGCACTGAAGATGATGGAAGGTTATTTCTAGGGTCTGGTATTGTGGATTACCATGCGGAGAGTGTGTTATGGTTTATTATGGTTATGTTCATCTTTCAAGTTCTTTATTCATTTAAAACGGTTGCATTGAGCTTTCAATCACTTCTCAATATAACATGTTATGTTGTATATTTAAGCATCTTCACCGTAGCCTGCTTAGAATTTGCCAAAATATAAAAAACGTGTCATTAGCAAAGCATGATTAGCTCATGCTGTGTTTTTTCAAATGATATGTCAGATCAGAGGTGTGCGTCATTTTGTCTGATCTCACTGCCTTGCTTTTTCATTCTTCTGTTAATAACCCAGACTGCCGCACCCTCTTCTGCAAGCAGGCATTGGTTACCTCATAGGTCAAGCATCACTTACACCAGCTGTGTGTGTGGACGTCAGTGCGTCAATGTAAATTTGCAAGGGTATGACTTTTCCAAACAGTCACCGCTTGTGCAATGTATACGTTGCCAACTTGGGGGAAATGTTGGTATTTTTAGAAACATGGTTTCTTTTTTGAACTGGAACCAAGTGAAATGTGGGTTTATGTGTTCAAGGGAATAGTGCATCCAGAAATAAAAAATCATTCATGTTATTCCAAGCTGTATGGCTTACACATAATGAAAGTGAATGATGGTGTTTCAAAGTAAATGTTAAGGGGAATAGTTCACCTAAAAATGAAATTCTCTCATAACACCCCCACACATACAATCCCAAATGTATTTTGACTCAACTTTTTTAACTGAACTCAATAAAAAAATATCCATCACTATATACGTATTAAATTCTATTCAAATTGTGTGTTTAACCCTCAAGTGCTGTTATCACAACTACACCAATTTGCTGTTAGTGGACAAATTTGGACGCTTTGTGATTCCATTGATATTTTATATAAATGTCATAACACTATCTTTTTGGTTTGTTTGTTTAATGTTAAAATGTTTTTTGTTTACATAAAAACATGATTTCCATAAAAACATTAATTCCTCCTATTAAAACACAGTGAAAACCCTCAAATTTCCGCTTACTTTTGTTTTTTGGTGACCTGATGAAATCAAAAAGCATGTACATGTCATTTCAATGGCTGCAATGGTTGCATAGGCTGAAACTATAAACTAATGTGTAAGAAACTTAACATCTTAACGTTCTAGATTTTATCGCAAGTTAAAATCTTAGAGTAAACAAAAAAAAACGATTGAAGTTGGTAAAACAGTGCAAAGATGCCAACATATGCTTACAAATAAATTTGACCATCCCATAACAAAGAGAGAAAGTGGGAGACAGAGTTATCATTTATTTGTAACCACAAACTTCAAATTTCCTAAATATCAAGGCTCTCTGCTAAAGTAAACCTCTTTGATATTGTTCTGCTACAGAGTGAATTGAAAACTTCACTGTCACAGAGGTAGCAGTAGCAATGCTTTGTCAGAAATCAACAAAAAATCTTTCTGTGGGACTTTTATCACACATTGAAGTGTGTGTTGCACAGTTCTTTGTTTGTGTATGTGTGAATGTCAGTTTTTATTTGACATCGTTCTGAAAAAAAAAACCCTGTTATAGGCCTATCCGTTTGTGTGTGCGTGTTTGAGTGTCTGTGTGCGAGTTCCGGCCACACCGAGGATGTTCTGTAGGCTCACTCCTTTGTACATGTGTATGATTTGTTGTATGTTTATTGGACAAATTAAAAGAATTGCTGTGAAACTTAGTCATTTCCCATTTATTTCCTATGGGTGCCCACAAATGGGCTCATTATGGAGTTTTTTATTTTCACCAACATGGTCGAATAAAGTCCACATTTTTGGGTGTGCTTAGGTGGAGCCGAGTTTTAATTAAGATCAATCCGAGTTTTTCAGATTAAGAGAAAAAAGGTTATTAGGAAAAAACTAAATCATTTTGCCCACATCACTTTCGGGTTAATGATCTGTTGTATGGACTCAGTTTTTATGTTAATAATTTAAGTTGAAGTTAATTATACTGGCATCCCTTGTCTCCTAGATTCCACTCTGTTTTATACTCTCTCTCTTTCTCGAACAATTTACTGCAGTTGCCGGTGACACATCAGTTTTGGTACAGGAAGTGTGTGTTGTGCCCAGCCTCTGAAGCAAGGAATAGATAAAGTGAGGAGAGAGTGAAAACAGCGAAGCGGGAGCTGTAATGACATGTATTTGAAGCGCTGGAGAGAAGCCAGAGCAGGCTTGCAGCGTGTTGATGACATCACCCTCCCCTCCTATTCTGCCATTGAAACAAACGCTCTCTTCACAGAATGAGAGAGGGTGGGCACGAGAGAACAAGTACAACCAACCCATACCGAGTGAATGGGAGTACAGGAGGGGATAAGTGTGTTAGAGTTGGATGTGGGTGGGCTTTAGGACCCAGCGCAGACGAGTTACGCGAGCAAGAGCGCTGCCCGCTCTCAGCTGGGAGTCCATCCTCACCATTCTTTCTCGCTCAGACGCTCACACATTCCCGGAACAAAGTTTCCCTGCACGCTTCGAGAGCGGCATTCTGGGCTGGATGGACTGGATAGTACTCCGCATGCCTTTGGAATTCCCATCTGAGGACACAGCATACTCTTTTCTTTGTTGATTTTCTCGTATTTGACTCTCTCGCTCCTTATGGGCCTCTCAGAGCCCCGCAGCTGATCTGAGAGAGGGTGAGAGTGGGTACGTGTGACAACACACGTGCATTTGTGTGCGTTCTGCAGCATGCGCTTCATCACAAGCCCGGGACAGAGGCTGAAACTTTGCCCTTCTGCAGACCAGACGGGATGAGCGGGTGAGCAGACGCTAGGAGTACAGGAGCCGGCCAGACTGGCCAGAGGATCCAGTGCCTTCTTTTTACCCACAGTCCTCTGCTGGCGTCATGCTGAGTCTGCAGGATTCGGTGTTCTTTGAGATCAGCATTAAGTCTCTGCTCAAGTCCTGGAGTGGGAACTGTGAGTAACTCTCGGTGTCAGCGTGCGCTTTATGAAGATGAAACGCCTAGCTCAGATTCAGCTTTCACAAATTTATTACAGCTCGGAAGTCAGTGCCAGTGTGCTGTGACAGCCTTGCACACACGCCGCCGCCTCTGCATAGCAAAGCTAGTACTGTTTGATATCTAGTTGAATTAATATAGCATGCTTTGTGTCTGTTAGGAGGTTTGTGATCAGAGCGTAGCGTGTTCTTTCTACACATACACTGTCAGAGGCACATGTGTACAACAACATGACAAGCACAGCCAAAGGGGTCTTTATTTGGGACAGGGTAACAAAACACTTGCATGAACTTTCTTTTGACCAGTAACTGTTCCACATGGTAATATTGTTCACATTCTCTCTGAAGTTTAACGGCTATTTTTGCAGTTCAGGTGTATCTGACGGTTTGATTTGATTCATCTCCTAGCTCCGCAGTGTCTCTCTTATCTCATCCGCTCCTCAGTATAACTAGCTTTATTCTCTGTCCTTCCGCCTGATGTCCTCTTTGAAGGTCTTGGGTTTCTCATGATGTTGGTCTGATATAGGAAGTGGTGTGTATGATAATGGTGGATGGGCCAGTGAAGAGACCGATCAATAAAAGGATACATTAACAATCCCAGTGGAGAAAAAGAGCAAAATGATAGTACGTCGCACACACATATAGATACAGTATGTGGACTCACACACACAGCATGTACTTTTGTTCTAGGACATGTGCATTAAATTACTGTTAGTGTTTGATTTTTGGAATCCCGCAGTGGTTCACACATTCAGCTCCATTAGGTTATGGGATATACGTGTAAAACTTGTAGAATTACAAGGTTTGAAAATTGCTTCTGAAAACTCTGATTGTTAATTTTTTTGGGATGTATTGTTTTCTACATAAAATCATTCTTTATAACATTTTTTGACTCAGTAAGGCAATGTCAAAGATTGAAATCATAGTAAAATTATGATTCTCATATTAAGATTGTCAGACTTTTTTACAAGCAGGGTCACACGTGGAGTTGCATTAACATGTTTCGATATAATACGACTCTTGACACATGCATGCAATTTCAAAGGTCACAAAACAGTTTTTTGTTTAAACATTCTCACACAGTCGCCTCAGCAATCTGTAGTCTTCTTGGATAAAGGGACATTTCACCCCAAAATATAAAAATTCTGTCTTTATTTACTCACCCTCAAGTTGTTCCAAATCTGTATAAATGTCTTTGTTCTGATGAACACAGAGAAAGATATTTGTAAGAATGCTTGTAACCAAACAGTTCTTGGCTTTTTCTGTGTTCATCAGAACAAAGACATTTTTACAGATTTGGAACAACTTGAGGGTGAGTAAATGATGACAGAATTGTCATTTTTGTGTGAACTGTTTCTTTAAGCACAAAGAATAGTGGCTGGTTGAAGATTTTTTTTGATCACGTATTTATTGAGCAAGACACATATCTCGGGCCCAGCTGTAGCTCTTTCTAACCTGAAACACTCATTTTTTACTTTCTTAAATTCGCTGCTGTAATTGTAGAGATACTAACACACAAGCTTTTTTAGAGAAAGAAAAACAAAACCAGATTTATAGATCAGTGTTTAATGACCTTCCCATTAGGCCTTTCCGACTGAAAGATGTTCTGTGCATGAAAAGGAGTTGGTCTTTGGGTAGCTTCCCAGGAATGTTGCTTAAGGTGTTGTTTTCTCAGACCTGCATTGGAATGGCATTCAATTGAAAAATATTCATTTTAACCCCAGATAGAATGATTCAAAACAATGTTATAACTTGTTCTCAAATAAAGGACTTTTATTTTGACGGGTTGCCGCAAAGGGGTGTTTGACGGAAGCTTCCTCGTTGTGAAATGCGGACGCTGAACCATGCCACTCTTTCACTCATAAACACGCAAAACAAGCAGATTACTAATACATCGCGGAAATCATATGGCCCTAGATATCACACATACGTCGAGCAAACTTCGACCATTCGGACATCTTTCTAATTCGCCATTTAACACCTGAATACACAGAGATAAAACAACGCAAGTATCTGTAACCGTTTTGTTTGTCATTAAGCTTATCTATACTCTGGTATCGACCCAATTATGTACCGGTCCAAAAAAGTACCGGTTCTCGGTACCCATCCCTTGTCACAATACCTACCGGAGCTGGAGCTAACTGCATCCAATCTAGTTTTGGGACTAAGCATATTTGGTGATTTTAGTTGAAAATGAAGGAGCCTACAGTGACTGTTGACCAACTGTCCCTTCAACAGCCCATAACATCCAGTGCAGTCACTCTGGGAGAAATGTCACTTGCTGTTGGCATGCAATACTAAGTTTCTCCCGCTTTTTCTCCTTCCTTTCTCCGAACTTGTGTGTTGGTGCCAATTCTCTTGCGTTGGGCCTCTCCATTCAAACAATGAGGAATGAGACCTAGTTTCAAGAGCTGGCTACATTCAACCTAGCCGGTAGATTCTCTTTCTTCCAATATCTTCCCACTGTGGTTGAAGGTCAAAGGTATAACTTAACTGAATGCGAAGTGAGGCTGTGTAACTGAGATGAATCAGATAAGTGTGTGTATCTGTGAATTGCTTTTGGAGGGAGACTCGTGGTGGAATCTGGGCATGTTGAGACACCGCTGATATAATGTTTACACTTTATTAGGGCCATAGCAGATTAATCTCTCTTTCATACAACACAAACACACTCCATCACGCATGAAGCAGGTGGATGCCCACCACAGAGAATTGTTTGATACAGCTGTAATGTTTTTTAAGAGAACAAATGTTGTTATTATTTATTCATGGTGGTATTTACTAAGGGTTGGCCAGTTCATATGTTTGTACTGATCGGATAATAATGTTATGCACCGTTGCATTCTGGAAAGTGCCACAAAGCATTTCTGCATGGGGTATTATTAGCAGGCATTAGCATAAAAAGGCGCCTTTATGGTTGGGATTTTCTTTAAGATCAACTTCTGTCATGGAGGATCTACAGTTTGAGAAGAATCTTGCTGACCAAGTTGGTTGAAGTTAGATCAACTATTGCCATTATTATAGATCTACTACCTAAATAACACATCTGGTTTAAGGGATAGTTCACCCAAATATAAAAAATCTGTCATTATTTATTCACTCACATGCCATTCATGTCCTGTACATGTGGAACACAAAAGAAGATATTTTGAGAAATGTCTAAATGGATTTGTGCCCATACAAAGAAATCTGTTTTTGTTTTGATGAAGAAAGTCATACTGGTTTGGAATAACATAAGGTTGAGTAAATGATGAAAAAAAACACACTTAAGTTTAACATTTTGATCAGGTTCAGTCTGTGTATGTTGTTGTTGTTGTTTAGGGTAATCTTTATTTGAAAGTGAGCATTTATTGTATAAACAGATTTGGTTGAGATGTCACACCCACCCTGAAGCTGCTGTGATCAGGAAAACATTAAGATGATGATCGCCACTGTCTGTGTTGGGCTTTAAATAGCTACGATAATGTAGATGATGATGATGATGTCATTTACGTTATGTGATCTCTGTGTGTGATCGGCCTGTGCTCTCCTGTGACAAACCACATCCGCATCGCTCAGTAGCGGAAGTCATCCTTTATGCACTAGGGGTGTAACGGTTCAAATTACTCACGGTTCGGTTTGTGTCGCGGTTTTAGGGTCACGGGTTCGGTTCGGCTTGTGCTATATTCAGGGAAAAGGGTCTACTGACAAATAATCAAGCTACAAATGACAGCACCAATAAAACAGAGCAATGCAGAAAATAGAATAAGAGACTGTATGTATACCTTTTGTAGGACGGCGTTTTAGTGCCACGTTAAAAATAAAAAAAAATCCAAGATTTCGACTTTATTCTTGCAACATTTCGACTTTATTCTCGAAACATTTCGACTTTATTCTCAAAACATTTCGACTTTATTCACGTAACATTTCGACTTTATTCTCGTTACCTTTCGACTTTATTCTCGTAACATTTTTATTCTCGTAACATTTCGACTTTATTCTTTCGACTTTATTCTCGAAACATTTCGACTTTATTTCAAAACATTTCGACTTTATTCGTAACATTTCGACTTTATTAATTTCGACTTTATTTTCGTAACATTTCGACTTTATTTTCGACTTTATTCTCGTAACATTTCGACATTATTCTCGAAATCTTTTTTTTTATTTTTAACGTGGCACTAAAACGCCGTCGTACTTTTGAGGTGTAGAACGGATTAAAGTAATCAAATAAAACATAACATTGCACATGTGCAAATTAAATAAAGATGAATCATAATTGAAGTTACAGAAGCTATTATTGCGTCACAAGCAGTAAGTGATTTCCTTGACTTTTAACAGACCGCAGGAATATGCTGCTGTCGCTTTAAGAGAAATGCAACAGATCCAGTTCACTGATACTGTACACATGTGTTGTTTTTCGTCTGTTTCGTCCGTTCACTTAAGACATAACCTACTGTGTTTGTTAAGATACTCGACAAGAGGGGCATGTTGACCTACTTTGTGTGTGAATTTGTCCATTTAAGCACAAGACTTCAAAGACAACTCAATATTTGCGCCATGCGGTTCAATTTTTTACCGAGAACCGGTACACCACTAGTATGCACGTATGACTTTGTCTAAAAAAGTTCAGCCAAATTGACATTATTTACTATCATGTTGTTCCATATGCTGTTATACTATTTGTTTACTTATTTTTGTTAAACAAACGGAAGACCTCTTATCATTTAACAACAGTTTAGGATAATGTTGTTCTTTATGAACGGGTGTCTCATATTTGTACTGTTGTGTTCCTTATTGAAAAGAACAGCTTTAAGAACAACAATTGTGAGTGTGAATAATATAGATTTTATTTGGGGGTGTTGCTTTATTTGTATTTACAGC
Organism: Triplophysa siluroides; assembly: GCA_006030095.1. Lineage (NCBI taxonomy): Eukaryota > Metazoa > Chordata > Actinopteri > Cypriniformes > Nemacheilidae > Triplophysa > Triplophysa siluroides. The sequence continues at coordinate 2,442,730 of VCII01000139.1, read as the reverse complement.
AGGTGACAGTGAGAAAGCACGCAGAGCCCAGCTGTGCGAGTTCACTTGCAGTCAGCGAATCAGATTTTGGGACCATGTGGTGAAGTTCAGGGTATCATGGTGTCCTAGAGAATACTGTTTCCAAACAGCCTCAGCGTTAATGGCCTCCGTGTTGTGACTTCATTTCATGTGACTCTCTGCCTCACTCTTTGGCACAAATGTGTGCCATGGGGTTAGAAATGCAGCCCAGTGTGTCACAAATTATACGGCAGAAAGAGCAATGGAAGGAGGATGAAGAGATTGAGAGACAGAGAGGGATGCCACACATTTTTCCTCTGCCCGTTTTTTGCTTACTCCTTCTGCCTCATTGAGTGGAAAAGTAAAAAACGTTAGAATGCCCATTAGCAGACCTGTCGGCCAATCAGAAGACGGGCCAGGGACCCTGTTAGGATGCCGCCAATGAGTCGGCTGTGACATCATAGGGACTAGGAGGCGATGCTTAACAGGGAACAAAGAATGAGTGTTCTTACATAGACAAACACACAAACAGCTTCTAGGATGGAGTCTTACATGTGTGCATCTTGTCTCAGTGGGTAAATGTTTATGTTTTAGTATTATGATGTGGGGTAGTTGCTAGGTGGGACCCTGCATTCTCCTCTGAAAAACTCATTAAATTTCACAAGGGCTTTTTTTGTTCATCCTCCTATTATTGTTCGAGCTTCCCCGGCATCACCGTGGTTTCCTCGGCAACCTGTGGAAGACAAGGGTTGGGATTTCCTGAGTGAGGGTAGACATGTGACATGTACAGTTTTTCCAGAATTTCTGCATTAAGGACTGAATCGAAAGTTTGTTATTATTTTACAGGCGATATCTTCATCAGAGTTATTATAGTTTTGATTTTAGTTTTATTCAGTTTTACTAATATTCAAAATTAGCTTTTATTTTTAGATTTTTAGTTTTTATGTTAATTTTACTTAAATTTTAGCAATAAAAAAAAAGAATTAATTTTAGTTTTTGTTTATTATTAAAATTTTAGTGCTTTAAACTTAAGTTTATTTTTAGGCAACATTACAATTTTTCTTTTAGTTTTCCTTTAGTTTTTCCCAGTAATTTTCAGGTCAATATTTGATTTGAATTCAATGAACAGAAACGTTTCCAAAGTTTACATTTTAGTGAACTAAAATAACCTGTAATAATGTATGGTGATGGTTTTACTTTACTTTTCAATTATTATAAAAAAGTATTCAAAAGTGGATGATGTAGGTAGCAGGTCTTGTGGTACAGCATGTAAAAACTGTCAACAAGGTTCAGGTTGGATAACGTGAGCCTTGTAATCACAATGTCCCTGACATCATATATATGCTTTTGTAGTTTTACAGCTGTCATGTCACTGTTGGTCTTGCAAGCTGAGGCATTTCAGCTATAGGCACAGTTCTGACACGAAAAATCAAACAAAGGTAGACTTAAAGTGATTTGTTAACCATCTTGTCATTCAAAACCTTTATGTGACCCTTTCTTCTGTGGAACACAAAATAAGTTATTTTGAGGAATGTCTGGTTTTGTGTCCGTAAAATAGAAGTCAATGGTGGCCATGTTAAGTGACCAGCTGCTTTGTTCTGCAAACGAAGTCATACACGTTTGGAATGACAAGGGTGTGAGTAAATGATGAAAGAATTTTCATTTTGGGTGAACTCATTCTTTAAGTATTCTGAGAATCTAGTTTTGACCCAGTTTTAAAGCATTGTTGCATATTTCCTTTGTGGAGAATGCAGCCCCAGAGCGCATAGTGATCAGAAAAAAAATAGATCTCTCTATTACAAAAAAAGTAGTAGGCCTAATGATTAGGAGTATTTTACGTATACCTCATATTTTATTGGTATATCTTCAGACTTTATTGACAGATGATTGAAATTTCATTTTCAATGGCAAACATGATTGATGAGATGGCATTTGATTTATCACATGATACATGAAAGCCGTTTATTTAGCATACTGAGGCATTTCCATCGACTTCTGTTGAAGCAGAACAGCCTGTGCTCTCTGTTGGGTTCCAGCCGTGTTATGCATTTTTGAGCTAACCTTTGACCTAACCCATATTTGAGCTTTGAAGAGGAGTTTGTTTTCACCCGTTCCCATAGAAACAAACAAGTTAGTGCACTGCACAAATCAAATGAATGCATTGGCAGTTTGAGAACTTTTCTGCCCAGGCAATTCTTCTGTTTTGGTGCAAACATTTTTGTATCAACACACACAGTTTTAAACATATTTGTCTTTACCTGTTTTACAAGTGAAAGCATGGGATTTGTCCCCCTTAATTTGATATTGAACAATTTGATATTGTCTTTGCTGTGCCTCATGTTCCTGATCCTTTCATCGGCGTTTCTTTTATAAGAGCCTTTATAAAAACCTTTATTTCAGCTCATTTGCACCAATCCATAGAACTGATACTTAACTTGAACTTGTGTTCAGAGATGTTATGTGCTTCATAAGCATGCATAATGCATAATGCTGACCCTCTCTCTTTTTTTCTCTCTTAATAGCCTCTGTCCCTGTAAGCAACAGCAGTGTGAGTAGGCGAGGAACCTCCCCCTCGGCCCCCCCAAGCTGGGAGAAGCGTAGCATCCACCCCGCCACCATGTCCAGCATCACCATCGACCCCGAGCTCAAGCCCGGGGAATTCGTCATCAAGAGCCTTTTCGCAGAGTTCGCTGTGCTTGCCGAAAAGAAGATCGAGGTGGTCATGGCCGAACCGCTGGTCAGTATCATCCAGATGTGTGTGTTTGTAGTATTGCTTAGTGGTCCTATGTGGTCATACTAACTTGAGGTTGTAGAAGGGTCATTAGGACATTATCATGGTGTTGATGTCACAAAGAGGGTGTAGTACCAGATATATAATGAATAGGATTGATGAATCTGAAGAGAAGATCAAGTGATGCTGCAGTGGTGACAAAGTGGCCAGAAGTAATGTCTAAAGAGCATATAAAAAAACGTTAAAAACAATTAAGGATATATCACGTTAAACGTCATTTTGTGTTCTATTGCACTGCATTTAACATAAAACAGTGTTTCTGTGGCTCGGTTGATGGACTGTGGAGATAGCATTGGAGTTGCAGGTGTGATTTTCAAGCAATACATGTACCTCAGATCGCTTTGAATGAATGTGTTTGCTGTATACAGTAAAGTAATGTAAATGTGTGGAATATAAGTTTGTGTTGAGTTTTCTGTTAGCCATCACCTGAGGTCAACGTTCAGACAGTGTGCTGTGGGGCCATGTTGACTTATTTAGGGGAAAAAGAGGTGATTGTGAAGGTTTTGTAACACGCACACATGAATCCAGTGTATTCCCCAGAAACCGAAGCAGAGGTTTGCATTCTTGAAATACTCTCTTCTGTTCAATTCTTCTCGCCTCGCAGAAAAGTACTCACACATTTTCTGCAGATTTGCTCTTAAACGCTTCCTCTCCATGTTACTTCTCTCTCTCTTTTGGTGTTTAGACAGAGGTACACTGAGCGCTCTCTCAGTTTACACAGCAAGAGAAACTGGTAATGTCTGCATCAGGGGGCTGCAGAGAAGAGCTGAGAAAACCATTTGTCTTTAATTGCGTTCTCCACTCTTTTGCCCTTCAGCTCTGTCTTTAAACTTCTAACTCATTGTAAAGTGTTTGGTTCCAGTGTAATATATATATTTATATTCTTCTTCGAAAAAGAAACAACGAGTCATTAGCTGCATTCGAGTTCCCTTGGTTAGTTTCTCTCTTTGTCCTGCGGCCGAGCAGCTCTGACTGCATTAGCTGCATTCCATGTTATGTGTTATGTCATTACATACATGAGTGTGTCGATTATATTCTTATTATATTAATCAGATTATTTTCTGATTATATATCTCTTATTTGAATTGAATTTTATCATCTACATTTGGTTGAAAACATCTTGATACTGTCATATCGTGAAGCCAGTATTGCGTATGGAAGAATCATGAGAAAAGTTTATCATAACACCCTTAGTGATCTACAGTAGTTCTGCCTGGTGTGTAAGCAAAGAAGCATTCTGTTCTTAAAGGTGCAGCAGTTGCTTTGTGAACCTGGTAATGAAAGATTCAAATATAACGCTTTGACGCCAAAAGCTTTTATACATTTAAAAACCTCAAGGGGAAAATATGACACCTTTCAGTGACATGATCTCTGTCATATAAACGGGTTTGTGGTTTGTTGGAGTAATGCTGGAAGTGTGTTTGTGTTCTTACAGGAGAAGCCCCTGTCCCGCTCACTGCAAAGAGGAGAAGATGCACAATTTGATCAGGTTGGTTGTGTGTGTATGCGGGTTTTCGAGGGCAACGTATTTGAATATGCTAACAAACAAAGTAAAACATGTCAAAGACATCCTGTGAAAATAAAAATTGCTTTAATGATTTATAAATTATACTCGAAGTACAAAAGAGGCAACTGGTCCGTCTAGGCCAGGGGTTTTCACACTTTATGATGTAATGTGGTGAACCTTTTGTGAAGGACCCCCTTGCGAAAACACATATCCATCTAGGAAACATGTTAGATAAATAAGTGCGATATTCTAAAAGCAAAATACCGTTATTAATGTTGAATGTATAACCCGGAAGAGAAACATTTTCAATTTTTTATTTTACTGTATTGATCTTCATAGTTCATTCTTTTTCATGATAGCTTCTGAATATGCATGAAGCAGAACACTTGGACACTTTGAAATGACAAAGTAATAATGTTCAGTAGACTTTGGCAGTGTCTTTTTTCTTTGAAACTTTCTGGAGACCCCTTAGAACCTTCTGGAGGCCCTCTGGGGGTCCCCGGACCCCAGTATAAAAACCCCTGGTCTGAGCATATGTGTCCCAGTATGAATATAGTAATCACAGTAGATTTTCTGCTGTTGTGTACTATTTATGTAACCCTTTTCCACCTTCACCCTGCTCTCTCTCTCTCTCTCTCTCTCTCTCTCTCACTCCTCTCTCTCTCTCTGGATCATTCACTCATTTCTGATTGGTGCAGAACTTTTAACAGTAGAGCTGCAGCAAAATGCTTTGTTTAGCAAAACCCAAAGCAAATGAGACATCATCCTGCAATGGTTACAGCCAGCATTAGACCTCCGTGTGTCAGAAAGAATGAGCCAATGGGAATGTGCTCTGTATGCAGAAAACCACAGCAAATGTGTCTGTGTGCTCTATGCTTTAGAGTTTTTGGTGCGCGTGTGTGCGCTTATGTTGCCAAAAGCAGAATCGCTGTGTCATCCGCAGCAGTAGATCAGCACATGCTGCCGGGTGTGAATATATAACTTCAGGGTGTTCGATTGGATGTATAAAAACGTTGCATTTTTAAATGGACCTGGCGGCAGACTGACAGTTGAAGGGGTGGAGTTAACGGATGCTCCGCCCAAGCCATCTAACATACGTCATTTACGATGGATAGTCATTACAGGACGGAAGGGCATTTTCAGATTTTAAAGTTTATGTTGGCACACAAGTTTTAAAAAGAGAATGACCCACATTGATAAACTATTTACAATAAACGCTGCAATATTTCATGAAAAAATTGCCGTTGTCATTTTTTTATTTCACTGGGAACTAAAACCTAGAATGTTTTGAGATAATTCAAAGGAACAATGACCCACATGAACTATTTTGTAAATCACTAATCAAATTTATGCAAATTTTTGACATTGACCTTGTTAACAAAAGGGACAAAAACACACAGTTTTACTCTTCACATTACTAACACACCTGTGCAGCATCTGGAAGTGTTCAATAAGGGATATGTGTAGTGACTGCGGAGCGATGAGCTGTGTTGAACCAAACTTACACACATCTCCTCCACTGCCATCGCTCATAGATACTGCGTGTGTGACGGCTGGTGCCAGGTTACTGCAGTAAAAGGTTGAGTAGCCAGTGGATGTATCATCCTACACCCATCCTGCCCTTACGACAGAACAGATCAATACCTGAATGCGCTCAAAGATGCTGCATGCTCTCCTTATTTCTTATGTCGCACTTTTGGATCTCAAATGAGGTTCGGTGCATTTAAAGGAATAGTTTATTGAAAAATAAAAAATCCTTCCTTCCTAGATCTATGTGACTTTCTTTCTTAAGCTCAACACAATTGGAGCTATATTAAATAAAAGCTTGGCTATGTAATGACTGGGGGTCCAGAGTTTTGACGATTCAAAATGTGTATCCATCCAAGTAATCTATACAACTCCAGGGGGTTCATAACTGTTTTTTGAAGATGAAAACAATGTGCTTTCGTGAAAGTTGTTTCTGAGATGTTCAGTATTATATGCCACATTATTAAGCAATATTGCTGTGTTTGTATTACAGTTAATAAGCTCTATGAGCTCCATAGCAGAACACTGTTTGCCTTCGCTTTTGCGGACGTTGTTTGACTGGTACAGAAGACAGAGCGGAACAGAAGATGAGTCGTACGAGTACAGGCCTCGCTCCAGCACCAAGTCTAAAGGGTGAGGAAAGACGCACAGCTTCTCTGTAGCATCTCTAGCTGTCTTGCGCACATGAATCACTCGTTGCGTCAGCCCATGCACAAGTGTCTTGCTTTCTCTGTTTTATCTTGTCTTTAAAACTTTACAGACTTGATTGGGATGCTAAATGAAATTTGAGTTACGTTTACTAATCTTCTCATCTTTTGTTACAATCTTCAACAAAGGCCGACATTAATGGGAGTAACATATAACCACAGACATTCCTGTCAAGGCGGGATTAGATTTTTCTCAGCCGGAGTTTTAAAACAAGAGGCAAATTGCTCTGTAATTTTTACTAGATTTGTTTAAGTAAAACACATGTTTGCTTTGTACAAGATCACATTTGCAAGTTTGCCCAGTTTTTTCAGGATAAACAAGTCCCATCCAAATCTACCCAGTCTACCTTTTAATAGATTAATTCATGTATTAATCATTTGGATTACTACAAATGTGTTGTCATTCTAACTTGTGTATTCCTGTACTCATTTAAAATCTCTCTCTTTAGAGATGAACAACATCGGGACAAAGACTTTCTCCTGGAGCGAAGGGACTTAGCCATAGACTTCATTTTTTGTTTAGTTTCAGTGGAAGTTTTGAAACAGGTGAGGTTTGGGTGTGTGTGTGTATGTGTGTGTGTGCTTCATAGACTAGGTGTGGTGTTTTTAAAGTTACAAGAGAGAGCTGTGTTGTGACAAACATGCATAGACTTGCTAACACAATATCCTGGTTCGTGAAGTAAAACGTTGACCTTCACGTTACAGATGTGCTAATGTAGAAACATTTACATTTATGCATTTGGCAGACGCTTTTATCCAAAGAGACTTACATTGCATTATCCTATACATTTATACATAGGTATGTGCAATCCCCTGGGATCGAACCCACAACCTTGCGTTGTTATCGCAATGATCTTACCACTGAGCTACAGGAAAGCTGTTTTTCTATTTTCTTATAGAGATTCCACTTCATCCAGTGCCAGACCCCTTAGTACAAGAAGTCCTTAACCTGGCATTCAAGCACTTTAAACACAAAGAGGGGTGAGTGCATGTACACAAACACACACCTTTTTATGGAAAATATACTGTACATGGACAGGCTGCACAAATGCAAACCCAATGACAGACGGGCTCGCATTTACCTAATCCTGAAACTCCCTATAAAACAACGTATAACTTGAGTTTTATCGCCTGCAAGTTTATGAGCTGTCCAAGTCTTACCCAGCCCCTTATCGCAAACACTGCAGACTTGTGTCAGTTACATCTGAAAAGGAGAATTGTGCCACACGCAGTCATAAGTATGTTTTCATCAGGTGTGTTACTTTCTTGATAATGTGCATTATTTTGTTATTAATCTTGGATATCGCTGTTTGCCTGACAGGTACTCGGGCCCCAACACACTGGTAATGTGCATATCATTGCTGATCTGTACGCTGAGGTCATCGGAGTCCTCGCCCAATCAAAGTGAGTTCCTCTTACCGGCTCACTTCAGTCATGCATACTATTTGTGTTGTGTTGCACATTTTGAAAAGGTTTCCTTTTTAAATCTATTTAATAACTTTATCTAAATACACATGGCAAACATGTTTAAAAGAAATATGTATTCCCCATCGGAATTGGTTTCTTATGAAGATTGCTACTTTAAGGTCACATGACCATTTTTGCGGTTTAATGTAGTTAAAAACTGATTTCAAACTATTTAAATGTAAATTAATGATCTGCTATGAAGATCAATGATCAATTATGACATGCTGCGTGTAATAATGACTTAAGTTATTTGTTTAAAAGGTTATTTCATATCTCCATTACATGTAGCCACAGGGAATAGAAACAAAGACACTTGTCTTTGTTTATTGCAAAGCAAACAGCAGAAGGTTGAAGTAGATACTAGCCCATCCATTGAGGTCTCCAGTAAAAGCACAGTCAGATATATTTATTACCCTTTCAGAATTCACAAAGCCATGGAACCCTTCTCTTTCTGTCACACTGGCTCGCCTCAAGCTGTATACAGAGCTCTGGATGATTTGTACGGGCTTTGGACACGTTTACTGTTTCTGTAATTCTCCCCACGCCACACGCTAAGACTCCCTCACGGCTACATGAAACTGTCTGTTTAAGCTGTAATGTAATTTAGCTCTTCGCTGTAATAGTGACGGCCTGAAATTGATTTACCGCAGTGCTCAACCTCTCCTCCTGTTCATGATTTCCTGTGCTGAGCTAGTTTGCCTAAGGATTGTATTTGAAGAGCCATTTTACATAATGTGATAAAGACATGACGCATTGACTGAGGTTCTTGTTTGAATTCAGACGGTTTTCATTACTGTAACAAGCGTTCATGGTTAGAATTTGATTTGGTTATAAGTCGTAACTGTGACAAACAAGACATTCTAAAGACTGTAATATTTAGTGAATAGTTTTAATGGTAATGTGGAGTCACTCAAGTATGTGTGTTGCCGTAGTGTTAAGAGTGTAAATGAAGGATCTTGATGGGTTTTGTGTGTTCTGTGTGCAGGTTCCAGGCGGTGCGCAAGAAGTTCATCACTGAGCTGAAGGAACTCAGGCTGAAGGAGCAAAGTCCTCACGTGGTGCAGAGCATCATCACCCTCATCATGGGCATGAAGTTCTTCAGGGTGAAGATGTACCCCGTCGAGGACTTTGAAGCTTCTTTCCAGTTCATGCAGGTCAGCATACACGCATACCAATGCAGATGTGTCTACACCTCTCCGTTTTGTTATCTTTAAAATGAATTGAAGGTTTGGTCTTTTTTTATGTTTCTGAAGGCGTCAACGTAAATGCCAGGATCCCTAAAGCAATTTTTTTTAACCCTGTGGTTTCATTTATATAGTCGCGGAATAATCAGGCCGACTTTTGCGGAAGGGTGTTAATAGCTCTGGTGACTCCCTGTTAAGTTTATAGCCCTTTGGACCTTTCTGACAAGATTCAGCTTGTTTAAAATGATCATTGGCAGATGCTGGTGTGGACTTGCAGGGTTTGCAGTGACCAGTGAGCTGCTCACGGTGGAGAACCGTCAGTTTGTTGCCCTGCTCAGTTAGATCTACACTTCCTCACGAATGAGTCTGAATATAGCAAATTCAAGTTGGGTACTGAGATGGTGCCTTAAAGGGACAGTGCACCCAAAAATAAACATTCGGGCATCATTTACTCACCCTTGAGTTGTACCAGATCTGTAAACAAAAATTTGTTCTGGTGAACACAGAGAGAGATATTTGGAAGAATGCTTGTAACCAAACAGTTCTTGGCCACCCTACCATACAAAGGTAGTTGAAAGTGCCGCAGAACTGTTTGCTTTCCCACATTCTTCAAAATATCTTTCTTTTGTGTTCAGCAGAATAAAGAAATTTATAAAGCAAGTTTCCTATGGTAGTCATTGGTGGCCAAGAACTGTTTGGTTACAAGCATTCTTCCAAATATCTTCTCTGTGTTCATCAGAACAAAGACATTTACACAGATTTTGAACAACTTGAGGGTGATGAAAGAAATTTTTTTTGGGTTGAACTGTCCCTTTAAGGATTCTTTAGTGTTACATCATCACTGTGTAGAGATGTGCAAAACTCTCTCAATGCTGAGTGGTTGTCTCCGAATGAATGATCGACTAGTCGGTCTTAAACTACTGCCACTAATATTAACCAAATATAGAAACATCCGCTAGTTAGCCAGTTAAGTTTTAATAAATTTGAGTCTTGTCTCGTTTATTGTCAGTTGGACAGTACATTTACACATTTGGCACACGCTTTTATCCAAAAGTGCCTTACATTGCATTATACTATACAAGTATGTGCAATCCCTGGGATCGAACCCATGACCTTGGTGTTGCTAACGCAATGCTCTAACCACTGAGCTACATGAAAGCTTTTTTGATTTTTTGCAAGCTCATAAAATCTCTTCAGTAACAACCTTTGCCAGCAGGAGTGTGTTAAGCAATATCTTTACATCAAACCTGTTACAGGCTGTTAAATCCTACACTCAATACGTTGTGTTTAACAAGCATCGTAATCAGGAGATGTTTTTATTGAGCCATCAGCCGCAAAGAGATGCTGTATTTTGTGGGCACTCATATTCGTCGTATACGAAGTGCTTAATATCTGTATCTTTTTTTGTGTGTTTGTGAGACAGGAATGTGCTCAGTATTTCCTGGAGGTGAAGGATAAAGATATCAAACATGCACTGGCTGGCCTGTTTGTGGAGATTCTCATCCCTGTAGCTGCTGTAAGTTTCATGAAGAGCTCCGTTCCTACCAGTCTACCATCATTTATACTTAATGCTGATGCGCACTGCAGAAACATAATGTGCATTCAGGATCAAATCCATTATTAATGCATTTTCAACTCAATTCTGGTACTCAATATGTCGACAAACAACGCAGAGTATTTCAACTTTTCATTAGTACATCTAAGAGCATATAAGTGGAGTAAAGTCACTCAAAGTGCTTTATTGCGAAATTCATGTCACTGAAAAGTTCTGCCTGGCACAAATTATACATATATATATATATATATATATACATAAATTATATTTTAAGAAAAGGTTGTATTGCTCTATTGAAAGCTTGTTTTATTATTAGCCTGTCAGGACTGTTCTTCAGTTTACATGACTGCACATGTTTTAAGAGATCTGATGTGGTGCTTGTGAAACGCAATTGAAACAGAATTTATATTAAAGACAAGATGAAGCACAGCTGTATAGCTTTAAGTCATTTGTGAGGTGTGTATCTCAGCGAAATGACTCATGTGTCCGAGCTTGTGTGTGTTCGGTAGGCGGTGAAGAATGAAGTGAATGTGCCGTGCCTGAAGAACTTTGTTGAGATGCTCTACCAGACGACCTTTGACCTCAGCTCAAGAAAGAAGCACTCACTGGTACTTTGCACTTTCCCACAATCCTTTGCAGTCTACATCATTCTCAGACTCAACAAGCATCTCTTTGCCTGTATGTAAAGAAATAGGTCACCCAAAGATTCTGTCATAATTTAGTCATTGCATACCAATCTCGTATAACTTTGTTTCTTGTGTGGAACAGATACAGAGATGTTTGTTGTTTTTTCATGTAATTACAATGAATGTTGATTTACGGAGTATTTCAGATCTTCTGAAGTCACAACTTTATTAATTGCTCCTCGCTTTCATTTTTTTTATTTAAGCCCATTGCACATATAATCCGAAATTTTCGCACGTTAAAAAATAAATACGACCTCACGTTGTGTCAACCACATTTACAACACTGCCTCTGATATTTTCGTCCGTCGTAAAAAAATTCGGGCTGGGTTTGATTTTCTGCGTTTTTCGCATCTGTAGCAAGGATTTTGAACGGTGTTTTGACAATTCAGATACATCGTACAAACGAGCGCCAAATACGAAAAAACGCATACGAAAATTTCGGACTACATGTGCAAAGGCCTTTATCATCTTTCTCTTGTGCTTTTGTCTCTCCAGGCATTGTACCCCTTGGTGACGTGTCTGCTGTGTGTTAGTCAGAAGCAGTTCTTCCTCAATAATTGGCACATCTTCCTTCAGAACTGCCTTTCACACCTAAAGGTACGTGTGCTCACAGTCGAGTGAAACGAACAGAATGACTGCTTCAGCAAACTGACTTCCCGTGAGAAATCCACCGATGCTGTTAGTTTCACTGCATTAAACCATTTTGCTTTATACTTAATTTTCTTTGGTCTTGCTAATGGTTTATCGAATAAAAAAGAACTCTTCACACCAGTTTCCCGAAGACTTGTTTATATTACGATGGGATATGAGAAAGTGTTTTAAAGTTCAACTTTATGTGCATGACCTTTAGGTACTGTTATATAATACATTTCTATCAAATTCAGTTTGGATGTAAACACTAGCTTTATTTTCAGCTGATGGGAAAATAATCTATGTGTGCTTTACACAGATTCTAGTGCCAGGAGGCATGTTGGGTGGTTCATATTTAAGAATTAATGGCTTGGTTCTGTTACATCAGATTGGTGAAGGGCGTGTTGGTTCAAACTGCTTTTGTCTTTAAAATATCTCATGCTTATAGTATTTGATTCATTAGTCCTGTGTCAACCACTTTTGAAATCAAACTCAGAAACCTATGTGTGTCTTTTTCATTGTCAGTGATTTAACTCCCAAGATGATTGTTGATTTTTATGGTCTTCTTAACTTCTATTCCGAAGTGATTGATTTTTCCCCTTCAACCTACCATACTGTATATTGTCCAATCTGATCATGTGATTGTCTTGCTGATGTGTCAGTGATGCTTTTGGGATAGATTCCTGATGATTTGTTGATTGCTTTTTGTAATTATGTCCTTAATTACTGTTAATCCAGATCAGAATTCAGACTGTAGTGTGAATCCACTTCAGACTGGTTCTTTGCACTTAAATCAGTTGAGCTATTCAGGAGCAAGAGGGAAGTTTTCCCCTGCGGTCCCGTGTAGCCCATTTAGCCAAGGTTTATGGGATTTGTGCTGTAGGCTCAGTGGTGGATAATTCCTCTCATCATCGATTGATCAATGGTCTCCCTTTACAGTTCTGCTTGTCATTCGGCTTTCCTTTCTGCTCTTTTCTAACCCTGCTTTTGTTTGTCCTTTCTGACCAATAGAAAGTCATAGTAGATGCCATATTTGATGCATGTCATATCATTTTTTATGTAAACTTGCCTCTCCAATATTTTGAATTAGACTGCAATACCAAGTTAAACCGCTAGATATCAGTGGCCAGTACGGTTTCTTCAAATGCGACAAAGTTACACAACCCATTTAACAAATTGTTTAGTTAATAAAATTAACATTCAACGAAATTTAAAAAAGGGTTTATTTAATACAATGATTATACAATGAAAGAATAATTTTAATATAAAATAAATATAAATTAAATAAAATATTTATATTATTAGCCACTAGCCAGACCAATAAATAAACATAAACTGTGTCCCAATTCGGGGGGTGCAACCTTCTAAGGTCGCGGACTAAAAAACGAGGACTTGTTCTTCAAAGCACATAGCCTCAAAAGTCCAAGAAGCAAACTGAAATCTGACTTTTTTAATCAAATACCAGAAAATAATATTTTATTTAAGAGGATATGACACGTTTATGTAGATTAAAACAGCCCATCAGTATGAAATGAACCAATCAAACACAGTAATGCACCAAACATGTTAATTAACCGCATCGTATATAATATTAAAACACTGAAATGGACCGTTTTTGTGAATAACATATTTTTTATATTATAAATAATTTCAAGCCGTCACAGGCGCTCAATGAATCTCTGGATAGCCAAAGCCTATGAAGGATACATTCATTCTATCATTAAAACTCGCGGCATTTTGGGGCTGCATTTGAGGCAACCGTTGAATCGGGACAGCCTTACTAGCCTTCAGTTGCGCTGCTATGACGCAATAGGTCTTAAATTGAAGCATTCAAAGGATGGAGCCCCCGAATTGGGACATAGCTATAGACCGGAAGTTAATTTATGGGCCAGATGCGTGCGTCCGGTGAAACCAGACTGGAGCCTTATTTTCATTTGCGTAAAGTAAAAAATGGCATTTATTCTGAATATAGTCTTCATAATCACAAACACTTGCTTATAATCATCCCTTAATCCTTCTTCCTGTTTAATCATTAATATTTAGAGAATAAATATTTAAATGTATTGTGTTATTTTACTTCACAATACCGTACCAATGTTTTTATGGCAAGCTATTCATTTATAGAAGTTTTTACATTCATATTTTTGGAAAAAGAGAGTTTACCATTTAAATTCACACTTTAGCGAAGTATAATTTTTATTATTTTTAATAGAGGTTTTTATAAATGTTTAAATACTTGAATAATTCTCTAGTGAATCTGACGCTCAAAGTTTTATGTCCCATACACCCTTGCACTTTGTTTTGCATGTTGTAGCACAAGTTTTGTTTTAAGTTTGTCTCTTGTTCTTTTTCTAACCCGCATGTCTTCCCCACCACCATCACCCTGTCTTTTGTCATCTTTCTTTTTCTCACACGTTTATTGGCTCCAGATGCCGTCAAACAACAGCATCCGTAAGCAGATTGAGACCTTACAGGTGAGTTACTGCGGTTAGTTTGAGGGAAGTAGCCCTGGTTCCACAGGGTAGACGTTTTGCTGATCTCCACTTCCTGAATCAACTCTGTTGATGTTACTGTAGTTGCAAACTATGCTATTATATCGCCCCCTGTGGTTAGTGTTGGTCATTACATCCTTTACTGCTTTGTGCTCTTTGGTGCAGTCTTGTTGTGTGTATGAGAGAGAGGCAAGAGACAAGTGCTTAGTCAGTGAATAGATTTGGACAAGCTGTGATGAGTTAATCTCGGATTCATTAGCAGGGTTTTTAGAACCCTGTTTGCAAAATTGAACAGATTTATGACTCATCTCTCTTTGCATCAATGCAGTTAAAGCACAAATTACGGCTCATATTGACTTTTAAACAGAGTTCGGTGCGTCATGCTGCTCATTAGCTTTGTTCTGAGCAGCCAGCGAACTATCGATCACTTACGATGATACAGATGAAGCAGCAGATTTTTATGAATGAACCAAGCACATTTTACAGTATTCAAAGGCCCCCCTCCCACTAACAAAAACTCAACATTTCTACCCAGTAAAATATTTTAGAGCTTCATATATAAACTGAACTTGACAATGAATGTATTTCAATGCTCATTTTGTCTCATTTTAAAATATTAGCCATCTTGAACCCTCCTTGAAAGTCAGCTGGGGTCCCATTGTGTGCCACGGCCCCCCTTTTGAGAACCACTGTATTAAGTACATAGCTTGTTTCTGGGACTCATGGGTTTCTGTAGTTTGAAGGTTGCGTGTATGTTTCCTGAATTGATTTGTGCCCTTGCTTTCAGAACAAAGACCCCAAAATGTCTCGTGTAGCACTGGAGTCTCTGTACAGGCTGCTTTGGGTTTACATCATCAGGATCAAATGCGAGAGCAATACAGCCACACACAGGTACACCCCACCCCCCCAATTACACACACAGCAAAAATAAAATCCAGTCGTGCACCCAATAGTGCAAACGCATAAACCACAGACATATTAAAATTCTCACATGATTATTTCTCACATGTTTTTTTGTAAATGTCAACATCACACGTCTATACATGTCTTTCACTTGACATCATGTCTTTTTCTCTCCCAGTCGTCTCCTCAGTATTGTAACAGCACTTTTCCCGAAGGGCTCTCGCAGCGTGGTGCCCAGGGACACACCCCTCAACATCTTTGTTAAGATCATTCAGTTTATTGCTCAGGTAAACCACACAGTTCATAACAGCTTGACCCGTCTAAGAGTGGGTTAACATTCATATTACACCTGCACTGGGTCGTTTCAGTGCATTTAAAATTGAAATGAATCGAAAAGAACAATTTTTATGACGAACACACCCAAATCCCAAATTATGGAAGTATACAAAAATAACCAGTTGTTTTTTTTTATATTATTTTTTGAAAGATCAAATAATATTGAACTTTTGGCAGTCTGATATAAAAATGCTGTATGCTACTATGCTTATGGGGGCAGTTTCAGGGTCAATGGGGCAAGGAGAGCATACATTAAAAGCAAGCTTGATTTTCGGCTTTTTTTATTAATAGTATTAACAATTATTTTTTATAAAAAAAAAATCGGATTTAACAAATTACTCCTTGTGCCATGTTTCTTTCTGAAGGAACGGCTTGACTTTGCCATGAAAGAGATCATCTATGACCTGCTGTGTGTGGGCAAGTCCCATAAGACATTCACCATCAATCCAGAGGTAAGTAAACGCACACATACACACACAGCCATGAATATTTCCCTTTATTCTACATTGCATTGCCTGGTCTCGTCCTCTATAACGTGAACTGAAGCGTCCAGATTTATCCGTGTAGTGAAAGGACATGCATTAGTAGAACAATACCGATGAACGTGTAAATCATGCATATAATGACCGTGTTGATGGATTGATGAAAAGATAAACTTAGGAACTAATTATCTCTCACTTTCTCTCTTTCACGCTCGCTCTCTCAGAGGATGAATATCGGTCTGCGGGCCTTCCTGGTGATAGCCGACAGCCTGCAGCAGAAAGACGGCGAGCCGCCCATGCCCACCACAGGAGTCATCTTACCCTCCGGCAATACGCTGAGGGTCAAAAAGATCTTCCTCAACACCACACTCACAGACGAGGAAGCCAAGGGCATAGGTACATAAATTACATAATTATATATCGGTACATTGCAAATAAACAAAAACTGTAGACATTTTCACATATTTTGAAAAATTATTTCCAATTGTCACTGTCAGAAATTTCTAGAATTTCTGGGAATTTTCAGGGAAGGTGGGATGAAACGATGATGTGTGTGACTACGTCTGGAACTTGGTTTGTGAGGACAGTGTTTGTCATAAAAGACAAAAACACTTCTGATCAAACACTTCTGAAGTTTTGGACGACTTATTGTTGTTTTGAGCTCATTGTTATGCCAGTACCTTGTCATTTCTGCGTAGGCTACGAGTAAAAATACCGAAATGTATAAATGTGTGAAAAAAACGTTTGTAAGTACCATCGATGGTAAAAAACAATTATTGTGATTTTCATATCCAGCGTTAAACTTCCAAAGTTAAACTTCATGAAGAAACAGCAAAAATTAAAGCGAAACGATTTCATTGTATTATCATCTGGCCCCTTTGTGGTCGAGCTCTGTATGTACACTATTGTACCGATATCAAGTATTAAGATATTCTCTCTGTGTGCTTGTCTGTGTAGGCATGTCAGTGTATTACCCTCAGGTCAGGAAAGCTCTGGACAACATCCTCAGACACCTGGATAAAGAAGTGGGGGAGGTCCATGAGCATGACCAGTGTTCAGATGTCCAACAAAGAACCAGAGGACATGATCACGTAAGTCTCATCACAGTTCATTGACATCAGTGCATTGAATTTAAAGGGGCCGTTAACTCAAATTCTTTCATCATTTACTTCCCCTCATGTCATTCAAAACCAGTCTCTTCTGCAGTGCACAATATTTTGAATACTGTTGGTAACCAAACAGCATTGACCCCCATTCACTTTTATTACATAAACACAAAACCATGGAGACATTTTTCAAAATATATTTTTTTGTGTTCGCCAAATCTTTCTCTTTCTGATCATACTAGTCTGTGTGTGAAAAATGAAGCGCATTACCTGTATAGATTTCATCATCATATGTGTTGCATTATGTATGAATTACATGTCTATGTTTGTTTACCACTAGTGGGGAGCGAAAACCGAAGATCGACCTGTTTCGGACGTGTGTAGCTGCCATTCCCAGACTGATTCCAGATGGCATGAGCAGACAGGATCTCATCGAGCTACTGGCCAAGTAATGAACTCTGACCCATAATCCATCACCTTAACAAAGCCCAGATTCACTAGTCCTGCTGTAGTAAGCAGATGCTTACAACTACACTTATTTACCATTCACGGTTCAACAGAGACATCTAGATTAATGTTAACTCACTAATTTCTGTACACTCACCACTTCCCGTGCCATTACCGCCATCTGAGTCAAACTTCCTGTGAAGTCATAATGGCACACACTCAGACTCCCACAACACATTTATTTAGTTTATAGACAATGACTCTCCACTCTTCCAGACTGACCATCCATATGGACGAAGAGCTACGTGGTCTGGCGTTCACCACTCTGCAGGCTCTGATGGTGGACTTCCCAGACTGGAGAGAGGACGTGCTGTCTGGCTTTGTGTATTTCATTGTGAGGGAGGTGACTGATGTTCATCCCACTCTACTGGACAATGCTGTCAAGATGCTTCTGCAGCTCATCATACAATGGAGGCAGGCGGTGCAGAGCAACCGCAGTCATGATTCACAGGTGAGTGCGTATGTGTCGTCTCGCAGAGGTCTGTCATGTTGCGTGTTTGATGTGTGGCTGTTTTTACTGAGGCCCTCTATTAAATTGTTAAGTTGTTTGGTTTGCAGTGTGTGCTCAAAGACATCCTTTAATAGGCCCTTTTCACAATGACGTAACGTAACTTCCGCCTTTCGCAAAGCGGTGTATCATAACATCCGTCTTGCAACAAACAAGAAGAAGAAGAACTTCCGTTTTGCCGTCGCGCTGGAATTTAACAACAGTGAAAAAAACGGACATAACACGTATTCAAGTACTTATCCTAGCACCTTCGCACACACAAAAAGAAAACAAAACACTTACCTTCATAATCAAACTGTTCAACGAAGAATTTGTATCCTTTATCTAGCTTTGATCTGCTCGTAAGCGAAAATGTGTCTGCACGATGTTGTACATCATCTAGCTGTATTTGTGGCAACTGTGCAAGGGACTTTGTGAACTCCATTCTGAGGCGCTAGCGGAAGTAACGCTACACTGCTTCGCGGCAGAACGGAAGATGCGTGACGTCATGTGAAAAGGGCCTGTAGCTGAAACGTACAGTTTTAGTGTTGACATTACGTGTTGAAACAGGAAGTTGGAACATATAGAGGGGCCTTGTTTATGTTTTTTTTATGAAAGCTTTAAAAGGCTGTAGATATTATCATTATCGTAAATCATGGACTGTGATTTGCAATATCGCTAGTGAGTTTGTAGGTGGCGTCATTCTCGTTCAGAGAGCATTTGATTGGACAAAAATCTGTACAGTTTAGGATGAGTCATCAGTATTTTTGTCCATTTTTCTGAAAGGAGAAAGTGGACAGAGCAACACAATCCAATTATTTTGTGTATATATTTTGTTTAAAAAATATTTTGTAGTTCTAAATGGATGCAATTTTATTTGAGTATGTTTGACACACCTTTGTCTGTTCCTCTTGCTGTCAGGGTCCAAGTTTGCCGCTAGAGAGATCTCCTCTCTGGACAGTTTTACATGTGGTGGAGGGTCTGGCTCTGGTCGTTCTGTGTAGCTGTCGACCTGCAACACGGAGGCTTGCTGTCAATGTCCTCAAAGAGGTTCGATCGCTGCACGCAGCCCTTGGCATCGCAAAGGTAACCAACCTCTTCAAGCGTCTTTCCTATTCGACAACATGTAATCACCCTCTTTATTAGTGAACTCCTCATACTCATCGGTTTCTCTTGATGTTTTCTCTCTAACAGGGAGATGAGGAGTTGGCGATAGATGTGATGGACAGATTGAGCGCTTCAGTTCTCGAAAGCTTTATCCACCTTACCGGGGCCGATCAGGTAAGAAAATGTGTTAATGATGCTCCTATTTATTACATCTTTATTACAGTTGTTCATCAGCATTAAAAAATTGTGCTTGTCCTTGCTGTAGTCAAATCTGCTATACTGCCCCAGTGGAATAGACCTTCAGACTCTGGCCGAGTGGAGCTCCTCCCCCATCAGCCACCAGTTTGATGTGGTAAGCCCCTCCCACATTTGGGTCTTTGCACATGTGACTCAAGGTCAGGACCCCTGGGTCATCAGCCTGTCCAGTTACCTGCGGCAGGAGCACCTGCCCAAACACTGTCCCTCTGCACTGAGCTACGCTTGGGTCTTTGCCTCCACACGCCTCCAGCTGCTCTCACCACAAGTCGACATCAAGTATGTTTTCTAATTCCGTGTATTTAGCTTCTGTTCCGGTGGAATTATCCACACATTATTATACAGTCGTATTAATATCTATATATAATCTATATATAATTTGATATTCTTTGCCGTCTTTGACCTTGCAGCAGCCCCATCAATGCTAAGAAGGTGAACAACATGAGCAGTAGCAGTGACTCTTATGTAGGGCTTTGGAGGAACTATCTGATCCTTTGCTGCAGTTCTGCCACTTCTTCATCTTCCTCATCATCATCTTCATCGGCCCCAGGCTCTGTTCGCTGCTCCCCGCCTGAGACCCTAGCGTCCACGCCAGACAGCGGATATAGTTACGATTCAAAGGTCAGATCATTACACTATTGAGCTGGCTAATACATAAGTATTCTTTTTTATACTGTGTATTAGCTACTTTTATACTGGCAATATAAAAATGTACCAAAACTGTGAATAGCGGAGCGGATTAGTGCATTTTTCACGCCATCTTCTCTTTGAAGAGTGCTAGATTTGTATTGTCTCATGATCAAAAAAGTCAAAGTGTCTCTGATTTACACTCAAGTAGAAAACTTTGTTAGACTGCTGGTTTCAGTGAAACTATAATGCAGTTACTTGTTGACGTCATCGGTCCAAATGCTCACTGCCTGCCCGTGACCTTTTTAATTTTGTTTCCTTAAGTAAAATTTGTACTATTTTGTTTCAAGTTAATTTTTTAATTCGCATGAAACATCCCGAAAGCCAGAGACTATTGTTCTTCTGAACACTTAAATCATTTTCCAATATCTAAAAATATGTGTTTTGTAACTGTATTGCTTAGCCCTATCACCATCTACTGTATAATGTTGAATTTAATAATTAACATTATTACATTATGCTCCATAACATCCTAACCAGCAATTCAATTGAAGTATCACGGCAGGCCAAATTTGAGAGAACATATTTTAAATGACTGAACTTAAAGTCCCCATGAACCGGAAGTTGCGATCGTTTTTACTTCTGTGTTTTGACACATTTCCGAGTGAAAAGGAATTTCAAAGGAGAAAATGAGTAGCGTGGCTAGCTTTTTTCACTGCGAATTAATTGGATGAGTACAAACAGCTGTTGCATTGATTTTGAAATGAAGCTGGCAGCAGTCTGACAGTTAAAGGGGAGGAGTTAAGGGATGCCCGGCCAAGACGTCTAATTTACGTCATTTGAGATTGATAGTCATTTCAGGGGGGAAGTGCATTTTCAGATTTTAACTGAAGATTATGATGGTACATGAATTTTAAAAAGAAAACGACACACATTGATAAGCTATTTACTATAAACGGTGCATTATTTCATGAAATAATAAGAATTGGCATTTTTTTGTTTCACTGGGACTTTAAAGGCAAAAATTTTAATGAGATAAACATGTGTGTTTGTGCAGATCATTAGCGTTCCGTCCCCTTCCTCCTTGTTCAAGCATGTGGTTCCTATGATGCGTTCTGAGAGCATGGACATCACTGAGTCTCTTGTCCTGGGGCTTGGCAGGACCAACCCCATCGCCTTCAGGTGCGTCTGCGTGTGTCTCTTCATTTATCGTCTTTATGAACCCATTTTTTTCTCAGATGTAGTTAGCATAAATGCTTCTGTTTGATCAAGCTTTAACCCAGTGGTATATGTTACAGAGAGCTGCTGGATGAGTTAAACCCCATCATTAAAGAGGCGCTTGAAAGAAGGCCAGAGGTGAGTTGACCCTTGATTCCAAACATGAAACTATATTTTACGATTTCTTGCGTAGAAGTACTTACAATTAATTTTTGAAGAGCACCGAAACTGTTATGTCCACCAAGAATGTGTCTAATAAATTATTAAATACATTTTTTGTTTATGCAGAACATGAAGCGACGACGTCGTCGTGATGTTCTCAGAGTCCAGCTGGTCCGGATTTTTGAGCTACTGGCCGATTCTGGGGTCATCAGTCAGACGTAAGTCAAACACATCTCTCCTCACTATCTCAAACCTTAAAGGAACCATTCAAACCCATCTGTAGATCAAAAGCATTTCAAACATAATGAAGAACTGGTGACTTTTCAGTGATTTCTAGATTTTTCACATGAACGGTGAATTGCCAGTGCCTACATATACATCTTAATGCTTGTGAATTGTATGCGTAGTGCGAGCAGTGGTCTGGATGGGGAGTCTCACTCTTTGAACAGCACGCTGCTGGAGTACGTGGATCTGACCCGGCAGCTTCTGGAAGCGGAGAACGACAAAGACTCGGACACGTTAAGAGACATCCGCTGTCACTTCAGCGCCCTGGTGGCCAACATCATTCAGAATGTACCAGGTACACACAAGGCTCTTGGCATGTTTTTTTACTATACAGTTGAAGCGTGTCATTGATTTCCCGTTTTGAATGAAGAAATGCTGTTTTTCTGAACACATCATCTTACACAGACTGACCAAAAAGATAGTTCCGCCCCCTAACTGTTGCATGAGCCAATGTTGCCGAGTCATGATTGTCAGGATGCCAAAAAGTGATAGTTCACCCCAAAATAAAAACGATGTCATCATTTACTCACCCTCTTGTCATTTCAAACCTGTATGACTTTCTTCCTTCCGCAGAACTCAAAAAGAGATATTTTGAAGAATGCTGTTAACTGGCCCCCATTCACTTGCATTGGTTTTGTGTCCATACATAGAAGCGAATGGGGGCCAGTTAACAACATTCTTCAAAATATCTCCTTTTGAGTTCTGCGGAAGAAAAAAAGTCATACAGGTTTGAAATGACAAGAGGGTGAGCAAATAATGAACCAATTCCTATTTTTCACTTTAACTCGGCAAGCCATAAGACAAACTTTTTTATGTCTCAAAACAAAACCAATGGTGTGTTCCCTCAGTGCATCAGAGAAGGAGCATCTTCCCACAGCAGTCTCTGAGACACAGTCTCTTCATGCTCTTCAGTCATTGGGCGGGACCCTTCAGCATCATGTTCACACCGCTGGACCGATACAGCGACCGTAACATGCAGATCAACAGACACCAGTACTGTGCGCTGAAGGTACCAGAACACTATTGTGGCTCACTGAAACACACTCCTCTTTAAAGCGTGCTGATGCTTGACGTTTCCGTTGTTTTTTTGCCATAGGCCATGTCTGCAGTGCTGTGTTGTGGTCCGGTGGCCGATAATGTTGGTCTGTCTTCTGATGGATACCTTTACAAGTGGCTGGACAACATTCTAGACTCCCAAGACCGCAAGGTAACCGCACACACAACCCAATCGCTTTGTTTGACCGTGCTTCATTTATCGTGACCTGTATGTATTTGTGGGTTAAGGTGCATCAGTTGGGCTGTGAGGCAGTCATGCTGTTGTTAGAACTGAACCCGGATCAGAACAATCTGATGTTCTGGGCGGTGGATCGCTGCTACACGGGGTCCCGCAGGGTCGCCGCGGGCTGCTTCAGGGCCATCGCTAATGTATTTCACAACAGGTGCACACCACAACGTTCCTGTGATGAATGTCTACATACCAACAAGCGACTGAATTCAGCTGAATCAACTTCCTTTGTGTTTTCCTGCAGGGATTACCAGTTTGACACTGTGGTTCTGCTGAATCTCATCCTCTTTAAGGCCGCAGACTCTTCCAGAGATATCTACGAGGTCGCCATGCAGCTGCTACAGGTGACATGTTCAGCTTTTTACACATTTTTCACGTTTCCGGTTGTCCTGTACCACCCACTTATACAGTTCAAACGAGTATCGAAGATTAAGGAAATCAAGCCCAGTAACTTCTGTTTTGTTTACGTGTTAGATACTGGAGCCAAAACTGTTCCGCTACGCCCATAAACTGGAGATCCAGCGTGCTGATGGCGTGTTATCACCAGCCTCCCCCCTTCCTCACCTGTACTCTGTGTCCTACTACCAACTCAGCGAAGAGAACTTGCTAGAACATACCCCGAGCTCACCCTGCCCATCTTCTCAGGTACATGTGCGCATACACACACCCATATGTACATTTTCGGGACTTCAGATTGAAATTCAGACTGACGCTGAGTTTTATTCCAGAGGTGAGTCAGAGAATCCAGACAGCGCACCCTGGTGGTCGGCAGGTGATGCTGCATTACCTTCTACCCTGGATGAACAACGTGGAGCTGGTGGACTTCAAGCCTTCAACTCGCCGTCAAGAGGAGCCGTCAACGACAGAGGGCGAGGAGGATGCCCACGAGAGAGAGATGATGATGGTGAACAGCCGTCGTTGGCTGAGAGGAGAGGGCTGGGGGTCACCGCATGCTACCACCATGATCCTGAATAACCATGTTCATGACTGCAAAGGTAAACCATTGATCGTAAAATGATGTTTTACATAATTGTAATCATAAATGATTGGGAAAAGTAATACAAATGAATTTGTTGAAATCACACATACTTTTCAACACTTCTTAATTTTCTAAATGTTCGTGTTTTCTGCTTCTCCAGTATGGAGATGAGTTTGCATGGTCAGAGATAGAGAACGTCTGGATTACTTTAGCTGACAGCTGGCCCAAAAATCTAAAGATCATCCTGCACTTCCTCATAAGCATGTCTGGAGTCAACAGCGAACCGAGTCTCCTGCCTTACGTGAGTGTGACCTCTCTTAACCAATCAGATGGCAGATGCTTAAAACCTGAGCAAAACCGGCTTATATTTCTGACACTCAGTACTGTTACTTATCTCAAACTTTTGTTGTTTATCGCTATCATCGTTTCTAATGTTTCCCATGATGCTGTGCAGGTGAAGCGTGTGGTGGTGTATCTGGGCAGGGATAAGACCATGCAGCTGCTTGAAGAGTTGATGAATGAGCTGGAGCTGACAGAGCCCGTGTGCTCAGCTGTCACTCACATGGATAACCCGCCCTACTACCGCATCACCTCCTCTTACAAAATCCCCTCTGTTACATCAGGTATACGCACCTCAGACAACGTTTATTGTGTTTCTGGTCATGTTAGGCGCATAAGGTTGCATCGATGGAAATGTCTTTATCGACGCCTTTAAAAAATATACTAGTCCCATCGTCACACTTGCATGTTGCTCTTTTTAGGAACAACTTCCAGTAGCAACACCATGGTACCCGGACCTGATGGACACCACGACAGCAAAGTTAAAGATTCCAACATGGAGGACAAGTACGCGCAATTCTCTTTTAAGACCCTGTGCTCACTTCCATGATGTGTTACCATCAAACGCAGTAATAAATGGACGATTTCTGTCTGTCTGTGCAGTTACACTCATCTGGACATCTACAGCGGTCTTAACAGTAATCTGAACAGACAACATCATCGGCTGGAGTCCCGTTACAGCAGCAGCTCAGGAGGATCGTATGAGGAAGAGAAAAGTGAGAACCTTCACATAAACAAATGAACCGTACATGGAAGACCCCATAAAATCATGTATATGGACTAAAATTTATTTAATATGATTCAATATTTTTTTCTGTAGGTGACACTATGCCTATTTATGCAAACTGGCGTCTGAAGGTGATGGATCATAACCGGCCCGAGCCCCTCCCATTTCCCCCTACTGGCGGCTGCTGGTCACCTCTGATCGATTACCTGCCCGAGACCACCACACCTGGAGTCTCCCTGCACAGGTGATGATCATACACTCACTCCGTGAATCAATGTTCTCCTTGACCGCTTGAAGCTCAACACTGTGAACTCTTTCCAGGTGTAACATTGCCGTGATCTTACTCACCGACCTCATTGTAGACCACGGCGTCAAAGTGGAATGGAGCTCGTACCTTCACCTGCTTCTGCACTCCATCTTCATCGGTAACACACACACAGCAATCGAATTCATCACCATTTTCTGTTCCCTCATTGTTTTAATGCTCTGTGAATATGTGTGTGTAGGTTTCGACCACCAGCACCCAGAAGTATATGAGCACTGCAAGCGCTTACTGCTCCACCTGCTGGTCGTCCAGGGAACCAACAGCAGCGTCCAGTCACTGGCCTCCGTGCTGCTGCGGAACAGAGAGCTTAATGAGCCCAGAGTCCTGACAGTCAAACCAGCGCTTCAGGAGTTCAACCTCACAGGTGATTTGAAGAACATGCTTCTGACTCTCTGTGCAGGGGGCTCAAAATAACAATTTAATTGTTTTTTTACTCGGCATGCTTTCTTTGAAACGATCCGGGTGCGAGACGAATTAAACTTTTATTGCACAAAACAGTTGTTAAGATTTATTGTTGAAGGTTGTGAATTAGTTACAAGGGCACTTATTTAATGGAGTTGCTTTTAGAGGGTATATTTAACACAGTTAATGTGCGAGTGCTAAAACTATTAATAATTTAAAGACTTTCTTGTAGTATTAAGAATCATGTAAATGACTCTCTCTCTTTCTCAGGCACCACAGAGCTAATGCCTGAACACCAGCCGTCTCCGATGACAGATTCTGGTCTGAGCTCCAGCTCCACGTCGTCCAGTATCAGTCTGGGCTGCTCGGTCCTGCCTCACCTCACCCCCACTCTTCTTAATGAGGTGGACCTGTCTGCAGAACAGGACGAGAAGGTCAAAAACCTCATCGAGTTCATCAGCTCAAGGTGACAGCCTGAAAATCAGATTTTTCCTTTCAGGACTTACATTATCAATTCATGGGCTTTTGTGTTTGCTGATGAGGATTTGGTCAAATATTCATGTATTATTTGTTTAATGTAGCATAATGAATTAATAAACCCTGAAAGGGCAAAGAAGTAGTAAACGTCATTCTCATTTCACACATTTTGGTCAACGTTGTTCTGCATTTCATAAAAAGTGGTTTTCATTCTGGAAGTTTAAATAATAGAATAGTTTATGCAATGTTTTGGATCCTTCAATAACAATGTGCACCTTTGAGTTTGTTAACACGTTTTTATCCGTCTAGATTTCTTGGAAACATTTTGAAAGTGTATTTATTTTTGTGTTATGTTATTGTATTTTTTCCTCTGCCTGCAGCCATGTGTAACAGAAGAGGGTATTGTTGCCTTGCATGTGTGTGTGTGTGTGTGCACTCGGTCTCATTTCTGTGTGATTCTGAGTGTGTTCATACATAGTCATTTTTAATCAATAATGGGAGCCCGTGAGCCTGCTGTACCTTTGTTCTATGTTTGACATCTGCTTTTGTGTCACTTCCTGTCTCTCACTCTACTCTAATTGGTTGGTCTATAGGAAACGAGGTCCACTGTGGAACCATGAAGACGTCTCTCCTAAAAACCCCAATATCAAGAGTGCTGATCAACTTAGCGTTTTCCTACGCCATGTTGTCAACGTCTTTAAGCAGACGCCGTCCGGTAAGACACAGCAAATGCCGTTACAGTATTTTCTGCTCTAGAATCAAATCACCTTTATTGTAACACTACAAGACCAACGGAAGTGTTGTGAAAACCAGAGTTGTTGGTGAAAATCTTTGATCTGTACCAAATATACATACAAAATACACACAATACAACATTTACACAAATGTATGTACAAAATACTGTATATAAACACATTATACAAAAGTACAGTATAAAGTGCACTATTTGAAACAGTTGACCAATCAGATCAATCTGTGGGTGGGACAAACCTCTTGACCATATTAGGTGTGCGTGTTTTCACTGATGTGAGTTAATGTGTTTTCAGTTCTGTTCGGTTGCATTTTTTCTCGTTTTTAATGTAAGCCCACAAACCTGTCCTCTATCAACACCCACTATTCTCAACCTGCTTTTGTTTTATGCAAAGAATTGCATGATATGAGGTTTTATTGGGTTCTTACCATGCATGTATATGTGTTTTTATCAGGTTATCAGCTGGAGCAGGAGTTGAGTGAAGTCGCTCTGCAGACCGCTCTGTCCTGCTCTTCACGGCACTACGCCGGTCGCTCTTTCCAGATCTTCAGAGCGCTGAAACAGCCCCTCACAGCCTCCACGCTGTCAGATGTGCTCTCCCGTCTGGTCGAGACTGTGGGAGATCCGGGAGAAGAGGCTCAGGTATGCTAGAAATGTCCCGTGGATGCTGAAGTACTGATAGGACAATAACAACAGTGTTCAAGTACAAGGATTTTTTTCTAAAGTCGGACTATTAGTTTACATTTCACCCAAAAATGAAAGTCCTGTCGTCATTTACTCGCTGTCTTGTCATTTCAAACCTGTATGACTTGCTATCTTCTGCAGAACACAGAAGATATTTTGAAGAATGTTGCTAACCGAACAACGGTGGTACCCATTGACTTGGTTTGTTTTGTGTCTATAAAGTAGAAGTGAATGGGTACCGCTATTGTTTGGTTACCTACATTCTTCAAAATATCTTCTTTTGTGTTCTGCAGAAGAACGCAAGTCGTAATGGTTTGAAATGACAAGAGGGTGAGTAAATGATGAGAGAATTTTTATTTTTGGGTGAACTATCACTTTTACTGTTAGTTTTACCAAAAACACACTTTTTGTGGAAATAGTGGTAGAAATAGGTAGATTTCTTTCTAGATTCTTCTGAGAGTATCAGTCAAAGTGTACATGAAATTCAATACACTTCTCTGTGTTTTAGGGTTTTGTTATAGAGTTGCTGTTGACTCTAGAGGCTGGTATAGACACACTGGCTGAAACCATGAAAAACTACGACCTGCTCACTGCACTCTCACAGTAAGACAGATTACGGCACTATACATTATTGACCTCTTTTGTACATAACGTTTTGCTTCCCCAAACTTGTGTGCTGACACGCTGTGTACATCTCCTGTAGGGCCTCCCATGATCCTCTGCATGGCACCAAGTTTGCCAATAACCGGAAGAGTACTGGTCAGCTGAATCTCAACAGTGGAAGTTTCTTGCACGCCAACTACAGCCACACTCGCAGCAACTCTCTCCGGGCTAGTTTGATAGGCGAACGCCTTGGAGACCGGCGCCGAAGCAACACCCTCGACGTGGCCGACCGTTTGGGCGGCAGCCACGGCAACCTCGCCCGTACGCGGAGCTTATCGTCGTTACGAGAGGATGGCAGGCGTGGAGGAGGTGGTGGAGCTGGAGTCGGGTCTGGTGAGGTGGTGCCACCCACCGACCCCACCAACCTGCTGGCGACGGTGTTCTGGATCGCCATGTCGCTTTTGGAGTCCGATTATGAGTTCGAGTACCTGCTGGCTCTCAAGCTGCTAAACCGACTCCTCGCCCAGATGCCCCTGGAGAAGGCCGACAGCAGGGAGAAGCTGGAGAGGGTTCAGGCCAAGCTGAAGTGGTACAACTTCCCCGGGCTGCTCACGCTCCTTCTGAAGGGCTTTACTTCTGCTGCAACACAGGAGCTCACTATTCATCTCCTCAGTAAACTCATAACGGTGTCTCGACACACGCTTATAGACCCCTCACAGGTAGCAGGTAAGCTAGCTTGGGATTAATAATTTACATGATCGTTGTTGTATTGGGTTTAAAGAGAATATTTGTATTTCCTGTCAGGTTTTCCTCTGAATATCTTGTGCCTGCTGCCACACCTGGTCCAGCACTTTGACAACCCCACAGTGTTCTGTAAGGAGACCGCTGACCGCATCGCCAAAGTGTGCGCCGAGGAAAAGTCGGCGACCCTGGCCAACCTGGCACACATGATGAGCCTGTACTCCACGCACAGTTACTCACGAGACAGCACCAACTGGATCAACGTGGTGTGCCGATACTTGCACGACTCGTTCTCTGAAATCACTTTTAACCTGGTCACTTACCTCGCTGAGGTGAGATACATTTGGTTCAAGTTTAGTTCCGTTACACGCTTTATCCGTTTAATAAAATATAATCTCTTGACCTTTGACCTCTTGCGTTGTAGTTGCTGGAGAAGGGTCTCAACAGCATGCAGCAGTCTTTACTGCAGATCATCTACAGTCTGCTGAGTCACATCGACCTGTCTGCAGCACCGGTCAAACAGTTCAACCTGGAAATCATGAAGATCATAGGCAAATATGTGCAGGTGTGTGAAGGTTGTCAACGGTGTATAGTTTACAGCTTTTTACTATTTATTTGACGGCCTGTCTTCGGGGTCCACTCGTGTCGTTCAAAACCTGTATTTTTTCTGTGGAACACAAAAGATATTTTGAGAAATGTCTTGGTGGGTTTGTGTCCATACAATTCAAGTCAAAGGGGGCCAATGGTGTTCACTTACCAACATTTTTCAGAACATCTTTTGTGTTCTGCAGAAGAAAGAAAGTCATACAGGTTTGAAATGACAAGAGGGTGAATAAATAATGAACATTGCTTGAGAAATTACTACATTTCTTCACCGATAGCCGATTATTCAGAGTGATATCTGCCGATACCGACACGGACGATTAAAGTTAATATTTCTTAACTTTATGAATGATAATAATTCATATGAAGACTATTAATATTGAACTGGTGATGTTTATATACAGAGCACAAATGAATTGCATATTATTAGTCGATACCGATTATTGGCATATATATCTCTTGTTATTACACAGTTATTGTACAACACCAAATAAAACGCTACTATTTTGTTGCTGTTTCCCACCTCCCCTGAAATTGTATTATGTATTATTATTTATTTAAAAAAAGGCTTTTTTTCATTTTGTCCAATGAAAGTGCAGTTATTTTGCTGTGTGGTGCAGTTTAAAGTGTTATTCAGTAAAACCAGGTCTTCATCTAAGAAACTGCAGGGCTTAAAGTTTTCCGGCACCATGCCAGATCTCCGGCTTGCGGCATTTAACTGCGAACTTAAAAAAAGATTACATATAAAAAAGCTTCTTGATATCAGTTCGATAACATAAGTTCGCCGACCAATGGTATGAGAGGAACACTCTATCACTCTTAACCAAACAAACATTACTAGCCAATCAGAATTTAAATGGTTGGTTGCCAGAGTGGAGACGTCACGTTAGAGAGTAGCAAGCAAACAGTCGGCAGGATGGAGAGTAAGTTTATAAAGCCTGAAGTGGGTGGCAGCTTTTAGTCCATTACAAATACGACATACACAAATCGGAGACTGACATAAAGATAATGTTAACGTTGTGTTGTTTCGGCAAATCATCTATTCTGATTTATGCGTTCCTGCTTTGACCAACTGTGATCTCATTACTGTGTGTTGTGGATGTGACTGGTGCCACATCATCACCATTAATACCTATGAAACTAATGATTCAATTACTACTAGAGCACAAAATACACAATTCCTCATAGATCTAGTCACTACATTTTGCTCTCAAAAAGTCACCCTAAATAGGATGAAAAATTTGAGTCTTATTTGTTTTCTTTTTAAAAAGTAGGATTTTTATTGTGATGAATTCGGTTGAATTTGGTTGTCAAGCTATGTTTTTATATACCATATTGCATAAAACTGGTTTTGTTGGTTATAATTATGCCCCCACTTCGTTCGAGTCATTCTGTGGTCCATACACACATGCAGCATCAAAGACTAAGAAACGTCTGTCTGAGAAGCTCTCTCAAATTGACAAATAAATGTGGTGGAAACTGTAAATGTAAGGACTTTGTCATTTAATTTCTCATGAAAGATAGTTTTTCCTGCCAATGCATTTTTGTGTTTACCGTCTCTTTTCAAGAGGATGTGTGTGTTTACACAGAATATTGTGTGTGTTCAAATTTCTTCATCCATTTCCATGCCTGTGGCTGTGCGTGCAGTGATGTTTGTTTGTTTGTATAAAAGCCTGCGGGCCGGCCGCTTTGAAGAGTACTTTTGAGAAACCGTGACCTACATCCTTTCTTTCCTTCTCTGTGGTCCTTATTAAAGCTTTTTGTCTTTTAAGCCCCTCAGGTTAATTGAGAAAAATACTCAAGTATGTTGTTGTTTGTCCGTGTGTTTACAGAGCCCGTACTGGAAAGAGGCCCAGAACATTCTGAAATTGGTGGTGTCTCGATCAGCCAGTCTGGTGGTTCCAGATGAAGTGCAGCGCTCCTATAGCACCGAGTCGACTGGCTCGCCGGAGATCGCGTTCACTCGCATTTTTAACAATGCATCTAAAGAGCTGCCAGGAAAAACGCTGGACTTCCACTTTGACATCTCAGAGGTGCTTCCTTTTTCCATCTAAGAATTCATCTTCAGACACTTCTGTTTTTTTCCTTATACTTAAATTGTTGCTTCTGTCTGACTGGCGAATGTCTCTTTTAATCGTTTAATACATTATATTTGCTTATTTGACTTTTTTTGTTCTGTTGACCCACAGACACCTATCATAGGTCACAAGTATGGCGACCAGCGAACTGTAACAGGGCGTAATGGGAAACCGCAGGTCATTGCTGTGACAAGAAGCACCTCTTCGACTTCCTCGGGGTCCAACTCCAACGGCCTGGTGCCAGTCAGCTGGAAGAGACCTCAGCTCTCACAAGTATTGCCCGACTATTGTTCACAGTTTGCTTTTATTGTGTAACTATCGCATTGTTCTAAAACAAAAATACTCTTTTCTGATGATGATTTTTCTTCTTGCAGAGGAGAACCCGTGAGAAACTGATGAATGTCTTGTCTCTGTGCGGCCCTGACACCGGCTTGCCCAAAAACCCCTCGGTATGTTTTTTCCATTTAACATTTTTAAATTGGTTTCATACTCTTGGCGATAGCTCATTGCATTTATTTTCTATAGGTGGTATTCTCATCAAACGAGGATTTGGATGCAGGTGACCAGCAGACCAGCCTGATCCCCACTGTAGAGGAAGTGACACGGGAGGAGGAGGCACAAGCGGAAGATGCAGGAAGTGAACAGCAGTTTGGTGTCTTCAAGGATTTTGACTTCTTGGATGTGGAGTTGGAGGATACGGAGGTGAGAGCTGATGCTTTAGGCAGGTTACAGTGACATAATAAAACTAGTGAGGGTGTGTTTCATAAAATAGCTAGCAATGGTTCTAATTTTATGTCTGTGGCAACAAACACGCCACGACTTTCAATTACATCATTTTGACTGTGTGTGTGTCATTTTGACTGTGTGTGTGTCATTTTGACTGTGTGTGCGTCATTTTGACTGTGTGTGCGTACGTCACCTGTGTGTCTGTGTACCTCCACATTATTTCAGTGTCTTAACTTTTCCTAACACTGTATTGTCTTTTTTCCTTCTTTTGCCTCCAGGAGCTTCAGGTAAGTTTTTCAAGCAGAACTTGGGGTCAGTAAGCGCTGTGAACCTCAACTTATGAGCGTTTTATTTCTCCACAAAGTATTGAGCACTCGTCGTTCATCTGAAAATGTATTCCTGTTAGCCAATCAAGCGAGTCCTTTAATATTTACAGCTGAAGCAAGCATGCATATAATTCGAATGCATTTGTATGAAAATAAGATAAATGTGTTTATAGTCACTTTCTCTGATGGCACATTAACACAATACTGTTTTGTGTTAATATACCCGAAGTTGCTCCGAAAAATTCAAACTTAACAGCGCTTACTGTTGACTGCTGCATGAGGTCTATATAACATTGGCCCTAGCTGTAATTGTTGGTTCCTGTATACTTCAAAGGGGTCATATGGCGCGAAGACGTGTTTTTCTGTGTTTTTGGTGTGTTATAAGTTGCCCATGCATGTATAAGACACGTAAAATTGCAAAAAATAAAGTGCATTCTATCTAAAAGCGAATGCTTACCCAGGCCTGCCTGAAACGCCTCTCGTAATCACACGCCCACAAATCTACGTCAATTCGTGGTATGATTTGACTAAGACCGCCCAAATGTATATGCAAGTAAGGTGGGCTTACCTGTCAGTACAATTGCTTTGGAACCTGAAGTTCCAGAGGCGTTACATTTCCGTCACACGCTTAAAGTATTCGACCAATCACTACCCACTGGTTAACTGGCCAATCATAGCACACCTTGCTTTTCAGAGCGATGCGGTTTGTAAAAATTCCACACGTTTCAGAGAGGCGGGGCAAAGAGGAGATACAAACATGCACAGTATGTGGAAAATACATCGTTTTTTAACCTTAAATCGTGTATACACATTGCATTATATCTAAAACAAACGATAATATTTGTTTTAGCCGTGTCATATGGCCCCTCTAAAAGCAGATGAAAAGTAGGCTTATAATGTTTACTGTATGATCAGGACATTTTCTAAAAGTTGAACATGAAGCATCTCTTTCATACATTTGTTTAGTCATTTTTGTGTCGTTCTCCATCACTCTATTGTGCTCTGTGCTTGTGCGTATTTGTGAAGTAAAATCTTTTTCTTTACCTTCTCTATAATTTTATTCACAAATAACATTACAGCGTTGCTCACTGTTTTCCACCGCTCATGTTGCATATCTCCCGTTTCACCTGCAGGGGGAGAGCATGGACAACTTCAACTGGGGTGTGCGACGCCGTTCTCTGGAAAGCATTGATAAAGGTGACACCCCGTCGCTCCAGGACTGTCAGTACTCCGGCAGCACGCCCAGCCTCATCCAACCAGAGGACACCGATGAATCATCAGAGGAGGAGGTACTGAGCGCTAGCCAGATTCTCACCCGCTCCAATCTCGTAAGTCCCCTCTCCTCCGGGCCCCTCCTCGCGGGGGCCCCGGCATGGTGTGTCTGTGTGCCAGATTGGGCTTAGACGCTGCTGCGGCATACTTAGGCGGGGTTAGACGCTTGCTTTCTGCTCAAAACCCGCACTTTCAATGTCTCAGACACTCCTCCTTGAAGCCAAGCAAGCTGTTGATTTTTTTTAAGCCCTTTTGAGCCCTCCTCTGTCACTTTTTGCGTTTTTTTATCAGGGGTAAGTATGGTGATGGGGACTGGTCCTCTTTATTTCTGTATTTTGGTGGAGTGGAGTTTTTATCTCAATTAGCCAATCAGAGTAAAGGGATCAGCTCTCTCGCATTATTTTCAATACAAGTCCAATTTTTATGTTAGTTCTTGACCGCATGATCTCATTACCAGGCCCTTGCAGAATCTATGCGGAAAGTTTCCCAGATTTCCGCAGAATTGAAATGACAATCATTTGTAAACTTCTACACAAGCCCTACATCCTTGTTTAATAAATCTATATTCTTTAAAAGGATAGTTCACCCAAAAATGTAAGCTCTGTTTTCTCACTAATAGGTTGTTGCAAAACTATACAATTCCTGGTTCTGTTAAGCACAAAGAAGAGATTTCCAAAATATTTGGGAAAATGTGACTACCGTAGTATTTTTTTTCTGTACTATTGATTTCAAAAGTGCCCCATAACCGTTTGGTTACAAACATTCTTCCAAATATCTTTCCTAGTGAACAACAAATTTAACACAAGTTAGGAACACCTTTAGAGTGAGTAAATGATGACATTTTTGGGTGAACCCCCCTTTAAAAAAATAAATGTAATGTACATAAATTTAGCACTCTCAACTCTATTAAATAGACTTTACCGTGTTTAAATGTGATCCTCCTTATTTTAACTCCAAATAAAGGGTCACATCATCGGTAGACTCCACTTGGGCCTGCTCTTTACTGACGCTGCTCTTTACTTTTACCGCATGAATGTTTCAACCCAAACCTAACAGTGTTTTAATTCTTAACCTCAAATAATGCGTTAAACCCTTTCGCTTGCTATGAGGCATGAGCTACTAAGCAGAGCTTAAAAAACTGATTGTTTAGATGCTGTCGAGTGAGTCATCTTCCTTGTTCTGTTTTTGTTTCTCTTTTTCTACTTTTCTACCCTGTATGAATAAAACCAAGTATAGTATGAGATCATCATTCTGCCGGCATGTCGCATGATATCATGAAGGAATTAAATATTAAAGTACAGACATCGCAAACTAAAATTTCGTACTCAGTGTGTGTGCATGTGATTAACAAATGTGGTTTCTGCTTAGTTCAGGAATTTATCTTTTTTAGCAGAGACCACAATATGATTTCTTATGTTACTCTCTTTCTAAATGCCCATTGTTATCTTCACGCAGCTTAACAGCGACTCTGCTACCGATGACGCCATATCCAATCACATGGACTCCCTGCAGCAGTCCCAAGAGTCTTCCAGTAGTGTCCTGACAGAAGAGGCCACACCCACTCTGCCACTACCCCGCCCAGACAGCCCCACCCCTGAGACCGCCCACTCTGACAGCAATAGCAGCCAGCTGCCTGAGGTGGGATCAATCAGGAGTCTTAACAAATTATGGTGCACGGGTGCTTTTTAGCCATTGCTTTACGCTGTTTGCTCTCATATCGAGTTATCTGGTACTGGTTTTCTGTCTGTCAAATTCTCTCTCGTTCAGCTGTGTACAGCTGTTGTGGCTTTTTAAAAGCACACTAAATGCTGCTGTTGTGTTTTTGAATAGCAGGCGCTATCACGCCCCTTTGTCCTCCCATCGTTTCCTGTGCCGAAACTCCGGCACATGTACAGATCATTCCTTTTCTTTTTTCCTTGCACTGGGTGTTGCTTTTCAGATGCCTGCCATCATTGACATTAGATAATTGACTGGTTTGTGGGCGGGGCTTGCTTGCTTGCTTGCTTGTGTGATTGAGGGAGAGATTATCATCAGGAGAAAACACACACCTCAGGCCTGCTGTGCTAAAACTACCTCAAATTCGGTCCCAGAAATGTTAAAAAGATGTTAACATTCCTTAAGCTTTGGACCTGCAAACTTGCTGTCGACGGATCTTGAAATTATTGTGAGTATTAGTTAAAACTATCCCACCACAGGGGTGCACATGGTTCTCAAACCTGCACTTTTTTTGGCTATCATTACTGATGGTTTTTACATTGACTGATAGATGCCATTGGTATTAAATTATGGAATTAAACCCGGACAGGGTTGAGGATAGTCCCAGACTAAAATACATTTTAGAGCCGTCTTAACTGAAAACTGCTGGCACTAACAGATCTTAAAATATATCATTGTCACTGTTTTATTAATATCCTAATTTAACTAAAGCCTAGTCCTGGTTTAAGATCATCCCTGTCCGGGACACCGCACCTATGAGAGTAGATTAAATTGACAAGATTAAAGATGGAGTTGTGATGCATAGGGGTCACTATAGTGGACATCTACAGTATCTCAAAAACAAAAAGCATACTGTCCACCCAGTTAGACATCTGAAAATCTCTTTGAAAAAGTTAAAACGATGTTTTGCATTCCCTGTGAACAAAATCCGTAAATACAATCATCATACAGAAATCATCCAGTTGTGCAAAAAAAATGATTTTTAAGTGTAGTTTACTTTAGTTAAGTCTTACACAATCTTTATTACTATTGAAAAACAGAAAGCATGTTAATGTAACAAACATGTTTTCTGGTAATAGTGAATTTTTTTGTGTTCGTAATAGTGTTTTTTTCTCACTTTATTTCTGAAATATTAAATATTATTTTATCTTTAATTTTTTTATTTTGGGTGCACAATCCTTTTGCATAGTCTGACTGAGAGCCAGCGTCTAACACCACTGACAGGCTTTAACCAGCTTTGACATGCTACTAACATTGTAACCTTACTGTATCTATACATGTTTATCATTACTATATGATATCGGCACAATTTGTTTTATTCCACATCGTATGATTGATATTTAAATGCCAAACACTGGACTACCTTGAAAATGTATCACATACAGTACAGTATTTAATGACGTCTCCACAGGTCAACCCTCATTCAATATTACTCCAATGATTCTCAATGAAAGTAAAAGCGACGCCTGTTTCCCAGTCGCCATTCATAGCACAAGACCCCTCACGATGATATCAATGAATGAATAACTTTTGATAAATGCTTACTCAGTCCACCCGAGACCAGTTTAATCCAGTCCAGTCATACCTCAATAGCAGCTCAAGGGCATCTGCTCCGTTATTCTCCAGCTCTTAGCGTAATGAGTCCAGATAAAACCATCGATAGTCTCACTCATCTGCTCGACCACCTCAGCCAAGAATGCCTAAAAGCTTTCTGTAATTCCGCCTCTACTTTGGCTCCGCGCCACTTTACCTTCTTCTGTTAATGCATTAGACTCATAAATAGAAAACTGGAGAAGAAATTCGTCCAATTAGATGTGTTGTTTTCTTTTTTTCTTGCTCGTCTCCCAGTGTGCTTTGAATAAAACATGAGGCCAAGACAGAACAGTGCGTTCTCAGAAATGTTTTATCGTCACTTGGACAAATCGTTCATTTGTTCTTTAGTTTTGTAGTTTGTGTTTGACATTGAGTTTCTTTGTCAACTGTTGCATCCTAAATGGTGTAAATATAAAAGACCGCTGCACAAATTATAGCTTTGTTTTTAAACATTGCGTTATGAAACATAGCGTAAAAAATGATTTATTTTATAACCAGTCGCTGTTTAACTCGGGTCTCATGTGATTTATGAATGGAGTGGTTCATTTAATATAGTTCCTCTGATGTTAAAGGTTTATTCATCTGCGGGTCACATTTGCATCATCAAGTGAATGGTGAAGGATTAGCCTTTTAACATTATTGATTTTTTTCCGTTTTTAATAGAAGCATTGAGCACGTACACTGTCGAGGGGTCATTGTGAGTGTGGGGATGTTAAAGGGTCCCTTAGTGATGTTCAGTTTACAAGTAAATCAGGTTTATCATAGGTTAGGTACCCAAAACAGTTCCTGGTTCTGTCAAATATGATGTTGTTTCCAAGGCAAAGAGTCCATTTGTGCCATTCAATTGAACAACCATTTAGGAAACACCATTTAGTTAAATTTTGTTGCCAAAAATAAAAGTATATTATAAAATAAATACAGGTTTGCTTTGGCCCCAGCTCCTGACCGCCCTCTACCATGTTTCCATCTGCAGGATGCCAGCGTAACTGCCGGCGATGAAATAAGCAGCAGTGTCAGCGAGGATACGGGGTTTGGCAGTGCCCCTCCCCTACCCTCAGACCCCTCTGAGTTGGGTGACTTACCTGACTCTCAGGACCCCACCGACGACCTGGATCCTGCCCCCCCTCCGCCGCCAGCAGCGGACAGCCCGCCTGGATCCCTATTTGAGGAAGAGCCGGCACCTGTCATAGACTCTGCACTGGGGTCCATGTGCGATGATGAGACGGGCCTTGTGCTGCCCGTTCTGGACTCGGCCCCGGATTCGGTATGTGAGGAGGATGTGACGCTGGCTTTGAAAGAGCTTGATGAAAGATGTGAGGAAGAGGAAGCTGATTTCTCCAGCATGTCCAGGTTGGTTTGTGATTTGGTTTTGCACCTGTTAGCCCTCCTCTTTTTAGGGGTAGCTGTTGGCAATCATCATGATGTTATGACACGGCTCTGGTCCAAAATTTATGAATGTGCCTTACTTTCTAAAGCAATTGTTTTCAAACATTTTTGTCAGCCGTACCCCTTTGACGAGAGGTACTCTCCATGAGGAAGTAAATATTTCAATAATTGAATATGTTTAACTTCAAAAACATTTTCTGTTTTGAAGTTATTAGTAGTATTTTACATCACTGTTGTTATTTCTAAAGATTTATTGCTATTTAATGTTTTTTAAAGTAATGGAAACAACATGTATGTGCACTGGTAGTCGTACAGTGTACTTCACGAGCTCCCTGAAATTCTGTCATGAACATGTGGGAATTGAACGTTCGCGAACCCCTTTGGGAAACCCTGGAAAGGCAGCTACCTTCCAAGGCAGGCAGTATCCTAAACAAAATTAACCTTTATAGAAAACTGATTTAACATGGCAGGGTCAGATATATGTACGAATTGTCGAATATTTGTTGTTTTTTTGTTGCCAATGTGTTAACAGCTTGTAGTGAAGTTAAAAAAACGAGAGCTTTCTTGTCCTCTTTGTAGTTTGATTTTTATGTGGAACACTCAGCCGGTTTTAATTTAAAGTCCCAGTGAAATAAAAAATGACAATGGCTATTTTTTATGAAATATAGCAGCGTTTATTGTAAATAGTTTATCAATGTGGGTCATTCTGTTTTTAAAAATCGTGTGGCCTCATAATCTTTAGTTAAAATCTGACTATCCATCTTAGATGACGTATGTTAGACGGCTTGGGCGGAGCATCCGTTAAACTCCTCACCTTCATATATCACTCTGCTGCCAGTTCCATTTCTAACTGCAACGGTTGTTTTTATACAGCCAATCAAATTGTAGAGAAAAACGCCCACTATTTTTCACGTTCAAAATTCTGTTTCACTCAAATGCATCAAGATACGGAAGTAAAGTATCACAACTTCCGGTTCACGGGGACTTGACCATTTCAATACTTTTTAAACATCATAACCTTTTATGACAGATGAGGTGTATCACGTCCAGTCACTGTTTTGTTTGACGCTCACCTGCGTCACTGTTGAATGTGTGCATGAGCAATAATTTGCTGGCTGCAGTTTACTTAATGGCCACCGGTGTCGCTAATAGCAAGCATTTTTGAATTCTAACTACAGCCCCTTCCTTAAGGTAAGCTAATGTACATGAGAGAGTCTTCTCTTTACTACCTCTGGGATGAATATCTTTTATTGAGCAGTGCATTGTGGGAAAACAACATGATGGAATACATGCCATGCGAGTTGTCCAAAATCCTAGAATTCGGCCTCATTCTGGTTACTAGGTTTTGAACAGTTATGGAGATTATAAACAATAAAATAAATGTTTTGGCACAAAAGTTATGTAGATAATCTTTGTCAAGTGTAAGCATGCAAATATGTTTCCCTCATTAATAGCCAAAAATGTACGTGCTGCTTTTTCACAAGATTATTTAGACAATTTGTACTCCTTTATATAAGCTGAGGGCCGTTCCAGACAGAGGTGGCAGTTTTCAGATCCGTTATTTCCGAAATCTGTCAGGTACCTGGCAGGACATGTAGCTGATGTTCGGCTGTGAATAAGGTCGGGGTGGATTAGAACACTGTTTGGTGATATCATATTTGGCTTCAGTGCTACTTATGCCCTGGGACAAGATCATTGCCATAAATGATGTAACATCGAGGATGTGCAGACACTTCGACTGCTGGGTTGTAGATCATCCGTAAGTCTGGCCGTCCTATGATCGATTAAAACCAATTTAAAGCCGGGATTTAAACCGAGTGGCTTTAATTTTATTTTGCTCAAGCACAGAGGGCCTTCCCTTTCTTTAGCTGGACACCTTTTGCAGCGAGGATCCATTTAACAGTAAGAGAGCCTGCAGCCTGGGAGCCGCTCGCATACTGTATCTCCTAGCTTTGCAGCGAGTGGGGGAGGGCAGGAGAGAGAAAAACACGGCGCGTCACACGCACAGCGGGAGAATTTAGGCTAGCACGTGAGACGGAGAGCTCAGACGGGAACAAAGCGTCAGAGCAGCAAAACATTGAAGAGGAGAATTCAAGCGAGGATGAAGATGAAGGCCATGTCCTCTCCGTCCTTCAGCAGCCCTAGTCTCAGATTCTTCTACTCTGTGTGCTTTGTCAAGCTTTTCGGCCCTACAGGCCTGTAAGTGTTTGTTTATGTTCGTGTTAATGCTGGAGTTGTTTTTATGCGCCTCTGCAGTGGATTAAGACTGTAGCAAAACTGCAATGTGGGGGATCTGCAGTGGGAGAGGGAGAGAACAGCATGTTTCTGTTTACGTTTGTCCTTCCCGGATGATGTAACGCTGTGTGCGGGTCCTCGTCTCTCTGCGTGTGGCTGAGCTGTGCTCTTTCCTTGTGTTTGCAGTCAAGATGAGGCTGATGCCGATGGTTTTCCTGAACTCCAGGCCTCTCCACCTCCATCGCCCTTTCTCTCGGCTATCCTGGCTGCGTTCCAGCCCGTAGCTTATGATGATGAGGAGGACGCTTGGCGTTGCCATGTCAACCAGATGTTGTCAGACTCGGATGGGTCTTGTGCTGTGTACACGTTCCACGTGTTCTCACGACTCTTTAAGGTGAGTGTAAATGAGAGATGGGGTGTTTGTGTTTATTGGCTTATTGCATCAATATTACGTTTGTCATTTTTAACAAACGGGTGAATGACAAAATATGTTTTTAAACATGTATTTTAAAATCATTTAAAATGGTGGTAATGCATATTTTTGAGGCACAAACAGTGTGTTAAGACAATTTTTTGTTGAATAACATTTTATGCATTTAAATGTTCTTTTTTTCAGAGGTTTTTATACTTCAACCAAATATGCATGTAATGTCATTTACCCAAATATATACATCCAGTCGTGGAAAAAATTAAGAGACCATTTCAAATGTTTATTTAATCAGTATTTCTAGATTTCTATTGTGGTCATTCCAGTTCTGTGTCTGTTGAATTTCAACAAAATCAAACCTCAGGAGTGACATAATGTCATCCAACAGCAATGTGAAAGACTGACAGCATGACAAGACACATGAAAACTGTGATAAAATTATAAAAAAGAGTTTTTTACTTTTTATAAATACACTTATGTACACATATTACTGTTGTATTGCTTAAACGTGAATATGAATTTGTTTTCTTTGCCGTATTTTAGGCCTGAAAAAATACAGAGCATCTTGTTATTTTACCTGTTTCTCCAGTTTTCATTTTCTGCAAATATTTTATTTGACATTTGGGAGAAATATTGTTAGCAGTTCACAGAATGAAACAAAAGGATAATTTTACCTAAACGTAAATAAACATATAACCATTAAACAGTAAATTCTGAAAAACTTAATTCATTTTTGTCATATTTTCTGTGGCCATTAATGGTCTATGCTTTTTACAACCATTACATTACAACCCCTAATCTAGTTTATTCAGTTTCTAAATGCAATGACAATGAAGCATGCATATTTACAGTACATTCATTTATTGTAATTTTTCGCAAAAGTTTAAATATATTTTAGAGGCAATTAATGTTGCTCTGTTATAGCTTTCAGAAAGCATAGGTGGTAAACGGAATTTGATTTTATAGGCATGTTTGTGTTCATTTTCTATTGATCAAGGAAGCAGTTGTCCAGACACATTTCCACATGATGTAAATTAGAACTCATTCAGGCGATTGTAAAAAGTAATTTTCTTGATTTTAAGTGTGAACTATCATCATTGTAACTCCAGATTGTTGCGGGTAATCGTCCTTGTAATAGTGTACTGTAAGTTACTGTTTGGATGAAGTATCATTATTACAGTTTAGCAGTGCTGACTTCATTCTCTCTTTCTCTGTAGCACATCCAAGGCAAATTTGACTCGATTACCCACACCTCGGTGCGCTTCCTCGGTGAGGGACTCCAGAGAATGGGAAACCAGTTCCTGAGCTCTCTAGAGGTCATGACCTCTTGCTCTCAGTGTCCTACGGTTCTATTGGATGCTGAA
This sequence comes from Triplophysa siluroides, assembly GCA_006030095.1. NCBI lineage: Eukaryota > Metazoa > Chordata > Actinopteri > Cypriniformes > Nemacheilidae > Triplophysa > Triplophysa siluroides. Next base: position 2,399,673 of record VCII01000139.1, on the reverse strand, counting down.
ACTGTGAGTTCTTAATTTACACTTGTGCATCGCACACCTGGCGACTGGCTTTAAAATCGAGATCCTCATTGATTAAACTTCACTGAGGATGTTTAGTTAAGCTCTTATTTGTCTGTTTAACTACAAGGCTCACATCATTGTGCAACAATGCTTGTTGTAGTAATTCTAATAATATTCTAATAATTAAAAATGTTGGTTTAGTTTAAAAGATAACAATTTATCAATATAGATAATACTGTAAAATTGTATATACTGTTTGTGTTGTAGCTGGTTTCCTGTGGGCTTTTGGAAACACTGAAGTTCAGTGTGTTGGAGTTACAGGAGCATCTCGACACCTACAACAGCAAGAGAGAAGCAGCTGAACAGGTGCCGTCACTGTCTTGACCTGTCACACCGAAATCACAGACTGACATTATTGGACACCAAAAACCAGTAGTTCACAAGTCGGTTTAGACATACCTCCTATACATGCAAAACTCCAACTAACTAATAAGGGTATTAGGATGGTCTCCTTTTGCAAACCAACGGGTTTGAGTTTGTTTAATAAAACAACAGGTCATCAGGCTACAAAAACGTAAGAACTGCTCTCCACAGGGTTTCTTCAAACAGCCCATCGTGTTCTTGGGACGGGGTTAAACAGAATACGCTGTCAGCGCAGGCTCATAAACTGCTCTTTGACGTCTCTGTGCTGTTATTATTATGGCTAGGTATTAAATCATATCACGACACGAGCTGATTTAGCCTGCGTTACAGCCCGTCTACAATCTACAGCAGCCAATTTCCGTCCATGCTCAATCACTAAGAATAGTCTCACGGAGGCCTTAAATCATTTAGCTGGGTGGACATGCTACAGGAGAGGAGCTGAGGAGGGGCAGATGGGATAGTGGATCACTGGAGGACAGTAATTGGATGAGACACAGGCGCTGCCTCCAAAGCATTATGTCACGACCCAACAACCCCCGCCCACCGTACTTAAGCATACCCTCTTTAATTTGCTATATAGCACCCTTATTCAATTTATTTCACACAAGCATGCACTCACTATTTGTCCAATTACGTTTCACACTCAGAGATTTCATCTGTCTTTTTATCCATAAGGGCAACATTTACAGAGGAAATTTCCCATCTGGCTCACCACCTGCCGTTCGCACACAAACAGGCGCACACATTAGCACAGAGATTGATAATCTTCTGCTATTATGGTTCAATGGTTTGCTTAAGTGTATCTGCTGTTTTTTTCCCTGCAGTGGTTGAATGACTGCAGAAAGACGTTTGGTGATAAAGACAGCGACCAGCGACCCAACAGTCAAGCTCAGGTACAAAACACTCTATTCCCCACACGCACAAACACACCTCGCTGGTCATGAGCATGTTTCTGTTGAGCTGATAAAAATCTTTACGCTATTAAAGATATAGTTCAGCCAAAAATAAAATTCTGTGTTCATTTACTCACCCTCAAGTTGTTCCAAATCTGTATAAATATCTTTGTTCTGATGAACAAACTACCTACCATGGTAGTCACTTGGTAGGGGCCAAGAACTGTTTGGTTACAAGCATTCTTCCAAATATCTTCTCTGTATTCATCAGAACAAAGACGTATCTTAAATGTCACAGTGAATCTTTAGTCAGAAGACTTTGGGAAAGAAGTTGGGATTTGATGATGTCCCACAATCTCACTTTTTGCTTGTCTCCTGTAATACAAGGGATATTTCTGCCCTTACATTTCTCTCTTGCTAACACTGTCATTTATTTCTGCCTCTCTCTCACACTCTGCCAGGTTTTACTTCATTTTTTTTTTACAAAAGACATCATGCGTTTGAATATAGTTTCACTTTTTATGTCGATTCTTTTGCCAGAATGCATTGCATGAGACCGCTATCTCCGTGTCATTGTGTATTATCGATGCACTGCAGTATTTCTCTCTTTATGGTGCTCTTGGGGTGTTATGAGCTCACTAATTTTGGTCTTTCTCATTTCCTTTTGTTTCCTCTCTGTCGTGGCCTGCTGTCCTTCTTGCTTAGCACATGGAAATGCTAGCAGTAAGTGGTTTATCATATTTTAGTGCCTATTCGCCATCCTTTCCATTCAGCCACACACATTTTCATTGCAATTCGTTCATTTTGCACCAAATTTTCTAGTCGGTTATTTTTAAACCAATCAGAATTCAGAACCCCCCTGCCTTTTGTCTCTTAACACTACTAAAAACGTATGATATTCCAAGATCACAATATTTCTTGAATGCTTCATTAACGCTTGTGGTTTCAATGAGTATGGCTATGATTTTAACTTTTCTACCCAAGTACTAATACGCTAATGGTTTGTTGGATATGCTAAATTCCTAGCAGAATTTTGTTCAGATTAGGGAACCATACATGGTCCACACTGCATCACCTGTAGAATTGTGAACAAGAGTCTTACTCTTCTCCACGCCAGGACTTTCCTTCATTCTTTCCTCCTTCCATTTATGCATTTGTCCGTTTATCTGATCATGCTGTTTTGCTGCTAAATGTGCGATGATTAGAGACTCGGGTTGTTTAGATGATGGTATAATGATCTCTCTCTCTCTCTCTCTCTCTCTCTCTCTCTCTCTCTCTCTCTTTAGGAACTGGAGTTGTGTAGAAGATTGTATAAGCTTCATTTCCAGCTCCTGCTGCTCTTTCAGGCCTACTGTAAACTCATCAGCAGGGTGGACACCATGAAGAGAGAGGCCGAGGTCAGTCTGCTTGCCTAGTACATACATCACAATGAGTGCATATACATGTCACATGTGCCCAACAATAGTTTTATTTATATTTATCCAAAAATGATCAATATTCCGTCATTTATTAACCCTCGTGTCATTCAAAACCTGTATATGACTCTTTCTTGTGTAAAACACAAAAGCTATTTTGAGAAATGTCTGTTTTGTGTTTATACAATGGAAGTCAACAGGGCCGGTGTTGTTGGGTTTCCAACATTCTTTGAATGATCTCGTTTGTGTTCTGCAGAAGAAAGACAGACTTTGGTTTTGTGGTACTGTTTGTGTGTGTGTGTGTGTCAGAATGGATGCACAGAAAGGTTTGTCAGGGGGCATAATGCCTTTAGTGCAGTGTAACTTCATTATGCTCACTGAGAGAGACTGATGCTGAACACAGACCAGAGCAAAGCCATTCCGCCTATCATCTATCAATACTAACTGGCTTTTACTCTATAGACTGCACACATGCACACACTCAGAGCTGTATGCACGAAAAAAACATATATGTTTAAATATAATACTGGTTGAAATATAGTTTGAATTGATACGGTTGTGCTGTTATATATTTGTGCATCGTTGATTTGGTTTTGCTTAATATGCAACAAAATAAAACAAAATCTATGATGCATTAATGGTTTTCAGGTGACTAACATGTCAGAGGAGCTGGCCATATTAGAAAGCTGTCTGAAGGAGGCGGAGTCAGTCGGTGATGGACAGGGGGTAGTGGCCGAGTTCGAAGTGGACCAATCAAGCACAGAGACAGCCATCCACTCACTCATTGAAAGTCTTCGAGCACGTGACTTTAGCACAGCCATCGCCCAAGTAAAAGCTTTCAGGTAACCATACACACATCACTATCGACAGGTCAACAGTACATCATGTCGCTTGGTTTCTGCTTTGCAACATGCACTGCTAGCCCCGCCCACAGGGAAATTTAAATGGTCCAAGCTCTTGCACTAAGCTTTCTCATTAGCCGTCTTCAGATCTCTTTAGCCTAACTCTGATGTTTATGATTCTTAATTTCCAGGTGCCTGTGGCCCAATGACATATTCGGCAGTGAGAAGGATGATGCCGTGCAGACCCTGCTTCATATTTACTTCAGGCACCAGACTCTGGGTCAGACAGGCTGTTTGGCCTTGGTGGGCCCCAGCAGGGATCTTTCTCAGGCCAGCGCTCGCCTCATGGAGCTCAACCTTCAGATCCGCGAAGCTCTCTGCCCAGGCTCAGACGCACCCACAACAGACACACATTCTCTCCCCGACTCCCGCACCCCACATCCAGACACAAATCGACACAGAGAACACGGTCCTCAGTACCGGACTGTGAGAGATTCAACAGGTCCAGACTGGGAGCTGGAGAGCAAGAAGTGAACTCTCTTCCTTGGTCCAGAAAGCGGAGGGCGCTAAAGGCGTGTGAGGAGTTCGGAGATTCATTTAGACTTCACCTCAAAGGGCTAAAGAATGTGTGGATATTAGTTACTCAAAACTTTATGAATACGCACGTCCCTCATCCACTCCCTCCCATCCCCTTAAGTCTCCAAAATAATTTAAATTCTCCAAATGTATGCTGCAGTCACGTGAAAAGGAGGGATTGGACGAGAACCATATGAGGGACACCGGGCGATAATGATGCTAAATTTGAAGCGGTTTGGCGGAATGACCTATGACCTCTGGGCGGTGGTGTCCTTGGAACGATCAGCATCCGTCTGCCTCACTTTGCACTGGGGCAGATATGGAGTTTGTTGACTTGGAAAGTTTGTGTATAGTCCGAGTGTCGTGGTGGATCGGCGATGCTTCATCTCCCTGTGCTCATTGTCCGTCACAAAGACAAAGTTTTCAAAAGCATGCTTGAAAGAGAAAAGCCTGCAGCAAATATTTTTTTGAGAAATGTATTTTTTAACAGTCTTCGGTTGTAAATGTTAGAATATTTAACATGTAAACTGGGAAGGGGTGGGTCTGTACCTTCTGTATAAAGAGAGGTTTATCTGTTTAACTTTATTGATCTGCGTTTGGGAGAACTTTCAGCTTTCACCGGGTCGCTCTTACAAAACCCTTAATCTATAACCAAATAAGTAGCTGCCTGTAGAAAACCATAGACTCTTGTGTAAGTGTGTGAGCAGAGGTGTGGGTGTGTGTGCGAGTGTGTGACATGGACTGATATTTGCACACCCGTTCTCTCATACATGCACGTTAACAAATCGTTGAAGTGCAAACTGGCTGCAACTCATGGAAAATCAATAACTTATTTTACTCTGTATATATTTTAGAAAAATGTATAGTGTAAAAGCAGTATTTTTCCCTTGTACATTTGTGTAATGCACTGTTCAATCAGAGAGAGAGCTCAGTAGAGGGCAAAAACTAATGCAAAAAAAAAGAAAGCTGAATAGCCGTTGGATGTAAGTCTCAGACTTTATAGTAATAATATATGCCACCTTAACCTTCAATATTTCCCAATGAATGAGCATGGCTGAGGTCAGAGGTCGGTCATCTGTTCTTACCTCTCTGACGGTTTCCTTTGCGCTCAGCCGAGCTTTTCCATATGCATTCCTTATAACCCACTGTGATCTCCGTGTTGGCTCCAAGTCCCCCGCCGTGGGAAAACTGGGGCCGGTGTTTGTCCATGTTGGCTCTGTCTTATCCCTAGACTCAGGGCTGCACTGAGGGTTTGTGAGTCGGAGCAACGTTAACCGCAAACGTGGGGGGGGAGGGGTCATTTAATTTGTCGTGGCACATTGAGAAATAAAACATTCACTGTATTCATTCCTCTCAGAGAGCTCTTCCGTCGCTTGTTTGGTACATTTTGAATGCTGTTCTTAATTATTTAATGGATATCTTATTTACCTGGAAAAAAATATATTATTTTTATCTAGAAGTGCATTATCCTTTTTTCTTTTTCCCCTCTCTCACTTCTTTTTGGTTTGTCTGTCATCTGATTTACCTGCTTTTTCCCTGTACTGTTAAATAAAAACCTGATTATAAGCAACACAATGGTTTCGTTTAATTTTATTATTTGTAGAAATGCATCAGCTGGAAGACAACTTTAATCCATTAAAAACGTTCTTGGTTATGTTGGATATTAAGTACAGCTGATAAATAAGAGACCATTCCAAATCACCATTTCTAGATGTATTGTGGCCATTACAGTTGCGTTGGTTTCATTTTTATAAAATCAAACCAACAGCAATGTGAAAGTGACAAGACGCATGAAAACTGTGGTACAAAAATCGAGGGAATGACCTTTTTTTACTAAATATATCCATTTCTTAAAACTAGTTTTCTTTGCAGTATTTGATTTCTTGAAAAAGACCATTTTCTGTTATTTTGACCCGTTTCTCCAGTTTTCATTTTCTGCAAATAGAAAATATTTTTATTTGGAAGAAATAGTTAATTCACAATAAAAATAATTTATCTAAACAGAAATGTTAAAACCAGAGAATGGTCTCTGAAATGCAAACAACCCCCTCAGGACTAATCCAAACGGACAAAGATGGTCTTTTATAACGGAATATAACATTTCTGAATACTTTAACTGCCCCCCAAGAATTAAAGTCTATAGGGCATATGCCTACTCCAAAATAACAATGAAACCCAAATTCAATGTAAAGCTTTCACATTAGTGGACTGTTGACTTATTGAATGGAGTCAATTTTGTGACTATTTATACCCATGACTCAGAAAAACCACACACACACACATTCATGATGGTTTTCCACCTACACATCTTTTGAAAGAAGGCTTCAGATGTGCTAGTAATTGCCACTTTTATTTTCCAGATTTGGTACCTACAGTTACTTCAAGTGCACATTTAAACGCAAAACAAACGTAAAGAAAACTGTGGTGACAATGGGCGTCTCCCCAGTTCTGCTTGTAGGCAGATGAGGTGCAGAAAGGGTCAAGTGGACAATCAGCCAGGTAAAGGTGCGCTAGATGATGTATTTGAAGCTGAAGGTGCTGTCGCAGGAGAGCCGCTTGCCTTTGCAGCGGCCGCACAGATCCTGCCGGTGAGGCCTCTTCGGGTCCACGTGACGTGACGTTAAAGTGCACGTGCAGCGGGTCTTCTTACAAATCTGCAAAATAGTTTTCACGATGAGAAAGTCTGCGACACAAACTATCGTTCTCGCGGTACTTTGACGTCAAAAGCCGACATGTCTGCGCAGTCGAACAGGTAGTTTACCTTGCAAGTGATGTCCTCCACGCGGTAGGGATTGAATGACTTCTGACATGTCCTGCAGAACTGTTTGAAGTACACCTTTAAAAGAGAAAGATTGTTTGAAGGGCGCTTGTGCGAGGCGCTTCGTGCTCCATTTGGATCGATATCGGAGTACCTTGTTTGTGCCTTGGACGCACCACACGTAGGCGCTTTCCCATCGCATGTTGCAGTCCTTGCAGTGATAGAAGCCGTACTTCTGCTCCAAAAACTACGGTAAACACGAGATGAGAAGTTAATAAACAAATCCCTGCATTGGTTTTAAATGTCAGAAAACACACAACTACAATAGTTTATTTGAACCAATGCAAGTCATTTTAACTTACCTGAAATCTCACTCGAGCTTTTGACTTTGGTTCGTCTTGTTCGGTTGTCGCCGACTCGCTTCGGCCTTCCTCATTTGCATCTGGCCGTTTAGTCTCATCTTTCTCGGGACTAAGCGTTTTACTGGATTTGTCCGCGCTCTTGCTGCGCGCACCGTCTTCGGGTTCGTTTCTATCCATACTTTCGACGCAGTCCACCTTCTCCTGGGCATCCGGCTCAGACTCCGAGTCCTCCTTTTCCTCTTTCAGGAAGGACACTAATCTCCTGGATGCGACCGGAGAATATACGGCTTGAGTGCGCGGAAACCGGACGCCGCAGCTGATGGGGCTCCCGGGAGTCTGGACCTCCTGCCCCCTCCTGCGCAGAGCATCGCGCTTCTGGGCTAGAAGTGTGCGCGGGCCCAAAGAGCACTGGATGGACGCGTCGGTCTTCGGGCTAACCTGAACCCCGATGTCTTTAGTGTTGGCTTTTCTCAGACGCGGAGTGAGGTTCGGGTTGATCTGAGACAGAATGGATTTCAGCTGCGCCCTGTGGTAATTGTCAAAGTAGGCCTCCCCCTCGCCGTAGTTGGAAAAGTATGCTTTCTGTCGCCAGCTCTTGTATTTAGGATACTTATAGGAATAAGGGTTGTAAGTAGAATAAATATAGTTGTCGACTGTCTCGTTACCGTACGTAGCCATTTTTTCGCTTAGCCGGTTATGGAAATCGACTGTAGCAGTTTAAGTAGACGCAGTGAGGCATTGAGGTCAGGTGCGTAATTGAGCCCAATTAAGAGTAAATGTAAAAGATGAATCTCAGAAAGCAAAACATCACTCAGTGCATAGTTGTGTGGCTTTTTGGCATCATAAGTGCCTAGAATGTCAATACTGTTGTTTCGTAACAATCTCAGTGTGCCGTAATGTTTTAATACCGTTGAAGAATATAATACAAATATATATCAGATGCTTGTCGTAAACATTTATTAATCTCACAGGCGTATTTTGATAAACAGACAATATTTTCATTTAGATTACAGAGAAGTGCTGCGTATTTGTTACCAAATCAGATTTTCATTTTTCTCTTTTTTGCACCTTATCGTATTTCTTCTGATCTGACACTGACATGCTTCGAAGGCAATATTAAACTCCGCCACAGTCCTCTCAGCTTTAAACCGATAAAGAGATTGTGAGTTTGTAATGCTCACTGCATGGGATATGAATCAGTCCTCTCATCCATTTATTTACTGATGTAATTGCAGTTTTCATTTACCGGCAGTTGCGTATTAATAGTGTGCGATTTGGAACATTCTGTGACGCTTTGAAAGTGTCTTCACTATAATTTATTGGAATGAATGCACATAGAGTTAACTTAGAGGTAAACATGGATACGTTCTTGCATCTTTATGGCACTTGTAGTAATCGCTTGCAATGTCCCTCATTTGAAAGTCACTTCGGAGAAAAGTTTCTTCTTTAGTTTTCATTTTCACAATATTCACAATATCAATAACTTTTGGCACCTATTAGTTCAAATGCTTTACGTGATTAGTAGTTCAACAGTGAATGATGACATCAATACATTCTAAAGTATAGACATATTACACAGGTCCCTTGTTCATGGTGAATACCAAGTCAGTTGTTTTTCTCTTATACAGGTGTTGGGCTTCCTACAACATCTCGTGACTCCAGCATGATGACGTTGGGATCGCTCGCCGTTACGGCTCCATAAGTCGAATCGAATGGCACATCTTCCTCCTTCATTCTTTTGTAGCTTACGTTAGTGTCATCATCATCCTCCATGAGGTCCTGTTTATGCAACACCTCTTTCCTGTACATGCGGTAACCCAGAATGAAGATACCTGCCTCTGCTGCTTGGAAGAGCGCATAGAGCAGAGGAAACATATACATGCCTCCCATGAGCTGCGGCGGGAAGGCGAGCTTTAGGATGGCCGTGCACAGCTGCACGTTCTGACAGCCCGTCTCTAAAGACACGGTCCTTCGGCTGTTCGGGGGGAGATCAAAGAGTGCCGCCAGGCCGTATCCCGCAGCGTAGCCGGCCATGGGCATGAGGACGGCCACCAGGTACACGGAGGCGGGGATGGTGGCCAGCAGCTCCGGGCCCAGCATTGTTCCCGTCATGATGAAGAGCATCAACAGAGTGACAAAGATCGACCATAAGGACACCTGGAACAGGAGCACAGGTGAACAAAACAATCTTCTAAATATTGCCAGGGTCACATTTTATATATTATATTGATCAATTTAGTCTAGTGTTACATGCTATAGGTAAACACAAGCATATTCAAATGATCAGAAATGTTTAAATAAACAAACACAGATTAGTTGTAAGGAAATGTGCAGAGCAGAATTCTGCATGCACAGATTGAGTGCTTGCTTATTGGCAGACATGTTCACAAACCCAGTTATGATGGATGCAATATATTTATCTATGGCCTGGGAAATACATTCTGAAAGGGGCTCTGAATTAAACTGTGTCGTATGCTAGAGGAGATGAAGTGCAGGTCATACCAGTGACAATTCAGTCCACTTTTATCCAATCCACTTAACTAACCCCGCCAGCTTCATTTAGTGTAGCTATAAGCTCCTCCTTTATCGCTTTATCACTTTCTGTACACCCCCCCACCCCACCCCACTGTCTTTACCAGACTGTTCTCAGATAAGCTTAACTGAAGGACGGAACCCATGCGCGCGGATGACATTATTTTGCTCTTCGCAGTCGGGTTTTTATTTAATGGCAATATTGTGGACAACGAAGCATGTGCATTGCAACCAGTGGATGAAAAATACATATTGTAATCGGCCTATTAGTGATAAAAATCAACTTATTTGTGTGTTTTCTTTCTTAATACATTTAACAATGTATCACACATATTAAAACACTTATTACAAGTAAAAGTTTCGAGTCACCTTAAGGATGATGTCAGCCACTCGGGGGTATCGGTGTCTTATCCAGACCCCAATCCCGATGGGAATGAGCGTGCTGCACAGGGTGAGAATGATCGCGCCGAAGGGCAGCAGGTTCACCACGGGCGTGTTGATCCACGCGCGACTGTACATCCACAGACACAGCGGCATGAGCACGAGCGCAAGGATAGTGGAGGAGATGGTCATGACTATGCTGCATAACAAAAAAGCAAAATGTTTCCAAAGAAAATCAAGCTAGGTGTATACAGATTTCTATTTTCGTATATTTTCTGTTTCTATTAACTTTATTTGCAATTTTAAGCACTAGCTACTTAATAAAATTTGATGACTTGTGTTATATATTTTGTCATTATGTCAAAACGACGAAATTATTAATAAAAATGATAATGCGCAATTTCAAATGTGTAAGTGTTAAAAATATGTAGTAAATGTTCCAATGCAACAGGTTTAGCTCCTTTAAAATGAAACATTTATGGGAAACCGCTAGCCGAATATAGACTGCATCCGATAGTTACCTGAGGTTCATATCCCCGTTGACCAGAAATGATAGGATGTTGGAGAGGTTTCCCCCCGGGCAACACCCGCACAGCAGCACTGCTATAGCGGCGACATCGTTAAGAGAGAAAGCCAGAGCCAGTAGGAAAGCTATCAGAGGCATAACCACGAACTGGCACACCACTGCCAAGAGAACTCCTATGGGCTTGCGAATGTGCTCGACCAGTTGATTGATCTCCACCGTGCATCCAAGCCCCATCATGGTGAAGCACAAGACAAATCCAACAAACACGTTAATTCCGTGACTCAGGGGTGAATCCCAGAACGCCACTATAATGTGAGAGGGCTCTTCAGATGGGGAAAATGGATCGGCCAAGAGCCCCGCAGGAGTCAATGCAGTCCTGAAGGTGTTGACCCACAAAAGACAACGGCTCTTCTGTTGCGCGCAACCCTGCCGTGGACGGGATCTCGTCCTCGGATACGTTAAGAGCATCCACTGTGAAGTTAAGAAGCGCGGTGGAAGGCGCGTCGGTGTTTGGCACGCTGGAAGTCTCCATCGCGTCTCCAGGTTACTGGAGCTCTCCAAAGGTCCTTCTGTTTCAGATGGTGTCCCCTTCTTGAAATGAGGAGAAAGGCGTGCTGCTGCACGGTCCCCTAGCGGCGTAAGATCATTTTATTCTGTCACCAGTGACCGCAGGGGCACTGGAGCTTTCAGCGTTCTGAGCGCACGGTGGCACCGGGAGGGGTTTGCCATAGCGCGTATCAGCAGAGGCGCCGTCTACACTTATTTGCTTAAAATATGAGAAGAAGGATAGTTACTAAATACATTCAGTTTAGTTCGTATTTGTGTCACATTTGTATTGTACGTATTTGTATTGGGTATTTAGTAGACAACGTCTATTAACGTTTTAGTCAACATTAGGTTTTTAGGTTAGTATCTAAATGTTTGAGGGGAAGTGTATACTTGGGGTCTTGTTAATGCTAAAATGTCTTGTTTTGTCGATTTAGTCTCTTGAGTTCCTAAAAAGCGTGTATATATAATAATTATTCAAGAATTATAAAGCAAATGTTAAAAATAGTCTACATCGAGCGGCTTGAAATATCAAGAACTGTTCATATAGCCTACTTCTGTCCAACACAAATCTCAGTTTTTCTTATGGCATTTAAATAAAAAATAAACACATTTAATCATTTTCTGACACACCGTGTCTGTTTCACAATGCACAACGATTCTTCACGCTTCCTTTATATATTTCGTATATGTTGCATGTTGTGCTAACATGTTTGCACTAATGGATTTGCAGTATGTTGGTAACCCGTAAATTACGAAGAAACGTTTAAAAACAACACAATGTCATAGAGCAAAGTTCAGATGAGCAATACTAAATTTACATTTAGCCTACCCGAAACAATCACACGCTGTTTTATACGAATTAAAAGTCCTTTAACATGTACATTGGTTGTGCAAGTAATGCATTGCGCAAGACTGATATGGCGCAGCCAAACCATAAATCATTGACATGTATTGATCCAATACTAGTTTGTTATGAAGCGTTCGTCATAAATATTTGCTCGTTTTACATGCAGATATGATGTTTTTGCCCTAGATACATCATTTATCCAGTTTCTTTAAAAATTCAACAAGCAGTCTTCTTCTACGCATGAAAGTTGTTAGAAATAATTGTATTTTAGGGAAAGTATTTTGTACTTTCGCCCTCGGTCATGTCCACAGACGTGATGTGCCCTTAATATTTACACAAGTTACTGCTTTCCTCTGACCGTCCCACTTTCCTGTAAAGAGTGCTGGAGTCAGACACGGTTAGTCACTGTCAGGATATATGAGCACAATTTTGGAATAATTGGAAATCTAAAAACCCAATAAACTTGAAGGTAAGGTGTTGTATTCATTGGCACCATTTAGGGATAGACAAAGTTTTTAGTCTAAAACTACCCGATGGACTATGCATTTCTATAAAAGACAAATTGTATTAGTTTAATTCTCACTTTATCGTATTAAAGACGTCAAAGAGGCTAAGATAAAAAAATCAAGATTAAACTATTCAAGATATATTCAAACATTCAAATTAAACTCAAACATTTTTTGAAAGCTCTCAAAGATGAATTCCTGGCTCATACGCGCGCTCGCGCTGATGGTCTTTTGTTGCCATGACGCCCTCTCGTGTCCGAAGCGATGCACGTGCCACTTCAGCACCAAAACCACCGAGGTCGTGTGTCCTGATGCTGGTCTCTCTCACTTTCCTGGAAATGGACTGCCACGCAACACCACCTCCCTAACCATCCAATTCACCAACCTGAGCTTGCTGACCTCTCAAGATCTGAAAGCCATCCCACTCCTAGAGGAGCTGCATCTGCCTGGCAACAAACTGAGCAGCTTACTAGCAGATCTTCTGAAGGATGTTCCTAACCTGCACACCATAGACCTCACGGGTGAGTTTGAATGAACCCATTCAATTTGGGTTTCAGTGTGATACGTAAGAAGTGTGGTTTCTGACTCTCCTCATCTGCTCAGATAATGAACTGCAAGAGCTTCCTTCACAAGTGTTCCATCACGCTCCACTTCTTAACCTGGTGCTTAAAGACAACCGCATCTCCAGCATCCACCCAGACTGGATACCCATCGACAGCAATCTCACATGGTTGGACTTGTCGGGAAACCATCTTACGAAATTTCCAATGGCTCAACTCCAAAAATTGAATCACCTTAAAGTTCTGCACCTCTCGCAGAACAAACTCGAGGAACTTCCGGTTGGGTGCCTAGATGCTCATCCTGCTCTAGAGAGACTTCATTTGGACCAAAACAAAATCGAAAACCTGGATGTAAAGGCGTTCAGCCACACGGCAAACCTGACTCACATTTTCTTGCAGAAGAACAGACTGGAGATTGTGCCTCCAACAGTTTTTCAAGGGCTCTACCGCTTGGAGTTTGTAGACCTCCACGAGAACAGGCTGAAGTTTCTGTCCCCCGGCACATTAGATATTAACACCAGTTGGGTAGAGTTAACCTTTAACCCCTGGCACTGTGATGATACAATTGAGTACCTATGGAAACTAACCACGGAGTCACTACAATCAGAGCCAAAATGTGCTTCGCCGGAGAACCTAAAAGATCGCGCTGTTGCAACACTTACCCTCAAAGAAATGGGTCTGCCAGAGTAAGAAAAACACGTTTAGAAGATAATCACAACAAGAGAAGACCATAATGGGTGCTTAATGGTTCAAAAGACAATGCAAACATTTTCAAGGTATTATGCATTGCAAATAATTCATTTTCTTTCTATATGAAGAAAAACGTGAATAAAATTGTCACGAAGAATTCTTCTAAATTGTTATCATAAATGCGTAAAAGTTATTACAAAAGTAAACTGTCATTGTGTTATAAGCTGCAATGAAATACTAGTTTTGCTCTGAAGCATCAATATATTCTGGACAATAAAAGACAACACACAATTTTTCATCTTTTATTTGAAATGATTTAACGCAAGGAAAACCAAGCATTATGTTTGTGGAGATATAAAAGTCTTTACCAAAAACAATCCACAAAATGGCATGTCATGTATTCATGACCATACTAGGCTCGAGCATTCGTCTAACTATATGTCAGCACACAGAGGCATTGCATCATTTAAAATAAATAAGCCTCTTATCAGAGCATAGTATTTAGTCATAAATATCAAGGGGCTTTTATAACATACTTCTGTTATAAAAAGCAAATATAAATGTAATCAAAGCAATTACAAAAACCAAACGCTAAAGAAATGCAAAGAACCCTGAAGTAAATAATGTTGGCAAAATAAAAGCCATTGGCACAAACAAAAATCAAAGAATTTCATAAATTATAGGCACTCATTTGAAAACAAACTTGCGCAGTTTCGATAGTATGCTCGTGTGCAGTATGATGTCATCACCAATGTTGATGTAATGTCAATCATTCTCTGGTGAGCGCAATTTCATTCACTGGCAATATCAATTTCACTCAGAGAATGACGGCCAATTACACGATCAGGATTTTTATCTAAATTAATAGTACAAAACCACTACACTCCACCCACACGACATCATTTCATGACCCCTGCCACTGAGACAATAACACTTGGATATCAACTGATGAACAAAGTTTGACGAAACAACATTTTACCCAATTAAATAGTCTCAGGCGTATATATTCAGTGACTCTCCCACTTTCCAATGAGGAAATATGAATACAAATCAGGAAATTTGCCCTGATTTACCGTCTCTTCTAAATCATCAAAAAAAAGCATCGAACCTGTTGTCTATCTGAAGGCTCCGACTCAATGCAGTTGTTCACAAACTCTGAAATGCATCCGGTATCGTTCAGACATAAAAATGCTTTGGAAACGTAGCTTTGCAGTTGAGGTTTAACATTCAGAAGAAAAAAGCAAAGAGAAAATGATGATATTTAAACAGACATATATTTATAAGACCAAATACTGTTTGGATACTCTTTGAGAAGAAATATTTTAAATAATGATTTCAAATAAATAATATACCACATAGATATGAAAGACATTGGGACTGAATGCGATTGCCACAGCGTTGTCTCGGTCACCATACAAACCCATTTAACATGATTTTAGAAGCCAAAGATTGAACTTGATTTGCAATATAACTAACCAGGGTTTGCCACAATGTTGTCACAGACAAAATAAGCTTTTCAATCAGCTCAATTCATCTGTTGTGGTCAGGTGCGGATTGTGCATTCTGCTTGCAAGGTGAGTGCGCCCCCAAGTGGCTAAATCCCAGTCTGATTCTTTGGCATTCGGTGATGTCCAGCCTGCCTTCCACATCAACTCAAAGTGGACATAATAAATTGTTTGAAGAATGTGTCTTTTATTAGCGGGGATTAAAGATGTATTTCTATAAAGTGCCAGGTTGTATTGTTCGTGCTGCTGGTTCTGGGCATGCTCAGTAGCAGCCCTCTCTCCAGCTTTCATCTCTGATACCACTGTATGTCCGTGGAGCTGGCAGAGACCTGTGGAGCAAAGCACACACTAAGTATATACACTTCACATCTCAAACGCTGTCATCATAATGAAGCGTGTAGATTATCGGTACCTGCGCACAGGCTGGACCAGTTTGCTGCGAGGAGCGGGTATACCCCCACCACTGTTGGCGCTGGGCCGTGGCAGGCCGCTGCGGGGCGGGACTATAGAGCGTGTGGGCGTGGCTGTGCCTGAACCATGATTAGACATGACCTTCATAGGCTGCCGGAGAGCCAGAGGAGATGGGGCTGCGGGAGTCCTCAACTTACTAGAAGAGGGCACTGCAGAGCAGAGAAAAACACAAGATGAGAAAAAGGAACAACAGATGGAAAATGTAGTGAGAATAAAGAAAATACGGATGCAGATATTTTGAAATGGCAGTGAAGTATGTAATGGACTGAATAAATAACCATGAGTGCTTTTATTCAGTAGATTTGCTTCTGTCTGTATCTGAAACAAGCCGTTTAAATCGTTTATGTAGATATAGTCAAACAAAAGTCTAAAACCTGAAAAACAAGTCATTCCATCAAGTCCAATTCGTGCGCATTTTATAAATCTACACCTTAAATATCTCAAAAATGGAATGGAAAACCACAACAAAACATTCACTTTCGAATCGTTGACAAACAACACAACGTTGATTAAAAGAATCAAAAACACAATAACTGGTTAGTATATAAATAAATGAAGAATGGATGGACGGATGGATTAAAACAGCCTTGATTATCTTGTCTTGTTCACAGATATTTTCCACAAGAGTCAAGTCAAATACGGACGCCAGAATTTCGGAAAATATAAGAGTCACAATACAAACAAATCAGCTATCACACATACACCGGCACAACATGTACTGTATTATGACAGCAGTGAGAAAGCTGCATCAGTGGATACTCACTAAAATCTGCTTCCTCTCCAAAGCAACACGAGAGAGGAACTGGGTGAGAGATGGAAAAGAGAGGTTGGGTTTGCATGCGCTCTTTGTTTGTGACTCACAGAGTTATTTAAAGAAATAGTGCAGCTGAAAATGTCAACTTCAGGAAAATAAAGTATTTTTCAAGCTTGTATTTTCAATACAGCAACAGTTCATAGGATCCACATTGATTGAGCTGCATAAAGTGCTGTAAATGAGTCACATACGGCTGCTTCTTTTGAACTCGTGTGGTCAAAATGAACTGCTGTTGTATGAAACAGTTCTCCTTTAACATTCTCCTTAACGTTCTCCTTAAAAATAACAACGTGCAGGTTCAGAATGAGGATGAGTAAAAGGAATGTTGTGTTTCATAATAAAAACCAATCACAGTTTGAGTGCGAAGTCATGCTTGTTTGCTTGTTGACACGGATCTGTTTGGACTTGATTGACATGTTGTACATGCGCCAGAAGGGGGCAGACAAAATCTTCTGTGTCATTGTGTTGGTCATTTTAGGGGTGCTTCTTAACGCTGAACAAATCAGCCAACACTCAGTCAGCCAGTCAAAAAACATAAAAAATAAATAAGTAACAGAATAAAAATAAGTGAATAAACATTCCAAGGTGAGGAAATAGGGAAGGAACTCTTATTCCAATATACAATATAATGCCTCTTAAACATTCACAATCTTTAAAGGTTTTAAGGTCCAAACAAGAGTTTCACTCCTCCCCATGTTCTTATAGAGAACATCTGTTAGCACTTGTGGCAGCTCTGGAGTACATTTGTCAGAAATCCTTGTTTTACTGTTTTAACCCAGTGTTTCTGTCACCTTGGTTTCCACGAATACTGGCACAGAGCGGCACTTGCGTCCGTCTACTGTAGATGTGTCACAAGAGTTGTGTGATGAATGCGTTTTGCTTACAAAGACATTAACAAAATAAGAAAACTCCTCCTCCTGTTTAACATAATATTTAAATTATGTTATGACTAGTGGTTCACTTCCACAATTCATGCCAGACCGCTTTCAGGTTCTGAAATATATATTCATGTCCCTCATAAAAAAACTAATTTCAAGATCTAACATCAACCAACAAGGTCGTTTAATGATCATTACATGCTTATGCAAAGAAACAAGTCACTTCCACCTTTAAGGTCTATATCACCGGCGAATCAAAATAGTCCCATGTTTAACTCCCCTCAAGGCATCCTAACTGAATACGGTTTTCTTCTTGAAGAATAATGCAGTCAAAGTTATAACACCACGTATCATTTTACTTCCAAGCGGTAATGGGAGTTAATGGGCGTCGACTTGTTGAAGCTCCAAAAAGTGCATCCATCCATCAAAGAACTGCTCAGCACGGATCCGTGGTCTTGACAAAGGTCTTCTGAAGCGAATCGATGCGTTTGTTTAAGAGAAATATCCATATTGACAGCGCTATTAACGTTGATGTCTAGCTTCTGGCTTGCATGTGAACCTGAGGCTTATTTTTCCATCAAAGGACGCAGGTAAGTTCCGGTGACGAAAGCAGCATATTTCCCTATGATTCAATAGGATGCATTCTCATGTGCGGGAGTTTTCGTCACTGTCATTTGCCGGAGAAACAAGCATCATGTTCACATGCAGCCGGAAGCTAGAAAACTGCAAAATAGATACAACTACGCATGAAAATTAACCTTCTGTTCAACACAAGTTTCTCAAACAGACCAAGATCTCCCCTGAGTTGAGAAAACGCCTTTCAAACAAACCAAACTACAACAAACGGTCCCAATAAAGGGACCCTAAAATACTTTAAGAAACGTGTGCTATTATCTTCCATTTATTCTTGTCTTTCTCAAGTCCATAGAGGCTTTATAATGCGTTGGCTGTGATTGGCTGTGTCCGGGTGACCCAATCAGTAAATTACCTCTTAGGGACGTTGGGCTCTGAAGTCTCTCTTTTGGTTTTGGAGAGGAGTGAGTAGGTGCAGAGAACCTTTGGAGTGACGCTGAGATGAGACAAGCAGAAATTATGTTTTGATTTGGGTAAATAGGATCTCGCTGCCCAGTGCCCACCTTTAGACCACCAGCACCTAACTTTCAACCATAACTGATCCAGAATCAGCATTAACTTCAGGAATGCCGGGGAAAGACAGCCAGCCAGGGTCAGGGTTTAATTAAAGGCAGTGATTCATTCAGTAAGCTCACCATGCATGGGTAAGACAGAACAATGCTTCTAACCAGCAGCCACCAGGGGGAGCCATACCCAAGAGAAAAATAGATCCCGATGTAAAGGGAAAGGGCAGCACTAAGAACAGAATAAATCTAAATTCTGTACATCCAGACAACCAGCACCTCAGCCAAAGACGCAGGGTGTGAGAAAGGCGGGAGGAGACAAAGCATGCTGAGCAGGAAGGACCTGTTATCAAGGAGAGGAGAGAAGCCTGTATCTCTAAACTCTGACATGATGCTCAACTCTAAAATCACTGTTTAAGAGATTAATGCTGTTTACTCTTGGCCACGGAATAGTTTATTATATTAAAACACTACCAAAAATAACTGCAAAAATAACACTACAATAAATCTAATAACTCCGCCCTCTACAGTTTTTTGTTTTATGTGCATGGACTTACAGTTTCAAATCGATATTGAATCAACAAAATTGCATCAGCACTTTTGTGAGTGTATGGCAGGAGTGTGCTTGCGGTGTTTGCATTTAGTTTTGCATTTAAGGGAAAGTCAGGCTTTTAGATGCAATGCTAAGATGCTGATGAATAAAGGCCGTGGAAAGATTAAAGATCCCCATCCGGCAAGCCAAGACACCAAAGGTGAAGTAAGAGTCAAACGCGTGTACAGAAAGCACAAAATCTAAAACCAGATCACTATCTGAACAGTCAGAAACAGTCGAGTCTCATCACATGTCAACATTAGGGACAAAATAACATTTAAAACAAATATTGCATGAATTTTAACAAACTCTTTTTTGTGTTTATTTAAATAGATAGTTCGCACAAAATGTCATTTTTCACCATTTACTCAACTTTATGTCATGTCATACCTGTATGATTTTCTTTCTTCTGCAGAACGCAAATAAAATATATTTTGAAGAAAATTGGTAACCAAACAACTTTGGACCCCATTGACTTCCACTGACAAAAACACTGAGACATTTCCTCATAATATGTTCTTTTGTGTTTCACAGAAGTCGTATACCGGTTTTGAACAACACGAGGATGACAAAAATATGACAGAAGTTTCATTTTTGGGTGAACTATCCCTTTAAGAGAAAGAGGAAGGGAAAGAAAGATCTAATATGCGTGTTTGTGTGGATGTTGATTGGTTGATTTGATTGATGAATGCATGTATGTATGTGATTGAGAATACTCACTGATGAACTGACTGGTGTGTGTGTTTGTACACTCACTAGCAGACTGACTCTGGTGTCTGGGTGACCCTCCATTTGGCACTTGCAGGTTTGACTCACAGCTCCTGCTGTTTTTGACCGGCTCTGCAGTCGGTCCAGAGCTGGATCGTGTGAGGTTGGGAAGACTCCGCCTCAATTTTTCTGCATGTGCACACACACACACACAAGGACAGAGAAATCTAAGCATTTGTCTCATACATTGTGGCCAAGCTTATCTGAATCTGATTCGACGAAAAGCTACCTTCATTCTTAATGGTGTTGGTCTGTGTGTCATGGCCCTGCAGAGAGTGGCGAGGCTGCTGAAGGCGGCTGATGATTGGTTGAGGAGACGCACGGCTGTACTCTAACGACCGGGCAGGCGAGCGGGAACGGGGCGAGTTTCTGGGAGAGGCGCGGGGGGAGTTCCGAGGGGAGGGGCTGAAGCGGTTGATGGGCGTGTGGTATGAATGGTGGACCGCCTCCTCGTCATCTTCCAGGCTCAGCGCGTCAAGCTCTTGGTCACTCAGGGTTCCGCGCCGTAACGACTGACAGGAGGAACCGGAGCTGCGACGAGAAGCCGTTGCAGCGTATTCTTGCCTCAAACCTAGGGAGAAAAAATTGATCTAGGCTATAAAAGCATTCTATAAGAAAGCCTCTTCTCTATTCGCCAACATCACGAAACATCACTTACTCTCCTCCTGCATGCGGGCGAGTATCTGCACGTCTGTGACATCATTGAGTTTGTACGTGGTTGATGAACCGACGGAGTCTTCATCCATCTCTGATGTGCTTAACTCACTGTCTACTGAGGACTGTGGGCTTACGGCCTGTGTGGTTCTGTCCGACGATCCCCGCTGGTGACCTACACACACATACACATACAAACAAACATGACACAGACCAAAATGTAGCGCCTTAACACAATGAATAATGAAAAAAGTGAATAAAAATGTTGACAGAATGTTAAAGGTCCAATATGTACATTTTTGGAAATGCAATATAATATACATAACTATGTCTTCAGAGGTGTATAAGACCTTACATACTGAAGCGTTATGTTTTTTACCTTACAATGAGCTATTTCTATCTACATACACCACAGGTCCCCTTACATGAAATTCGGCATGTTGCGTTTCTACAGTAGCCCTAAACGAATAAACTGTTTCACGTTTCGTAAATACGTTATCTCCTTCAGCAGAGAAGTGAAAACATGACAACATCTTAGTCCTGTGTCAGCCTCCGTAGTGCTTCGAAAGGGAGGGGTGGAGTGAGTCGTTGGTTGCAATTCGCAACCTCACCACTAGATGCCGCTAAATTTCGACACTGGACCTTTGAATGTCATCTCATTTTGTTGCTTTGGATACATGTGTCTGCCATATAAATGAATGTAAACTTTAAACACATAGATCTTTGAGATCTTTAGGAGGCGTTTACCTGCGCTTCCAGGCAGAACAAGCTGTTTGACGATAGGCACTCTGGATGGCGTTGAAGAGGGGGAGTTAAAGCCACTGCTGTATGGACTGTTTGCCGCGTTTGTGGTATACGGGCTTCCGTAGCTCACTTGCGAACTGTAGGTACTGTTGTACAGACTCCTCCGCTTATTTGCTGTTGAAGAGAAAAGCAAAAACATTGTAAGTGAATGTGTAAACTTCCTGTAGAACGTGAGCAAGTGTTTTAAGGCCTCTTGGTGTTACTTTAGACACCATTCATTAAAACGTAACAAATGATTGACAAGACCAGTTCTGTACATGACAACATAATACAATATAGAGGATCAAAACCCCCAGATGCACCACAGATACATTTTTAAACATTATTTTTTTTAAACAATAAGGTTTGAACGGAGTATTAGCATACGGCATTGCTGACCCTAATACAAAGCACCATTCTAAAGCCTGGTGAAGTGCAATCTATTGGAGACACTACAGTCTATTCAGACTAAGAGCACAAAGCTCCACACACACAACAGCTTTACTCAGTCATTTAAGTGGATGGCAACGTCATTAACTTCCAGTCATTCCTCTCACACATAGACTCAATGCAGCCATTGAGTCTCTATTGAAGCATGAGGCTGCATATGTTTATGATGCAGTCATACAGTCAGGCTGCAATTAAAGGGATAGTACACCCAAAATTTAAATTCCTTTGTCATTCCAAACTTGTATGAGTTCCCACAACACAACACAAAAGAAGAAATATGACGAATGTCATATACTGTACATACACGGTATATGCTTTGAAATAATATGGCAAGTGGATTTAAAACGGTTATTTTAAATAACTTAAACAACAAAAAAATTAGTTTTCTACGATTATTTTATAAAAGTTTTATATTGCCAGCAAAATACTGCAAATATTCAATACATCACCCTTCCTAGACAGTGTGTGCCGCTGGATGCTCAAGAGGTCATTACAGCACATTTCCCCAGGACTCATACTCTTCCTTTCCTCTTTCCATGTATACAACCCCCACCCTCTCTATTTCAAGCACAACAACAACCTCATGCCCTCTGCCCTCACTTCCTTACAGATCAACCACTGAACTGTTTAACTCAACACCATCAGCCGTGCTTACACAAATCCATGCACAATGCTTGAGGGCTAAGATGCAAAAACAGCCATAAGAATGTGTGCACACAGCTGCATGACTTCTGCGTAGGGCTGCAACTAACGATAATTTTTATTGTCGACTAATCTAACGATAATTTTTTTAGATTAATCTAATAATGATTTTTGGATTGCTTTATTAATCCTTTGGCAAACTCTCCAATAGATAATAGGGGTGTAACGATACACTCAGCTCACGATTCGGTACATATCTCGATGCTGGGTTCACGATACGATACACATCTCGATATTTTGAACAAAATAAAAAAATTCAAATAACATTTATTTTCAAAATATTAACAGTTTCAGTACATTCAACTGGCTTACTGGTTACGCCCTGATTTAGAAGTACTCAGCGATGGATACTTGAGATGCTTCTATATCCCATGAGCCCATGGGACAGAATACCACGCACAGCCCGCAAAACAGTCTCAGCCGACTTTCATGTACAATTAAACATGTTGTTATTTAACTATGGAAAATACTTTTTGTAACAAAAATAATGCTTATTGACTGTAATCTGCTGCTAAGTATTCTTTTGTCTGTGTTTTGCCTATTGGTTGACGTCTCTCACGTAGATACATCCATGTTGCTCTAATATACATTCTATTGTAGTATTAAAAACAACCTGAGAAAATCTCTTCTGCGATGTTTTTTGATGTGCTAAGTATGTTTTAACATGGATGTTATCAGACCACGCTCTCATTTTACTTTCACTTTCTCTTCTGTTCTTTCCTTGTCCATAAAACTACACCATTTTTATGTCTCTTAATTTCTCGCTAGTAATTTCATTTGGGTTATTAATTGGTTTAGGACTTATTTGTGTTTAGTACTTATTCGTTTATGAAAGGTGATTAGAAAGTTGAATCCAAAGTGTATCCGTTAAACCACCTGATTAAAATGATCTTGTGAATAATTATCATGTCTTTTGTTATATCTGCGAGTTAAAAAAACTTTTTTTTCAACACATTTAAGTAATACATAATATTGTAAAGGGCGAATATACATATTAAACACAAACGTAAATAAACTGCTGCAAATGAGTTCAATATTAATTCTTCGTATTTAAATTCTACGAATTAAAACTATGCACAATATAAAACACGGTCAATTTAAGAACAAAGCAAGGTCAATGTTAATGTTACATTAGCTTTACAATAATTATCAACATGTTTCATTGTACATGAAAGTCGGCTGAGACTGTTTTGCGGGCTGTGCGTGGTATTCTGTCCTGTGGGCTCATGGGATATAGAAGCATCTCAAGTATCCATCGCTGAGTGCATCAGAATCTGGGCGTAAACAGTAAGCCGTCCGGATTTTTCTCGAATACTCTTTTACACCTACTGCTTTTTGCATACTATATGTGCCATTTTGGATGCAGCCACAGCTTCGCTTACTGGATACAGGAAATGTGATAAAGGTCCTTAGCAAAAACATATCACCATATAAAAGTCTCCAATGCAGTGTGGCATAAAATGGTTCGCGAATCGGACTAGGGACGACTCGTTTGCATGATTTGGAGTCGACTTCCTTTTTTCCTAGCCAATAACTTTGTTATTCATTCACCTTCGGATATACAACGTGGCAGACTGCTTACTTTCAAACACTGTAACATTACACACTGCATGAAATGTCAATTTCACGATCTCATGTTATGTACTCTTTAAAGTCTACATCTACGTGTCCCTCTCCGATCCATGCTGGGATCACATTCTGGGGGAAGGGGAATCCTTTGCGTTCACGCCCGTCAACGTATTTTAATAGTCGATGCGTCATTGCAGCCCAACTTCTGAATTCATAGATTTTGTTGATACACTGGATTAACTCATATGACTTATTCTAGGACTACGGTTAGTTCATGAAGATTCTGTTATCAAGTACTCACCATCATGTGGTTCTCAACCCAAAACCAAGTCATGGGGTTTGGAATAAAGATTTTCGATCAAACTATAACTTCTAGTTCGTCAGAAATACAGAGAGAATGTGCACACAAATCAAAGACAATGAGTAAGAGCGCTGGTGTGAGATCAGCTCTTTCATATCATTATAAATACACTATAAAGAAAGAAAATGATCAAAGCGACACTTGGATATAGAGCTCTTCAGATCTAAAGGTATAAATCATTGATACAAAAGATAAGACGAAAGGCATACACAATGGAGATGAATCATCAAATGATGAAAATGATATTCTTGTATTACTTTATTCAGTTGTCTGTTGTTCAGCCAGCAACAGTTAGTTCCAAGAATCAAATTCTGTTCACTAACTGGATGTGAAGATTTCATTTCACATGTCAACTACAGCTTTCCTTTACTTTCTAAGTATACAAACCACTGCACGAGATGAACTTTGACCTTCAGCTGACTGACAGTTCTGTGCATGTGTTAAAAGAGAGGCCAAGGGGGAGTTCTGTCCTCATCCAGTAGGGGCTAAACCAAACCAGGATTGACACAAAGAGCCCGGATCAGTTATGTTTAGATGGCTGTAAGCCACTGACACGAGGACATCATCATCAAGGACATTTAGCATCATACAGCATGTCAACAAAGGACAAATAAATATGACACTAACTCCACACAGACTAGAAAATAATCACCAAATAACTCATATATTACTTTAAACGGATGCGTAGTGTGTCATGTGAGTGGTTTGGAGTACTTTCGTGCAGACAAAAATAGACCTTCTAGCCATCTAGCCTGAAACAACCTAGTCTCGCAAGTCTGCTTCAAGTCTGGTACACATGACAGCTATTCTACCCCAAACTTTGGACTGAAAGACAATTTCAGTTTGGAAATAAAAAGAGAACAACAACGTTCTGCCTAAACACACAGTGGTAGCTTGATAAAACCAATGAAATAAGTAGAAAATGTCTCGAAAAACACTTAAAGGGACAGTCATCCAAATATAAAAATTCTGTCTTTATTTACTCATCCTCAAGTTGTTCCAAATCTGTGTAAATTTCTTAGTTCTGATGAACACAGAGAAAGACATTTGTAAGAATGCTTGTAACCAAACAGTTCTTGGCCACTATTGACACTCATAGTAGGAAAAATACAATGGTAGTCAAAAGTGCCCCAGAACTGTTTGCTGTCCTTCATTCTTCAAAATATCTTCTTTTGTGTTCAACAGAAAAAGAAATGTACAATGCAAATTGTAAGAACTGTTTGGTTACAACAAGCATTCTTCCAAATGTGTTCATTAGAACAAAGACATTTATACAGATATGGAACAGCCTGAGGGTGAGTAAATTATGACGGAATTTACAACAAAAAGTTGATGGATTTGATACGAACAGATGCATACGAGATAAATCTGACATAGTATCCTATTGAATAAACTGTGTATCTCTCTTGTATCCTTTTTCAACTGCATCACAAACCAATATACACTGTAGCTAATGACGCATCAAAATTGAATCAATCTAATTTTTACCAGCAATATTTATTACACATTGATATTAGTGATCAACAGTACAACCGCTTGTAGATGTGTTGAAGTGGCTGGTATCCTTAAAGAACTTGAAAACTAAAAATACTGCAAAGGTCATTTTACTAAGCAAACTACAGTGCATCCGGAAAGTATTCACAGCGCTTCACTTTTTCCACATTTTCTCATGTTACAGCCTTTTTCCAAAATGGATTAAATCATTATTTTCCTCAAAATTCTAGGAACAAAATCCCATGATGACAACGTGAAAGAAGTTTGTTTGAAATCTTTGCAAATGTATTAAAAATAAAAAACGAAAAAAGCACATGTACATAAGTATTCGCAGCCTTTGCTATGACACTGATGCTAGGACATCCTGTTTCCACTGATCTTCCTTGAGATGTTTCTTCAACGTGATTGGAGTCCACCTGTGCTAAATTCAGTTGATTGGACGTGATTTGGAAAGGCACACACCTGTCTATATATGGTCCCACAGTTAACAGTGCATGTCAGGGCACAAACCGAGCCATGAAGTCTAAGGAATTGTCTGTAGACCTCCGAGACAGATCTGGGGAAGGGTACAGAAACATTTCTGCAGCATTGAAGGTCCCAATGAGCACAGTGGCCTCCATCATCCCTAAATGGAAGAAGTTTGGAACCACCAAGACTCTTCCTAGAGCTGGCCGCCGGGCCAAACTGAGCGATCGGTGGAGAATACAGAGATACAGCCCGCCTGGAGTTTGCCAAAAGGCACCTGAAGGACTCTCTGACCATGAGAAACAAAATGATCTGTTCTGATAAAAGAATAGCAAGTGTCATGTCTGGAGGAAACCAGGCACCGCTCATCACCTTGCCAATACCATCCCTATAGTGAAGCATGGTGGTGGCAGCATCATCCTGTTGGGATGTTTTTCAGCGGCAGGAACTGGTAGACTGGTCAGGATCGAGGGAGAGACATCCTCGATGGAAACCTGCTCCAGAGCGCTCTGGACCTCAGACTGGGGCAAAGGTTCATCTTCCAACAGAACAATGACCCTAAGCACATAGCCAAGATAACAAAGGATTGGCTACAGGACAACTCTGTGAATGTCCTTGAGTGGCCCAGCCAGAGCCCAGACTCAGTGGAGAGATCTGAAAATGGCTGTGCCATTTTGGCCAACCTGGTGGCGCTTGAGAGGGCCTGCAAAGAAGAATGGGAGAAACTGCCCAAAAATAGGTGTGACAAGCTTGTAGCATCATACTCAAAAAGACTTGAGGCTGTAATTGGTGCCAAAGGTGCTTCAACAAAGTATTGGGCAAAGGTTGTGAATACTTATGTACATGTGATTTTATTTTTATTTTTAATAAATTAAGATTTCAAACAAACTTCTTTCACGTTGTCATTATGGGGTTTTGATTGTAGAATTTTGAGGAAAATAATGAATTTAATTCATTTTGGAAAAAGGCTGTAACACAACAAAATGTGGAAAAAGTGAAGCGCTGTGAATACTTTCCGGATGCACTGTATGTTTTGCATGGACAATAATAAGACAGCGGGGCTCATTACAAGATAAGGATATCTGGGATGTCTGCTAACCTCTGTCTGTTATTCATAATGAACACATGAGGCACTGGAACTGCCCGTATGAAAGTTGTTTTATGAGGGCAATGAAAGGTCACCAGAGCAACACGGGCTGTTTGAGACAAACACAGAATGCAAACTCACAGTAGTGCAATAACTAAAGAGAACGGCTCATGAATAACAGCAACAGCTGAGAGCATTAGGAGCCACAGATGCAGACAATAAAGATACTGAGGGTGGGTGGAAGAGAAAGAGCGCCATGAAGAGTAATGTTTCAAGTGAACAGGATACGACTGATCTGCAGAGGAGTGAACACTGAGACAGAAGGAAGGAATAAAGAGAATAGACAGATATCAAGAGACAACGAGTGAGCAAACATGGGCAACAGTGGATTGGATTGAAGGTGCACAGTTGAGGTTGGAGAGAGAGACAGAGAGATGTAAAGCTCCTTTATACATGCCCAAAGTGCCATTTGAATTTTCAGATAAAGAAAAAAAGGATGAAGAAAGATGACTGCGCTGAAATCTCAGCTGTAAACAACCATAAGGGTCTCTACAAAATAAGCTGACTCACTGCAAAACAATACTGTTCTAGATGTATAAAAGGCTATGAATAGTGTATACTTTAGTCCTTTTCTTTGAGCCATTAGAGGCACACATCTCATGTTGTTATTTATACAACATATGTTCCTTAAAATTGTGGAAAACAATGTGCCTTAACATCATTTGGACCCTGTGTGGTGGGAAAATATTAACATTTTGAATATATTCAATTGCTGACGAAGACTGAGTTTAAAGGAATAGGGTTATTAAAAACCCTTTCCCCAGTATTAAATACATGTTTTAACATTAGGCAGAAAACTAGAATTGTATAAAACAAGCAGATGCTTATTTTTTCAGTGGAACATGTGATGCAGATTTTTTATTTCTCCTCATGTCCAGTGAGAAATGTCACCATGGTAATGACCGTAACTTCATGGAATTGTTTGCATTTCTGTGCGAAGTGTGAAGCCATGGGATGGGTTGCCATGACTAGACAAACAGACACACCAAACACCAGACTACACCAGCAGATCTGTCGTCCAAAAGTTTTACAGAGCACCTAGTTTGTTAAGTCAAATTCTTCTTAACTTTACCTGACTGATAACACTATGTCCTGGTTTCACAGACAAGGCTTAAGACTAGTCACAGAATAAAATGAATTTTGAGCCGTCTCAACTGAAAATAACTTGCCCTGACATATCTTAAAATATGCAAGTGCCGTTGTTTTGTCTCAAGATGCACATCAGTAATGTTTCTTTCTAAGGCATTTTAATAAAATAATAACAAACTAAAACAAACTCCTGGCTTAGGCTAAGCCTTGTCTTTGAAACCAGGCCTACGTCAGTATATTTGAAGAGTTTGGTTCCAAACTGAGATAACTCAAATTTTAGTTTTTTTCTCAAATATTTTTTTATTTTGCATTCCAAATAATATTAATCAAACTGCAGTTGGTTTGTTTTGATTTAAGCCATAATAACTCAAAAAATACAGCTAACTAACACAATAAAACCATTATAACATAATAAAAAACATGATTTTTGATCATTTTGGAACCAAACTCTTCATTTAAAACAAACTCTTATTTACCAATGACAAGCCTACGTGGACTTTTTCCACACATACGCTATTTTAGAAGGTACCATAAAACTGCTACCTAGCATTATTAAGTCTTCACTTTAGTAGCTGTCGGTTTTGAAAGGCTTAAAATGTGTCCTACATAGGCAGCGTACTAGGTTTTGCCCCATAGCCTCTATTAGCCAACAACAATACCGTAACAATAACTGAACCTTTCTTTGACTAGCCTGGTGACATTCAGATGACACATTTTTACTGTAATATTTTTACACAAAGATTTCCTGTATTGTGTGCATTGTGTCTTTAGAAGTTCACTTTCAAGTTTGACTCTGAATTGAAACGCTAAGATTGCTGAATCAGACTATTAGTTTAACAGTCTTTTATGTGGAACCATTGATCTGTGCAAACATGTTTTCTCCTCTTTTACTTTCAAACAGCCGTACCCATGCACTCCACAACAGTTTTGAAGACGCCAAATAAGAAACAAAAGAAAAGGAAATAATCAAGTAATAAAGGCCCGAAAGGTGTGGACACTCTGAAAAATACTTTCCATGCATCCCACATGATAGAACTTGCTCTCATAACACCTCACAAAGGCTCTAGGGAACTACGGATGACTTAGGTAACCTGGAAACAGTACCACACACCCTGCAAAGTCAGCATGAGGTTTATACCCACCAGCAATGGATTAATAAGCTTTACACAGTCAGAAGTGAACAAGTTTTCATTTACTGAGAAATCTCTGTCTGCTTCATCCATTCAACAGAACAATGGTCATTTATCAAAACAATGAACTCATTGATTTCTCCAGTGTCTTCAAGTGAGCTTCTTAATAAATGTAATGTGACTGTCGTAACTGAAATAATAATAATATCTTCAACAAACAGCTTTCCCCTTCGCGTAACATGGATTACATTCTCCCGTCTGCTCTGTGATGATATTACCAGCCCATTTTCAACAATGACATCATACGCTTGTCTGTCTCGCACAATGACGGGAGTGATTCATGCCTGGAGACGTTCCAAATGTTAACCAAAGGCTGATGCTGCAGATTGGAACTTTTAATGGAAACCTGTGATCTATGAGCTGGAACGACTCTAGTGTTGCCCAAAATGATGCCAGTTTGAAGGCAAACTGAACTATATCGGCCAGAAGTTGTCTTCGGTAAAAGTAAGACACAAAAGCAAGGAAAATGCTAAGTCCAGAGTGGAATATTATATAGTCAGCTCTAATCTTTGTGTTTTATTTTTAACCCATAAAAATAAGCGAATGCACCCGCAATGCACCCAATATTGCATTGCAAGAATGCAATGTTTTTAAAAACCAATATTATGTCTTGGTTTGTAGAAGTCATGTATAAAATCACCTTTACAATCGCTGTTGTGATATCCACATTATTGTAATAACCTAATGACAGCATCTACTGTTTAATACGGCTTGGGTGTTGTGAAAGCCTCAGTTAGTCAGTCACATTTCAGTATGTTGGCCTGTGGACACTCAGTGCCCCACCTATAAAGAGCTGCTCAATTTAAGCCATGTCACATGGGCATACCTGACTAAAAACAGCAATGGCCTGCCTTCCTGACTACAAATAATCCTAAAGTGAAAGCCGTCATAACTCTTCTCTGACTATATTTAGAGGAGAGACGGCTGGTGGACGTCCAGCCGAATGTTGAACCGCAAGCCAACTGTTGAAACCACATATACACGTGCTGGTGAAAGACTGATGCGTTAAAGGATGAAAGTGAGGATGAAAGAAAATCAGAGCCAAAATGGAGCTTAGCGAATGGGAAAAGGGCAAAAGTGGAAAGCGAGAGCACATAAAGAACAGAGAGTGAAAAAAGGAAGCAGTATGTCTTAAACTCAACATGAATAGTTTCATACATGTTACTATTTAGTTCAGATGTATCGGTTAAAGCAGATTCAGTTTTACTTTCTGACAAGCAATGCAAAGACTGGAACAGAGTATGTGAGTGGAGTGAGGCGACCAGGTTCTGTAATCACTCCGCAAATCCGTGAAATGCCGCAAACACAGGCAAGCAACAAAAAAAGTGAAACATCCAAGTGGTGTTATAAGTAATATCAGAACTCCTTAATAGCTATTTGCCTATTAAATTGACAACGGTTTCAAAAGAAAAGGATGGGTGTGTAGTACCTGACATGGTTAGGTCAAGTCTGTGTAAGATAGAACGTTTGGCAGACTCCATATCAGGACTGGGGTTATCCAAAGCTTGTCTGCACCACACGATGGGACTCAAGGCTTTCTGCAGAGGACTGTTCAACTTCGCCTCATACAACCTGCGAAAACACAATCCAGAGGTCAATCACATGACATAAACATGTTCTCATAGCATATCCCGCGCATTCGAATTGAATGAAGAGACATGCTGAGTGTGGAAGTTTGAAGATGCTTTGATTATCAGTGGCCCATTCGCTTAAAATAAAAACGGGCCTGCTGCCAAATGACCCAATAAAAGTTTCTCGCACATTCAGGGTGAGTTGTAAATAGGATTGTGCACCCAGCACTTTAATATTGTGCAAGCCAAAGCAGCTTTGCTTAGTCATTGGGACCTGAATTAACACGGCTATACGGCTTAATGGCCTGGCGCAGTATTGTATAGGTGAGGAGATTGTTTACTATATAGTTAATATGGCACAGAGAACATTTGTTAGTAATATTGTCACTCAGTCAGGTGGTGGAATTAGAAGTTTGTTGCATGTTTTGCAAATTTGTGTATATAATGTCACATGCAGAATTGGGCATCTCAACTGACATGACAGGGAACTTGGCCATAATAAATCACATTAGCAAATGGAAGGCCTGACACAAACACCTTTAATGTTGAAAAAAAAGCCTGAATGGTGGAGAGGAAGGGAGAAATGGAGGAGAAACATAAGAGAGAGAGAGAGGAAATATAAGAAGAGGGAATAGAGAGAAATGCACCGCATAAGTCTCAGATATTGGCCGCTGCTGGTCTGGATCACCTCATAAACAAGTCATCCAAAACATCTCAATAAAGGAATCTGTATTGTCTTGTTAGGCTTAACCTTTAGGCCAGACAAACAATCAAAATAATATTTGGGTGGCTCTAAATTGCATACGGTGAATAATCATTACCCTATTCAAACCTTTCATGGGCGAGTGATTTGTAAACAATATGAATTCTGCACCAAAACAAATTATTGATGACTGTGATTGAATCATTTGTCAAACAGGTTGACACAAACCCTTTGCTCTGTAAAACTGGAGTTCATAGGTATGGCGCAGAACCAGAAATCCTTTTTAATCAGGATGGCGATGCAAAGTTGGAGACTGAAACTGGCGCTCGAGATAATCCCTGATAGTGAGAGAGGGAGAGAGAGAGCATTTCTCATGCAAGCAATTCTCCTGTGAAGTGAATGAAATTGACTTGATCTCCTCCTGCTATGCAAGCAGCTTTCACACACACAGCCGATTTTGCGGGACGTTTGGATTACTGCTTGAGCCTAGTCTGCTCATGTCACAGGTTCATCGATTCGACACAATTATAAACACATTATCTTCTCATCTTGTTAGAGGATTTGTGTGACTTTAAATAACAGTAAATCCATACAAAAGCCAAACAAAACATGATCTTATCCTTCCATCACCATGACTAAAATGATTAAATCAATTACACTATGCTGTGATTAATTCTGATCTGTTTGGTTTGATGAGAACGTTTTCTGTCCCATCAACCCCGAGGTAAATCTGAAGATGTTTCAGTGATAAACAGGTGTTTATTAGAATTGCTGGACTCAAGCTGTCGCAGGGATTTCCCAGCATTCAGACCAAACAGGATCGTGTCCGGATTTACAAAATGTCTCTGTAAATAACACAGACACTGATTAAAGCAACCACAAACAATGGACTACACACGGACACTGATCCAGACAAACTGATAAGATGAAGCTGTCCAAGACAATGAAGTGTAAGCAGAAAGATAGTGATCAGGTTCAAGACATTTTGCACAAGCACGTACGGTATGTAGGAAAAGTATTTAAATGTAATACAATTGAACTGCTCTGTCATACCCGAGGCCTACACAGAGACACAAAACGTGTGACTTTAATGACATCATTGACACAGTGTCTGTCATTCAGAGCACTTATAAGCCCAAACCCTGAACATTAGGTGATATAAAAGAAAAGAAAAACAACTGCAACACATCATGTCTCATTCCAGTATTCAATCTGTTGCTTTCTGTATACCCGGCTCAGAAATGATGACGAATGTTATCTATAGGCAGGCAGTTTATTAGATTTTGGGACACAGCCATCGACAGAATGACATGAGGCAGTAAGCACATTAAACACAGATGACAGCCGGATGAACAGCAATGACAGGCAAGCAGTCAATGGTTTAAACTAATACGATTCACAAGTGGGGCTTAGACGACGCATTTAACGCAAAAATGCATCTCGCGCATTCCTCCGAACGCCCGTCATTTACTGCGGCGTCAACACACAGCTGCGCTCGCCTGTCAAACTGTTACACACATGATTGTGTGTGTGAATGTTGTTCCTCTGATGGGGGTTAACCACCTCTCTCCCATAGACGGCCAGTTGTACTCACCAGCTGTCTTCCTCTTCATTGAGGCAATCCATGTCCTCCAAATCGAGGATCTCCACCTCGTCCAATACCGAAAGTTTCCCCGTCCTCGATAAAATCCAACGAGTCGTAATAAAACGTGGCGCTCGCGTTGGAAGTGGTGCAAGAACCGATGTCACTGTCATATCCCCCTCCGTAACTACTGCCGTGATATGATCGTCTGGGGCTCAGTCTCGAGTTCTCCAAAGCACCGCTAAAACCCCTCGATCCGCCGAACCCCACCCCAGTGAACCCGGCGAGCCCCGCCGCCGCGCCCGGAGACTCGTACCCGGCGCTCACAGGTCTGGTGTTTCCACCGGAGGAGGAGAGCAGACTGGATCGGCTCCGGAGCTGCTCGTTCTGCTGCTCGAGTTTCTTCACCAAGTCTTGAAGCTTCCGCACCTCCAGGTCTGCGTTTATGTTTGAGTTGATATCCTCCATGGTTGACGTCCGTGGCCGGTTGCGTGCGTCAGGTTTGGTCAACTACCACCAAAGTCAACAAGTTAGCGACGCTTTGTCTAAAGGTCGTTAAGGAAGCGCTGTCAACACCGCGATTTCAAAGTTACTGATCTTATCGTCGTCATCTTCTCTCCGAGCGTTAGTGCACACTATGAGCTTCGTCGCCATCTTTACCGTCCGCCAGTCGCTAACTGGGAAATCTTTGAGAAACTAGAGGTGTAAGACGTCATGACGTGCCTCGGCGGGGACGAGCACGTTTTGGGAGCGACCCTTCACATGAACGCGCACCACTACTCCGACAACCATTCAGTAAATAGGGGCGGGCATATTGTTGTTGGTGTTGTATAGTGAGTACGGATAGAAAAGTACTTTTCTTTTTCAGGCGTCAAATCATTTAACATTTTGTGGAGTTTTGTAATGATTTAAATCAATCACACAAGAGAGAAGCTTGGTTTAAAAGACAATGATATAATCCCATAGTAGTTTAATATTAAAAGTGTAGTCACCATGTTTTGTTGTTGGATGGCTTGATTCGTTTTTTCCTACAAAGTCACCTTGGAATTATAAGGTTCATCCACATTTTTGTCCAAATTGAGTTATTCACATTCTGTGACAACTTACATTCATGCAACTCTTACTCGGGTTCTAGAGGGCCAATCAGGATCAGCTTTCTTTGATCACCTTTTTAATCTTTTTAAATCAAGTTCTCAAAATGTACAATTTTACAATATTAAGCCTTAAAGGTCCAACATTTAACAATTAACTGACATGGTCTTAAGTGCAACAATAAACATTAGGGTGTCATTTCAGCCATATCTAGAGATTTTTCTTAAAACTGCCCCTTGCACTTTCTGCAGAAGTCCAGACTCCCACCTAAAATGAACATCTGCACCAGACAAAATATGTAGCACTGAATTTTGTTTAACGGGAACGTGAAAAATAGTTATCCGTCCTAAAATATGAACTAAATGTCATTAACAGCATTAAATGTAACTTTTTCATACACAATGTATTTAAACGTATTGCTTCAATTAATGATTTGCTAGCTAGAAAGCAGAAAGTGATTTTCAAAATTAGGTTTTATCTGCTTTTGACCTGTTCGAAAAATCTGAGAGGATTTTACATGAGTTCATGTATAAGAGTCTGGTCCCCCATATCATTCATTCAGGATGGAATGCAAAAACGTTGAAGCTCAATGACTCAAAACTGCTCAGAATGCTGATTTAACCTTTATTGTGACGAAATGTCACGTGCTATGGTGAGAAAAAGGTACATTTGGGGCAGTAGACAAAGTTTGGATCTACAGCTTACATTGTCTGTTTTTTACACAGTATATAATAACAGATGAAGAGTATACTGTATTTAATACAGCATATACCTATATAATGTTTATATATACATATTGTTTCTCACTCTCAAATAACACTATTCTTTATACTGTACTAATGGCTGGTAAAGATAAATTATTATACAGTACATCTGCATTAGGCAAATTTTACAACTGAAACCTCAGTTTAGAGTTTTTTAGGCACTAAACTCCTCATACGTATAGGTCTGTACAAGCATTTTTTGGCTAGTTAAAGAAGAGAGTAAGAAAACCAAGTGATTGTTATTGACCTGGCGTGAGAGTTTATAAGCATTGCAGAGACAAGATTTTCATCAGACAGGCTTTTGGTCAATCCAATATAAAACCTAGATCCTCTCTTACATTGTAAGACTTTAAATTAACTTTATTTACAAATGTTATGACAATTTTGTCTATTAAAATTAAAACTCTGTGTTTTATACATGTTTTTCTCTGACCTTCAAGTACACTCTAATACATTGTAGTTTTGAATAAAACTAAAAGAATACACCTCCACAAACTAATTTAACAAGCTTGTGTTACTGTATACCAACTTCATTTATTTACACATGACAAAATGAATGTTCATTAGATTCCTTTATCAAAATATTGTTTGTAGTATATAAAGCACCTAACGAGAACTGGGAATCGTGGCTTTATTCTCAGCTGTTGAGGTCAGAGTTCAAAGTATCTCTGATCCAGCAGTATCATCGAGAATGTCTCCTGACTTTTGACCTGTCACCTGAGCATCCATAGACCCTCCCACCCCTCCATGTTCTCCGTCCCCTACGTCGCTCTGATCATTCAGTGTCTCCTCAAGTCTGTCCTGGTCCAAGCTCATTTCCTGTGACTCATCAGCACGTTCTTCATCCTCTTCTTCCTCCTCTGCATCCATCTCAAACACACGTACATGCCTCAGATTGGCACTCAGCTGATGAGAAAGGGGACAGACAAGGATTTTAATGTTATATGGCAGCATTGTTGAAATCCTTACTTTGATAACACATTGCACTAAACCTATAAAGTAGTTCCAGGTTTGATGACTTCATTACAGTTCCATTTTTTTTCCTGAGTAAAGCTGGCTTGGGCTGTTTTAAAGTCTCTGTGAACTGGAAGTTGCAATAATTTTTTCTTCCGTATTGTGACGCATTTCCGAGTGTAACGGAATATCGACTGAGAAATTGTGGCCGTGGCTTGTGTTTTCCATTGCGTTCAGTTGGATAAAAAACAGGTGTTGTATTTTTTAATTAAACTAGCAGCAGACTGACAGATGAACAGTAAAAGTTAACAGCTCTGCCCTGTCCAAGCCATCTAACTGACGTCATCTGAGACAGATAGCCACTAGAGGGCGGAAGTGCAATTTCAGATTATGAGGATACACCTGTTTAAGAAACGAAGAAAAGAAAGAAACTGATTTGTGTTTTATCATTTTAGTAATTTTCCAATAATATCAATAATAATATTTTCTAGTAATAATGTAAAATATCAATTTGATCTTGCAACATAAACATTAGATTTGTGTCTTTAACGCTTAAGAAAAAAGAAAACGGTTAGCAAAGTGCACCAAATATAGAAAAATGCTTAATACATTTTCAAAACAAACATTTTTGCTAATATTAAATATTATTTTTAAAATATTATTAATAAAGATATGGATAAAAAATGAAATAAAAATGTTACCATATTATTTGAAAAAAGAAACAATATATTTGCAAATATTAAAAGTATTTGGAGATTACCACACAGGCCACTTTGCGAATCCCATTAACAGCCACAAACTGAGCCTTAATGTTCTCCAGCTCTCTGCTTTGGTTACCCCAGGCCAAAGCCTGGACAGGGATCCCTTCAATCTGCTGCTCCAGTCTGACACACGGACAAAAAACATTACATGTCAAGTTCTTATTTAGGACTTGTACAGGATGCTGTGAGTGCCAATAACCTGCTGTAAAACACACTTAATCCTATTGTCATATATAACAAATATTTTTATATTTAATATAATATCAACCCATTGTTTGTACCTGAGTGTGATATCCCATATAAACTCCTCCTCCCATCTCAAAGCAGAATTTAAAGGAAGCTGAGCGAGGACACGCATTTTATTCTCATCATCTTCCAGACTTCGCAATACTACCGTCAATGTCTCGTCGTCATAGAAACGGGCATCAAGACAACTGTACAAGGAGTCACTTAAATACACAATTTTAGTCACGCACACATACTGACACATTTGAAATAATAGAGATAAATATACTACAAAGCTTAACTTACGCAGGGTTTTGGGCTGGTGTTTCATCATCTATACTGGAATTTAGAGGAGTGTTAAGGTTAACAGCCACCAGACCATTAGGAACAGACCTGAAACATATATACACATCTCATTACAAACCTTTAAAATTTTCGATTAAAAGTGGAGATAAAACAACAACCATAAAATTAAATGGTATGCATGTATACCTGCCGGGGTCTGTTGCTCTCCTCATAATATAGATTTTAGTGGGAGAGACTTCTGGCATGCAGAATACTACATAATGCATACTGGCTGTTTTATCATTCCATCTGCATTTAAACAGAGAAATCATCATTCAAAAAATTAAAAATATTATTTTTAAATAGTAATTTAAACATTTAGTAGCCAAACTGTCTGACAAGTTAAGATCAACCCCTGCTTGTATTATAGAGATAGAGCTGGTCACTTACAGCGAAGGAAGTTCAAACAGCCGAGGTGTATTTTCTGAGCTATTAAAAAAAAAATGGTAGTCTTATTATAATAAACATAAAGGTCTCGCCAATAAACAATAGAGCATTTATTTTATTTAAACCATTAACACTACAAATGGCCACAGTTTAGATGGTTCAGTTTCATGATTTACAGGTTCATATCTTCGTTTTATCATACTGCATGTATTAGAAACATGCTTACCCCTCAGGAACAGTGTACAATCTTAAACACACAGCTTGTTTTATTGAACGTCCAATGACCTCCTGAAAAACACACACACACAGGCATATGATAAGAAGATGCATTAGTGCTAAAGGAAAAAGTGGCCAGCAAACAAGATGAAACACTGCAGTTCACTTTTAGCCAGGGTCAGACAGATTTTTGTTGAGGTCTAAAAAAAGAGACTCGTATTGTGGCTTGTGTGTGTATTCTTGGTGAGAAAAATGTATACACACTCTCTAATTAACCCAACCCACAACACAGAGCTGAAAGCAGACACTAACAGATGCCACACCAGGAGTAAACCAGGATTAAAACTTGTTCTGGTGTTTATGCGTCCAACCCCATCAGAATTTCAGCCATGTCGACACGTGTTATGTCTATGTGTTTTTTATCCTCATTGTTTAGGATTGTGCACGTTAAAAACGTACGGCTGGTTTCTGTAGGCACAGATCAATTGTGGCCTCCATCATTTTCTTGACAAAGTGGAGTGACTTCTGCGGGTAGGTTGGGAACAGCAGTGTACTGTCTGCAACAAATCAACACATAGACAAACACACATGTAACTGCATTCTTATCTTCAAAATGTCTTCCCCAGATTTAAAGATTACATCGGAACAAGGTTTGTGGTGTAATAATGGAAGAAGTTGACTCCACCTTTTAAGTGAGTGCTCTGCTTAACAAACGTCACCCATTGGTTGCCCTCCATGTTAGGCGGAGACACCAAATCTTCATCTTCATCCTTTAAGTACTGCAAGGCACAGACCAAACATGTTACACGTACTGTACAGAAAAGAGCACAAATTCACACTAGAACACTTCTGGAGGTCCTAACCTGTCCAACTCGCTCAACGTTGAAATACTTCCCTTTTCGATCAAACAGCTCTTTATTCTGCAAAATGCAAAGAAAATGAGGAGATGGGCTTTTTTTTTTTAGAGGGGTTGTCCAGATGTTTCCTAAACATTAAATGAATTTCTTATGTACTTACAGCACTAAAATGCTCGGAAAGGAAGTCAGCCACAAAAGCCAGATCTTTCTGGGTCATCTGTATCCAACAACACAGAAGTACACAAATATTACCCATTTCTGTTCAATTGTATATTTTCGCAACTTTTAAAAAATCTCTTTGGTTATCTACTATCACAAGCCTTTCCCCAATCTTCCAACCTGACCATTTTCTGCATCCACAACCTCTAACTCTTTTTGTGTTATTTCTGATCTTTGATTCTGATCTTCATACCTTGTTAAGTTCAGGAGGAACATGATCTTCTGACATTCGAAGCATTGCTGCAAAATATAAGAACGGTCTCAATACAACAGACTGCCTCAACTTGAATGCTAATGCTCATAAACACACACAAATCAGATCTTACCAACATACAGCCATCGGAAAAAGGCTTTGAAATTCTTCATACTTTTATCAATAACTCTATAATCAAGACAAAAAATAAGTCGTTTGTGAATAACTGTACAGAACAGACACTCGAACCCCCAAAGAGAACAAATCAAACTCACTGTAAGAGTTCGCTGGCCTTCAGGGTAAAAGAACCCACTGCTACAATGGCATCTTAAACAGATACATAAAGAGTGTTAACCTTTTATACATAACACTAGAAATGTGCTTTGGTAGTTACAAAAACAGGCATAGTTATATACATATTTGAACGAATGCTTAAACCACATCTGTTTCACGATCACAGATGAATAGTAATAATGACCCTCAATGGCGGCAGGATCCAGACCGAGAGGTGTTGAAATTTCTGTTTCCAGAGGGCCATTCCTTTGACCTCGCTTAGATGATACAGCAAAGCCTCAGAGCCACTGTGAGAACAGCAAAGCACGCAATGAGTGACAAGTAAAGATAAATGAAATAAGGTCTATTTATCTGGTTAAACGTTTTGTGAATTATACGCACCTCTGCAGGTGACTAATAACAAGTTTCTGAATGCTGGAGTAGGAGGAATCAATGGACTGACCCAACATCTTCAAGCCCTGGGTGGTTAAAATACTATTAGAACAAATGAAGCAAGTAACTGTTGTATAAATAATTAGGTGAACCTGTCCATATAGATTTACCTTGACTGTGAGTTGATTCATGAGAAGAGCCTGAAGTTCAGGGCTGAAATACAAACAGACCAGAAATAAACATTCAAACTTTAAGAGGTCGAATGGTGCCCCCTGTTGGGAATTTTGAGTAAACACAAGCAGAATTCAACTGTGATTTCACAAGCATTTAAAAAAAACAAGAAAGACATTTAGCAACATAAGTAGTTTATGATCTACACAGATCTATATAGTTTGTGATGCGTGTTCCTGTAAAGGGTTTTAAGCAGAATTATGTCTACCTTGCATGGCCCCAAAGCAGCAGCTCCAGAAACTCATCCTGCACCTGAGTGCTTGTATTTTTTTCCTGTGAAACAAGATTGATCTATTCACCCAGAAAGAAACCACACACTGCGTGCCACTAAAGAGTGTAAAAATGGCCAATTACAATCATTTACATTCATAACAAAGCATAATTGTATTTATATTAGGGTTGCCAATAAAAAAAATGCTTTACAGGTTCTACAGCCACTCCATATGTTTATTTGTTTGTGATTGGCTAGAATGTGATGACCTCTAACCTGGACAAATTTAGTAAGGCGGAGGTCCATCTGCATAAGGATGTCTTCCCACGCTTCACACATACAAGTGAGGGAGAGACGAAGATACTACGAAACAGACAATGAAACGAACAAAACAAATGTTTGTTTTTGTGCACCATAAGGAAAGACTACTGCAAATATGCAGCATACAGACACTCACCTGTAGCAGTGTGGAAATGTGTGTGAACTTGCGGGCCATTTTGGTCAACTCGGGCAGACATGATGAAAGCAGCCCGGTGTCCAACTGCAACACAGACAATTCACTGTTATCCACACATTCCACACAATGCAGACATGCCATCAGTAGCCTTACAGTCCCAGCTGTGACTCAACCTGTTTGCATTTTGTTTACTTGTCATTTTTAACCTCTACCACATGCAGGCTGAAACAAAAATAACGTTCAGATAATAGCAGTCACATACAGAGTTGTTCCTGTAACTAAACTGGTGTGTACGGTGGTAAAAAATCAGTTTGATTTCAAATGTATAACCTCCACACTGTCGCTTTGGCTAAAAGCTGATAAATGTCATGTAAATGTGATAAAGAGGGTTTCTGGAATTCAGTAGTGCTGTTTTAGCATGTTTGGAACAAACTTTTGTATAGTATAGTACCACAAGAAGCACAATGCTGACACTGACAATTCTGGGATGACAATGGTAACTTGTAATTCTGTGGTTTTCAACAGCCTATACCTGCATGTAATGAATTTCAGGGTTGCCTTCTGTGGATCTCATCTCTGTAATAACAGAAAGGGACTTGAGATCACTAGAAAGTCCAAGACTACGACAAGTCCCTGAAATCTGAAAGATAAATGAAAAATAAAGAATGAAAAAAATTGCATATAGACACAAAGAAACACAAAGCAGTAAGAGGTTGTAAATGTCAACCGTGTGCAGAAAATGAATATGTCTGAGATTTTATATCTTACCCCATTCAGCGTTGCAATCTTATATAGCCCGTACGCATACAGTTCTACAAATCCAGAGGAACCACCCACCACCAGAATATTGAGTCTGCAATGCACATGTCACACATCAATCAAAAACAAAATGTGTAAACTGGACAGTTTACACAAAAACGAAAATTGTGTCATCATTTACTCACTCTCTTAGTTGTGCAGAACACAACAGAAGATATTTTGATGAAAGTTGGTAACCGAATAGCGCCAGCACCCATTCACTTCAATTGCATAGATTAAAAAAACCAATGCAAGGGAACGGGTGCCGGTGCCGGTTTGCAAGATTCATCAAATATCTTCTTCCATACAGGTTTGAAATGACAAGAGGGTGGGGAAATGATGACAGATTTTTCATTTTTTGGGTGAACTATCACTTTAAGCCAAAGACACTCAGACAAAGACAACACTGACCTCACGTCCCCCAAAAGGTTTGTGACTTCATCTGATTTCTCTTCACTGCAAAATGAAAAAGAACACATAAGGAAAAAAACTGAGCAAACACGCAATCCAATGAAACAACCCACAAGCAAAATGAACCAATCAAAATGTGAGAAGCATGATAAAGGAAAAGAGAAATAATCAGCACAACAAACAAATAAAATCTGCATTCTTACCTAAATATCTTTGATGTGGTGCTGTAGCTGAACACATCCAAAGCAAAATGGAAAGGCCATAAAAATGATTGCAAAAATGTGAAGTTTAACAACAAAACAACATGCACTGAAATAAAGCGGCTCAAGCATCGATCATTAAGTCCTCTGTAGAATAAATCATGTCTTAATGTATGTAGCTGAGAAGTGTCACCTTTTAGGAAGGGTTGGTAACTTGGGAAGGAAGCGGCTGGACTCATCCTCTGACTCGCTGAATGAAGACAAAGTGCTGAATAAAAAATAAAACAGATCAAACC
This sequence comes from Triplophysa siluroides, assembly GCA_006030095.1. NCBI lineage: Eukaryota > Metazoa > Chordata > Actinopteri > Cypriniformes > Nemacheilidae > Triplophysa > Triplophysa siluroides. The sequence continues at coordinate 2,356,606 of VCII01000139.1, read as the reverse complement.
GATTCACAGACAATAAAGAAAGAACAGATCTTCCCTGTAAAATTCAGACCCACCTGCTATCATCCTGCACCTCCATCCAGTGCATGCAGGACACAGGGTATTCCACAGAGAACAGGTGGAGGATTTCTGCCTTCTCTGCATCACACAGCACCACCTGCTTTGTGTCTCCCACACTGAATGCCAGGACTGCAAGCAACAATATTGTGTTAATACTCACATTGCTTTGCCGTTATGTCATACAGCAGGTTTGTTTTGATCTACAGCAAACACATTTAATACGACTGTAAAAATATGACATGCACATCATTTCTAACTTCCATAAATGTGCTTTATATGCGTTATTGAATGTACTTTTTCCGTCGGGTCTCCAGGCCAGCGCTGTAATCTCTTTTCCTGTGTTTTCATTAGGTTGTAAACTCCACACACGCTGGAAGTTTGCAAGGCGATGCAGGAGAAGCTGTAACGACAGATCAGTCAATGAAGCCCCGCCATAGCATGTAGGCTACCTGGCCGATCATGAGGAACATTACACATTTGGACCCCTATCGTCTAACTAACACAGTCTGAACTTCTTATATATAATGCTCTATTGACATTGATGCTCTAAAGTCCCAACCTCTCCCTGAAGTGTTAGCTATGGCTATCAGATCTCTTTTGGGAGACCAGGCCATGAACAGAATGGGGTTTGGGAGCTGTTTCTCCCCGACCTGGCGAAAAGCTGGCATTGCTGAACTCTGCGGAAGGAACAAGAAACGATCATTCCTGTATCACACTGTCGTCTCATGCTCAACACGTGTCATAGACGCAAATGATCATGATATAGTAAAACAAATCAGGTGACGTAAGTGAAACACCAGATCGCTGCAAAACGAGCTTTGATGACGTCATATACTTACTAGATAGATGACGTCTAACGGTAAACTTTACAATAAGTGTCTTCTTTGATATTCCTTTCTAATGTGTTAGTAAATTGAACGTATTACATTTCTCGATTATTATTTGTATCGTGGTACAGCAAACTGACCAATGAACAGAAGAGTCTGACGCGCCAATGACATGCCGGCTACGGAAACACCAATGAGCCAAAACACATTTCTAAAACGCGAAACATTTTTGTAGCGATCGCAACTTCTCCAGGAATCCGTTACGAAAATTAAACCACAGGGAATATTATAAACAGAATGCAAATTAAACATTTAAATGGTATATTAAGACTTTATGATTATATTACATAAAAGGACTATTATTATTGTTTATTCGTGAGATTCGACACTTTAAAACGCGGGCTGTGCGTGATGTAAAGGTAACCGTTACAAGTAACGTTACTTGCTAGTTTTCAAAATCATACGTTTTCTCACGTTGGTTCATCTAGTCAGTCAGCCATGCTGTCAAACAAACAACACTTTCTGGTTATTTTTGTTTGGAAGTCTTGCTGGCAAGTCTGGTGTAGACACCTACATACCAGCATCTCATGTTTGAGACCAGTATGCAAACGCAGCATATCAGTACAGCAGGCAGGTTATTCTGTCGATCTGAGGCAAGTATCCAATATAATGCTTCCTACATTCATTCATGCGGGTCTGTGAGCATGAAGAAATGCTTTGAGTCAGTCAGCGATATGTATGTTTGAGTTGCTGTCATTGAGGCTTAACTATAATCAGGGGATTGATAGTTGAACAGCAGAAATAGCTGTGTGCTGTCAGTGTTTATGAAGTGAATGTGATAAGGGTCCTGAAATAGACTCAGCCCGCCACTTATAGACACATCTGCCCTACGTCCAACACACCTCTCTTATACCACCATGAGCCTATCGTTTCTTTTTTCCCCGGTAAACGAATGAACTTGTTTCAAGTTGGTTTTCTTCAAAGCGAGAGATGTGTGTGTTCATAAGCAGAGGAGCTGGTAAACTGGTTTTACACCAGTTAGAGAGAGAGGCATGAAGCGGCTAAACGTGGTAGATCATCAAGTATATAGTAAGCAGTGAGCAAACTGTCTGCCAATGGGACTCCTGAGCCCGTAAACTCTGTGATGGGAGATTATGGTAGTAGAACATTCATCTGTTGGGTTCTCATTCCTATATGAAGTACTGTGTTAATGGGAGGCTGTCTTAATGGGATATTTAAGGATTCATATGAGGTTAAATTAAGAATCTTTGGTGAGTGGCGCGCACACTTGATCTGAAACTGCCATGTATTAAAATAATTTTACGTGTCATAGTACTATATATACATTTGGATGAAAGAATTGGCTTTGATTCCTAATGTGAATCTACAGTACTTGGGGATACCAACAGAAACAGTACACTTATACTTTACAATGTAATGTGTTTTATGTGCTAAATATATTGCTGAAAAACCTAACAGAAATGAATTGTACACAAATAATCGATGAGAATCACCTTCATTCTCTAAAAATTATTGAACAGTGCATTGGTGCATGAGGAAGAGTTCAAAAAGTCAGGTTTGTGGATGTCTGCAAAATGCATTTACTTGTCGTTGGACATGAACATGATGTATGTGTGTGTGTTTGTTTGATGTGGTGTGGTGTGGGCACATGGATGCTACACTTTCCTGCCCTCTCTCTCTCTCTCTCTCTCACTGTGTGTCGTTTTTGCTGTGAAACCTGATCTAGGGGACAAATTTAGCGATGCTCAGTAAGCGGTCAGGGCCCGAGACAGATGGGACAGCAGGCCACTTTGCAGCCAAAGTGTAGCACTCTAACCGGCTTACCTTAGAGCGCTCCAACAAAGAAAACAAGTAAGGGAAACGAGAAATAGAAAAGAAAAAGACTCGAAGTAAAAGAGGCACAACTTTTTTTGCATTATCTGGCTTACAGATCTTCAGAAAAACTGGAACCTTCAGAAGAAGAACCTTCAAACTGATTTAAGGTAAAATAAGGCCCTTATTTTTGTTTGTCATGGCTTGTCTGTCATTAGAATATCTTGTGTGTGTTATTTGCATTCTGGTTATACAAGAGTAAAAACAACAAAATTGTATTATTACAGTATATTAGAAACTTGTGAAATTAATTAACTTGTAATATGAATGGTGTATTGCGCTATTTAGTATATTTCAGTGTTTCCTGTTTTTTGTACAGCACAAGTCAAATATATCTATGTTTTCTGCTGATTCTAAATAAATGAATTCAACTGTATTTACCTACAATAGAGATGGAAAATCAAGCACATTAATCTGTCAGTCCTGGCTTTCACAATTGTTTGGCCTGTCAGTTACCTTTAACATTCCATTATCTATAATTCATCAAAATAGAATAGCACTGCCATAATTTCCACATAAATAATGTAGTAAGAGAGAGTGTGTGTGTGTTAAAAAGGACTGTTGGTTAGGAGGTGGTTGCTGCTCTGAAACGCAGCCCTTGAGGATTAAAAATAACAACAGCTGGCCTGCAGGACGCCATGACGGAGAAAAAGTAATATACTGTCATGTCCCTTCATAAACATACGCTCGCACACCTTTACATACAGCACCTGGTCACTTTACACAAACATTGTGTAAACAATGTCGGCACTAACAAATAGCTGATACAGCAACGTATGACTTTCAATGGATAGACTAAATAATAAATCTACATGTACAAACAAACTTTTTATAGTGGAAATGTTCTGCACTCATGAAGTTGTCATAAAGTTTACAGGAACACATAAATATGTCTCATACATGCATTATCCGCACATATCCGAGTTGAGGTGTGTTTTCTCAGAGACCTGATCTGTTGGTCGATGGACTTTGCTGTGTTATAGAAACAGTCTGGTAATAATGTTACACTAGTGCGCGGTATGTCAGACCAAACACTTTCCCTGAATTATGGCGACTGATCCTTTCCACAGGTTATTGAGATCACAATCACTCACTGTCAAGTTCTGCACTTTTTTTGTTTCTGCTAGTTAAAGTCAAATCCGTGAACAGGGTCATAAAATCATGTAGTAGCTTATTATAAATGAAAACAAAACATGTGTCTACAAGTATTTAAACAAACATTTGCATTCATGGAAAATCTATTAAAACTTTAAAGAATTACAGTTATTAGGTAGATTTATTTATTACATTTAAGTTTTATAGTTTACCTGTGACACCGAAGAGGCTAAGCAGAATAAGATTTATTTATTTTTATTTGGCTCCTTGCGGCACCCAGAAGTGCATGGATAGGCAAAAAGGAATATTCAGAAGCATTTGTATAGTTTTCGAAGAAAAAATAGATCCTTAACTGATAAAGTTGTAAAAAATTATTTTTTACAAAACAATTAAAATGCTGGAAGGGCTACATTTGTTTTCAATTGTCAGTTTTTACAATCTGTTGACTGAAAATGTTTGCATGGGTATTTTAAAGAATACTTGAATTTGTTTTAGAATTTACGTATGATGTTATGGAAACCCATCTATAACCTTGTATACATCATATATCTTCGTATATGATGTATAAAAGCGCTGCTTGCTTAAACTGACTGGGCAGCAAGGATTAACTTCGGTTAAAAAAAAAGAAAAAACATATTATTTATAATTTTCACATTTTGGAATATAAGTCAACTCACCAAAAGTATGGAATAACAGCATTTTAATATATTAATTTTGTTGTGACTAAACGTTTTCGAAATAAGTCAAAACTATGTTATATTTTACGCAGTGATGTATAAAGTACCTAACAGCAATACTTTAGTAAAAGTACAAATATCTTGCCAGAACATTACTTTGGTAGAAGTGAAAGTAACCTCTTAGAATATGACTTGAGTAAAAGTCTTAAAGTACCAGATAAATATTGTACTTAAGTATCCAAAATACTTTTTATATAAAATCTACTGAAGTATTTAAAATAAAAATGTCATTTTTTTTAGCATAAATAGAAAAAATGGTGCTAAAGAGAAATGTACAACTTTGAAAAAGCTCTGTCTCAAGCTCAGTAGTTTTACCAGGAACAATAATGTGGCCAAATTGCTAAACTATAAAAATACGTTCAGAAACCACATCTTTATAACTTTACTTTATAAAAGGATAGTTCCCACCCCCAACATTATCCCTTTACGAGAACAACTTGGAACAAAAATCTGAACAAATCTGTCTGGCCCTTACTTCTTTCCTTGCAATTCCCTTACAGTACAGTAACAACCCAGTCATTTAATAATTCATTGAAACTGAAAATTTAGCTGTTTATCTTTAAAAGAAGCAGCACATTAAAACCTTGTGTTGAAATGAACTGCGGAGAGCACCGTTTTGCACTTCCATTGTCATGGTGACCAGATCGCCGACTTGTCTATTTCAGTTTCTATGCTTTTATTTTGAAGTAACGAACATGCTTAGGGGAAATGTAGTTGAGTAAAAGTCTGCAGAAATATAAAGACTCAAGTAAAGAATACTTAATACTTAAGTATTTTTACTTTGTTACATTACAACACTGTATTTTAGAATGTTTTTTTCAGAATTGTAGCCAACCTTATAGCCTATCATTTGTAAAGTGAACTGGTATGGCATTTTATCAGCCAGCTTCTTAAAGTGCTTTTTAAACAATATTGAAATATTGAGTTCTCATCTATTATGGGCTCTTATTGGCTGCTTTTTCTTCATTATTTGGTCCTCGTCATCCATTTCAAAAACATTTTGTTTTTCTATTCAAATAAATTAATACTGTTGGCACAATTATATTTTTGTTGACAAAAGTAATTTCAAACATTTTAGCATTATTGACATTATTTTAGTCAAGTGTCTCAAAACTTTGAAACAGTAGTGTATTCAACTCATAGACACATGAACTGAACTGGATGTGTCATATTAGTGCCAGAGGTCTGCAGGAGCAGCTTTCATAAACGATGGAATGAAAAAATAGGGATTGATGAAGGAACAGTAAAGAAGATCTTGACAGAGAAGGGAATGAAGAGAAAGCAGCCGTGTTAAATGACAGTCGTGCCTTTGGTCTCAAAGCTTTTGTTAATGCTGGACAGCTGTGTCCAAAGTTATGTTACCCTGAGTCATCGTTTGACAACTGCCCACGAGCTGTTTCTATTGTGTGTTTACACTAGTTTGTTGTGTACTATGTTTAATTTTGAATTAGATATATGTATGACATAAATTCATGAAGGTGTCGGCCTTGTCTGTTGGTTTTGGGGCCACTTTGTAAGCACAATATGAATTTGTGTACGATAAAATTTCTCACCTTTGTGCATTTTGGTTGTATATTGGTGCAGGATGCAGGACGGAGGCTGGAATGACACACTCCCCCTCTCTCTGCTAATGAAAGAGGCGTGTCCTCCAATCGGTGTGTCCCTGGAGGGAGCTGGGGGCGTGGCTTCTGGGACACCTTTTGACGGCGTGGTTTACTTTGACTCTATAGCCGAGCTGGAGAGCGGGGACGGGGACTTTCCAGAACTTTCTGCTTTCCTCAGCCAAGACGAGATCAACCTCAGTTTGGACTTGGCCCAAAAGGCCATGAGTGACGCAGGAGACCCTAATGACCTAGATGAACCCCCAGTCCCCACAGAACACCATCCCCTGTACTCGGAAACCAAAGACCAAACCCTCCCAGAATCAACATTAACCCAAATGCCACAGTCAACCGATGCAGGATCATGTAAAGTCAGGCCTAATCACGCAAGCGCTGCACCTGCATCACCCGAGAAGTTTGTCTGCCAAAAATCTATCAAACCAGTATACAAGCAAGACCGTCCCCGACTGGTCCATGGAGGTCTGGAGCTCAATGAGCGAGCTGCCTCAACTAGCGAGTTCTGTAGCCGAGCTGCCACCTTCATTGAGGAGCTCTCGTCCATCTTCAAAGGCTCCACACGTGGTGATCACCAAGGTGAGGATGACTCCTCTTCGCCCGACAGCGGCTACTTGTCTCCCAGGAGCCATCGGCTGGCCATGCAACGGGCTCAGCTGCCTTCATCATCTTCCTCTTCTTCAGAGCTCCAGCAGGAAGCCACAAACCAAGATCAGGCTGGTGTTGGATCGGATGTGGCTGAGCATCAAGGGCAAGGGGTTAGTCTAGATGGACCCATGGCTCCTCCACACTTCACCCAGAAACTGAAGAGTCAGGAGGTGGCGGAGGGTAGTCCAATCCGTTTGGAATGCCGGGTGACCGGGAACCCTCTTCCATTAGTCAGGTACAATTACTATGATTTATATGTTTGTTTTTTTAAACATGTTGTTTTCTTGAATGTCAACGCAAACGTTGGGGGTTAGTGGTGGTCTGGTTTACTATCGCATTGACAAAAATACAAGGTGTAAAAAGGCACTTGCCGACCTTCTCATTCTTTGTTTTATTACCATGTTCTATCAACTCAAAAGAGAATGAGAGATATGAGGTGAGAAAGAGAGAAGCAATGTGTGTATTCCTTTTATAGCCAATAAATGTATCCGTCAAAATGCCAGTTGCTAGTAGATGGCATACCCGCTGTGAGGTTTACTGTAAGAATGAGATCACTGTTGGTGAGGAAGAGTCGTATGAGGCAACCCTTTCTTGATCATTCTGGAATTTAATATTCTTCTTTCCTCCCAATCCTTGATGGCTAAGAAACAAACAGATGCTATTTTTAGAGAATCCGTTGCGAGCCAGTGCAGCCTAGTTGGTGGGCTGCCAGACTCCTCCTGGTGCATTCTTTTGAATGGAAGTTACTCAATGATCTCAATGATTCCCGTAAATGATATGACATCAAAGTTTGTCTTAAGAAACACAAATATAGACCCTTATCAAATGCTTTGCTTGTTAAGAATTCAAGTTCACTTGCCAACTTGGAACCATTTATTTCTTGATGGTCTTAACAGGAAAATGAGCTATACATGTGTCTTTTAGTAGTGTGGAAGTAATGAATTCCTGCTTTTTCTCGTGGGGTTTTGCAAGGTTTAAAATCCATTAGTGTCTCAATAGTTTGTGGCTAAAGAATGCACATTAGGGTGACATTGGGACTGAGCAGAGAACAGACCTGTGAATTTGAGATGATTATTTTAGAGTGTATGTGTACATTTAGGATATTCTTGATTGATAAATGTTCTACATCATGACATTTGTCAAAGCTCACAGACTTTCTGTGTGGTCTCATTACCTACCGGAAGAATTAGTGTACAGCTGCTGTTTGAGGACAAATGTTTTAATAGTTGCTTTTAGTAGACTCTTTTTATGGCCATGTGCCGCCCTGGATTTAAATCCAATATCTCTGGTGGGAAAGAAAAACTGCTGTGAGTTATGTGTGTTTATAACACTGACAGTCTAGGACAAGACAAGTTATACACTTACATTTTGTGCAGAATAAATATGCTCTATAGATAGTTTTAAGGAATAGTTCACCCCAATATGAACATTTGTTCATTTATTCATCTGCACTAAAGACACTAAAGAAGATATTTTGAAGAATGTTGGTAACCAAACAACGCTGGCTTACTTTGGCTTCCACTGTATGGACACTGAGACATTTCGCAAAATGTCTTTTTGGTGTTCCACACAAAAGAGGTTTTGAATCACATGAGGGAAAATATATTTTTATTTTATTTTTGGCTGAACGAACACAGAACAACAGCGCCACTTGTATTATAGAGCACTGTAGCCATTGTGTTTCATAATGATGTGTATTTGTGTGTCGATGCTTACTGCAGTAATAATGCAGTTGATGTAAAAAAAACTAATAGTGAATATAAAATCTAAAACTAATAGTGAATATAAAAGAAAAACTAATAGTGAATAGAAAATTAAAAAATAATAGTGAATATAAAATCAAAAAAGAATAATGTCAATGATCTAAAAACATCTAAAATTAAACAAATACAATTATTATTTTGTTTAGATAAATCAACGGAAATTTTATGAGAAGTCTTTGAAATTAATTGAATTTTCAGGTGTATATGTGAAGAGTAACAAATTACACTGTTAAAAATCCAGATTTTTATAATGTTATCATGTTTTTATTGTTAATTAGCTGTATTTTTTATTATTACTTAATCATAGCAACCCATTTGCTCATTCCCTATTGATTCAACACACAGTCTCATGGAAATCTATTAATTCGTGTTTACTGACACGAAATTCCCACTTTTTTCCTGTCAGTCAGCACGACTTTCAATCTTATGTATTTTAAAACGCGGTATCTTCCATATGTACACAAATACAGTATATCAACGCAATCTGATTTTTAACAAGGTGGATCATTCGTGTGAATTCCTATTTCCCACAATCTTATTGGTATGATTTGACTTTTCCCCTGTGTCGTGAGGTGGCGGGGTTAGGGGAGCCATTTATCACTGCTTTGCCTCCTTGTGAAACTTGCGTTTTTAGCTAAATTAGCCTTTGCGGCTGTGATTTTAGGTTTGGGGCAAAGTAAGGTGTTGTTAGTTAGCCACATCCTAAAATATGTATTACTTCCTTTGATAACAGGTTATAAATATATGTAAATACACACACAGTCTGTGTATTGAATGTCTTTCTGAGTGACATTTAAAAAAGGCCGTGCTCACTGATACGAAAGAATGGGGATATTCGTGTCCATGAATATGCATTAATAGATTCCAAATTTCGTGTCTATGCCACGAACTGCCGTGAGAATGGGTTGATTCATCGCATGGACAACAATATCAAAATATCTCCTTTTGATCTCATTTTTAATAGTTTTCCTGTGGCTCGGTGGTTAGCCCATGGCACTAGCAATACCAAGGTCATGGGCTCGATCCCAGGGGATTGCACAAAGTAAGAAACAAATTGTATATTACAATGCAATGTAAGTCGCTTTGGATAAAAGCGTCTGCCATATGCATAATGTAAATGTAATCCAGAAAAGAAAGTTTGTAGTCATGCAGGAGAGGTGGATTTCTGAACGGGGATTTCTGCCCATGCGGTGGGTTGCATAATGGAAGGAGGCTGAAACACACTTTGGCTCAATGGACGTGGTGGTTCGCACTGGAGCTGCAAAATCTTTTCTTTCTCGCTCTCCACCGCAACCGGGCCTCATCCTGTCAATATAAATAGTCCTCAAGCCGGCATGGAGGAGCCAGGCTCTGGAATGCTGGCCATGCCATGACTTGACACTTTCCACACAGCGGTACTTTCTCCATCTTTCTCCACCTTCTTAGGGAGTATGTAGGTGTTGGAAAGAGAGAGAGAACGAACTACGATAGAGAGATATACTGTAGACCTACATAACAGCTGAAACGGATAAGGTCCTTAGTGCTGGTGACATTGAACAGTGCTGTGATATTTTACATTTATTCTATAATAGGTCAAAAGGTAGTTTGACAATTGACAAGTGTTTTATTTTGCATATATTTTTTACCTCTATTTTGAAAACTGGCTTTAAAAGACAATAGAGTTTAAGGGAGACATTTTGTTATTAGTATTTTAGTCTTGATCACAATGCATGAAAACAATCTTAAACTTAAGTTTTAAGGAAAACAAAATGTGTGTACTCCTCTGAGAACCAGTTATGCATATTGTATCGGAAAAGCCCACTTATGCCTGTAGATTGTTTTCTGTAGGTGTAGATTATAAAAAATAGATTATTGATGTGTGATTTTCAGCCTCTAGATGGGAGTGTTGCATTTCAAGTTCAATTCAGCTTGCACAATCTCACAGAGACTAGATTAAGTTTATTTTCTTAGAAACCTGCACCTCTCTGAACATACCGAGAGACACTCAATGTAAATACTGCAGTGATTACATACAGGTGTTACATAACCCAGGGTTATATTTATTGTCACATGTTTCTCATAGTTTGCATAGACTGACTGAAGATAGAACAGATAGCTTGAGGTTTCTGGAGACATGAAGGCGACCGCACACATTTAGACTTAAAGTTTACAGATCAGGGAATAGCAGTGGAAGAAACCAACACTACAGTAGTTGAAATACAATACATACTGTATGAAAAGTATTTGTGATTATTTTTTGTGATATATTTTACAATTTCAAAGGAATATATTGATCTCTTTGTAATTTGAAATGTTGATTTTTTTTGTATCACCTTTTCCCTCTTAAAACATTCATTATATTGACTATACTGTCATGTTGTGCATCTTATGCACACTGTTTAGAAAAGTTTTAACCACGCATTGTTGATCATCAGGATAGTCTGTGTCACATCCTGATCCATGATCTCATTTGTGTTTCTATACATATTGAGTAAAAATGGAAATTTTGATAGAATAAACACAGCGTGGCTCTGGTCTTCCTCTTAAACAGCAGACAGCGGTTTATATAAACAGACTGATGCACTCAGAGATCTGAAGTGTCTGTTGACATCCATTGCTGTATTGAGATACTGTACATTTATTTCTGTTTCTGATTTGCTGCTTGAAAACCAACACAGATTTGAATCTACATGAACATAAACCAGTTTATCTACAGTTCACTCAGTATCTTAAATTTTGTCGTCATTTATTTCCACTCATGTCTTTGCCAAGCCAGTGTCAGTATCTGTCCCCCTTTCATTTTATGGAAAGGTTTTTTCCATGAAAGAATAAAAGTCTTACATCTTTCAAAATGCGATGGTGAGTACATGATGACAAAATGTTGATTTTATTTGTAGATAATTGTAATATATATTTAATATCTACTGGCTGACAAAATTAAGAATAAAAGTAAAGTTTATCTGTGTAATCCATTAATATGTTGTGGACATACTATGAAGGTTTTATTTAGTTACATCAGATGCTCACAATACACACACACACACCTCTCATCCTACAGTATTTCAGTTTTCCACTTTCCCCACTTTCACAGCCATGGGTGTGAACCGTTCTCACGCACCCTTTTGAAATCAAATCATGTGTGAAGAAACTGCTGCAGTTTTTTTTTTGCATCTTCTAAATCTGTAATGACATCATCAACAGCGTGTGTCAGCCCGTTGTCTGCCTTCACATCAGAGCTGACTGACATCTTCTGAAGCAGCGAGCTTATGCAGCTTGATGTTTTTATTTTTCTGTGTTTCAATGGAGGAATATCTTTTGTAGAGCTTCTCGATGTTACCCAGCTTCTGAAACTTTAAAAATGCTGTTTTTTTTAAATAAAGTAAAATATAAACCTACAGATGTTGAGAACAGCTTGTTTGACTTGTACTTCAGTGATCCGTTCTTCCGATAGTGACCGGATGACATCATCTCTGTTAGAAGGCAGCACTTCTTCCTCTTTCACATTCTTCCACTTAAACCATTAGCCCCAATACTTTGCAGGTGTGGGGAGGCAAGGGGTTCTGTAAACATTGGCTTTGGCAGAGAGGCTTTGTAAGGTGATAGAGGTATATGTATACCTCTATGAAGCCCAGAGGGGTCTTGGAGGTAGTGAGCATGCAAATGTGTGTGTGCATAAAGTGAGAATCCCAACATATGCCATGAAGCTGCAAGTTTCTTCATTTTGTGTGTCTATGTGTCCTCCAAAGTATTTTACATCTGTTCCTGTTGGCGTTTAGACGGGACAGTCATTTGAGAAATTCTCTGTACTTTACACATCCCTTTGGTAATTTATCATATAAGGACACTTAATTGCTCATTCATTCATCTAGTCGATGAAGCTGTCCACCTAAACATCACAGCATCTTGAAATACAGATCCACACCGCCTACAGCAAAATGCAAGAACACACATAACAACCGAACACAGGGGAATATTTTTTCTAAATGTGTATCAGATTTCCTTGCAAAGTAATAAGCTTACCCTTACTAAAGAAAAATGATCAACTTTATTATAAAGTTTTACCAAGATTGTGAATTTAGACATTTCTTATCACATGTAACCCGATCCACATTATTTAACCTAAGCAAATTTTCATTCATTTACAGCTCTAAACGTTTATTGGATTTTAATAATTGTGTTGTATATGTTTTTTTTTTAAAGCAATTTTTTTAAAACACAACTGAAAACTCTATTAATCCTGAGCGTTGAAAGGGCAACCCCTAAGCCAAAATATCTATAAATGATGTTTCTTTATTTCTATTTTATATTATGTGATTTAAAATACATTCCAGTTAACACCAAAACTAATTTGGTGTTTGAGAAATGATATGTGTTAATGCAGTAGTTTCTCTTAAAGAAAGCATCATTCTCAATGGAATTTCTTTGATTTGTCATTCCTCTTATGTAAACTGTGATATAATGTTATCGTTTGTAATGGATAATAAATCTTTATGTTTCACTGGATGACAACAGTGGGATTAAATGTTATCAGTCAAGAAGAATGTCCTGCTAATGTTTGTTAAAGCTTATAGCTGCCAACTGCCTGCGTGTTTATCTGAACCCGTCATAAACAAACATAGCTCATCCATGAACACATGTACGCAAGCTTGTTTGTACTCTGGATTTTCTGGAACACATTTTGCAAGATATCCAAGATATCCTTATGGAAGGGGCAAACAAACACAGATGCAAAAGAGAGAGACTTACAGTATATGCGCATTCACACACCCTACGCGCAGCAGGAGGACACGGTTCTCATTATAATAAAACTAATTGGAAACAAAGTGATGTGGAAGTTCTGTTCACCCATGGGAGCACCTTCACAATGCGTGTGTAGCATATGTGCGTATTCATTACTTCTCCAGTAATGGCTCTTTCCCAGTTTATCACTTGTTTCCCTTGGGCATGGACTTTGATGAGGTTGCCAGGTCTTAGCAGGAGATCCTCCTTCGTACTTCTAAAAATGCCCCTTACAGTCAATCACAATAACAAGCTTGGGTTTCCGTGCCAACATTCTCCCCGTCTTTGCCCCCTCTGGAGGACGATGTTGTAGTTTTCCTCAGTGCTATAAGTTATTTGACTTTTCATCGAAAAGCATTTAAACTGAAAAAATGGTCATGCATGGACAACAAAAAAAGTTAAACCACGAAGTCAATTTGTTGCAGATGAGACCCTGATGGATTATGTTTTGTAATCAAAACTGTATGCCGTTCCACTCCATAGAAGCGTAACACTACAAGTAATCCCATCATGTGACCACAGTTTGCTGTCGCTCCAATGGGTCCTTCACACGGCAGCGACAAACGGTTTTCAATGAGAGTTGGTGCTTTTCCAAGGGATTAAAAAATGAGCATAGTTCAACTTTATACACATTACCAGCAGCAAAATGTAATGCCTCGTCATTTGTTACGTGGATAAAAAACCTTTTATCGCTTGTTGCTTTAGTTCACGCTGGTAAGGACACAATGTTCACCCAGAGAATGTTTTATAGTTTACCCCCGTGCCATAATAGCTTTCAGGGATCATTTTCATCCTTCTTTGGTCTTATGCAATGTGCTGTGGTTGAACAACCCTTTGATTGGGTGATCCATTTGTTGTTAAACCTTGAACACCTGGTAGTCTTCTTGTTTACTTGTTTCTTCAAATGGATGGAACAGTGCAGCGATGCATCAAAGTCAAACATCATAGTGTTTGAGCGTTCGAAATGTCCGGACGTAATCGACTGCAGTCAGAAATGTCCTCAAAAGGAAGGATCATTGCTTTGTTTTCGGAAAATATCAAAACATACCTTAGGTGAAGTATCCTTGATGCCTGCTGTTTTTACAGAAGAGAGACCAGCTCGAGAGTGAAAGAGGATGTTTTTTTTTCTCTAACATTCTTGGAGTGAACCACAAAAAGGCTTGTCATGCAAATGGAGCATTTTCCATCTAGAATTGGAATTTGAAAGGGGCAGAAAAAGCGAGACGGGAGGAGAGAGATGGAGACGCGTGGATATGTAGGGAAGAATTCTGCTTGGGGGAAAAGGTCAAATGCAAATAGTGAGAAGCTCAGTAAAAACGGGGGTGAAAGCAAAAAGGAATTCTTGGAAACATTTGTCATGCAGCCAGTGCTGTCAAACAATCCCTTAACTGCCAGTAGTTTACATACACATCGCAAAGCCAAAAATACTGCATTAAAACATCACGTTTATGAGATTATAAAGTGCATTTGAAAGAGGCCGTGTGCCAATATTATTTTATTCTTATGCACTTCATCAACATTTAGTAACTTATTGGCCCAGATGTTGAAGATGAGTATATGGAAAGACTTTTTGTGAGTTTCCATTTTAATGTCAAAATATTTTAATTCCAGATCGGATCTTTGGTACACAACACTTTATGACATGATTACTGTCTGTCTAGTAAACTGGACACAGACCGCTTCATACATCCAACACCACATCTGGCCATTTCACTTTTATTTGTATTCTGTCTCTGCTTCTCTTTCTCTCTTACAGACACACACTACACAATATAAACCCATTATTTGGCCCCCTCTCCATTTTCCACTTTATCACTTTTTCTTATCACATCATCTCTTCCTGGTTTTATTTGTTCCTTAAGAAAATTCTTTCCACACTGCACATCCTTCTCCCCTCTATCTTTTAATCCTCCTCCTCATCTCAGTCCATCTCTCGTTGCCTTTGAGTTTGCTAGGGTTTGACCGTAAGGCGCCTGGTGATGATGTCACATTGACAGGGAGTTTGTCTAAAAGTGTTTGGTTTCATCCGTAATGCAGGCTGTTAAACTGACCCCTCTGATACAATGACTTCCTCTCCTAATTCCCAGCCCAATAAAACAGAGCATTAAGAGATATTTGCTGATGGTCTGCCCAAGCAGGGGTCACGGGTCAGCTGAATCATTCAAGGCTATAACTGCTTTAGTCATTGTGCAAGAACTCACTGGAGTGAAAAGTAGGGCAGTACATGTATAGGAAAAAACTGTATGAGAAGTGGTCAGATTGAGACAGCTCAATGTGTTCATAAAGTTGAATGTGTTTTGGCTTGAGGAATAGTGTTTGTGAACATTTCTCCTGGTTTTTCTCGATTGGTCGCTTGTTTAATAACATAACTGATTCATCATACTGTATGTTCTTTAATAAAACTGAGTCTTATTTAAAGGGATGTGATGTAATGTAATATAAAACATTAAAATAAAGCTATTTAATATAAAGTTGATGGAAATAAGGAGTATGTAATGTTGATGGTTTAAACAGTTAACGGGACGTGTCCAACACAAACCTGAAACTCGGTTTAAAAACCAACAGTGCCACCGCATACTGAAATTCATCAAAAAAATTCACACATCATTTTTTTTGTCTACTTTCTTTGAGCTACAGCAGTTCTTATAGATGTTTTCACGATTTCATTGGAATTTACATTTTAAAATTAAAATTTTCGTTCAATTATCTATGTATATTCGAACTATATGAAGAATTTCCAGTTCCCAGAATGCTTTGCATGAGACATGGAAAGTGAACATAATAACAAAGTGTATTTAATGTAGTCTATGGACAAAAAGGGAGACATCTTAGTGCTTTGATATTTGGAAAACAATTACTTTGCAAAGTGTGTGACCAGTATTTTCCTTGACATTCCTGCCAACACCATAAATTACATTTAGTAAATACTAAAAAAGGTTATGTTTAGCATGCTAATTGTTTGTGTTACAACGTAATTTGTGCAGATGTGGAACAACTCGAGGGTGAGTAAGTGATCACAGAATTTGTATTTTTGGGTGAACTATCCCTTTAAGATTATGTGAATTTGTGAACACAATAATAAGCCAATGGTTAGAGGATGTTCTGGAAAGTGCTGAATGTTCAGATAGATACAGTGTAACAGATAAAAAATGAGGTAAAGTCAGCCAAGCATGATTTTCGTAGATGTGTACCGTATGTGTGTTTCTGTCTTTGAATGGTTCTGCTTAACAGTAGATAGAGGAAATCTGTTAGATTTGGATCTGTCAGCTTTGTGGCTCATATACAGCCCATCTGTGTATTTAACAACCTCGGATGCCTTCATGCATACATTGATTTGCATGGATGTGTGTTTTACCCTTTGCTTTGGAAGGCTTAGTTGTTTCTAAAGCCAAATAAATTGAGTGTGCGTCCATATCTTCTCACAATGGAAACCAGCAGAAGGATAATCTGTGTGTGTGTGTGTGTGTGCTGTTGTGGTAGGCAGATGTGAAAGAAAGAAAGAAAGAAAGAAAGTTTGTGTATGCAGCTACAGTTTTTTCCAGCTTATGATTTACAAACAAATGGGATCCATATTTCAACCTCCACCCCACACATTCAGAACAGGAATAGGAATAAACGTTTGGTTTGCAACACGATAAAACAGGTAATAAAACTGAGAGAGGAGAATTTAAACTATATTATGTATCCACGATAACCGGTTGTAACACAAACAAAGACATATACACAAAGAATCCTTTCATTCGCTCAAAATCCAGATATACCTTGATCTCTAGTGCTGGTCTGTAGAAGCACAGTCTGCTTTTTCTCTTTCTCAGAGTTTTGCTACACTAATGTACTGTATTTCACCATCATTCACTTATGTGAATAGAAGCTAGTCCTCATTAATCCTCATGCTTAGCTCTGGTTTACGTTTGTTTGACAGATTAATGGTTTGTTTGTTTGAGGACATGTTGTTCGTTTAACTTACCTTCAAGCATCTTAAAGGTGAGGGGGAATAGAGCTTGTTTTAGCTTGTGTTGTCTTGTCTCCATGATGAAATCTAGAAGTTGCCATGGTGATTGACAAGGCATCTTGGGATGATGCTGAGATGACTGTCGAAATGCATGCAAGATGAGACGCGGTCGGAGAGAGACATCAACTAATTTGTGCTCTGATGCGCTCTGAATGAGCTAATATGTAGTTAAAAAATATATAGACTTGGGGGTTTTCAAATTGGGATCCAGGGACCCCCAGGGTGCCTCCAGAAGGTCACAAGGGCTCCCCAGAAAATTTCAGGGACATTTTTCCATATGTTCTATCTCTAATTGATTGGTTGTGAAACATGAGCACCTGACTGGTCGGATATATAATAAACAAAGGAACACTTTTGAGGTGTGGGCTACAGAGTGTGCCTGTGAAAGGCACAGTGTGTGTCTGTGTGTGAGACTTGTGGGCGTGTTTGTAGGGTTGTTCAAAAACGTTATGCATACACAGCATTGTGCTACATTTTATTTTCGAAGTATAGGTGTAGATGCCCCTATGCCATGCCCATATGAACCAGTGTGTGCTGGTTTTCAAAGATTTCGATGCTCTTGTATGTGTGTTTCTGGTTACTGTGTATGTGTGAGATAGCGAGTACATATTCGGAGCTCTGTGTAACAAACTCCATAAATACCCCACCTAAATGTCCCACCTGTTTATGGACTGAAAGACAGTCACTCAGTTGGAGTTTCACTAACTAACTGCAAATGTCTGTGCTGTTATAATCTTAATATGCCACAACACGTCAAAACCTCACCCTAAATACAGGATTAACTGTACCGTATACAACTCAATTGTGTTATTGTGCGAATGTGACATGCCTGTGCCGGTTTCAAACAAAGTTAGCAGTGATAAGGTGGTATACTACTATTTTGTGTGTCGTTGTCCCAGGATGCATTGCTGGAACAGGTGGGAGACATTTGTTTGACTGAAACCAGGTGCTGTTAGCTCTGGGCTAAGCGGGCTATTTTGACCCAGACTAGAAGGTGCTATTTTGGTCTTGGACTGAAGAATGAAATACTGAATGTGGTAGAGTGCATGTACGTATATGTGAGGTGCAGAGACCTGAACAAACTTCAGAATTTCGGAATTAGAATAGAAAGTTTATAAATGGTTTTCAGAGGCACTTAATACATTGACATGCTCAACTTTTTATATTTACAAGGGAATTATGTGGTCAGTATATTCATTGCAATAAACACGTATAAAACATTTGTGGCATGCTGTTATCACGTTACTGTCCCTTTAAGAGATGTCCTGCGTTCACCTCTTGAAGCCACGTCTTGAAAATTGAGTTGAAAATTGTCTCTAAATTGGAAAAATGTCTAAGAAATCTTTCATTGACGCAAAGTGGAAGCGACATGGGAATGTTAATTTGAAGCGATGCTGAATGTAGCCAACATCAAAGATTGAAATGTTTTGTAGAAGAGAGAATGAAACAGAGAAAAATAGACAGTGGGCTACATGGACACATGCCAAAAGGTTAGAGTGCCATTGAGTCTTTGTTCCCAGTTACAGTTTCTCTCTCTGTCTCTCTCTCTCTCTCTCTCTCTCTCTCTCTCTCTCTCTCTCTCTCTCTCTCTCTCTCTTTCTCCTCATGGGTTACATTCAGTGCCTTCCCTCTCTCTCCTCAAGCCGTATGTGTGTTTCAATCAGTTCTGTGGCAGAAGGATCTGTCAGACGCGTACAGGCGTTCAGAAAGTGTGTGAGCATTTTCTGCTGTCAAAATCTGCATGTTTAGTCATCGGTTTTGGATACTTCAAAGCAAGAGAATAGCTCAGGTAAGTTTAACTGAACCTTGAACTTTATAAAGTGACAGTACAGAAGTCAGTTATCCTTTACCATGTAGTTTCTTCAGTTATATTACTACATTTTAGAATGACAGGTTACAAACTGTTTTAAAACTCTTCAAGATTCTTTTTATGAGTGCCAACATCTTCTATATATTCATTATATTCTGTGTCATGTTTCGTATCTGAATTGATGTCTGTCTCTGTATCAGAGGAGATAAATGTGTTTTGTCTATTTATCTTGAAACCATAAACTGAGTTGTGTCAATAAATACATTCTGACGTGTGTTAATGTTTAGATATCTAGATAATGTTATACTTTTTTATTTGTTGTGATCAGACGGTATTATATATTACTACATAACAGTTTTGAACAGACCTTATATTTAGGTGGATGAAAAAAGAGAATATGCAGCACAGAAAATAGGATTATGTGTGTGTGTGTATGTGTGTGTGTGAACAGAGAACATGTGCTTTGAGACTGTATGTTTTGACTCTGAGGAGAGTTGAGGGGTTTGAGAACTTCTGGTTTATATTAGAGGATGTAGTGACAGTACACCTTTATACTGAATCTCTGGAATACATGTTATCTCCATCAGTATATTAGATTAAAAATTATACTTTATTATGCTTTAAACTGGTAACCTACAAATAAAAGTGTTACTATTAGATAAACCATATTAATTCATTTTTTTATGATTTTTATTATATATGTATATATTTATTATTATAAATGTTTTTATTAATTTATTTATTGTATTACTTCAAATCAAAAAATTATATGTGTCATTTAATCGGAAAAGTTTTAAACAAAACATGCTTGGGTGCATTAGACTAAATTGAAGTACAGTATTTCATTTTATATTATTATTTCAAAAAGAACGTGCTTAATATAACAGGAATGACCCAGTATGACAAATACCTTCAGAATTATTCAGACATTGTTTTAAGAGTGTGTGTGGATTTCCCGTCAGACACAGGCTGTTTAATGTCTTTTGAACTAAGAATTGTTGGCATAGTAGTAATCAACTGTGTGTTTGCATGTGTGTCTGTGTGTGTGTGTGTGTGTGCGTGTGTTTGCAAGCACTTTTCAGCACAATTCAGCTGCTATGGATGCATCCATCACTATTTCTATTTGGGACATCTCTCTTTTGTGATCTTGTGGTTAGTCATTCCAGTTGGCTATTCTCTGTTGTATATTTGCTCACTGACCTCTGACCTTAAACCTCTGACCTGTGATGTAAACTATAACCAAACTGACTGCATGCAGAGGGACTTTATCATTTATTAGAGACTTTCCTTCCAGACATGTATCCAGCACCCTTTGACCTCACCTCACCCCGTCTGTCTCCCTTTTTCCTGTTCAGTGTTTAATTCTGTCTTCAGGCTTTGTTTCCTGTGTTTCTAAAGTGTCTGTCTGGACTGATGTCAGTGACATGAAACATCTCCAGCATACATTTACACTAACAGATACGATTGTATGTCAACTCTGGGGAAGCAGATTGGGGAAGCCAGATGGGATTATTTCAGGTCATAATGCATTAAAAAAGAATTAAGAAAGATTCAGAAAGAGACCAGATGGCACAGAAAGTAAATGTGAGGCACAGTAAACTGCAATAGATGAACAGAAACACACACACACACATCATACATCATTTGGTCATTTAGTCTTGAAAGAAAGCGATGATGTAATTGAGTCATGCAATTTTTGGCAGATTGCAGATATTTTTTTAACAAATCTGACAGGAGATGGATAGACATGATTACTTCTTGTTGTCCAGAGGAAACAGTTAATGCATTAAAAATATCTAATTGTTTATATTTTTAATAAACCACAAACAGGATTAATTTAAGCAGGGATATTCAAGTCTAATGACAGGCTGTGTGCATTAAATGATCACTTACACTTTTTATACCTCCATAAGTGTATTTTAGTAGCAAACCAAGCAATTTTTTCAGAAAGCTCCTACTTTTGAGAATAAAACCGGTATTGGCTTCTTTTAAAACCTCACCAGTGTGTTTAGCCCTGACCATCAAACTCAACCTCCGGCTTCACTCTTGGCTTTTCTTGCGTGTTAGACTCTTTCCAGAAGATCAGTGTGCCCTGGTTTTGATGATGCTTTATAATTATCCATGAAAGTACCTAGTGGCATTTTCATTTTTCTATCCAAGTCCCTTCTTTCTCTCTATTCCTGTGGTCACTACCCAAAGTGCACACAAATAAGTGCAGTAAAGTTTCCATTGACATTTTTGGGTGATGTTGCACACTGGTGAACGTGTAAGAGTGAGGAGACAAATTTGACACATCTGTGTTCTCCAAGAGATGCATTTGTTTCTCTCTTGGCAGGACAGTAAGCTTCACTGTACTCAAAGACAATAAATGTGCGTGAGAGATGGAGAGAGAGTGAAGGACTGCAGTATGCACACTAACACACACACACACACACAAACTCTGTGACTTGTTGTTATTTGCTGTTGTAGATGGAAAGTTTAAATATGGAGTTTTGTGTTTCACTGGGCACATCACGGCCAAACCACATAGGCTTTGGAGTTTAGAGTTTGTAGGATTCTCTCGTACTTCTTTCTCTCACAGTCACTTATGGTGTTTGGTTGTGATGTGAGTGCTTCAGAATTAGTTTATATGGTTCAATAATTGCCCATAATGAATGTTCATTAGGTCTAGATGGTAGATAGGACTGAGAGTGTTTCTATGCTTACAATTTGGCATTCTTTCTGTCCGCAATACTTTCACCAACCATAATCATTTGCGAAATGTGCACTCGTGTATAATTATTTTAAATAAATTTAAACAGAGGCAAAAGAAAAACACATTAAGTTTAAAAAGATTTCTATGGAACTTCTGTTGGTGTCATGCTTGATATGGTATACTCTAGCATAACATGTATTAGATTATTTTAATATATTTAATTAGCTAATTCACTATTTTTAATATGTATTGGCTTTTAAATGTGTGTATTATTGTAATATAGATTATATTATTGTAATATAGACTATTTTTAATATGTATTGCATTTTAAATGTGCATATTATTGTAATATATAGGTAAATAAATATAAACATACATTTATTTCTGACAGCTTGCTTTCTCACTGCTCTCACCTACTATAAAGTC
This sequence comes from Triplophysa siluroides, assembly GCA_006030095.1. Taxonomy (NCBI): domain Eukaryota; kingdom Metazoa; phylum Chordata; class Actinopteri; order Cypriniformes; family Nemacheilidae; genus Triplophysa; species Triplophysa siluroides. Next base: position 2,334,269 of record VCII01000139.1, on the reverse strand, counting down.
ATCTAAGCCTTTAACCCAAATCCACCCACATTTAATTTGTGAGAAGCATGCAGTGGAACTCCAGTGGAAAAGTAAACAAAGATCCTTAATCAGTGTAAATATCCGAGAGGGAAATAGAGCAAAAATTGTTTGTTTAGTTCTATTATGACAGGAGTCCCCCATTTGTCGTTTGCATTTTTTATTACATTGTAGTGTTCAATGGCAATGATAAATGTATTTAGAGAATATTATTATATATAAGTATTATAATGCCAAAGCTGCAGTTTCGTTGAAGCAATGAGTCAGTTAAATCTGTTTGTTTTTGTGGTTATTATAAAAAAGTTGTATAATGTTGGCACATTTGTCATCCTTTTGTTCATGGCAAGAAATGATGAATAAAAGTCCTTCTTAGAGGAAAATGTTATATGCTTCTTGAGTCTCTCTGTGAGTTGCGGTTGGGAATGACGGACACATTTAAGTCATCATGAAACAACGCGGAGAAGCCTTTCTTCCAGGACCCATTTGATTTATGAGACAGTAATTGTTATATAAATTAGATATAAATATAACAGAATAGTGTCAGGGATGGCCGAGCACCACTTTTACATGGAGTTTTCAGTGCAAAAATCTGGCCAGCATCAAATTCGTTTTATTGCATTGAGTTGTTTGTGTCAACCCGTTCTCACGAGTCGGGAGTGAGAATGTTGTTTATGTACATTTCTATTGATCATGCAGAACAGCAATAATTCAATGGATTATCACATCTTTGGTTTTACACTCTAAAAAATGTTGTGTTGTTTCAACCCAACCGTTGGGTTATAAATTAACCTATTGTTGAACCGAAAATGGTGATTTGTTTTAACCCATTGTTGGGTCAAATATTTTCCTGGTTGATTTAACTGAACATTTGGGTTTGTCCAATTTTGACCCAACACTGGGTTGAGACAACAAAACATATTTTACAGATGTGATTTAAGGTGTCTGGATCACAGTGTATGTTATGCCAGATCACAGCTCTCCGAAACATCCTGTTGGTCTGGGAGTTGCCTGGGAAACGTTTGCAATGTTGCGCAAATTCCTTTTGTCAAACGGTTACTAAACATTATAAATATAGCGCACGCTAGTAAACAAGCACAATTGTGACCCTGGACAACGAAACCAGTCTTATGGGAAAAATTTAGATTTTTACATAATCGGAAAGCTGAAGGGTTGTAAGAATAGCTGTTAGAATAGGACAATATCTGGCTGAGATACAACCGTTTAAAACTCTGGAATCTGAGAGTGCAGAAAATCATAATATTGAGAAAATTGCCTTTGAAGTTGTTAATCAGGGGCACTGTTGCAGGCCATCCACTCACAAAAATTATATTTTTATGTATTTAAGGTAGGAAATTTACCTAATATCTTCATGAAACATGATCTTTACTTAATATCCTAATGATTTTGGGCATAAAAGAAAAATCTATAATTTTGACCCATAAAATGTATTTTTGTCTTTTACTAAAATGTTCCTGTGCTACTTAAGACTGGTTTTGTGATCCAGGATCACAATTGAGTAAATGTGTTAAAGAAACAGGGTGGCAGAGACTTGAAGGTGGTCCATGCACAGGGCACACCAGAGGCTACTTAAATTGAATCATAATGCGACTTCAGATTCAGTCCCCCACATATGTGTGATCATTACAGGCAGTTTATCAAAAGACTTTCACAGCAAACCTCAGATCTTGAAGTTTGCTTACGAAGTGGTAACTTGAGAAAAGAGAGGAAAGAATTAATAATGAAGACAAATGAGCGAAATCTCAGCAGAAAAGAAGCGATGGGAATGACAAATCTGGACCTGATTTCGCCACACTTGCGGTAAAGCAGACAAGCGCTTTCGCCTTCGCGCAGGATCTCGACCACATGGACATGCTGCTTTAGTCAACCGATTAGAACCCGCTCCATCTGAATGTGATCACACAGACACATTCACAAGCTGAGACACATTTCACTCTGCTTCCTCGCTGACAGTGATGTTTCATGCGCAGAATGTCCAACACTGAGAAAGGACTGATTTCACCACACAACAAACACAACATGTTTCCTTGTCTGTGTAATTTACATAATATATTCCAGCTGGGTGTAGACCAGGCCTGTTGTGTGCTGTCATGAGTTTAAACCCCGCCTCCACACATGGGCCACATTCATTTATATTTATTCATTTAGCAGATGCTTTTGTCCAAAGTTGTTTAAATGAGGGGAAACACAAACAGTTTGAACACATTGGAGCCCTCAATATTAGCACTGTAAACCCGTATAAGTTAAGTTTACTTCATTTTTAAGGCGACTGGTTTCCTCAACATTTTTAAGTAATAGTTGAATAACTATTCAAAAATAAAATTCTGTCATCCTTTACCTCTTGCCATTTCAAACCTGTATGACTTTCTTTCCTCCACAGAACACAAAAGAAGATGTTTTGAAGAATGTTGGTAACCGAACAACAGCGACACCTATTAACTTGCATTGGTTTTGTGTCCACACAATAGAAGTGAATGGGTACCGACATTGTTCGGGTACCAACATCACCAAGATTACAATATGAACATTTGTCTATGAACTATTTCAAGAACAAAAGATCTAGTGTTTGTTTTCACATTCATTGTAGAGATTTGTGTATTTTATTTATTTAATATAAACATCTGGTATTAACGTAACTGTTATCATTAAATTAAATTGAAATAGTTATCGTCCTCATACCTTAAAGAAACAGTTCACCCAAAAATTTCAATTCTGTCATCATTTACTCACCCTTGAGTTGTTCCAAATCTGTATAAATGTCTTTGTTCTGATGAATACAGAGAAAGATATATGGAAGAAAGCTTGTAACCAAACAGTTTTAGACCACCATTGACAACCACAGTAAAAATAAATTGCTTTATGAATAATTTTTTTCTGTTGAACACAAAAGAAGATATTTTAAAGAATCTAGGAAAGCAAACAGTCTGACTACCATTGTCATGCTGGTTACAAGCATTCTTCCAAATATCTTTCTCTGTGTTCATTAGAACAAAGACATTTATGGCGTTTTTACTTTCCCTTTAATGATAGTAATTATAAAATTGATTCAACTGTAGCTGTTAGACATACTTGCCTGACAACATATAATAACCAGCCTTAGACTCCTCTTTGTGCCATGGCATGAACTGTCTTAGACTTTAATTGGTTTTGTCGAAGACTTCTGTTATTGGAATTTACTCATAAACCATCACTAATCCTTGAGGGAAAAAAATCTCCCTCATTCAGATCCATACACTGCCGGTAGTTTGAGACTCAGTGAATCAGGAGCACACCTGTGAGGGCACCAGATTCCTCCTTTAACTCTTTCTCTGGGATCAATCAGAGCATTGGGCCTGCGTGAGCCTGTAGGATATAAATAGAAAATAGACCATCAAAGAGCTACTGTCAACCACCATTTATGAACAATGTTGAAAGATACTGGAAATGTTGAAAAGAAGTGGATATGAATGCAGTGAATGAACAAATGAACGAATCGGAGAGCAGCTCAGCTGAGTGACGTGTAAGTGGTCGGTTGTCTAAGACATCTGATTGGCAGAGGGGTGTGAATCCGAGGTGCCAAATCTCGGAATGTCTTGGAATCTTTCCAGGGTTCACAAAGATGTAATAAATGATTTAAACATTTCCAACACTTACAGTGTTACAGACATCTTTCACTTTTATAGCCTTGGAGATTTAACACTGTTAGCTGGTGTGTGGTGAGCGGACTGGCACTATATGGCAGCTGGTGGTTGAGGTATTAAAGGGACGGTACACTCAAAAATATAAAGTATGTCAGTCAATACCTGTATATGCCTCTTTGTTTCTGTCAAACAAAAAAAACTAGATATTTTGAGAAATGTATTGTTTTGTGACAATACAATAAAAGAGAAAAAGAGAAGCTCATTCATGCATTTGTGACCTCAAGACTTGACTACCGTAATGCACTACTTAGTGGTTGTCCTGCATCATCAATAAACAAACTACAGTTAATTCAGAATGCAGCTGCCAGAGTTCTTACCAGGTCAAGAAAATACGATCTGGAATAGCCTTCCCGATACTATTCGAGGGTCTCTGAATTTAAATCTTGATTCTCAGCCAAGCATTCACTTGATGCATAATATGCTAAATAAACCACCGGGAGACTGCATTTATTAGGTATTATTAACTAGAAGGATCTTGCTTGTTTTATAAACACCATGCACTGTGCTGTGTTTTACCTTTTTTCTCCTGCAAAGCGACTTTGGAACAATGCACATTGTAAAAAAGCGCTATATAAATAAAATTTAATTGAATAAAAGTCAATGGTTGCCAGTGTTGTTGGGTTACCAGCGTTATTCAAAATATCTGCAAAGTCATATAGCTTCTAAACAACACGAGGATGAGTAAAGAAAGATGTTGCAGTTCCTCCCATCTGAACAGAATGGAAACCAAACGTGAAAAGGAACTTAATAGGGCATTAAGAATAAAGCAGAGAGTGGATAAAGCGTGCAAGTGCCAGGATGGAATGAAATAGACTCAGCAGGACCCGGAATTTTGGGATTCTTTATAGAAGTCTTAATGATGTCCCGGAGTATTTTAAGATCCGGAGACGAGCAGAAGGAACAGCTGTGGGCCTAAAGCAGGACTCGGTCCAGACGTCTTTAGGAAACACATTTTAAACTGTGGGTGTATGTGTGTGAGGGTAGATGAATGGATAACAGTGGTAAAGTACACTTAAACTACAAAGAAAGTTAGAAGTAACCTCACAGTATGATATATTAGGGAGGTCTGGTTTAGTTTTTACATTATGAAAAAAGTGGTCTATGTGTGTGTGTGCAGATATGAGTTGTGCTTCTCGGAATACACTCACGGCTGTCTGAAACAGGTATACTATCTCACTTTCATATTTATGCCTCAAGCGCTGAGAACACCCATAATGCTGACAGCATCTCTCGTAACTGATTTATAGCATTGAAATTGTATTTTGTGTCTAGGTGCGTGTGTGAGGATCGAGTGGTTTCCCTGTAGACGCTGTGATTCCCAGACCTATGTGTCACACTGTGTGTGTGTGTGTGTGTCCCTATTGTAGCCGTGTTTGATGTGTCATGTGCAGTTCTGCCAGCTGCACACACACGAATCTAAGCATTCCTCTCTGTCTGACAATCTCATGAGTAATCCACAAAACCCTGCACTGCAATAAATGAAATTTAAATTAATGTGTTTTATTATTTTCCATTTAAAATATACACAAAGTCGTGAAGGAAAATAGATGCGTTAAAGAAATAACAAGGGGTGAATACAGAAAAAAGAGTGTATAATCTGGTTTGAGCAGCACTAGTATGGTGTTGAGTACGGTGTTTATTAATCGGGAAATGATAAATGATTAAATATTGCTGAAATGAGAGAAATCCGCTCTCAGACGCTTTGTTGACTCACTCAGATATGAGAGATTTGGCTGGGATTAGTGATACCGCACCGATACACAAAAGCAGTGGCTGTAAAATCAAGTAATTGTTGTAAACTGAGGAGATTTCACTGTAAAACATGAGTGTTTTATATTCACTTTTATTTCTCTCACAATTTACTTTAAAATGATCTCCAGATTGAGCGCTTCAGTCACCACAGCTATGTAATAATTAATTTGTTTCAAATAAATATTTATTTTGTATTATTTGCAATATGTGTCAACATTTGTATGTTACTTTTGACCTGAGCTTAATCTCACTTGATTTATTTACAATTTTAATATATTTAATTGCAAAATCAAAACATATCTGGTTTTCAAATAAAACAAAACTGGGTAACACTTTATTTTACGGTGCCCTTGTTACACATGTTACATGTAGTAACGATAGTATTTACTATACATTATGCAAAATTACAAGTAACTACACCTAAACCACACCCTAACCCTATAGTAAGTACATGTAGTTAATTATTATTACTCAGTACTTAAATGTATAATTACACTGTAACACGGGCACTGTAAAATAAAGGATGACCCAAAACTGCTGAAAAGATAATTTTTTTGCTGTCCAAATTTCGCAGTTCTAAAGTTAATGTGATCTAATATAATTTGCTGTTCCACTGATTGACATTTCATCCTGGCTGTTTCATTGGACAGGTGGTTTTGTGAGGGGCGGGAGCTGCATCATTGTCCTGACATTCAGATCTGTCGTGATGGTGACCTGCACACTCTTGTGATCACTGAAGCGTTTGAGGACGACACTGGCAGGTACACCTGCGTAGCCTCCAACGCACTGGGAGCAGACGACACATCTGCAGAGGTTTATATTGAAGGTGAGGTACAGCTTCAGTCCAAACAAATCACACTCTTATTCAATATTGTTGATTTGGTTACCAGTAAACATGAATAAAACACTTTAAATACATTTATTTTGCACCTTTACAAAATATGATCTTAAATAATTTATCTCTGTATTATTGTTTAAGCATAAATATGAAAAAAACATTAGTGAGGTGCTCATGCTAGAAAAATAAAATCCCAAAGGAGTAAAAAAGAATGAGTAAGTCTTTATGAGTAAATCTTACTACATTTCTCAAATGTGTGTGTACTATGCACATTTACTAATTGAACATTAAAGGAATAAAACAAATATTTTATTATTTACTCACCCTTATGTTATTCCAAACCTGTATGGCTTTTGTGGAACACAAAATATATTTTGATAATTTTGGTAAAATATCTTGTCATGAATCTGACAGGGAAGAACCCACATGCAGACAGCAGGTAGCAACAAAATACTTTTAATTAAAGCAAAAACCCACGCTGGGGGCAAACAGTAAATTAAACAGGACTCAAAACAAATACTTCCCACGAGGGGGCAAAACAAAGGAAGTCCAAACAACAAGAATAAAAAGTCCACTTTAGACGACAGGCAAGACTAGAACAGGGAAACAAGACGCTGGGGAAAACTCCACATGGATTTTACACAACAAACCGACACAGGACAGTGAACACGAGGGCCTTAAATGGGGAAAACTAACGAGGCAAAATTACAAAGGGCAGGTGAGGGGAATGAACACCACACTGCGCAGGTGAGGGGAATAACACTCTGAGTGGAAGATAATGGGAAACAAGGGGGGCGGGGCCAAGACACGGACAGGAGAGCACATGGCGCAAAGTGACAACAAAGGCCACGTGCTTCCACACAAAACACAACAAGCACAAAAGACATGGTACTGTCATGACCCTGTCCACAGAACTAGAAGACTCCTGACAAGGAGGACAAGATCATGACACTTCTTTTGTGTTCCACAGAAGAAATAGTCATATACAGGTTTGAACAACGTGGGTGAATTAATGAAAACCGAATTTTTGTTTTTTGGGTGAACTATTACGTTAAGGACTTTTTTTAAAACAAAACAATATGGAAAATAAAATAGAAAATCGTTTTTGCAGTGTAACAAATTGAGCTGAAATGTTCAAAAGAAGTAATTAAGGTTGAAAAAACAGTACAATACACACAAACAAACAATTTATAACACAAATGATATTTACAGTAAATGTGTACATGTATGTTTTTCAACAATGCTACTTCAGTAATAATAAACCTGGTTAAACTGTAAAAGAAAGTCCAAATGTAACATGTGACACAGTAACGTCTCAAACAAAAGTGTAATTCTTTCTTATTTTCTTATTCTGTTTTGTTCTGTTAAAGGTGCTTCCTCCTCAGATTCAGAAGGTGAAGGATCCGTGTTGAAGTCTAGGTCTGGAGTCATGCCACAGTATGTGTGTGTTTCAGCATGTTCCTCCTTATATGACCTTTGACCCGCTCACAGGCCCCGTCTATGTATTACCTAATAGCCCCCAATTCACCAAGGGTCATAAAAGTTCCAATTACTCCTTTTAAGGTTGTTTAAGAATAAACTGACCTTACATAATACAGTTCAACAAAGCAACAAGGCTCCTCGATGTAGATAGAGTTAAAACCAATTGCACACGGCAAACTTTGTGTCATTGTGTTTTTATCTTGCTGCGTTTGACCTTCTTTCGCCTGAACTCTTTCCTCACCTCTGAACTTATCCTTCCATTTCTCTTCCTCTTCTCTCGTCCACTGGCATATAATTTTTTTACCATCTGTTTACACAACTTATTAAGTGCTTGGCTTCAGTTTCCAGTGACATCATCGCACCCATTAAAGATTGAACTCCCATTGGCTCCAAAGTCATTTATAAGGTGCAAACTGCATAGTGAAAATTCAGACAGTGTGGAGCGCATATTTCTTCACTGAGTGTGTATGTGTGTGTGTATTAGTGCGTGTTAGAAACCAATTACCCCTCACAGGGTGCATGTAAACAATTTGAAATCATGAAATTAACTACATGAAATCCTTAACTTGTTACATTTCTACAGGTATGTGTTCGCTATTGGACACACTACATTTATGAAATGACCTTTATGTTTAATAAGTCTGTAAGATCTATTTAAATAAACCAGTAATGCCGCATTACAAGTGGAAATTGCATATATGCATTTGGCCGGCACTTTTATCCAAAGCGACTTACAGGCAGAATAGACATGTGTTTCTACCAGGACGGAGACCAATTCTGACCACCAACCTATTCTAAAGCAAAATAGAATCCAGCTGGAGGATTAAAAAGGCCCAATTGGGTCTCTGTGGCTAATGTCTCCTCAGCTACGTCGCACATAATGAACGCATTCATTTGGTTGTTCTAAAGATGAAATTTTAGTGGACCGTGATCGACCAAAAGATTAATTCAGCTGTCACCACCCTAGAACATTTCTTTAACTTTTGACCATAATGACTCACAATACCCATCTCTTTTTTTGTTTAATGCAAATGGAGGTTGCAAGATGTGGGAGGTGTACAACATTTTTGATGTTTATTCTACATCATTCGGTTGAAATGTTTCCTGAAAGGTTCAGCTTGCCGGTGATGTGTTTTTGTAGCTCTGCGTGAGGTTTGTTTTAGTAATGGTGATACTCTATGTTTATTCAGGGCTCAGAGGAAGACCACCTCAGTTTCCTTGACGATACACACAGCATCACCAAAGAGCCCAGAGGTCCAGGCTCATCGCTCCACGCTGGTCCAGCCTCTTTCCATTACACCACAGAGAGTGAGAAACACACACAAACATAAACACACACACACTTGACCTTTTTACTGTCAATCTGTGTACTGTTCCTCTTAAGAATAAAACTCATATGAATACAAAAACACACAGTAATACATAAACATTCCTTCCTAGAAATACTTGTGTCTAAACCTACCCCTAACATGATGCATGAAGCATATATTTACTTTGTTTATAAATCATTTACTTTATTTAGGAATCATTTTTAAGTTTGAGTTCATTTTAACTGGTGTTATTCTTACTTGGTATACAACAGCTAAGTACAGTAAACCCACACAAAGACAAATATACAAATGCAAACACACATTGATGTTGATGTTTTAAAGGAACTTTACATACACATGATGACTTTTATATTGTACAATCTGCATTTTTACATTTTCAAAAAATAAAATTAATGGAATATACAGTATATATATATATATATAAAATCTTTGTTCATCTTTATTAAAATGAACTAATTAATCTAAATAATAAAATATTTTTGTATATTTATAAAGCTGCCTTCAAATTTTCCAATAATTATTGGTGTTACTATCACAATATACATTAAGGGTTTATCAGGGCCACACACACTCATAAACACACTTCTGGAAGACCCATCAAGAATGACAACAGCAGATGTTGCAGCGGACAATGGACTTTCTCTGGGAGAACTTTTGAATATCATAACCAACACAATCTCTCTGTCTCTCTTACAGGTTCAGAGTCCCGTTTCCTCTATCTACGCTGGTGATGCTCTACTCAAAGCGCCCCCTACCTTCACTAAAGTAATTACACACCTTACAGAGGCTTTAAAGCGGCCCTAACACACAGGGTTTCTGCCAATCTCATATTACTCTTGAGTATCTATAGAGTAGTATTGCATACCTTTGTATCTTCGAAGAGTATTTAGTTTGATCACATTTATAAAAGATAGACACAGCTTTAAGATTGTTTCTGAAAACATATGGCGCGTGCGGGGGGGAGGGGTAGGCTGAACCAAAGCACGTGCGCACCCATTGTCAACAAAACACAGACATCAGTTTTACTCACCGCATGCGGTTAATGTCTGGCATCTTTTGGCATGGGACGGCTCCATATATCAGTTTAAAACGATCTCCAAATCCAGCATTATATCCACAGTTTATATAACATTCATCACCCAAATGTAGTGAACAAACAAACACCTGAACTATGCGACCGTATGCTCTCTCTCTCTCCTGCTTACAAGTGAAAGTGACGTCTGCGCATGCTCCTCTCCTGCTCTCCTTGGGACGCGTGCTTTTCCGGGAGAATTGTCCAATAAGGGACTAAGAAAAAATTGTTACGAAACAGTTTTATATGTTCGAAAAACGTTCAGAAACTTGTACAATCGCTGGGGGAGTGTATCGAGCACAGAAATACTACGTAATACGCCCAACTAGTTTTCTGACAAGTTGGCCCAGTTTAAGCATGAGAAACAGCAAGTTTGACATTGTGAAAAAGTCAGAATGCATGAAACCCGTTGCAGGGCCGCTTTAAAAATGACTAAATGAATCAGGCTGTGACTCCTCAGTTCTGCTGAAATGATTCAAACCTTCATCTCTTTGTGTGTCGTGTGTGATAAGTCGTGGAACTCAGATCTCTAAGCAGGTCTTGACAAATCTTCAAACTCCAATGCCAAATTCTGTGTTTTCTCACTACGCTAAATCATTTTCCACCTCCTTAAAGAGAAATAAGCTTTGTTTTTCTAAACCCCTATTTTCCCTCCCCCTATCCCACAATATCTTTCTTCTGAAAGACTTTAATCTTCCAAATGAGAGGATGTACCTTTTTCCTCATTCGTGGTTTTATGTCATCCGACTCCAAAGAAAACACATACGTAAACGCACAGGCACAAAAAGGATTTAGATGGAGCGAACGACGCCATGCGATTTGGCTTGAATTTAAAACAAATCTGCAACAATCACATGTACAGTAAAACAGTAAAAGAGCAACTGCACATTGAGCTCACTTCACAGAATATTTGACATAGTTACAACATCTCACACGCACAGATGTAAACAATCTGTTCGCCTTGTTTCTTTTATTCAACGCTTTACAGCTTTTTCTGTCTTCAGTCTGAGCAAATATGTGCTTAAAAAGGTGTTGAAAGAAAGCGGAATAAGACTTTGTCGTCTTTCGTCGTAGATTATTTCTTTTTGTTCTTTCACCTGTATACCATATGACTTTTTCCTCTGTGTACCATTTCATTTTTGTGCTTGTATTTCCATCTGCTCTTGTTTTAAATAATGCGCAAAACTTTTTTTCTTTTTGTGCTATGCCTGGTCTTCCAAGCTGATCAAGATGGTCTTGTTTGTAGGTACCTGTTAGTTGACAATCCAGCTTACCATCTAAAATCCAGTTTGGCTAGGCTGGAACTCCATCTAGACCCTTTCAAATCAGCTTGGTCAGCCTGGAAGACTAGCTAGACCATCTGAAACCAGATAAGACCAGATATCCAGTTTAGACTGCTTTCATTTGTTTTTCTCATTTATTTTTCACTACCCTTCAATGTTCTATGTAGACGTTGCAGGATGCACAAGCATCTGAAGGTCAGGTGGTGGTTTTGGAGTGCCGGGTTAGAGGAAGTCTTCCTTTGCAGGTCCAGTGGTTTCGGGAGGGCCAGGAGATCCAGGACTCCCCCGATTTCCGCATTCTGCAGAAGAGTAAGAGGAACTATTTAAACTGATTAAAACTAAATGTTTGGTTTATTAGCACACAGATAAAGTAATTCCTTTCACTCTGAATTCCATAACCTTGTTTTGCAGAGCCAAGATCCATGGCTGAACCCGGTGAGTCTTTTTCTATGTATTCCTGCTTCCAACTTTCTCTCACCGCTCCTCGTTTTCATAAAAACACCTCCCTCACAGGGATTTCAAGATAATACTGACAACACTCTTGTTGTGGCAATAGTTTTTGTGTATGATGTAATTGGCTGTGACATCATCAGTGTGCAGTTTGGCCCAGAGATGACTCCAAGAGCCAAAGGCAATGAAAATGTACAATCTCAGCACAGCACACATGCATTGTGAAGGTGACATACTGTACTTGTCAGCACTTGAGCTTAGACATCCGATGAGTCACACACTTTCATACATCTGTACATGAGTGTGGCTCACCTGCTCTCTCTTAGGAAAGTGAATGTCACCTGTATCTGAGTCTGTGACTGCAGCCATCTCTCAAGTACTGAATCACCTCTGTAACCTTCACTTACCTGTCTGGATTCACCACACCTGTCTGTCATCTGTCTATGCAGTCAATATCTTACATTTAATGTCTACTATAGGAAATGGCTTCCGTCTAGGGGTGTACCGATACACTTAGCTCACGATCTCATACAATACATGATATTGGGATCACGATATTCGGGATGTCACAATATTCTGGTACTGATGATAACCGTGATTGTTAGTATTTTGTTAATATACATACATGATGATATTTTGCTGTCTTTGTGAAACCTCATCTTCATGTTTCGGGATTTTTGTTTTCGCCATAAATCATTATTATTAGTCACCCTTAATGTTTGTCACTGGGCTTTGCAAATATGGGTTTTACCAATAAAACGTTTTTAAAAGTGCTTGTCAACTACGACAACAAGGTATTGAATTATTTCAAATGTACAGTGTATCTACCATTTCCGGATTTCTACCATTGCTGCTTTAGACATCCAAGATTTCGGAAGGACAGTGGCAATATGATAATATATGGTAAAAAACAAACAAAAAATCAGCACCAGAATAAAAAAAAAATACATAATAAAGGTAATGGTTTTGCATCCATTTACATTTTGAGCCATTGGTTAAAACTCCCTCTCTGTTTCTCTCCACGAATTTTGAGATTTATTGGCCAAATCAGAAAAACAAAAAATTACAAAATTAAAGATAAATTTGACTGATACCATTTTTTTTTCAAGAAATATCATGAATAACAGTTATCATAAATTTGTTTGGCCACAATAATCATGCAGCAAAAATCGAATAAAGTGACAGAAGAAAAAATAAACAATTTTCAGTAATATTTTTGTTCACCAAAAATCGCCATAGCTCCACAATACACAATTCACTTTTTCAGTATCACAATTAAACTGTTTAAAGCAGTACAATTTAGAATGGACCAGCTAGCTTGCTTGTATCAGCAGGCAGGATGTGATGTTGTACCAAATAGACTTTTGAGGAAACTGTCACATTGACAACTTTCACTTTTTTGTGTCACGGTGCATTTCATACTTGTGTAATAGTCTAGTATCGCTTGTGAACTTCATGACTGAAAATGTGACGTCTCCTCTGATCCTGCAGAGGAAATCTGCACTTTGGTGATTGCGGAAGGCTTTCCTGAAGATGGAGGTCTGTTCTGCTGCACTGCAACTAACCAGTACGGTTCGGTTAAAAGCACCGCACAACTGACTGTCACTCCAGGTGTGTTTGCACTACATTTGCAATCATGTCGATATTTAACTAGCTTAGACAGAAAGCCTATATATTATTCCAAGTGTTTTAGGCACGAATGAGTACTGTCTGTCTTCAGAAACCAGTTCTCCTTTGTTTGCGCATCTACGTTGGTTGAAAGAAAGCTAAGGGATAAACAACGTACAGCCAAATGAAACGATTTAAACAGTAAAGCGACCACTTAATGGTTTCAACATAAGAGCATCCATAAATATAAGTGATGTAAGACTTAAACTAATGTCTTCACGTGTATACAAAACCGAAACAAAAACTCCTCTCCAGGATCATATTTTATGAGGCTCTTCTTGAAAACATAACAATTGCAGGAGACCAGCCACATTCTGTCCTTATCACTTCAGTCTGTTAGTGTGACGTGAGGAGAGAGGATGCAGTATGTGTTGATAGCTGCGTGTGTGTCACATGGCAAAGACAGGAGAGGAATGAATGTTTAGACCATGTGATAGTGTGTGTACTTATAGGGCCATTAATGCAGAGTACAAACCCAAACAAACAAGAATTGCATACACTCTGGGTTAGACATAGTCCAGAAGGCCGGCAGCATCCATTGAACAAAATTAAACTTTCAATGAATGCATTTCAATGGATCTCAGAGAATGTTTGCCAGATTTAAAGATATTGTTGTATTTAAGTTTAAGTTTGGGATGGGATGGGAGTCAAGGTTTGGTTTAGGCTTAAGTTGTGGATTCATTCTTGATCCAGGATTATAATCAGGGCTGGGTCCACATTATGAGGTTGTTTGTCTTGTAGGTATGTTCCCGTTTGGCAGGGAGCATTAAGAGAGTCTCTTTAAATTTGATTCTGAATAGCTTCCTTAAATAAATCCCACAATTCCCTCCCTTCTGGAAACGTTTATGCTGTATGGGCATTCTTACAATCCCTTACAATTAATGTTTAAACAAATATCCTGAAAACACTTAAAATTCTCACTGTAAAAAGGTGGCCCTGGTCTGATCTTATAGTATATGCATTACAAAAAAAAAACTATAATCTGTCCTTTTTTATTCCATACTTTATGGAATGCAGTTTTTACAATGACTCAACCCATCCTGATTGGATGACGGTTTCAGCATGCAGCCACATTTTAGTTTATAGATTGTGGATCCGTCACAGAAACAAGAGTCATACTGTGTTTTTTTCTGAATCCCTTTCAACGAAAAAATCACTCACAGTACCTTAACCTGATACTTCACCCAAAGATGAATATTATTCATGATTCAATGCCATTGCAAACTTGTATGACTTTATTTCTTCTGAAGAAGACAAAAGAAGATATTTTGAAGAATGTTGGTGTCCAAACAACATGTGGCCCCATTGACTTCCATTGTGTGGACACAACCACTGAGACATATCTCAAAATATCTTCTTTTGTATTTCACTGAAGAAAGAGTCATACGAGTTTTGAATAACATGAGGATAAACAAATTATGATAGACACTTTATTTTTGCCGGATTTATCCTTAAAGTCATTTGATTGTTTTACAAAGACGAAGCCAGGAACTGATTTCCTTAGTTTAGAAAAATTGAACTGTACTATAATCCTTGTTGTCTAGTTGGTGAAGAGTTGCCCAGCAATGGTGTTTCTGGGTACGACAGCGTGTTTGAGGACATCCAACCGTTCCCACAACCGCCTCCTTCTCCTCCACCCACTGAGATCAGTTTGTTGGAAGTCCCGCCCAAAACTCCACCCAGTGCCGAGGCCTTCCAGATCAACGAACTGGACATCTGGCCCAGTGTCACGGCGTTACCCGTTCTGGTCTCCGTCGATAAAGGCCAACAAGAAAGCCGAACCACCCAACCTTTACAAAATGGCCAGGCTTCATACAAGACATCAGAAGACGGCCCTCCATCACCTTCAAGTGTGAAGGAAACAGCTCCACCATCACCTTCACTAGTTAAGGCTCCACCTCTCCCAACCAAACCCAAACCTAAACTGTGAGTACTGGAGCAGAATTCATATAAAACATACATTTGTGAAGCCATCTTTATAAGTTTACTTCTGAAAATGCACACATTTAAAGTGATAGTTCATCCAAAAAGAAATAAAATCATAATTTAAGCCCCCTCGTGTCATTTCAAACCTGTATGACTTTCTGTCTTCTGTGGAACACAAAAGAAGATGTTTTGAAGAATGGTGGTAACCAAACCTTCATTGTATGGACACAAAACCACTAAGACATTTCTCAAAATATCTTCTTTATTCTCCACATAAGAAAGGGTCACATACAGGTTTTGAATCATGACTTAACATGATTAATAATGACATAAATGTTATTTTTGGGTGAACTATCCCTTTAATATCCCTTTAAATTTGTCTTTGAAGCAATCGGATGATGTCTAAAAATACATGCAAACCTCTATTCGCCTTTATACAAAGAATTTGACTGATATTTTTGTTCTAAATATCTCTCCGTCTCCACTATTGTTTTTTACTGCTTACGGCCATCAACAATGAGAATTGTACCTTTTACCAGTGTTTCTCACAATGTTCTATTCCCAGCTGTTTGGGTATGTCTGTAGGTGGGTTAATGGGAAAGCCCCATTTAAAAAACAAATGCATTCCATCCCTTTATCTCCATGTAAGTTGCAGGTCATTGCTGCTGACCATAAATCTCTGGGACATGTGTGCGGCCTGTGTTTGCATAGACAGAAGGTTGGCCGGCGTATCGGACGTTTATCATATTATACTATAATTTAGTCATCGGATATAAAGAGATGTCTTCTGTCAGCACTTTTTTTGAAGTCGATTTAGGTGTGCTGCCTCAAGGTTGTTGGCTTTACATTACTCAATAGAGGTGCATTTGGACTCCTCCTAGTTTTTTTGTGGATAGCCTACTTAAATTTAGGGTCGACTAAAGGTTAAGCACACTGTTAACTCACATGCAGGCCGTGCCAGAGCATGCAGGCCAATTCATACCTGGGATTAAACCTAACAACCCTCTGGTTTCAAGGAGTAGCCTTGTGTAACTCATTCACTACATATAAATCAATAGAGTTTGCGCTCACACACCAAAGTAAATCAACATTGTTAGATGAGTTTGTATTCTGGCTTAGATCTATGAATGACGTAACAGTGATCTATCAATAACTTGGCTAGTAAATGCAAAGGCATGTAAGTACAGAGGGAGGGATGGGGTAATACACAGGTCAAGGTGGATGTTGCTTTTAGTGTTATAATTTACAGAAGTTGTTCTATATATATCTGGAATATGTGTGGCATGAAAGTATAGTGGATGTTTATGTTGTTTTGTTACTGGATGTGTGTGCACGTGGCATTAAAGGGATAGTTCACCCAAAAATAAACAAATCTGTTATAATTTACTCATCCTCTTGTCATTTCAAACCTGTATGACTTTTTTCTTCTGGAGAACACCAAAGAAGATATTCTGAAGAATGTTGGTAACCCAACAACGGCGGTACCCATTGACTTACATTATTTTGGGTCCATGCAATAAAAGTCAATGGGTACCGCCGTTGTTCGGTTACCAACATTCTTCAAAATATCTTTTTTAGATATTTTGTGTTCTGCGAAAGAAAATCATACAGGTTTGAAATATCAAGAGGATGAGTAAATAATGACAGAATTTTCATTTTTAGGTGAAGTATCCGTTTAAGGTCTTGTGGAATATGGGGGTTTCCATTAACAGTATATAAACTTATATTATGTTAACTGTTTGTTCAGTCTTTTTGTCTTTCAAGTTATGTTCAGGTGCCCTCGAAAAGCAGCATGTTTATGTAATAGGTGGATTATTGTACGAAAGTAAATCAATTGTGTGTGTTCTTCTAAGTGTATTCACAATGGGAAACCATGCATTGCGTGCACAATATACTGAGAGAACAAGGGATGGCTCGACAAATAGTTTACATGGCACTGTTCAGTCCCCCTGCGTGTCTGTTCTTTGATCTTCAATCTTCCTCCACCCATCACCACATCCGTTCTGTGATTCCAGATCAATTGAGCAAGCAGACGACTTTGCGAATGAAAGGTAAAACAAAGAAGAGGTTGATGAAGCCTGAGAGTGACTGGAGTGTATGCGCGTGGGTTTGACGGGCATGTGTTAGCAATGAAAGGGAAATTGTTTTTCTTGGTGGACCGGGTCCAGGCTGGGTTTTAAATGGCATGCTGTTTGGCAAAACCCCGTCTTTGCTTGAGCTTCTGCAAATCGCAGCATTGCCATAAAAAGCCCCAAGAGTTTTTCCAGCATGACGTCACAAATCGACTGCCAAGAACGACGGGGAGCAGGTAGCGAAACCCTAATCCCCCATCAAAACACACACACACACACAAACATCATACCATTGCTCTCGGCCCAGCGCTGCTCACTTTACCTTGTAATTTGGTTGTAAAAACAGGATTCTTATACTTGTAGAATCACCCAGAGGTCAGCGCTGCGCGCCGGGTGGCAGGTTATCAGCTCTCCGCATCCTTCTGTTACCGGCCTGATTCCATGGCTGCTTCGCCCCCAGGTACAACCAGACCTGAACTTTGCCTTCTGACCCCACAGTCCAGTTTACAGATTCCAGCTGATTTCCCCCGGATATTTCCATAACTTGCTGTTCACATCAGTACTTTCAGCAGAACGAAGGTGTGGGTAACAGAAGGCATGTTGGAACTGTTGACATTTATTTTTAACACGTCCCTTGTGAGGCGAGTGCTCTTTTTGTTCAGCTTTATTTTAGCGCTACAGTGATTTATCAATTATGGCTGTGATTATGTTGTTTGCTGAATTTCCGAAAAGTAGTTAGGGGACGAGTGGAAAGTATGAGTTTGTAGCTCCGGTCATGTTGTTCGGGTAAACAAGTAAAAGGGAGGTCTCATGACATTTGCAGACACAAACGCATTGCTTTGATATGATGCTCAGAATATTTAGAGCTGATCTGCTTGCTTTATAGTAATTAAGCTTTGTTTTGAAGCGCTTGTGTTTGTTTGCTTGCAAATTGCGTTTCTTCTTCATATAAATAGTTCATTTTTAACTTTTATGATTAAAAAAGGCCCTATAACAATAAAGCACAATTCAGATTGTATTACGATTGTGTTGTAGTATTATCGTTTGTTTTAGATGTAATGCAATGTGTATACACGATTTAAGGTTAAAAAACTTTGTATTTTCCACATACCGTGCATGTTTGTATCTCCTCTTTGCCCCGCCTCTCTGAAACGCATGGATATTTTACACAGCTCATCGTTCTGAAAGCGAGGTGTGCTATGATTGGCCAGTTAACCAGTGCGTAGTGATTGGTCGAATACTGCACCCGTGTGACGGAAATGTAATGCCTCTTATATTTGGAACATCAGGTTCCAAAGCAATTGTACTGACAGGTTCGCCCACCTTACTTGCGTATACATTTGGGTGGTCTTGGTCAAATCATACCATGAACTGACGTAGATTTGTGAGGGTGTGGTTACACGAGGCGTTTCAGGCAGGTCTGGGTGAGCATTCACTTCTAGATATAATGCATCTTTTGTTCCGACACTTTAATTTTTGCAATTTTACGTGTCTAATACATGCATAGGCAACTTGTAACACACCAAAGAAACAGAAAAACACGTATTCGCGCCATACGACCCCTTTAAAACCTGTACATGACCTTTCATTTGTGGAACACAACAGAAAATATTTTGAGAAATGTCTTTGTGCCCCACTGCCCAGCATACAATGAAGTCAATGGGGGCCGATGTTGATTGGTTACAGACATTCTTCAAAATATCTTCTTTTGTGTTCTGCAGAAGAAACAAAGTCATACAGGTTTGGAATGACATGAGGGGGAGTAAATAATGAAAGCTCTTTAACAGAGGTTGACTGGTATTTCCTGATTTGGATGATATTGGGATTGCTGTAAGTATTATTTAGACATGACTGTCTAGAGAAGGTTAAAGTGGTTGTTGTGAAGGTCATGAGCTGTGGATACACGCATCTCAAAACCCGTTGAAATACTTAACATTATAACAAAAATGTTACATGATGTATATATTTAACTTGTGGGACCGCAGTACTTTTTGTTATTTTACTCAGAATGTTGGCATAAAGATCAAAATCCATAACAAATGTGCACCTGGAAGCACAATGAAAAATGTAACTGTAGTTGCGCTATTTAGCGAAGGTCAAAATAAATTAGAAGCATTGCAGAGAAATAATATACACCAATCAGGATCTGCTTTGTGTATAGATTTAGATTCTCAGAGGACCCCTGAGTTAGCCGAAAAACAGCAGGTAATTTGTTTCCAAGGTTGTGTGAGGAAAACACAGACGTTTTCGATTTGGACCAGAATAAATTCACAAATTTACCTGATCTACTCTGGGAAAACAAGTCCCATCCGAATACATTTAAGTCATTAAACACAACTGCATTACACTTGAAGACATTTAAGTGGGAGCGGTATGGTTTCTGTTGGTGTGTGCTTGTTTAAGAGAAGGCGTTGAGTTAACATCCATCAAACTTCAACATCTTTGCGCTGTGCAGTTTGATTAACGTTCAGATCTCTTCACAGTTGATCTTTCGTTGCTTCTCCTGGTCTGTGACGCTACGCCCTGCGGTCATACACAGCATACAGGAAACTGTGCAGTGTGTTTTGGCAGACTCTGGCGACAGCAGGAGGGTCCCGTGTGAGATAGACGGGGCCCGATGTCCTTCAGCACAGGAAGGGAAAGAGAGATAAAGAGGCGAAAAGAGGAAGGTGTGAAAGAACATGGTGTTTGGTGGATGTGTGCCTGCGGTGGACCCAAAGGAAAGCCTTTGTGGAACTGGAGAAGTTAGGAGGCCACCGTGGCATATAGGAATTAAGTGCATTAATGGGGGTAAATCATGACAAGCATTTGTGACATTTATCTGAACAACTAAATCACTGCTGAGGTTTTATTTTTGAGAAGCTACGAGCATCTGTGTAGGAAGAGAGACGTTGCTTCTGGACCTTTGATTTATGAGCTTGGTGGACTGAAATCACAGGGGTTTTATGGGAACATGCTTCGCAGTGTGTAAAGTCCATACCACACTGGAATGATAACACCTGGAGCTTGTAAAGAGTCAGAAGACTGTCTACATTGTGCTGTAGGGTCTATACCCTGTCAAAATTATACATTTCTGTACGTATCTGCATGTGTTTGTGTATGATGAATCAAATGCAACAGGTGGTTTCTGATATCAGCTTGTAAAGTACATGTTGATGAATGATCTATTGGATTATTTTTAGGAGTTTTTCTCCTGGTAAATTTTGGAAAGTTTTTTAAGAAGACAGTTGCTAAACTTTGGTAACAATTTACAATAAGGTTGTATTTGTTAACATTAGTTAATGCATTAGCTAAAAAACAATACTTTTACAGCATTTATTCATTTTAGTTCACGTTAATTTCAGCATTTATTAATACATTTTTAAATCAAACGTTGTAACTGTTTACATTAGTTAATGCATCATGAACTAAATGTATTCACATTAACTAACATTAACAAGAAGTATCAAGACATGTTGAAAAACTAGTGACCACTTTGCAAGATGTAAACACTGGTCGAGAGGCACTTTCAGTTTCATTTTATTTATTTTATTTTTAAATTAAATCTTACATACATAATTAAATCTTAAATGTATTAATTTAACATTTTAATTCGGTTATAAATGTTCTGTTGGTTATATGTTGTTCAAACGTTTGTGGAGTGTTAAAAAATATAAACAGGAAGTTCTTCTGGACCAGTGTTGAACCAGCATTGTTTACGTCATCTGAAGTGGTCTATATCGTCCATTGTTAGTTCATTTTAGTTCATGCATTTACTTAGGTTATTTATTTTTATTGCAAAGTGTTTTTTCGATGTCAAAGTCGATGTAAACCCAATTCGGCACACCAAATTTGTCACACCACAGATCCGTTTAAAATGAACTAAATATGATAAAAGGGGTATAAAAAACTCAAACAAATTTGAAAACAGTCATAGGGACTGTATTCATTTCAACAATATTAACGTAGGCCTACATTTTTTTATCTTGGCTATGGATCTCTTGACACTTTGTTTAACCTGATTATTTGAATAGTTTTATCGATTTTCCTTAGCAATGCTGTTGTGAATTTTCAGTGGCGTGTGGTGTGTCGGTACAGAGATGAAATGATGGGTTATACATTTGTACGCTATATGTTCTGCCAGGAAGTAAAAGGTGTTGTATCCTGTCAGAGCCACACCAGAGACAGACAGTAAGACAATTATAGTAGACTTCCTGTGACAAAAGGACCAGCGTAATGTGTAATGCACCACAAGATCAGGGGTGAGACTTGGGTCATGGCCCGAGGAGCAAGAAATCCTTTCTACACCCTGAATCATCACGTCTGTGACACACACAAAATGACTTCTAGAAAATCACTTTGGCAGCAAATTAGGCAATCGCTTAACTTCTTATTCATTATGTATTTATATTTAAACTTTTACTCGCATTCGGGATTTTTGCTTATTTTGGATTTGTGGATGGCCGTGTTCGAAATGAGACAGAAAATGAAAGAGAATAAGACAGACGGAGAAACAGAGCGAGACAGAGAGAATAACAGATGAGAAAGGAAGTCTTTAATCCTTGCTAAGTGCTGTGTATTGCTATCTTTATGCGGCTGCATTGCTGCCATACCACACAGATCAAACCCTCCCGCCCACCAAAAACCTCGGTGAACCGCAGTGGGGTGGTCGTCATGGACACTAAAGACAACTGCAGCAAACTGAGGCACGGAATCTGGTCACATTTCAATGAGCCTGCTTCTTATAGACCACAACCACACCAGTTTTCTTTTTAACTCTTGATGTTGGTGTTTATAAATAATTTATTAGGATAGATGGAAAAAAAATGTTTAATAGAACAATTACTGCCCCAAAATGTCCTACTATAAGATTAAAATAATTGTTTTAAGTTAATAATATACATACAAGTTTATAATATAGTATTCATTTTAATGGCTGTGCCAATCAGCCAATCACCTGAACCGTAAATGACATGTGACTTCTGTATGGTATTACCACTGATCTATATAAATAACTGTATTGTGCCTAGAATGCTAAACCAACAGAAGGAGGTGAAGCCACCGGAAGAGATCGCGCCGCCATCTTGGTATGCCCAACTGACAGAGAGCGCCATTGACTTACAGTCAAAATATTGATCTTTGTGTTTAAATTAATTGTTACCTCTGATGTTTTTTCCAATGTTTATGTTTATTTTGGGCTGAAAAGCGACGTATAGAAATCAATATAGTACATACGTGTGAATTGACCACTGCTGTAATGGCACGTGTGCGCTAGTCTGCTGATCTGATACTGTATGTATGGTAATGAAAATGAACGTCACTCGCTCTAATAAGACGGAAAAATTACCGACTTTAAATAATTAACCATTTAAATGCTAAAGACATTTGCGTTATAAGAATGTACTGTGAGACTTAAGCTATAAAAACGGGGACTGGTAAGTTACTGTTTTATCATTCATATGTGATAACGCCCTATTCATTTAATAGAACGTTTGGGCTACCAACATGGCGTCGCGGTAGCTTCAGTGTAATGATGTCATGAGCAATCCAGTCATTTATACAGATCATTGAATATTACACACATTCACCGCTACACTAACAGTTTGTGTTCCTGTAACACAAGTTTAGCCAAAACCATGGTAAAATGTGTGAATGTTATTATTGTGGCTGCTGCATATTTAGTAGTGTCTTTCTGGTCAGTTCATTCAAGTAGTGTTCATTTTGGTAGTGAACACAGACAAAGCTTTAGCATAGGGAGCAGCATTAAAACCCTCTTGTGTTATGGCTAAATCCGTGGCACACAGATCAGCTGGTTGCATTTCTGGCGTGTGACTCAGTGCTGTTTCTCAAAGCCTTTTTGTTTATGAGGTGTTGCTCGTAAAGACCCAAATGGTATATTAACAATAATTTTCTTACACAGGCGTTGCGTGTGGTTTAGAAGTGAATCCAAAAGAAAACACACATATAGAGGCCACATTCAACTGGGAAACACAGTTTTAACACTGGACGCCACAAAAAAACTAAACCGCAGATGGTTTATTGAGTGACACAGCCCCCCAAATATTTTCATATCCTTCTTGCACCTTTACAAATAAATTGAGCAAATCAGTTTTTTTCTTATGAACTTAATTTGAGAAAATAACTCAACTTCAGGGGTTTCCACTGTGGACTGACTCTTATTTTGTGTTTATAATATAGTATGAATAATAAAAAAGAGGCTCGGTTATGCTACAAAAATTGGCTACACTTTTTTTTTTTTAAGTTGTCAGATATATCAATCATGACTTATTGAGTAAAAACATCAGCTTTGTTTTGGATCAGCTCAGACAGTTTGCTTTAGAATGACTGAGCAGGACAATGTCTACAGGAACAGAAGCCAAGAAGGCTAGAATGAGACTAACAACACTATTGACCTGTGTTGTCCTTATAAGGAGACGGGGGGATGCGGGATTGGCTGGAGGATTGGAGGATTGGAGGTTCAGCACTGTATTGGCTGGCAGTGCAAAAGTGACCCAGTGGGAATTGAGCTGCTTTCCAAATATGGAAAAGAGAGTCCAGAACAGGCCATCTCAATAGAAAATCTGTTACTGGAAACTAGAGAGAAAGAGGCGAGAAGAAAGTGAAAATTGCTTATGAGAAGAGAACCTTGTTGAGATGTTTATGATGATGTTAATCAGTTTCTGGATAAGAGTAAAAAAATGTTACTGTGAGCTCACTCTGTGGAATGCTGTTTTTCATAACTAACTTTTATTACTAACTTTACTACTATACGTGTCGCTTAATTTAAAAAAGAAGTTGTAATAAGTTGTATTCAGGTATTCAAGTCATACAATTAATTGTTACACACTTACAATGAAAGTTATCGGGGCTGAACTTTAAAAGTTAAAAATGCAACATTAACATAACAGTAGTGTCACTGAATATTTGAATCCTCCGAATGTAGACAGATTTTTATTGTAAGTGCTTTATCAGAACTCTTATTTTGATGATGTCATAATTATATTATGATGATGTCATTATATATTTGATCTGGACAGAATTGAATGAATTGTGAATATGATGGGGGTGGGTGAGAGGCGGTGTGGAATGACAGCTCGCACTTGTGTGTTGACAGAATGGAAAGTTAAAACCACAACTGATCTTCTGTTTAAAGGTCTTTAGATCTAGAGGGATATTCGTGGCATACTAACTATGACACTCTGAATCTAAAACACTCTGAGAATCGCATTGTGTCCGTATGGGGTTATTCATCTAAATATGTCATACAACACATTTTTAATATGTGATGGTTTATATCATGTAGTTTTTAATCACTCACTTAATAAAAGTACAGTATGACACCAGCAAAACAAAAAGATATTGTATTCAACATGAGAGCAATACGTGTACTAGCAGTAATGATAACCAGTTTGCCATTAAAAATAGTGTCTTGATGTACATTGTAGTGATTGACACTCGCAAACATGGTCTTGCTCTTTACTGGCGGTCATGACTCACTTCTGAGGATTAGAATGGGTGTTAAATGGACTTCTTCCTCCCTGCCTGCTCTTGCTCATAGGGGCGACTCATGCACCCCTTGACATCCAAATGAGCCAAGAGAGGAGCACAGAGAGACACAGAACCATTTTAAAAATAGACATTACAGAACAACAGAGAAATGATAACCGCATACTCCCACTGGACTTAAAATCAGAACGCACACACGCAATAATTTAGGAGGACATCTCATAGACATTCATTGTTTTCATACCAGGCTAATGATGTTAACCTCGAAGCCCCACACTCACCTATGAACATTTTTTTGATTTAAAGTATAAACATTTTTTAGTGGGGACCAACTAAAATGAGTTGATAACGTGTTTTATTATATTTGTTAGGGCATTGTCAAAGTTTTGTCCCTCGCAAGTTCAGTCAAACCTGTACACGCAGAGCAGAACACAATTGTGGAGGTAAACTGGGATGAGAAAGAGAAAACTCGCTCCAGAACATTTAATCGACAGCAGATGTAGAAACTAACCAATAATCCTCAGTCTCTAGAGCAAAGTAAATACATTTTGTTACTAAACATCTCAGATTAAAGTATCTCTAACTCTTACTGGCTCAAACTGACCGAAGGACGAAAAAATGAATACAATGTTAAGATAAAGTTTGAATCACTGTGAACATTGATTCATTAGTTTAAAGTGGACCAAAATGTGGAAATATGGAAAACCTTATCCGAGTAAAATTGTACTGTGTGTGTTCAGTTTACATACTGTAGAGGGCGTTTTTAAAACAAGCTTCTCAAGAGTGAGATCTTATCTATGGTTTAGATTTGAACAACCGGATAACATAAGGCAAGCACATGGATTAGCAATGATGCATGAAGACATTTATTTGTAATGCATTGTGACCAAAAAGTTTCATTTTCCACTTTGTGTTTGGTTTTCTAAATATAAATGTCTACCTGTACCGTTTTATACACTGTGATGTCCAATGTATGGACTGCAGCTCAAGAAGTCGTAGCTCAAATATTTACTTCAAACCATAATCTGTTCTTTCTAAAAAAAGGTAAGCACAGTGTAACTTCTTCACACATGAAAACGGCTTGTTTAAAAATAGTTGACAGCGGGGACTTTTATTGCTGAAGTTGTCGTGTTGTAGGACTTTTATTGTGACAGGCATGCGGCAGACTGCAGTCAGTAGTGAGTCAGAGGCAGAGCGCTGGATGTAGACACCGCCGTCACTCAGCGCTCGTCTGCGCGGTCTAATATAAAGACAAGAGCACCTGACAGAGCGCACAGTCGTCTGCTTTTTACACACTCAAACACACCTGTAAGGAATAACTTACATGCAACGGGAATAACTTTAACAAGGTGGAGAAAAAGGTACAAACTTTTTAAACTATCTGTAAAATAACTTTTATAGCGGATCTTTTTAACCAAGCAACTTTTTGATCATAAATTGAATGTTTAAAGAAAACATGTTAAGATGTAACGTATCGCTTATGATGAATTAAATAGCAATACGTGTGTTTTGTTTATTAGTTTTTTATTGTATGCAAAAGTATTTCTTGTGGTTTTAGTTCAGATTGCACACATCCATTGGAATACAACTTAAGACTTGAATTTAAGTTTCGTACAGTAGAAGAAAACAACAGAAGTGTTTTTCATACTCGCCTGACTTGATATTGCAAATCTTCAATAGATGTATATTTGCATTGATACACCTAATAGATGCTTTTTATCCAAAGTGACACACGAGAATAGCACAAGCAGGAGATGACAGAAAGAAACAAATGTGGCATTATGATTCAGAATACTGTTAGTCAGCACAGCGCATCCGGGCTTGGCAAAGAAGTGGGTTATATAAACTCAAAGCTTCCAAAATATCTGGAAAAAAATGTTATGTTAGTGGCTTTGTCTTTTGCACAGCTGAATGATTAGCACTTTAATGTTTGTATGGGTTGGCACTTACTGTAGCTGTAGGCAGCAATACCTAATAGATGGTTTAGGAGAGTCTCGGTTCATAAAGGCTCTACCTCTCTTTGTTGCTCTCCTTGCCTTGTTTAGGGCTGATTTCTCCTGTTCTTACTCCTCCCTCTCTCACTTTCTCTCAACTTCTCCTGCTGGTAATCCCATTTGATGGTGATAGGTGATGTCTTCTCGGCCAATCCGGAGAGGAATGTCTTCAGCTCACATTCCTACAATCCAGACATATACACACTTTCAGAGCGAGAGCGAGAGAAAGACCGAGAGATGCATTGGGACATTCTGTGTGAAAAGAAAACAGTCTGGTTTTATTTTATGTGCTGTGCTGTGCATGCAATTAGAGGAGAAAGCTGTGGGGGAGGAGAGAGAGAAACTGGAATAATGGACGGTGCCGGTCAAGCCGTTTAGATTGCAGATAACTCGAGTGGAAAAGTAAGAAACGAGTGAATGGGACCTAAAATGAAGTGATGTAATGTTAAACGCATTTACTGTTCTTGCTGTGACTGAAGGTTCCATTCATGCCTTGGGAGGACAGGAGAGACGGGGAAAGTTTAAATCTGAGAAAGAGACAATGCAAGACTGTGAAATTAGAGAATATAAAAAGCGCAGGCATGAAAGTGAGTGTGGGAGCTGGAGAAGAGAATGCGCCTTTTTATTTTGGCCTGACATCTTTATGGAAAGTTGGACATTTCCTCCACGGGTCTGGTGGGGAGTGCATGGAGCCGTTCGGCTTGGGCGGGAGCCGCATTGTGAGATCAGATCTGGGTCAAGCAGCCCCAAAGCAGGAACACGCTCTGCCAATGCCTGTAATCAGAGAGAGCGCTCAAAATCACCATTTCCAGACCATTTCTGTGCGCCAAGATGTATTAGAGATGGTTCTCCGTAGTTTGACTAGTCTGTTAGTCAGGTCATATTCCTTAGAATAATCTTAGAGGGGATGCTTTCATTTTCTCTCTTAAACAGCACCGATGCTGATGAGCATCAGTCAAATTTAAAAAGTCAAGTTAAAAAAACTAAAGCCATGTCCTCTATGTTTAACCTGACCAGTTAGTCGACTAGTAGTTTATGCAACAACTAGCTGGTTTTGAAAAAGTGTCGTTTTGAGCATATTCATGAACACGTAAGGTCCTCTTTATGAACTCTTTTGACCTCTTTAAACTCAACGGCCCAAGTTGGAAGATTCCTGAAAACCTTGCTCACAGTAACGTGGCGAGCATCCGAATGATTTAATGCATGTTAGTGGCTGTGCTGGCGTGAGAATGCATCCGGTTCAGCTTTTCTGTGATCGACAGCACTGCTATTACATTCAGAACTAATGGAAGGATCAGACTTGGTATCCTGCTCTCATTCTCTGTCTGTGGCACGAAAACTGTGTCTCGATGGGTGAGCGTGTATGTATAGGCTATGTATCTGCAGGGTATCAGGGACGCTAGTCTGATCCCACGGTTGGCCTTAAATACTTTGCACGATTGTTCTTGCAATGCAAGAACTTACAGATCTGCAGTTCTGTAGGGTGAGAGTCTGTGCTGATTGTAAAAAATATGCTTATTGAATTATGTTGTGTGATGGTGTATAGATTATTCATTTGTGTTTTGCATGAAGTGGGTTCTTCAAAAGTACCGAATGCTATAGAAGAAAGTGAACTGAGCTGGGTTTGGGTGTGGTAGTATTTTAGAGTTTAATGTGCATTAGAGAAACATCCACTACGTTTAAGGAAGGACTGATTTAACAAATGCTTAGGCTGAATAACTATTCCACATCATTGCACGATGTTGTAAATGCTATTTTTTTTATTAATTTACATAAAAGCACCACGGCCATTCTGACTCAAGTTTTCCAGCTTGCATCTGTAAATGACTGTGTACTGTGATCAAATACAGTATGA
Source organism: Triplophysa siluroides (assembly GCA_006030095.1). Classification (NCBI taxonomy): domain Eukaryota; kingdom Metazoa; phylum Chordata; class Actinopteri; order Cypriniformes; family Nemacheilidae; genus Triplophysa; species Triplophysa siluroides. Next base: position 2,305,345 of record VCII01000139.1, on the reverse strand, counting down.
GTCCAGACATTGAATCTAGGCTCTAATCTGATGAATGACTTCTTAAAATGAATTCAAATGATTAATTTTATTAATCATCAGTTTAGCGGCATGCTGATGTAAAAGTGATGTCACAAAGTGTGTGTATGTATGGTTTTTGGGATAGCTCGGCTTCCTCCATCATACCCAATTGTCTCGGATGGTCTACAGTTTCATAAACGCATTCCATTGTAGTGCATTGTCATGACTCATGTCCAATATGAAGCAGGTTTTGTTACCCCAATAGCAAAAAGCATTTGTGTTTGTTTTGGCAATGTGGCTTCAGTTCAGCTGTTCAGATCAATTTTGTAATATTTGACATGACTGTGTTCTTTCACTGCCTGATACACAAACACAGGCTGTGAAAGCCTTTTGTAATGTTTTGTGTGCATGACACACGAAAGATTACAAAGGTTATTTTTTATTTGTTCGTTTTCAAACATAACTTTATTCTATTTCAACTAATGCACGCACACACAATTCAGGAGGTGCTCCGTAAACACTGGGAGTCCTGTATTATCAAGTCTTTAAACTCAACAACTTCCTGTCTTGTTGAAACTGCTTCCTGTGATTTGCAGCTGGTTAACAGTCGAGCTTATGTACACGCATTGAAACATTCACACAAAAGGCACGTTTTTACTCTGAAATCATGTGTGTATTTGTATTGTATGTATTTGACCCCACAGCACAATAATGATGCGTATGGTATAAGCACACCTGCAGGTTTGAATTCAGCTTTTATACGTTTTAAGCAATGATTTGAATCTGGTGCAACATGGTGTAAACACAACCATTAAATCTGATCTGAGATGTTTAATTAAAGGGGTAGACACAAGAATTTAGCGTGAGAAGAACAAATAAAGGAGATGAAAGGGAAGAGTAAGAGGATGAAAAGGTAGGATTTGAAACTTTACAACACTGCCTTATTTTCATTCTCATCCAATTAAATGTGCCCTTATAGACTCGATGCATGGTCACTCCCGCATTTACGCTCAAGGAGCGAAAAAACATCCGCTGCCCCACCGGAAGCCATTCATCTCTACCTAGAGCTGTGAACGTGACAGAGGAGAAGATGAATATTCGTACTCGCTGCTTACTTAAAGTTCGCCGGATTACAACAATAAACAATGTTCGTCAGCATTGTGAGACTGTCAGCAGAATTACTCTAAACTATACATTTAAAAATACATGGACAGCTTGTATGCTATTGCTATTAGCATCTAGCACGTAACGTGAAGGCTGGATAACTCTGAATGACATCATATTTACACCGAGTTTATCAACAAATTTTAAACAACAAATTTGCATGAATCCGACCAGATATCAATAACACATTTCCTGGTAAGACACATTTGTTTACATCTGTCATATGGCTCTGATATGCAGGTTTGCTGTAAAGAAACAGACATCGTTACATAATTCGCCTTAAGTTGATGACAGTAACTTAAATGTTGTTATTGTTTCAATTTTGTGTAGTTTTCCGGATCACAGACAAAGTCGTAATGTTAACCACAAGAAATATGAGAAATGACTAAGAGGGATAACATGAGAAGAACAGGGACATCTTTTTAAATAGTAGTGAGCATTTTTACCGTGTATTGTTAGAATTTGATATAGACCATTAAATTTAATCATTTTAAATATTAAAATATTTTACTTTACAATATTCCAATATAAATCAAAAGCATTTGTTTGACGTATAATAGTTTTTGTATTTGCGTTTTACCTAACAATGTCTCTGTATCAGTTACTATATACAAGCTTACATTAATGGATTACATTTTGATAATAAAATATCTTAATTTTAGCTACACACAAAAAGTTCACACTAAGAACAGTGATATGGATGACTGCACAAGCACATATAATGCATTACTTACAAAGACATTTCAGTATTGTACATATTTGTTTAAGTATACATTTATATAATTACGTTGTTTTTATTTACATTACAATCTATACAAATAAAACCAAATGTATGTATCCACAGTGTTACGTTTATTCTTTAGCATTAGCTAATGCTAGCGCTTTCACCAATAAACCATTTGATCTTCAGTAGCTGACGTGCTGTGGCTCGATCACATCTGCCTCAAGTGATGACGACAAACTGTAGTACCAGTTGATGTTAAAATCCTTACGTGTGATAAAGTAAATCATGCTTCGGAACATGATTAAATCTCTGTGAAGCTTCATAAAACGGATTTAAAATTAAAAATTGTATATTGTATTTAAAAGCTGCAGGTCATGACTAAACAAAAGTTTTGTATTATAGCACTCGTTACATGTTTAATATAGATGTATTTAACTAATCTATATTACACGTTAATTCCCCCAAAAAACAAGAGTTGGTAAAGCACATTTGCTATGGGTGAGTACCACCCGGAAGCTTTCCGCTCCCTGAGATTTTACCGGAAATATGTAGGCAGCACTCTGTGCATCCAGTCTATTAAGGTCCATTAATCTCAATCACCAATGCCTGATTTAGTGACATTCAAATCAATTCTGTGTCATGTCATTGGTTGACTCTGCTTGAAAGAATGTGATTGGTGGACTAATTAGTCAATGTGCAGTGTACTGACCCGCGTCCATTTTGTTTTTAAAGGACATGTATTTTGCAATTACAGTGTTTTATAGTGGAACAAATGTCACCGCCTCAAAGCTGATGAGAGTGCGTCTGACTTCATGTCACGACTCACGATAGTGTCTTAGTGGTTTAGTGTATCATTCCAGCATATGCCTGTAGTTAGCCGCTCTGGTAAAACGAGAAGACTAATGCAACAGTTTAGCTCCCTGTCTGCATTTGATTCAGATACAGCACGACAGACTTCAGAGGAAGATAAGAGGATCGCAGTAGTGAGTAAGACGGTTGGAGGAAGAAGAAAACTAAATAAGAAACGGACTGACAGGCAAGATAATATAGACTTCCAGAATTCTTTGAGTAGGCTGGATGTGGAAAGGATGGAGTGACTACAGTGGGTTTGATATGTACTCTTTTGACTTTTTATGTCACCGGGAATAAAAAGTTTGTTTAGCAGCAAAAAGATCATTTTAAGTTTTAGTTTAGTTGCTTGTGTTTTAAGTTGTTGTGCATAGTATAATATATTTTTTACAGCTAATATGTGAAAGTGTTCTATATCATGTTAATGGTTACATCATTACCATAGGAACCAATACAGATACACCAGATATTAACTAGCCAATAGACGGTTTCATTAAAACGTTACTGCGCATGCGCACTTTTGTGACCCCAACTGAACTTCCGGTATACATTCACAAACAGTGCCTGTAGATTATTTATGATAACAATCAAAAGAAACCGGGAAGAACCGTTACTTGGCTAAACTTGTCTCTCCAATATTTTGAATTTATACTCCGATACCAAGCTCATCCGCTAGATGTCAGTGTACCTTACGGTTTATTTAAATGCGACCGAACTACAGGACCCATTCAACTAATTTTTTTATTAGCAACATACAACAAAATTCAACAAATCGTTTATTTTATACAGTAAAATAATAATGTAAATGAATATGAACATAAATTAAATTAAATATAAATAGTTATTATTAGACACTAGCCAATCACAAACCGGAAGTTAACTGGGGGTCAGGCACGTGCGTCCGTTGAAACGGTTTTATCACATTCAACATGACCATGTGTACACTCAGTCCTATAGTTTGATTTGAAAACTAAGATTTTTATGCAGTGTGAACAAATTGTTTAAGCAAAGTTTAAGCAAAGCTGTAATCGGCTGAACAGTTAATGATTTAAAACAGACTTGATCAATTTCTGTATGTGTCCGTGTGTGTGTATGTGTGTGTATGTGTGTGCTTTAAGCAAGGTCAAGCATTTCTCTGGGGTTCCAGTAAAACAGTAGGAGCTGCATTTGTGTGCATTTGGTAGACATGTACCTAAATTAAACTGGAATGTGTGTAAGTGCAGGAATGTGAAGTGTATGGTTTGTGTAAGAGGGTCTGCTATATCTCCACTTGTAACACACCTTGTAATTTGTTAGAAAATTTGAGTGGATTTCTTCATGTGGTCTTTGAAGGCTGTTGTTATTTAAGAAGCGCTTCATTCTCTCAGCATATGGAACCATTATGCATCTTTCCATTAGTAACCCACTGAAATCTACAGTAGCGCCCCTTATTGTATCATCAGGATACAATGCTGGACCCAAAAAACTGTGGGAACAGGGAGTCATAGCCGAGAGGTTTGCGCATGTGCTTAAAGGGATAGTTCTCCCAAATATGAAAATTCTGTCATCATTTACTCACCCTCTTGTCATTTTAAACCTGCATGACTTTCTTTCTTCTGCAGAACACAAAAGAAGATATTTTGAAGAATGTTGGTAAACAAACAACAGGGGTACCCATTGACGTTTTGTGTCCGTACAATAGAAGTGAATTGGAACTATCACTTTAAATTGGGCGTTGAGTTCTGGTGGTCATGCAGGTCACTTGAGTTCAAATCCAGCTCTCAATATGCTCAGATCCTTTTTATTCCCCAAGATTTCCTGTAGTCTCACTACCGCTCTCTCACAAAATATGACACATGGAATACCCTCCCAGCCTCTGTGGAGGATCTCAAATCCTAAGCAAGGGCCCCTCGAACATTACGAGCTGGTTTAATTTTCCTATCCAGAGCTGTTCGTGCACTTCATAGAAGCCACATCTAAGATGAAAATGTACCGTGTCTGAATGCGGTGTAATAAATAATCTGAATTTAAGGGCGCACACAATGCTACCTATTTATGGTCACTGTGCCTTTTAAGGCAAACTGATTATGTCAGTACTGGCCGACCACCCTCCATCAATTCAGGTTAGAATTCCACAAATGCAACAGGGAGAGTAAGCAAAGAAACCTGTACAACTATTTTTAGAAAGCGGGTCTGCGATCGTACATAGTGATATTCTTGAATGCTGGAAACTATTAGGTGGGATATTAAGAGCAGGAGCAGTGGTTGGAGGGGGATATTTCTGGAGGGACTTGTAATGCCAGACCTCCACCGACCGTTAACCGGCAACTCTTACTCAGAAGAGAGAGAGAGAGAAGAGAGACGAAGAGGGAAAAAAGCATTTCTGAGGTAAAAATGTGGTAACAAGAGCAAGATTGAAGTTCTTGTTTAAAAGAAATGAGGAGACAGAATTTGGAGACGTGGGGCTTGCAGGGATTGAAATTTGAAGAAGTGAGCCTGAACGCTAGCGCTTCAGACACAAAACAGAGCCAAAAAAGGAATGAAAGCACAGCAGCCCAAGCTCTCGAGTCCAAGAGCCTTTCACCAGCTGCCAAAATATTCCTGTAAAAGACTCCAATGTACAGGCGATTGAAAAAACACAAAGATGTTGAGGGGACAAAAGGAGAAGATGGTCTTCGATGCTTATTTATTTGTTTAATATGGTGAAAACCACCGTCGGTGATTTCGTTGTTTAATCCATCAAATTTATTAATAAAACATATATAGGTCAATGCTTTTTAAATAATCACGATTAGCATCATAGTTGTTAGTATCAAGTTGTGTACATGTCATTTGGAATAAACGTGTATGTTGCCTATATACAGTATATGATGGGGCTAAACTGAAGTTTTATTTTCTTTAAATAACCTATTGATGGTTGATATTTAATGATCTTGTGCTTAAGGTTTTGTGTTACACCTTGGCATCTTATTGCATATTCCCCATTTTTCTCATTCTCAACACAAACTCCAAGGATTTCTCAGCTCGCTCAACTTGAATAGAGCGTCCACCTCATCCATTTTAACAAAAAAGAGAAGCAGGGAAAACACAGTGACTCATTAGTTGACATCTGGAAATAATTAGGTTAAACAGGGTTCGGGATATGACAGGCCTACACCCCCCAATCCCCTCACAAAACACACTGAGAAATTACACCAACTCAGTTTCAGGAGATCAGGGAGGACTGGCAGAAAAGCACAAAGCCGCACTTTACCATGTTTATCGCTGCACGGTAAATAGTCAATGGCACGCTGTTTATTTATACTGAAGGTGATGTGGTAAAATTTCAGCAAAAGGCATCTAGCAGTTTCTAGCAGAAGAGGTAATGGGATGAGAAAGTTGGTAACCAAACAGCTCCGGCACCCACTCACTTCTATTGTATGGACACAAAACCAATGCTGGTGAATGGGTGCCGGTTAACAACGTTCTTCAAAAAGTCTTCTTTTGTGTTCTGTGGAAGAATGAAAGTCATGCAGGCTTGAAATGACTAGAGGGCGAGTGAAGGATGACAGAATTTCCATTTTTGGATGAACTATCACTTTAATGTGCGAAAAAATATCAGAGGAGCAGGTTGGGTTTTGTGCACAATATTTCTTACTGACCATGCTGTGACTAGAAGGTTTTTCAGATGATGGAAAACTGTAGGCAGCAAATATCTGGTGTATAGAAAAGCAAATAACAGTGTGGAGGTCAGTCCTGTGTTTGTATAAGTGGGGGGAACCATGACTTGAGGCCACGGGTTTGACGCACGTACTGCAATGCTCAATCATCCACCCACATTAACAAGACTCACACGATCTATGTCTCTGTTTCACTTTCTTTCTCCCTGTTTACATGCGGTTGACATCATCATTTAAACTTTACCCAAGATAGCATATCACTCTCTTTTCGGTGGATTTTCATTTCTTTGCACAACTACACGCGAACAGAACAACCAGGCCACCAGATCTATGCACATTTCAGTGTTTCTTAACATACAATTTTGCGAGATGACGTCTGCACAGATGCTCTTGCACGTGCATTTGTAGAAACACGCATTATGCCACACTTTGTATCCTCTGGACCTCAGTTTTTCCTATGTGACAGGCCGTATATTCTGCGATGGAGGATAAACCTCTAGTATTCTACCCCCTCAATGTGTTTTTATTATATCACTCGCTGTTCTTTGTGTGTGGCTTTTATTTTAATTAAATCAACAAAGACACTATTACCTGTTCATTTTGTACATTTAAAGTTTTAGCTTCTTTGTGTTACATAAGTGATACGATACTTTACAAGCGGTTGTGCTAAATTTTGAAGTGCTGTAGCTAAATGGTGTTGCTACTAGCTAATTACCAATTCTGTTTACGAAAGTCGTGCCACTCGGCAGCCATGTTTGCAACACAGCTGACCGGCTATTTACGTCATAGCAAGTCCACAGTCCAATCTACTTGAATAGGGGGAGGCATACATTTCTAAAATCGCTGGCAAAAATAAAGATCAAACCTAATTTTTCCGATAAATAGTTAAACAAGACTTTAACTGCATCCTAACTTTGCTTTGCTTAGCTTAGCTTAAATTGCGCTAAAAATGACCTTTTTCGAGGTCCCCTCATCTACTACCACTGGCAAGCGCCTCACGAGAGCCCCGCCCCAGAGAATCGTCAGGCTTACTGATTGACGATTGGCTCGTTTTACTGGAAGGCGGGAATTCCTTTGTTAGAGCGGCCATATTGAGCGTTGCATTTCTCGCCATTCATTGTAACCACAGTGGCGGATCTTGTTCATATTTATATCTTTGCTAATACACAGAAATGTAATGGCTTTACCTGTGACTATATTCATAATTCATATGTTATATAGCATGTCCTTGGTTTTCGGTTGTGTTTCATAGCTTTTGTATAATAGCGTTTGCTAAATGACTAAATGTAAATGTAGCTGTTACCATAAATATTGGATGTCTTGGGCTACTCATGGTTGTGGGGTGACATGCAAAAGTCGTTCGCGATATTACAACACGACAAGACAAATGCGTTTGCTAACCTAACACGGCGTTACAAGGTATCTTGTAAAAATCTGTAATATTGAGTCGATATCAAAACAGAAAGCAGAACATTTTCACATGTGAAAACCAGGCTGTGCAATATTGAGGATTCTTTGATTTTTAATGAATAAGAAGTAGTTGATTTATTATGACTTAGTGATGACAGCAACAAAATTGTGTACACATCATTTTATATGGAGCAGTTATAGTTGAAATCTATATATACATTTCTGTGTTCAATGTAGCCTATACACTGTTGGTTTCAAATTATGTTCATTTTTATCCGTTTTTGTGTTTATCAATTCGATTTTCGTCTTTCTCATTATTAGTTTATTGTATAGTTATATTTCGTCATATTTTTTATTTGAAACAATCTGTGGGTTTCATCCATATTTTACCCAACGTTGGTTTAAAACAACACGGCAGTATTCTTTAAGTCGTTTTAAGTTAATGGTTGTGCAAGTTCACCTGTACAGCTAGTTGGTTTAATTAACTCCCAGTTTTTATCGCACGTTGTTTATAGATGAATTAATATAAAGTTAATTCTAAGCATTTCTCATTTGAATTATTCCTCAACAGAAACGCCGCACAGCTGAAGCAGCTTCAAGATCAGATCCTCCAAGAGCAGCAACAACAGCTAAATCAGGAGGTTCCTCCTCCTCAGCAACCTTCACAGGAAGTCCCGCCTCCGTCTCCTCCTCTCCCACCACCTCCCTCCTTCCAGGAGCTGGAGAGCAGCACCATGCAGACCAGCACCTTCAACTACGCCCGACCCAAGCAGTTCATCGCTGCTCAGAGCCCCACGACAAGCGGGGGACCGATGGGATACAGCACCCAGTCCTCTACCTCCTCAAGCTCCAGCGTCACCTCCCCGTTATCCCCCACAACTGTCCAAAAACCCTTCAGCCGCATCACTCTTCCACCCTTCCAACAACAACTATCTAAAGGAAGCAGCGTGGAGTCCCCTAACTCTCCCTCTTTCCCTCCACCACCTCCACCGTTCCTCAGCTCCAGCAATCTCTCCTCTCCCTCTGGCTCGGCACAGGATTTCCCTCCACCTCCTCCACCACCACCTCCACCTGTCACATCAAGCCCCACCCGCTCAGAAAGCTCCTCCCCCTTCACGTCCACTCCCCCATCACCAGCCGGGTTTTTGGTATCCGTGCTTCCGGTCTCACCTCCTCCACCGCCAGTGAATGCACTGGGGCTGCCCAAGGGTAATGGCACAGTGTGAGTACCCACAATTCTTTGCTACAGTTCACTCATTCTTAAAGGAATAGTTTGCCCAAAGACGAATATTGTTATCATTTACATATCGTTATGTTTTTACTCGTTCTGAATCAATATTGTTGTGTTTGTTTTGTGAGTTAAAATACAGTTCCTCTTATTTTTGTCTGTATTTTCCCCCATGTTTCCATTTCAGAATATATTTTGGGGGGTTGAAAGGATTGTCTAGGTGGGTCCTGAAACGAAAACGTTTGGGAACTCCTGCTCTAGACCACTGTGCATGACATACAAAGTAAACTCTTGGGATAATGAGTAATCTGGAGTGCTGCCCCTGTTTTCCTGTTGCCGTGTAGATGATATATTTGCATTCTTACATGGCATGTTTATGGAGACACAGGGACCAGTGAGAGCTGAGGAAACGTTATAGTCAGCCAGGCCTGGGTGTATGAGAACGAGAAAGAACATTTCTAGAATGTAATATTCTCAGATTATATGAGAATGATCCTTCTCCAACTTTACAAAGTGGCCAAGCTGTTCAATTATAATAGTCCTCTCTCCTTACACATCTATACTCTTTTATATTCTCACGTTCTTTTTTTGTACATGAAAAATGAAGTACTGGAGAGCCCAGGGCTTGAAATGCCGTTTCTCATGATCTGAGATGTGAAGTTGATCCTGTATGTAAGACGCTCATGAAACATGAGTTTAAAGCCCACTCATCCATCAGCGATAAAGAAAGAGGAAGAGCGCTGCCCTGATTCAAAACCCAAGCTTCACCTCTTCATCTTTATTATCTCCCACTACTAGTTCATCTCTTACATCCCCTCCTCCTTCGCTCTTGGTCTCTCGCTCTTTCCTGGCATTCCAGAGCCGGAGGGGAAAAGATAAGAGACCGCTGTGGAATTCTGAAGGGAGCACACATACACAAACAGATCACGAAAGTGAATCACGCATCCCAGAGAATACGCAATAATATTTTTCCACACTCTTCTCAGAAATTGCAGTTCATTATTTATTGGGGTTGAGTTCAGTTGTTTTGTTTGTGTTTGTCAGGATGTGATGGGCAGTTGCTTATTAGATGCTATAGTTTATATAATATATATCGATCAGTCATTTAAAGCCGTTTCTATTTTCTGTATTCAACACAATGAGATCTCTAAACCTGATTTATAATTTACTAATCCATCAAAATATGCATTTGAAATGAATATATTATTCTTTGTATCAAGTGTTGTCCTGATGGTTCCTTCGGCATTAACATTTTTGTATTTTTAGTTAAGTTTAGACTGATATTCGTACATGCTATTCTAGGACATTGGCACGCTAGAGAAACTGGATTTCATTAGTCTTTCAACACCTGCTTTATCAAACACAGCTGTTTCTCTACCTGAACGAATGGCAAGTCTATTATTTGTTGAAATTTAAAAGCATTTTCTTTGTTGTTATGAATGTATTTTAACAGGGCACTGCCTCGTAAAACCACACCCCGTACACCACGCATCTTCTCCGATTCAGATATCCAGGGCTCCAAAGATGCAGTCATACAAGACCTGGAGAGAAAACTGCGTTTCAAAGAGGAGCGACTCAGCAATGGCCAACAGGTATGTATGCGATTGTATGGTTGTGACTAAAATTATGTTTGCAGAATTAAAGAATTATAATATAGTTGGACTAGACAATTAATTCAAATTAACACGTTACTAGCATTACCACATCAGTAAGCATACATTCAATAATACAGGTGGCTGTTTGACTAATAGAAAATCAGATTTACCACATAAAGGTTACATTTATGTAATTGTTGTGTATCTTCCAACTTAAAGGAACAGTTCACCCATAAACACAAATTCTGTAATCATTTACCCTGTCATTTCGAAGCTGTTTGATTTTTTTCTTCTGCAGAAGAAAGAATATATTTAGAAAAATGTTGTTAACTGGTACCTATTCACTTGCATTGTTTTTTTCCATATACTGTATATAAGTGAATAGGTGCCGGCACTGTTCGGCTTTCTTCAAAATATCTTCTTTTGTGTTCTGCGGTATAAAGTCATATAGGTTTGAAATGACAAGAGGGTGAATAAATGATGAATTTCATTTTTGGGTGAACTATCACTTTAAAATGATCACTTAAAGCGTACCTCTGCCGAAAAATGAAAATTCTGTCATAAATGACTCGTTCGTCAACCCTAGGACCTCTGTTTATCTCAAGAACGCAAATTAAGATACTGTAGTTTTGAAGAGGTCCGGGAGCTTTCTGACTCCTTCATAGACTGCAAAGTCACCAAACTTCAGGCCGCTGAAAAAGTAAAGACAAGTTAAAATAGCCCATGTCACTCCAGTGGTGCAGCTTTAATGATAAAAAGCGACGAAGATACGTTTTGTGCGCAAACAAACAAAAATACAGATTATATTCAACAATTTCCTGACTTCTGTGTTTGGTGCTGACACGCATGCATCGTTTTTGTAGTCTGTGACTTTTTTTATGAAATTAAATAAGTAAATATCACTAGTGAGCAAGTACATTAAGTGTTCTCTTTACCTTACCCCGATTCACAACAGTAATTTTATAATTACTATGATATAATATGATTTACAAGTTGAGCTATCATATACAAAATTAAATTCATTTGACTTATTATTTAAATAGAAATTTTAGTTTTGAGAAGAGAATTGGCAAATTAAAAGCAAGTGTAATTTAGACAAAATACAGCCTTAAAAATTTCGTAAATTACCCTCCATTACAAATGCAACTAAGCTTAATCACTATAAAGGGTCTAATATTTACCCATAATGCACAGCACCTCATATTTAACCTCAAATCACTCTAAATGCTCTCGCGTGTGCGTGTTCTCACACACTAACCCAGGCTCTGACAGATTAATCCTGCTTGCTTTCAGAAGTTAACCTATGAGGAGAAGATGGCTCGCAGGCTGCTGGGTGCTGACAATGCTGCCACAGTGTTTAACACACAACAGGTGGAGGAGGAGCCAGTCAGACAGGTACAGTATATACAGAAATACATGCGTGCATATGCACAAACACAGCATTCGCACCTCTCTACACAACATGCCACTGTGTCACATAGGGAAACAAAGTTGCTTGTAGATGATTAGACCTTAAGATGCATTTATTTACACATCAGTTTACACACTTTTTCCGAAAGTCTAATGCTTGTGTTTGCTAAGCTTTTGGAATCATGTAGAGCATTGTGGTTGGCCTGCGCGCTTGTAAATTACATTTTAATTCAGCTAATAGCTCTGAGCTCCTGCATGTGCCTGCACATATGCATTTGGTAGGACGTGATGTCATTTTGGCAATAAGTGCGCAGGAAGCATTTTGGAGGCGTGCGAAAAGGTACATTCATAAACACACACAGACACACTGTAATGTGTGTGACTGTGCACATTTGTGTAATAGGTGTGTAATCAGTGCAAAGGATGTGACATCATCAACTCCCCACCCCCCGCCTGTTTTCTGATCTCTTTACAGGAAGGGAACTCTGCTGATTCAGATTCTGTCCCTCAAAAGGTTGTTCATACTCATCGGGTCTGATATAACCCGCACAGCAACATTGTTGTCTTTCTTTACTAAGCATCCAAGTCTGTCTCACCACACCATAGACACCCCGTTTTGTTTTTTGCTTTGTTGTTAACATTATTTCTCTCACCTCTCTGTGTGTGGTCACCCCCATGTATTGGCCATTTCTACTGTATGTAACTAAACACAGAATGTTTATCAATACAGTGCACTATTTTTATAAGGTTAAGCACAGTTGTAGAGTCCTTAATGCTAGAAGATGTGAGAGAAAATATTCTTTGGAAAGATCATACAATTAGAATAAGTCATTTTTCTTCATTGAGCAATGGCCACGAAGTGTTATGAAACACTACAAGTAAATTGTAGTGTTCATAGTGAAAGAAATTGATGGCAGCAAGCTGCATTTGACAATTTGGAAGTATTATAGAGAGTTCTGATTATTGCTATATTTTATAAAGAGAGTTAATTCTTGAATTACAAAAAAGTATTAAAAAATCCCTCTTTTTTGCCGTCTTATTCGTCATTGAATAATGGGTTGACCGGGCACTGACGAGAGCATCTCTGCTTTACACATTTCCTACCCTTGAGTGCAGATACTAAAATGCACATGCTTGTCTCCTTCTGAACCGTGAAAATCCTGTTAATGTTGTGTCATAAATGTAAAGTGTGTTTAGGGTTCCACACATGTCCTTGAGCAAATTGTGGTCGTCTGTGTGTTTATGTTAGTAATGTGCATGTTTGTGTGCTGTTCGTGAAAGAGAACTAAATGGAGAGAGGCATCATCGGCATGTGCAGGTTCAGTTGTGTGTGCATTTTTCTCGCTGCAGCTGCATCTTAAACCTGTGATTGTTGTTGTGGTGTTATGAGGGCACACCATTCTCCAGATGTTTCTTATGACCGCCAGAGAAAGATGGAGAATATGTAATAAAAGCAGGAATATGCAGGGAATATGAATAAAAATGTGTAGAGTGAATACACTGTAAATCCACTATATCCGCCAAATGCATTGATATAAAAGAAAATGTTGGAAAAAAACAACATGGCAAACATTAAAAGATAAACTTGCTGTTTCAGGGAGGTTGGCTTTTAAAAACACTGCCTTAAAATGATCTTGCTGGTATCGATGCTTTAATAAAAAAGCAGTGTTTTGACAGACTGACTTTTTAGAAAAGAGCTCTGTGATCGAGTTCTCTTTGAATATTAGACTAGGATGGAAGAAGGTATTTAAGCATTGGAGAAACGACTCTGTTAAAAGATTTTGTGTGCCTTTCCTACTGTATTTTCTGCTTTCACTGACCATTTTACCCAGCATTCATTGCTCCCCCAACATCACTTCCTGTGTGTGTGACAGGAGTATAAAGTATCCAGCTTTGAGCAGCGGTTGATCAGCGAGATTGAGTTCCGTCTGGAGCGCTCGCCTGTGGAGGAATCTGACGATGATGTTGAGCATGATGAAGATGCACCGGGAGAGAAAGTGGCGCCCTTCCTCGATCAGAAGCTTAAGCACTACAAGGTGTTCGAAGGCATGCCTGTGACCTTCAGCTGCAAGGTCATCGGTGATCCAAAGCCAAAGGTGAGGGGTCACCGCACATGCAATCTAGCTCTCGTATCATTTTTACATTCATGTTGCTTGTTAGCAACTTCGGTTAAAAAAACTATGTGCAAATATAATGGCTACAATATAATTAAAGATTTAAACGGAGATTGAGATTTACAGAATTCAGATTTATATTATATATGGACATTTTCAAATGTCGACGTCTATAGTGGATAGGAGTGGTTATAATTATAAGCTCCGGACATTTCAAACATTCCAGGCTTTATAATGTTTTAGAGATGCTGTTGAAATGTTTGTTTTACAGTTTATGGTGTTTTGCAAAGAGGCGTGTATGTTATAAAAGGGGTTTGAGGGAGAGGACACTGATATGATGAGATTCCTGCTATATATAATCTGGCTTTTACACTGCAACGACTGTGATGACAGAATTCTTTGTAATATTACGAACAAAGAGGAAGACAAAAGGAAAAAGCAAAGGCGCCGGGTTGAAAAACATGTTGCGTCATTGCATCTATTATATCTGTGTGTGTTTGCAGGTATACTGGTTTAAGGATGGAAAGCAGATATCGAAGCGCAGTGAGCATTACCGTATCAGCCGTGAGCCGGATGGCACATGCCTCCTGCACACGGCCGCTGCCTCACTAGATGATGATGGAAACTACACTATTATGGCCGGCAACCCAGCGGTGAGACACAAACGCACAACACTTTAGATAATACACTGAATGAATGAATTTGATTTATCATATTTAGAACGTTTATTATTGTGATTGTTGAAGCAGATTGGTGTTAATTTTGTTGACTTTGTTTGTCATCACCCTTTCACGCAAACGCACAAACACAATCAAATGGCTAGTTGTCTGGACCCGTGTTGTGTGATTCAGACAGATAAACATCAGCAGTCGGTCCACTCGCACAAACAGATTCTGAAATGTTCCAGATCTGTTCGATGAATCAAACCGTGCAATCAATCACGAACACGCAATGACAAACAAGGAGGTCGCATAGTCACGCAAGTTTATGCGGTCACAGGCCTCTCATTCTCTTTCCCTCTCTGTTTAAGTTTTAAAATGCCTTGTTGGCATGACAAATGTTTGTACAGTCATATTGGTAAAGCTGGTTGCATATAAACAGAAAATATCAAAACAAAAAATGTTGCAGAAGGGCATTGTTAAATTAACAAAAGATTAAAAAGCATATACATCATGCTTCTAATTGAATTCAATAGATGGCATGTGAACAGATCTAAACACTGCAATCTGATTTCTATTCTCAGTTTATCTCTTCTTTTTTACTTGTATGTTTCTAATTACATTTTTTTACAGAATGAAATAAAACAGGGGTTTTTTCTTCTCAGGGAAGAGTGAGCTGTACTGGCAGAATGATGGTCCAAGCTGTTAACCAAAGAGGAAGAAGTCAGCGCTCCACACCTGGACACATTCGCAGGTAAGCAAGCACCGCCGCTTCTCCACAAAGCCAGAGCTTTATTCTGGTCTTGACAGGTCCAAGATCAGGTTTAACCTTAATCACTCTGATTTCGAGGAAAACACTCTAATCTTTTCCCAGACCTGTTGAATTTAATGTAGATCATTGTCAACCGCCAATGACTTGAGTTGATTTATGGGATTAGCAGTAAAAGAGGGCGTGTCCTGTGTAAAAGACACCTGTATGTTTTGAACAGTGATGTAAGGACCATTTAACAAAGTCTTTTGTGAAGAATAGAGTATGCGTGTTTGGGAATGGTTTTCAATGGGTGGGGTTTCCTCCTGATAAGATGTTATATTATATGTGGCCTTTCTGTCCTTTGAGTTCTTTACGTATTTGATTGACAGAGTCAATAGTTTCTAAAGGTACCGCACAATGCGCATGCCTATCATTCATGACATATGTTTAAGATTTACTACACACAAAAGTAATCTGAGATGCGTCTAAGAAGATTGATTCCATTCACATTGTTAAAAATGAGTTTTTACCGGTTCTTTTTTGGGAAACTACATTTTCGCACTGAATGCGAATAATTTGGTATGATGAATTTCTGCTAGCATTATTTCATATGATACAATTACTTTAAATAATATAAACATCAATCTCGGGTTATTCGATCGCATATCTAAATGAAGGGTTTATTCGCAAAAACAGTAGCCAAAAATATAGTCCAAATAATCTTGATCAAACTGCAGTTGGGTTGTTTTGATCAAGAAATAATCATTCAAAAATACAGCTGACTAACACAATAAAAACAACACCATAAAATCATGATTTTAGAAAAATAAAATAAAACTGAGTTATCTTAACTCTTTCAATACAGAAATAAACAGATTTAAAGAGTCTGTTTGGTAGATGGATGGCTATATGAGGTGTAAACAGTGTCTTTCTCTTTCTCTCAGACCCCGCTCAAGGTCCAGAGACAGTGGTGATGAGAACGAGAACATTCAGGAGCGTCACTTTCGCCCTCACTTCCTGCAGGCCCCTGGTGACCTTATTGTGCAGGAGGGCAAACTGTGTCGCATGGACTGCAAGGTGACCAGCGCTGTTACTCACACCAGTTCTGATGTCAGCCACCTGACCTCAAAGCTTTTCACATACTGGAGCTCAGCATATATATTATCAATGTGTCATAACCTAAACAAATGTGAACTTGAACTTGAAAAGAAACCTCTACATACAAGTCGAGCGTTATTGACTAAATCTGTGGTATGACCTTTAAAACCAGAGACAAAACATATGTGTTGACAGTTATGCTTTTACAATGGAAGTCACACGCAGACACTGTATCAACTGATGCATTAACAAACAACATTTTGTTCAACAAACAAGTTTGGCAGTTGTGTATAGTGGAAAAAAAACAAATGGCTGTAAGGTGTAAAGTTTGTAATGTTCAACTTAAAAAGTCATTTCAAACCTGTATGACTTCCTCTCCTCTGAAGAACACAGAAGAAGATATTTTGTGGCCCCCATTCGCTTGCAATGGTTTTGTGTCCATACAATAGAAGTGAATGGGGGCCATTGCTGTTTGTTTACCAACTTTCTTCAAAATATCTTCTTTTGTTTTCTGCGGAAAAAAGTCATACAGGTTTAAAATGGCAAGAGGGTGAGTAAATGATGACAGAATTTACATTTTTTTGGGGTGAACTATCACTTAAAAAGACACAAAAAAATGTTGACGCTCCCTTGAATCTGTATTGCAGTATTGATAGAAAACCTAAATTACATTTAGCGAAAAGATGGAATTATCTATTTTTTCTCTTTTATGTTATTTAGTTTTCTTTCTGTAGATCTGTTTCTATATGCAGATCGGTTTCCATCTTATATTTCTTTAATTATCCATCCGTATCCCTCCGGATTTTTGTTTTCCTGCCATTTATGCTTTTCAGCTTTGAATCACGTTGCATTCACTTCATACTTTATCAGGTTTATTTCTCTTTCTGCTGTTCATGTCTGGGCTGTAAAAATTGAAACATTGAGCAGTCACAATAAAACATTTCACTGTGGTATAGAAGGATTCACATGCTTAAAAAAGATCAGTGACTCTCACAGACACTAAGCCCTTAATGTCAGAGGTATTTATAAATCTGATTTATTTCCACTCGCTTTCAGGCTTTTTATACTTTCCAAGCCCAATACGTCCCTAGTTGTTCGCAAGCTCTAAAATCAAAGAATATAATAAAAACAGTTTGTTCCTTTTTTCCTTTTTTTAGTTAATCTGCTTTTCCACTTACAAAGTCATTAGGGATGATATGATGCAATTTTTTCGCTAAAAGTCACAAATGCACTCAAGTTGGCTGTTGCGATTGATGTGATGGACGTTTTATGCATCGCACAGGGAATATTCGCACCCGGGGGAACAGCACTCGAACAGAGAGCTTACAGACGGGAACGTTCTCAGGACCAGCACAACAAACACGAATAGATAAACAAGCATTGTAAACAACTCAATCCACCCATCTCGGTCCCATGCGTAAACAAGCATTCACGCACACACAAACAAGCGTGAGCACACAGACGTGTTAACTGGTGGTCTGGTGCTGGCACACCTCAGGGTGTGGCAGGTGTTGTGTTTCTCCGGAATGTGAGAGATGGTGAAAACAGAGACCGGGCATTGTGCACAGACCCATTTCTCATGAGAACCGCACGCATAATGATTACCTACCAAACAGTCCAGTACACATTACACTGGGATAAAATACTTAATGCATAACGTACAATTCGAATCACATGGAGAGATGTTTTCCATACTGAAAGCATACGATTGACATTTATTGTTCTTTAGGTAAGCGGTTTGCCGACCCCTGACCTTGTCTGGCAGCTGAATGGCCAGACCATCCGTCCAGACTCATCCCACAAGATGCTGGTGAGGGAGAACGGAGTTCACTCATTGGTCATCGAGCCCGTCACTAGCAGAGATGCTGGCGTGTACACGTGCATCGCCAGCAATAGGGCTGGACAGAACTCTTTTAACCTAGAGCTCATTGTTGCAGGTATGTAAGCATGTACATAACCATCATCTTCTGGTTAGGGCGTTCAAACAGTAATGATAAATCACATCCAGAATAAAAGTTTGTGTACTGTGCATACTCATTTTATGTTTATAAAAACATACACATACATGTATATAATGAAGAAAAAAATATATATATAATTTAAATTATTGGTAAGTAAGTATAAATAAATACATGTTAAAATGTCCTAAATATGCAAATATTTATGTTTATGTGTTTATAAATACAAAAATAATGTGCACAGTACACAGACATATATTATGCGGAAACAAACTTTTATTCTGGATGCGATTAATCGCGATTAATCGTTTGACAGTCCTAATTTTCATATATGTATTTTTTATCTATTTTCTTCTTAGCCAAAGAGATGCATAAAGCCCCATGCTTCATTGAGAAACTCCAAAACACGAGCGTGGCTGAGGGTCACCCCGTCCGTTTGGAGTGCCGTGTGTCCGGAGTGCCGTTCCCACAGATATTCTGGAAGAAAGAGAACGAGTCATTTACTCACAACACAGACAGAATAAGGTATAAGACCTCAGCCAATCACAGCCCTCCTACAACCATTTCCCCAATCAAACTGTTTCTGTTCGTCTTATCCATAAACAGATGACATGAAATGCAAACTCCCTCCACTGATCAGTTAAACTTTCATATTAAATAGTTAACCTCTATGTAATGTTATTGACAGGATTTTGTTTTGGACACAATATTCCACTCCCTCACTTCATGTGCACTGCTCATCTATATATGGCTGCTGAAGCGAAGCCGATTTTAAGCTGTTAATGTGCGTGTATACACAAAGAGTGACGACAAGCCTTATAAAAGAAACATGCACTGTAACCCTACCGCAGGCGCTACCATCAATGCCACCTCAGAGAGACGAAAGCAGTTTGTCACAAGCTGTAAAACGTGCAATAACTTTGTTTGTGAACGCGGTTTATTCATGTGGATTCAAATTAAAGTGATATGTTTATGGTGTATGAATATTCGACCTGTTGTTTTTTGCAACTTGCTCATTCTAATGTGTCTTGCATTCTATGTCCCAGCATGCACCAGGATAACTTCGGGTACCTCTGTATGATCATCCAGCCTGCCCTAAAGGAAGACGCAGGGTGGTACACGGTTTCAGCTAAGAATGAAGCTGGCATCATCTCCAGTACAGCACGTCTCGACGTTCATAGTGAGTATAACAAAGCATGAAAGCAACGACGCCTGGTATATCTGGGATAACGGGTTATGATTGGTAACGTTCCAAATTGGAAATGAAGTAGTTTTAAGTGGTTTATCTGATCAACGTGTCATACACTTGCATAAATTGCTTCAGACAAAGAACAAATCTGTATTTAATCTGTCCAATAAAAGCATACTCCCTTCCTCTGCCCAGTAACGTTTCCATAGCAGTCCTGTCAGCCAGTGTTGTGTGTTTGCCATCCACAACATGTTTAACAATACAGATGCTTTACCTAAGGTTAAACCAACACTGTTCTGGCAGTCTGTGTACTGGAACTATACGAAAGTGTTTTTTAATCACGGAATGGGTGTAGTTTAATGCTGAATGGTATAATCAGTCATACCATGACTAAAGTTAAGTGCTACCAGTCTGAAACCAAATGAAACTTGGGGTTGGCTCAAACCGAAGTTTTAATTTTTTTGTATCAATACTAAAGGCCTTAAATACTCGAGGCCTTAAAGGAGTAGTTCACTTTCTAAAGAAATTTTCATGATAATTTACTCACCCCCATGTCATCCATTATGTTTATGTTTTTATTTCTTTAGTCGAAAAGAAATTAAGGTTTTTCTCCATATAGTGGACTTCAATGGACTCAAAACGGTCAAAATGACAGTATCAGTGCAGCTTCAAAGGGCTTTAAACGATACCAGACGATGAATAAAGGTCTTATCTAGCGAAACGATCGGTCATTTTCTTTAAAAAAATGTATATGCTTTATAAACACAAATGCTCGCCTTGCTCTGTTTGCGATGCGCGTTCATGACTTCACGTAATACGTAAATATGTTGAAAACTTACACGTTCAACTTGTAAACGCTGACTCGGTACTTCCGCCTAAGTCAAGTGTGACCGTTTCAACGTAATTACGTATTTTACGTAACAGAGCAAGGCAAGCTTTTGTGTTTATAAAGCATATACATTTTTATTTATTTTTAAATGGCCGATCGTTTCACTAGATAAGACCCTTTTTCATCGTCTGGTATCGTTTAAAGCCCTTTGAAGCTGCCCTGAAACTGTCATTTTGAACTTCAACCATTTGGAGTCCATTGAAGTCCACTATATGGAGAAAAATCCTGGAATGGTTTCATCAAAAACCTTGATTTCTTTTTGACTAAAGAAACAAATGCATAAACATCTTGGATGACATGGGGGTGAGTAAATTATCATGAAGATGTATTTTGTAAAAGTGAACTACTCCTTTAAAACAAACAGATAGGAGGTACATGTTTAAAAGTGCACGATAGAGTTTTATATCATGTCATCTAATTGTAAACCTATAACTGAAATATAAAGTAAAGCAGGGTCCTAGAACAGTACCATGCGGGTCTACATCCATTATGTTTCCTTTTTTCAGCCCAGTGGCAGCAGACTCACACTCCAAAGCCCAAGAAGGTGCGTCCATCAACAAGCCGCTACGCCGCTCTCACAGAACGGGGTCTGGACGTGAAAGCTGCCTTCTTCCCTGATTCCAGTTCTCTTCCTCCTGGCACCCTGGTGGAGAGCGATGACCTGTAGACACTAGCACGGAGGATCTGACCTTTGAACCCTGATCCCTTAAATTCATTGCCAATACCAAGTGTACTCAATAATCCCCACCAATTTCCCGACATGAACCTCTTGCTGTTCTCTTAATGAGGTTGGATTGCAGGAGAAAAGCGGATGACTCTAAAAGCCGTTCAGTCTTTGTGAAGGGGAGGGAGGAAGCTGCTCGGCATCTCAGAGATTTCGGTGTGTGATATTTAACATCAGTTCTCCATCTGAGAAAGAGAAGAGAAATAGGCCATTCACTATACTACGCTTTGTTTTTTAAGGGGAAGTGACACGGGGGGTTAAGTGAGGTCATGCCCTGCTTGTAAACAGATGTATTGGTTCGCTGGCGCACTTAATATTGACATACCTGCTATCAGACACTAATACAAGCACATACACACACTAGCACATGCTTTGAGGAAGGAGGTAGTATACCGATGATCACCTTGTTGAGTCATCTCTTGATTTTCACAAGTGCCTAATGTTCATTATATTAAAAAGACAAAAAAATACGATTAATAGCATCTAGCGCTGCATGTTACTACGGTGCCAACATGTAACACTTTTTTTAATGTATTTAGTTATTATGCTTTAGATAAGTTATATTTATGAAATGCTGGAGGAGGTGTTTTCCATCCAGCACAGGAAGTAGGACTTTTGGGGATTTTGAAGGTAAAGCTGAGTACAACACACCTTGAGCTGCATGGACCTGATCGTCCCTGGAGCATCAGGGTTTTAAAATGACAAAGAAATCCTTAATTATAGTAATCAGCCTTATTTCAGTCATCCGCAGTGGTGACGGATGCACACCGCCATAGATGTGCTGTGTCTGGATCTCAGCACAAGTCCAGAGATGTTGCACAAGGCCGGGCCTTAATGATTTTTTCCCACCCCGTCTTTTGTTCGTTTTTTAGGAGCGATTAAGAGGAGGCTGACATGTCATTAACGTAAGTGGCGAAATTGCAGAGAGTTTTAGTCGAATGACAGGTTTGGATAAATGCAGATGTTTGTTGTGTTACTAGGGAAATGAGGATGATGGAAGTGCAGGATGTAGGATGGGATTGTGCGTGTTTGCGGGCTGGAGAGTGGAGAAGGGCTAGGTCGTGGATTAAAGTGATAATTCACCCAAAAAATGTACTCCCCCTCGTGCCAATCCAAACCTTTATGACTTTCTTTCTTACGCAAAACACAAAAGAAGATATTTCGAAGAAGGTTTGTAGCTGAACAGCACTGGCCCCCATTCACTTCTATTGTATGGACACAAAACCAATGCAAGTGAATGGGGGCCAGGGAACAACATTCTTCAAAATATCTTCTTTTGTGTTCTACAGAAGAAAGGAAGTAATGCATGTTTGAAATGACAAGAGGGTGAGTAATGGATGACAGAATTTTCATTTTTGGGTGAACTATCACTGTAAGAAAAGTTTTTATAAGTATGATTAAGTAAAACTGATTTTAATGGTGGCGGTGCATGAAATGAACAGACAGTGATGCTTTGCTCAGTGTTCAGGTTCGGGATTACAGAAATGCTTTATAGAAGATTTTAATAATTTACTTTTGATCTTTTTGGGGGGAAAATAAAGCAGTATGTTTTGTCGTATTCACACATTCACAAATAATTGGTTTTACTTTAAGTCAATCAGAAACCAAGTGCTCAATTGAATTACAATCTCAATCATCTCACAGACAGACACTTACAAAACGTATATAAAAATATCATAAAATATATACATATAAGCCTTTGATTACATATTGCCTTTCTTACACCGCTGTTTTATCCTCAAAATAAACAAAACTGATATTATGGGGCTTTTATTCTGTAATATTTTCTGTTTTCCAAGCCAACCTGTGCCTGTATACAGACTGTTTTCCTTATTCTGTTTTGGTCTATGAATAGTAACATAAATAAAAGTCTCTGAAAGTATTAAATCTGAGTTGAGTCCAATTGCTCTCGGCGAAAACGTTTTCAATAAAGTTAAACGAGCTGTTTAGATTTTATCTAGATTTTATTCTAGTTTTTTTATGCCTTGGGGCCTGTTTCAGGAAGGAGGTTTAGTGAAAACTCTGAGTCAAACCCTAGAAAGCGGGGTAACTCAAGCCTGTTTCTAAAAGAGAGTTAAATAATACTCAGAGTCAGTAACCATAGTAACTTACTCTGTGAACCTAATCTGGTCGGGAGCAGGTTTTCTTTGGTAAACCCAGAGTTTATTTCGATCTCCAACCCTTTTTAAAGCACAAGTGGTGTACCTCATTCATTAATACAGTCTTTCATGGCACACATTAGTTTCACACAGAGACCTTCTCAGTAACTAAAATGTCATATTTTGCTTTTATAGAGGATTCAGTACATGAAGAGGCTGCATTAATTCATTGGGATGTACTTTAATTTCAGTAGAGCAATTTAGGACCCGAGTGGAATTTTGTCATTTCCCTGTGCATTTTTATTAAAACTGTACCTTTTTTTTTTACAGTGAATTAGATATATCAAAATATATCTCATCCATCCTTATATCAATAACATCAGCTATTGTATGTACATTACATCAGAAAATAATTTTCTATGGACAATGAGAAATTACTTAATAAAGTGTGTAAATAAAGTGCATAAATAAATTAATACAGACATACATGCAGAAATGAAGCGATAATAAATAAGTAATTTTGATGTGCAGCCATCCAACCCACGTCAGCTCCGTTCAGGGTTCGAACCGGCGATCAGTCTAACTTTGTACAGGAGTCTGACGCCCTACTGGTGTCCTATACACCATGACGTCTTATTTGCATAACTATAGCACTTATGGCGAGTTAGAACATAAGATTGTTTTTAATTATCTGTATTATTTCTGTTGTTTCATTCATTTAATGATTCATTTATTTGTTTATTGGTACATTTGTCCGTTTGTTAATTTAAACTTTGTCAGTAAATCAGAGCAGAAAGTGTGCCTTCTGCCGCCGTGTTGCTTTTTTTGGTGTCGTTGCAATGGTGAATCGTAATATCGGAGCTCCACTGATGATGGCTTTTTTATAGTCGTGGTTCACGCGCTTAACCCACGGTAAGCCTACCTAGAGTAAATTGAACTAACTCAAATCAGCTGTTCTGAAACCAAAAACTCAAAGTTTCTCATTTCTAAGTAAACCAACTCTGAGTTCAAGGTTTAACCTAGAGTTGGTTGAATCTCCTTCTGTGACACTTTGATGAATCTGGGTGGATTTTGGGAGTTTGCTAAGGCAAGATACTGAAGCATGTCTGGATTTAAAATATAACCATGACATCACAAAGTGAATCATATCCACCACGCGTTGACCTGTGACCTCTGTCATTCCAAGCACGGAATTTGGGGCTGTAAACCCAAAAGCCAGTGAACTAAAAATAACCTGAACCTTTCTTAATCTAATCCAGCTGGGCTCATTCTAGTCTTACACAATTCTGTTTGAAACAGAACTCCAGATACATCAAGCCCGAGTATAAATATAAGAACTACCAGCACATCAATATATGCATGTAAACAGCTGAATAAAGTTCATCCATGAAGCAATAAAATCACTTTATTTTCTTTTTATACAATCACATCTTGCACAAGTTCAGATAGAGTTTCGTACTAAGACATTGATTGAGCAAAGGTGAAATGGTTGTATGGCCTCCATTTGTCCTCCTCGTATTACTGCCAGGTGATAATTTATGTTCGACACACACAAGTGTCAAATTATTGGTTAAAGCCAGAGACCGATCTCTCACACCTCAGAGAGACCTTACAGCTATAACTCTCCCTTGCGGACCACACTGCTTCTCTAAACCATCCCATACATACTCCTTGTGGGTTGATGTTAGGAATCATTACATGGCCAGCCGTAGACCTCCATCAACTATCAAAATCTGTCCTGTGATATAAGGGGACTCCAGGAGGAAAAGGACAGCCTGCGAAACCTCTGTTGGCTCCCCAAACCGGCCCAGTGGAATTCTCTTCACCAATTCTTCCTTCTCCAGCCCTGCTGTCATATCTGTCTGGACGAATCCTGCAAAGTCAAGAATACGGTTTATTCCCGACTGAACTGAATATGAAAGTAAACATGCTGGTTACAAGGCAACAGAAGCAGGAGAAGTGAGAACAACAACCTGGAGCCACCAAGTTCACCCGTATATTTCGGGCAGCCACTTCTTTGGCTAGGGAGCGTGTTAATCCCTCCAGGCCTGCTTTACTGGCACTGTACACACACTGACCGGCGTTACCTTTCACACCCACCAAAGAGCCTGAGAATACATCAATAACATTCATGTAGTATTCACAAAACCTTCTATAAACCCACATGAGGCTTATACATACTTTACTTTAGTCTAAGCGATTGAAAACATATTTGTAACTTAATCTTCTACATTGTGTCTGATTAGATACATTCAGATTTATAATTGTACATAATATCAAGTAATTTCAGACTATTCAAATATTTTCATTTGAGATATTAGAACTGAAATCTGGAGCTCTTGCGCCCACCTAGTGGTGATCAAATGGACACGGATAGGAAATGCTATTTTCCACATAATGGTTCTACACTAATAAATGGCTCACCTATGTTGACAATAGCTCCTCCGTGGCTGAGCATGCTCCGTAAAGCCGCTCTGCATGTGAGCATTGAGCCCAGCAGGTTGGTGTGCAAAACAGACACCATATCTTCAGATTTACTCCTTAATAACAATGCATCTCTAGGACATACAAAACATTTCATTAGATAAAATAAAGGAATCCATTTAGATCAATCTCACCTACATCATTATCGTTCACACCGGCTAGTATGCAGAATGTGAAACTGTCTTTTGAAACAAGGCTTTACTGACACAACAACACATTATTCTTCAGCATTCATTGGTGACCGCTAACCTGTTGATGCCAGCAGCATTAACCAGGTATCCAACTGTGCCGCATGTCTTACCGATGACCTCAAATGTTCTCTGAACTTCATCTTCTTTAGATACATCACAACTAAGGCCCAAATGCTCCCCTGCAATGGAAATAAGCGGCGGTTCTTCAATTATTGTCTATTTTTGCCTACTTGACAGAAAGCTTGAAAGAATTAAACTTCTTCTATGTATTTGTCACCAATAAAGACCTGATCGTGGCATTGATCAGCCATCATAAGGATTTTATATTGTGTGTGATGACATGTTATTTACCTCGTGAAATACCAAAAAAAAGAAATTGATACATTTTCATACAGATGATGAGTGTATAGGGACAAATCCAACAGTTCTTAAGTAATAATATAATTAAAGGTAGCCTACTTAAATTCATCCTTGAAAATGTAATATTTTTTATAAAACTATTTAGACCAGAAAAATATGTCTGTTGTTTCCTTTATTTCTTTGGTTTACACAGACAATTATTTATCTTTTAACCCCCTTGTAGTTCACCCTAAAATAAAAAATGCTGTCATCGTTATTCACTCCCACGTCATTCAAATTGGGTATATGACTTTATTCTGTGGAACACAAAAGAAGATATTTTGAGAAATGGTTTTGTGTCCATACAATGGAAATCAATGGGGGCCAGTGTTGTTTAGTTACCAACCGTCTACAAAATATCTTCTTTTGCGTTCTGCAGAAGAAACGGGTACGGGTCTGGAGTGACATGAGGGTGAGTAAATAATGACAGAATTTTCAATTGTGGGTGAACTATCACTGTAAGAAAAGTTTTTATAAGTATGATTTATGATTTTTACTATAGCAAGTACTTCAATTTGATACAATTGATTCATTGACACACCTCCAGGGAGAGATTCAGCAGCAGCTTGTGCTGCTTCCTTATTCCTAGACACCACTACAACCCTGTGACCCCTCTGTGCTAACAGCTGAGAAACTGCTCGCCCAATGCCACGAGAACCCCCAAACACTACTCCAAGTCTGGACATCGCAGCCCTGCAAGAGAAAAAAAGGGTCTATAAATAAAGGGTCATATGCACATGCGGGTCTATAAGCAGAATCTCTCAAAACACTTAAACCAAGGGGCACGTTTGGATTTTATTGGGTTTAAGAAGTTGGTTTTGCTGTTGCAATCTTCTGTACAATGATTGCATGTTTTTACCAAGGTAATGTCATTATATTCCTTGCGGTAATCCAGAAAGTATCATGTGGTGATGGTAACAGTACTTTTCATAACAATTTCAGCAACATCCTTTAATATTCTTCCAAGCTGCAAATTTACAGCATCACAGGATTGAAATGTTTAGCCATGAAATCGCAAACTCACGTTAGTTCGCACAGAGTTCTTTATTATTAACTTCAAAATGGGTTTGTCGTTAAACTCGACCCCTGTTCAAACCCGATGTTGAAATGAAACGGGTGCCGCCATGTTGACTGAGCTGCAGCTGCACCGTGCGCTTAAGTCAGTAGGTGGAGCCAAACGCACTGTTTTCAATTACATTTGTTTGCATTAACTTAATTCGCATTACAATTTAGTTAATAATTCTTTCGTTTAAATGATATATTATCAGTGGAAGAAGAAAATAGCCAGACCTATAAACAAACACGGTCCGGAAGTAAACTTATGGCCAGGCGCGTTAAGTCTCCATGTTAATTATAGTATCAAAGTGATTTTTTACGAAAATACTTTTAAGTTATTGCAGGTTATTCATTAATATAAAAACTGAGATAATTGTTTCAGAATGGACAGCATTGTTTTAGTTAGCTTTAATTTGTAAATGGCTTGTATTCTCTGTCATTTCACACCCACTTCTAACCAGTTCAAAAGCTCTTGAGTTGGTGGCCATGAAAGCGGATAGTGGCTCAATGACCGTGTACCAACCGGTGACGGTTGCTAGGGGGAAATGTGCACCAAACATTGGCAGACAACCCTTCCGGTTTGAGTTTTGACTGAAGTGATTTCACCCTATTAACGAAAAGCAAACACGTTTGCGAACCAATCAAATCGCTCATTTCGGTCATCATGTCCCGCCTTTCATCTTGAGACCGCCCACAGTAAAAAACCTTCATGTGAGCTGAACTGATGCTGCCGATGCTCGAGCTGTATGTACTCTGAATACAGAAGGTTAGAACCGCTTTTGATAGCCAAACTGTGTTCGTTTCATATTACATTTCATTGTTTTTCTCAAAAGTGGTTTATAATGACATTTCGCTAGATGTCAGTTTAGATTAGCACGCGTTTTGAACAGTATTAACAGTAGTTTGGCTAGCGAGTGTCTGTTCGTACAGGGCCCGCCATATGAGACATCTGCTCGATGCTTTGAAAACTTTGCCTTGCGGTGTTTATGTGCCGATCTTGTCTCGTCAGTTCATTATATGTCCGCGATATTGTAACGACGATTGTCTCGCGGTGCTTCTCGTCCCGGTCTGTCATCTGAACAGAGCTTGTAAGTTTCTAACCTGATTTGTCCGCCTTCTGTTATCTGACAGTCGCTCGTGCTTATTATCTGTTTATCAAATTGTTTGCAATTTGTTTGCCTGCTTGATTCTCTATTTTTTCTTAAGTGTGGTGGGTGCTTTTTGTCATATTTAATTCATAAGCCCCACACATACACTGTCTGACCTTTTAGTTTGGTTTTAGTTGTTTCATTCTTCAAAGGTGCATTGCAAACTCTGTTTTATACCTTTGGTTTGCCCTGCTATCTCTAATGCCAGGTGGCAGCTATAGTGATTCCCAGCATGCATCTGGATTCTGTGTGGAAGTAAATGAACCTTTAACTCATCAGGAGGTGCTCTGCTTGAGATGGTTTATAATTCCTGATGGCACTGTGAATGAATGACAGTCTCAGAGACCCATCTGGACCTGAATGTGACTTAAAACACCTAGAGCAATGTGTATAGATGTCACATGGTTGCTGTCATTTTTCAGTCAGAGAATGTCATGAATTAGGTTGAATCTAATGATGTTTTAGAGATGATGAACCCGTTTTTTGTTGCTTGTTATTTTAAATTCTATTGTCTTAGCGCATTTTTATGTTATACATAAAGCTCTTTAGCACATAATGTTATTTTGTTGATGCTCTATTTTTAATCATTTTATTTGTGTTTTTCCTCCCTATCTCAGCATGAGAAGTGTTGTGCTCCACAGACATGGAAAAGTATGAAAGGATAAAGAAGATTGGGGAGGGATCCTTTGGGAAAGCCATCCTGGTCAAGTCAAGGGAAGATGGCCGACAATATGTTATCAAGGAGATCGGCATCTCCAGGGTAGAACATTTCCTTATTATGTGTTTGATGTCTTATATGTATGTGATGGTCAGTAATAATCATATTTTAGTTTTTAAGGACTATATAGGGAGAGTTCAAACCCTATAATGTACAGTATTTGGTGTATAGTATATTTTTGATCTGTTTTTATCTCACCAGATGTCCAACAAAGAAAGACAGGAATCACGTAAAGAGGTGGCAGTTCTGGCTAACATGAGCCATCCTAACATTGTCCAGTACAAGGAATCCTTTGAAGGTAACTCGCTGTAATGCAAGACATCTTTCTTCAGAAAACCACATAAAGTAATATCGAAATGTTATACCTCATTACCCTTCTCTGCCATTTTCTTGGCAGGCATGTATTTTATGACTAACTCATGTCAAAGGGTGAGCAATTTTTAGTTGGCAAATGTTGATTAATCTATGAACATTTGTTCCGGCAAAAACTCGACCTAATCCTTTTCTGTCTGTGATGTACGGTCTGTAATTGATAGCCGGCAGAGATCTGCATGATCTGGCAAAGGCCCAACCTCGTGAATTAAATTATAAAGAGGATGTTGTAGAGTTAATGCTCTTTGTGGATTTATTCAGCATCTCTTGCATGATCCAACCACAGGGCAGTGACATAGAGCTTGGGTTTATGGCTGTTAATACAATTAAATGTAGAGGCTACAATGTCGGCTTTATTCTGCTATTTTAATCACAGAAAGTACTGTATTTTGATTTTTTTACTATGGCATGGCATTACACACTGTTTAAATGTCAAGGAGCCACTTAAGTTGTGAACTGAACCATTGCTGGCAGTTTTTTCATTGACGGGATGTTCATTTTTTTCTAGAGAGTGGTTGTTTGTACATAGTTATGGATTACTGTGAGGGAGGGGACCTGTTTAAGAAGATCAATAACCAGAAAGGGATTCTATTTCCTGAAGAACAGGTGAGAAAAATGATGTGAAACGCTTTAACGTTCAGTATTTTGAAGTGCCTCCATTATCAGAAAATGCATTTCACAATATAGAAATTCTAGATGGTATATTAGGATCCAAAAAGTCATTTTAATAGAAACCTTGCTGCACTTCGGTAACAGACATTAATCTAAAAACAAAGAAAAACCTCAAGATGTTTTCGTTTACCAATCTGTTGTTTCCTGGTAGATTCTTGACTGGTTTGTGCAGATCTGCTTGGCTCTTAAACACGTGCATGATCGCAAAATCCTACACAGGGACATCAAGTCACAGGTACAGTTTAGATTTACCAACACTGCTGTCGAAATGAAGCTGACGCACTATGCTTAATGCAAAGTTACTGCTTTTGTTTTCTATCAAGAATATTTTTCTGACCAAAGATGGAACAGTACAGATGGGAGACTTTGGAATCGCCAGGGTTTTAAACAGGCAAGATGTTGTCCCATTTACATGCTATTTTTAATTGATTTCACAAACACCAAAATAAATGTGATGGGAATCCCGCTTATAGACTGTGTGGTTATGTTTCCAGTACTGTGGAGTTGGCGAGGACATGTATCGGCACACCATACTACCTGTCACCAGAGATATGTGAAAATAAACCATATAATAACAAAAGGTAACCAACTTCCTGTTTTGAGCCAGATGGCTATATAAGAGCAGGACAGGAAAAACAGTTCACAGTACCTCTGATGCCAGCAGCTACGTATTGATCCCTTCAAAGAGGCTATTACACTATATGTAATTTAATCAGTCTGAATATTCTCAGGTACTATTGAATGACACAAGCTATAAGTTTACATTTACATTCATGCATTTGGCGGATGCTTTCATCTAAAGCGACTAGCATTCAAGATGAATATATGCGTATGTACTTATATATATATTCATAAAGGTTAATTTTACAGCATCTTATAGTTTAGTTTCATTTTAGGGGAGGGTTTGCTCTAGATCAATTTCTGATGTTGTTATACGCTGTTTGTTTGCGTTTACATATTTGCATGTGTACATGTTAGCAAGGCACATGTTCAACCCCATATTTACCCATTTGTCCTACTTTCTTCCTGTTGTTCTGCTGTTTGTTTCTCCCTCATTCTGTCGGGTTTCACCCTAGTGATATCTGGGCCCTGGGATGTGTCCTGTATGAAATGTGCACGCTTAAGCATGCTGTAAGTACCTCGTGTTCTCCATACTAGTTTGAGTGGGAGCTATTTTATGTGAATGGTCAAAAAGGACCCGCTCTTTAATGTCTCATGAATCTCTGAACATGAGTTTAGGTCTCGGCTCCTTCCTCATTCTCTCTTTTCCCTTGTTTAATGATTTACTCCCTGAAAAGTTTGAGGAGACTCATATTTTATAGTAATGACAGCCGAGAGGCGAAACTGCAGTGGAATTAAAGTTGAAGTGCACTCTTGTCATTTCAAACCTGTTTGACTTTCTTCCGCAGAACACAAAAGAAGATATTTTGAAGAAAGTTGGTAACCGAACAGCACTGGCCCCCATTCACTTCTATTGTGTGGACACAAATCCAATAGAAAGTGAATGGGGGCCAGTTAACAACATTCTTCAAAATATCTTCTTTTGTGTTCTGCGAAAGAAAGAAAGTCAAACAGGTTTGAAATGACAAAAGGGTGAAGAAATGATGACAGAATTAAAAATTGTATAATATTGTAGGTGTGTGTGATTCACTGAATGTAATTTTCAGCTTGATCTTGATGTCTTTCTTTCAGTTTGAGGCAGGTAACATGAAGAACCTGGTACTGAAAATCATCCGTGGTTCGTACCCGCCTGTTTCAGTGCATTATTCCCAGGATCTGCGCCTTCTCCTGGCCAAGCTGTTTAAGCGCAACCCCCGGGAGAGACCCTCAGTCTCGACCATTCTGGACAAGCCTTTTCTTGCGCGCAGGATTCACAAGTTTCTCACTCCTCAGGTGACACATGCACTCAAACTTTGTTTTTAACACCACGATGATTCAGATGTGTTATATAGCGCTTGGGTTTAATTTCAGACCCACACCTGAATGTGTTGCTTGAATATACTTGAATATGTCCTCTTGTGTGTTACAGCTTATTGCACAAGAATTCAATCACTCACTTCATCAGCCTAAAACAAGTGTGGCCCAGGGAGGACCAGGTAAACATGTTTTCTTTGTTATAGATCAGCAGTAAACACTTACACTGTATGAGTAACTCATTTCCTCTTCACTCACCAGCCAAACGTCCTGCCCCTGGCCCCGCCCCCATCTCTCCAGCTCAGAAAATCACCAAACCAGCTGCCAAATATGGAGTGCCTTTAACAGTACGGAGACCACCGGAAGCTCTCAGGAAAGTCCCGGACGCAGCAAAGAAACCAATTAAACTCAAGCAGGTATGAGCACCGAGCCTGACAGCAAATAGCGAGCGTCATGAATTCCATTGGCTAATCTCCATGGCCACCCAGTTTGTGTGTACTGTATGTCAGTAGGGGTGGTAATTGTTCAAGGATAGCCATACTGTGTTTGTATCATATGGATATTTGTCAATGTTTTCCGGCTCTGCAACATATGAGAGCGAGAGACTTTTGATCCTCGCTCCTGGTGTCATGTTGTTGTCCAGGCCCCCCCTCCTGTGCCAGCTCGGAGGAGAGTGAGTCGAGTGGAGGAGGAGAGGAGGAAGCATGAGGTACATCAGAGAGCATCCCCCTATCTCCAACTCCCTGTTCTAACACCCAGAACTCCTCCTTTATTTCACCCACCCCTGCACCAACCCACTCTCTACTGCATCAGCTCATTCTCGGCCCTATCGTTTTTTTACCTAAATCCCTGTGTGTCGCTAATAAAACCAATTTAGAACAGGGTTAGTGAGATGATATAGTGATGGACGGGTTAAGATTTGTGATGGTTGCAGGGTTTACCCCAGTGGTGAAGATTGTGAACTGGAGAAAGTCACTGTTGTGATTGACAGTTAAACTATTTAGTTGATAAGTTTGGATTATGGTTTGGGTGTAGTTGGTGTCACAAAGTCTTGTTAACATATTCTGTTCCATTCCAACTTTTTTCGACCTGTTTCATGTTTCTATATTCTCTCTCTTTTCTTGGTAGCCTCTTGCCATCACCTGAATGGTGGGCATTCTCTTCCTCCTTTCTATTAGGCTGTTCACCATCTCACTGTTCTTATCACCTGCTGTACCTTCTGAATTTAAGATGTCCAGTGTCATATACTAGACCTTTGTTTAAAATTGTCATTTGCTTTTTGTATTATGTCTGTTGAGCTGTTGTACATACCATAGTACATGCAATGACCCTAAAATCTTAGGACACATGAATATAAGTCTTTATTATCATGTCACATGTGGTGGCATTTCTTTGCACACATGCACTTCTCCAACCAATTGTTTAATAAAAGAAACGGTTAGGTTTGGGACCACTTGGTATAAAGTCACTGCAAAGATAGCTCGGATAAAGTATCGGTTTGCTGATCTCACTTGATGTGATATTTTGGTCGAAAATGTATTGTTTTCGGCCCACTGTATATGGGAATCGGAAATAATTTTACATCAAAAATTTCATCCCTGTGAAGTTAATTTAAAATTATTTATTTTGGTTCAGAAAATGCTGCCTACCTTTTACTGCCTATAAGCATTACACGTAAGTTTTCTTCCAGGAAGGAGTGAGGAAGAAACGCATGGAGATGGTGGAGAGAGAGAGGAAACAAAGAGAACAGGTGAGCTTATGAACAGCAGTTCACTTGAAGTTCAACAGTTAGCCTCATCGGGTTCATTCCAGAGATTGATGCTATTTGAGTGATGCGTCTATTGTGTTAGAAGCCATTAAGATGCCTCTTTGAAAGCCTTTTTATTGAGTCAACAAGCATCAGTAATTGTGTTTCTCTCCCTAGATGTTGTTACTGAAGGCTTCTCAGATGAAGAGATTTGAAAGGGAAAAGGTAAACTGATCAATGCCCATAAACGATTATTTAAATCAATTAATGCATGTGTTATTGGGTGTGTTCAAACTCTTTTGACAAACTTTGACCTTTGTCATCTTAGCTGAACCGCATAAACCGGGCTCGAGAACAGGGCTGGAGACATGTACTCAGTTCTAGTGGAGGCAGCAGTCCTGAGCGGATGGTACAATACTTTTCAGTATAAGTAAAAATATCGTATAATCTCACAGTGACTTATTATTTCTCATTTTATGTTTGGACTCTTTCTCATAGTTCTATGGGGGTGGTGGCTTTGCAGCACCTGGAATAGTCCCCACCCCTCTGCCTGGCCCCTCCCACGCCACGCCCCATGTTCCTGGGCCCTTCCATGCTCCTCCCAGCCGAGTTGCTTTAGACCACGCCCTCTCAGCAGCTGATAAACCTGCACCCAAAGATGCTGCTGTAGGAGACATGGCTTCAGGGGACAACAACAGGTGGGGTATTTGTTTGTAACATTGTTGAGGATTGATTTGTCATATTAATGTTTGTATGTTATTGTGTTTAAAGGACTCCTGCAGACTCAGGGAAGCTGAATGGCCATGCCTGCATTCCTGGTAAGGATGTCATTAGAAGAGAACCACGGAAAGCAAGCCTCCAAAATGAGAACGACTGTAGGTCAGTTCACTGGGTTTCATCAGGTTATAGATGCTGTAAATATGCTTGTGTGTCCTTTATAAGCGAGTTATGCGATCACTTTATTGTATCTTGTCTTTAGGTTGCGAGGTCAGCTGGCATCAGAAAGGGCTAAGCAGGTGGAAGAGTTTCATCAGCGGAAAAGAGAAGCCATGCTGAATAAAGTCCGAGCAGAGGGACAGCTGGTATGAATTTTTTCTAGTTCAAGGAATGCTCCAAGTTCAATACGGGTTCATCTTTATTGATGGCATTTGTTGCATGATTTGTAAGACAAAGGGCAGAAACGGTACATTAAGACATTTCGAAATCAAGAATTCTTTTAGCAAGGCAGTGTTTGGGTTTTGGAGTCAGTGATGTGTTTAAAAATGTGGCTTTAATAATATCGATTTAACCAATGGGAGGATAGGGGGCCCGGCAAAACCTGGCCGCCATCATTGCAAGCTGGACAAACTCCTCTCGATGCAGGAGACCCCGAGTCAACAAAGAGGAGGAGGTAGGAGTCCAGATTGGAGTGGAACGATGTTGCTCAGTTCGTCGCACCTCAACCCCCATCATTCAGTTCTTTTCTGTTGAACTACCATCTTCAACTGATGTCCGGTCCCTGCACAATGATCAAACCTGTCCCTCCAGTGCATCATTTCAGTTTACCCCAAACAGATCCCTGCCAAAATGACATAAATCCTTTTTTCCTTTGTGGATGTTATCCTGCTTTTTGGATCCTTCATTTATTTTCATTTTGTTTAAGGCATGAACATAACACCTTCTGCTGGATTCCAGAACATCTAACTCCTCCTCATATGGTCCTCATCAATGAATGTTGCTGTTATCGCTCGCCTCTTGTTTTTGCATCCAGAATGTTTCGTGTCTCGTTTCTTTTCACCCCAGTTCAGCAAATGTTGTATCTGTTTGTGTCCTGGCCATTTTCACGTGTACATGTTTGTTGGAGGGTGGTGGTGAGGTAAGAATAAAGACAGATGAAATGCGATCTGTGTATTCTTCAGGAGTACTTGGCGAGGCTACGGCAGATCAGACTGCAGAACTTTAATGAACGTCAGCAGATCAAAGCTCGCCTCAGAGGAGAGAAGGTACGGATGAAACTCCCAAATTCATGCCCCAAATTTTTACTTAAAAGTCTTTAAGCTTTTGATTTTAAATTGACGAACTTTTCAGCAGATTCAAACAGGCGTCCAATATTTCTAACAAAATCTAATTGTTAAAAATGTCCGTTCTTTAATCATTTTCACACACTGTTATTTCAGAACATATTGTTTCTTTTTTGGAAAGATGTTATGTTTAACCGTTTGTTTTGCACGGTATCTCCCAGTGTGACAGTGATGTATCAGACAGTCAGGAATCATGCGAAGAGGCAGTTCTCAGGAGAAAGAAGATTGAGGCATTGAAGGTAAGACTTATAAACGAAATTGCTTTCCTACATATATTTGAAACTAGTGTTTTTTGTGGAGCTGTTTATGTGTGTGTCTGTTTTTTAGGCCCAATCAAAGGCTCGTGCCGCCGTTCTCAAGGAACAGCTCGAAAAGAAGAGGAGAGAAGCATATGAGCGAGAGAAGAAAGCATGGGAGGATCATGTATGCCAAACTTTATCACACCCTTCCTTAGTCGTTCGACTCTTAGTTTTGTATCACTTATCTTATGCCCTTGTCCAGCTTGTAGCACGAGGAGTAAAGGTTGCGGTTGGACCTGCAGGTGGAGCTCCACCTCCTGTAGTCCCTCCCCCTCAACAGTCTGAACCCACCCCTCAGGAAGCTGTCTCCAAAGCCACGCCCTCTTCTAGACCCTCCACTCCAGCCATTTCCATGACCGCTGCTTTAAAGGATGTGGGCGCGGTTAGTTTCCAAATACATTCGCTAATAGAGGACGCGTCCTATGATCTTCCAGGAATTTCAAATAACCGATAATCTTTTGTTGGGCCACCCAACTCCCCTCTTTGCTTTTTATTCTGTTTGTAAACAGATTTGTTTCAGATTATCTCCTTTAATTCCACTGTATTACCGAACATATTTTACTTATCACAATTTTCTGCGCATGCTACACTGGGTACCATAATATCACCAAGATTTCTTTTTTGTAGATCTCATCTGGGCAGAGTTCACCTATGAAAGAGGACTCTCTCAGAATAGAATCTTCCGACGTACAGGTGAGAATGGCATTTTTGGATGCATGTTAGGTGGATTGCTGAGGTGCAAGGAAGTCATCACTAATGTAACAACGCTGTCTTGAATAATCACCAATGAAAACATTCATTCTGATCATGTGCAGTACCAGTAATGATCATCTTTTTTGTTAAGATTGAAAAGAAGGAGATTCTCAGAAGGCTAAATCAGAAGGTCCAGACTCCGGAGGAAGATGGAGAGAAAGCTTCCACATCTTGTAGCAGTGAACCATGCCCCCCTCCTCCTCAACCAATCCAACATCTTACCACAGAGGAAAGACCGCCGACGGGTGGTGATAGGAAGAAATGGGAGGCTGTACCTCCAGCCATACTCTCTGTAGCCGAACAAACTCTGGAGGAGACCTGTGCGACTCTGGCAGGTGCGAACAATTCATCAATTTATATTCTTGAGTTATACTTTAGTGTTAAAATGTAAGGTTCATTTTTCACAATTCATTTTATGTGAGCACAACATGTGCTTAAATTTCCCCTTCGCTTTGTTCAGCGTCTCAGGCAGCATCTCCAGAGGCGAGTGCTCCCTCTGGTGGAGACAGGAAGAAATGGGAGACAGATGGTGCTCCTATGTTGTCTGTGGCTCAGCAGACACTGGAAGAAACCTGTCTTGCTACAGCAGGTCAACTAACAGGTGCTCTTGCTTATTTTGGCATCTTCTAGTTCTTACAATGAAACTGATTTGGCATATTATGAATCAAACAGTTATTATTAGATGCTTGAATGAAATTGGTCAGGATTATCCCAAATATATGTAGATTTGTTTCGTATTGTTTTTTATATTTTTATTTACCTAAACTAAGAAGTAAATGTTTTTTAGATAGCCTTAGTATTTACAGGGTGAATAAGTTACGTATTGATATGTTTTGCTTTGTATCCATGGAGGGTGTGTTTATGCTTTGGGACTCCAGAGCATCCTATAGCAACGATCTTGACAACAAACTCAAACATGACTTTGGTGTACATGTTTGTTCACCACCAGTCTACAATTACAACTTTCTAAGAAAGCCAGAAAACATGTTTTTGTGTGACTATACTGTATTTCACAGTGTGTGTCTTGGTATTTTGCAGTAACGTCTGTTTGTTTTAACCCACAGTAGGTGAAGTCATTCGCATGGATGATTTAAAGGAGGAGGAGCCACGAAAAGCTTGGGGGCGGAGCCCAGATGCAGAGGTTCTGAAGGTGTTGGAAAAAGCTGAACTGCAATCCCTTACCCAGCAACTAGGTCAGACCAGCATCTGCGACAACATACAAACTGGTGATGCATTTGATTTCGGTCGTGTCTATAATCTGTGTATGTGTTCAGTGACTGACCCACAACATATTTGCTGTTGATGGTTTTGTGTCTGTGTCTTCATTAGAAAGCCTTAATCCCATTGAAGAGTCTTCAGATGCCAGACAAGCCAATCAAGTGCCTCTCCCTCAGCCATGCCAGCCTGCTGAACATTCCAAACAGGAAGTGAGATGTCACAGCACAGTGCCAATCACAACAGAGGTTAAAAGTCAGGAATTAATCTCGCCAACAACGGGGGAGCTGCAAAACACAGATTCTGGTGAAAGTGAGGCAGAAGGTGAGAATACTGTTTTCAATATTAATGTGTAATATGAATACACTGCAGAAATCTGATTTCTTCGTTTTTCCAGTGTTCGCATGTTAAATGTTTACAACGAAAACCTTTTTTCTATCCTTCTAGTGGTTGATGATATGGAGTCGATCGTTTTGGAGGAAGCCGCTTCACAAACTACAAAGCCCCCAGAGGAAGTGCTGCAAGCCTGGACCAATGATACCCAAATATCTGAGTAAGTACAGATGGACATCTTGATCCAATTTTAATCACCTGTAAAATTTATTTGATTTTATCAATAATAATCCTGTTTAATATGTAGATTCTTAAATTTATTACATATTTTTATCATTGCAATGTCACGTTAGGCCAGCAGATGGCAGGCTAATTCAGGAAGAGTGCACAGAGACACCTCAGAGGGAGGAGAAACCGCCTGAACCAGCAGGTAGTCTCCAGTGTACTGCTAAGAACCCTTATCTCTCTCACACACAAACATGTCTCATTATCCACCGATCAAAGATCTGGAGGCTTTCCCTTTACACCTCATTTTTCTCTCAAGCTTCACTAAACCCCAGAAGCTCCAGAACATCCGTCTGAATTAAGCTTCACTGTCAAAGAGACTAACTCAAGGAAATTGTTGACATCTTCTTTTGTTCCCCGTAGTTGATGAGTCTCTGTTTGTGAAGCTGAGCAGCAGTCCGGCTCACAGACGCGCGGTGGCGTTGGCCCTCCTGTCTGCCCAGTCCTCGGCGGAGGACTCCTCCTCCGTCACCTCACGTTCTCGGTCGGTCTCTCCGCAGCGGTCCCACCGTCATGACGATGCGCTTCTCATCGGCCTCTCCACCGGCCTTTTTGACACAAACAACACAAAGGTGAGTAAATCGCCTCATGGGAACCCATATGTTTTGTTGTGTTTGGTATTCAGTGATATTTTTGGCTACTTTTGAATGGTTTCCGTGAATAAACAGAGACTCAAACCCTTAGGTGCCCTGTTGGTTATTTAACATTAGACACCTCATTAAACACATTCATAACATCTGAAGGAATCCGCCTGTGAGAGAGAACTTATACCAGCAGAATGTAGTTCCTCTGATGCCCAGGGTGGAGAAGACAGACATGAGGATTTGATAGTTGTGAAGTGTCAAAAGCAGCAGACGAGTCCAGCAGAATGAAGATGGATGATGTTGAAGATGCTCTCGACAGCTGCAGAGTCACAGTGAGGGATGGCGAGGTGGTCTCTGTTGAATGCCCACTTCTAAAGTCTGACTGATTACTGTCAAGCAGACTGTGGGAGGAAGGAAGGGACCTGACTGAAAACAACCCGGTCAAGTGTTTTTGTCCTGAACAGGAGGAGAGATTGTTCTGTGCTAGCAAGGTGGATAAATTATGTTTTTTAACCCGAGCCTGTTTTGTGGTGGGAAAAGTGCCGGTGCGGAACGATTTGTTGATGGTGCGCAGATAGAAGTGTAGGAGTGATGGGAATAGCTTGTAGAAAGTGGGAGAGAAGTTTTGAGACCTCAGCCTCTGTGAGAGGTGAGTAAATGGGTGCATGTGGGTGTTTGTGCTGTTGACAGTTGACTGCTTAGGATTTTCGAAACTGTGGAAAAAACTAGCAATATAAGTCCATGTTTACACTGATGTAGTTCAACCGGAAAATGTATCCCTTTGCGTTTTTAAAAAGTTTTACGTACACATGACACGCGTTTACATAGATGTGCGGAAGCCAGAAAAAACACCGTGTTAGGCATGCCAGCCCAGTAGTTGGCGATGTCACTTTGTAAAGAAACACTATCACGCATACCCACAGATTGAACATGTAATATGTATACGCTTGACGACAGCGTTTTCGCATGTTGCCTCCCAGTGCGCCTACTTATACTATGCACTTCAAGTATGTACTGTTTTTGTTACGAAAACTATTTATATTTTTGTGTGCAGCAAAACAGTATGCACACACTGGGACATACTAACACAAAACTGAAGTGGCTCATGTTGCCTAGTGCACATTGTGATTGTTAACTGTCGCTATCATAATACATCACACAAAATACAGCCCTTCTTTGCATTTAAGTATGTATTTTGTCACTGTCCTTCTTAAACTTCATACGTCAAAATTCACTGATTTTTAGGACATGGGAAAAACACTGTGGGGAAATTTCCCGGACAGGGATTATTTTAAGACAGGACTAAGCCTAAATTAAATTAGGATATTTAAGTAATTTTTAAAAACATAATTTACAAAAAAACATTACTGGTGTACATCTTGAGACAAAACAATCACACTGATATATTTCAAGATATGTCATTGCAAGTTGTTTTCAATCAAGAAACTTCTAACATTTAAGTTAGTCTTGGACTAGGTTTAAACCCTGTCCAGGAAACCGCCCATGTAGATTTTAAAGCGGCCCGAAAACACGTGGTTTCTGCCACGCTCATATTAATCGTGAGTACCTATAGAGTAGTATTGCATACTTCGTATGTTCGACGAGTATTTAGTTTGATCACATTTATAAAAGATAGATACAGCTGTACGATTATTTCCGAAATCATACGGCACGTGCGGGGGGAGGGGTAGACTGAACGTGCGCACCCATCGCCAACAAAACACAGACATCAGTTTCACTCACCGCATGCGGTTCATGTCCAGCATCTTTTAGCTTTTAATCACGAAATGTGGAGCTAATAGGTTTCGCTATTTCATATGTAATGTTTACTGTATACTTACATTTATTAATTCAGTGAACCATTGTTTATTAAATTTGAATTAATGCTGTGTAGCGTCACTTAACTCCGCCTCCTCGCGGTAAGTTGTGAGTGGTTATTCAAGTCAGTTGAGGTGTTAATTGAATCGCAATACATATTTTGAACAGCAGGGGCCGCTGTGTTTACTGCAAACTTGGTAAACGTGGATATGCTGATATAACATATATATTACAAACTTGCGTACAACATTTACATTGAAAAAGACATTCATGCACATGGAACTCAAACGTTTTGTCATCCAAATGCAGATTTGCTGAACTTGCAAGCATGTACAATGTTTCATAAAAAAACTATATTGCAAAAACATGTGTTTACAATATAGTACAGCATTTTGTTTTCTGCAGAGTTTTGTGCATTACGCAGCACAAATAAGCCTGCAGCTGCACTGCGCTTACACGAGCGGCGTGAATCTTTCGATAGGGTTGCCAAAATAAATAAGTACATATTGCGCACCGTGCGAAGCAACCCTTAGACGCATAATTCTACCATTTAAGTCTGCAGGTAATGTCCAGAGGACTGTGAAAAGTGTGTGTGTGTGTGTGTGTGTTAATAGAAAGATATTACAGCCAATACAGAACATAGTAATGAGAACTCCACTGCTACCATACATCACACTCATTACACTAGACAGAGAAAGCGAGAGAGCGACTGGAAGCAAAAGATGGATGGAAGATAAGATGGCACTATCACAGGAGAAACAGATGGCAGTCTCTGAAAATGTGTAACACTTAGAGAATCAAGGGGCTTCGACTTATACATCACCCTGTTTTGTAAGCAGTGATTTGTTTTCCCCAGACTCAGTTTTGTGTTTGCACGAACATAACGGTGGGAATATGTGTGTTTGGATGTGCCGCGGGCCATTGCAGTGCACGACCGCTGCGTGCGTTTGAGCTCCTGAGTGGTGCGTTATTAATACGATTCTTCCACATCCTTGATATGCCAGTTAACCGAAAGGCTTATCTCTGCCCCGTGTACATTTTTGCCCACCCCACAGGCACACACACACTTCGCCCTCTATCAAAAGCACATTAACATTCACACCCGTGCCCTCACTTTCGCAAACAAACGCACATTTGGCCTTTCGGATTGCTTACACAATCCCGGACAACTGGACGAGATGCACACACTCGCGCGCACACACACAAACTTTGGACTTTCTCGGAGCAGACTGTAAGTGTTTAATCAGTAGTTTAACACGCCTCTCTACTGCGCAAGTGAGAGAACAGAGTGCTGCTCTGTACCATCGGCAGTGTTGGAGATGGATGACTGCACTGATATTAAAACCCTCCTCTACTCTGTGGAGAGAATTTTAAGGCCCCGCTGAGTGTTTAATAGTTAGGGCTTTTATTCTCACGCACGATTCTGATTGAACAACCTCATACCGCAGCGTGGAGAGTGTGCTTGTGCATTTTTGGGGTCGTATTTAACCTTTTTTTTAGTTTTACTTTTTTTCTTAAGTCAAAGTATGTTAGCCAAGGTTTCTTGCAAAGTTCACAACTAGCTTGTTGCAGCAATGGCTAAGGCTCAACCAATGGCATGAGATGACAAAACTGTATTTTCCCCACCAATGAAAAATTGAGATTTTACCTTCTGCAGTTTAATAAAGAGATGACACACTTCAAGGGATCGTTCACCCAAAAATGAAAATTCTGCCATCATTTACTCACCCCCTAGTCGTTCCAAACCTGTGTACATTTTTTTTTTTTTCGCTGAACACAAAATATATATTTAGAAGAATGTTTGTATCCAAATAGTTTTGGGGCACTATGGAGAAAATTTGGAGAAAATTTGGGTTCCATATTCCTCAAAAAATCTTATTTTGTGTTGAACAGAACAAAGAATTTTATACAGGAACAACTTTGTCAGAAATAAAACAGAATTTTCATTTTTGGTTGAACTATTTCTTTCATTAGGGTTGCACGATAATGATTTTTTTTTGTTAAATGATAATTTGCAAAAAAATTGATTAGTGTCTAGAAGTAGATATGCAATACAATTAATCTTTAAGTCTGTAAAATTAATTGAAACTATATTAAAGTGATACTTCACCCAAAAATGAAAATTCTGTCATTACTCACCCTCAGATTGTTCCAAACTTGTATTTCGTTGTTCTGCTGAACACACAGAGAGGTATATGGAAGATTGTCGAATCTCATCCCCCATTGACTCCCATAGTATTTATTTTCCGTACTATGGCAGTAAATGGTGGATGAGATCTGACTTTCTTCCAAATTTCTTCCTGTGTGTTCAACTAAACACGAAATGTATACAGGTTTGGAACAATCTGAGGGTGAGTAAATGATTTTTGGGAGAGGTCACCCTTTAAAATATATTTAATACTGAAAATGATACAACCAACATACGTTTCACATTCTTTCTCTTCCTTTTTCATTTTTAGACACTAGTGTTTTTGAGTCTTACCATTGTAAATATTTAAGTATACTACAGTATTTGCTACAATTTATCCAATTACTACAATTAATACAACAACATATTCTAGTGCAAAGTATACTAAAGTTTACTATAGTAAATACATAATGTTTCATGTAAATCTGTGTTTTTTGTATAGATTTGTATTATATGGCATCGTGATACTACTTGGTATCGAGATACTTCAGCTGTTATAGTATCGTAAGAAATGTTTATGGTACCGTGACAACCCTAGTATATTGTACTACTGCAACATTTATATGTGCAAGTGCTATTGTACTACGTTGATTTGAATGAACTCTTGAATAATGCTACTGTTTGCTTGTGTTATTTGCAAAACTTTAATGAAAACAAAACAATTTGATACATATAAATATGTAAGTGGTTATTTGTTTACAATTATAAGGTAAGTTGTAAGTAGGCCTAATGTGATAAGATGTAGTAATGTAATTCTGATTAGGCGTCAAATATTTAATTTGAGACATTTTTATTATAATGAATATTATAAATCACATTTATTTAGTTATTCCAAACCATTGCGATATCCACATTTGTGATATTGCGATCGTTTATATATATTTTGCTGCCCTACACTTCAGCTTTTATCAGGCTGTTTATTGCCGCTGTGCCTTTAAGATGGTTGTCACTGCAGCATCCTCTGCTGCATTGCATTTTGACAGGTTCCCAAAACAATCTGTGCCGAAATGTGCCGTACAAACTTTGAAGGTTGGAATGAAATGAACAGAGACCATGTTAAAAATAAACTTCAGCCACTCGTTTCTAAAATTGGGATGCCTCAGAAGCCTG
This sequence comes from Triplophysa siluroides, assembly GCA_006030095.1. NCBI lineage: Eukaryota > Metazoa > Chordata > Actinopteri > Cypriniformes > Nemacheilidae > Triplophysa > Triplophysa siluroides. The sequence continues at coordinate 2,260,500 of VCII01000139.1, read as the reverse complement.
TGCATACACAAAGTGCACCAGTACCTTAGCAAGGATAGGGATAATGTAAAGAACATCCTCCAAATCCAGATTCCAAATGCAATGTTTGATGTGGGTGATCATACGTTAATATACTGTACTTTGTGTGTGGGTCGTGAGATGATTTTTGCCATCTTTGCACCTGCAGCTTCGTTTACAGAAAGTTTTAATCTATCACAATTTATCATTTAAACCGCACAGGGTTAAACACTATGTGAAAATCCACTAATGTGATTTCCTGCAAAAACGCGGTCAGCAGGTTTTGAAAAGCAGGTGTCAATGCTCACAGAAATGTTTAACCTCAAATTTACTCAAATGTTACTTTGACACATTCACTACTAGCTTTGCTGTCAATCCCACAATTCCCACGTGAGTCCAGAGAATGAACTAAAACCCCCACTCAAGTCTGTTTTAGTAGATTCACACAGTTAACTGACGTTCCCACAGCATGTTGAAGTCTTTTATTTGTGATGTCATTCAGTAGTCATCAATGTTTGTGTATTTTATCAGATGCTGAGGACGTGCTCTCTACCAGACCTCAGTAAGCTGTTCAGTGATGCTGTTGAACGCGAAGGTTCTGTCGCTCCTGAAAACAACCTGGAGGTCGAGGATCTGGAGGACAAAGGAGATGAACCGTCTGAAACTGAAGAGTAAGATACACACTCGCATATGCTCTCACACACACTCCTACGCGTATCTGACACACTCGCTCTCTCGTTCTCACAGTGTTTATGATGATGATGACTTGAGAGACCTCAGAGCATCTATGGAGAGGCTTCTCCAAGAACAGCGTAGTGACGACGACGATGACGACGATGAGGAAGAAGAAGATGACGTTGGAGGATCCAACGGAAGTCCTGCTGACGAAGAGTCAGCTGGTGTTAATGGGCTGGCCGGGGCTGGTGATAATCCCCGTCTTGAGCCTCCTCTGGTGGTTTACAATGGGACGGCTGAGGAACATGATGATGTTAGTCACGATGAAGAAGAGCCAGGAGAACTGGTTACTGATGGAATGGAAGTCGAGGAAGATGAAGAGCAGAACAGCAGTGAAGGCCAGCTCAATGAGGAGTGGCATTCAGGTAACCACAACCTAAATCCATCAGAAACAAACTGTTCACGTTCAAGACGGTTGCCCAAATCACAATAAGAAATAAAAGCGTGTTCATTGAGCTAAATTTATTGTAGTGGCTTTAATTAAATCTGTCGATCGATCGGCTTTTTATGACTATTGTGTTTATTGGTAAATGCTAACACGGAGGAACATTCTATTAGCCAATATTTCTCAGTAATACAATCACATTGAACTGTTTTGTTGTTAAAAGCGTTTTGATTGATTGTGTAATGTGCTTTGGATGGATCTGAATGCAGATGACAGTGAGGAAGAGGATGATGAAGAACTAGAGCAGCAAGACAGCATCTTCAGTCGTCTGGAGGAGCTGCGGTGTCATCTGGAGCAGGCGATGGGGTTCGAGAATTTCATCCAAGCGTACAACAAAATCAAGGTCTGAGTTAGTCATTATTTCACTTGGTCCAAAATCAGATTTGCATGAGATGTCAACCTATGTCCTCCAACAACAATGCATTTATTTATAAAATGAGAGCGTAAATATGTCCTTTTTAAGTTCATTCTGGAAACGTACTGGTTCAACAGATGTGCTTCCTATTTTTGCAGTTTGTCTGAATGGAACTGCTATTAATCTTTGTTAATCCTTATGATGTGAAATAAAGTTGAAGAACTTTGTGCATAGTTTCATCCAGAGTTCGATTGATATTTTAATGCAAGTTTCTTTGTCAGGCCATCCACGAAGATGAGGATGAGAACATTGAAATGGTCTCCAGCATGGTGCAAAGCATTTTGGGAACCCAGCATCAGCACCTATATCCCAAAATTCTCCATTTGGTGATGGCGGACGGAGCTTACCAAGAAGGTAGAGTATAAAGCAGGACTGTCCGGTTTAACATGATAATGTGAGTGTAATAGGTCACCTGACATCAATTGTATAAGGAAATTTTCTGCTATTCAAGCTAAAGCTTTGTCCATCAAAATTTTTATTTATTAAAAGGGATAGTTTACATAAAAAATGTAATCCGTTACCATTTATTCACCCCCATGTTATTTAAAACCTATACTAGATATTTTCAAAATTGTGTCCGTGTGTTTTTTTTTTGTTCTTACAATGGAAGTCAATAGGAGCCAATGTCGTTTGGTTACAAACATTCTTCACAATATCTTCTTTTGTGTTCTGCAAAAGATAGTCATACAGGTTTGGAACGATGAAAGAATTTTATTTTTGTGCCAACTATCCCTTTAATCTGTCCTTTTAAGTGTGTGCATTTTTCAAAATAATTTTATGTGTTAAAGGGGTAGTTCACCCAAAAATAAATGCTGGAATGTTAGCAACTAACAATTGCCAATGATCTCAGTTGCTAACATTCTTCCAAATATCTTTATTTGTGTTCAACCAAACAAAGAAATGTATACAGGTTTTCGAACAGCTTGAGGGTAAGTAATTCATGAATTTTCATTTTTGGGTCAACTGTCCCTTTAATAGAATCTTCATAGAGACGTCTTTCATTGAATATTTATAATTCATCTGAAATCATTTAATGAATCCGCATATCATGTATATAACCACATTGACACTCTGATCCGTTCATGCACTCTTCTGTATAAAGCCATTTGACGTTCGTCTCGCACAATCCTGTGACGACATATTTGCAAGTTCATTCACAGCCTGATCTGTGTAGAAATAGATAAATGAAAGATAGAGGAGGAGTGGGTGTATAAGAGAGAAGCTATTTCATCCAATGCAGTATATCAAGCACTTCAGAGAAAACACACACATTCATAAAGAGATAAATGAATGCTCTGCCTTAATCTTTGTTTGGGCATAGCTCAAATGTATCCTCCTGTTACACGATCAATATCCTATAATGTGTGCATTTGCCTTTAACTCCCCCAGAGTTCATTTTTCTCCTGTTTTTACTTCACAAACCCTTATATAAGACATGCTGCATTGCTCTGAGCAGTTCCAGGGCAGTGATGTGAGGGTTTCCAGCATTTTACAGTGTGTGTTCAGAGCGCCTCGCTGTGGATTTTAACATGACCTCTGACATCAGGAATATAGCCTGGAAGTTTTCTTCAGATCTCAAGAAGTCGGTTGCTTTTCTTAACGCTTCTGTTACTTTTTCCTCTGTCTCTCTTTCTCAGATAATGATGAATAGGAGTTATTCATCCGTGCCAGTGGCAGCCTCGGACAATCTTCTGGCAGGCTGAAGTGTTCCCATGATGCACTCTGACAGACCGACGAGGTGTACGTAGGGGAAAAGGGGGAAATGGGCCACTCGGGCATGGGCAGTTTAACGTCCACGGTTCGACTGCAGTTCTGCTTCCGTATCCTGAGTAACTGAGCACTACTTTGTACATTTTGTGAATAGAAATGTGCCGTGGGTGATAATATTTAACCAAAGCGTAGCAGAGCGTTAGCACATGAGGGCAAAAAATAAGAAGTCTGAGACTCGTGTGTCCCCTTAGCTGTTGACAGATTGTATGTTAAAGTGCTGCTCTGTGCTGTATTAACTAACAGCTGAAGCTATGAAAACTGCTTTTTAAGGCTTTGGAGCGGCCAGGGAGGTCTAGTTCAGGGGTCCGAGGTCAAATTTCTACCGAGTTTCAGGTGCTTGCACACAACGGGCAGCAGGTTGGGTGCAGCTGTCTACCTCAGACAACAACAGACCCGGCTAAACTTAGTCTCCAAATTCCTTCTCAAACACATTTTCAGAACCTCTTTTTTGTACTTTTTACACACGTGACGTTTACATAACGTGCTCGAAAATTATTTTGCCTCTTAAGATTTCTCACAAGTCAAGTTTGAAGCATTTAAGCATCGTTTTAAGAGTTGACAGAGCTGTTATTGAGAGAGATGCAGGGAGTTACTATGCATATAAAGAGAAACTAAACAGTAGCGTGCATAAGCATGCTTAGCGTGGTGTTATTTTAGGTTTATGACGGACATTTATGAAATGCTGTGGGGATGCTTTGTGCATGTTATTCACAGCTGCACTTCCAGCTGGATGTGTTCAGGCGGTTTCCTCATTTTAGCTGGTACTTGAAAGTGTACCGAAAAATTGTATAGCATTCCGAAGCAATTGTTAAATAATTTATGAGCGTTGTTACTGTGTGATTGCATGTCATGTATATCTTTGTACTGAGAAATAAAAGTAATTTTTTTGAGAGAATGCGCATGCTCGCGTGTTGGTATTTGGAAATGACAGACTCTGGTTTTGGATGCGAAACAGCTGAGCCGAAATCGGTTGCCAAAATGTATTTTCAGCTACCTGTTCGGGACGGATTTTCTTTTTTCTTTCCTCATTCTGATTGGTCATGTGAGCTGTCAGTCAAGTTGCAATGGTGCAGCTGTCACAAGAACTGGTTGGAAGTGTGTAGGGGTTTCCCCTTATCATTGAACACCCGTACATTCCCAGACAACCACAGACTACTGTGGGTGTGTATAACTTTGCCAGAATCTCGGTACATGAGTCACAAAGTTATAGTATTTACCATTGAGAGAAAAAATCAACCAGATCATTCATCTGTATTTGGACCCATTTAAAGGGATCGTTCACTCAAAAATAAAACGTATTTATCTACTCTCACCCAAAATCTGTAAAAGAAAATATTTTGACTACATACAGTATGGCATATAAATGCATTCAATCTCTGTCAATGCATCTTTGCACTACAATTAAACTGTACCAGCATTTCTGCTATTTGTGCATATTAATTTGCATTTCATTTTCGTGCTTTGTTGACATAAACTCAATTGTCTGTCGTTTTATACACGGCTTCACAGTTAATTGTGTTTCTTTGATGGCCCGCGCTATGCAAATAAAGGTACCTGATCCTGTGGGAAATGATGGCAGGGAATCAATCACGGCGTACTGGAGGAGAGCAAGCACTGATGGATGAAAGAATGGATTTTTATTTTCTTTCTCATGGCCGCATTTTGGTGCAAGTGTGGGCTAACTTTTAATTTAGAGGAAGGCGAATATTGTCCTGCAGTTTTGGATATGGCTGAGCTTCATAAATCTTTCTGAGATGCTTTCAATTTATAAGGAAATGCAATTAACTATCGGTCATCAAAAGTACCCATCTTACCATTGCGTTGACTATTGAAATATGGGTTGTGAAAAGTTTTGGCCCATCTTATTTGACAGAAATAATGAAAACCCAAACACTTCATGTATTTATTTCAGTAGAGGATTTCACACTACCGAAAGAATTTTGGCATAAAATTGTAAAACCGCTTCAGCTTTTGATGTCTGCTTGTATGTTACATTTCATCTATGCGTTTAGCAGATGGTTTTATCCAAACCAACAGTGCATAAATGTTATACTTTTTATCAAAATGAAGCTCTTTTAGTGCTTTAGTTTTAGCTTAAAAACAGATTAACATGCTCTTGGAGAATCGCCGATACAAAGCAGAATTCATTGTTCTGTCAACGGTGGCTAGGCATCCAGGTCCTGATACTGCAAAACATCCCCAAATCATGTTTGATTGTCTGATTGTTCTTGCCAAATCCAGCATTTAGACTTCTGCATACATTTTATATCACTTGTATACATTATTTCCTGGAAGATTGATGATATTCACCATAAAAATATGCAACAATACAAACGTCAAATATTTTACAGCACGGTGCATTGCCATGATTAAACAATGTTCCATATTCTGCCTGAAAAACAGATGATAATCCAGGCCTGTGTGCACTGTGAGGCTGTTTAATATATCCATGACTGATGGGGTGAGTGAAGTAAGGCAATGAGACGACAGCAGAATGTATTGTTTGAGAAAAAACAGTTCTCCTTGGCTCACCCCAGTTCCTCTAAAATCTTTTACCCATTTATCAAATCCCACGGGTTGAGTTAATTGACTTTGTGCTTGGGGTTCCCCAAAGGCCACATGTAAGTCAATGAGGAAGACCCCCTATGAATATATGCATACGCAATACATATTCATGCTTCATTTGCCAAGCACATGATCCTCTCACAAATTGTATCTATGGCCCTCTGCCTTATCTAACAAGTGTTTTGCCTTGAGGCATAATCTTCTCAGAACGCAGATCTAGTTTACGTGTAGCCTACGATCTCTCTGTGGGTTTATAAATGTAGGTTGGACCTGAAGGCAGATTGATACTGCTCTTTCATTAACATCTGTGCTAGTTTGCTGTCTCTGTTGTGAAGACACAACATTCAATATCCTGCTGAACTCCTCCTGAGACAGGAGTGAGATTATCGACAGTGCGGCTGTGTATTATATGTATTGATGGAGGTAACTTGGTGTGTTGGAGAGACTGAAAGAAGAGAAATATAAAGCAGAATGTGCAGAGAGCTGAGGAAGTGTTTGTGTTCACGATGAAACCTGTCTGCCTCTTTGTAGTACTTACTTTAAGTAGAGTATTTGATGCTGTTTTTAAAGGCTCCATAAATCACATGACAAGAAGACAGATTTTACGGTACTGTTGTATTTTCTGTCGAAACAGGAGGTTTGGGCGGGGCATGTCAAAGTCTCTATTTAAGGCTTTGTTAACATTTTGGTACCGTCATGGACAATTGACACATGAAAAGGTTTTGGCGATTAAAATTAGCATTGCATTGATTTCACAATTATTTGTAATTTAAAATAAAAAGTGTTATATACTTTGTTCAGTAGTTTGTAACCATTTGTTATTTTATTTATATTGAAGCAAGCCTAAAATGTGCTATTTCAATCCCTAAAACACTTTATCCCCTTTAATGAGTCCACAGTGTATGACATTTAGCAGCATCTAGCGGTGAGGTTGTGAATTGCAACCAACGGCTCACTCCACCCCTCCCCCATGCCTTTAGAAGCACTAAAGTGGCTGACACAGGACTAATATGTCGTCACGTTTTCGCTTCTTTGCCGAAGGAGACAACTTATTTATGAAACGCACTCTGTAGTGCAGTTTGTCCAGTTAGGGCTCGTGTAGAAACAACATGGCCAGTTCCTAGTAAGGGGACATGCAGTCTATGTAGGTAGAAATAACTCATTCTAAGGTAATAAACACATAACACTTCGTTATGTAAGGTCTTTATACACCTCTGAATACATAGTTATGTATACATAACGTATATGCATAATATACATATTCATTGCATTTCTCTCAATAATGGAACACAGAAGAAAAATCGTCACCTAGGAATTATAAGGTTCTATCTGCATTCCGAGCAGTTTTGAGATATTGAGCTTCAACGTTTTTGCATTCCATTTGACTTTATAGATAAAGCTTTTTTTTTTTTAAAGTGCCAAAATAATATAAGAATATTTGAATAACTCGATTTGGACAAAAATGTCCGAAAGAATCTAATAACTCCAAAGCAAAGAAATGGAATTGTGTCAATACTATGGAAGTCCATAGAGGTTAGTGTTGTTTGGTTACCAACATTCTTCAAAATATCTTCTTTTGAGATCTGAGAGTAAAGAAAGTCATACAGGCTTTCAATGACATGTTGGTGAGTAAACAATAAAATATTTTCCAGTTTTGTGTACACTATCCCTTTAAGTTACACAATGACAATTTCACTAATGTTCTAAAACTCAGTGGTTGTACTTCAATTGTTGTGTTTTTGTGTGTGTGGAGGGTGAAATCATTATATAAAGAAGCCACAGAATTTGCAGAAAACACACACACACAACCTCTTTTTCTGTCTGACATTAAAGCATGAATTCCCAGTTTCAGTTAGATTTAGATGGTCATAGTAGTTGTCACGGCCTTGGATAACAGATGTGTTGAAGCTGCAAAGGATCACTGAATCCATTATTCTGTCTGTCACGTCTCTCTCTCTCTTTCTCTCTCTTCCCTACCCGTTCCCCCCTTTGCTTTTTATTGCCAGCAACACAGCTGTTGTATCAAACATGGCAGAAACGCATGCACTTTAATATACAAGTATACGTGTGTGGTTGCAAATTGCTGTTCACAAATTCACTAGGGGAAAAAAGAAAACCCCCACCAAACATAACTGGGCATCGATGCATGTGCGTCTATCTCAGCAATAAACTATCCTGACACTTTATAGTATAACAGCATCATTGTCACCCCTTTGGATCACACTTTGCTAAGGAATGGATGTATATAAAGCAATGAAAACACTTTTGTGTGTACATGCTTTCGATTATTTTGAATGGACGGCACTGTTAATCCAAGCTCAAAACAATTCTGCCACGGCTCGATCCGTGACTGGGTCAGAGATAAATCAAAGCAGACCTTTCCTCAGGGGTTATCCTAGAAATTTGCACCAGGCTTTACAGCCCTTGCCCCTCCCTTTAGGGGCTGGGATAAATGACCCCCAGCAACAGTGAAATATGACCAGAGGGCTTCTGCCATCTCCAGTGGGATCACTTCTGACATCCAAGAGCTGTGTGACCATAAATCTACCTGCTTTATTATTCTCTCTCTCTCTCTCTTCTTGGAAAACTATTCCTCTCTCACCCCGTTATTATGTTTCATACACATTTGCCTTATTTGTTTTCTCTTTGTCTGATTGATTGGTCTCATTAGCCGAGACATAACAACATTGTTAATGCACACAAATCTTTCATCGAACTCACATGTGTTCAAATCAGAGCTTTGCTAAATAGTTCAACGGTGGTTACAGAATGTGGCACTATTTAGTTAAAAATGCAAACTCTGTTGTCATTTCCTTAAGCAGACAAAGGACAAGACGATGAATTTCTAAATCAAGTCTAACATTGCGCAACACAACTAAGATATTGATCAATCTTGTCTGTGTTTTGTTTACATTTTTGTTGGCTATATAAAACAGACGAGTCTGTACATATTCTTAGTTTATTACTTAAAGCAATGCATTTGGAAATGTAGGCACCAACAAAACAAAGGCACCATGCCTTTCCGGACAATGACCTATCAACAAATAGGCTACACATCTAACCCTTGGCAAACTCTCTTTTTATGCAGCATGCAATAAATTCTCACAAGGTATGTTACTCGTCATGATTAGAGCCAATGAGGTAGAAACCCATGACGCAAATCCTTTTGACTTGAGTGCTTTTGAACTGAAAAAAGCCTGCAGTGGAAATTACTTTTGGATATTACCACCTTAAGACAAAACTCTACAGTCACTTTTTTATTCCTGCAAGCAGTGTTAGTCATGAATCACTAAAACATTCCTTAGTTTCTCGAACCTTAAAGAGCTGCGCCTGAGGCTTCGGTTTGTAGAATAAAACCCGCCTTTGTAGAATGAAAGCCGAGGGAGATTCAAGAATGAGCGTTTAGAAAGGAAAACACTTCCTGTTGTCTTATAAAGCATTTTCTAATCGTGTTTTGGGAAATCATCCAATGTGATATGAACCACTATGTGGCTCTAAAGTATTTAAGGATCTCAGAACATCAGAGACAGTGTGAGAGTGACGTTTCATTTTGAAAAATCTCTTGCACAGTTTATACACCGGTGATGTAACTTAACTTACACGTTAACCTTTGTGTGTGCCAGTGTGCATGTAGCAAATTGACCTTTGAGCATAAGGTGGAGGATTGATGCTTTGATGAATAATATTGCTGAAGTTAAAGGTTTCAAGGGGTTGAGAGAATGTTGTGGCTTAAGCGTGATCATATTAAGCTGTTTTTGTTAAGAAAGTTTGTTCAAGTGGTGTTTTGAAACTATATAGCACTATGTTTGGTACTATTGTAGTGCATACTGTGTAGAATACAGTAGGCTGTATTCAAAATGTGCATTATGTAATCATACAAACGATGAAATATTTTATTCTGAGGGAGTATTTAGATTTTACTTTTGTATATTTGTGTAAAAATGTCTTAACCTTTGGCCCCATTAAATGATTAAATAAACGTTGTGTGCGTTGTGGAGTAAATACTTCATTCAAGTTTGCTGTGTTATCCAGTATTAAACATTTTCCTCCTCTGGGTATTCTATGCATGCAGAAATTGTACATACTATACCCAGTTTGCACATTGTAAGGAAGAACTTATAATATATTAAGTGTAATTAAAGGGGTCATATGGCGCGAACACGTGTTTTTCTGTGTCTTTGGTGTGTTATAAGTTACCCGCGCATGTATTAAACACGTAAAATTGCAAATATTAAAGTGTCGGAACAAAAGATGCATTCTATCTAGAAGCGAATGCTCACCCAGACCTGCCTGAAACGCCTCGTGTAACCACACCCCCATAAATCTACGTCAGTTCATGGTATGATTTGACTAAGACCGCCCAAGTGAGCATGTAAGGTGGGCGTACCTGTCAGTACTATTGCTTTGGAGCCAAATATGGTAATAAGCGCTACATTTCCGGCACACGCTTGCCGTATTCGACCAATCACTACGCACTGGTTAACTGGCCAATCACAGCACACCTCGGAGCTTTGATAAAAATCCGCTCGTTTCAGAGAGGCGGGGCAAAGAGGAGATACAAACAAGCACAGTTACAAAATACAGCGTTTTTAACCTTAAATCGTGTATACACATTGCATTACATCTAAAACAATCGATAATGTTCGTTTTAGCCGTGTCATATGACACCTCTTTAAGTGCCTATAAGATTTTAAGTGTAGCAAGTATTGCAAACATAGCCCTGTTTGTTTTAATAAGTTGTTATATCTTTCTACAACCACAAAGTACCTCTGTGAGAGCATTGAAAATCATCTTTCAATGACATCGTGGTTTGAGGCTGCATTTGACGCAGGCGGTGATTATACACAAACTATTCCTATTTAAAACACGTTGTCCACGGTTAGGCCTGAATTAGAAACGAACTATGATTAAACGCGCCTAAAATCTTAATAGTGTTTTGTAAAAATCTTATCACATTCTGTAGCATCTCAAAATGATAAATATTCTCTCAGCTGGGCTTTCCGAAAACCCTCCCTCCCGACTACCCCGACGCTGCAGCGTCACACAGTACCAACAGAGTTCGTCATGGCGCTCGGACGCAGGAACTCGCTTCTCCAGTTTGTCTTTGCTTTCCACGATTTTTAATCAACCTTCTCCTCTTGGACTCGAGTGTTTAACTCCACCGATTGAACAACCGAGGCGAGATGATCCGTTCCCGGCTTCGGTTTACCGATCTTCGTATATAAACTTGTGTCCAACTGGACGATCGAGATTTCGGGAACCCTTTCCGAGGCGAATTCCCTAGTTTGAGGAACTCGGGAAAGAAACTGTTCTGGAAGAAGAGGAGGGGTGAGAAGGGGCCCGAATTTAAGGTAGCGTTATATTCGTTCTCTCCTGCTCCCCTTTCCAACATTTAACGCAGTTCGTACCCGGTATCAAAGTTTGTGAAGTTACGTGGTAGCGTAATCGGCGTGTACGCGACCTGTTAGACAAACGTGTCGATGAAAACCTCTGTCGTGTACTGTTTGCTGTGACACTGAGGGCACGTCGCATCACGCACGGCACTTTTGTAAGCGCTGTCTGCAAACGCTGTTGTCGTGGTTACTTTTTATAATCACGATTTCGGTGTAATTCAACGTTAGTTTCCCTAGTTTGAGTGTTTAAACAGACTCCCTCCGCTCGTATTGGGCACTGCGGGGTCGAGTCGATACGTTTGTAACGCCGCTGGGTAACAATGTAGCGAATGTTGGCTTTGTAGTTATTCGACACAAGGTTATTGTTTTTTCCAGGACTTTACGATAAAGGGGCGAGGTTGAGTTTTTGGCGTCATTTTTAGAGGTTGTAAACTGTACAGCCCAGTTTGACAGCGTACAAAGACCCTGGTTTTTCTACACCCTACTTTAATTTTGCGAGTGTATTTCGCGCAGTGGCTGTTTCATTCTTTCGATGAGTTTTCTGCTTGTTATTAACGGGCATCGTTTTGGATTGAGGTCTTGATGGACCATAATAACGACGAGATATCCGGGTAAATGTTCTCGAGGAGGCACGGGACAGGCGCGAGACCCACAGCCTAGTTCAGGATCAGTCTATCGCCGAGGTTCATCCCGCCAACGTGACGGTAAATTGTTATTTCTGAACCCAAGTTGCCAGGTTTATTATGTACAATGTTGCGTTTGGACGTTATTGTCGGCGACCATTGGTTGTGCTGTGATGTTTGTTCCAAGTTCGCATATGTAGGTTTTGGATATCTGTGATTTTAGAAGTCCGCTTTCTTTTGTCACTGTTTTAACATCTTTGCATGATGTCTGTGGTCTGTCTACCTGGTGCTTAAGATGCGTTTTGGGGTCATCGCAAGTGCTCGGCGCTAAATGCAGCTTTAAAAGGGCTCGAGAACGTTTTCTCTTCGGGTCACACAAACACACCCGGAGGTATTTATCGCATTTGTAGTGTAAACGCTAATTCGCCCTGATGCCTCTTGGCTTGTCTATTCAATGTCTGTCAGCAGATGCGCCAAAACGGCAGTCTTGAAGTTTGCCTGTTGCCTGGAGCTTTAAAGGACTTGCATGCCGATATCTTAAGCATTTCTCATTTTAACGTGCTGTGGTGCATTTCTTGCGAAGCTCATTTGACGTTTAGATAATACATTCCTCACGAAAAGTAAGGGGTTGCCTTAAAGTATTTGTAGTAAAATCATAATAACCACAGATTTACCCTGGTCTCAGTACAGTAATCGTAGTTTTACCTTGATATCTGTATTAAAATAGGGTAAAACAAATGTTATCAGTTTTCTTAAAATATAATAAAAACATTTGAGAAGACTCACAGAAAAGACAGCATTTAAAATGAAAACTATATTTTAAAACATTAAGTATATATTTCAATGTATATCTTTTTTATTTTCCATTTTGTTCTTTAACAATAATACACTGATGCAGTGAGTGATGTTTGCAGTCATAAAAACTGAGACCCTTCCTTTAAATTCACACCAGACACATTTTACGTCCAGGTGTAAACGGCCATGTGTCTCACAAGCCCAATTGGGATCCGATCACCCGTAAACCATCATAATACCAGGTGTAAACAGGACCTATGTGCCATTGTTTTGCATGCCGTCTCAAACGTGATGTGAAAGCAGCATTATAATGACATTTCCTTTTGTTTTTTGCAGTGAATGCTAGCGACATGACCATGACTGCGGCATGGGAGTGACATGATAGCTGGATCTGACTTTTCCTCCAAACAACCTCATATCCACACCATGCCCATCTCTCTTCAAACACACAAAACTGATTGAATGAACGACCACATTGAGAAAGATTGTGCCAAAATGGACGAATCAGCACTCCTTGACCTGTTGGAGTGCCCGGTGTGCCTGGAGCGTCTAGACGCCACGGCCAAGGTGTTACCGTGCCAGCACACGTTTTGCCGGCGGTGTCTGCTTGGAATTGTGGGGTCACGTGGAGAACTGCGCTGCCCGGAGTGCCGCACGCTGGTGGAGAGCGGAGTGGATGAGTTGCCGAGCAACATCCTCCTGGTGAGGCTGCTGGATGGTATCAAGCAGAGGCCAAGGAGGACGGGAACTGCGCACTCGCCGTGCACTAATGGAACGTCTGGAGCGGGAGTCCGAGCGCAGGCCTCGGGAGGAGGCCAGAGGGATCAAGGTCCCATTGGGACACAGCCTCAGAGAGCTCAGGCCAAGACCACTCCAGTGAGGGTGAGTTTAGAGAGCTTTTGAGCTGGTTGACCACTGTAACATCAAAGAAATATGCTCAAAAATTCAAATTATATCTATTTCAGAAGCAAAATCACACTTTTTGGGGGGATTATTAGCTCAGTGTTTATGTCTGTCAGATGGTAGACTGCCTGTCTGGCCTCACCAATCTGGTCATGGGAGGTTCAGCATTATCATGATAAAGTAGGCCTTGGGGACTCTCTTTCTCTCGCTCTCTCTTTTCTTCTCTTTACCATCTGTATCATCATTCTGTATAATGAACTGCAATTCAAGGCTTTTGTTTAAATCTGGTAATATAATAATATAACAGTCAATATAATATAGAGAAGTTATTACAGGTGGACTGTTTCTATAACTTAACAGGAGACATTTTTTCTCTAATATAGCAATAGTGTGGATGTAATATACATGTATGTATGTATGTATAGCACGCTAGAGAGAATCTTGTTAGCGCAGTGCATTGTGTTGCATCTAAAACAACTGAGGTAAGCTTCCTTCCCTGCTGAGAGAAAGCCGCATTAACTGCAGCAACAACCAACTACCAATTTTTGTTCAGTGTGGCTGCGTGTGGTTTTCTTTTTTTCATCTCACAAAGGAAAAGAATAAACACGTAGCGAGCGGACACTGTCGTGTTTGTTGACGCGTGTAATTTCGTGCCTGAATCGGAGCGGGAGTTTCTGCCGTATAACTTTCAGACAAAGCGTCTCGGTGGACCCGCATAGTTGTCATAGCAGCAGTTTTGTGATGGTTTGTTTTGCTTTGTTTCACCTTTTGGTTTTGCACGGTAACAAAACACAGGTGTCCCTACAATCAAGCCCTCTGTCATCTCTCTCACAAAGACTTCTGGGACGGAAAGAGGCCTCCACCCACGGCATGATGGGAGATGTCGCTTTAAGCCAAACATCTCCGGTCTGTAATCTTTTAATATCCATCTTGCTTTTGTTGTTCTTAAACAACAAAACGACAGCTTGGATTATCCTTGGAAATGTCTGAAAAACGTTTGCAAGGTAGTTAATCTTGTTTTTCTATCTTAAACAAAGTTGTTTTCTGTAGTTTGTTAAGATAACTTGACTGTCACATTTTTACGTGACAGGCTACATTTTTAAATTACAGCCATATCCCAAAATTGAGGGATTGAGCATGACTTCATCTATAAAAATCTAATTTGGACAAGCAGTGTGTTTTTTGACCGTGCAAAATATACTGTTGTTTTGTTGGTGGTTCCCAGGGCACACTCTTAACATTAAAAGTGCTTCATGATGCAGTAAGAACCATTTGTGGCTGAATGGTTACATAGAGAACATGACAAGCAGTTCTTATAAAAAGAAAGACAGGTTTCTTAGACAAACCTCTGAGTTACTGATTCTTTAAAGAGTACATAACATGAGATCATGACATTTACATTTCATGCAGTGTGTAATGTTGCCGTGTTTGAATGTAAGCAGTCTGCCAAGTTGTAAATCCGAAGGTGAATGAATAACAAAGTTATTGGCTTGGAAAAAAGGGAGTCGACTCTGAATCACGCAAACGAGTCGTCCCTTGTCCGATTCACGAACCGCCGCGAATGTACTTCACTACATATAGTCCCCGCTTACGTTTTGGTTGGACTGCCCGCGAAAACTTCACTCTTCTCCCCCAAACACTGTAGCTTGTGAGCCTCATTCACGGTAGACCAATCACAGCAGACTAGACCATCTGACCAATCACATCAGACTAGGTTAGCGGAAAGGAGGGGATTAGACAGATGAATTGCTGAACGAATCATTTGAGAGTAAGTCAAGAAGTAAGGCAAGAATAACTGCCTATTATTACGAAATAATAGTGTTTTTACACCTTCTATGTACATAAACTTGTTGTTGGACACTCCATAAACCAAAGTAGGACCTTAAAAATCCCTAGTTATGTACTCTTTAAAGTGATACTTCACCCAAAAATGAAAATTCTGTCATCATTTACTCACCTTCGAGTTGTTCCAAATCTGTGTAAGCGTGTAGCCCTTGTAGGAAAAATTACTCTATCATCTTTTTGTTCTGTTGAACACAAAAGAAGACGTTTTGAAGAATGTAGGACAACAAACAGTTCTGGGGCACTTTTGACTACCATTGATTTTTTCCTACTATGGTAGTCAATGGGTGTTGAGATCTGTTTGGTTAGAAACATACTTCCAATTATCTTTCTCTGTGTTCATCAGAGCAAAGAAATGTAAACTCATTTGGCACAGCTCGAATGTGAGTAAATGATGAGAGAATTTACATTTTTGGGTCAAGTATCCCTTTTAGGAACCAACATTTTTCTTCTGTGACATTTCTATGAAGGACATTTTTTTGCACATTTTGTGGGAGTATTGCTATAGTATGTGCTTGATAAGATGTGTTTAGTTGTACTAGCATATTGCTTAGCTAGGTTCTTTGTGTGTTTTCTATGTGGCTCCTAGGGCATTGCTAGGGGGTTGGTGATTTAAAAAATACCGCCCCCTATTCCAGAATGCGTTTACAGCAAGACTTTAACTCTAAAAAAAAAAAATTCTAATTACCTTATTATAGTGTAAAAATCACACTTTAAGCGTGTAGCCATTAGTAACAGGCTTTTCTTTGCCAAAGCCTGCTGAATCCAGTTGATGTGAGGTCCTTTAAGGTAACCTAAGGTTGATCAGGACACAGAGTTTTAAAACTCTATCAAAAAACAACCCATTCTATTTCACCTGCATAAACTTAGCAGTGATCACTCCTTATCTACTCTCCCTTTGTACCCGTGGTGTATTCACACGCCAGCATATTCAAGGGTGTATACAGCCTCGCCGCTAGTAAAAAGGGCTTTGTGCGACAGTTGTAGCTTCAAACAGAGCCTGTGATTCCGAGGTGATGCAAGGACCAGGAATGCATCTGAGACAACATGATAACAGGGAGCTGTGTGACTGGCAGCTCTGTTATTTAGGTCTTCAGAGGGGTTTTGTTAAGTCTGACACGCGATATGCACTGCATCGGATACGCACAAATGCACAAACACACACTCACACATGGATGCCAACTAGTGCGAAGGATGCAGACACGCACACATGCTGACATGTACGCCCCGGAGATCTTGGTTGTCAGATGTTGTTTTGTGGCAGTTTGAGTGTATGTGTACTGGTGTGTGCAGAAAATAACGTAATAACGGCTTTCAGCTGCTTGTGTACTGTTTGGCCTGGTGTGATTTAAGGGAAGGTAAATGTGATTGTAGTCATTGTCGTGGATCCTGTAAACATGTTCTGTTTTCAAGCATACTGATAAAAATGCGCACTTAAAATTGGAAGTTAACTAGAATCCCAGCCAGCTTGTGCCATTCATTTGTGTGCAAATTAGCATCAAACGGACCGAAAGTGGTTCACGGACATGCCATCTAAAGCTGAAAGTATCCCATCACTGGAGCACATCCAGGGGGGTTCAAGTGTTTCTAAGAGGAGCAAGATGTGAGGGAGATAGAGGTGGGGCGTGGGGACACGCAGGTGGATTCTTTGAGCTGCTGAAAAATGGAAAGATCAAAGAACACATTGATACCCATAAGTCCCAGCGGGCAAGGAGTACCTCTCTCTCGCTCCGTCTAACTCTGTCTCTCTCCCTTTTCCCTCTGATTTCTATCAGAGCCAGAGAATAGCAGGAGGTGTGGTCGAAGAGACAGATGCACAACAGCTTATTGTTTGCGCCCACCTCTGATCTGACAGACTCCGGGCAATGACGCGTCCAGCACCATACGCTGTAGGGGGACGAAACCCCCCCAGCCGTCTTTTAGATGTAAATAAAGTAGAGCAGAGAAACAGAGGATCGAGAATATACTGAAAAGAGAAAAGGAGTCAGATGGACGCTCGGATGATTTAAGGGGCCGAATGTCAGCTGCGGATGGTGACGCTCCCTACCGCAGAGCCCCAAAGCCACTTCACTGAAACAACTCAGCAGAGCTCTCGCTGACTAATCACAAGGACTCTTTTTGTGCGTCTGTGTGCATGTGCGGTTGTGTGTTTGGGAATGACTGACTGAGTGTCGCCCAGGGTTCACCTTTTGTGAACAGACTTTGAGACAAGACTGGTGTTCAGCCAACTGCGGTTCTGCACATTTTTTCGCTGTGTTTGTAGCAGGAGAAGAGCATTCATTGAACTGGTTAGAAGATCACATGAATAGAGATTTGTGTCTCCCGATGTTTCTCGCAATGCTTTCAACGCTTTTTTTTTCGAGACGGATGACTCTTGCAAGCCAATTCTTTAATGAATTGCACAAAAAGACTAGCAGGGGTAATCTGTTTGACTCAGTCTGATGAGTCTTTCATTGAATGAACTTGCTGAATCCGTCAGAGCGGTTATTGAATTACCATCTGGCTCTCGAACGGCAAGTCTGTCCTATTTTTAAAGAATGAAACTCTTTTCTATTAAAAATGATATTAAGCATGAAATTATAAATACAAACTTCACATCACTAAAGTAGTATATGCGTATATAGTAGGGCTGCACGAGATTGATGAAAATCGCAGTATATAATACGACAATGCTTTAAATGCGCAACTTAATTTAAAATATTGTTTATGTATTTAAAAATGAAAATGATAAAACCAACTTATTTTTGAAGAACGAAAAACATTGCGAAATGCACTTTTGTGCAATTCTATTATAATGTGCAGTGCTAGGGATGTCAATATAGCGGGATTGACAATAAGCATACTCTTTAAAACCGTAAATAATTTGTTGCCTATAATTTTTTTTATTTGTGCACTCAAGTCCAAGATGTTTAACTGATAGCATTATTTTTTTGTTTAATAAATATAGTTAAATGCAGTAGATATTGTGATAATACCGTCACAACGAATGCTTTGTAAACAGTAACCGTGTAGTGAAAAATGGAATCGCATGACAGTCCTATGCAGCGCTAGTATATAGTGAGGAGCATTTAGTGGTGTTGTGGGCTCAGAATTCTGTTGATAACGCTGGTGTCTCTATCCCTTCATGACAAGCGGGGAACTGCACACCAACATAATGATGGTTTAACCTCGTCACTTTCTTCTCCCGTTCTGAGACAATGTGACACTGCTTTCCATGACCAGCTTTTCACCCGGGCTGTCAAAGAGGAAACAAAGAGAAACGGCGCGTGGGGTCGTAGGTCAGGTGTGAGAGGTCGTGAGCTTGGGGTCAGAAGTAGAGCAGGAGGCAGAGACTGCGTTAATGTAATTCAGAGATACTCTTTGATCTTCCTCGTGCACACACTCAGAAACATATCAATATTTAATCAGATTCTAAAACCCTTCGGATGTGCCAGTGATGCAATGAATCTCCATATCTGGCTGTGAGAAAGCGTGAGCAGCTGTGTTGTTAGCCTTGAGCGCACGCTACACTTTTTATTTTATTTTAGTATCTTGTTATGATAAGCAGAACAGAAAAGTCTTTGCGTTTAATTGATGAACAGGTGCTTGGTTTAATGGCCACGTGGGCTGATCCTTATGCTGCCTTCACGTGCTCTCGGAATTATCTATAGTTTCTGGGGTAAAAATTGCACGCAAACGCCCTCTGATGAGTTTTGTTTGAGGTACTCTGTTGCAAGTAGTCAATGTCCTTGATCACTGTATATTCAGCTTTGCTTTCAGGGATATGTGATTTCATATTTTCCTGGTTTTAAATGTCATGCAAGTCCTTATTGTGGTCAGTGACTTTAGATGTTGGTCAGATGGTTCCCTTCCTGCCCAAGTTGGTTTAAAGCTGTTTGATCTCTTAACATGAACCACTGCCTCTGTCATTGTGTGTGTTTTTGTCTTGCGCTCTGTAAGGGTCAGTTCATACAGGATTCATTATTGCATTTAAATATGGCTAGACGGAGCACAGCGGTATGAAACTGATTATAGAGGTTTTGATATGCTTTCAAAAGCAGCACTATTTAAAATACTTGACACACCATATTAGAAGCTTAAAGGGATAGTTCACCATTTACTCATTCTCAAGTTGTTCTAAATCTATATAATTTTTTGTGCTGTTAAACACGTAACAAGATATTTGAAGAATGTGGGAAACTAAACAGTTCTGGGTCACCATTGACAACCATAGTAGTTTTTTCCATACTATATTAGTCAACGGTGCCCCAGAACTGTTTAGTTACCCAAATATTGTTCTTTGTGTTCTGCAGAAGAGAAATGTATACAGGTTTGGAACAACTTGAGGGTGAGTATATGAAGACAGAATTTTCATTTTTGGGTGAACTATTGCTTAAAGGCTCGCGAGATGTGATGCTGAGATGTTGCCTTTGATTTATGTATGCTAACAATTAACGTTGCAGGCCAAATACAACAATGGATTCTGTTTCTTATGTTTTTTTCCCCTTTATCCCTCTCTTTTTCGATTTAATTCTCAGCATCACATCCTTGTCGCACAGATTACAAGAGAAAGCCTTAACCTTTTACCCAATCACACACCCACACACACATCGCTTGGGTCTGTTTAACTCAAAAGCCTGAGCTGTTGTCCATCAGTGAGAGCGTTTCGTGAGACTGACCTTCGTAGCGGAAACTTCTCAAACCCCAAAAGCCCTAAAATCTAAACTCTCCAGGCCACCCGTTTGATGTGTGAAGCCTTTCTTCTGCCTCTGACTCCTCCTAGCTGCGTGTTTGCTTGTGTTCCCTTCTTTTTGTCTCTTTGGCGGTTCTTGGTGTTTTATGCAAGGAACGAGGAATGTTGTTTATTGTGTCCTGGCACGTAGTAAAGGTTTTGGTGGAATTCATTTGACCCCGCCTCTTTGCTGCCCTGTGGTCGAGTGGGTCGCATTGACTCACACAGGCCCTTTTTGATGATGTCATCGTCATGATTTCCGCAGAAACCTCTGGCTGACCCGCGCCTGTGTCACGTAACCTCTCCATTAAGGCTAGTTCCCTGTAGCCAAGCCTCTACTTACAGATCTCAGATTATTTTTCCTAGTTCTGGCTCCATGTTTTCGTGCTTCGCTCAATCTGAGCGTATCAGCTAATTTCCTCTTACTCCCCCACTCTTTTATTACCCATTACTTCTTCACTTCCATTTTCTCGTCCTCTGCCTTTTTATCTTTTTTGTCTTTTTTAATTCCTTCCCTCATTTCTCTCAGCTGATAGCAGGAAGTCATTTTCTGCCGGGTAATGTTTCCCACAGGCTTCCAGATGGTTTGTATTTGTGTGTGTGTAACACAATAAATGGAGCTGATCTGTGTTCAGGGTTAAGTTTGTACCTCTGTGTTGATGTTTCTTGTTGTGCTTAAGTTTGGTTTAGCGTGCTTTAAAGAGCATGCTAATGTTAGTTTGCATGGTACAACCCTTTTAGGAGAGTTTTGTCCTTAAATTCATCCTGTTTAAAGCACCGCAGCTATAGACATTCAGATGGATGTCTTTGGTTAAGTCAGGTTGTGCCTTTTTTGTGTACTGTGAAGTTCAGCTTTACTTAGGCCCTTTTTACACAGCAAAAAACTAACTTTCTAAGCGTAAGGGTTTTTCATTTACATACGTACAATTGTCATAAAGCATTAGCATTTAGTGTATTGCATTTTTTTCTCAAGTTTAAGTCTGTAAAATCAGTTTGAACTCTTATATTTTTAAAAACTGAAAAATATTGAACCTACATACATGTTTCACAATCATACACAAACAGGGATTAAAATTAGCAACATTTTGACTATACATAAATACATAAACTAATAAATTAATATTTTTTTATTATAACCAAACATAGACCGGAAGTTAAATATCGTGCAACTCTACAAGTCGGGATCACATGATCTAAAAATAGGACAGTGCTCTGATAAATGATACATCTCTGGCTGCGTTTCTTGTTTGCGTGCTGGCACAAGCAGGTGTTTGGGTTTGTTGTGATTTTAGAGGTGTTTGTGTATGCCCTGGTTCTATAGGGTGTGACGGTCCATTTCTCTACCCTGAGGTTACATCATTTCAGGGATGGGATCAAAAGACCTAATCAGGTGTTAAAAGCGTAACCATGGAGACTGACTCACTGTTTGGTCGAGAGCGCCAGTGGGCCCTTGGGGAAGGGTGTGCGTGTGAGCATTCATGCGTGCCTGTGTGCGTTTAAGTATCCTCTGTCTCAGGTATTTATCACATCATTTAGTCTGAAACTGGACTAATTACGGTTTCAGTTCCGACATCCGTCTCCGATTTGCTTGAAAAGAGTAGGCATTTGCGTCACTTGTGAATATTTTACTGAAGTAAGTGTGTGTGACTTATAATAGCTTGAATATTTAATTCGGTTACATTAACATCTGCTGCAGTGCACGGACACATACGTGTGCGCGCTTGCAAGCGTTATTGTCGCCATCTGCAACTTATCCAGCGGAGTCACATCTGGTCATTATTCACCAATCAATAAGTGCTAACCAATCCATATCTCATCACACCCCATTATTCTGTGTGTGTGTGATGGGTGACATGTTCTTAAAACACCTGAGCTCATCTTGACAGCTGTGTTTGTGTATTTTAATGTTTTCCTTTTGGTGTTTTTTGTAGTAGATCTGTCACACCTGTGATGGCCCAGCTGGAGTGAACCACACACACACACACAAACGCACACCTACATCTGTGTGTGGTCCTTTTACTGTAATCGGATGCTTATAGCAGTTTATTCGCTTGATCACAAAGGGTGTGTGTCTGTTTCTCTTGATCTATGACAGGTGCTGCTTTTTTATTGATCTATAAATACTAGATCTATTTTAAGTGTTGGAATTGCCCCCTTTAGGCTTATTGGTCAGCTTGTGTGATTGACAGGTCTTGTAACTCATGCTGATCGATGGGGATTTCTTTATTCTGACCTTTGACATCATAACTAAAGGAAAAAGCTGCAGAAAGTTGAGGAAATTCAGTGGTGGTATGTGCTGACAAAAGATCTGAACATTACCTTCATTCACCTAAAATCGAACTACTTGTAGATGAACTCGATGAAATATTGCAAAACTGGAAATAAGTTCAAATTTACAATGAATGTCTTATGAAAGGGCATGACAGGTTTGGGGTTTATTTAGTTTATTAAATGAAAACAAAAATGAGTAATTTGTTCCGTTGTGCTCTTATTATACAGTACCTTTTTAAGTTTTAGTTCAGTATGTAATAAAAACGGGCACTGAGTGCTTCAAAACAGGCAAAGCTAAAGTAAAGAAATGTTTAGTGTTAAAACACTGGAACTGGATGACCACACCGCGTCTCTTGGATTAAGATCACGTGTGACGCACCTCTCTTTTGTGCTTTGGTCTTGAGTACTGAACCGTGCTTTATAGAAACATGGTGGTTGGGATGTGGTTGAACATCATTCGTATGATTCACAGGGCAAACTCGGGTAGCTTTAGTGAGATCATTTTTGTCTTTTTCCTCTCCAGATGTCTTTTCTTGCTCTGCTTTGTCTCACGCACCCCCTCTGCGCACATTACACTGGCTGGCTGTTGTGAACTGTGTAGTTGAAGAGTTTTTTGGCCCTCGGGGGGTTCTGGATCTCAGTTAATCTGCATGCGTCTCTGGTGACGTCTCTCCAACTTCCTTCTGCTTCAATTATTCTGTTCTTTTTCTTCTATACTTTACTCATTTACTCCTCTCTTTCTGTCTATCTGTCTGTCTGTTTTTTCTTTCGCTCTCTCTGATGATGGACTGTGATTAAGTGTCGGTTACACTATGAAGTCGATTAGAGAGGCAGCACTGTGGGTGGGCATGAAACAGCAGGAATCGTCTCAGAAACATAGTGCTAATCAGACTTGGGAAACTTGGTTTGGAAGAACCTTTGGCTTTGGCACCGAAGTGCAAGAGTGTTTAGCACTTGCTACACTAACCTAATTACCTTCGTCTGGCCCACTCCTCCTCCTCCAAACAAATCCAATGACATGAGGCATTTACCTGTCACCCTGGCAACAATATATATTTTACATTTATGCTTTTGGAAGACTATTTATTACTTTATAGACCAGGGGTTCTCAACCTTTTTGACTCCAAGGTCCCCAATTGTATTCAACAATATTCAAAGGCGCCCCTCCCACTCACAAACTTGTCGCTAACTAGAAAAACGTTTATTCATGATAAAAGTGGCAAAATAAGAAATAGATTCGTTTTTTAAAAATGTATTTCAATGCTCGTTTTGTCTAATTTTAGTAATCTTGAGGCCCCCTTAGAAGTCAGCTGGGCCCCCCTCGTGGGCCCCGGCCCCCCTGTTGAGAACCACTGTAGACTGTTTGATAGCATATTATTATTGCAATTCCAGTTATGCCGAAGAAAGACACGAGGGTGAATAAATGATGACAGGGTTTTCGTTTTCGTGTGAACTGTTCCTTTTCCGCTGAGCAGACCTCCATCTGTTTCGTCACCCAGCATGCACAACCCTGTATTACATTCAGAGTTCAGTGTGCATCCTTAAACCAGCCAGAGAAACGAGTTCTTGACAGTGAAGTTTGAGATTTTACACATTTGTGTGATGGAGAGGTTTAAGTGTCAAAAGGAGGACAGGCACTGATAGCACATCTCTGATATTCAAAAGACAGTGAGAGAGATTGGTGAGAGGAGATACAGCTAATGCTAATTGCCTTTCTCTTACTTTCCATCTTTTGCACTCAGTCTGTCAAAAATGTGCACTCGCATGCATACAGCGGCTTCACTTCATGTGTTTTACAGACCTTTAAGCATACAGCTTCTTCCATCATTATTACTGCGTTTGTAACAGCTCTGTGCTGGGGTGAAATATGGAGAGAGAGAGACCAGAGAGTGAGAGTGCATATGGAAATATATAGAAATGGAAAACAAGATGAAAGCAAGAAGAACAGTTATGAAATACATGTACTTATTTCTTGAATAGCTAAGAAGAATATTTCAAATAATTCTGTGTTTGTGTCTTATTGTAGTGGTGTGGCGTTAACAGGGCCCAAAATTAACTTTTTTCCCACCTGTTAATGGCTGGTAAATGAATAAGATTCACTGCGGATGAAACTGTATAATGAAGTATTTTTTTCCAAATAAAAAAGACCCTATGACATGGGGATTATTTAACAGTTTTTCTTTGCATATTAGTGTCATCATGCAAATGAAGTGAATCATTTTCTGTCTCTGTGTAAAATTGTATGGCAGAAATGCGAAGGTGTGATTCTGTTCTTTGTATTTCAACTAATTTGAATACTGAGCTGACAATTTAAAAGCCGTAGGTTGAACTGCGGATGTGGAAAAACATTTTTTTTGGACTAGCTGGTTGGTTGTCTTAAAGGCAGAATATGTGATCCTATCGAGAATTTTTTTTTGTCATGTTTATTGGAAGTCTCTTGACATCCTGATAGCAATCAAGTAATATTTTTATAATTATTTATCGTCTGTGAAAGGCCTAGGGCCAAAAAAACGTTCGCCCAATCAAAACGTTCTGGCCGAACGCTGTGACTGGTCATTTGTAAATTTTCAGCCAAAGTATTTTGCATAACCACTGCGCACCCTGTTCACACAGACATCATACGTCATCAGCGCGCTCACGTCCACTGTGTCAATGTAAGGAGAATGGCGGACAATAAGCAACAATCAAACTTTCCTGTGAAACCGACAACAAGTAAATCTACAAAATGAAAGTCAGTTTTTGAAAAAGCAGTGACGAATTAACATCGGTTCAGCTTTTTCACGATGGAGACAGCTCCGGCAGGCAAAGGGTCTGAAAGACGATACCGCGGTTGCTCTCTTTATTTGGACAGGTATGTACATGCTTCGAGAAGAATTGAATGGATTACGTTTGTGATTCTTTGGAGGATTTACGAAATACATTCATGTGTTTGGAGGAGGAGTGCCTTTGGACGGCGAATCACATAGAGGGTGGGATTATAATTTCAGTGCTAGCAGGCTAAAGTTAGCACCTTTCCAAATCAACCACTCCAGCTTTAATGTCCAGTTCATCATTTTGTTCTATGTAAACTAAGTCTGTATCAGCAAGTTTTGCCCATTTTGTAGTGGTATGATCCTCAACACACCAGAACTCACCTCACGTTGCGAACGTGTACGTCTCTCAGAGCGTGCACATGCAGAATAGCAGTGCAAACCTGCTTCCTTTTCCAAGACACGTACACGCCATTACACCCATTCTTTATAAAAACCACATGCTGCCTTTCCATAATTCCTGTGTAACATTCAGACCCCCTCCCTGTTTAAACATTTTCTTTTTGATGACTGATCTGTAGCGTACAAAAAAGTCCCGCCTCAGCAACGTCTTAGCTGTACTCCCATATGTTCAGCGTTTTACTGAATTAAAACAACATTTTCTTCTTCTAACTAGGGCTCCGCTTTGACTTTGACGTTTAGCTTTACACATGCCTGCTTCATGGTTCATTTGCCCACACATTTAGGCTGGACGGCTTTGATCACATGAAAGGACTCCAGCTCCCATGAGACCCTGCACACCGGTCTAAAGCAGCTTGACTCAATCAAACCGCAATGACTGTAGTTCCCAAGAGTCCCTAAAGTGTAGTCCAGTTCCTAATGGCCAGATGAAAAACAGAGGGTTTGCTGAGGTCACTGACTGTGGAACAGGTGCGTGTTGTAATGAAGTGGCTTAACCAGACGTGGGAAACAAGGTAAATGGAGATCGCTGGGAAAGAGGGATCGGGAAAAATAGATGGATGAAAAGAAAATGCTAGGAAGACAAGAAAGCCTAGCTGCTCAGTTTCATCTCTGATGCTGGTCCAGATGCACATCTGTGGTCCAGAACGCCTTTTGCTTTATTTTAGTGTGTTTTTTATTTTTTAGTATAGTATCTCATGGGCATTCATGCTCTGTCTTGACAAAGTGATTTGTATGTACGCATAACAAGTGTGTTTACTGTGCTTGGTGAGCGGATAAAGTTTAAGAGTATGTTTTTCTCTTGCGTTTTTGTAAAGTTTCACATACACACGACACGACAGTATTGTCAAAACGATCTACATTTACACGGATCCGGAAAAACAAATAAAAACGCTGCATTATGCATGCCAGGCCAGCGGGTGGCGATGTTACTTTGTATAGAAACATGACGCACATGGGCACATACACAGTTATAAGCCAAAAGTGCTTTTTATTAGTTTGGAAGATGTATATGTGTGTCTAAAGTCCGGCAAATGTCAAATAATGGTCTTCGTTTGTCTTAGTGGTGCAGTAAATCCACTTTTTGCTAGAGAAACGTTAATGCAGTAGCACACAGTACAGGAGGCCACCTTGTTGTTTTGGGTATGCTCGTGCGACTGAACATGTACTATGCATGTGCGTGATGCCATAGTTTTCAGAAAGTTCCGTCTTGCAGTATACACTGAAACGAAAACGGCGCCGTTTTCAAATACTTGCACTCTGAGACCGGTTTTACAAAGTTTGCGATTTCAGTCCCCCAAAACACTGTTGTCATGAAAACAAACGACCAAAACGCATATAAAATTTATGTTTTCAGTTAAAAACGGCATTATGTAAACGGCCTCTAACTGTAGAGTGATTTAAATTGTAATTATTTGACAACTAAATGTTATTTTTCTACATTGTCCCTATTTTCATTTTACTCTTTGTATGGTTTCCTGTGAGCCTGTTGTTTGTCCCCAAGGACTGTAAAAGCAAATGTTGTTTTCTACCGTACTGCCTTGAAACTCCTGCATCTCTCTGCTTCCCGTCTCTAATTTTATGCTCTGAGACAGGGATAGAAAGAGCTGTAGAACCATGCAGATGTTTCATGGAAATGTTAACTACTTGGTTTACTTCTGACCACTGGAGCAGACTGCTCATCTGCCCCAAACTGGAAGGTCAAAGGTGGAACGCAGATGGAAAAGACAGCAGACATCATGCTTGTTACCCTTTTTAGCCATCTAACTTAAATCTCACTGATGTAACCTGAATGATGTTCTTTCCGTTCCTTGTAGCACTTTCTACCCTCCGATCTGCTTCTTATTGGGTCTATGACAGACAAAAATCATTGCCGCAAACAAAAATCTATACCCTCTCCCTGGACAAACCCGTGTTTTGTTATTTAGTTTTCATCCCCGCATCGATTCATCAATCCACTCCTTCCCTGGATCATAAATGCCCACTCAGCATCCTCCACACCTGATCTATCATCCTTTACAAAGTAATTATCCACTAAAGCTTCAGCGGGGAGGCCCGTTAGTCATAAGGTGAGAAGTACAGGGTTTCACACGAGCTGTGGGTGGGAGGCTGTTTTTAGGACTCTGATGGGAGACGGGTCAGGTCAATTCCCTGTGGTCATAAACGGAGTCATTAGCAGCCCATTTCAACTAATGTAGCTGTAATGAAAACAAGATGGCCGCCGCCCTCACAGACTCCTGTGTCAATAACACCAGTTGTTGTTGAGATTTGGAAATAGATAAAGAGTTGCGAAGAAAGCAGCTGTGTGCGCTAGGTTGTCTTGTCTTGTCTTTTTGTGACCCGTGTATGTGTGTTGGGGGATTTCTCTAGCTGAAGATTTCAGGAGGGAAGAAAATCTTCGGTTGCCTGATGTTTTACGAACAACGAAGGGTCTACGGCTTTTTCTAGTTAGGAATTGACATCTATAGTTAGCAGAATATGCAGATCTGCTTAAAAGGATAGTACACCAATACATTTTTATCTGTCAGCTAGGGCTGTGACGGTGGCCGTGACAACCGCAACACCGTGATGGTAAAGTGCCATGGCGGAGGTGAACTGCCAACGGGGGTAGTGCACGTCACTGTGAGAAATATGAGTGTAATAAAAATGACAGTTGTGATGAGAATTGCTATTTGTAGCCTTTCAGTTGTGCATGGTTTTATTTAAAAGATTTTACATTAACACAGAAATTATTGGCATATGTTTCCGTTGGTGCGTTCGAGCGCTGCCTGCATGGGAAAACCCAGGTTATTCTGCGGGTTCTGCAATGGATCTGGTTGTGAAATGAACAGATACATAAAACCAAAACCGGCTATGACCCGCTTGCTCGGTGTTGGAGCGTGCGCTAGTTTTGCCGCGGTTGCTGAGAAACATCGATTAATTTGCGCTCTGAGCACATCTTCTGAACGCACATTTAGTGCATCTGTACTCATCTTAATCTGGACGATGTCAACATGTTCATCAACGAGCAGGAAAAAGTATTTTTTTATGGCAATCTGAATAGGAAAGCCAAGGTAGCTTTAAACAGTTCGTTTCAAATGGATTTGTTAAGGACTGTGAGGTTAATACGCGACTGACTGAAGTTTCGACCTTTTTTTATATTTAACTTTCTTATATTATTTAAGTTTTCATTATTTACTGATGTTTATTTCAATGTTTTCTATGCTGTAGTGTGCCGTTTCACTGATGAATTTGCGCATTAAACATATGTGTCATCCTCATTTATTTCAGATATCATATTACAAAAAGTAATTAAATAAGGTCTATATTTCTCTTCCGCTCGTCATCTGGTGGCTAAACGCAAATATAATAATTGAAATATTATTTATATAAATCATATATATTTACCGGACCCTGGTGGTAAAAAATGTCCATGTCATCCCAAACCTGTATATGACTGGTTCTTCTGTGGAACAGAAGATATTTTGAGAAATGTCTCAGTGGTTATGTCCATACAGTGGAAGTCAGTGGGGTCTAATGTTGCTTGTTGACCAACGTTCTTCAAAATGTCTTCTATTGTGTTTTGCCGAAGAAAGAAAGTCATACAGGTTTGGAATGACATGACATACAGTACATGATGAAAGAATAAAAAAAATTATCCACTTCTTTTAAAAACATTACTACTATATAAAGACAACTTTATTTCCAGTTGGAAAATAGTGTGTCCTCTATCTTGCGGTAGTTGCGCTAAGCCAACCAATCAGCTTTTTGTGCCCAATATAAGTCACCTGATCAGTTAACAGACTGTGGGCGTGCCTTATCCAACTGATAACCAGTCTCCTGTTTGAGCCATCCACCCTTCCACTCCTATAAAAGCCCTTTTAAACGTCAACAGGCTGTAGGATTTATCTAAAGGAAGCCTTGAACTGCCCTGGTGATAAAAAGTACACACCGAGAGTGCAGAATTTTAATATGTCCATTGTAACTCTCAATAATCGTTGATTCGTTTAGTTAATGTGTGCCAGGTAGGGTTGCACGGTGTACCGGTGCTACGGTAGCATCGCGATGCTAAAGCTTCAAAATACATGCGATACCGCTCTATTTTTCAAACGACAGCATCGTAGTGCCGTATAGAATGTTACATGCGCATCAACGTTCATATGTACACTTACATCTCCCTTTTTGATGTTTTTCTCTAAGTGTTTTGAACGTCTCGGGCGAGATAATGATTCAGGGAGTCATTCATCAAGTCACTTGCTTCGTTCTTGAATAAATCAGCCGCTACTCAGTAAACAAATTCCGCCACCTACTAGTTTCACATTTAAAGCAATCCTAACATTTCCCTTTATAAACAGTAAAAATCCTAGACACTAGTGTTTTTTAGTCTTACTATATACTAAATAAGTATACTTCAGTATTTGCTACAACTTCGTATAGTTAATAATACAAAACATAATTGACATTCATTTATCATCCTTTCCAAAACATGATCTGGACGATAAGTTGCAGATGAGATTGGAGAACAACAAGAAAGAACACTGGTTTAGAGAGTCGAGAATGCAGTGATATAGAGATGTTTGTGTACTTAATAGTGTCTTAATAGTGATTGATGGCTCATGAATGGCAGAGCTCATTAAAGTTGAATCACACATATCTCATTAGTGCTGTATTAGGCACGTCTAGCTGTCACGCATTGACAAATTAGAGTCAGATTTTACTCGTCCAAGAAACGTCAAACACCGCCGCCAGCCTAATCGTGTGATAAAACATAAAGACAGCTTTCCATTATTTCTGTTTTTTGTTCTGTTCCTCTATTAAACGTATCACTACCATTAGTTTTGCACGAAGCAAAGTGCTTGTGGTGCTAATGTGAGCGGCATCGGTTCAGTTCCAGCTTGCGTCATTTTTTCTATCTCATTCCTTAAGCGTCTGGGGTGGTGTGCCCTTAGCAAGTCATTTGCTTTGATTTTTAACGTGATGAATGTCTACTGTGTGTTGCTTTGAATGAATAAATGAGCTATGAGCAGAGGTATTTTTAGGCATCTATTTTGCATCATAATCTGATTCTCTCTAGCATCAGGGAGAGTTTTAACATCATAAAGCTGTTGTTGTTTTTCCCCTCCAGTGATAGAAATATCGAGCAGATGCGCAGCGGTAATTTCAGGTCTGCTGGGCTCTCGGAACTGCGTTGAATTAGCATTTAATATCCTGTTGGTCTGATCCATTCTCATCCCGCGACGTTCTTCAGATCTTTAGTGGGACGGGCTGATGCTGATTTCACTGAGGGTCGTGTTTATTCCTCCTGTCCGGTATGAGAGTATTTGGACCAGGATGAATCTCAAGATTGGAAATCCTCAGAGGCAACCAGATTCGTTTTTAGAATGAATCTGTTGAGGTTTATGTAACCTGAACAAGCGGACACACACACATGCACGCCTTTAGTGCTTTGTTTGGACTGCATGAAAGCCTCAATGTGGTTCTTTCATGTCGGTCCAGTTCAAGCCATCTCCAGCACCCTTCGTTTCGCACGCAAGGCTCAGGCCGAAAAAACCCTCCCGCTGACCACCCTAACATTCGTTTGATCACCCTCTCTTTTGTCCTCCTTATCCCTTCGTCTTACAGTATCCCTCGGTCTCTTACCTCTTCTGGCTCGCTCTCTTGTCTCTTTCTCTTAGCTGGGAAAAGTGGGTAAATCTGCTGACAGCTGCCTTTGAGAGAGGCCCACAGCAGGGGAAGAGAAGAGAGCGGAGGAGAAGGTGTGCAGGCGAATGGAGCTTTAATTGGTGGGTTGGTAAAGTCAGTGGACATGCTTGCAGGTTTTACATCAAATTAAATTCTTGGCCCAAAAGTACATTTGCTGAATGGAAACACTTGCAGGGAAGTTTGATTCATCTTTAGTTTTTAATTGGTTTTATATATGAGTTTGAAGAAGCGATATGACTTTTAAAAGGTCAGTTTGTCCTCTAGTTAGCGTCTGGCTGGCCGTCTGTCTTCTCTGTGGCGAATGCTGCTTAGTCAGAGTCTGTTCCACTGTCTGATCCTAACAGAATGTCATCTGCTACATTCTTTCTTCCTCTCTTTTTAATCTTCCTCTCTTCGTTATTCCTCTTTTCCGCTCTTCCTATTTGTTTTCTTTTCCCCTCTTCCTGTTCTTTCTTTCGATTCTTTCGATTCTTTCTTTCTTTCTTTCGATTCTTTCTTTCTTTCGATTCCTCCTTTCTTTCCTTCTTTCTTTCTTTCGATTCCTCCTTTCTTTCCTCCTTTCTTTCTTTCCATTCTTTCTTTCGATTCTTCCTTTCGATTCTTCCTTTCTTTCTTTCCATTCTTTCTTTCTTTCCATTCTTCCTTTCTTTCTTTCTTTCTTTCTATCCATTCTTCCTTTCTTTCTTTCGATTCTTTCCTTCTTTCGATTCTTTTATTTTTTCCACTCCTCTCCTCCACCCTTCGTTCTTTCGATTCATTCTCTAATTCACTCTCTCCCTCCTGTCATTCCTTCCTTTCATTGCTTCCTTCTCTACCATCTCTCTCTATCATTGCTGTTGTGATTATCATTCTCCTCACTATGCACTCGAGATGTGGTCTACAGTCGAGGAAGCCCACAGTGCTGTATGCTGGGTGAGGGGAGGGGTGTTCTCTTGGACAGAAGCCTCTCTCTTGAACAGGCTGCCTGAAAAGAGCTCATTCAGTCGGTCAGGACTGCGTCTGAAGGCTCCTCCCTCTCCCTGGCGGTGGATCATTGTCAGGCCTTGAAAGAAGCTTTGACCAGTTCCAGACGACTGGTTCTGCACCATAAAACTCCATACACATTGATAAATGGACTTGCTCCACAGCATTGTGAATCCGTTGGCATATCCCAGGGCATTTTGGGATTGTCAATCAAGGAAGCAGTCAATGAGTTGAGCAACACAGAGACGGGCAAGACAGACAGAAAAAGCAACCCAGTGCAGTCAAACAGAGAGGCAGGCCAACAAGGTCAGTCTGAAAGACAAGACAGCAGTTGGTCATTGAGCTCACATGCAGCACAAAAGCCAGCACTGAGCTCTTATGATGGTTTAGACTGTGTATATCGCAGGGAGAAAATGTATTTGTGTTTTTTATCTCCTAGCCTGGCTCTCTGCAGAATGAAATGAAATCGCGTGCGATAGGCTTCTGAAAGTCTTCACCGCCTTCAGCTTACATTGTCATCTACTCCACACACTTTCTAGTACTCTAAAAGTTGCTTGTTGTAATCACAGTCGCCACTTGCTGTCCTGCAAGCTTGAAAAATGCATGTGCTTTTGAGTGCTGATCTTGCATTATCCATGAATCTACTCTCACTCAGTGGACTCTCACTTTTAGTAACCCTTGTTCTCTCTCTCTCTCTTTTACTGCAGGGTGTTCCTCAGCTACCATGTGCCAAGGCCTTGTACAACTACGATGGGAAAGAACCTGGAGACCTCAAGTTCAGCAAGGGTGACATCATCATCCTGCGCCGGCAGGTGGATGAGAACTGGTACCACGGAGAGATGGGTGGAGTCCATGGATTCTTCCCCACCAACTTCGTCCAGGTCATCAAACCGCTGCCACAGCCGCCCCCACAATGCAAAGCCTTGTACGACTTTGAGCTCAAAGACAAGGAAGCTGATAAAGACTGCCTACCGTTCTCAAAGGTGAAACCTTCTGTTAAGAATCTACATCTATCAGAGAGTCTTTACATTATTTTTGAATTACCTCATATATACGGTTTCAAAGTGACAACATGAACAAACGTTATTGCGCATTCTTGCGTTCGTGGACTGCCCTTAACTTCCGGTACACATTTACAAATGATAGATTGCCTGAAGATTATTTCTGATTCAAGCAAAAGTAATGCATTAGTGCCCTTCTTCCATGTCTATCCCTTCTTCTAAACATCAGGACTCTCTTATAACATTGAGTCGATCACACACATACACACCATACGTGCAAACCATATGTAACTCGCCAAGTTTGAACATGTTGAGGAATGAATGCGAGTCGGGGAGGAACAGCAAAGGGAAAGATTATCAGTGAATAATGAGCTAAATTACAAGCCGTTTCTAACATGCCTGAACTATGAAATAGCCTCAGAAGTTCTGGATAATAGTGTATTATGTATGGACTACTTTCATGGCTTTTGGAGTTTGTATTTTTGCATTGCATGGTAAAATGTTCTGTTTTTATTCAATGCAACAAATTAAAAGCAGCAGCAGAAAATGTTCTGCATCATATTCACACAAGTTCTCTTCAAGCTGTTTATGTTTTGGAAACATTTTCATTTGAGAAATGGCTTTCATCGATGCCTGTGAGTTACATTATTCTTTTAAAAGTGTCTCTTGTGTATTTTTAACAACTTCTGGTTGAAAAACAAGTCATATTTTATTTTGTCTGCCCTCAGGATGATATTCTCACTGTGATTCGTCGAGTGGATGAGAATTGGGCAGAGGGGATGCTGGGAGAAAAGATTGGCATCTTCCCCATATCTTATGTAGAGGTGAGTCATATGAGTGCATTAAAGTCTTAACATTTAATGTTTTATATTTAGTTGTTGTGCACATGTACCGTTCAGCATAGCCTTTGTCTTGGAAACATTTATGCTATTACTTTTAAGCTCTTAAATTACTTTTTTTGTCACTTGCTTTCCATTTTTGTTGTTGTCTTTCCCCTCACACAATTCATAGTTTCTGCCTCTGTTGAAATGACTTAAAACTGTTTGCCATTTTCCAAGCTTTATTGCACCCTCATGTGTGTGTTTACCATTCTGACGCAAGTCTCGAACGCATGCAGCACTGTCTTACTGAAACACACACAACATAAGGTTTCATGTTTTCGCAAAAACATGACCTCAGTTATTACTGAAGTCGTAACTTCACATCTCTCTTTTCTATTGCTCAGTCTCTTCCCCCAAAAGCACAAAACCTCCTCACAAAAAGTCTTTCACCTTCACGAACCCTGGCAGTGCCAGCGCGAGCTCTCTGCCAGCCACGTGTCTAACCTGTGAGAAAAATAACCATCCAAAGACATTTAAAAATAGAATGTGTCAGAAAAGCGCTCATTGAATAGCATCTCTGACGCGGGGCATGAGAATGAGGGAGGAGTGGGGCGGAGGCTTTGAGCTTACACAAAAGCCGCTGCAATTTTCACCAAACTTTTTCCAAGCGAATGCTTTTGAGAAGGTAGCAGTGACATCAAATTTGTCATTCAAAAAGGGGTGGGGGGAAAGCTTTTCTGTTCCTTTCTGTTATCTATTCTTTTTTGCTATTATAAATATATATATTATATAAAATAATATAAAATATAACATTTATTTACAAAGAGCAGCGTACAAATAGAATCGGTCGCATGTAGCTTTTTATAGAGGTCACGTGTTCTTGATTTTAGGCCTGTTACTATCCATCATTTTATGTCATCTCTCTGCATAAAAGTATTTTCATTCTGTCTTATTCTCAGTTTAACAGTGCAGCTCGACAGCTCATAGAACTGGACAAACCGTCTGAAAGTGTAGGTGACGCCAGTGAAGGGCCCTCCTTCGCTTCCTCAGGCCCCCATGCCAACGGCTCTCAGAAACCCACCGGGGAGAAGAAGAACAGTAAGAAGCGACACTCCTTCACCTCCTTGACGATGTCCCATAAACCCTGCCTGGCTCCTCCACCCCAGAGACACTCCATGGAGATCAGCGGGCCGGTTCTGATCAGCTCCTCTAACCCAACAGCGGCAGCCCGAATCGGAGAGCTCAGCGGAGGCCTGTCCTCCAGCGCACCTTCACAGGTAAGAGAGTGATGGATGCATAGTTGTGTGATACAGCTGATGGATGGATTTGGTGATGTGAAAATGGGGTGGAGAAATCAAAGAGGAGGTGGTTGGCAAGATCCTCTCTCTTTCTCTCTCTCTGATTATTATTCCAGCATGACAGTGGCTGACCTCTAAATGTCCTGTAAGCCATCCGCCCTTCTTCTCTTTGTGTTATATATAGATTAGTACTGATTCTGGGTGCAGGTAAAGACATCATCACTTACTGAGGATGAGAGTTGTAGCTGTGGCCATGGTTACACAGCTTGATAAGTTTCCCGCTCGTATCCACTCATGGAAAGCAGAAACTCCACATAACACCAGATTAAATTCATAAAGCATGACCATGGCAGATGTTTGACCTTGATAGTCATTCATTTAAATCCTCTCGTCTCGAACAAGGAAACAGACAGAGAGTGTCAATGTTTGGAAATGAATACGAGATTACTGTATGCTGTAAAATATATACTTTAAAACAGCCTGCATCTATTATTTTTGCCAGACATTTGTTTTTTGTTTATTTAATTTAGTTAAAAAAGAAGTGTTGTGCATTGGTCACGTGAGTAATAAATGAGCAAGTTGTGCCCAATGCATTGTGGGATACAGTAAAGTGAGCCGCAAACGTCCTGAAAAGTGAAGCGAAACGTTTCGAACGGCCCCTGGTGGCTGGTTGCAGTATAGGTCATAAACTCCACCCTCTCCATGTAAACAGATGGGACGGGAGCAAAACAAAAAGTTCAAATGACAATTTAAATACAATTTTCTCAAGGATGGTTTCTGTCATTTTAGTAAGTTTGGTTTAGTTTAATTAAAGTTAGATATATAAGGTGCCATAAAAACGGGATGTGATGGAATCATTTGTGTTTGCTATCGAGTCTATGGGAATATTTGCGGGACCTTGATATCGTGGCTCCACCAATTGCTCATTACTGCCTCCAAATGATGTCATTGGCGAATTCTAGGATATCTTGGCTTCCTTTTTCACAGTGGAATGAACTGTAGACATGTTGTCATTGGATACTGTACAGTGCAGAAAATTTCGACTTGGTGTATAGTGTACATATAATAATGACAATAATGTAAACGTGTGTTGTTGTTGTCGTTGTATATGTTTAATAAGAATTGTTTAGTCTTACGAAATTCAGAACATAGCCTGTATGTTGAAATATTACATAGGAATGGATTATAGAAAGTTTGGTGAGAAAAAGCTTTCTGGCACTTTATAAAGACCGTATGTGTCCTTTATTCTGAGGTAGCTGGCGGACTGTTGAATGACAGAAATATAGGGAATGTACAACAGAATCATGAAAACCAAATGGGGAAATTTGTCAAACATCTGCAAATGATAGCTGGAGAAGACGGGAACGAGCATTGTGTCAACATGCTGCCCACACTCGAGAGTAATGCTTTTCCACACCAGCTCACTGTTCTCTTCCATTCTGTCAGCAGTTCTCTCGCTCGCTCCTCATTCCACACAGTCCATCATGCTGTCCGAGCGTTTGAAATCAGTGATGCGTGACAGCGCTCCTGCACTTCAAACAATCCCCCTACCAATCGCTGGCAGAGGTTACCGCAGCACCCAGGAATGACAGTCGCTCACAGCTGTTTCACTGGTTGCTGAGCACTGAGCGCTGTAAGGAGATGGCAGGACAGACATGTCATTTCATGTGATGTTCTTGGGTGGTGGAGCTCTAGGAAAGTTTTGAAATATATGCTTTCCCCCTGCTTCACACTCCATTCATTTGCTTAGCTTCAATAGCAAAATTCTTCATTTGTTAAGCAGACTGAGTCTTATATGGTTATATTTCCTGATTTTGCCTTGTCATTAGGAAGAAGTTTGAGACAATACATATGCACGGGTAAGAGTGCTGCTATCAGACCCAGCTGTAGTGACCTGAAACTGTCGAGGAAGCAAACTAAAATAACCTATATGCAGGCTCTTGTTGGAAACTATATCCCCCGCACTTCTCAGATCTGTATTGGAAACATTTGACAGTATGAAGATCGAATCGCAGGCTGTTAAAAAGCCCTAAAGAAAAAATTCTGACATTAATTCACCATCATGGGGCTTAAACCTGTGTATGATTCCTTCTCAGTGTTGGGCAAGTTACTGTGAAAAAGTAATTCATTACTAGTTACTAATTACATATTCAATAGTGTAATTAGATTACTGTACAAATTACTTTCTCCAAAAAGTATTTATTTATAATTTATTACTTTCTATATCCATACCTGCAAACTAGTCGCTTTTCGGCGAAATTCAACGTTCTGAATAAAAAATAGGTCATTGATTTGAATCTTGTTAATCCAAAGATCTTTTTTTCTGTTGGGGGGGTCTGAGGCGTCAACTCTTGAGCGTCTGAAACATCTTTGGTCCAGCACTTGTATTCTTTTGGCCAAGAATGTTACAAAATAACAGTTGACAGCGTCGTCTTTTTTGGTCCTTGGGCCAACCAGAATCGTTACTTCAAATGTAGAAACGTGCAGGAGGCGCGTGCAAAATGGGCAAATTTTTGTGCCGGGAGTGCCGGGTGCTCGAGGTCATTTGACAAGAAAAAATCTAAAATTATACCACAATCGCACTATTTCACTAAACACAACCTCCCCAAACACACTATTGCACATACTGTACACATATATTATATAAAGTATTTAGTTTAATTACATCATAAGTAACTTAATTAAATTAAAGAAAAAAAAGAGTAATCCCTTTAAGTAACTATTTACCTATTAACTAGTTACACCCAACACTGGACCCACAATCTTTTGTGTTTCACAGAAGAAAGAGCAGGGTTGTTTGGTAACCAACGTTTGGTGACCAACATTCTTCAAAAGAAACTCATACAGGTTTGAAATGACAAGAGTGAATGATGAAAAAAAACATTTTTGGGTCAACTGTTCCTTTAGGTCATCACTAACATTGTGCTTGTGTGCTCGGATCGGGAAGTTATAAAATGAGAAGACAGGCATTTTACAATAGGATAAATGACAAGATGTTTCTCCCTACTGGCCTCCAACTGATGGCGTCACCTGGCTGAGAACCTCTCCGAAGTCCTCATTCCACAAAACACTGAAAGTAACAGAAGACACATGATACCTGGGTCCTCTGAGTTTCGGCCTTATCTTTAGGTTCTTGGATGTGTTTTGGTGTTATTAGGGGGAATGTTGTGAAAGCTGACCCTGATTCTGAGTGAATACTTAACACCAGTGGAATGAGGAAGCTTGTGTTAACATTTATTAACATGAGACGGAGGAAATTGTCGTCACGTGTTAACAGAAACCAGCACTTCTGTTCTGTAACACATCCCAGTGTGTTTACACAAGACACCGGACCATTTCCTATATGGGTAACTAGTCATTCTTTTATGAATCTATAATTGGACTCTTCTTATTATCCCAGTTTTTTCCTCCGCAGATTGTTTTTGTCTTATTGTGTCATCTATTACACTTACATTTGTTTCATCTGCTATCCTCTATACTCTCTACTCGTAGCATTTGCACTCCCAGAACGCAATTCTGCAATTCGCTATAATTCTCCTTGATAAAGTTACCCTTTTTTCTATGACTGACTTGTTTGTTGCCAGGCAACAAGTCTATGGCAAGATACAATGATAGCTGATCTGTTGTTGATATGTCATTCAGTAATATGAATATAGACGCTGCTCTATTACACCCCCACACATATACTCCTAATTCATCTCTCTCCCTTTTTGTTTACGTGCCCACGTTTTGTCTCTCACGCTCTTTTTAGCATTCCTGTCTGGGAGTTTTAGCACTAATAATTAACCAGACACTTTAGATCTCATAGAAGCCTGTTCATGCCTGTAAAGTGATGCCCCTCTTGCGTGGCAGCAGTTCTGAGAGTGATGTATCGATTTACACGCCTTTTGTGACACACTTGGAAAAGAACCACAAACTTATTTCTCGCTCATTTGTTTCTGCTTTAAGGGTAAGATAAACTGTGTGGAAGGATGAGAGGGAGATAGGTAGTGGGTAGGATGTGAAGTTTAGAATGATGAAAGTAAGAGTAAGAACAGAGTTAGTACTACACAGAATGAGATCTTCATTGAATGAGAAAACGAAAGTGTAAAAGATGAATGAAAGGCACAGATTCAGAGTGACAGACAGAACGCTGTGTCTTTCTCAGGTTTCAAACCATTAATCTAATATGAATTTAATAGTACTTGAGTGTTCTTTGACACCCTGGCCTATAGGGTCTTTGTATTAAAAAGCAAAAATTGTCAAAGGGCATTAGTGTGATTTTGGGCCAATGGCTTTGATGCTTTGCGTTTTGTTGTACACCTGCACACAGCTGTAATGTCATGCAGCTGTTGGCTGATTTTACCCAATGTCACCTGCAGTAAGTTGTGCCAATAATACCAACATAGGATATGTGCGTGTTTTGTACCTTTCTGTATGTTAAAAATCATTTTTTGGATCCATTTGTATCGCTTATGCAATTGCAATTATGTAAAAAATGAATGTAGTAGTTAAATTAAGCAAAACTTCAGAAATATGTAAAACATGTAATACAGTGTATTTATGATGTCATTTTATATTTTGGCCTTTTCTCATGCTTATTTTAGTAGCTGTAATGAACTTAGCAGAGATTAAATCTGAGAAACCTGTCATTTGGGTTAATTGGCTAAAGTAGATTCAAGTCACAAAAAGTGAAAAGTACAGAGCTATTTCTGGACCTGGGGTGAAGAGGAAAAAATGTCATTAATGACAAATGGCACCCCAGGACGGTCATACAATATGCAGAAACGTTCAAGACTTGCGTTTCCCTCAGGACAGAGAACGGGAAATGGAATCCAACTTGCAAGTGATTTGCGGATGTCATCATTTTTATATAATTATCTGTCTCCTCTCTGATGAGGACTATTTTGAGTCTCTGGATCTTTTGTTGATAGACACACGACTTTTAGAAATAAGAGCAGATTGTCAAAATATTATTTTCTGTGTGAATGCTTCTTTCTGTGCGAGTTACTGAAACGCAATACACAGTGCTGTCTCTCAAAAAGATGAGAGCATGTCATTTGCTGAGGTACTCGACTTATTTCTTGTGTCACATCAGATGTCTTTGTTGTAGTTCTGCGACGCTTCCCTTTGAACCGACAAATCTGTTTGATTCGGGCTTGTTTGTAGCGTCTCTCAGAGGTTGTTGTTTTTGAACCTGTGTGTCTCTGTCGGTTCTGCGTGAAGCTTTGAGATGCTTAAAGCTGAGAACATAACTACCAGCGTGGGCGATGCATCATACGTTATATATATATATATTTTTTTTTTTGTGGTGTGCTAACGATGTTTTCTGAAAATGTCTGGGCATACATTTTCTTGATTCTTGATTTGTTGACCCCTCCCGCCCAGCTGACCAATCAGAATAAAAGTTATTTTGGACAATATTGGTCCTGTTCTGACTGGTTATGACATTTTTAGGCCACCAGTATTTCAGGCATGAAGAACAAATGTGAATTGGACCAACGGGTATACAGCCAGACCAACATGCCATTGCATGCGTCTCGCTGCATCAAAGTTATATACTTTTTATGGTTCTCCACTTTTGCTCTGTCGTATTCCTTTTTCATTCCCTAAGCAAAGCAGGACTGGTTCGAGAATGGTTATTAACATGTCATTCCTTCTTATTTGACTTCTTAGGTCCACATTTGCACAACAGGACTCATTGTTACTCCTCCACCAAGCAGTCCTGTCACCACGGCGACAGTTTTCACATTTCCTCCTGAGACCAGCTATGCCTCTTTATCAGTGGTGAGTCTGAAAAGGCCTCAAAGCGATATAATGATCTTCTTTATCTTCATTCTCCACTGTCCACTACTAAAACACAACCATAAACCTCAACACTAGTAGCCATCCTTTGGATGACCCATGTAATCTAAAGATATTTCGAAAGTTTTCTCTAAAAGGGTGGGGAAATGGTTTTGTGGATGATTTACATGGTAATAAGAGTTCACAATGTTTACACGGTCTGTTTACACTGACCATATTGGTCAACCAGTACTACACACATCGCATTTGGCTTCATGCTTCATGTGGGTGCAAACACAAACGTTTGGCTTGAATACTGCAGAAATGATTCCCAAACAGTTGTAAACATACCAACAGATCCAGTTCAATGCAGGAAATCCAATATAGCCTAAAACGTGACGTTTCAGGTTCGGCGTCGATGAAAGGATACTTGAGTCTTAATAGCGGGGACACAAAAGACAACACTTTCCCTTGGGCGTCAACAGTGCATCAAAACACAAACACGCTTGCATACATTGACGTTAGCAACATAAAGTTTCTCTCATATACATGTGACGCACATACACACAAACTCTCTCCAGCTGAAATACTAACTCTCGATGAGGACAGTGTGCCATCTGATAGCCCTTCATCTCCCTCAACACAAACACACAACCCATTTTCTGGGAGTCGTGTGGGCCTCGGGGTGGACACTAATGGCTCTGTGAGATTGATGTGTGTGCAGTGGTGTGTGGGAACTGTTTTCTTTTGTTTTGAATGTATTGTTTTTGTAATAGTGGCCTCAGCGTGCATCGGCTGCCTCTCTTATCTCGTACGCGGGGACAATATAAAAGCAAAACAGAAATAGGTTGTTTTTGACACGTTAAGCAATTAATCTAACAAAACCACAGAATGAATAAAACCGATTAAATGAGTTACTAAGAAACTTCACAATACTTTGTTAATCTTGGTTAATGTCTACATGTGTGTATATGTTTATTAACAGTAGTACAGTAGTTTAACTTAACATAGTTTAATGAATGTTAGTTTAATATACTTAATACTATTTTTAAATGAATTGAACCATTTGTTGTAGAAGTGTTTTTTTATGCAGTTTATTAGTTTCTCCTGCGTCTGTGTTTGTACATGTCTGTGTAGTCCCTTAAAGCAACAAAACAAGCCGAAGTGAGCATTGCAGAGTGAGAGTTGTTTTCACAGTGGTGCCACTGGGCTCATAAAGTCTGTTTGCAGATGTGTGCGTTAGTCCATATGGAGCCAATTTATCCTTTTCACAGCCAGACGTTTAGCCCAGGCTGGATATCCACCAATCACAACACCTGCCACAGCCAAAGAACCCGCTTTAAACGACCAACGCACAAGCTGGAAAGTCACAGTCAGGGGGATTGTGGCTTTATAGGGATCTCTGTCTGTGTCCTCTGTTCTTACAAATTTAAATGAGTTTCAGATATGGAAGGAGATAGAAATATAAAGAACGGTTCAAAGCTGTCATGTGTCATTTACTCGGACACGAAAGCAATGTTCAAGCTGATGTTTTTCATAACATGGTTGCCACGCGCAGATTTTTTAAAAGAGATTTTTAGTGAGATCAATCTCTTTGTTCCTCACACAATCGTACGATATGAGTTTGTTATGCTGTAACGGTGCTTCTGTCAGTCCCTACTACCACTTTCAAGCAGACCAATCACAGCGCTTATGGTCCGTTTTTAAATTGACACACTTACATTTTTGGGTGCGTGTTAGGTTACGGCGTAGGGTACATGGCTCTGCGTCGGCTAAATCGTAGGTCCGAAGCAGAAGTACAAATTTGGCCTAATGGTTAGATTTGAACAATTTCTTAGATTCATAGAATAACCTTAAAGATTTTACTACAGTAGTGTTTTTTTTGTACATGTGCACAACATCTAATTTATTTTGTAATTATATGCGATAATGTGTTTCAGGATGCTCTTCCCCCTCCGCCTCCTCCTCCACCCCAGTCACATTCCACAGCTGTGGGCGCCATCGCATTGAATGCCGGCCAAAGACCGTCACCTGCTGCAGGTGAGCCGAGTGGACGTCAAAGACCCACAGTGTGAGTACAACCTTGCCACACACTTTGAACAAGCAACGTTGATGTAATTGAATGTTAAGAAAACATGGAGGCTTGTAACTATAACAAGCATTTGTCGTTTACATGTACAGGTTCTTGTTTGCAACATGTAACGTTACGCATCACACACGGCTGTATGAGTATAAGAGAGATGCCTTTAAACTCAAACTCACCTCCGCTGTTACTCAGTTCCAGCTGAGCGTGACTGAACACACAGGTGAGGGGTCACAGGTCATTTCTGATGGGAAAAGGGCTCTCTGGGGTCCTAACCCGAGGACTGACCCCTCACCTTTAACCTTTCTCTTCAGACCGACTTTAAAGCACTAAACACACCTGATTTCTATCGGGCTCGCCCATAGTGCTCGGGCTGAAGTGTTTTTTATGCCCGTTACCCAGAGTGCTCTGTAGAAATGGTTGTTTTGTGTGTTTATGGTGTGGAAACAGCTCCAACCACTGTTTGATTAGCGGTACTGCAGTTAATGCCATTTCACTTACAGAAGAGAATACTTACCGTGTGTTTTTTATTTATTTTATTTTACTTAAAATGGTGTACGTGATTCTCTCTCAGGTATGTGGCGATGTTTCCATATACGCCCCGTAAGGAGGACGAGTTGGAATTGAGGAAGGGGGAGATGTTTCTGGTGCTGGAGCGCTGTCAGGACGGTTGGTTTAAAGGAACGTCCATGCACACCGGCAAAATTGGAGTGTTTCCTGGTAACTACATGAGTCCTGTCAGCAGGTACGATACGCACATATGCGCTCACTCACTTCTATACGTTATCACTCGTACATATACACCCAGTAAGCTAAGAAAAGATTAGATTGTGTTCTGGCTTTCCATTGGACTAAAGCCCTCAGACATACAAACACAAAGTCTCCCCTTGCAAATAAATCTGGGCTGGTCACTTAAACATAACGTTAAATTGTTAAAGAAAGGGCTGGGTTTGAAGTAGTTGAAGCTCTCGACAGAATTCACTGCTTTTTAAACACATGGTTAAAAGTAGTTTCACTCCTATACTTATTCTACGAAGTATAAAATTCAGTGTTATTTACGAATTTATTTATTTTTATACACTGTAAATGTGAGAGACTAGTGCTAAGAATGTTTTAAGTAAACCTAGAACATTTCTTAAACCTGATACCCCCTTGTGGTAGATTTGAGAACTACAATTACCCACACTGCTTATCAAGGGAAAGAAAGTGAAGCAACTTTATTCATATTAGCCATTGACACAACTTCACTTGTATACCAATGTTCCAACAATCAGTATTTTTTCAATATATCCAATGAAAAAATAAATAAAGACAGCTGTTCAACCAAAGCCGATATTTCTGCAGCGCTGTATCTGTGGCAGTGTCTGACAAGAATAAAGATGAGATTTGAGATGAGAAATGCCAATTTAAAATGAATGTTTTTATCTCTTGTCCACTGCAGGACTGGTAGCAGTCAGTCAAAAGTTCCTCTGACCCTTTGCTCTCAGACTGGGCGTGGTGTCACCATTGTTAGCCCCTCCCCTGCTCCCCTCGGGGCCACCCTGGGGAGTATTGACCCCAGCAAACCCCTCCCAATCTGCCCGAATCCTGCTCCATCGTGCTCACTGCCCGCTGCTATAGTAACAGCCGCACACATACCAACTGGACAGACGCCCAAAGTGCTCATGCATGTTACATCACAGATGACCGTCAATCAAGCC
Organism: Triplophysa siluroides; assembly: GCA_006030095.1. Classification (NCBI taxonomy): domain Eukaryota; kingdom Metazoa; phylum Chordata; class Actinopteri; order Cypriniformes; family Nemacheilidae; genus Triplophysa; species Triplophysa siluroides. The sequence goes on along the minus strand of VCII01000139.1, from coordinate 2,215,515 downwards.
CGCAATGTGGTCAGGACAGGTAGATGCGCATGTATTATAGATCAATTAAAATGGTTAAACACTTGATAAATGTGCAGTATGGAGTGTTTACTTGTAATGTACATATATTAATACGATTTTTATTTAGTCTTTACTGAGATTGTTCAATGTATTGTATATCTTAAAGCAAAAAAAAATCAGATCTTTTTATATTTCACTTTTTTCACCAGCTGTGTGTCACAGCCAGGACCGCCCAACAGCAGCAGTGATGCCTATCCAATCCCACAATCCCATGGGCTACCATCCTAACACAGCTGTGTGTCTCCAGCCATCACCTGTTCTCGGCTCCAGCCCTGGATCTTCGTCTGGCAGAATGGGCGTGGCTATGGGCTGTGCAGCCGCCTCCCTGACCCCACCAAATGTTAATGCTGCTTCTCTAGACAGTGATGCCATGAGACCCATCACTGTGGTGGCAATTCCTGGCAACACAAAGTCTCTTGGTGCAGGCTCGAATAATAGTGCTGCTTGTAAACTGGATAAAGACTGCAAGGTGAGGCTGAGACTGTTGAGCTGTAAGTGGATATAAAGTCCTTCTTAACTCTTTCTCTGCCAATTGACGGACATTTCAGCATCCATGTTTTCACTGTTATACAGCAGGGGGCGCTGTTACCCATCTTCTAAAAGGATACAGCATGTAAGGATAATAAACAGTGAATACTCAGATTTGATCATCGTTCTGGAGTCACAATTTTTCAGCTTTGTTTTTTAAGAAATCAACCCACATTCAAGATTTGATAAAAATAATAAGGATAGAATGAAAGTTTATTTAAAAGCAAACGGTCTTTTCTTTCATCTGATATATCGTATATGGCAAGGAAAGAATTAGTCTCGCGTAGCCTTCATACTGAAGGTCTGAGAACTTTGGCCGCTTTCTTTGGCCATATGACTGATATGTCAACCAATCATTGGTAATGCAACCAATCACGTTTCGCTTTGTGCCTCATGTTTAGAGGTGTGTAACATGTCCCCGCAGTAACAGACCAGTGTATATTCATGAACATGTCATGTCTCCCGGAAATCCTGTAAAATTTACTTCGCCTTCTGCATCATACGTTCACTCAGCGGTCAATGGGCGTAAAGACTAGGCTGAGACTAGGAAAGAGTTAAATTAGTGTTTTGAGCAATAAGGGGTTTAGTAAATGATGATGATGTTTTATGTTTGGTTGACCTATTCCTTAAATGTGCTGCGTATGGCGTTTTGTATCTATGAATTATAAATTTGCTGCTGCTCGGCATGCTGATATAGAACTTAAATCATTGTTTTTTTATGATGCAAAGCCAGAGGACACAACACTGAATGTTGTGGCTCAGTGTACAGTTCTTCACATACAATACAGTATAGCTGACTTGCAGCTTTTTAATGGGCAGTTTCTATGAATCACTCTCTTTTCAAAACCTTGGAGTTACTCATTCATGAATGTGTATTTTAGATCAACAATATACTGCCAAACAGTTTGGAAATGGGATGAAATAGGTTAAAAGAAATGAGTAAGATGTGGTTGTTACAAAGTGTCATCACATTTCCATCAATGGCTTCCTCATTGACAGCTCATAAACTTCAAAGATGTTGAAATGTTTTAGTCTGTCTTTCAAACATGTAATTGTAACTTTTTACATACTAAAAGATACCAAAAAAGATTTACAAAGAAACAAATGTGTTTTTCAGCGAGAGAAGAAAGGCCTTCTGAAACTGTTGTCTAATAAAAAGAAGCTCCGCCCATCTCCCCCATCATCTCCTACACTGGAGGCGGAGACTGTTTCCATGGACATGCCCCAGGGGGCTGTTGGACTTGAAATGGCTCCGTCCAGCTCAGTGGTCATTGGCGTTGGAAATAATGGTCGGGTAGGACCCTGTCCAGTGGAATTTGAACTCTCCGTGTCCTCATCTTCATCATCAAGCACAGAAGCAGCATCACATAGGAGCAACTCCCAGGACAACACTGCTCCAATTGCCCCACCGCCACGACAGCCATGCTCCTCACTCCTTTCCATGAATCATGATGGACGACCAATCGTGTGTGAACGGTACATTATCCCTTCCCAAAACTGACATTGACATTATTCTTAACAGGTACATTCTAACAAGGATATTTTTTTATCTTAACAGGTATCGTGTTGTGGTGTCTTACCCTCCCCAGAGCGAAGCAGAGCTGGAACTCAAAGAGGGAGATATTGTATTTGTGCACAGAAAGCGCGAGGACGGCTGGTTTAAAGGAACCCTACAGAGGAACGGCAGAACCGGCCTGTTTCCCGGCAGCTTTGTTGACAGCATCTAACGCAGATGAACATTTAGATAGAAAAGTCTCAATGATAGAACATAGCAACACTGAACTACAAAGACAATGGGACTGTCTGTGTGGTCACATGACTGTGATGCAATGATGAAATTCACATTTTATGAGGGTCATCAAATGCACGGATTTCACTATACAGTCTAACTAATATATACTACAGCCGCCTCAACAGGTCCTAGTGTTTTAGCTGTAGAATATTTCCTTAAACATTTTCTGAAACACGTGGAAGTTTAGCCGTTAGCACTAGGCACCCTGTTTCTAGCACAGTAGAGTATGTTGTGATGGGATTTGTTAATTTATGCTGTAACATTTCAAAGACGTTTAATGTGTGCCTTGTACTGTCTCACTTTACTGTATATATATATATATATATACGCAAACAAAGCTGATCCGAGTCATACGAACAATATGAATCTCCTTCAGAAATACATGAGTTTAACTTATTTTTATTTAGTACAAATGGCTTTTGGGAGGTTTATGTCAGCTGATAGGTCAAATGCCTTTAGAAACTGATGACAGTTATGGTCATGTGATACCGGTCATGGTCGCGTGATTCTTGGAAACAGGAAACAGAAATTAGAGGATGAGCTCAGAAAGGTGCTTATTGCCATCCAATCGTAATAGTGTTTGCGTAATGAAGAATAATTGGCTATTTAAGCACACTGGAAAGTCTTGTCGTCGCAAATTCTTATTGGTTGTGGTGTGTATGACGTCACCATGATTTGAATAAAAAGATGATTATGGTATTTTGTAAAACAATTGCTAAAATGAGGAAGTAAATATTTATCAGGCATTTAAGTAAATATCACTGATAATCCTTTATTGCAATAAAGTCATGGGTTCTGATTGATGGTTTTTGGTAGTGGGGATGAACGTCTGGTTTGTTTCAAGCAGTGGAACCGCAAAAACACCAATAAAAAAAGCACAGACACACTGTTATTTCCGCCCGTGTTTGTTCCTCTTATTGTATAACAGTTGCTTTTCTTCTGCGTGCTGCACCATCTTGCACAATGAGACGCAACAGACTTGTTAGTTCATGGTTGAGCAACTAGAATCATCTTTATAGGTTATTATGGATCTACACACATTAATGGATGGCCTTTACATAACATTAAGTTGCCTGATTTCAGTTTAACAAAATCCTGTATCAAACTTTAACAAACACATAATGGCAGATTTCGATGGCTTCATGAAAATTGTTTTTTAAGTTGGGTCTGTTCTGGTATTGTCTGCTGTACTTTGTGATATTTCATGTTTTGTATACTTGAAAATAATGATGTTAGTGTATTTCTATGCTTTTTACGGTAGATGCATTTTTTTATTATATTATTATTTTGAAAGCACAAATTTGATGTTCTATAGAATTGTTTTTTTAAAACTTGTCAAATCTGATTTATGCAGATTATTTCCGATTTTGGTTATTTCTCCATTGTAGTTTATTTTTATTCCCCTTTCGGTTATTTTGATGCCTTTTAAAGATGACCTCATTGGTGATGAATTTAAGCATGTAACACAGCTGATTTTATTATTGGGTGTTAGATTGATTCACCTGAAATGAGGAGCATTTCACTGCTTGAATCAAAGAAGTTCGGTCAGATTTGATACAAAACTTTGTTTAAATAATTCACTGGATGATTTCAGACAAGCTCTTGCTCATGTACACTAAGATTTAAAGTCGACAAGATGCATGTAAGTCACACAGCAGAACAAAATCTCACAGATTGCTGTTAATTCATTAAACTGACTGTTAGTTACGAGGGGTAAAAAATAAAGTAATAACTTTTATAAAAATTGGAATACTGGTATGGTTGAGGTTGAGATCAATTATTTTTGTTGTGGCATATACAGATGTTTACGGATTTATGTGTCCTTCAAGTCCTGACAGATACAGTGGTACACGAATTTGGCTTGCTGCACTCAGAGGAGGAGCTTGGTTCCATGACTTAGCCCAACCTCTGAGCTAACAACCTGCCCTGACTGCAAAATATGAAAAGGATGCATGAAAAACTCCAATAGCATTATAGTAGGCTGCTGCTTATAAGTTTGAGATGATTGATTAAATCGAATATTTGGACTCTTTACAATATACACTTAAAACTTCATAATGCTACGATGCTGTGAAACGACCTGAAAAACTTGTCTGTATAACTGTAGATTTCAGTAGCTTTTCTAAATTTACCCTTGATGCATTTTTACATGTGCATAGACATGGTTATTTAGCAGTAATATTGCATTGTTTGAACATATCGAACAGGGTAAATAGTTATTTTATATGCAGTATTACAATGGGGAAAATAAGAGAGCGTTCCAAACTATCATTTAATCAGCATTTCTCGATGTATGTGGTCATTCCAGTCCAGTGTTTGGAGCTTTTCAATCAAATCAAATGTAAGGAGTGATATATAATCCAACAGCAACGTGAAAGACGAACAGCATGACAAGACATGAAAACTGAAAAAATCAAGGTTGTCACATTCAAATAATTGTTGAACTTTTCCTAAAGACAAGTACAATATTACTGTTCTGTTGCTTAAAATTGAATATGAACTTGTTTTCTTTGCAGTAATTGAAGTCTGAAAAAATACAGAGCTTCTTTTCTGTTATTTAAACCTGTTTCTCCAGTGTTTATTTTCAGCAAATAAATGCAAATATAAACAATAATATTATTTGAAATCTGGGAGAAATATTGTTAGCAGTTCACTGAATGAAACAAAAATGATCACTGTATCAGTACATAAAAAAACTGAAATGGTCTCTTAATTTGGCTGTGAATTGAGAATTTAAATTTGAACATTTTTATTTAAACATTATTTACACTCGAGCAAATTGGTAAACTTGTTTTCTTGCTGAACAGCAACTAGAACGATTGCTCAAAACTATATTACTAAAGGTAAACAGGTAAAACTGCATGCATCAAATTCACATTATTATATAGTTTGATAATATAGTTACATTTTAAATCAAGCTTTTTGGACACATGGTTTCTAAAACTGCAATGAGGATCTTAATATAACATTGAAATGATGAACTTAAATGTTGTCAAATTGTTTTACGTTCGTTTTACATTTACACTAGCATACTCTGTGTCATCTACTTTGTCATTCTGTGTGGAAGCAGGTGTGGATGATCTTTTAACATGGACTACAGCAGAATATGTAACTTCATCCTTAAGAGAGAGAAAGAGCAGTTTGTAAAGGCGTTTACACAGGTGAGTTGTGTGGATAATCAATATAATAATCATTGTAGAGATTTACGCTTACCTCATTCTTCGGTTCGTAGAGAAGTGTGCGTAACTCAGTCTTCGGTTCTCTCACTAGCTCTGGGTCATCACGGGTCACTTTCACATTTTTACCTCCAACAACATAGAACATTTCAGCAAGTTAAATAACATGAATATGAAGAACGATAAACATGCTGGTCATTGACATTTTTGGACCAACATGAAATCTTTAATCTTCAAATATTAGTTAACGCTAATGTCTAAAATGTTAAAAGAATTGCACTAATTCAAAACCGAAAGATAGACACATTGGATTTATGATATTTCCCACGTCTAGATTTAGTCACATTGTAAGTATTTATAACATTAAAACATTGTCACTAATGATTTAGCATTAAAACATTACAAGTATTTGTTGGCCTTAAAACGGGGCAGTTCCAGAAATATATTTAAATCATTTCCGGGTTAAGGTGAGAAATATCCTAAATCCAAGGTGTATTACACGGAGCATGAATGTAAGTAGCTTTTGTTATCCATTGTAAAATTGAACTAAGTACAGTGGCTTAGAAAGGTTAATGTGCTGCAAAGGAAGAAAGGATTTGGTTGTGTTGTTTGTATTTACAGTGCTTGTGTTGTCTGATAAAGATGTTGTCTTGATTTGCTGGTGTTTTTCTATTTGCAGGTTTTCTTCCGTTGCAGTACAGTGATCCCTGTAGGCCACCGTAGGATAGCCGAGCTGCCCAATCACAGTAGGCTATAAGAGATTTTCTGTATGTGTTTGTGCATGTGTAGGCCTACCTTTCCATCTCCAGTAGATAAAGGCTAGTAATGCCAGTAACAGCACTGAGGCAAACACTCCCATTAAAATAACAACATCTGTAAGAAAAAAAAACATACAGAAATATCCTGAGACACACTTTATTCATAACATAAACAATAAACGTAGAACAAATGTTTAGGCGCCGTGAATGTTCACGGTTTCACTTTTTTACTTATGTATTTGATCAATTTGCTTTAACTAGTTTATTTTCATTTACTAGTTCATATTCCAGTAAAATATTTGAGATAAGCTCATTATGGGTTCTATGCATGTGTGACTTCCGCGTTTCACAGGAAGAACCCTGGGCAGTTTCCGGTTGGGAGACTTAAAGCAAACACAAATGGAAAAATGAAAAAATAGTTACATTTAGCAGATGCTGTACATTGCGGCACACAGCACCGGTATATAAGTGGCATTCTACCGTATTTGAATGTTATAATGAAATGTTAACTTATGAAAGTATCATTTAAAATACGGTAGAACAGCACTTCTACTGTATATACCACTGCTGTGTGCCGCAATGTACAGCATCTGCTAAATGTATTCTCATTTTTCCGTTTCTCTCTGCTCTAAGTCGCCCCAACCGGAAACTGCCTAGGGTTCTTCCTGTGAAATGGGGAAGTCACGCATGCATAAAGCCCATAGTGGCATGCATAATAAAATGCTTTAAAATCATTTTAGATGAAGGGTAACATTTTATGTCAACTATCAAATACAAACATTTCACAGAGATTGGAAAAAAGGCATTTTAATATGTATTATTCTTGTAAAGCAAAGAAGTTAGGGACTTACACTGAGGCATGTTTTCTTTTGGCTGGTTGAGTTCAATGGTTTGTTTGCTGGTTGTTAAAGGTTTGGATGTTGATGAATGGATTGTATGGACATGTGGCTTTTCTGTTCAGAGGAAAATCATTGTTAGCAAATATACAACAATGTAAACACAGCAGAGCATATGTCATCCTGCAACTTCACCACATTTTTTGACAGTTTGGATATTTTTTTAAACAAAATGAATGGTAATGATGAATAAACAGCAACACAGAGAAGAACCCTTTACCTTTAACATGAAGTCTGATGTTGGTATACTGGCCAGGTGACACAGAACATAGATAGTGTCCATCATCCTCTTTAGTCAGTGATGAGAGGAGTAGAGAGAGATTTCCTGGTGTGGTTTGATTTAACAGTGTAACTCTGTTCTTGTACCTCTCAATGTCTTGTGATGGATACATTTCTTTATAATCCCCAAGATGATGATACTTCCATTTCAGCTGGTGAGGTTTAGCCTGTGGTTCAGTACAGGAGCAGGGCAGAACTACAGACTCTCCTGAATAACCAGTCACATCAACAGTCTGTCGAACCATATCACACCCTGACAATAAAATTAAACAAATTATGTTTATTTCTAAATCAAAACTAATTAAAACTGATTCATATTTACATCTTTAACAAATAGTGAATGTTTAAAGGTCACAGATTTTGTCATTCTGCAACTTTAACAAATTTTTTAAAAGTTTGGATATTTTTTTAAACAAAATGAATGGAAATGATGAATAAATGAACAACAGCAACACAGATAAGAACCCTTTACCTTTAACATGAAGTCTGATGAAGGTAAACTGGTCAGGTGACACAGAACATTGATAGTCTCCATCATCCTCTTTAGTCAGAGATGAGAGGAGTAGAGAGAGATTTCCTGGTGTGGTTTGATTTAACAGTGTAACTCTGTTCTTGTACCTCTCAATGTCTTGTGATGGATACATTTCTTCATAATTCCCCACATACTTCCATTTCAGATGGTGAGGTTTAGCCTGTGGTTCAGTACAGGAGCAGGGCAGAACTACAGACTCTCCTGAATAACCAGTCACATCAACAATCTGTGACACCGGCTGAACCAAATAACATCCTGAGAACAAAATTATACAACTTGATTATTATGTACAGCTATAATAAGTTTAAGAGCAATAAAGCACAATAAACACCTATATTGAACAGTTTTGTTGTTCATGCTGCAGGGGATGTTTTCAAACAAGTAAAAATGACTTTTTTCAACATGGTTTTAAGATCTGAGCTTAATATGTTGAGAATTGTACAAAATGAGCAGTATTTCACCAGCATAGGACAAAATTTTGGTCTGGATGGACCTTCATTCAAAAGCTGAACTACAGGAGTCGTCCAAAGGTAATACCATTGTGCCCAATAAACATATGACTTTTGAGAGCTTGCACATGACGACTAACATTTTTGAATATAAAAAAATCTGTCATCATATAAAGTACATTTCTAAAAAAAGCCAAATTATGTCCAAAGCAGTTTTTGACAGTATCCAATGATGCTTGTTTGTTAAACTATAAACAGAGTATATAAGACTCAAGTATGTTGAATCATTGATTATTGATCTGTTTTTGATAGTAACTTAACATGAATTGTAAGACATGAACTCAAACTGCCTCTTAAAAATTGTAATGTGACATAATAATATGAATAATTCTTCCTAACAAAAAGATTTTGGTTAAGTTTTGAGCTCACCAGCACTGAAGTGCAGCATAAAGAGAAAAATATACAAACAGTCCATCATGGCTTCTTTTATTAATCCTCACTCATGTCCAAACTCTGAGAGTAATGCAGGGCGGCAACTGTCATCTCATTATGTGATTCCTGTAAGCTTTTCATTTTCAAAAAAACAATTTACTTCCTTTTTTATTTTTTTGCACAATTTGTTTCCTATGTAGCTAAGTCATGTTCTCACCTCAGTCCTTGCACAGTAATATAATATATAATGAAATTACTTGTATAGCCTTTTTGATTTATACATTGTTTTTGTCACACCCACTAAATGCATAAAGAAATTGACATTCAGTGTAAACTGTGTGAGCGTGACTTATAAATTTAGAAACCAGCATTTTGCAAGAAATTTAACAGGATGTTTCTAAAGACTTACAACCACAAAATGAGATCATTATTTCCCTCATAGGGCACTAAACACGCGAGCTTATCGCTGCATGTTTCTGAGAGCTGAGACATTACTGACTGAGAATTAATAAAAGCAATGAATGTCTGTATATAAATTTCACGGTTTATTCTTCGCTTCAGTACAGTTAAGGCTTTTTTGAGGAATTACAGTGTGATAACAGTATATTCTCATCATATCTCTTTCATTAAGATTGAATAATCATGGATAAATACAAATGAAATGATCTTTGATTAAACAGATGAATTACATGTTTTGTAAAACAGGAAGATTTTTTGTAAACCATGTTAGATTTTCCTGAATTTGACTGAGCAGTCATTGGGTGTCTAGAAGAGTTTATTGGATGGTGGTGTAGCACGGTTCTTCTTTACAGCAATGTTCAACCAGGAGTATCTGCAGGTCGAGAATGGGCGTGCCTAAAGGTGGAGGCGTGTTGAAATGTATTGGTCGCGAAAACTGCCTGTTCCACATCTGCTTAAACGCTATTGGCCTACATCTAAAGCCACTTTTACACTGTTGTGTTTTTGTGTCAAAGATTTTAAATATGAAACCAAGAATCTGCAGTTGATTTATAAAGATACTTGAGCCTATTTTAAAATTGGCCTCGACGTGAATCTAATGTGTGAGTTCCCAGTGATCACCGGGCTGAAGAACAGCTTGATGGCAGCAAATAAATCTAAACTTGGCATCTGCCTCCATCACTGTGAGATTTTAGGTTTTTCATGTGTCCCACACCTGGTATTCTACATAGTTTTATGCTATATCCTGTATATGTTATTGATCACTTATAATTGTTACCGAGAATTAAGACTTGAAGTGGCTGAACCGGATGTTCCAGATATAGAGAACACGGAACTCGCATACTGCTAAGCAAAGCAAAAGTAACAACATTTATGTTACATGATTTCCATCTACCGAAGTGTCTGGGTCAGAGCATTACATCATTTATTCCTATATATTGGACCTGTCCTCAATAAACATTTGACTGAGTGAACTGCACTTCTGTGTCTGTGTCCTTCTTGGTCCCTGGATCCAGAGCTTCTGTGTGCTCCATCGACTCACTACGACTTTCAACCTTAACAAAAGTTATATATCTAACAATCACTTAAGTGGTAATAGGATTAATAGCCTAGTTTTGGTTACATTTCATAATGGGCAATCGTGTGTCTGATGAATCTATTTGTTTTGAGACTAATCATTTTGACTGAGGTCACAGTTTCATATACACAGCCTGTATGTATTAGTGAAACATAGTCTTGGTGCACTGCCTGTGTACTTTTGACTGAATTGTTTTTCCCTATTGTGCAGAGTACTTCTTATACTTTACAATAAAATGTGTTTTGTATCACATTGTATTTGATTAAACATTTATATAATCACATCAGATTACCTAAACCATATACATATATTAAAAATGAAAACAAGCAGGTGTTAATATCATACCGCGTTTATTATAAATGTAAAATGAAGGTACGTGGGATGCACATTTTAGATTTTAACTATTTAGAAATAACTTATATTTAATGAACAGCTGCAAGTGTCAAAATCAAAAGTGAATTACAATTATTATTTAAAGGGTGGTACAAATGTCTCTAAAATAACACTTACAACTGCACTGGCGGTTTAGTTTAAAGAATTAGCTTTCCTTGGTGTCATGATAGAATAATTATAGTATAAAAGAAGTTTCTGGCATAATTGCTTTCCTAGGAGGAATCACTTATTTTCCTCACTGTTGTAAGTTACTTTTAATAAAAGCGTCTGCTAAATGCCTAATTGTAAATGGAAATAAAACTTGTTTGCAGACTGTAATATTTTCAATGAGCAGCAGATCAAATATTTACGAGGATATAGGTGGTTCAGTCCTGTTGCTCTGCTGACCCACAATCTACAGTTATTTACATTTCTGCGGTGACATTGCCACGATCAAATACCAAAGATTTGCTTTTTGGGAATTAGGTAAATTCACAATTCAAATGTGTATATTTTTATTTACAAAAACCTTTAGGCATTGGAGAAAATTCTAGTTTTACTTCTCCTGTCAATGTCAATGTATATTTATGATTGAGATTAAATATATAAAAAACAATAGTAGGCCTACACAAGTACACAATAGTACACAAAGTCTGTTATACAAAACACCATACAACTTGCGTAATTTTTTAAAATCTCTATAAAATCTGCTATAAAAGTATTCTTCTTTATACTGTAGACACTAAAGTTTAAAATCAGACATTTAAAAAAAACAAATTCATATTACATATGGCATATTCCTTGTGGTCTATTCTGAGTGGCTGCTGGTCTAGGTACTGGTTAAAATCAAATACACCAGAATATCTTGATCAGGAATAGTTGTCCTAGAAAGAAAAAGAACAGTTACTTAAACAAACTTTATACACACTACACTACTGTAGTACTGTCACGAACTGCTCCGAGACTCAGGGGTTGCGGATCTAAAATGCAGCTCTATTAGCAGGAAGAACAGGTATGAACAGGGAGTAAGTCCAGGACAGGCAGCAAACAATCATCCAAATGGTAAATAAGGTCAAAACACTGATAAACAAAACAGATACACCGCTCAGAAATGCAGCTGACACTAACAAGACTTCGCCCTGACAGAGAGAATGAACCAGGCTTATATAGACAGAGGTTATTGGAAACAGGAGAGAATGATCAGTGTTCAATGAGTCCGGGCAATGGGTATTGGAAATGTAGTGTGCAATGATGGTCCGTGTGATGAGGGGAGTGCCCTCTAGAGGATTTGAGAGGGCACTCCATCTGGTGACTGTGACAAGTACTACGTCTAATTGTCAATAGGCACATTAGATGCTTTAGGTGCTTTTCCAAAAAATGCTTTAAGATGTTTATTCAATCTTGTGCTTTAATGTGCCAATATAATTTTTGTATGAACAAAGAGTCCTAGAAAAAGGAAGCATATACCGTTTGACACTGAGTCAGACTAGGATTAAATAAAGAGACAAAAACGGAGACAGTATAAATCTAAAATAACTGTGGCAACATCTCCAAGATGCTTGGAAACTACTCAGTGATGAAGAGACCAGATCTCTGTGTGGACTACACCGTCACACTCTTTTTCATAGTAAAATCTCACCTAATTATTGTAGTCAATGTCAGTTAATGTTTGGAAAGCTATTTTGATATTTCCTGCTTACAACCTAAAACAAAAGATTTAATCAAACGTGTTAAAAATGTGAATTGTTTTCACCTTATTCTCCTGTTCTCTTGTTAGTTCTGGACCATCACTGGTCACAGGTTTTCCTCCTAAAATATAAAACATCTCAGCAAGTTGTGAATCACATCAACACAAACATCAGTCTAGTCATTAAACATGTTGTGAGGATAAATGAACACACATGGAAGGAATAATTTGCTATAACCTATAACCAGACTAAGACTGACAGGAACTAATTCAAATACTGAAAGCCTTATAGTTATGAATAACCCACTCTGTCCAGCTCGCTGTTCGAATAACAGATTTCTCAATATACTGTCATCATAGTGTCAAGATCTCAGTGTCTTTTCAAACATTTGCTTTAATGAACCTTGATTATCCTGCATTTTTGGAGGAGTGTTCCTGTATATTTATGTGTGTACCGTACAGGTCTGGCTATGCTTTTCATGTGTAAAGAGTGAAACCTGTTGAACAGCGATACACTAACCCTCACTAGTAACAAACGCTCATTTGTTAGGACAGGAAATTACTTAGGATATAATTCTCTATTATATTCAGTTTGGGTGAGAGTTAGGTTCATAGGTGGAGGTTGAATTAAAACATTAACACTATTAACATTATTAGCCCTATTTTAAAATGTGTGTGTGTGTACCTCTGCATCTCCAGGAGTTAAAATATCAGAAAGCTCAGTTTTGACGCAAAAGACATCTGTGCGGAAACACAAATAGAAATCCCCTCGCATATAAATTAGAAATAAATGCACAATTTTTACATGAAGGTTGTTTGTGAATAAATGATTTTAGATTTAGCATTTTACATCAACTACCAAAATACAATCTGGCAGTTGTTCGTGAAATAACATTTGAACATTTATCATTTTCGTAATTATACAAACACTCCCATTAAAATAACATCTGCAAGAAAAAAAACATACAGAAATATCCTGAGACAAACTTTATTCATAACATAAACAATAAACGTAGAATAAGTGTTTAGGCGCCGTGAATGTTCACGGTTTCACTTTTTTACTTATGTATTTGATCAATTTGCTTTAACTAGTTTATTTTCATCTACTAGTTCATATTCCAGTTAAATATTTGAGATAAGCTCATTATGGGTTCTATGCATGTGTGACTTCCGCGTTCACAGGAAGAACCCTGTGCAGTTTAAGGTTGGGAGACTTAAAGCAAACACAAATGGAAAAATAGTTACATTTAGCAGATGCTGTACATTGCGGCACACAGCACCGGTATATAAGTGGCATTCTACCGTATTTGAATGTTATAATGAAATGTTAACTTATGAAAGTATCATTTAAAATACGGTAGAACAGCACTTCTACTGTATATACCACTGCTGTGTGCCGCAATGTACAGCATCTGCTAAATGTATTCTCATTTTTCCGTTTCTCTCTGCTCTAAGTCGCCCCACCGGAAACTGCCTATAGGTTCTTCCTGTGAAATGGGGAAGTCACGCATGCATAAAGCCCATAGTGGCATGCATAATAAAATGCTTTAAAATCATTTTAGATGAAGGGTAACATTTTATGTCAACTATCGAAATACAAACATTTCACAGAGATTGGGAAAAAGGCATTTTAATATGTATTATTCTTGTAAAGCAAAGAAGTTAGGGACTTACACTGAGGCATGTTTTCTTTTTGCTGGTTGAGTCCAATGGTTTGTTTGCTGGTTGTTAAAGGTTTGGATGTTGATGAATGGATTGTATGGACATGTGGCTTTTCTGTTCAGAGGAAAATCATTGTTAGCAAATATACAACAATGTAAACACAGCAGAGCATATTTCATCCTGCAACTTCACCACATTTTTTGACAGTTTGGATATTTTTTTAAACAAAAAGAATGGTAATGATGAATAAACAGCAACACAGAGAAGAACCCTTTACCTTTAACATGAAGTCTGATGTAGGTAAACTGGTCAGGTGACACAGAACATTGATAGTCTCCATTATCCTCTTTAGTCAGTGATGAGAGGAGTAGAGAGAGATTTCCTGGTGTGGTTTGTTTTAACAGTGTAACTCTGTTCTTGTACCTATCAATGTGTTCAGATGGATGAATTTCAAAAAGCCCATTGTTCCTGTAAAACTTCCATTTCAGCTGGTGAGGTTTAGCCTGTGGTTCAGTACAGGAGCAGGGCAGAACTACAGAGCCTCCTGAATAACCAGTCACATCAAGTGTCTGTTGAACTATATCACACCCTGACAATAAAATTAAACAAATTATGTTTATTTCTAAATCAAAACTAATTCAAACTGATTCATATTTACATCTTTAACAAATAGTGAATGTTTAAAGGTCACAGATTTTGTCATTCTGCAACTTTAACAATTTTTTTAACAGTTTGGATATTGTTTTTTAAACAAAATGAATGGAAATGATGAATAAATAAACACCAGCAACACAGAGAAGAACCTACTTTTAACATGAAGTCTGATGTAGGTATACTGGTCAGGTGACACAGAACATTGATAGTGTCCATCATCCTCTTTAGTCAGAGATGAGAGGAGTAGAGAGAGATTTCCTGGTGTGTTTTGATTTAACAGTGTAACTCTGTTCTTGTACCTCTCAATGTCTTGTGATGGATACATTTCTTTAAAATTCCCCTGATAATACTTCCATTTCAGATGGTGAGGTTTAGCCTGTGGTTCAGTACAGGAGCAGGGCAGAACTACAGACTCTCCTGAATAACCAGTCACATCAACAGTCTGTGACACCGGCTGAACCAAATCACATCCTGAAAACAAAATTATACAACTTGATTATTATGTACAGCTATAATAAGTTTAGAAGCAATAAAGCACAATAAACACCTATAGTAACAGTTTTGTTGTTCATGCTGCAGGGGATGTTTTTAAACAAGTAAAAATGACTTTTTTCAACATGGTTAAAAGATCTGAGCTTAATATGTTGAGAATTGTACAAAATGAGCAGTATTTCACAAGCATAGGACAAATTCAGGTCTGTATGGACCTTCATTCAAAAGCTGAACTACAGGAGTCGACCAAAGGAAATACGATTGTGCGCGATGAACATATGACTTTTGAGGGCTTGCACATGATGACTAAAATTTTTTAATGTAAAAAAAATCTGTCATCATATAAAGTACATTTCTAAAAAAAGCCAAATTATGTCCAAAGCTGTTTTTGACAGTATCCAATAATGCTTGTTTGTTAAACTATAAACAGAGTATATAAGACTCAAGTATGTTGAATCATTGATTATTGATCTGTTTTTGATTGTAACTTAACCTGAATTGTAAGACATGAACTCAAACTACCTCTTAAAAATTATAATGTGACATAATAATATGACAAATTTTTCCAAACAAAAAGATTTTGGTTAAGTTTTGAGCTCACCAGCACTGAAGTGCAGCATAAAGAGAAAAATATACAAACAGTCCATCATGGCTTCTTTTATTAATCCTCACTCATGTCCAAACTCTGAGAGTAATGCCGGGCGGCAACTGTCATCTCATTATGTGATTCCGGAAAGCTTTTCATTTAAAAAAAAAAAACTTCCTTTTTAATATTTTGCACAATTTGTTTCCTATGTAGCTAAGTCATGTTCTCACCTCAGTGCTTGCACAGTAATATAATATATAATGAAATTACTTGTATAGCTTTTTTGATTTATACATTGTTTTTGTCACACCCACTAAATGCATAAAGAAATTGACATTCAGTGTAAACTGTGTGAGCGTGACTTATAAATTTAGAAACCAGCATTTTGCAAGAAATTTAACAGGATGTTTCTAAAGACTTACAACCACAAAATGAGATCATTATTTCCCTCATAGGGCACTGAACACGCGAGCTTATCGCTGCATGTTTCTGAGAGCTGAGACATTACTGACTGAGAATGAATAAAAGCCATGAATGTCTGTATATAAATTTCACAGTTTATTCTTCGCTTCAGTACAGTTAAGGCTTTTTTGAGGAATTACAGTGTGATAACAGTATATTCTCATCATATCTCTTTTATTAAGATTGAATAATCATGGATAAATACAAATGAAATGATCTTTGATTAAACAGATGAATTACATGTTTTGTAAAACAGGAAGATTTTTTGTAAACCATGTTAGATTTTCCTGAATTTGACTGAGCAGTCATTGGGTGTCTAGAAGAGTTTATTGGAGGTGGTAGTGTAGCACGGTTCTTCTTTACAGCAATGTTCAACCAGGAGTATCTGCAGGTCGAGAAATGGGCGTGCCTAAAGGTGGAGGCGTGTTGAAAGGTATTGGTCGCGAAAACTGCCTGTTCCACATCTGCTTAAACGCTATTGGCCTACATCTAAAGCCACTTTTACAATGTTGTGTTTTTGTATCGAAGATTTTAAATATGAAACCAAGAATCTGCAGTTGATTTATAAAGATACTTGAGCCTATTTTAAAATTGGCCTCGACGTGAATCTAATGTGTGAGTTCCCAGTGATCACCGGGCTGAAGAACAGCTTGATGGCAGCAAATAAATCTAAACTTGGCATCTGCCTCCATCACTGTGAGATTTTAGGTTTTGCATGTGTCCCACACCTGGTATTCTACACAGATATAGAGAACACGGAACTCGCATACTGCTAACCAAAGCAAAAGTAACAACATTTATGTTACATGATTTCCATCTACCGAAGTGTCTGGGTCAGAGCATTACATCATTTATTCCTATATATTGGACCTGTCCTCAATAAACATTTGACTGAGTGAACTGCACTTCTGTGTCTGTGTCCTTCTTGGTCCCTGGATCCAGAGCTTCTGTGTGCTCCATCGACTCACTACGACTTTCAACCTAAACAAAAGTTATATATCTAACAATAAATTAAGTGGTAATAGGATTAATAGCCTAGTTTTGGTTACATTTCATAATGGGCAATCGTGTGTCTGATGAATCTATTTGTTTTGAGACTAATCATTTTGACTGAGGTCACAGTTTCATATACACAGCCTGTATGTATTAGTTACACGTAGTCTTTGTGCACTGCCTGTGTACTTTTGACTGAATTGTTTTTTCCCTATTGTGCAAAGTACTTCTTATACTTTACAATAAAATGTGTTTTGTGTCATATTTTATTTGATTAAACATTTATATAATCACATCAGATTACCTTAACCATATACATATATTAAAAATGAAAATGAAAACAAGCAGCTGTTAATATCATATCGCGTTTATTATGAATGTAAAATGAAGGCACATGGGATGCACACATATTGGATTTGAACTATTTAGAAATAACTTATATTTAATGAACAGCTGCAAGTGTCACAATCAAAAGTGAATTACAATTATTATTTAAAGGGTGGTACAAATGTCTCTAAAATAACACTTACAACTGCACTGGCGGTTTAGTTCAAAAGATCAAAAGAATTAGCTTTCATTGGTGTCATGATAGAATAATCATAGTATAAAAGAAGTTTTCCTGGCATAATTGCTTTCCTAGGAGGAATCACTTATTTTCCTCACTGTTGTAAGTTACTTATAATAAAAGCGTCTGCTAAATGCCTAATTGTAAATGGAAATAAAACTTGTTTGCAGACTGTAATACTTTCAATGAGCAGCAGATCAAATATTTACGAGGATATACAGTTTTGTTCAAAATTATTCAACCCCCACTGAAATTGATTGTTTTGGTCGGTTTGACATTGATTATGATCATTCAGTCATCCTGCTCACAATTAAATCAAAGAGGCACGTGTAGGTCAGACAAATATAACATAACATTTATAATGAAATAACCACAAATGTCTTTTCTGAGCTCACATCATTATCAGTTTTATTCAACCCCCAAGTGACATTCAATCTTAGTACTTAGTACAACATCCTTTTACAGTTATAACAGCTTTTAAACGTGAAGCATAGCTTGACAAGTGTCTTGCAGCGATCTACGGGTATCTTCGCCCATTCATCATGGGCAAAAGCCTCCAGTTCAGTCACATTCTTAGGCTGGCGCACTGCAACTGCTTTCTTTAAGTCCCACCAGAGGTTCTCAATCGGATTTAAGTCTGGTGACTGCGATGGCCACTTCAAAATGTTCCAGCCTTTAATCTGCAACCATGCTCTAGTGGACTTGGAAGTATGCTTGGGATCATTGTCCTGTTGAAAGGTCCAACGTCTTCCAAGCCTCAGGTTTGTGACGGACTGCATCACATTGTCATCCAATATCTCCTGGTACTGAAGAGAATTCATGGTACCTTGCACACGCTGAAGCTTCCCAGTACCTGCAGAAGCAAAACAGCCCAAAGCATGATTGACCCCCCGCCATGCTTCACAGTAGGCAAGGTGTTCTTTTCTTCATAGGCCTTGTTCTTCCTCCTCCAAACATAGCGTTGATCCATGGGCCCATTTTGTTTCATCAGTCCACAGAACACTATCCCAAAACTTCTGTGGTTTGTCCACATGACTTTTGGCATACTGCAGTCGACTCTTCTTATTCTTTGGGGACAGCAAGGGGGTGCGCCTGGGAGTTCTGGCATGGAGGCCTTCATTACGCAGGGTGCGCCGTATTGTCTGAGCAGAAACTTCAGTACCCACATCTGACAAATCTTTTCTCAGTTCCTCAGCAGTCACACGGGGACTTTTCTCCACTCTACGCTTCAGGTAGCGCACAGCAGTCGAAGTCAGCATCTTCTTTCTGCCACGACCAGGTAGCGTTTCAACAGTGCCCTTTGCCTTGAATTTGCGAATGATGCTTCCTATGGTGTCTCTTGGTATGTTTAACATCTTTGCAATCTTCTTATAGCCATTGCCCTTCCTGTGAAGAGTAATCACCTGTTCTCTTGTCTTCCTGGACCATTCTCTTGACCTCACCATGTTTGTAACCACACCAGTAAATGTCTAGAAGGAGCTGAGTATCACAGTCATTTTAAAGCTGCCTAATTGGTGCTTATTAGGCTTTATTGCTGCTCCCTGATATCCACAGGTGTTTTTCAATACCTGATTGAAAACACTTCATTGAACCTCTGTTCTTCAGAGTGGTAGTCTTTAAGGGGTTGAATAATTATGTCAATGAAGAATTCACAAAAGAAACATTTACTACTGTATTACAAAACTAATTGATGTCATTTTAGTTGCATATGGTTCTTTAAGAAGTCCTTGTAGGATTTCATTCTGAATACAATTACAAATGTACACTAAATTCCCTAAAACCATTTACAGCATTGGGGGTTGAATAATTTTGAACACAACTGTAGGTGGTTCAGTCCTGTTGCTCTGCTGACCCACAATCTACAGTTATTTACATTTCTGCAGTGACATTGCCACGATCAAATACCAAAGATTTGCTTTTTTGGGAATTAGGTAAATTCACAATTCAAATGTGTATATTTTTATTTACAAAAACCTTTAGGCATTGGAGAAAATTCTAGTTTTACTTCTCCTGTCAATGTCAATGTATATTTATGATTGAGATTAAATATATAAAAAACAATAGTAGGCCTACACAAGTACACAATAGTACACAAAGTCTGTTATACAAAACACCATACAACTTGTGTAATTTTTTAAAATCTCTATAAAATCTGCTATAAAAGTATTCTTCTTTATACTGTAGACACTAAAGTTTAAAATCAGACATTAAAAAAAAACAAATTCATATTACATATGGCATATTCCTTGTGGTCTATTCTGAGTGGCTGCTGGTCTAGGTACTGGTTAAAATCAAATACACCAGAATATCTTGATCAGGAATAGTTGTCCTAGAAAGAAAAAGAACAGTTACTTAAACAAACTTTATACACACGACACTACTGTAGTACTGTCACAAACTGCTCCGAGACTCAGGGGTTGCGGATCTAAATGCAGCTCTATTAGCAGGAAGAACAGGTATGAACAGGGAGTAAGTCCAGGACAGGCAGCAAACAATCATCCAAATGGTAAATAAGGTCAAAACACTGATAAACAAAACAGATACACCGCTCAGAAATGCAGCTGACACTAACAAGACTTCGCCCTGACAGAGAGAATGAACCAGGCTTATATAGACAGAGGTTATTGGAAACAGGAGAGAATGATCAGTGTTCAATGAGTCTGGGCAATGGGTATTGGAAATGTAGTGTGCAATGATGGTCCGTGTGATGAGGGGAGTGCCCTCTGGAGGATTTGAGAGGGCACTCCATCTGGTGACTGTGACAAGTACTATGTCTAATTGTCAATAGACATTAGATGCTTTAGGAGCTTTTCCAAAAAATGCTTTAAGATGTTTATTCAATCTTGTGCTTTAATGTGCCAATATAATTTTTGTATGAACAAAGAGTCCTAGAAAAAGGAAGCATATACCGTTTGACACTGAGTCAGACTAGGATTAAATAAAGAGACAAAAACGGAGACAGCATAAATCTAAAATAACTGTGGCAACATCTCCAAGATGCTTGGAAACTACTCAGTGATGAAGAGACCAGATCTCTGTGTGGACCACACCGTCACACTCTTTTTCATAGTAAAATCTCACCTAATTATTGTAGTCAATGTCAGTTAATGTTTGGAAAGCTATTTTAATATTTCCTGCTTACAACCTAAAACAAAAGATTTAATCAAACGTGTTAAAAATGTGAATTGTTTTCACCTTATTCTCCTGTTCTCTTGTTAGTTCTGGACCATCACTGGTCACAGGTTTTCCTCCTAAAATATAAAACATCTCAGCAAGTTGTGAATTAAATCAACACAAACATCAGTCTAGTCATTAAACATGTTGTGAGGGTAAATTAACCACACATGGAAGGAATCATTTGCTATAACCTATAACCAGACTTAAGACTGACAGGAACTAATTCAAATACTGAAAGCCTTCTAGGTATGAATAACCCACTCTGTCCAGCTCGCTGTACGAATAACAGATTTCTCAATATGCTGTCATCATAGTCTCAAGATCTCAGTGTCTTTTCAAACATTTGCTTTAATGAATCTTGACTATCCTGCATTTTTGGAGAGTATTCCTGTATATTTATGTGTGTACCGTACAGGTCTGGCTATGCTTTTAATGTGTAAAATGTGAAACCTGTTTAACAGCGATACACTTACCCTCACTAGTAACAAATGCTCATTTGTTAGGATATATTTCTTTATTAATCAGTTTGGGTGAGAGTTAGGTTCATAGGTGGAGGCTGCGTTAAAACATTAACACTATTAACATTATTAGCCCTATTTAAAAATGTGTGTGTGTGTACCTCTGCATCTCCAGGAGTTAAAATATCAGAAAGCTCAGTTTTGACGCAAAAGACATCTGTGCAGAAACACAAATAGAAATCCCCTCGCATATAAATTAGAAATAAATGCACAATTTTTACATGAAGGTTGTATGTGAATAAATGATTTTAGATTTAGCATTTCACATCAACTACCAAAATACAATCTGGCAGATGTTCGTGAAATAACATTTGAACATTTATCATTTTCGTAATTATACAAACACTCCCATTAAAATAACAACATCTGCAAGAAAAAAAAACATACAGAAATATCCTGAGACACACTTTATTCATAACATAAACAATAAACGTAGAATAAGTGTTTAGGCGCCGTGAATGTTCACGGTTTCACTTTTTTACTTATGTATTTGATCAATTTGCTTTAACTAGTTTATTTTCATTTACTAGTTCATATTCCAGTTAAATATTTGAGATAAGCTCATTATGGGTTCTATGCATGTGTGACTTCCGCGTTTCACAGGAAGAACCCTGTGCAGTTTAAGGTTGGGAGACTTAAAGCAAACACAAATGGATTTTTTTTTTTACATTTAGCAGATGCTGTACATTGCGGCACACAGCACCGGTATATAAGTGGCATTCTACCGTATTTGAATGTTATAATGAAATGTTAACTTATGAAAGTATCATTTAAAATACGGTAGAACAGCACTTCTACTGTATATACCACTGCTGTGTGCCGCAATGTACAGCATCTGCTAAATGTATTCTCATTTTTCCGTTTCTCTCTGCTCTAAGTCGCCCCACCGGAAACTGCCTATAGGTTCTTCCTGTGAAATGGGGAAGTCACGCATGCATAAAGCCCATAGTGGCATGCATAATAAAATGCTTTAAAATCATTTTAGATGAAGGGTAACATTTTATGTCAACTATCAAATACAAACATTTCACAGAGATTGGGAAAAAGGCATTTTAATATGTATTATTCTTGTAAAGCAAAGAAGTTAGGGACTTACACTGAGGCATGTTTTCTTTTTGCTGGTTGAGTCCAATGGTTTGTTTGCTGGTTGTTAAAGGTTTGGATGTTGATGAATGGATTGTATGGACATGTGGCTTTTCTGTTCAGAGGAAAATCATTGTTAGCAAATATACAACAATGTAAACACAGCAGAGCATATGTCATCCTGCAACTTCACCACATTTTTTGACAGTTTGGATATTTTTTAAACAAAATGAATGGTAATGATGAATAAATGAACAACAGCAACACAGAGAAGAACCCTTTACCTTTAACATGAAGTCTGATGAAGGTAAACTGGTCAGGTGACACAGAACATAGATAGTGTCCATCATCCTCTTTAGTCAGAGATGAGAGGAGTAGAGAGAGATTTCCTGGTGTGGTTTGATTTAACAGTGTAACTTTGTTCTTGTACCTCTCAATGTCTTGTGATGGATACATTTCTTTAAAATTCGCCACATACTTCCATTTCAGCTGGTGAGGTTTAGCCTGTGGTTCAGTACAGGAGCAGGGCAGAACTACAGACTCTCCTGAATAACCAGTCACATCAAGTGTCTGTGACACCGGCCTGAACCAAATCACATCCTGAGAACAAAATTATACAAATTGATTATTATGTACAGCTGTAATAAGTTTAGAAGCAATAAAGCACAATAAACACCTATAGTGTTACCTATAGTAACAGTTTTGTTGTTCATGCTGCAGGGGATGTTTTTAAACAAGTAAAAATGACTTTTTTCAACATGGTATTAAGATCTGAGCTTAATATGTTGAGAATTGTACAAAATGAGCAGTATTTCACCAGCATAGGACAAATTCAGGTCTGGATGGACCTTCATTCAAAAGCTGAACTACAGGAGTCGTCCAAAGGTAATACGATTGTGCGCGATGAACATATGACTTTTGAGAGCTTGCACATGACGACTAACATTTTTTAATATAAAAAAAATCTGTCATCATATAAAGTACATTATTTAAAAAAAGCCAAATTATGTCCGAAGCAGTTTTTGACAGTATCAAATAATGCTTGTTTGTTAAACTATAAACAGAATATATGAGACTCAAGTAAGTTGAATCATTGATTATTGATCTGTTTTTGATAGTAACTTAACCTGAATTGTAAGACATGAACTCAAACTACCTCTTAAAAATGATAATGTGACATAATAATATGAATAATTCTTCCTAACAAAAAGATTTTGGTTAAGTTTTGAGCTCACCAGCACTGAAGTGCAGCATAAAGAGAAAAATATATAAACAGTCCATCATGGCTTCTTTTATGAATCCTCACTCATGTCCAAACTCTGAGAGTAATGCCGGGCGGCAACTGTCATCTCATTATGTGATTCCTGTAAGCTTTTCATTTTCAAAAAACAATTTACTTCCTTTTTTATTTTTTTGCACAATTTGTTTCCTATGTAGCTAAGTCATGTTCTCACCTCAGTGCTTGCACAGTAGTATAAAATATAATGAAATTACTTGTATAGCCTTTTTGATTCATACATTGTTTTTTCTGTCACACCCACTAAATGCATAAAGAAATTGACATTCAGTGTAAACTGTGTGAGCGTGACTTATAAATTTAGAAACCAGCATTTTGCAAGAAATTTAACAGGATGTTTCTAAAGACTTACAACCACAAAATGAGATCATTATTTCCCTCATAGGGCACTGAACACGCGAGCTTATCGCTGCATGTTTCTGAGAGCTGAGACATTACTGACTGAGAATTAATAAAAGCCATGAATGTCTGTATATAAATTTCACAGTTTATTCTTCGCTTCAGTACAGTTAAGGCTTTTTTGAGGAATTACAGTGTGATAACAGTATATTCTCATCATATCTCTTTTATTAAGGTTGAATAATCATGGATAAATACAAATGAAATGATCTTTGATTAAACAGATGAATTACATGTTTTGTAAAACAGGAAGATTTTTTGTAAACCATGTTAGATTTTCCTGAATTTGACTGAGCAGTCATTGGGTGTCTAGAAGAGTTTATTGGAGGTGGTAGTGTAGCACGGTTCTTCTTTACAGCAATGTTCAACCAGGAGTATCTGCAGGTCGAGAAATGGGCGTGCCTAAAGGTGGAGGCGTGTTGAAAGGTATTGGTCGCGAAAACTGCCTGTTCCACATCTGCTTAAACGCTATTGGCCTACATCTAAAGCCACTTTTACACTGTTGTGTTTTTGTATCGAAGATTTTAAATATGAAACCAAGAATCTGCAGTTGATTTATAAAGATACTTGAGCCTATTTTAAAATTGGCCTCGACGTGAATCTAATGTGTGAGTTCCCAGTGATCACCGGGCTGAAGAACAGCTTGATGGCAGCAAATAAATCTAAACTTGGCATCTGCCTCCATCACTGTGAGATTTTAGGTTTTGCATGTGTCCCACACCTGGTATTCTACATATTTTTATGCTATATCCTGTATATGTTATTGATCACTTATAATTGTTACCGAGAATTAAGACTTGAAGTGGCTGTACCGGATGTTCCTGATATAGAGAACATGGAACTCGCATACTGCTAACCAAAGCAAAAGTAACAACATTTATGTTACATGATTTCCATCTACCGAAGTGTCTGGGTCAGAGCATTACATCATTTATTCCTATATATTGGACCTGTCCTCAATAAACATTTGACTGAGTGAACTGCACTTCTGTGTCTGATGTGTCCTTCTTGGTCCCTGGATCCAGAGCTTCTGTGTGCTCCATCGACTCACTACGACTTTCAACCTTAACAAAAGTTATATATCTAACAATAAATTAAGTGGTAATAGGATTAATAGCCTAGTTGTGGTTACATTTCATAATGGGCAATCGTGTGTCTGATGAATCTATTTGTTTTGAGACTAATCATTTTGACTGAGGTCACAGTTTCATATACACAGCCTGTATGTAGTTACACGTAGTCTTGGTGCACTGCCTGTGTACTTTTGACTGAATTGTTTTTCCCTATTGTGCAAAGTACTTCTTATACTTTACAATAAAATGTGTTTTGTGTCATATTTTATTTGATTAATCATTTAAATAATAACATCAGATTACCTTAACCATTAAAAATCAAAACGAAAAGAAGCAGGTGTTCATATCATATTGCGTTTTATTGTAAGTGTAAAATGAAAGTACTTGGGATGCACATTTTGGATTTGAACTATTTAGAAATAACTTATATTTAATGAACAGCTGCAAGTGTCACAATCAAAAGTGAATTACAATTATTATTTAAAGGGTGGTACAAATGTCTCTAAAATAACACTTACAACTGCACTGGCGGTTTAGTTTAAAGAATTAGCTTTCCTTGGTGTCATGATAGAATAATCATAGTATAAAAGAAGTTTTCCTGGCATAATTGCTTTCCTAGGAGGAATCACTTATTTTTCTCACTGTTGTAAGTTACTTTTAATAAAAGCGTCTGCTAAATGCCTAATTGTAAATGGAAATAAAACTTGTTTGCAGACTGTAATACTTTCAATGAGCAGCAGATCAAATATTTACGAGGATATAAGTGGTTCAATCCTGTTGCTCTGCTGACCCACAATCTGAACATTGCCACAACTTAAATACCAAAGATTTGCTTTTTGGGAATTAGGTAAATTCACAATTCAAATGTGTATATTTTTATTTACAAAAACCTTTTGGCATTGGAGAAAATTCTAGTTTTACTTCAACTGTCAATGTATATTTATGATTGAGATTAAATATATAAAAAACAATAGTACACAAAAGTACACAATAGTACACAAAGTCTGTTACACAAAACTATAAGACAACATACAACTTGCGTAATTTTTTAAAATCTCTGTAAAATCTGCTATAAAAGTATTCTTCTTATACTGCAGATACTAAAGTTAAAAATCAGACATTTTTAAATCGATTATTCATATTACATATGGCATATTCCTTGTGGTCTATCGGACTATTCTGAATGGCTGCTGGTTTGGAAACTGGTTAAAATCAAATACACCAGAATATCTTGATCAGGAATAGTTGTCCTAGAAAGAAAAAGAACAGTTACTTAAACAAACTTTATACACACTACACTACTGTAGTATTATGTTTAATTGTCAATAGGCACATTAGATGCTTTAGGTGCTTTTCCAAATAATGCTTTAAGATGTTTATTCAATCTTGTGCTTTAATGTGCCTATATAATTTTTTGTATGAACATAGAGTCCTAGAAAAAGGTAGCATATACCGTTTGACACTGAGTCAGACTAGGATTAAATAAAGAGACAAATCTAAAATATAAAACATCTCAGCAAGTTGTGAATTACATCAACACAAACATCAGTCTAGTCATTAAACATGTTGTGAGGATAAATGATCAGCACATGGAAGGAATCATTTGCTATAACCTTAACTTTTTTTGAGACTTAAGAATGATAGGAACTAATTCAAATACTGAAAGCCTTCTAGTTATGAATAACCCACTCTGTCCAGCTCGCTGTACGAATAACATATTTCTCAATATACTGTCATCATAGTCTCAAGATCTCAGTTTATTTCAAACCCGCTGAACAGCGATACACTAACCCTCACTAGTAACAAATGCTCATTTGTTAGGACAGGATATTCCTAGGATATAATTCTCTATTAATCAGTTTGGGTGAGAGTTAGGTTCATAGGTGGAGGTTGAATTAAAACATTAACACTGTTATTAGCCCTATTTAAAAATGTGTGTGTTTGTGTACCTCTGCATCTCCAGGAGTTAAAACATCAGAAAGCTCAGTTTTGATGCAAAAGACATCTGTTAGGAAACACATAGAAATATCCTCGCATATAAATGAGTAATAAATGCTCAACATATTCACAATTTTTACAAGAGGGTTGTATGTAAATATGTACGTGAATAAATGATTTTAGACTACCAAAATACAACCTGTTCATGAAATAACATTTGATAATTCATAATTTTCGTAATGAAGCCTTGGACTTACGCAGAGTTGTGTGTTGTGTTTGTTTTTCTTGCGGTTGAGTAGTTGTGTGCTCTTGCTGTATGCTGTATGATGGTTGAGATGTTGTTATTGTATGGACATGTGGTTTCTCTGTTAGAAAACATACAACACTGTAAACAGCAAAGTATGTTTTCCTGCAACTTTTCCATAATTTTTCAACATTTTGAATATTTTTAGAAACAAAATGAATGGTAATGATGAATAAACAGCAACACAGAGAAGAACCCTTTACCTTTAACATGAAGCCTGATGAAGGTAAACTGGTCAGGTGACTCAGAACATTGATAGTGTCCATCATCCTCTTTAGTCAGTGATGAGAGGAGTAAAGAGAGATTTCCTGGTGTGGTTTGATTTAACAGTGTAACTCTGTTCTTGTACCTCTCAATGCCTTGTGATGGATACATTTCTTCATAATCCCTCAGATGATAATACTTCCATATCAGCTGGTGAGGTTTAGCCTGTGGTTCAGTACAGGAGCAGGGCAGAACTACAGACTCTCCTAAATATCCAGTCACATCAAGTGTCTGTCGAACCATATCACACCCTGACGATAAAATTATACAAATCATGTTTATTTCTAAAGCTAAACAAAATAAAACTGATTCATATTTACATCTTTAACAAATAGTGAATGTTTAAAGGTCACAGATTTTGTCATTCTGCAACTTTACCAAATTTTTTAACAGTTTGGATATTTTTTTAAACAAAATGAATGGTAATGATGAATAAATAAACACCAGCAACACAGAGAAGAACCTACTTTTAACATGAAGTCTGATGAAGGTAAACTGGTCAGGTGACACAGAACATAGATAGTCTCCATTATCCTCTTTAGTCAGTGATGAGAGGAGTAGAGAGAGATTTCCTGGTGTGTTTTGATTTAACAGTGTAACTCTGTTCTTGTGCCTCTCAATGTGTTCAGATGGATACATTTCTTTATAATTCCCCTGATAATACTTCCATTGTAGCTGGTGAGGTTTAGCCTGTGGTTCAGTACAGGAGCAGGGCAGAACTACAGACTCTCCTGAATATCCAGTCACCTCAACAGTCTGTCGAACCATATCACACCCTGACAATAAAATTAAACAAATTATGTTCATTTTAAAACCAAAA
This sequence comes from Triplophysa siluroides, assembly GCA_006030095.1. NCBI lineage: Eukaryota > Metazoa > Chordata > Actinopteri > Cypriniformes > Nemacheilidae > Triplophysa > Triplophysa siluroides. Next base: position 2,186,730 of record VCII01000139.1, on the reverse strand, counting down.
CAGAAAGCAACCGATTGATATTTACACCTGTAATAAATAGTTTTTTTAAGTCCTCATTAAAATAGTATTTTAAGGTCGGCGATTTCATGATATTGCCTTGTTTGGATTCAATTCAATCATTGGAGAATGAGCCCAGATATTTAAGATATTAAGACATTAGGTTGAATATAACCAGGCAATCATTAGTCCACAGATTAACCAATGCCACACAACATGTGGTTTCTCTGTTAAAATTAAAATCTTGATAGCAAATGGGCAGTTGACAAATAAATGTGTAAATGCCATAAGACACATGTGCGGTATTTTAGTCAAATTCCCAAATATGGTAACAAACGCTTTATTTAAATAGTCCACTTTGGGCATTAAATTGACTATAAGTAACTTTGCATTTACGTGTCATTTGAATGTCATTAGTATTAGTAGACTATTGGTTAAGGTTATCGACTTGGGTATGGGGGGGGTGGGGTTAGCACGATTAAGATGATATGTACTATCATAGTAAAGTGTTAGTAGATATCAGAGAGACAGTATACTAATGTTTAACTGACTGTTAGTTGACAAGAAGTTGCAAAGCTACATATAATAGTAATCTAAAGTGGACTAGAGCGTATGTTATGTGTCATGGTTCTGTCCCACCTTGTCTTGCCTTCCTTGACCTAGTGGCAGAATCATGACAGAGCCTCATGTTTTGTGTGGAGAGAGACAGATATTATTGTTGTCTTGACGTAATATGCGCTCTCTCCTGGCTCGTCTATGTCCCCGCCCCTCTCGTTCCCTCGTTTAGCTTTCCACCTGTGTTTCATTACCCACATCTGCCCATTGTTATCTCTCTTGTTAGTTACCCTTTAAGATGCCCTCGAGTCTATTGTCCTGTGCTCGTTCGTACTACCTTGTTCGCCGTGCTAATACCTCTGATTTTTTGATACTGCCTGTTTCTCGTTTACAACCCTGTCCAGATTGTTCCTCCCCCACCTGTTTGATTACCCTGCCTTGTTACAGTCGTGTCCTTGTATTTACAACGTTGCGTCATGCTTTCTATTTAAGTTGGTTCCTGTATTTGTAGCCTTGTTTAGTTAGTACTTGTTTTTTTAGTATTTTAGTCCGGTCTATGTTTAACCCCACCGTGGATGTTTTGCTTTGTCCCCCTTGTAATAAAGTCTTGTCTTCGTACCACCGCTGCCTTGCAATTGGGTTGTTTCCACACAAACCCTGACAGTCATGTATTTTGAATTGACTTTAGTAGGCCACATTGTAATTGTGTCTTATATGCAATCAGCTATATTACTGTTTACCCAAATGGCCCATATAAACAGTACCTTGGGTGAGCATCATATATCAAAGTACTACAGGCTCATATACAGTAGGAGGTCAAAGGTCAGCATCAATAATTAAACATCATTTGATTTGTTTCATTGTTTGATTATTTCTCCATGGTTGTTTAATCTTACCACACTGTAATTGTTTTTATTTAATTAGCTTTACTTTAGTCTAATTACCTTTATGAGTCAATTGAACTTAAATTATATTGAACTATCTTGAAAATACAACTAGATTTGTTTAAGTCAGTTCAATATAATTTAAGTTCAAATTGACTCATAATGCAACTTAAGTTTTTAAGTTGTTTTTTACAGTGTAAAAGACCAATAATGAGAATATAAAATGCATACTAACTGTAATCAAACTATAATTCATTCAAAAGGCCTTACCTCTACTAAAGCGAAGAATAAACAGTGAAATATATAAACATACTAACATGACCAGTTTTATTAATTCCCACTCAGTAATGTCTCAGCTCTCAGAGAAATGCAGCGATAAGCTCGCATGTTAATGCCCGATTTAGGGAAGTAACACTGATCTCATGTTGTGGTTGTGAGTATTTTGATACGCACGGTGGCTTAGTGGTTAGCACGTTCGCCTCACACCTCCAGGGTTGGGGGTTCGATTCCCGCTTCCGACTTGTGTGTGTGGAGTTTGCATGTTCTCCCCGTGCCTCGGGGGTTTCCTCCGGGTACTCCGGTTTCCTCCCCTGGTCCAAAGACATGCATGGTAGGTTGATTGGCATCTCTGGAAAAATTGTCCATAGGGTGTGAGTGCGTGAGTGAATGAGTGAGTGTGTGTGCCCTGCGATGGGTTGGCACTCCATCCAGGGTGTATCCTGCCTTGATGCCCGATGACTCCTGAGATAGGCGCAGGCTCCCCGTGACCCGAGGTAGTTCGGACAAGCGGTAGAAAATGGATGGATGGATGCTGCTTTTTAAAGTTGTTTCTCTCTGATGCAATTACGGTAATTTTTTTAATGAAGGGAAGCCGTATTATTTTTGAGAATTATTCAAATAGTACAGCAAGATTGACTTGACAAAGGCATTTGAATTAACTTTCAACATTGTTTGCCAAATGAACCCAAAGAAATAATTTACTTGAAGTGCACCAACTGTTCATCTTTTAAAAAAATCCTGTTTTAAAAATTTGCACAATTTGTTTCCTAAATTATGCAAATGCTTAACAAAGAGTGACTTAATCCATGTATGCATTACATTTTTTTAACAAGCATCGACATTTGAGGCATCTGATTACAATGCATTTGATTTTATGTTATTGTTGTTGTTACTTTTGCATATTCGATTTATTAAGTCACTTTATCATATATCCAAAGCTATGCTTAAATGAACAAACACACATTTTCTCAATAAATTTTAAGTCATGACATGCTGCCAATCACTGGAGGTTCATTTTTATTTATCCACCATTTACATTCACATTTATTAGCGGACACTTTTATACTCTAGGCTTCTTACAAATGAGAGAGCATTTAACATTTTGTCAATGAGCTAACAATATAAAGCCATTTTTGCAAGTACAACAAGAATTGAAGGTATATTCATAGCACTACGGCTGTCAAATCATGTGTTACTTGCACATACAGTAGACTTATGATATAGCTCCAGTGCCATCGGGAAAGTCAGTTCGACACACATGAAAAGAGAACAAAAGATCAATTATGTTCTACAGTCCACACACTATATAGTACACTGTAAAAAAAAATGGGGCGGTTTCCTAAATTCCTCAAAATATCTGTGTTTGTGTTAAACCAAACAAAAAATATACAATCATTTTTCCTACTATAGTAGTCAATGATGCCCAAGAAATGTCAGTTGCTAACATTTGCGTTCAACAGAACAAAGAAATGTATACAGATATGGAACAACTTGAGGGTGAGTAAATAAAGACAGAATTTTCATTATTGGGTGAACTATCCCTTTAAAACTGAAGAAGGTACTGGACTGGTTCAAATAATGAAAACGTGACATTTTGACAAAACATTTTGGTTATGTCAAAGCAACACCCCACAAAACGTTTGCTCACGGGTTCTCCCATGTGGTTGATAAGCGAAAGTGTATGTTACTAGTGTTGTAAATAATGTCGCTGTATAAGCTTCCCAGTGGGCAGTGCAATACACATGAATTTGTTGACTAAGCTGATGGAACAGGTGTTCTGACAATTTATGCAACCTAATTTATGCTACACCCAACACTACCCTTACACCTAAATTACTCCTCCCCCAACCCAATCACAGCACGATGGGCTGTGTTCGTGAACTTCCAGAGTGTGGTCGTAGCCGCTATGAGGCTCAGGTTGCAGTGTGAGTAGAATGCCCGGTTAAGAGTTGTTTTACCCCTGAAATCATTTATTTATTATTTAAGGTATTTTGAATTCTTTTAAGAAAACTGATTTTGTTACATAGACCTATAATAGCACATATTGTCCTGTAGTGTGTTTCGTGCAATATTCTATTCTATTCTATTCTATTCTGTGATAAAATGGTTTCAACATGCCAGCAATAGAATGCAACAAGTTACAGTTACAGTTTCCATCAAAACCAATACAGTTCCCATTATTATAAAAACTATTAAAACTAGTACAAATTCTATAATGGTTTCTATAGTTCTTTCCAGCAAGTATTGATGGTGATCACTGTGGTTCAGTGGTTAGAGCATGGTGTTAGCAATGTCAAGGTCATAGTTTCGATTGCACATAACTAGAAACAAACTGCGTAGCATAATGCTATGTACGTCGCTCTAGATAAAAAGCATTTGTGCCAAACCAAATCACATCCTGACAGCATGTATGCAAATGTCATTCATTTTAAAATTGAAACAGCATAAAACAGATTAATATTTACAGTTATAATAAACATTGGATATTGAAAGCTGAACAGATTTTCTGATACTGTAAAAAATGTAATTACACAATTTTACAGTTTTTTTATAATTAAATTACAAATGTAAAAAAAATTGAATTACAGAAATGGACTGTAAAAATATACAATATGGGTGTAAACATGGAAAAACATGTGACTTTACGTGAGAAAACTGTTTCACTTTATTTTACTGGCGAACCACCTGCGAAAAATAACAGTTTTTTTACAATGTATTTTTAAAATAAGGAAAAAACTTACAGTCAAATTACAAATAAAGACTGCAAATTTACAAGAAAAACATGTAATCTTAAATTAGAAAACTGTTAGTTCAACTTCACAGTATTTGTCTGGCGTCCCAGCTCCCGGATTATTAACGTTTTTTTAATGGGATTTTTTCACAGAGTTTGGGTTCAAACAGACAATCATTTATGTATGAACCCAGGTTCTTAAGATATTTAGACAAACATAATTCAAACAGACAATCATTGGTCCACAAATGTACATACTGTGCCACACTACATGGATATTTGGTTTCTCTGTTCAAATTAAAATTATTAAGAGCAAATATGGTTACACTATATTTTGATAAATAAAGTCAACATGGGGGTAGGGTAAGTAGAAAAGGTTGACATGTAATTGCAGACATTAAAAACGGTCTACTAATATATTGTTGACTGGTTGCTGATAAGAAGTTGCAAAGTTATATATACTTTGTAAAATATCTAAAGTGGACTAGATCATATGTTATCATTTAAGAATTTTGAATTGAAATTAGTACATTGTAATTATTCCTCAGATGCAATCAACTTATTATTGTTTACCCAAATTGTCTCTTAGATGAGCATCAGAGATCAAAGTACTACAGGCTCTCCTTATGGGAGGTCCTATGAGGTCATCATAGAGGTACATTCTTATTTGCTCACATCAAGACTGTATTGTGGATTAAAATCCAGAGGGTTCAGACTTTTATGGCTAGTTTTATTAAAGCTGCGCTGAAACAATGCAACATTGTAAAAAGCACTATATAAATAAAACTGAATTGAATTGAGGGTTAAAAGAATGTAGAATGTTGAACATTGCAATAAAGAAGAACCGTGCTACACTACCACCTCCAATAAACTCTTCTAGACACCCAATGACTGCTCAGTCAAATTCAGGAAAATCTAACATGGTTTACAAAAAATCTTTCTGGTGTTTTACAAAACATGTAATTCATCTGTTTAATCAAAGATCATTTCATTTTGTATTTATCCATGGTTATTCAACCTTAATAAAAGAGATATGATGAGAATATACTGTTATCACACTGTAATTCCTCAAAAAAGCCTTAACTGTACTGAAGCGAAGAATAAACCGTGAAATGTATATAAAGACATTCATTGCTTTTATTAATTCTCACTCAGTAATGTCTCAGCTCTCAGAAACATGCAGCGATAAGCTCGCGTGTTTAGTGCCCTATGAGGGAAATAATGATCTCATTTTGTGGTTGTAAGTCTTTAGAAACATCCTGTTAAATTTCTTGAAAAATGCTTGTAAAAAGGAAGTTTGTTTTTTTGAAAATGAAAAGCTTACAGGAATCACATAATGGGATGACAGTTGCCGCCCTGCATTACTCTCAGAGTTTGGACATGAGTGAGGATTCATAAAAGAAGCCATGATGGACTGTTTGTATATATTTTTCTCTTTATGCTGCACTTCAGTGCTGGTGAGCTCAAACTTAACCAAAATATTTTTGTTAGGAAGAATTATTTCCTATTATTATGTCACATATTAAGTAGTTTGAGTTCATGTCTTACAATTCATGTTAAGTTACTATCAAAAACAGATCAATAATCAATGATTCAACATACTTGAGTCTTATATATTCTGTTTATAGTTTAACAAACAAGCATTATTTGATACTGTCAAAAACTGCTTTGGACATAATTTAGCTTTTTTTAGAAATGTACTTTATATGATGACAGATCTTTTTATATTCAAAAATGTTAGTCGTCATGTGCAAGCTCTCAAAAGTCATATGTTCATTGTGCACAATCGTATTTCCTTTGGACGACTCCTGTAGTTCTCCTTTTGAATGAAGGTCCATCCAGACCTGAATTTGTCCTATGCTGGTGAAATACTGCTCATTTTGTACAATTCTCAACAAATTAAGCTCAGATCTTTAAACCATATGGAAAAAAATAATTTTTACTTGTTTATTAAAAACATCCCCTACAGCATGAACAACAAAACTGTTACTATAGGTAACACTATAGGTGTTTATTGTGCTTTATTGCTTCTAAACTTATTACAGCTGTACATAATAATTAATCTGTATAATTTTGTTTTCAGGATGTGATTTGGTTCAGCCGGTGTCACAGACACTTGAGGTGACTGGTTATTCAGGAGAGTCTGTAGTTCTGCCCTGCTCCTGTACTGAACCACAGGCTAAACCTCACCATCTGAAATGGAAGTATCATCATCAGGGGAATTATAAAGAAATGTATCCATCACAAGACATTGAGAGGTACAAGAACAGAGTTACACTGTTAAAACAAAACACACCAGGAAATCTCTCTCTACTCCTCTCATCTCTGACTAAAGAGGATAATGGAGACTATCTATGTTCTGTGTCACCTGACCAGTTTACCTTCATCAGACTTCATGTTAAAGGTAAAGGGTTCTTCTCTGTGTTGCTGTTGTTCATTTATTCATCATTACCATTCATTTTGTTTAAAAAAATATCCAAACTGTCAAAAAATGTGGTGAAGTTGCAGGATGACAAATGCTCTGCTGTGTTTACATTGTTGTATATTTGCTAACAATGATTTTCCTCTGAACAGAAAAGCCACATGTCCATACAATCCATTCATCAACATCCAAACCTTTAACAACCAGCAAACAAACCATTGGACTCAACCCACAGCCAAAAGAAAACATGCCTCAGTGTAAGTCCCTAACTTCTTTGCTTTACAAGAATAATACATATTAAAATGCCTTTTTTCCAATCTCTGTGAAATGTTTATATTTGATAGTTGACATAAAATGTTACCCTTCATCTAAAATGATTTTAAAGCGTTTTATTATGCATGCCACTATGGGCTTTATGCATGCGTGACTTCCCCATTTCACAGGAAGAACCTATAGGCAGTTTCCGGTCGGGGCGACTTAGAGCAGAGAGAAACGGAAAAATGAGAATACATTTAGCAGATGCTGTACATTGCGGCACACAGCAGTGGTATATACAGTAGAAGTGCTGTTCTACCGTATTTTAAATGATACTTTTATAAGTTAACATTTCATTATAACATTCAAATATACGGTAGAATGCCACTTATATACCGGTGCTGTGTGCCGCAATGTACAGCATCTGCTAAATGTAACTATTTTTCCATTTGGGTTTGCTTTAAGTCTCCCAACTGGAAACTGCCCAGGGTTCTTCCTGTGAAACGCGGAAGTCACACATGCATAGAACCCATAATGAGCTTATCTCAAATATTTAACTGGAATATGAACTAGTAAATGAAAATAAACTAGTTAAAGCAAATTGATCAAATACATAAGTAAAAAAGTGAAACCGTGAACATTCACGGCGCCTAAACACTTATTCTATGTTTATTGTTTATGTTATGAATAAAGTGTGTCTCAGGATATTTCTGTATGTTTTTTTTCTTGCAGATGTTGTTATTTTAATGGGAGTGTTTGTATAATTACGAAAATGATAAATGTTCAAATGTTATTTCACGAACAACTGCCAGATTGTATTTTGGTAGTTGATGTAAAATGCTAAATCTAAAATCATTTATTCACAAACAACCTTCATGTAAAAATTGTGCATTTATTTCTAATTTATATGCGAGGGGATTTCTATTTGTGTTTCCGCACAGATGTCTTTTGCGTCAAAACTGAGCTTTCTGATATTTTAACTCCTGGAGATGCAGAGGTACACACACACACATTTTTAAATAGGGCTAATAATGTTAATAGTGTTAATGTTTTAATTCAACCTCCACCTATGAACCTAACTCTCACCCAAACTGAATAATAGAGAATTATATCCTAAGTAATTTCCTGTCCTAACAAATGAGCGTTTGTTACTAGTGAGGGTTAGTGTATCGCTGTTCAACAGGTTTCACTCTTTACACATGAAAAGCATAGCCAGACCTGTACGGTACACACATAAATATACAGGAACACTCCTCCAAAAATGCAGGATAATCAAGGTTCATTAAAGCAAATGTTTGAAAAGACACTGAGATCTTGAGACTATGATGACAGTATATTGAGAAATCTGTTATTCGAACAGCGAGCTGGACAGAGTGGGTTATTCATAACTATAAGGCTTTCAGTATTTGAATTAGTTCCTGTCAGTCTTAAGTCTGGTTATAGGTTATAGCAAATTATTCCTTCCATGTGGTGATCATTTATCCTCACAACATGTTTAATGACTAGACTGATGTTTGTGTTGATGTGATTCACAACTTGCTGAGATGTTTTATATTTTAGGAGGAAAACCTGTGACCAGTGATGGTCCAGAACTAACAAGAGAACAGGAGAATAAGGTGAAAACAATTCACATTTTTAACACGTTTGATTAAATCTTTTGTTTTAGGGTGTAAGCAGGAAATATTAAAATAGCTTTCCAAACATTAACTGACATTGACTACAATAATTAGGTGAGATTTTACTATGAAAAAGAGTGTGACGGTGTGGTCCACACAGAGATCTGGTCTCTTCATCACTGAGTAGTTTCCAAGCATCTTGGAGATGTTGCCACAGTTATTTTAGATTTATGCTGTCTCCGTTTTTTGTCTCTTTATTTAATCCTAGTCTGACTCAGTGTCAAACGGTATATGCTTCCTTTTTCTAGGACTCTTTGTTCATACAAAAATTATATTGGCACATTAAAGCACAAGATTGAATAAACATCTTAAAGCATTTTTTGGAAAAGCACCTAAAGCATCTAATGTGCCTATTGACAATTAGACATAGAACTTGTCACAGTCACCAGATGGAGTGCCCTCTCAAATCCTCTAGAGGGCACTCCCCTCATCACACGGACCATCATTGCACACTACATTTCCAATACCCATTGCCCGGACTCATTGAACACTGATCATTCTCTCCTGTTTGCAATAACCTCTGTCTATATAAGCCTGGTTCATTCTCTCTGTCAGGGCGAAGTCTTGTTAGTGTCAGCTGCATTTCTGAGCGGTGTATCTGTTTTGTTTATCAGTGTTTTGACCTTATTTACCATTTGAATTAAGACTGTTTGCTGCGACCCCGTTTGTGATTGTTTGCTGCCTGTCCTGGACTTACTCCCTGTTTATACCTGTTCTTCCTGCTAATAGAGCTGCATTTAGATCAGCAACCCCTGAGTCTCGGAGCAGTTCGTGACAGTACTACAGTAGTGTAGTGTGTATAAAGTTTGTTTAAGTAACTGTTCTTTTTCTTTCTAGGACAACTATTCCTGATCAAGATATTCTGGTTTATTTGATTTTAACCAGTTTCCAAACCAGCAGCCATTCAGAATAGACCACAAGGAATATGCCATATGTAATATGAATTTGTTTTTTTTAAATGTCTGATTTTAAACTTTAGTATCTACAGTATAAAGAAGAATACTTTTATAGCAGATTTTATAGAGATTTAAAAAAATTACACAAGTTGTATGGTGTTTTGTATAACAGACTTTGTGTACTATTGTGTACTTGTGTAGGCCTACTATTGTTTTTATATATTTAATCTCAATCATAAATATACATTGACATTGACAGGAGAAGTAAAACTAGAATTTTCTCCAATGCCTAAAGGTTTTTGTAAATAAAAATATACACATTTGAATTGTGAATTTACCTAATTCCCAAAAAGCAAATCTTTGGTATTTGATCGTGGCAATGTCACTGCAGAAATGTAAATAACTGTAGATTGTGGGTCAGCAAAGCAACAGGACTGAACCACCTATATCCTCGCAAATATTTCATCTGCTTCTCATTGAAAGTATTACAGTCTGCAAACAAGTTTTATTTCCATTTACAATTAGGCATTTAGCAGACGCTTTTATTAAAAGTAACTTACAACAGTGAGGAAAATAAGTGATTCCTCCTAGGAAAGCAATTATGCCAGGAAAACTTCTTTTATACTATGATTATTCTATCATGACACCAATGAAAGCTAATTCTTTAAACTAAACCGCCAGTGCAGTTGTAAGTGTTATTTTAGAGACATTTGTACCACCCTTTAAATAATAATTGTAATTCACTTTTGATTGTGACACTTGCAGCTGTTCATTAAATATAAGTTATTTCTAAATAGTTCAAATCCAATATGTGTGCATCCCATGTGCCTTCATTTTACATTCATAATAAACGCGATATGATATTAACAGCTGCTTGTTTTCATTTTAAATATATGTATATGGTTAAGGTAATCTGATGTGATTATATAAATGTTTAATCAAATAAAATATGATTATATAATAAATATGAAGATTATATAAATATGAAGTATAAGAAGTACTTTGCACAATAGGGAAAAAACAATTCAGTCAAAAGTACACAGGCAGTGCACAAAGACTACGTGTAACTAATACATACAGGCTGTGTATATGAAACTGTGACCTCAGTCAAAATGATTAGTCTCAAAACAAATAGATTCATCAGACACACGATTGCCCATTATGAAATGTAACCAAAACTAGGCTATTAATCCCATTACCACTTAATTTATTGTTAGATATATAACTTTTGTTTAGGTTGAAAGTCATGAGTCGATGGAGCACACAGAAGCTCTGGATCCAGGGAACAAGAAGGACACAGACACAGAAGTGCAGTTCACTCAGTCAAATGTTTATTGAGGACAGTCCAATATATAGGAATAAATGAGGAAATGCTCTGACCCAGACACTTCGGTAGATGGAAATCATGTAACATAAATGTTGTTACTTTTGCTTTGGTTAGCAGTATGCGAGTTCCGTGTTCTCTATATCTGGAACATCCGGTACAGCCACTTCAAGTCTTAATTCTCGGTAACAATTATAAGTGATCAATAACATATACAGGATATAGCATAAAAATATGTAGAATACCAGGTGTGGGACACATGCAAAACCTAAAATCTCACAGTGATGGAGGCAGATGCCAAGTTTAGATTTATTTGCTGCCATCAAGCTGTTCTTCAGCCCGGTGATCACTGGAACTCACACATTAGATTCACGTCGAGGCCAATTTTAAATAGGCTCAAGTATCTTTATAAATCAACTGCAGATTCTTGGTTTCATATTTAAAATCTTCGATACAAAAACACAACAGTGTAAAAGTGGCTTTAGATGTAGGCAAATAGCGTTTAAGCAGATGTGGAACAGGCAGTTTACGCGACCAATACCTTTCAACACGCCTCCACCTTTAGGCACGCCCATTTCTCGACCTGCAGATACCCCTGGTTGAACATTGCTGTAAAGAAGAACCGTGCTACACTACCACCTCCAATAAACTCTTCTAGACACCCAATGACTGCTCAGTCAAATTCAGGAAAATCTAACATGGTTTACAAAAAATCTTTCTGTTTTACAAAACATGTAATTCATCTGTTTAATCAAATATCATTTCATTTGTATTTATCCATGATTATTCAACCTTAATAAAAGAGATATGATGAGAATATACTGTTATCACACTGTAATTCCTCAAAAAAGCCTTAACTGTACTGAAGCGAAGAATAAACCGTGAAATGTATATACAGACATTCATGGCTTTTATTAATTCTCAGTCAGTAATGTCTCAGCTCTCAGAAACATGCAGCGATAAGCTCGCGTGTTTAGTGCCCTATGAGGGAAATAATGATCTCATTTTGTGGTTGTAAGTCTTTAGAAACATCCTGTTAAATTTCTTGCAAAATGCTGGTTTCTAAATTTATAAGTCACGCTCACACAGTTTACACTGAATGTTATTTTCTTTATGCATTTAGTGGGTGTGACAGAAAAAACAATGTATAAATCAAAAAGGCTATACAAGTAATTTCATTATATATTATATTACTGTGCAAGGACTGAGGTTAGAACATGACTTAGCTACATAGGAAACAAATTGTGCAAAAAAATAAAAAGGAAGTTTTTTTTTTTTAATGAAAAGCTTTCCGGAATCATATAATGAGATGACAGTTGCCGCCCTGCATTACTCTCAGAGTTTGGACATGAGTGAGGATTACTAAAAGAAGCCATGATGGACTGTTTGTATATTTTTCTCTTTATGCTGCACTTCAGTGCTGGTGAGCTCAAAACTTAACCAAAATCTTTTTGTTTGGAAAAATTTGTCATATTATTATGTCACATTATAATTGTTAAGAGGTAGTTTGAGTTCATTTCTTACAATTCAGGTTAAGTTACTATCAAAAACAGATCAATAATCAATGATTCAACATACTTGAGTCTTATATATTCTGTTTATAGTTTAACAAACAAGCATTATTGGATACTGTCAAAAACCACCCGCTTTTTTTAGAAATGTTCTTTATATGATGACAGATCTTTTTTACATTGAAAAATGTTAGTCGTCATGTGCAAGCTCTCAAAAGTCATATGTTCATTGCGCACAATTTGTCCTATGCTAGTGAAATACTGCTCATTTTGTACAATTCTTGACAAATTAAGCTCAGATCTTTAAACCATGTTGAAAAAAGTCATTTTTACTTGTTTATTAAAAACATCCCCTGCAGCATGAACAACAAAACTGTTCACTATAGGTGTTTATTGTGCTTTATTGCTTCTAAACTTAACAAAGCTGTACATAATAATCAATTTGTATAATTTTGTTCTCAGGATGTGATTTGGTTCAGCAGCTGTCACAGACTGTTGATGTGACTGGTTATTCAGGAGAGTCTGTAGTTCTGCCCTGCTCCTGTACTGAACCACAGGCTAAACCTCACCAGCTACAATGGAAGTATCATCATCTTGGGGATTATAAAGAAATGTATCCATCACAAGACATTGAGAGGTACAAGAACAGAGTTACACTGTTAAATCAAACCACACCAGGAAATCTCTCTCTACTCCTCTCATCTCTGACTAAAGAGGATGATGGAGACTATCAATGTTCTGTGTCACCTGACCAGTATACCTACATCAGACTTCATGTTAAAGGTAAAGGGTTCTTCTCTGTGTTGCTGTTGTTCATTTGTTCATCATTTCCATTCATTTTGTTTCTAAAAATATTCAAACTGTTAAACAATTTGGTAAAGTTGCAGAATGACAAAATCTGTGACCTTTAAACATTCACTATTTGTTAAAGATGTAAATATGAATCATTCGTTTGATTTAGAAATAAACATAATTTGTTTAATTTTATTGTCAGGGTGTGATATGGTTCAACAGATACTTGAGGTGACTGGATATTTAGGAGGGTCTGTAGTTCTGCACTGTTCCTGTACTGCTAAACCTCACCAGCTACGAACAATGTGTATGTAGCGGGTACGACCGAGGGAGGTTGGGCTAGGAATAAAGGTGCCCCGTTTCTTTGACACATCTCTTGTTGATGCTAGTGCGTGTCCTGTGAAATACCCGAAGCGACTATTGGAAATTATGTTCATGCCGGACGGAGTATGACCATGTGCGAGGTGAGGCGGGTCTCATTGGACTATTGAGATGGTATGGCAACGGCTAGCAAGGCCTAACCGTTGCTCTTGTTTATTTCCTAGAGTTTCTTTTGGTTTGATGATTTCTAGTCCGCCTGATTGTCTTGGCCTAGAGAGGAGGCCTAGGCGTGACTGACCCTTTCCCACTGCACGCGAGGACGGAAGGTAAAACGCTGTAGCCTTAATTATATTTATAGTAATTTCACCAGGGTTCCTTATGTGATGTCATGCTGTTTGCGTGTATATTTTTGGTTTCCCTGTGCATCTCATCTCTGCTGAGGTGGGGACCGTCCTTGTGTGTAGTATTTGTGTGAATGCCACAATAACTCTGGTACCTGAACCTGTTTTGTGTAAGAGTATTCATTGAAGAGAGAATTTATCCATCTGAACACATTGAGGGTACAAGAACAGAGTTACACTGTTAAATCAAACCACACCAAGAAATCTCTCTCTACTCCTCTCATCTCTGACTAAAGAGGACAATGACAATCTCTCAATGTTCTGAGTCACCTGACCTGTATACCTACATCAGACTTCATGTTAAAAGTAAAGGGTTCTTCTCTGTGTTGCTGTTTTATCATCATTACCATTCATTTTGTTTCTAAAAATATTCAAACTGTTAAAAAGTTTGGTAAACTTGCAGGAAAACATATTCTGCTGTTTACAGTGTTGTATGTTTGCTAACAGAGAAACCACATGTCCATACAATATCAACATCTCAACCATCATACAGCATACAGCAAGAGCTCACAACTGCTCAACCACAAGAAAAACAAACACAACACACAACTCTGCGTAAGTCTAAGGCTTCATTACGAAAATCATAAATGATCAAATGTTATTTCACAAACAGGTTGTATTTTGGTAGTTGATGTAAAATGCTAAATCTAAAATAATTTATTCACATACAACCTTCATGTAACAATTGTGCATTTATTAATCATTTATATGCGAGGGGATTTCTATTTGTGTTTCCGCACAGATGTCTTTTGCGTCAAAACTGAGCTTTCTGATATTTTAACTCCTGGAGATGCAGAGGTACACAAACACACACATTTTAAAATAGGGCTAATAACAGTGTTAATGTTTTAATTCAACCTTAACCTATAATAGAGAATTATATCCTAAGTAATTTCCTGTCCTAACAAATGAGCGTTTGTTACTAGTGAGGGTTAGTGTATCGCTGTTCAACAGGTTTCATATTTCACACATTAAAAGCATAGCCAGACCTGTACGGTACACACATAAATATCCAGGAATACTCCTCCAAAAATGAAGGATAATCAAGGTTCATTAAAGCAAATGTTTGAAAAGTCACTGAGATCTTGAGACTATGATGACAGTATTGAGAAATCTGTTATTCGAACAGCGAGCTGGACAGAGTGGGTTATTCATAGATGGCTTTCAGTATTTGAATTAGTTCCTGTCAGTCTTAAGTCTGGTTATAGGTTATAGCAAATTATTCCTTCCATGTGTGTTAATTTATCCTCACAACATGTTTAATGACTAGACTGATGTTTGTGTTGATGTGATTCACAACTTGCTGAGATGTTTTATATTTTAGGAGGAAAACCTGTGACCAGTGATGGTCCAGAACTAACAAGAGAACAGGAGAATAAGGTGAAAACAATTCACATTTTTAACACGTTTGATTAAATCTTTTATTTATGCTGTCTCCGTTTTTGTCTCTTGATGTTATCCTAGTCTGACTCAGTGTCAAACGGTATATGCTTCCTTTTTCTAGGACTCTTTGTTCATACAAAAATTATATTGGCACATTAAAGCACAAGATTGAATAAACATCTTAAAGCATTTTTTGGAAAAGCTCCTAAAGCATCTAATGTCTATTGACAATTAGACATAGAACTTGTCACAGTCACCAGATGGAGTGCCCTCTCAAATCCTCCAGAGGGCACTCCCCTCATCACACGGACCATCATGCACACTACATTTCCAATACCCATTGCCCGGACTCATTGAACACTGATCATTCTCTCCTGTTTGCAATAACCTCTGTCTATATAACCCTGGTGTCAGCTGCATTTCTGAGCGGTGTATCTGTTTTGTTTATCAGTGTTTTGACCTTATTTACCATTTGGATGACTGTTTGCTGCCTGTCCTGGACTTACTCCCTGTTTATACCTGTTCTTCCTGCTAATAGAGCTGCATTTAGATCCGCAACCCCTGAGTCTCGGAGCAGTTTGTGACAGTACTACAGTAGTGTAGTGTGTATAAAGTTTGTTTAAGTAACTGTTCTTTTTCTTTCTAGGACAACTATTCCTGATCAAGATATTCTGGTGTATTTGATTTTAACCAGTACCTAGACCAGCAGCCACTCAGAATAGACCACAAGGTATATGCCATATGTAATATGAATTTGTTTTTTTTAAATGTCTGATTTTAAACTTTAGTATCTACAGTATAAAGAAGAATACTTTTATAGCAGATTTTATAGAAATTTAAAAAAATTACGCAAGTTGTATGGTGTTTTGTATAACAGACTTTGTGTACTATTGTGTACTTGTGTAGGCCTACTATTGTTTTTATATAGTAGGAATGTATATACAGACATTCATGGCTTTTATTAATTCTCAGTCAGTAATGTCTCAGCTCTCAGAAACATGCAGCGATAAGCTCGCGTGTTCAGTGCCCTATGAGGGAAATAATGATCTCATTTTGTGGTTGTAAGTCTTTAGAAACATCCTGTTAAATTTCTTGCAAAATGCTGGTTTCTAAATTTATAAGTCACGCTCACACAGTTTACACTGAATGTTATTTTCTTTATGCATTTAGTGGGTGTGACGGAAAAAACTATGTATAAATCAAAAAGGCTATACAAGTAATTTCATTATATATTATATTACTGTGCAAGGACTGAGGTTAGAACATGACTTAGCTACATAGGAAACAAATTGTGCAAAAAAATAAAAAGGAAGTTTTTTTTTTTTTAATGAAAAGCTTTCCGGAATCATATAATGAGATGACAGTTGCCGCCCTGCATTACTCTCAGAGTTTGGACATGAGTGAGGATTCATAAAAGAAGCCATGATGGACTGTTTATATATTTTTCTCTTTATGCTGCACTTCAGTGCTGGTGAGCTCAAAACTTAACCAAAATCTTTTTGTTTGGAAAAATTTGTCATATTATTATGTCACATTATAATTGTTAAGAGGTAGTTTGAGTTCATTTCTTACAATTCAGGTTAAGTTACTATCAAAAACAGATCAATAATCAATGATTCAACATACTTGAGTCTTATATATTCTGTTTATAGTTTAACAAACAAGCATTATTGGATACTGTCAAAAACCACCCGCTTTTTTTAGAAATGTTCTTTATATGATGACAGATCTTTTTTACATTGAAAATGTTAGTCGTCATGTGCAAGCTCTCAAAAGTCATATGTTCATTGCGCACAATTTGTCCTATGCTAGTGAAATACTGCTCATTTTGTACAATTCTTGACAAATTAAGCTCAGATCTTTAAACCATGTTGAAAAAAGTCATTTTTACTTGTTTAAAAACATCCCCTGCAGCATGAACAACAAAACTGTTCACTATAGGTGTTTATTGTGCTTTATTGCTTCTAAACTTAACAAAGCTGTACATAATAATCAATTTGTATAATTTTGTTCTCAGGATGTGATTTGGTTCAGCAGCTGTCACAGACTGTTGATGTGACTGGTTATTCAGGAGAGTCTGTAGTTCTGCCCTGCTCCTGTACTGAACCACAGGCTAAACCTCACCAGCTACAATGGAAGTATCATCATCTTGGGGATTATAAAGAAATGTATCCATCACAAGACATTGAGAGGTACAAGAACAGAGTTACACTGTTAAATCAAACCACACCAGGAAATCTCTCTCTACTCCTCTCATCTCTGACTAAAGAGGATGATGGAGACTATCAATGTTCTGTGTCACCTGACCAGTTTACCTTCATCAGACTTCATGTTAAAGGTAAAGGGTTCTTCTCTGTGTTGCTGTTGTTCATTTGTTCATCATTTCCATTCATTTTGTTTCTAAAAATATTCAAACTGTTAACCAATTTGGTTAAGTTGCAGAATGACAAAATCTGTGACCTTTAAACATTCACTATTTGTTAAAGATGTAAATATGAATCAGTTTTAATTCGTTTTGATTTAGAAATAAACATAATTTGTTTAATTTTATTGTCAGGGTGTGATATGGTTCAACAGATACTTGAGGTGACTGGATATTCAGGAGAGTCTGTAGTTCTGCCCTGCTCCTGTACTGAACCACAGGCTAAACCTCACCAGCTACAATGGAAGTCTTATAGGAACAATGTGTATTTTGAAATTTATCCATCTGAACACATTGAGAGGTACAAGAACAGAGTTACACTGTTAAATCAAACCACACCAAGAAATCTCTCTCTACTCCTCTCATCTCTGACTAAAGAGGATGATGGATACTATCAATGTTCTGAGTCACCTGACCTGTATACCTACATCAGACTTCATGTTAAAGGTAAAGGGTTCTTCTCTGTGTTGCTGTTTATTCATCATTACCATTCATTTTGTTTCTAAAAATATTCAAACTGTTAAAAAGTTTGGTAAACTTGCAGGAAAACATATTCTGCTGTTTACAGTGTTGTATGTTTGCTAACAGAGAAACCACATGTCCATACAATATCAACATCTCAACCATCATACAGCATACAGCAAGAGCTCACAACTGCTCAACCACAAGAAAAACAAACACAACACACAACTCTGCGTAAGTCTAAGGCTTCATTACGAAAATCATAAATGATCAAATGTTATTTCACAAACAGGTTGTATTTTGGTAGTTGATGTAAAATGCTAAATCTAAAATAATTTATTCACATACAACCTTCATGTAACAATTGTGCATTTATTAATCATTTATATGCGAGGGGATTTCTATTTGTGTTTCCGCACAGATGTCTTTTGCGTCAAAACTGAGCTTTCTGATATTTTAACTCCTGGAGATGCAGAGGTACACAAACACACACATTTTAAAATAGGGCTAATAACAGTGTTAATGTTTTAATTCAACCTTAACCTATAATAGAGAATTATATCCTAAGTAATTTCCTGTCCTAACAAATGAGCGTTTGTTACTAGTGAGGGTTAGTGTATCGCTGTTCAACAGGTTTCATATTTCACACATTAAAAGCATAGCCAGACCTGTACGGTACACACATAAATATCCAGGAATACTCCTCCAAAAATGAAGGATAATCAGGTTCATTAAAGCAAATGTTTGAAAAGTCACTGAGATCTTGAGACTATGATGACAGTATATTGAGAAATCTGTATTCGAACAGCGAGCTGGACACAGAGTGGGTTTATTCATAGATGGCTTTCAGTATTTGAATTAGTTCCTGTCAGTCTTAAGTCTGGTTATAGGTTATAGCAAATTATTCCTTCCATGTGGTGATCATTTATCCTCACAACATGTTTAATGACTAGACTGATGTTTGTGTTGATGTGATTCACAACTTGCTGAGATGTTTTATATTTTAGGAGGAAAACCTGTGACCAGTGATGGTCCAGAACTAACAAGAGAACAGGAGAATAAGGTGAAAACAATTCACATTTTTAAACATTTGATTAAATCTTTTATTTATGCTGTCTCCGTTTTTGTCTCTTGATGTTATCCTAGTCTGACTCAGTGTCAAACGGTATATGCTTCCTTTTTCTAGGACTCTTTGTTCATACAAAAATGATATAGGCACATTAAAGCACAGGAATGAATAAACATCTTAAAGCATTTTTTGGAAAAGCTCCTAAAGCATCTAATGTGCCTATTGACAATTAGACATAGAACTTGTCACAGTCACCAGATGGAGTGCCCTCTCAAATCCTCCAGAGGGCACTCCCCTCATCACACGGACCATCATTGCACACTACATTTCCAATACCCATTGCCCAGACTCATTGAACACTGATCATTCTCACCTGTTTACAGTAACCTCTGTCTATATAAGCCTGGTTCATTCTCTCTGTCAGGGCGAAGTCTGGTTAGTTTCTGAGCGGTGTATCTGTTTTGTTTATCAGTGTTTTGACCTTATTTACCATTTGGATGATTGTTTGCTGCCTGTCCTGGACTTACTCCCTGTTTATACCTGTTCTTCCTGCTAATAAAGCTGCATTTAGATCTGCAACCCCTGAGTCTCGGAGCAGTTCGTGACAGTACTACAGTAGTGTAGTGTGTATAAAGTTTGTTTAAGTAACTGTTCTTTTTCTTTCTAGGACAACTATTCCTGATCAAGATATTCTGGTGTATTTGATTTTAACCAGTACCTAGACCAGCAGCCACTCAGAATAGACCACAAGGTATATGCCCATATGTAATATGAATTTGTTTTTTTTTAAATGTCTGATTTAAACTTTAGTATCTACAGTATAAAGAAGAATACTTTTATAGCAGATTTTATAGAGATTTTAAAAAATTACGCAAGTTGTATGGTGTTTTGTATAACAGACTTTGTGTACTATTGTGTACTTGTGTAGGCCTACTATTGTTTTTTACATATTTAATCTCAATCATAAATATACATTGACATTGACAGGAGAAGTAAAACTAGAATTTTCTCCAATGCCTAAAGGTTTTTGTAAATAAAAATATACACATTTGAATTGTGAATTTACCTAATTCCCAAAAAGCAAATCTTTGGTATTTGATCGTGGCAATGTCACTGCAGAAATGTAAATAACTGTAGATTGTGGGTCAGCAAAGCAACAGGACTGAACCACCTATACCCTCGTAAATATTTGATCTGCTGCTCATTGAAAGTATTACAGTCTGCAAACAAGTTTTATTTCCATTTACAATTAGGTATTTAGCAGACGCTTTTATTAAAAGTAACTTACAACAGTGAGGAAAATAAGTGATTCCTCCTAGGAAAGCAATTATGCCAGGAAAACTTCTTTTATACTATGATTATTCTATCATGACACCAATGAAAGCTAATTCTTTAAACTAAACCGCCAGTGCAGTTGTAAGTGTTATTTTAGAGACATTTGTACCACCCTTTAAATAATAATTGTAATTCACTTTTGATTGTGACACTTGCAGCTGTTCATTAAATATAAGTTATTTCTAAATAGTTAAAATCTAAAATGTGCATCCCACGTGCCTTCATTGTACATTTATAATAAACGCGATATGATATTAACACCTGCTTGTTTTCATTTTAAATATATGTATATGGTTTAGGTAATCTGATGTGATTATTAAAATTTTTAATAAAATATGATACAAAACACATTTTATTGTAAAGTATAAGAAGTACTTTGCACAATAGGGAAACACAATTCAGTCAAAAGTACACAGGCAGTGCACAAAGACTACGTGTAACTACATACAGGCTGTGTATATGAAACTGTGACCTCAGTCAAAATGATTAGTCTCGAAACAAATAGATTCATCAGACACACGATTGCCCATTATGAAATGTAACCAAAACTAGGCTATTAATCCTATTACCACTTAATTTATTGTTAGATATATAACTTTTGTTTAGGTTGAAAGTCGTAGCGAGTCGATGGAACACACAGAAGCTCTGGATCCAGGGACCAAGAAGGACACAGACACAGAAGTGCAGTTCACTCAGTCAAATGTTTATTGAGGACAGGTCCAATATATAGGAATAAATGAGGAAATGATGTAATGCTCTGACCCAGACACTTCGGTAGATGGAAATCATGTAACATAAATGTTGTTACTTTTGCTTTGGTTAGCAGTATGCGAGTTCCGTGTTCTCTATATCTGGAACATCCGGTACAGCCACTTCAAGTCTTAATTCTCGGTAACAATTATAAGTGATCAATAACATAAACAGGATATAGCATAAAAATATGTAGAATACCAGGTGTGGGACACATGAAAAACCTAAAATCTCACAGTGATGGAGGCAGATGCCAAGTTTAGATTTATTTGCTGCCATCAAGCTGTTCTTCAGCCCGGTGATCACTGGGAACTCACACATGAGATTCACGTCGAGGCCAATTTTAAAATAGGCTCAAGTATCTTTATAAATCAACTGCAGATTCTTGGTTTCATATTTAAAATCTTCGATATAAAAACACAACGGTGTAAAAGTGGCTTTAGATGTAGGCCAATAGCGTTTAAGCAGATGTGGAACAGGCAGTTTTCGCGACCAATACCTTTCAACACGCCTCCACCTTTAGGCACGCCCATTTCTCGACCTGCAGATACCCCTGGTTGAACATTGCTGTAAAGAAGAACCGTGCTACACTACCACCTCCAATAAACTCTTCTAGACACCCAATGACTGCTCAGTCAAATTCAGGAAAATCTAACATGGTTTACAAAAAATCTTCCTGTTTTACAAAACATGTAATTCATCTGTTTAATCAAATATCATTTAATTTGTATTTATCCATGATTATTCAACCTTAATAAAAGAGATATGATGAGAATATACTGTTATCACACTGTAATTCCTCAAAAAAAGACTTACCTGTATGAAGCGAAGAATAAACTGTGAAATTTATATACAGACATTCATTCAATTCAATTCAAGTTTATTTATATAGCGCTTTTCACAATGTGCGTTGTTCCAAAGCAACTTTGCAGGAGCAAATAAGAAAAACACAAAGATAAAACACAGCACAGTGCATGGTGTTTATAGAACAAGCAAGATCATTCTCATAGATATTATCTAATAAATAAAATATAAAAAAAGCAAGCCAACACTGCCCTGCTTCATTGCTTTTATTCATTCTCAGTCAGTAATGTCTCAGCTCTCAGAAACATACAGCAGTAAGCGCACGTGTTTAGTGCCCTATGAGGGAAATAATGATTTCATTTTGTGGTTGTAGGTCTTTAGAAACATCCTGTTAAATTTCTTGCAAAATGCTGGTTTCTGAATTTATAAGTCACGCTCACACAGTTTACACTGAATGTTTTTATTTTACGCTTTAAGTGGGTGTGACAAAACAATGTATAAATCAAATTGGCTATACAAGTAATTTCAGTATTTATTTTACTACTGTGCAATCACTGAGGTGAGAACATGACTTAGCTACATAGGAAACAAATTGTGCAAAAAAATTAAAAAGGAAGTTTGTTTTTTTGAAAATGAAAAGCTTACAGGAATCACATAATGGGATGACAGTTGCCGTCCGGCATTACTCTCAGAGTTTGGACATGAGTGAGGATTACTAAAAGAAGCCATGATGGACTGTTTGTATATTTTTCTCTTTATGCTGCACTTCAGTGCTGGTGAGCTCAAAACTTAACCAAAATCTTTTTGTTAGGAAGAATTATTCATATTATTATGTCGCATATTAATTTTTTAAGAGGTAGTTTGAGTTCATGTCTTACAATTCAGGTTAAGTTACTATCAAAAACAGATCAATAATCAATGATTCAACATACTTGAGTCTTATATATTCTGTTTATAGTTTAACATACAAGTATTATTGGATACTGTCAAAAACAGCTTTGGACATAATTTGGCTTTTTTTAGAAATGTTTCTTTATATGATGACAGATCTTTTTACATTAAAAAATGTTAGTCCATCATGTGCAAGCTCTCAAAAGTCATATGTTCATTGTGCACAATGGTATTACCTTTGGACGACTCCTGTAGTTCTGCTTTTGAATGAAGATCCATCCAGACCTGAATTTGTCCTATGCTGGTGAAATACTGCTCATTTTGTCTCAAGAAATTAAGCGACGATCTATTACATATTAACATGCTGAAAAAGTCACTTTTACTTGATTTTTAAAACATCGCCTGCAGCATGAACAACAAAACTCTTCACTTTGGGGTATTTATTGTGCTTTATTATTTGTACCATTTATTAAAGGTTTACATTTTAATCAGTTTGTATAATTTTGTTCTCAGGATGTGATTTGATTCAGCAGCTGTCACAGACTGTTGAGGTGACTGGTTATTTAGGAGGCTCTGTAGTTCTGCCCTGCTCCTGTACTGAACCACAGGCTAAACCTCACCAGCTACAATGGAAGTATTATAGGAACAATGGGCTTTTTGAAATTTATCCATCTGAACACATTGAGAGGTACAAGAACAGAGTTACACTGTTAAATCAAAACACACCAGGAAATCTCTCTCTACTCCTCTCATCTCTGACTAAAAGAGGATGATGGAGACTATCAATGTTCTGTGGCACCTGATGAGGAGAAAAAATGCTGATCTTGTAGTTTAAAAAAATTGCTCAGACAAAGAAGGTCCAGGTGTCAAAGAATTAACTTTATTTGCTCAAGTCAAACAAAGTGAGATGTTCCCAAAAAGCATCTGAAAATCAGGTGTTTTCCAACCTCTAGTTATACTGAAACTACCCAGAGGTGTTTCCTTTCAAAACCAATCAGGTAGATTCCCGTTATCTCTTATTTTTTAATATCCAACTGTTTTTGCCTGCCACCATTATTTCAAAGCAACAATACTTTTGATTTAATGGTGGAATGTCAACATTGATTCATTTAAAAAAAATAAGCTGAGCTACAAGGTTTTTGGTCTAATAGTGGAAGGTCAACTTGACATTTTCGGATCAGGGCTTTACACTTCACTGGATTTTGCTGACTGTGACTCATTTGGTTCAGGCCTTTAAAACATCACTGGATTTTGTATTGCTGGCTTTGACATATTTGGGTCAGGCCTTTAACACATCACTGGATTTTATATTGCTGAAAATGATTAAAGATATTCTTATAAAAACAATTACTGCATGTATAAATATGCTGATTCTGTCATTCAAACAATCTTGATTCTAATATGATGTCTGATCTACTAACACAACTATGCTACAAACATTCCTATGAATACTTCTTTATAACCGGGGTGAATAACAGTGCCCAGTAAAATATGTGTTGTCTGTGCCCATAGTGCATGTAAAATATATCTAAATATGTCTATATCTAAGTACGTCTAAATACGTGTTATCTGTGCCCAAATCACTCAGAAATTACACAATACACCTGACCAGTTTATCTACATCAGACTTCATGTTAAAGGTAAAGGGTTCTTCTCTGTGTTGCTGTTTATTCATCATAACAAATTCATTTTATTTCTAAAAATATTCAAACTGTTAAAAAGTTTGGTAAACTTGCAGGAAAACATACTCTGCTGTTTACAGTGTTGTATGTTTGTTAACAGAGAAACCACATGTCCATACAATATCAACATCTCAACCATCATACAGCATACAGCAAGAGCTCACAACTGCTCAACCACAAGAAAAACAAACACAACACACAACTCTGCGTAAGTCTAAGGCTTTATTACAAAAATCATAAATGTTCAAATGTTATTTCACAAACAGGTTGTATTTTGGTAGTTTAATGTAAAATGCTAAATCTAAAATAATTTATTCACATACATATTTACATACAACCTTCATGTAAAATTGTGAATATGTTGAGCATTTATTACTCATTTATATGCAAGGATATTTCTATATGTGTTTCCGCACAGATGTCTTTTGCATCAAAACTGGGCTTTCTGATGTTTTAACTCCTGGAGATGCAGAGGTACACAAACACACACATTTTTAAATAGGGCTAATAACAGTGTTAATGTTTTAATTCAACCTCAACCTATGAACCTAACTCTCACCCAAACTGATTAATAGAGAATTATATCCTAAGTAGTTTCCTGTCCTAACAAATGAGCGTTTGTTACTATGAGGGTTAGTGTATCGCTGTTCAACAGGTTTCATATTTCACACATTAAAAGCATAGCCAGACCTGTACGGTACACACATAAATATACAGGAACACTCCTCCAAAAATGCAGGATAATCAAGGTTCATTATAGCAAATGTTTAAAAAGACAAATCTGTTATTCAAACAGCATTAGCAATAACTAGAAAGCTTTCTGTATTTTAATTATTACCTGTCAGTCTTACGTCTCAGTTTTAATTGATACGTGCTGTTAAAAGTTAAGGTTATAGCAAATGATTCATTCCATGTGGTGATAATATATCTTGACAGCATGTTAAATTTACATTTATGCATTTGGCAGACACTTTTATGCGACTTACATTGCATTATCCTATACATTTTACATAGGTATCGATACCCCTGGGATCGAATCCACAACCTTGCGTTGTTAACGCAATGCTTTTACCACTGAGCTAAATGACTAGACTGATGTTTGTGTTGATGTAATTCACAACTTGCTGAGATGTTTTATATTTTAGGAGGAAAACCTGTGACCAGTGATGGTCCAGAACTAACAAGAGAACAGGAGAATAAGGTGAAAACAATTCACATTTTTAAGCAGGAAATATCAAAATAGCTTTCCAAACATTAACTGACATTGACTACAATAATTAGATGAGATTTTACTATGAAAAAGAGTGTGACGGTGTGGTCCACACAGAGATCTGGTCTCTTCATCACGGTTCTTTTTTATTTATGCTGTCTCCGTTTTTGTCTCTTTAAGTTATCCTAGTCTGACTCAGTGTCAAACCGTATATGCTACCTTCTTCTGAAGGACTCCTTGTTCATACAAAAACAATCACTTAATTAACTATTACTGTTAAAGTATGTTTAAACATTTATTTTTATATTATATTGGCACATTAAAGCACAAGATTGAATAAACATCTTAAAGCATTTTTTGGAAAAGCACCTACAGCATCTAATGTCTATTGACAATTAGACATAGTACTACAGTAGTGTAGTGTGTATAAAGTTTGTGTTGGTATACAACTGTTCTTTTTCTTTCTAGGACAACTATTCTCGATCAAGATATTCTGGTGTATTTGATTTTAACCAGTTTCCAAACCAGTAACCATTTAGTCCGATAGACCACAAGGAATATGTAATATGAAAAATTGATATAAAAATGTCTGATTTTAAACTTTAGTATCTACAGTATAAAGAACAATATTCTTATTGCATTTTATAGAGATTTTAAAAAATTACGCAAGTTGTATGTTGTCTTATAGTTTTGTGTACTTTTGTGTACTATTGTTTTTCAAACAAATATACAGTGACATTGACAGTAGAAGTAAAACTTTCTCCTAGGAAAGCAATTGTGCGAGAATAAACCTTTTACATGAAACAAGTCATTGTGTGAAGTAGTGAAGTCTTGTGAAGTCTTTTCAGGTTGTAGTTCCTAAATAATTGACAAAAAACTTTAGGAAAGATTTTAGGAAAAAACGTACAGTAATAAGCTCAAACCTGGCTGCAATATATGTTATGTTCTGCCATGACAAAATATGATCAGTGTAACAGAACCACGACTGGGAAACAAATCACAGCACAACACCTACAGAATGATTCTGTATGACAGGATACTGTCACTTTTTTACCAAGACTTTTAAACAACTTTTTTGTTCATATGTTTATTTGTGCCTTTGCTTTCCTTTGTAATGTGTATTTCTGTGAAGATGTGTATGTAATGTTTCTATGATATGGCAATACAAATATTTTTTTACTATGCAAATAAAGCTTTTCTGAAGCTTGAATGTAGTGTTTTTCATCCACAAATGTTTTCAGCTTTATTAAGTTTGCATCATTTCGGAAAAGACTGTTAATCTTGCTGTAGTACCTATGAATACCAATAGGGGCAATAATTCTCCAAAAAGTACTGCGGTACGTCATTTCAGAATTACCGTAATTGCGTCATGACGCTTTACTACATGAGCGCAGTTTAATTCACGTCTCTCGATAAGTAGCTAGAATAAAAATGGCGTCCACATGGAAAACATATTTAATGCTTGTGAATTTGATCGTCTTGTGTATGCTAACCAACACCCACTCGAGACAGATAACCACGGTAGGAATCGTCATGCCGTTTCAAGTACTTTATTGCCTTTTCCTTTTTACGCTGCATGCAAGTGGATGTTTGTGGTAGCATGTTACGTTAATGCCACCAAACAGACAACAAGATATTAGGCATAAATGTCCTTTATGCCGCTTCTTACACCATTGGTTACACATTAAAGCAAGTTTAAACAATCAGGTTCATATTTATGGTTATTTACTTAAAGCAGCGGCTGGCGTCATTGAACACTTCAAAACAAGTGACGTTTCTATAGGTAAAATGTAAACAATCGTGTTTGTTTGATTGTCTGTTTGTGGATTTTCACAGGAGTCTGTCGTGTTAAATGTGACGGCGGTTAATGTGATTCAGACAAAGTACAGCGTACAGGTAAGAAACAAACGCACATATTACCCTTCTAAAACAATAGAAACCATCGGAGAGTTTCTTGTGGATTTACTGGTTATAAAGAAAATAATATTGGTTTAATGGAATCATAATGATCTCTATTGGTAATGTGTGATGGTGGGATGTTGTCTGGCAAATGGGACTCAGTAGACCACCATAAAATCCTGCTGGAAAGGGACCAAAACACACTACATATACAATTTTGCAATAGGCCTAGATTTCATAGTAAACAGCTGATTTTCATAATGGTATATTTTATGGAAGCCATTTAAATAACTTTATTTATTTTTCGCAGGGTTTATAGGCTTCATATTAGTGACCCGTGTTATTTTTTAAATGTCTTTTTCTTTTAGATGAACTTGACTGTTGGTCTCTGGGACAATGAAACATTCATCAATGGAGCTCCTATAAAACATTCAGAAGTCACAAGGATGATATGTCCTGTTCTGTTATGCAAGTGTTTTTATAAACTTCACTCTTTGTATTTAATGTTTGCGAATGAAATAGTGATTGTAGAGAGTCTGTATTTCCATTCCTGATTGACAGAAGGCCTTGTTTTTTTATAGTGGATGGTCATAATGTGAGCTCTGGGACAGCGGGTGGGATGGTAAGCAGTGAGCTGAGGCTGATGCTGAATCGGTCGTATGTTCAGAATGATGTTGGAGATCAGGTTCAGCTACTCGTCTTGAGTCAGCAGATAATCCAGCTGGAGGATCAAAAGGTTAGTCTCATTTTAACTGTGTCGATTTTATCTGCTGCATCTGATTTATTTATGGAGCTAATAATAATAAAATCAATTGCATATTGAATTACAATTTTTAATGCTTTGAAAAATTACATCATAACTGCAGTGAAACTGGATGTCAACTGCTTTACATTTTGCAGGTCCATCAGCCAGACATCTTTGAGGTGGAAATCCTGTGGAACCAGACCTCTGAAGAGATCACACAGGTTATCAGTGTTTACCCTTCATCACAGAGCAAAATCTCAGGAATCCCATTAGAGAATGACATCTTAGTGACTGACGCATTTGTACACGATGAAGGTAGGTTATGTGGCATAAAATATATATTTTGGGGCTTAAGATGTGCTGTAGCAACAAATAAGATGCACTATTCAAAAGTGACTGGAAAGAATGAATTATTTTCTGAAATATTTGCACCATATATTTGTCAAGCAAAAGGTCACCTTCCTCTTAAATAATATACAGTAATATCGAGTCAATATTTCATGTCTATTGACATTTTGTATGTTTTGTTTCGCACATAGTTGTGTAATATACAGTAGTTATTCAGTCATTATCACAAAATAAACCACTTTAAGATGATCGGGGATACTTTACCCTAATGACCAGCTGATAACACTTTTATCTCCTTTTTTAGTGTCCAGTTCTTGCTGATGTTTTACCATTAATGTTTTCACAGGTGAAGACCAAGTGCTTAACACCACCAGCCAGTATCTATATAAAAATGCTGAGACTACCCAGGAAGAGATCGCTGCTCCAGGGAAACTCCCAGAAACGCCCTTGCGGATGGACCCAGAAACCCTGTACGAGTCCAGAGAGGAAGAGGAAAGGAATTCTGATTATATCCTGCCTAAGGTTCCTCTCAGAGATCCCATGACCTCTTATAGCGTAAGTGCTCATGTACATCCGCAGCAAACACTTGCATTATACTAATGGAAGAACACTCCGTTTGGTTGGTCTTACCTCGGTTTTATTGTGTTTGTGTGTGGGCAGGTGGTGTGCCAGTGGATCGAAGAGCTGAGGGATAAACTGAGGCGCTTCTGGTCGGATTCAGTCCCACTTTTCTTTTTGATCATGTGGGTGGTGGTGGTTGGTGTTGCAGGCTCTGCTGTGATTATTAAGATGCTGGATCTTCTGTTCCCCTCCTGTGAATACAGGTACGACCTGCACCAACTGTTTTTGTTTATGTTACTCAACTGAAATGATATCTGTTATTTGTTTTAAAGTAACAGCCTGCTAACTAACTGCATACTAATAAAAACAATTCTCTATAGGGGATTCTTTCATCTGAATCCAGAGACTCTAATGCCAGAAGATGAAAAACAGAGCCTGATAGATAATGTGGAGATTGATGGAGAAACAACAGAAAAGCAAGTTTTGATAGAGAAGTGAATGTGATGGATGTGTTTTCATCAGTTTGGTTATGTGGCTTAATTTGGTTACAGATACCAATGACTTTAGTGTAGCACTTTAAAAACCAATTCTGCAACATGACCTAATCAAAGATTTGTATTTCCTCATGATCAGATGCTTGTTTTTCATGTTAGCCGCACTGTGCTTAAAGGAAAAGAAATGTCAAGGCAAACACATTTATTGTAATAAGCACAGCATCCAATTTCCACCTGATTCTTTGTTAAAAACATGTCCTCTTGGGAGATTTTAGTACAAAAGAAAGTGTTACTGACACCCATGGGGTATGACACAAACTAAAAAAAAGACTAGTATGTGAAGCTAAAATCTCAAGTGAACTTGTTGTTGATTTTGTTCTGTCCTTTTTCTTACTTTGTCTGTTTTTATAAGTGGCCTGTATGAAACTGCCTATATTGCTTATTTATATTGAATTGTATATGCAGTGTTAATGTTGCATTAAGCATGTATTTAGCCAATACATTTCAAGTGTGACCTGCTATTTTCTTGTATCATGAATTGGATGATATTGTTTTTAATAGGGATAGTTCACACAAAAATAAAATTACTCAACCTTAAGTTGTCCCAATTCTGTATACATTTGTTTTGATGAGCACAAAGATATTTGGAAGAAAGCTTGTAACCAAACAGTTCTTGGCCCCCATTGACTAGCATAGTAGAAAAATAAATAATAAAGGTGCCGGTTACGGTTTTAACGGTTTATTTTCCTAGAAGTCTTCAAAATATTTTTGTGTTCATCAGAACAAATAAATTATACAATTATTTTCTAATATGGCAGTTAAGGGTGCCTCAGAAATCACAGTTGCTAACATTTTTCTAAATATCTTTCTTTGTATTCAACGGAACAAAGAAATGTATACAACAACTTGAGGGTGAGCAATTCATGACAGATTTTTTTTATTCATTTCAGGCACTGTAATATAGGATTATTATCATTTGTATATATTATACAAATTTGTTGAATGTTTCCATTTCAGTTGTAGTCCCAAATTTCATTGTAGCCCTGAATGGCAGAACTGCTGGCATTGGATTTTATAATATTATATAAGTCTTTAGTCTGCATTTCAGAAGCATGTAAATATAAGGTTTGTTTTTCTTCAAGGTTTGTTACATCAGTACATTCTGCACAATAAATGAGTTTGTCTCATCTGTCTCGTGATAATTCAGAGAATTGCCCGTACCTCATAGAGAAGACACATAATCCAGGTACATTTAAAAACATTTATTCAGGAAAATATAATTTCATGTATCAATCATAGCAAAGAAATGTCACTAAGAGAAAACCAGAACTGGTCCATAGTGTTTATAAAAGTCAAGTACTGTCATTAGATATTCTAATCTTGGTTTTATTCATCAAGTGCTAAAAACTTTGGCCTTGAAATCAATAACAGAATGGCACAGAAGTAACAGTAAACTTATTCACTTGCATGACTCTTTGCCTATGTCAGTTGCATTTGGTGATACTTGCATGTCATTAGTTGCAGTGTGGTTTTTAAATGTACAAAGCAAGTCAACAACAGTGTAAAAAGAACATACGTAAGCCGTTAATGTACCAGCATCTGAGGTCCTAAGTGGATGCCCTATTGTCTGTGCAGTGTATAGCGATGCTAATAAAAGACGTGGAGATTTTTATATGGGCACCAAATCCAGTTTTTCTGACTCTGGTAAAAAGGCTTTTTCCTGGAAAGCATCTAAACCTCTGACTTTGGTCCTTAATTATTTCCTCTGAGAGAACATTATTTCTGTACTGAACTTTAGCTGAGACAGCTCAACCTGTTTCCAGGTAGCCATCTTGCAAAGTCTCCCGTAAATGATAAACCAAACCTACACTTTCCATTAACCTACCAAATATGAAATACTACACTATTAAATATACACATACACAAACTTCATTTAAGGCACGGCCTATCTGGGAATTGCTTTTGGTCTAGAATGGAAATGCACTATGAAATGAATGAAACTGACCCTCAGTCCTCCAAAGTGGTATTATTGATTGCAAACTGGAACAACAGAGATCTCTTAACTCCAGTGTGAGTGTCATGACCCATCAGCAGGAGCCAAACTCTGCTATCCACTTCTCATATTTCTCCAAGTCAGAAGCAGAAACAGATTTGGAGACTTTCTTCAGCGCCATCTCGAAATCATCCATTGTAGTAGGCATGTGCATCTCATCCTTTGGAAAATTCCGGATCTCCTCAGGGGTCAAACCCTCAATCCGTCTTCTCATTGCCATCAAGGATGCATCTCTGTGATTATTTTGAAACAAATGTATGAACTACTGAACTGGTAATGAAAATAATTTCATATGCAAATAATTTTCTGGATTCTCTTAAATGTCACTCTTACAGCCTGCTGCCATACGAGCTGTCACAAGTGCATACTAAAACATAATAAAAGAATGGCATCATGGGTACTTGACAGCTGTACCTGCATAAAATGGTGATGTCAGCACCAGAGTATCCCTCCATCTGCTCAGCGATCCTGTCCATGTCAACGTCATTGGCCAGCTCCAGCTCTTTCAGATTGATCTTGAGTAACTCCACCCTGCCTTTACCTGCAATAGCATTGCATACAAACACATCTCTGAGCACTCGCATAAGGATTGATGATTTTTAAATATATCCATTATGCAAGTCTATTAAATGATGGATGATGTAGAACATAATACAGTTTGAGACACTTGTGAATTCAGGATATTCTGAGTACCTGACGGCAACGGGATATAAAATTCTTTTTTCTAATCGACGTCTCAGAGCTTCGTCAATGTCCCAAGGAAAGTTGGTGGCTGCTAGAACCATAACCATTTTTGAAGGGTCATTTTCAGACATTCCACCAACACCTGGATAACACAAGCGATACACATATTGAAAAATCAAATAAATTCAACCTATTGTTTAATCAATGTTGTAATAAAAATATTCCAATCAATATACTATTGTCAAAAACGAATGTAGCCATCATTTAAAGCAGTGTGCGTGTGTGTGATAGACAGCAGTACCATCCATCTGGACGAGCAGTTCAGCTTTGACGCGTCTGCTGGCTTCATGTTCCTCTGACGTTCCTCTACGGCTACAAATGGAGTCGATCTCATCAATAAAGATTGTAGTGGGGGCATAAAATCTTGCCTGTGAGCACATGCCAACAAAAACACATGTATTAATGAAGGCATTAGTGAGCATGTGTGCTTATGTTACAGGTTCTACAGGAAGTACATTTTCCCTGTGCATGTGATTTTACCATTTCAAAGAGTAGCCGTACAAGTTTTTCAGATTCTCCTCTATATTTGGAGGTGAGGGTGGAGGAAGAGACGTTAAAAAAAGTAGTCCGGCACTCGGTGGCAACAGCTTTGGCTAGTAATGTCTTTCCCGTGCCTGGTGGACCCACCATCAATACTCCCTAAAAAAGAAAAGAAAATGGTAATGTAAAAATGTACATATTATTGCACAGAATTTAAAAGATTACATTTTTTGTATTCTTTTTTTTTACTGAGGTATACTTATAATCTCATCGAAAGTAGTTCTGCAACCAAACCATCATTTTTTTTCATTATCTTTATATGACGTCCTTCTATCTCCACATCAAAGTCAAGTGACATCTCTAAACTGACGAAAGCTTTTTCCATTTTATGTAAAGCGTACTGTTTATCATCGATATTGAAAAACTTTGTGATGGGCTTTTTGAAATCCATTTGCTTGCTGAACAACTCAACATACATATACTGTATTTTAACTTCTGTGGTGTATTTGTATTCATTCTATACAGTACCTTCCATGGGCGCCTTATTCCTTTAAAGAACTCGGGCATCCACATGGGCAGAACCACAGCTTCCTTTATAAGCTTCTTTGCTTCCTCCAGATCAGCAATATCATCCCTTTAAAAACAATTACATGATAGCACCATTTCAGATGATCTTCCTAATATACGTGCAAGAATAAAATATTGGTAAAAGATGTCCTAGTACACTTGTGGAGGGAAATTACAGTCACAGGAAAGTGAGAGAAGAATGTATAGTATGAACAGACCATGTGACATTGGGGTTTTGGGAGATGATATCCCTCTCCAGAGAATCAATCAAATCTTTATCATCTCCTCCTCTGTCGAACCTCTTTACCTCTGTCTCCACACCATCCGCTTTGTTCTATAAAATATGAGTTCAGAGAGTTAGTCATGTCATCATTTTATTTCTTTGCTAAATGTTTGTTTAAGCTATACACAAATGTAAACAGATTACGTGCTGCTTATTCTACATTTGTTTAGGGCTGTACAATGATTAGTCATAGCAAATTGTTTGCAGAATTGAAGAATTGAAGAAATTCTTACATATTAAATATGTATATATAATTGTATATAAATATAAAAATGTATATACACATGTAAATATTTCTTAAACATACAGTATGCATGCATGTGCGAGTGTGTATTTAATATATTCTGAATTATTATAAACAGTACACACAGATATATTTTGTGAACAAAAACGTTTATTTGGCAAACGATTAGTCGCGACTAATGGTTGTGCAGCCCTATGTTTGTTATATTTTTAAAGTGCATTTGTCAGCAAGATCTCATGTGGTCAAACACTATATATCGATGGTAAACAGAAAGAGCGCAAGAAACCAGTAGTACAGGTTTGTAATGTTAACACAGCGAAAGGTTTTTGAAGTTTTAAGCAAATATTGTGTCTATATTGGAGGGCATTGAGACAATACATATTGTCCAAACAGTAGACAGAAAATGGATCCAGTGTACGTGAAAGCTCATATCACATTGACATCTAGCAGCCAGCTGTCCTCACCTTTTCATCTTTCGGCTTTGATGCACTCTCTTTCTTTTCTTTGCTTCTCTGAGGTTTCCCCTTGTCACCGTTGGCAACGCGCGGCGACGGTCGCTGCTGGCCACGGAGCCCGACGCTCAACCTGTTACCGTGGCTTTTACCTTCTTTATACGGTCCAGACGATTTCCGTACGACGCATGGAGAAAATCTGTTTGTCACACATAAACACAGTGTATAGTGGGATTGTGGTGATTTTGGAGAGCGACCCCTTAAGAACTATTTGAGCTTGCCAAACGGAATAAAGTCTGTCATTAAACTGGCCGTAATCCCTCATTTACATGTTACGTTATAATCACATTATGGTTTGCATAACAGGCTCAAGGGACTTGAGAAAACTCTGATCCTAATCTAATTCACATGATATAAATACTGACGGGGCTGCTTAAGACCCCGTCCCCACACAATGAGGTCATTCCTATGACTTACAGGTGTTTAAAATGACTAAAAAAACTAAAATAACTATAAAGCAATATTTTTTTGACAAAAATAGATTTTTTAAAAACCTTTTATAATATATGTGCCTGTACAACACCATTTTATAATTATTTTGACATTCATTCGTTCGTAGTAACCTGTTAAAACAAACCACCCCCGATTCTGTGTACAACATGCTACACATATTTTTTAACATGTTATTTAAAACTCTGCTTTACTGAGCAGACGATATGTAAACACGGTTCATTGTAGAAAGGAAACGAGCTTGGGACAACCTGTGTGTAGCTGTTTTGACAAAAACAGGGCACATGTATTTGCGGACTACATACCTGTGTTCCACATGGACAGGCATAATATCATTCTCCTGGCTGAAACTGCTTGGTTTGGATGGAGTTGACTCCTGCTGCTGGAAACTTCCAAGTGTGGTCATGATCTCCCGAACCTGCTTTGTTTCTTCATGAATCTCTTGCCAAACCTGGATGCACAAACACAGCCAACACATAAACGTGCCATTGTGTGTCAGATGTTTGCAATGCAGGTCTGGTAGTGTACAGTGTCCAGTAGATGAAACCCTCACCTGTTGCCATTTCTGCTGTAGAGAGGAATCTCTCACTGAGTACTGGTACTTTTTAATCTGTTCCAGGACCCCCTGATAACAGACCACTGCTGAGTTGTAGTTTCCTAGCAGGGCGTATTCTCTAGCCAGCTTAACGTTCTCATTGATCTCCCCCAAACTCATGCTGTAAGAGTTCACATACACACGAATGACAGCTGGACATTTATTTAAAGACATATGCAGACAAACGTAACTTACACGCCCTGGATGTTTAGATATTATGATCGCATTTACAGTAACGAACCATTAATATGAAAAAATAAACACTAGGAAGAGTTGATCGTACGAACATATCATGAAAACAACTATCAGTTAATAACTCACTAGCTTATTACAAAATCACAAAAACATGAAAGACAATTCTTAAATAGACCTAATCAACGTCACTTTAATATTTAACATTTATTATTAAAGAGACACAACTGGTATGATTATAGCGGTTGTGTAGTTATCAAGTTCAGGTGTTAAAAACATAACGTTAGATATAAGTGAGTTAACACTGGAAAGAGTTGAAATGTAACTTTACCAACCTGCTAGTTGTCAGACTCCCGGTGTTAAACTATCCTGATTTTGGTTTGGCAAGGAAAGTCACTTTTCAAAATGACTGAGGGTCAAAAGTCAAAACCCATGAGTGTGATGCTGTGGATCACAACCTAAAACAACTTTATACGCATAACGTTAAGCAGATCAAAAGTTCACTTGTTTAGGTTAAGGCACCGAGTGTGAAGGCAGAAGCAAACGTGTTACCCGCGCACACGTTTTTTTTTAACATAAAAGTCTTTTCACAAGGCAGACCATTGTTATGGCGTGATACAACGCTTACATTTCATGAAACACATTCTTAAATGTTGTATGATTTTATTTATTATTGAGTATTTTTGTTCAATTTTGTGCTTAAAGCTTTCTAAAGGATTACGAACTTTTTACAAAAACGTACATCACTATAACTAGATGTACTTTTCAAAATAAAAGCCAGGATCCCGCAGACCTCCTCTTCAAAACAAAATAAGACGATAATGACAACACGTCCAAAGGTTTTATTGTTATATGCACGGTGATGGGCAATTATCAATTTAATTAACCAAGATGATGTCAATACCGATGGACAGCAGATGTCTACTGGATTTGGACGGTATGTACATGACAACATATTTAATGTCTTGATGCTTCCTTCTTGGACACTGAATGCAAACTGACCACAGAAATGTGAAACGTGCAAAATTATACTGAACCAAAAAACTTGTGTATAACTAGATATGTCTGGTAAAGAGATGCAGTTATTGAATTGACTTTACATGTAAAGTCTGTGACAGTGTCAACTGAAATCACAGAAATGTTTGGAAAGTTCTTCACTTTCTTCACTGGCAGCAGTTGTGCTCTTGGGTGCGATTAGGAGAAATAACAACTGAAGGTACAGTAGTCAGAATCCTTTAAAATGTAGCAAATGTTGAGTCAGGATCAAAGTTGATCAGTTTTCATTGAGAATGTCAAGATGGGTATTTGGGATTTTATACAACAAAGGCACATTTTTGTGTATCTGGAGAGACTATTACTGACATGCAGTTAGACGTCTTTTTGCACATATTATAAAAACAACCTTGGCAGTACCATTTGAACTAAATGAACTGAATTCACATTTACAAAGTAGAAGAACACAGAACTAGAGAGGATGGCGAACACTGTTGGGCATCTTCAGTCAACATTCACTCAGTTCAACGGAAGTTCTTCCACATTTGCTTACAGTGTTGAAGAAAAAAGGAAAAACATGCAAAGTAAACTGATGGTAATGAGAGAAATCAATTCCTACTCATTGTGATGATTGACAAGAGAAACCACTTCAATCCAAAAACTACAAATTCAATAAAATAATACTAAAATTAAGAAAAAAGGCACATGTACAGCAGCCTCTGTGTGTGTGTGTGTGTGTATTCATGTTTAGGAGGTCTAGCAGCAGAACTTCTGTTGTACAGTTTTCCGGCCCCTTCCGGATGGCTTGAGTGTGGTCTATTATTGGTCTGTAGCGGTCACAAGCTCAAACCACTGTCTCAACGCATCGCTGAGTGTCTCTGGGAGAGCGTTCACATTTCTCAAAATCATGTAGAAGGGAAAGGGAAATTCCTCCATGTAGGACCGGATTTCTGGAAGCTCACCCGGTCCCTTAAATATGGGCACTTTGATATCCAATATCGAATCCTGGCATGGAGAAATGAATGTAAGAATATTATTACAGCAAGACTCAGATTTAGATTTCATCAAGCATTAAACAATACATTATTAGCTCTAGCCAAACTGCACTCATTCACATAAAAACAAAACACATTTCTTACCCTAGAGTTAGGGTTGTCCAGCACTACAAATATCACAAAGATGTTTGCACTCCGTGCGGCCTGAACGGCAGCTGCGACTCTCTCTTTTCCCTCCAAAAACAAACCCCTGCCATCCGAAACTATCAGCAATAACTGAGACGTCTCTGTACGTAGAGAGAGAGATGGAAAAATAAGGATCAATAATAGATTGTTTTATAACACAGGGACAGGTTACTTCTTTGACATCAGTATAATATATGGGAAGTAATAAAGTGTTTTACCAGTGTTTGTCAAGCCAGGGTTGTGCTCTCTGGCTGCCACAAACATATTTGTTGAAGTCTCTAAAAACTAAAGATAAAGATAAGCATTGTTAATTGTTTGGAACTTACCGTCATAAAACCTCACTGTTATGTAATATAAAATCTTGAGTATAATGAAAATATATAGAGAAATGTTTTACTTGAGCTATTCTGGTCTTCTTCTGCTGGAACTGACAGAGCTGCAGTATTTTTGCTCCACTTTGATCGTTGAACTGTTGCTGGAAGGGATGGAGAAGCTGGACGCTCTCTCCAAAGCTACAGCAAGTGAAATAAAGATGAATAATGAATGAATCAACCTGCCATTTAAATAAGCTCTTCAGCCAAACTTAAAATCTTCGCAACATTTTCGCCATAAAAAGTACATTTACAATATAAATATTACATAGGACTTAACTCACCTGCACACAGAAACTTGGCCCACTTCTAGCAGAGTCAGAGCATTTACTATAACAGAGACGGACTCAAACGCCAGCTACAGAACACAAGTAAAACAAATAGAAACAAACATCAAACTCAACTTTTATAACACTAGATGTTCCCTTTTTAGCGAATTCAGCAAGACATTTACTGTACCTGCTTTGTGTGGTTGTCAACCATACTGGACGAGTCATCCACAGCCAGACAGATCTGATAGTTTCTCTTGCTTGGTTTTGTCCTTCTCAGCCAGATCTTATCCTTGCGGAACTGACTGGCGATGTAAGGAATGACCTTGCGCATGTTCAACCGTTTACCCGTGCGGAAGTCTCCCCTGTTCGGGTTATCAAACACATAGCAATAATGCTGTAAAATCTCAAGGAGAACTTTATTTATTTCTAATAACCAGCAATTGATGAATCTGAAAATAGTCTCTAGTGACGTAATAGAATAATCGAGGTCGGATGAGAGGGCAGAAAGACCCACTTGAGTTTGGCTGCCTGCGTGGGCTCCAGGATGAGCCTCAGCTGTTCACAGAGCTGCTGGGACAGAGGAGACGTCAAGGCCTGATACTGATGCCACATCGCTGCTGCAGCGCTCTCCTGATGGAGGAACAGCAAGAACATCATCACAAACTGGAGACATGAGAACCTAAATCCTTAAATGTGAGGAAATGTAACTGTCATGTGACTGCTGTTATGACATCACCTCTTCCTGTGATCCCAAGGTCTGTCTCTGCCACGCCTCTAACTGGAGCTCCATCTCTCTTCTAAGCTCTTCTGGGTTCTTCAATGGCTCCTGGTGTAATAGACAAAAACTCTGTACAATCATTTTTTAAGGGATTTATTCATAATTGGTTTCAACTATTTGATGTTTTATATCTTTCTGACATATTTTTTTGGGAGTGTGCGAGTGTGAATACCCTTTGCATGTCCATTAGTAGCTCAGGTACAGTGTGGATGGTGGACTCGGTGCTTCTCTCTTTCAGCTCCTCTTCATCAAGGCTCCTCTGCGTCTCAGGCTTCTCCTCCTGTTCCTCATTAGCCGGATTCTGTGCCTCCATGTCTCCACACTCCAGACCTGAGTATTAGCACAAGTACAATGTTATAATAGTGAACAATTATTTTAGTACACAATAGTTTTTAAAAGCTAGTCTGCATTGTAAACAGTTAAACTACATTCACATTATTAAAAACTACACGTGTATACACGTTCCCAGACACACTATATTTGTGTTGTTGAATGTGTGTACTGCACCTTTTTTAGAAGCATTATTGTCATCTTGTTTCTCTGGCTTGAGCTCCTGGGCTTCAACTGCTTGCAGGTCCTTCTCTTCCTCCATTTCCATAGCAATGTCATCTTCCTTCTCCTCCTCTACTTCCTGTTTCATGCCAGTTGGCTTCTGCTGCTCTGCACTGGCAGCATCTGTAAAAATATATCAAAATCAAAGAATGTGACTCAAGGGTGACTA
The DNA here is from genome assembly GCA_006030095.1 of Triplophysa siluroides. Taxonomy (NCBI): domain Eukaryota; kingdom Metazoa; phylum Chordata; class Actinopteri; order Cypriniformes; family Nemacheilidae; genus Triplophysa; species Triplophysa siluroides. The sequence goes on along the minus strand of VCII01000139.1, from coordinate 2,146,195 downwards.
TAAGAACTAGTGCATGTTGCAGATCAGACTCGATCCTGTATCATCCACATAAGCACCACAGCTTGATGAGCCAAAAGCACCTCAACCCGGAAATCATTTCTGGAACGGCACTCTTATAATGTTAATAAATACTTTTAATGCTTACATATTGCTAAATCATTAGTTACATTTATGTTTTAATGTTACTACATACTTTTAATGTTACTAAATCCAGAAGTTGAGGTAGAAAATATAATAAATCGGAGATGTTTGGAATGTAGTCTAACTGCCAAAGCTTTGGCGAAAATAACAATTTTTTGTATTTTAAACAGCAGAAAGTGAAAACGAGAGCGACCGAAAATACACAATACTTAAATAAAGTCCTTACCATATGTTTGTGCGTCATACTGTTCCTCTCCCTGTTTAACATGCTCATATAAGTCCGACTCCTGTTTTGTGTCAGCCTGAGTCTGCTCCTTCGTTCTCTCCTCCCTGTTCTCCACAGTACGCAAACGCTTATTTACACGCTCGTTGTAATCGCCCATCGAGCGCTCATTATCAGCCTGGCCAGGTTTACGCTTAAAACTCTGGGGACAAAAGAAACATCAGAATGATTGAAGAAACAACTAAATTTTAGTTACGGTTATACTTTATGCTTTTTTTAAGTGCGCGTTTTAAAATGCATAGCTCTCTGCAAAAAGTCACGATTAAATAAAGGTGTGAATAATCTTCATGTTTAATAGTCTGTTCTAACCCACCTGTGTGTTTTCCTGCCTTTGTTTTTGTGAACTCATCCTGGCCATCAGCTTGGAGTCGTGTCCCTCTGACTGACTGGCATCAGCCGCCCCACCGCCGTGCTCCTGTGAACACATTCACACCCAGAAAAAGGTTAAGTATATATATAATCAATGTACGTGTCCATTAGGGTTCAAACACTGAATTTAATATAACAGTTTTGGGATGTTTACCTCTTTGGCCTGGTCTTTTTCTGAAGCGGCTCCAGCCAACTCTACTGCATTATCACTCTGAATGTTCTCCTCTCCCGTCTGTCCGTCGGAAGCATGTTCCTTCCTCTCTGCGGACTCAATCTGAGCATCATCAGCCTTGTCACCCTCTTCCTCCTCCTGCTGAGATATAATTCAGAACTAAATCTTTTCCTCAACATGTCTTTTTGTATTTATTTGTAGTTTCAAATCAATGAAATCTCTGTATAACAACTTGAGCTTTCAAACTGGCGAACACACCTTTGGTTCCTGGCCTTGATCTGCTGGTATGGATCTGTCCTCGTCTCGCCCTTCTTCCTGTCCTTTATTTTTTTCCTCCTCATTCTCCTCTTCCTCATTCTCTCCTTTCTCATCGGTTTCAGAGTTTTGGTCTTGTGATTTTTCTCCGCCTTCTTCCACATCTGGTTGCTCCTCCTCTCCATGTTCTTCCGTCTGACCATCTTGTTCCTCATCCTTAATTTCTTCTCCAGGTTCATCTGATCCATCTTTCTCTTCTCCTGTTTTCTCATCCACCTCCAAGGGTTTGTCATCAATGTCAAATGGATTGTCCTCTGAAACGAGACAATGTCCCCGACATATGAACAATAACCGAATCTACTGACCAATTCTATTGGCCAATCAGAATCCAGGAACATATCTATCTTTTACATTTAGAAGTATTTATATTTATAAATCTAACGGCTTCATTACAGTTGTCTAAACACAAAAACACATTCATTCACAGAAAATGTATCCTGAAATACATACCATTACCATCACCATCTCCCTCCTCTTCATCTTTGTCATCTTCATCGAGGTTGAGCTCATCGCCTAGGTCCATGGCTTCGGGCTCCGCCTTCTTCTCCTGCTTACCGTGGTACGGGTCTACTTCATTCTCATCAAATTCCCGCTACAATTAAACACATACACCCTGTTTAAGACATCCACTTCTTTAAATACGTCTTCTGAAGGAAATAATTAAAAGAACCGACCTCGTCTAGTTGTTCATGGATTTTCTCTTTCTCTTCTTCATCTTTTGGTTGATCTTTGTCCGGGTTCTTCTTATCCTTCGAATCTCCAGCATCCGTATTGTCATCCTTTGCAACCAGCTCTGACTCTCCCTGTAAAATCCATTTGACATTGAGTCCTCTAAATCACTGTAGCTGAATTAAAAAAAAACATCATGAATCCATTTAGTACCTGATCCATCCCTGCACCTGACTCTTCTTCTTTATCACTGCCAACATCCTCTTCATCATCATCATCTCCCCACATTCTCTCATCCAGAGTATCCCCCTGACCATCACCCAAATCTCCCATCTTCTTATCCAGCTCTTCATCCTCCTCCTTATCAGAGTCTTCCTCATCCTCTCCTAAACATGACACAAAAGATTAATGTTACTGATTTCTAAAAATTGTACAGTTTGTTTCTGCTTAAACACGTGTAAGCTCTATTACCTGGCTCCTGGTCCACGCCGTCATGCATTTTTCCATCAAAGTCTTCAGACATCTCAATGGCATTATCTTCCTCTTCAATATCACGTTGGTCCTGCTCCTCCTCCTTCTTGTCCTGACCCTCCTGGAAGGTGTCTTCAACCTGGACAAGGCGATGAGACCATAAAATGCTTCATTACCAATTTTGATTTTAAACGACACCGGTTCAGATTTAGTATAAGACTAATTCAGGATTCAGTTCAATACCATCTCATAATTTTATTCACTGGCGACTTATTTAGTTTAAAACCAGGTCAGAAATCAATATAATTCCAGATGAGATTAAGGGTAATGCTAGTTGAGATGGTTTTTGAACAGAGGTTAGATGCCAACTCGCCTGTTCCTCATTCTCAATCTTGTCACTGATGTCTTTTACTCCTTCTCCCTCTCCTATTCCTCCATCCTCATAGTCATGAAACTCTGTAGCTCCTTCGCTATCTCCACCCATCAGCTCTTGGGGCAGACAGAACCCCTGCAATGAAAGACAAAAAAATTTGTATTAAAAATTAAACACTTTTCATGTAATATGTTTATTATTAGCGATTTATGTGTGTCATTACATTTTTCATTCATGTGCCTTAGAATCTCAAATCTTTCATTATTGAAGAAGCTGTTACACTCAGATATGCACAATGCCAACTTTAAACGTGAATGAGAAGACGATGATATACCTTCTGTGCGAGTTCAGTGAAGATGTTCGCGAGAACAGACAGCAGTTTGCCTGTGGCACGGTGAGCCCCTATTACGACAGCCAGATAATAGCGCACCAGCTCCGAGTACACACACAGCATGGGTTCCAGGCGTACTAAAGCACTACATGCCTCTCTTAGTTCCTGCATAAACAAACAAACAAACATTTCAATTTAAATTCAATGATTAATTATATGGGTTGGGTCAATAGAGGGCTGCATGTTATGTGACTGACCTGTAGTTCATGGGGTTGACATGCATCCCTGTGTGATCGAAGTCTCTGCAGCAGCTCTGTTAAGACCCCGTTGACCTCGGGTAGTGAGAGGCAGGACACATCTCCACTCAGGTCCTCTTCCAGTAATCTGCTCAAGTGTCCTGGTTTCAAGAGCTCCTCTAATATCTCGGAGTCACTGTCTATAGAGACGCACAGAATCAACACGTTTGCTCAGTGCTGTCCTGAACAAAGTTAAACAGGCCAAGTGTGGGGGTTTTGAGTGAATCTCACCTCTCCTGCTCTCTGACTGTTTGTCCTCTTGATCATCTCTCTCCTTCCTCTTAACCAGATTCTGAACCGCACACAGAACCACATTTATGGCTTTCTCCAACCCCTCGGAGAACTCGACGGAAAATGGATGGGAACGGGCTGTGTGTGGACATAGAAATTAGAATCTATATCAACATAGACTTACCTCATACCTCATCTGAACATCTTCTGTTTGGTGCTCTTACATTTTTGTGACTGTCTGATAGACAGCAGGTGAGTTTTCCAGGTGGTGAACTCTATGAGGCAGGTCTCCACCCCGGTCCTCGCGGCCTGGAGACCATGCGTCAGGGCGGGCTGGGTATGGCTGACCGGGACCGCGTCAGGAATAAAGAGCTGTTCGAGGGCTGGCATCTGGCCCACCACAGCACCCAGCCGGTCCAGAGACAAACAGCAAAGTGTGAAGTGATCCCTGCATGGAGGGGAAAGAAGAACATACAGGTAGAATCATGGTTAAGACCTAAAAAAACTAAAGAAAGATGGATTTTAACAGTAACAAAATAGGACATTTGTATATAATCCAATGAACATCAGTTTGTAGGCCGAACTAAAAAACACAACTCAATTGTAATTTCCAGGGGATTGTTAGAATAAAAGGTTTTACATTTTTAAGTAAAAAATATGATTTAAGGTGCAACATTTATTTATTATTTTTATTTATATATCAATATGAATACATATGTTATTTTTATATACTTTAAAATTTCTATTTTTTTGCAATATGCAATAATTTTTGCAATGCATATTTTATACTTATTGTATTTGGACAACAAACTGAACATCTATGACTCACCAGCTATGTATGACTCTTTCTGTAGACTCCTTTGCTAATCCATCCAGCGTCTCTTTCAGATCTTTCACCTCCTTCATAAGGTTCTCCACTTTCTGCTCCACCTCCTTTAAAGCCTGCTCTCCTCTCCTCATCAAACACGCCTGTGGCTGGATGTGAGGGGCCAGGGGAGAAGGGTGGCTCAGGGTGGCTTGACCCTGCACAACCTCCCCCTCCCTGGCCTGTGTGGCAGGTGCAGAAGAGCCTTCGGGACAACACTGGAGAATCCAAGAGAGCTGCTGCAGAGCAACAGAACACTGCAGGGCTAAAGACTGAGCTCTGCTGATCCACTGGTGGAGAGGGTCCTGAGGAGGGAGACCATTGGTCTCGTCTTCAGAGCCAGATGTGTGGATGCTCTGGACACTGTCTATCAGCTTCCTGTAGTTTAGACAGAAGAATCAAAAGACATTTGAGTTTCACTTTATATGAACTCATGCAATTTATTCATGAATCAATAGCTTATTCTTAATCAAAAACTATACATTTGTAGGATGTTTCATTAAAGGGAAAGTTCACCCAAAAATAAAAAATCCTGTCATAATGTACTCACCCTTGAGTTGTTCCAAGCCTTTGTTCTGATAAGAGAAAGATATTTGGAAGAATGCTTGTAACCAAATAGTTCTTGGTCACCATTGACTACCATAGTAGTCAAAAGTCCCACAGAACTGTTTGCTGGCCTACATTCTTCAAAATATATTTTTGAACAGAACATGTATAAAGCCATTTTTCCTACTATGGTAGTCAATGGTCGCCAAGAACTGTTTGGTTACAAGCATTCTTCCAAACATCTTTCTCCGTGTTCATCAGCACAAAGACATTTATACAGATTTGGACAACATGAGGGCGAGTAAATGATGACAGAATTTTCATTTTTGGCTGAAATGTTCCTTTAAGTGTTTAAGTGTAGTTGACAGAAAGTACTGTACCTGAGCTGAACCCAGCGCTCGGTGAGCCCAGCGAGTCTTCGCCTTTGCCTCAGCAACAGTTTAAACAGATGAGAGGAGAAACCACGGCAACGCTCCAGATTCCCAAGTCCAAGCTCCTGCAGCACAGAGCAAGAATTTAACAACATAGTTCTTACACCAGCAGAATCTCACAGCCACAACAAACCAGCACGTACTTTAACTGCACTTTGTAACGCCGTTAGCATGGCGTTACGTCTGGCCCATGACCTGTAGAAATACTTTTCACAGCCTTCCCATGCGTTCGTTATCTCTGCGAACAATCTGGAAACAATATGCATCACAATATGACCAGCAGTTTCGTGAAAGGAGACACAGGTGTGTAAATGATGCTATGGTTTCGTACGTGTGCTCGGTGTTGTCGTGCGTTTTCACTGCAGAGAGGGTCGTCTTCAACTCGATCGGCTGCAGACATATCGTCTCTTCCGGGTTTGCGGTACGACCCCACAACAGACCCTTACGGTAGGACAGACCTGGACACAAACAATAAATAAATCATTGATAATGTTGTCGGCCTTCACTTCAGAAGGCAACATGAGAATTTGCCATGCTACATTTATTAAAGTGATGTGGATTCCGTCCTAAATGACACTGACCGATCTGCGCAAGCATCTTGAAGAGATCAGCCAGCGCTCTTTGTTTCTGCTGGAGGATGTGTTTGACCTCTGCCTTCTGCCTCTCTTGCTCTACACTGCGGTCCACCGTCAGACTCTGCAGGGCCTGCACGTTTGTAATGAGCTCAGCTGGAATGAGAGAACAACACATATTTACTTTTGCATATTGTGACATACGATTTATGGAAGGAAAAAGATAAAGAATGTAAATGAACACCTGTAAACTGATCCAGATCTTCTGATAGTTCAGGCACAGATGTCTTCTTTACCAGCCGGACACACAACTTTCTCATCTTCCTCGTGAGGACAGGCAGTCGGGCTTGGAGAGATGAGGGGTCTTTATCAGATGACAGCTCCTCAGGACCATCGACCTGAAGTGTGGATTACAATGTACATATTAGATGTAGATGGTCAGTCCTTCAAAAGTTATATATTTGAACATTACCATGACTTTAATGTGCTATTTTGAATCAAATATACATGACATGTTGTGTCTGAAGAAATTCATATATGTGTCCGAAGAAAAAGCAAGGCTAAGTACCAAATATCGTGGCCTGTATGTTTTGCATTGTAAAAATGGTTGGGCGGCATTTTGCATTATATTTGACCTCAGGGTTATTGTACCTGCAGATCTCTGCTCTTTCCAGGAAGGGCTTCTCTCAGTGCCCTGTGAACCCTGTGCAGTGGAGTCTCCTCAGGCTGCGAATCCACCCCATCCATGCTGCTGTCACTGCCCTGCTCCACCAGACACGGAGCACACGGCTCCTTTAGCGTAGCCTCAAACTTCTTTACAAACTTAAACAGGGTCCTGACCACAGGCACAACAAGTCACGTCAATTAACTATTCCCACCAGTTCTTTACTATTGGTACAATACTATATATCCAAAACGATATAACTGAAGTTTTCTCCTGGAAAATCACCTGTGTGTCTTCTCCACTGACTGCTTGATGGACCAAAAACTGACATCATTCCACTTTGAGATTTTGACAAAGTCCTACAATGGAACAAGATACATGTCAGATCAAACAATACGAAGAGACAAGAAATCGTCGAGATTGTAGACAGGCTTGCTGGACTTCACTCACTTTGAGCTCTTTCTCTATAGGTGATCTCAGCTGGGAGATTTTGGTCTGAATGCTGTCCTTGAACTGGCTGTAGTATTTGAAGAGATTCCACAGCAGACTGCAGAATGAGTCTGTGAGAGAAAGGAAATCATTTATTTAATTTCACTAACAGTCATCATTTTGTCATACTAATACATAGCATTAATATACAGTACAAAGTGGCAAAGAAATCTAGGCAAATCAAACTAAAACACCATCGAGTTCCAACAGCCAAATTTATCAGGAGAACAGGAAATACAAACCCCCTCTTATGATTAAAATTAAATTGAAAACAAATTAAAATAAATGTTTTAAAAGTCTTTAAAATCTAAATTAGATTTTAGTCCATGTGTATTAGCCATTACTGAATTCAAAATGTACCACAACAACTACCTGTTTCAATAATACATAGATTTCTTTGTTACTTTGTATATTAATGCCAAGAAAATTTAATATTTTCCACATCAACTTCCTGTTTCAATAATTAGTCACATCAAGAACCAAAAAACATTATGAAATGACCATATGAAATATGGCATTCGCTTACAAACGTATTTCTACATTTATTCACAAAAAGCAGGATATCTCTTACCACTGCCTTCCTGTTTAGGAGCCAACAGTACGTGGCAGTGAAAACCAAGCAACATGGACAAGCGGGTATGAAATTCTCCTAGGGTGGAACCTTCTATGAAGGCCTGTAGGGTGGATGAGACCGAGGAGAGGGAAAGATCCTCCAAATCACTCTCTATAAAACAAAAACACAACGATCCAATGCAAACAGATTATTTGGGACGTACTTGAACAATACACCTATTAAAACATTTTCTCTTTCTGTGATTCAAGTATAAACAGAAATAAGTATCTGTGTCTATTACCATGTCTGGAGTCCTGCAAGTATTTCTCTGTGAGCTGGTAAATGGAGAACCAGTGCTTGATGGAGTTCTCAGCATGTCGCTTCAATGCATTATCCAGACTGCTCGACCAGCAGCTGCGGAGATTCGAGTTGATATCGGTTAACATGTCAACCACATCCCTGGTCTTTTACTCCTAAATCACAGCACCATTAACGCAAAAATGACCACTTACTTAAGCTCAAGCTTTCTCCATTGAATGATGAGTTGTGTGACGGCTTCCAGCTCATTCCTAAGAGACACAGCCCGGCTTGCGTTGTTTTCCCAGTCCTGTGAGAAATGACATAACAACGACTCTCAAACTCATATGACTTTAGGTATATACAAAAGCACGGCACATTATTGATTTGTACTTAAATGACTATGTTTCCTCCACCTGAGATTTGCTGAGAAGGATCTCCAGACCATTTAGGAACTTTGCCAGTGGGCTGGACAGACTGAATGCCAATATCCTCTCTATCACCACAGTGATCTGGAACACATAGGAAACAGTTTAGACACTAGAAACAGCTACAAACCACTGTCATTTGAAGACTAGTCTTGCACAGTGAGAATTTCTTTTTAATACTGTATTGCAATAACTCTTACCTGTACAAGTGCAGGGTGGTCCGGCCAGTCGTCCAGACGCTGTCTCACCGCCTTGCTGAGCTGTTCCAGCGCTGGCAGACAGACGCGAGCCTGACTCATATTAGGATCTCTGTAGAAGTCGTATGGACCATTGCTCTGCAGGATCAGCCCAGCTGGACCTCCAGAACCGCTTACTGTGTTCTGGAGTAGAGTGCTGAGCAGGAGCTGAGAGCCCATCAACTTAGGGTCTACTTCACAGTCTGAGACAGAGAGGAACAGAAGAGAGTTAACGGGGTCAGATGAATCGGTATTGAGACACACACAATGATAATATTTTTCTACTTCTGTGTTCATACCCATTAGATGGTAAAAGCGAGCGATCAGCGGAGCGGTGATCTGATAGGATGAAACCAGGGCACTGATATGTTCTTTAGTGTGATTGGTTGGTGGATCAGGCTGGTACCACAGCGACTGAGCGTAAGATAAGCAGAGTCTCTGATGGACTTGGACAACTATGCTCATGCTGCTGACCATTAGGAAGCTGCTTGTCTGACTAGACTCCTCCTCCATATCTGCATCATCGTCATCCTCTATGATGATTGGCTGATCAAGACTCGGTTCTGCAGTGATGTCAGCGAAATCCTGTGGAACACATGAAGAAACCTCAAATGAGTTCACAACATCCGCCACGTGGAGACTCTTGTTGAGGTGACTAAAATGTTTTAAAACGGTCTAAACGCAAAGTACACACAGGTAAACAATCTAGATAATCATGAACTGTTGTGTCTTCTCAACTGTAGAAAAGCATATTTGTTCCACGTTTACCTTATGATAGGAGGGGAAAGAACGTCTGAACTCTCTCTCCTCCTGCTGGTCTTCTGTGAGGCCTGTTCCATGCAGACGAGAGCGATTGCGATACAGACTGGCTTCCATCTGCTCTTTTTCCATAGCTTTCTTCTCCTGCTCGTCCCATTCGTTCACAATAGCCTGAACAAAGCAACATATGTCACAAACTCAGGTGTACCTTTAAGGGCTGTTTTAAAATTAAAAGGTCATTTCAAACCTGTATAACTTTCTTCTGCAGAATACAAAAGACGATATTTTGATGAACGCTGGTAACCAAACAACAATAGACCCCATTGACTTCCATTGTATACAAAACCATTTTTCTCAAAATATCTTATTTTGTGTTTCACAGAAGAAAATGTTTTTTACATATTGGGAATGACTGGGATATATGGATAAGGTCTGTCAGAACGATTAATCGTGATTAATCACATCCAGAATCAAAGTTTGAGTTTACATAATATATGTTGGTGTACTGTGCATATACATTTTGTATTTATAAAAACATACACACAAATGCATATATTTAAGAAAGATATAAAATATAACAACTAATTAACTTTTATATAGAATTTCAATAATTGGTAAATATTAATAAACGCATCTAAATATTTCCCAAATATGTATACATGTATGTGTATGCTTCGGTTTATAAATACAAAATTAATATGCACATTACACAGTAATGTAAATCTCACCTGACAAACGTGTCTGAAAAGTCTTAGCGTCTCTTCGCTGAGATGTCCTGCACTCAGCGCGTGACTTTGTACATATAGCAGGGCGTTCAACAGCAACACCGCAGGATCCGGCACCACACGGCTGACCTCTGTTGGCGGCAGCTGCTTTCCCAAGCCTTTTAGCATCTGCATGCATTCCTTCGAACACAGGAAGTCTGCGCAGGCCAGATCAGAGGCTGCAATCGGGCTTGGAAAGGCCAGCATAGTGGACACAAGCCGCATCAGACCCGGAAGGGTGGTCAGCGAGGAGGACACCTGAGATGCCAGGAGTCGCATACCATGCTGCACCTGCAAAATTGCAGCTCGCAAAGGCACCACGACATCAGGATACAGAGGGTAATCCTCAACCAGTCGCTGGGCAAAGCGCAGCTGTGATGCCTGCCAGACGGCCTCCTCCTTCAGCAGACCCTGAATCCCCAGTCTTGATTTTGACCCTGGGGCCTGCAAGGCCTTTAGTAGGTGTGAGAGCAGATCGCCCACTGCGGCCGGTTGGCCGATGCTGCACAGGTAATGCTGAAGTTCCTGATACAAGTGACCGTATTGAGGATCAGGCGGGCGGCAGGCTTGTTTACGGCTCAGTTCACAAATTTGCTCTTTCACCTGCTGCATACGGATCCACAAGTACCTACAACACACACAAAAACATTTCAACATCCAATTGCAGATCTGCCAGAATGGTAGTATGTGACAAATAATGGATGTCTGGGAACCTAATGCGAGGATGCTGGAAGTTATCAGTAGTGCTACTCTCCTCTAGCTCCGCCCCTGTGAGCAGCTGAGAGGAGAGACTCCGCCCTCTCCACTCTTCTTGAAGCAAAGCAAGCTGGAAGAGAAATTTTAAGGTGTATGTTTATGCAATTAAGCAAAAAATGATCTATATGCAAGCGTGTCCTACCTCCTCTTGTGCGTAGCGGAGTTTATACGCTCTTTTCACAGCAGGGTCAAAAATAGTTTGCGGAGCCCAAACTTGGATTTGCAGCAGACCCATATTCACCCAGAAAACCCCAGAGCGGGCAAGCTGGACTGAATCTTCTGCCCGGTTATGGGCAAACTGGGTCAGGCATGTCACTATGGTATCCAGGAAGCCTTCTGGGAGCAGGTTTTCAGGCAGACCTTCTCTGAGGGCAGTCTGAATCTCCTGGGCAGCCCTGACAGGGTCCTGGCCTTCGGTAAGACTATCACAGGATTCAGCATAGCTCTCCTGTAACCCTGGTGACAGCAACTCAGACAGAGACTGCAGCTGTCTGCGCAGAACAAGGCCTTGTAACCAGCGGTCAGTCAATCTGAAGAAATTAAGACAATAAAAAAAACATGAGTGAACAAAAATTAATAATTTAAATGATTTAATAACAAAATAATAAATTATACCTAAATGTAAGTGTAAAATCTAACAGGTTTCTCAAGTGGTAAGGACAAATGGTCTGTACCTAAAGTCAGCAAGCTCAGTCATAGCCATATTGTCCCAGATCACAGCGCTTAGATCCTGTAGCTGCCCGGTTCTCTCTCTCCAATCCCCCAGGGTCACCCTCGATGATGACAGGAAGTGTGAGCCCGACGGATCCCATCTTCCGCCCGTATCAGTGCTGCTCAGAACTCCCAGCATGCACCGGGACCACACTGCACGACTCAGCATGGCAGGACCCTTTACATTAAAAACATATAACTCTATTAATCCACATCAAATGAAGATTATATAGCAGGTATTAGTTAAAACAATCTCCAAAGACTTGAGAACGTTGTCCATACGCACCGTATTAGATGGGCCCAGTAGCGATCTTGAGGTCCTGTTTTCCTCTGGGTTCAGTGGATTCCACTTGAGCCATCGGTCAGGGTCAGAGGTCACACTGCCACTCCACAGTGCTGCCAATGTTTCTGACAGCAGCTCGCACCACACAAGCGATAGCTCCTCCACAGGCTGGTGAGGGAATTACAACAGCATGACATGACTCATAAGAACTGAACTTACTAAGTAGCTTCTTGAGTTTGTTTCTTTAAAAATATTGACATTACACATGTAAAGCAGAAGTTGTGACTACTTAAATTAACTTCCGTAATGCAACATATTTTCAAGTAAAACTAAATATTGAATAAAATTGAGGGCGTGGCTTGTTTTTTCCACTGCAAATTGTTTGGATTTGTTGGTTTGGGTTTGCATTTTTGCAAATGAATACCACTTGGCTTTATTACTTATTATATTATTTTAAACTGTTAAACAAGTCCCAGTGAAAAAATTTTTTTTCATGAAATATTGCAGCATTTATAGTAAATAGTTGATCAATGTGGGTCATTCTCACAATTCATGGTCCCTCATAATCTTCAGTTAAAATCTGAAAATGCACTTCTGCCCTAAAAATTACTATCCATCTCAAATGACGTAAATTAGACGGCTTGTCCGGACCATCCGTTAACTCCTCCCCTTCAACTGTCAGTCCTTCATTTCAAAATCAATGCAACAACTGTTTATACACATCCAATCAATTCGCAGTGAAAAACGCAAGCCACGGCCACAAATTTTTTTCCTTTGAAATATGTCAGAATATGGAAGTCAAATGAATCGCAACTTCCGGTTCACGGGGACTTTAAAGGTGCTTTTAGACAGACCCGTTCAGTGCTGAGCAAGAACCAGAGAGGCTGCAGCTGTCTGATGTTCATGGGTGTGGACTGCATGCAGAAACGCAGATGGTTAGAGAGGGACCTGCGAAGACCAGCTTCTGCCTGCTTACTGCCCCTGAGCAAAATATAAAGAACATGATAACTTTATGAGCCACGATTATTTTATAAGATCGGTAATAACATAACATAAGAAATGTTGTTGTACCCCGGTGTAACAGACAGGTGCAGTAATTCTGTGGTGACTCTCATCTGGTTCAGCACTGCTAGCTGCTCCAGCGCTGGCCACAACTGAGCCCTGCGTGCAAGCTGCAGTAACACCTCCCTGTCGGGAGCGGCGCTGTCTCCCACATCCTCCTCATTCACGTCAGACAAACAGTCCAACAGACCACAAGAAGTCATGTGACCCTGCTGCTGATCCACACAGCTCACAAGCCTCTCCAGAACACCTGCGGATATTACAAAACATTGATGACAAAGCTGGTTTCAGAGCAGTCCTAACACATCACGATAGGGGTCTCCAACCCTGCTCCTGGTGTGCTACCGTCCTGAAGATGTCAGTTACAACCCCAATCAAACACAGCGGAAGCATCTAATCAAGGTGTTGAGGGTTGCTTGATAATTACACAAATGGGGTTGGACAGTAGCTCTCCAGGAGCAGGGTTGGAGATCCATGCAATACGAGTACTTGCTTACGAATTACACAAACTGAGCTATGTATGTAAGTGACTGGTTTACCTGAATTCTGAGGCTCCAGGAGAAGGTTGGCCTGAAGCACCAGACCCCAAGCTTCCAGCAGAGCCTCTTTAGAGTCAATCCCCATGGCAACACCCCGGAGACGAGACACCTCCTGTTTCCATAGCGATGTGAGGCTGTTGTCGAGGCGCAGGTCCCTGACATCCAGTGCCCTGCACAGCACTCGCAGCTGGGCCGCACATTCAGCCACAGCCTCCAGCTGTTGACAAAGGTTTGTGGGATTGAGTCAAGGAGCATGTCATCACACGTCAGACTTAAACTTTTGTCACTTGCTTAAAAAGCACAGCTTTAAGTTTGTGCAGCCTGTGTGCAAACCACTGTGCCATGGCTCTGACATTTCTAAAAGCAAAATAAAATGACATGCTTCTTTATTGGCCAACCTTGAAGGGTAGTGGCTTTCCTAATGTTTTCTGAATGCTTTTCAATGCAGAGGCCACAGCCACAGAGCTGGAGAGAGTATTCTGGACTGCCGTTGAGATGGTGTGTAGTTCCTGTTGCCCTCTGATACAAAAACACATACAAACACAAACGCTTAATGAAACGGGCATTTTTACTTGCTAATACTCCTATTATTAGACACATTTGCCTCCACATCTGACTGCAAAAAGTGAGTTTCTACAATAACTAATTAAAACCTTTTGCATCCTGCTACATACACACTGCTAACCTAGTCACAATTTCGCTATATTGGCTAGCACAAGAAATGCAGAGTGTACTTATAAATATGGCAAATTCTGTTCAATTCAATCATCTACAAATAGCACTCACTCATAGTCGCTATCACCCATCAAAAGCTGCGGCAGTCGCTGTATGAGGTTCTTATGCACCCACTGCCAGTGTAAGGAGAGCACGCACACGCCCCGAGCGTCTGCAGGCAGAGTGTTACACGCGGTCCAGAAGCGATCCCTCCACTGAAGCAGCTGCAGGATCTACACATCCACAAACACAATGAGATCATTACACATAAGCTGCAGACCAGAGCAACACTGCTTTAATAAAAGTATGCTGCGAATAATACAGACCTCAAACATCAGGTGGTCAGAGATGTAGGGCTGGCCCGTCTGCACGGCCTGCAATACGAATGCATCCCACAGGTCGAAGAATGAACGCAGGTGGACCAGCACTGGATGAGGCAGGTGACCGATGTCCACCGTCCCTACAAAATGTGAATGATGAATATAACACGTTTTTGTAGCTGGTCTGTGATAGGATAGGATAGCAAAGGTTATGAGTGTGTGTTTTGTACCTTTGAAGAAGGCGGTTGCCAGTCTAAGGGCGCAGTTATGAGGTGAAGTGTTTGCAGTACTGTTGTTGATAGCCGCTCTCTCCTCTCTGTCCATCAGTAGCATGATTCTTTCAAAACAATAAACATATTAAACAAACATGAACACATTTACATATTAGAGATAAACAGATACAAAATTTCTCCGCTATTACCGATAATTCAGAGTGATATCTGCCAATGCCGATTCTGAACATTAAATTCATATTTCCTGACTTTCTGAATGTTATTAATTCATATAATGACTATTAAGCCACACATGGGTTCCAGACAGTTCCATATTACATTTTTTGAGGAGGTGTAAGCCCTGCATATAACCGTGTGCGGATTTTTCTTTTTGGTCATACGTTTTTTGGATCAACGCACCGGATCAACTGTGTTCTTATATATTGGACATTTGGCGCTGCTCCTCTTCTGTGACTCTCAATATACAGAGCACAAATTCATTGCATTTTCCTGTCCTCTTTTGATCGACAGGATATATCGGCACTGATCGTTGGCTGTTGTAAACTATCGGCCGAAATGTAAAATATTGCTTTTATCCACCAATTCGGTTATTGCCTGATATATCGGTTTATCTCTAATACACATACATAAAAACAGAAATTGAAGGTCCTACCTGTTGGCAACAGCGTTCAATGCTTCCATGAATTCCATGTATCTTTCTTCATCCTCAAAGTTGCATGTGTTGGCCAGGATGTCTAAGTACTGCTTATTCCAGCGCATGTCTATCAGAATCCTGTAGTCATCTGATCAAGCCATATAATGTCAGATTTATTATTAAGCTACTGTTTAAATTCACAAGTAAGGTACGAACAAGATTTTTATGAACAAGTCTTTTCCATTGATACAACTTAAAGGAACTCTTTGCAGTTTTTCGCTCTTTTAATAATGTCTCTCAAATTATTTCTGTGGTAGAACAACTCTTAACTGGACGAATTCTACTCCCGCTGCAACCTGAGCAGCCTTATAGCGGCTACAACCACACTCTGAAAGTTTGTTCGGGTCGATACACACATTCCTTCCTACAGAGGTGTATGACATGGTCTCTAAACAACGTTTCTGCATTCGCTGGTTATTTTACATTATTTACGACACTGGTAACAGACAATTGCGCGTATCAACCACATGGGGGAGCCGTGAGCAAAAGTTCTAAAGTGTTGCTTTAAGTAAACAGGATCAGTGTAAGTGTGTGTGTGTGTACCTGTGCTGTGTGGCTGCAAGAGCTCCGCCAGGCATTTCCCTTTCCCAATAAGCTTGCTGCTGAATACAGACTTCAGAGCTGTGCATCCTGCCTCCATCTGCATCAGAGCAGCATCTGCAAGAACCATTTTGATCTCAGAACAGCAAAAGCAGTATGTCTACATAAGCCATTTAAGACGCATTCAAATTGCTGTTTTTCTCTATGTTGTCTACCTGGTGTATGTTTATAAGTTTTGGTGAGCTGGGAGAGCCAGCTGGTTCTGAGGATCCAGTCACTGTGGGATGCTCTTTCCGTCAACATTTTGACTGCAGTGGGAAGGAGGCATAGGGCATTTTCCGCTCCACCGTCCAGCGTTCCCCCTCCAGAAAACTGCAGACCATCCAGAGAAGGGCCACTCTGCATCGCCCTCTGTAGGTCAACCAGGCTCAGTGTACGATTCCTGAATGAGTACACATATGACTTATTTACCTCGACAAGTCGATTAAAACCAAGTTTCTGCTTTGCATTTACATGGCTGTTAGTAGATACAAAATGATATGTACCTTTTTCCGTAAAGGCTGAGAGTGTTGAGGCAGTACAGCAGGACCTGTCCGTCTCTTTGGACGCTGGAGAAACAAGAGTCCTCTGTGCTCATCAGGGCCGAGGGGATTCGATCCGGCCACACGCCTGCACACAACAGCCCACTGCCCCAGTCTTCAGAATCCAGCACAGCTAACTGCCTCTCTATGACTTCCTGTGCCAGCTGAGACAGGAAGTAAGAGATGAGGGTTATGAAAAGAAATGTATGTATCACAGCCCAAATAGACAAAAAACAATGAGGATTGTGTGTAGGTGTTCGTGAATGACATCCACGTACCTGCTGACTGGCAGTGGTGCGCTGACAGAAGGCGTATGCCTCCCCACAGGCTTGCAGAAGGGCACTGGGTAGATCCACTCCACGCTGGAGCTGATTGGACAGCAGAGACGCAGCGTGGAGCAGAGTTGACATGGATGAGGCTGGCGAGTCTGCAGGTTGTTAAAGAGAGAGCTTCATGGAATATAACATACATAACCGAAACATATCATCACGGCCATAGAACTGTGTTGTGCGCTGAGAAACGATTTAGTGATTGAATCAAAAGCGTACCCCATATGACATTCTTGATCTCAGAATGAACCGAGATGAGCAGGTCACACACACAGTCTCCCGTCACACCCAGGGTGTGTAACACCATCTTTAGATCCAGATCATCCAAGCACATTCCCTCATGCTCGCCTGGGATGTAAATCTCAACTCCACGGTTCCTCATAGCTCGAGAGATTTCACCATTTGTGGGATCCATAGTGAGGAACAACCTGTAACACAATGTGAATCTTATTCAAACTTGGCAGGATAAAAGTCTCAGTTATATTTAATTTCAAACAACAAGTTTGAAATGAACTTGTAAAACACTGTTATAAGTTATAAAACACTGTACATTTATTATTAAATTATACTTTACATTTTAGGACTACATTTTTGTGAACCATTAAGATTCAGCCAATCTCGGCTCCACAGGACCACACTTTTATGTGACTTAAAAAGTACCAGAAGCCTTACAAAGTAGTTGATGCTCCAATTTTTTAAGTTAAAATTGGTGTTAGTTCACTGCATGGTGTAGCTGTACCTGAAGTTCGGGTGAGGGGTGATAGTGGGTGTAGCTCCATCAATGATTCCTCGTTCATTAATGGTTAATGACCCGCCAGGCTCCAGGAGAGCGTTAAGTCGATCCAGCACTGAAGGGCTAGAAATACACATCCATTGAGAAAACATTTTATTTTCTCTTCATTTACTCACCCTCAAGCTGTTCCAAATCTGTATAATGTCTTTGTTCTAACGAACGAATGATTTCCGTCCCGACCCGACGGATCGCGCTAAATTAAGATCACGTTTCCAGATCTCACATTTAAATTTCTCGATAACAACTATAAAATACGCTTTACAAAAACATATCAGTTATTTTGTTGGTCTTGTCAATATACATCTTGTGCAAAATGAAAACACTTGATGACCGTTTCCCATCTAAAAAACATGAACGCTCTCTCTCTCTTCTCTAAGGTGCACTCGGCGACCTGCCCACACTGTCTGGGGGCTGACACGTGCAAATTAAACTTAGAACGGAATAAGAACTACTCCATGCGCAGCACATGCATAACACAGTCCTCAGATCAGGCTCTACATGTGGTCGGTTAGAAGGATGTTGGGAGTGGGCACCCGTCCAAAGACCAGCTCCCGTCCATAGTACCAGAGTTTCCGACCGCTACCGTCTTTTATCCAAAAAATGTAATTCCACGCCGCAAGAATCCGTATCGGGTCCCACGAATGCAGACCGCTACTTTGACTACCATTGTCATTTTTCCTACTATGGTAGTCATTGGGGTCCAAGAACTGTTTGGTTACAAGCATTCTTCCAAATATTTTTCTCTGTGTTTTTCAGAACAAAGAAATTTATACAGATTTGGAACAACTCGAGGGTGAGTAAATGATGACAGAATTTGTATTTTTGGGTGAACTGTCCCTCTAGACTTGTGATTCAGCTAACCTGCAGAAGTTCACGTTGTCCATGAGCAGCCAATCTCCAGCCTGCAGCGCTTGTACTAATGTTCCATCCAGCCACTCGAAGCCCCCATGAGTCCAACCATCCTGCATTTGAGCCAAACGCTCCTTCAGCAGAGTAAAATCCATCTGCAGCTTTGACATATCTGCAAGAAAACAACACTCAAAGTGTATAATATTGGACTATATGACTCTTAGAAGTGAACTTCTTATGAACTTGGCATAAACCTGAAGGGATTTAAAGTTCCATTGATTAAATGATCCGCTCACCTGTTAACACCTTGAGTTTGGTGTTGAGTTTATGTAGCAGAGCAATAATGACTTCCAGCTTATTTAAAGCATCAAACGTAACAGTGCCCTCTGTAGTATCAAGACCCTCGTCCTTCAACCAGCGGCGGAACGTGCTCCATGTGCTCAACAGAAACTCTGTATCCTGCACCGCCCCGTCTAATGACATCAGACCTCGCCTGGTCACCATGGCAACCACATAGTCCATGCTCTCTAAGACCTGCTGCCACGGACGAATAATGTCCACCTGCTCGAAGCCACCTAGGAGTTCAGTTGTGTCCATGGCGCTGTTCATGGCCATCACTCTCAACCTATGGCCTGTTAATATTGCGAGAAGATGCACTAGACTGCTCTTTCCACTGGCAGTGGGACCCACCAGTATGGCCATCCACCCCATCTCCACGCACTTCATCAGAGCCTCCAGTGGACGCAAAAAATGATGGGTAATGGATAGAGGAGGATCCAGAGCAATAGGTGCCCCTCCGCTTCGTTGGAGAACAGAGTATCCCAACTACATGAGTGTGAGGGAGAGAGAGATTTTAAACGACATCTATATGTGTTATTATTCAATTCAACAAAACAATACATTTCTGACTGACCTGCAGATTCAAAGGTGTGATATGAAACTGTCTGGAACCCATGTACGGCTCAAAGTCTTCTCCAAACACCTTTCTGAACACAGCCAGCACCTAAAGATGGACACAAAATCACATTATTGATCAACAGGTGCAACATTACAACTTCCCGTAATGACGTGATAAACAAATGGCAGTTACATCAGTGTAGTTACCTGAGCTTTGTCCGCCTCTGTCCTCATGCGGTCGGCATACACCAGTCCAACATGTTGTCCGGGGTTGAAGAAGCCTGGTGATTGGTCCGTCTGCATCAGCTGACACCAGCGAAAGAGGTCACGGAGATTAAACTCCCAGGGTCCTCCTCTCTGACCCCACTTCTTCTCAAAACTCACCTCTTGGATAAGCTTGGATAACAAGAACAAAGACATAAATGAAGACATTCAATTCACATGGCAAGTCAACCATTTATTAGTTTCAACATTAAGCTGCATGGCATGTAATGTATTATAAAAGTAATATTTTTTAAATATTTATTTAATATTAAAACAGCAAAGATGCAATGAGGTTTCGTCCTCTTACCCGGTTGCTTAACTGCACCATTTTTGAGATGATTGTGTTGTCAATGTTTGGAAAGATTGAGTCACCAATGAACTGCATGTCTTCACTGGTTAGTGCATCCACATACACCTGAATGAACAGAACGCAGAATTCAGATGAATGTCCTCAATAATATGTTTATTTTGGTCTTCTCATTTTATGACCTGCGTATTAATTAATGGCAAACAATAATACAAACTACATAAACCCTGTTTATAATATGTTTGTATAACAGAAATGAAAAGTCTTAGTTGCACTGCAATTTTGGTTGTTTTTGGTACAGTTTTTGTTACCTGAGTGAATCTGTTGAGGAAAGACTTCGGGAGGCCTTTGCGTCCGCCTCCCTGAGTGAAAGGGTTCTGACAGCCGAAGATCTTGGTCTTCTCTTGCTGTAGGTGGAAGCGCATGCCTAGCTCGGGAATGTAAATCTCAGCTCGATGGTCAAAGCAAGCGTTAAGACCTTCTAGCACTGACTGTGAAGCCAGATT
The DNA here is from genome assembly GCA_006030095.1 of Triplophysa siluroides. Lineage (NCBI taxonomy): Eukaryota > Metazoa > Chordata > Actinopteri > Cypriniformes > Nemacheilidae > Triplophysa > Triplophysa siluroides. The sequence continues at coordinate 2,125,562 of VCII01000139.1, read as the reverse complement.
CAGCTGTGGAGATGAAAAGAACATTAAACACAACCGGTCTACTAGTGTAAATGGAAAACTAAAGCACAGTTCGAAAGAAAGCTAACACAATAAACAGGCAAAGAGTGACATTCCATCTGTACCTCATCCAGGACGATCCAATGTCCAGCCTTCAGAGCAGCGAGGAGAGGACCATCACGCCAGGCAAACTCCCCTCCTTTTCCTCCTTCCACTGGCAGGTCTGTCCCAAAAAGATCTGTCACGTCCTGTACAGTGCAGACAAAACAGCACAATTCATTTAGACTTTGAAACAACATTGTGCATCTAAATGGTTTTTATGTATGTAAAACTGTATCTTGGTGGTCTTCTCGGACATACAGTTTGTTCAGACAGGTTGATCCGAACAAGGTGGTTCCCCGATGCTTTGGCTAGGGCAGCAACCAGGCTGGTCTTGCCCACACCAGGTGAGCCCTCAAGTAGTACGGGCCTCTGAAGCTTCAGTGCCCGCAGGATCCTCTGAGCGTTTACAGCGGTGGTGCCCGCGCTCAAGGTGTAACCCGACAGACTTCTGCCCTCACTCTCAGGACCTGAGGGATGAGGAACCAGTGGGTTTAGACATGCAAAAAATGTCTCCTTATGATTTCAAGACAAAACACTAAATGTAATTCTGTTAACTTAAAAACCGTCTGACCTGCAGCTATGTAGAAGGGGTCAATGCCGAAGAAGTCTTCACCCCACTGGGGCTCTCGGGAAACGCGGCTGTCATAGACTCTGAGTGCATCCTGCATCTCTTCATCCAGCTCAGTAATCCGGCTCAACCTCTTCTCCAGGTACTCCAGACACGCCTTTCGGGCCACCAGGGCATTCTCTGCTGCTGACACTGTGGTTCCTGACGTCAAGAGAAAAACACATCATAGCATTATGAGAAAATTCATAAATATCCCTTTGATGGTAAAATGGTACCAAAAGATGAAAAAGCTGTTTGTTATGACAACTGACCTGAACCGATTCCGTCCACATACACGAGGCAAGCGGCATGAATGAAAGCTGTTACGGTGTCCAATCGCAGATCCCATTCTGGCTCCTCCTCCTCCAGCTCACCCATGGTCATGAATCCATCCTCGTCTCTCTCACACACTGTGTTCATGAAGTTCACCCATGACAGAATGTCTCGCACGCTTAGAATACACCGCCGCCCGAACTCCTGATTGGTTAGCCAGTCGATGAAGTCCAACATGAGTTCTCCTATGTCTTTACCTATGACCGTCATAAAATAAATAATTAAATATATAGGGCACTGTGGCTTGTGCGATATCAGAACTCTATTCATAACAGTATACTGAAATTCCTAGCTTGTAAGTAATAACTCTAGTTTACTGATGACAGAAAAAAACTAAACATCAACAATAATGTACTACAATAGTCTATTCTTATTTTTTTACTTGTACATATTTACATACACACACATAGCTTTACTCTCTATATCTTTATTTATGTTTACTGTATTGTATTTCTTTATTTTCTATACCCATACGCCCTTATTTAAATCATCTTTGTACTGTATTCTATTGTGTTATGGTCTCTGTGTACTGTTGTTGCTGTTTCTGTGTACTGGATGATCCTGTCACCAAAACAAATTCCTTGTATGTGCAAATATACTTGGCAATAAAGCTCTTTCTAATTTTGATTCTGATAGCTATACAAAATATGAAAACACAGAAAACTGGGAACACGATTCAATTAAATAACAATTACAGTCATTAATGGATTAAGGGATGTACATTGGTTGCTCTGTTTTTGATGTAAATATAGTCACCTTGATGGTCATGTTGGTCCAGAGACAGTCCAGGCCGCAGATTGTGTTGGATGATTTGGATCAGATCATTACGGCTGTTATTCTGGGGGCACCAAATCTCTGTAAACCTGTTCCTTAGTGCTGGAGACAGCTATATACACAAGCAAACAAACACAACTGGTCAGTACCACTGGCTTCCTTGCAACTAGGATACAACAACTTATTTATTTAACTGTACAAAAGGTTTGGACCACTTTGGCTATTGATATGATATAGACACAACCGAATTCTCCAAACACTGACCTCTTTCTTTCCAAAGTCACCTCCAGGGTTCATGGTGGCGACGAGTCTGAATTGCTTCCCGGCGATGATGAGCTCAACTTCATCATTTTCTCCGCTGCCTTTCTCTGCCAGCACCAAAGACTTTTCAATCTCCAGGACGCTGTACAGAACACAAACCCGAGATGGTCACAAAAACTGATGTTTGTTTCCTTTTACACAACAGCTATTAAACACAAACCTGTTGAGTCGCTCCAGCACAGAGTCGTCTGCCAGCGAGATCTCATCCATCAGAAACACACCGTCCTGTTTCATCGCCATGACCAGCGGTCCATCATGCCACTCGAACAGACGTCCGTCCTCGCCATCAGCCTAAAATGTTAAACAACCAGTCAGATTAACAACACAGTTTATGTAAAGTATGTAATCCATGTAAACAAGGGTCAACGTGAGAGCGGTTGAATAATTTAAAATGTGTTGTACCTGTTGGGTTCCTGTGTGACGGACCGGTCGGAGGCCACCAAGAAAATCAGACGTCTCCATATGTAAATGACAGTTCAGGGAGAAGAACTTCTGACAGGCTAGTGCAGCAAACAGCTGACAGATGGTGGTCTTGCCACACCTTCAGGTGAGAGGAGGAAAAGGTAAGATAACTGAGCTTCTATTTATCCGATTATCAATTTACCAATAAACCAAACGTATTTAAGACCTCATAGTCACAAATTATGATTTCAGGGGAAGGGCTTACTTATTGATAATTTATAAATCACAGCTTACCCTGTGTCCCCAATAAGCAGGACAGACTCTCCAAAACGAAGCGCTCGACCCACAAGCACAGCCAGTCTCCTCATGCCATGGGTCCACACCACATGGCCGAACTCTTCTGGGACACCCGCAATACTGTCCACAAAAGGGCCTGCAAAGTGCCAAACCATCAATATACCGAACTGAGCCAAACAAAGCAATCGATCCGACCATTAGTTATACAATGAGTTTAGCAAATAGATAGTAGAGAGAAGGAGAGAAAGTCACTTGATTTTCTGGACAAACATGAAAAGTTATTTAAGAAATAAATAGTTTGTCTTTTGACATCTTGATACATTGAGTCTTTATTTCTTTTTAATCCTATTGCTTTGGAAAAGTTTAAGGAAGTTATTTATTTTAAATTAGATAATAAATCAGAAGAAATGTAGCAAACAGAGACTGAAGAGTTACCATATGAATGGCCAATCAAAATAAAGAATTCAGTGAGTGGTACAGTATAATAAGCACCATTGTTTTCTATTTTTTTTCAGTACAGATGAAAAAAGAACATCACATCAAGACACAAATCAATAAACTCACACCCAATAATAACACTCTATTACATATGAACACTCGAAAGCGAGGGGCAGCAAAATGCTTTAACATTAAAGGATTTTCATTATCCTGTGCAGTATTACTGGTGTTTGTTTACAGGACAATGTAATGGAACAACCAGCGAGGACAACATTCCTAATTGAAAGTCATCGATCTGATGCCGGAATGTGTTGTGCGACTGTGTACTCACTGAACTGAGAAGTGACCTGAGCTTCTGAGAAAAGAACATCAGGGTTCACTGTCCTTTTAAAGTGTTTCTCCAGTATGTTCTGGATGGTCAGAGCTTCCTCTGGCTTTCTGACACGGCCGGCTAACAGCATGTAGCCTGACAAAAAAAACATTTATGATTTTTTTTGACAATTGTAAATTTAATTTTGTTTTATGATGAAAGTCATAATGTACAATATTCTGGAATTATGAGAAAATTCAATGTTACCATCATCTGCCAGATGCTGCAGCCAATCATGTGAGGCGTCATTCTGCTCCTCCAGCCTATAGCGTTCAGACCAGCGGAACAGGTCTCTCAGGGTAATGAAACCATGTTTTCCGGCAAACACACTGGATACTCTACGTAAAGACTGACACACATATACACACACACACACACACACACGTTACATGAAGTCATCGAAGCTGTTACATACAAAGAATGTGTTTAAAACCCTATAAAACACCACCAATTCATCATGAATCTGGTGTAACAGATCAGCTGTGTATTGAGACGGTCACCTGCAGGTTCTGCATGACTTTGATGAGTTTGGAGCAGTAGGATGGAGGCAGGCTGCAGCGCTGATGGAGGATGCTCTCCAGCTCTGAACTGGGCAGCTCATCAAAATGTAGCTCCACAAAACGATTCCTGAACGCTCGCGATAGCACCTACAAAAAATTCAACATTCATTATCGGAATGAAATACTGCCTTACAATTTATCTGTGGTCACATGACCTCACTACGTCCCATGATCACAATGCACTGCATTGTAGGATATCATATTTTAGCATGTGTTTAAGTGTGGTTAGCTCTTTTGGTCAATTTATGTATGCATGCATGAAATTTGTGTATTGGGTACAGTAAACATACTATAAACTATAGATACTGTAAGTAAGAGGAGTATGCTATTCTGAACTTAGTCAATATGTTAGGGAGTACCTTTCTGCCACCATAGAGCCCTGGTGGATTCTGAGTGGCGAAGAGCATGAATCTGGGGTGGGCTTTGACTACTTCCTGTGTTTCAGGTATGAAGAGCTCCCTGTTGTCATCCAGCAATCTATTTAAAGCCTCCAGGACATCAGTGGGGGCGAGATTCAGTTCATCCAGAATGATCCAATAACCTTTCCTCATGGCATCAATTAGCACGCCTTCAGTGGACAAAAATGTGTTGTTTACATAAAAACTTGTCAAACATAAACAGAGTAATAAAAAATATTAAAATAAAATGTTGTCATCATTTACGCACCATCATGTTATTTCATACCTGTATAAATATCTTTGTTCTGATGAACACAAAGAAAGTTATCTGGAGGATTTTTGTCATTTTCAGTTCTGGGACATCATTGACTAACATAGTAAGAAAAAAATCTATGGTGGACAAAGGTGCACCAGAACTGTTCGTTTTCCTAAATTCTTTAAAATCCTCATTCTGTGTTCCACAGAACAAAAAAATACAATATTTTTTTCCTACTATGGTAGTGGATGATGTCCCAGAACTGAAAATGGCTAACATTCTTCCAAATGTATTTGTCTGTCTTTATCGTAACAAATACATTTATACAGGTTTGAAACAACCTGAGGGTGCGTAAATAATGACAGAATTTTCATTTTTGGGTGAACTGTCCCTTTAAGATTTTTGTCAATTATATTTCTGTCCCAACTGCACACATATTCATGATTAGATTATTTTTTATGTGCACTGATGCAACACATCCTTGTCTCATAACCCAGTCGAGACATATTCACAAAAATAAAAAGAATATTAACAATCTCTTTAAAAAGGCTCTTTACCTTCTTTGAAGACAAGTTTGCCATGCTCATCTGATGAGTAGCAGCCGATGTACTCCTGGATATCTGTGTGCTCGTGGTTATTGATTCTCACGCACTGGTTTCCTGTGGCAGCTGCAAGCCATTTAATGAGACTCGTCTTTCCTACAGACGTCTCGCCCTGAATGAGCACTGGATGGATGCTGATCATGCACACAACATTCAGGAACAGAGACGAGAACAATTCATAACTTGATAAACGAGAGCTCAAAAGCTGTCACAAACAAACAACAATAAAAGTTCTAATATGAAGTAAATATGAAAAGGGACAAGATGTAAACAGGGCTAGATCATGATCTCAAATATCTTCTAATGATTATAGCCTCATGGTACAAAAACAAATAAATCAGTCGTCATCTACTACTATTGAATGCTCTTTTCTCTCTAGCTTTAGTAACGCATTAGCCCTTCCTCTCATAGATAAACAAAGGGATGCTGCATGTGTAATACATTTCAACAGAGTCATTGATCTACAGAACTTCTCCTGGGACATAAAAAGAGTTTTAGTTCCCTACCCGGCAGACACCACCCTTGCCAGATCTTTCAGGTTAAGCTTGACAGAAGGTGTAAGGATGTAGCTGGGGTCCACATCAGGCTCCAAATCACCCTGACTCAACCAGTAATCCTCCATCTTTACACACACGCGCGCTTTGGGCTGCGGGATTGGCTGAGGAGAGAAACAGTAATGAGATCTATTTATATTAACGCATTTAGGCAGACACTTTCATCCAAAGTGTATTTAATAGACATGTTTTAATCAGTCTATAGAGATCAAACCCATGACCACTGTGATGCTACAAAAATCCTAAAAACTGTTAATAAACATTTTTGACTAGTTTACGTTACTCATTAAAACTATACTTACATTACTATTCATGAAATGAAGTAGCTAACTAAAGCGAAAGAAAGTTACCCGTTTGAGACATTTCACATTTCCTCCTAATATGTACTGACACACCAGTTTCTGCACTATGGGGTGAGAGCTGCGATCCAGCTGAGTGAGGAAACTGAGACAGAAACCCTGCAGAACATATTAACATCCTCATTACTAACATCATCTAGCTAACATACTAAATGTTGGAAAACCAATGTTTTGCTACAGGCAGGAAATACAACAAGGACATGCGAATTACCTCATAGAGGGAGCGTTGAATGTTGTAGCACGGGTCAGATGCCACATACTTGAGAGCTCGACACAGAGTACGCAAGCTATAGTGGGGCTTGTGACCCGTACCGTCAACCAGCCGAGTGTGAGCCTCTTTACGAACAGCCAGATAAAAACTGGGAAATACAAATCGTAGCACAACCGAATAAATATTAAAATGGTTCAGTGGGGAATTGGCATCCTTAGTAAAGGTGCCCTTGGTTAGCAACGTACATGTCGCATGACACCGAATGTCCTCAATAATGATTATAATTTATCAAACCTGATGATTCCTTGAATGATGCTTCTGTTCAGGTTGAGGCCTTTGAGATAATCCGAGACAAGGACCCGTAAATCACTCTCACTCTCCAGTTCCTCCACATATAGCTCTGTGAATCTGACACGTAAATACAAATACATTAAGTTCACCAAAAAGTATTCTGAAATGTATAACTTTGGTAACATTAAGGTTTTAAAGAATACCAGAAAAAAATCAAATTGCCCTTTAACCTGTTTCTAATGCCCAGTGGCAGGTTCCTCTTGCCTACATCAGTGGCTGGATTCATGCAGGCAAACAGACGGAATTCTGGATGTCGAACTAGAGGCTCTAAACAAAACATCAATCGATTGTAGTGCTGCAATGTACGTTTCAATCTCAAATGTAAGTTTCAATTTCAATCAGTAAAAATGAAACTGATCTCAGATCAGTCTTACCAGTATCTCCGCGGTCCAGCAGCACTAAAGACCCAGCGCTGCCCTCCAGTAATCCACTCAGACACTCCAACATCTCTGCTGCTGCCAGATTGATCTCATCCAGCAGGATCCACTCTCCTTTCTTCACTGCCTGGACTAAAGTCCCCTGTGGATGTACCCATAATGCCTCAGTCATGACAGGTATATCAAAACAGACAGCAAACCGTGTGTCCAAACCGACTCTCAATTGTGAGAAAGTCTATTAGCATCATGCTGATGCTTAAGTTGCTATAGCATCTAACAGTGTAGAGAGTGAGTCCTAATGGTATGCACGTTAAGGCCTGGATTCACAGACAGGGTTTAGACTAATCCAGAAGGCCTGAGTTAAATTATGACATTTAATACGATTTTTAACAATGGCGCTGATATATTTAAGATATCTCAAAGCAACTTGTATGCATTACGCCAGCTCAAACGTTTTCTGGGACTAGGCTCTGTGAAACGGGCCCAAATCAGATTTAAGTGCAGTGTGAACAAGACAGAAAATAACAGGAGAAAAGACTGAAGAGTGATAATAACCTCTACAAAAGCAAAGACCATCGCAGATTCACAGGCTCGAATCTGTTCCTGTGTCTCACTGAGCCTAAGAGCAAGAGCCTCCCAATGTTCCTGCAGCAGAGCAGCTGTCAGACAGACAAAAACAAAGATACAAGCATGTCATACAAAACTTCACGCTTTAAAATACAGAGAAGAGACAGACACTCAACTGATTGATAAAACATGATCAATTCATTTGCAACGCGAGTGATTTGAACCATCAGTATTGGTCAAAGCAAACCCAGCCCCTCGCACATCAGCCTTACCGTTGGGTTTATCGTGTAATTCTTTGGTTAGAGCCGATTTGCACACATGGTCCATGAGCTTGAGAAGGTCCTGCCAGCGTTTGCCTCTGAAGCAGGTCTGCACATGGCCCAGGAAGGTCAGGTTTTGCTTTCGCGAGTATGTTTGCGAGAAGAGGTCCTCAAACGCCTCCCGCAGGGGCAAGAGGATGAGCTTCTGGTCGACTGGTTTATACCTTCAGTCATCAAAAATACAGCTCATTAATAAAAAACAACGTTTTCAAAGGTCTTCCACTCGATTAATAAAGTCATTGATTGTTTTGAATGTACAATTAACACCAACTGATCAATTTATACTAAACAAATAGCACGAATAAAACTAGACACACTATTAAGAAGTGTGAACATCACAATTAGCATTTAGAAAAACTTTTTTGGTTTGTATTTACTATGGTTATGTTAACCTTAAGGATATATATAACTTTTAAGCTACAAAATATTGACAAAATTCGAACAACCATTCAAAATGTGCGGTCTCTCACTTTCGCCAATTTTCATGTCATCATTGTGCACTTCAGGTTCTCGTCAGATTTGAGGCTCGGAAGTAAACTAACTGCTACCTGCTATTTTAAATATTTTCCGGCCTAACTTCCTGTTTCAGTTTGTATATCATTACAGAAAAACAATTGCCTAATTTGAGGGAAAAGTATCAAGCTAATGTCAAGGTTCTGAAAATGTGGTTAACAGCTTTACTACTTTCAGTCAGTTATTAGAGCTTTTTGTGGCTGTGAATCACATACACTAGTCTACTCACCCTCCCAGCAGATCTGCAGTGTCACTCTGTTGGTTCATGTTGACCACTCTGAGTTTGTGTCCTTGAGGAGCAGAGAAGGAAGTGAACAATGAAGCATATGAGTGAAGTGAGATCAATGATAAATCTGTTCGGTCAGTGTAGTACAAGTGTGTTACCCGTCACTCCAGCCAGATACTGCACAGTAGAGGTCTTTCCTGTACCCGTTTCTCCAACCAACAGGACCGGCTCCCCTCTACAGACACACACCGACAGCTGCTCCAGAAGTACCGACGAGGGCCGAGTGGCAGCGAAAGTTTGTTTTTCACTGTGAAGCAAACATGTCAGCGAATGATTTTGATCTTCAAAAATAATCACTATTTGTTCCAATTCCATTTCTCAATAGTCCACAAAAAATAGTTTTAGTCCATCACTGATTTTTTGCCATTTTAGCCTCTTTGTTGATAAAGGAAGGAAAGAATGAATGATGCACCCGAGAAAAAGTAAACACTGATGTATCCATCTTTATTTGCCTGCCGTAAACCCCTTAGAAAAATAAGGGAGAAATAAAACACACTTTGCGGTTGGAAGGCAGGAAGGACGCAAGGATGTAAGAAAGGATGCAAGGAAGCAAGCAAGCAAGACAGAAAGAAAGAAAGAACGCAAGCAAGTGTGCAAGCAAGGACGCAAGGACGCGATCATGGTGATATGAGGTAAATGGAAGGTGACAGCTGCCATAAAGCCTTGTTGGCTCTCAGTTAATCGAGTTCTGCCTCACCCGAATCAAGAAGCGAGAAAGCCAGACGTCACATTGAATGTGATGATAGAAACACCCAAGAAAAAGTCAACAATGATGTATCCATCTTTATGTGCCTGACGTAAATAAGGGAGAAAACATACTTTGGAGGTTGGAAGGAAAGAAGAAAGAAAGGACGGAAGGAAGAAAGGACGCAAGGAAGGATGGACTCAAGGAAGGAAGGATGCAAGGAAGGAAGGACGCAAGGAAGGACACAAGGAAGCAAGCAAGAAAGGAAGGATGCAAGCAAGCAAAAAAGGATGCAAGCAAGGACGCAAGCAAGGACCCAAGCACCCAATAATGTTTTAGGTCTAACTCCCATTGGCTGTACAAATGACATGACTCAACTTATTCAAAATATAGTTGTATGATTTTTTAATTTAAAAGAAATATAACTTGATAAAAAAATGTAGAGGTAAATTAACCTTCTCTCTGACTTATTGTTTTTTTTTACTTTGCAAGAGTTTATAAACATCAAAATCAGTAGAGGTTTAAAACAATGGCTCTGAGAACTCACATGTTAATCCGCACCACGTCGCTTTGCTTGCGAAGTAACATCTGGCGACCCACCATGACCTCCAGTTCTGTCACAGCGATGGGAGGCAGGTACATCTGGCAGAAATGCTGGGCCTAAAACATCAAAAGGAATCATGATCTATGATATTATACTGTGACATCGTAACTATAAGCGGGTTTCCAGTTTTTTTATTAGCATTTTCAAGTTACGCATCAGAAACGAAATATGGAAATGCCAGATTGTGGATTAAAAACCCTTAATTCGCTAAAGTTTTTACGCTCGCTTGAGGTGGTTTTTCATTTTTGCAAAAAGGGTTAATGCGAATAATGGGAGATGTAAACTCATCAGCCGAATTAAATCCTCCAAAAAGGCACGTAACTGCACTATGAGACGGCGTGAAATGACTAACCAGAGTACTGATCTTGTTACACAGCATCCGAAATGTTATCGTCATTCTTAAATACCTAAGCAAGGTCATCAAGTATTTCTGTAATTGGCTCTTAAAACTGTCACGACTGTCTTTCCCAAACAGCAAGTATAATTATATATAAAAATTATTATATTCTGTGGCTTCCCTTACTACTCTTCCTGATATTTAGTGGCAGTTTATTAGGAAGTGACGGTTGACTAGTTGGATGGAAAAGGTGCTTATTCGCAAATGGTTTGTGCGATATTACTATTTTGCGCATAAGCTAAATTCGCAACTTTAGATGGAAACGCGGCTATTGGAACATTACATATTAATTACACATACTATGACAATTTGAATCAGTAAAGAAACAACACTTGGTCAAATGTATTTAGTAAGACTGGAAGATTGCAGATTCATGTCACAAAAGGCTAGACTATTAGTTTAAAAACCACGTTAAATTTGTGGAATCACTTTCCCACCTTCTCTTTGGATATGTTGAGCTTGCTGCCAATGATCTCGGACATCTTGAGTCTGCTCTCAGGTTTGGAGAGCATGGCAGTGAAACAGTCCACAGCCTGTAGAAAAAAATAATAACTTTTGCAATTTTTCCAATCTCATGACATTGGTCAGTTACAGTGTCAGGTTGGTCTGGATATTAAAATATAGTTGTCAACTTTAAAATAGGGCTTAACTACAAAAATCATGTAAGCGATGGAATAATGCTGCCAGCTCACCTCCAGAAAAACATTTTGTGCTGTGGAGGCTGAAGAGTTGTCAAAGTTCAAGCAGATTCTCTCACACCATTTCAGCAAGTCTCTGTTTTTTTGACAAAGAAAAACATTTCCCATCGTGCATTTGTTAACACATTACAGATGCAGAAAAAGTAATTCACATTAAATTATCAGAATTACTAAAACAGCAAAAATATTGTGATTATATAGCAGGTTTAATAAAGCTCCCTCAAATAGTTTTTAACTCCACCATGGTCCAAATATTTACAAACGCAGCAGGATATCGAGGGAGAATATGTATTGAATGGTCTGGTAACACCAGGGTCTCCACATCATTTAACTTATCATAGTGCAGCCCCCTAACCCGACACACATTTACAAGCGTCTGAATGAGAGGATGATCCTAGCTATCCTGAATATAATGTAATGTAACAATAGTGAATGAAGCAGCTCCAAAATAAAACAAATCGAAAAACAAAACAACCAATACAAAATTACAAATAGCATAACCCAAGCCACACCATGTATATAACCGTCCCAATGTATATCGAAAAACAGCACATGATATCTGTTACCCAAAGCTAGTTAAGTGAATTATTTGTTCAGGTACGAATTATACACTGTGTCTCTGGCTGGGGCTCCACAACAGAACAGAAAATCAATGTGCTATCGAGTGCAGCAGTTCAGTGGAATGATGAACAGCCTGAAGCCCGACTAAAAAACGGATGGGTAGACCTGGACTGAAACATCACAACCCTGCCCCAAAGCTATTCTGATCGTCACATCTCTAATTAAGTTGAAAGCAACTGGTCTGTTCTTCCTGATGAGTCTGAAACTTTGCAATGCATTGAAATATACAAAGTCTAGACACTTTCATAATTATGACGTAACACCAATTTAAGCTATACGATGTTTCCCAAATTTGTACATAGAATAAAGCCAAATCATAAACAAAAACATTTTCTTATTAACGTCGATAATGTTTTAGTGACATCTTACCTCAGGGAGAGACCTCTGCCCTCCAGTGTTATGGCTTGCTCATCTGATGTGCTTTGGAGTCCACTAGGGACCTGTAGACTGGAGCTGACCTGGTGTCTGTCTCCTGTTAGCTGGCAGTATATGTCCAAAAGACGATCAACCACCACGGTCAAGTTAGGATACCTCTTTATTAAGACCTGAAGAGTGACATGAACAAAGGGAGAGAGATAAAATGAAAACAAATTTTGAGTTAAAGACATACACAGATAATAAATGTATTCTAAAGGGACATCTTGCCTGTTTAAGTTCCTCTCTGGTCATGTTGCCAATCTGCAGTTTACTCCAGTATTTGTCTAGAAGTGCTGCATGTGTGTTGTGTGGTCGATGCCAAGCTCCACCACTATAAAACGTTCTAAAATAATGATTTAAGAAATTATTTAGTGAAATAATTGTTATAGCAAAGCGGAATATTACTCACAGATACTTCTGATACTAATAATATATATAACATAATATATTCGCATGTGGACAAAAGATTGAACCTTCGTGTTGCAAAGAACTGGAACGATGGGGCCATCTGTATGCAGTCCTCACGCCCTGGAATTGTCAACTTTTTGTTCTCCATAAGTGGAAGCAAAACGGATATCTATTGAGCAAAAAACAGCATTTACACATACCCATCTATATGGATCTTGGACCATATAACCACATAAAAAGAACGTTTTCCATGTTTTTAAACATTTGGCACCCACCACATCTAAAGGAGCATGATCAATGTCCTCCAGCAGAATCCAGTAACCTTTGGAGACCGCCTGGGTCAGAGATCCTGGCTGCCACACAAACTTCCCAGGAATATCTGTGCAGCGGTACATGCCTAGCAGCATCTGCAGAAAGAAGAAACGTCATCAAAATCATGTGCTAATAAATCATGTGAAAAAACGACGTTCATAATTATAAAATAAAGAGATTAAAATATGATAAAATAGAAAACATTGCAAAGAACAGTTAAGCACATCTCACCTTGCTGTCTGTCTGATCTCCGAGCTGAACCTTTAGGATGTCAGGGGCTTTAACGTGTCCTGTAACAGCAGCTAAATATTCAACGAGAGCAGTTTTTCCACATCCAATGGGGCCTTCCAACAGAACGGGCTTCTGGGAAGCCACCGCCATGGCGAGTCGCCGTAGATTTTGACAGGTTGAATCCACCAACACTAAGTTACTTAAACTTGTCTGTTTCTGATCCTCTTGTCTAGGGGTCCGTCTGGGTAGAATCACCCCACAGACCATGGTAACGCTCCGTGTTAGGTCCTCTGTCATCAGCTGACCGCGGGTGGCCTTATTTGCTCTCTCCTTCCGCCATATTACTGAACCCTGATTGGCCAAAACCAAAGCCTTTTCTACCTCCAGCTGCTGCGTCTCCTCAAGTGACCTACAAAGAATTATAGCAAGTAGCAAATAATATTGTGATTTAAAATGTCCTGTACAAAATTTCACTTAGATTAATAGACAATTTGTCAGATAATTTTACTTCTTTTGTTTTTTCAAACTTACTTCATTTTCAGATGCAGAATCTCTTCGCTAGATAGAACCTTTCTCAAAAAGATTGTTTTCTGGTTGTCTGTCATGTGGGACACAAGGGCAAGGCACTGGGCAGTGTAACTAAAAGTAAGCACATAAAATAAGCACATAAAATATAACCTCATACATTGGTAGAAATTACATTAAAATGACAAAGAAATTTGGAGGGCTATGAATAATTAATAAACTTGGTATAGCATTACTAATCTTTTCAGCAAATTGTAAAAAAATAGCTAAATGTGTTTCAGAAAATAAAACAATTTCAGTAGCCTACCTTCTGACCATGACATCACTGGTGAGAAGCTGTGAAACACAGGCACTCCAGTCCCAGAGGACACGGAATTTCTCACAGTCACTTTGGAGGAAGCGGAGGGTGGCCCCCATCAGGTCCCGTAGTTTCATCCTTCTGGGTCCATACTGAATGGAGGCAGACTCCTCACTGGTAAAGAAGAGTCTTTGGAAAACAGGTGGAGCACCGTTGAAGTACCTTGTCGCAAACCTGTGAAAAAAAACATACATTTTAGAAGGACACAACATGACTAGACATTTTGTAGACATTTGTCTATGATGTGTAACGCATAAACGTATGCTAGTGTTGTCTCACTTTTTTTACCATAAAATTGGGCAAGTCATGGGACTTTTCCAGACATTTGAGATTAATCGACATTGATTTTATCGGTTAAATATTTTGATTATTTATGTGACCAATCCAAGACACAACTCAACATAATGATTCACTCACAATTCAGATATCACTATGGCTTCCAAGTATTTTTCAACACAAAAGCTATATCTACACCAATTACATATTTAAGAGTAAAAAAATGCATATTCATATTAGATAATTTTTTACAACTATTTAAGACTTAAAACATTTCCAAGACTTTATCAGGCTTACAATTGCAAGATTTTTCAAGTATGTGGGAACCCCGCTGTGATACATTTGACCTGGCCAGGACTTACGTTTGAGCATCTGGACTGATGTTTAGAAGTTTGCTTAGAGCCACACACAAGCGCTCATGGAGGTCATGATTTAACCTAGCCTCAATTTTGATCCTCTCAGCATTTCTCTCCAACAGGTCCAGAATCAGTGGCCGCAGGTGTCGAGCGATGAAGAGTGTGTATTCCTTTTCCAATAAGAGCTGAGCAAGACAATCCAATACATGCTGCCTGTCCTGCTGACTCCATTTCTGTAGAAGGGGAACAATTTTAACCTTCAGTGTAAGAGGCTCTAATACTTAAGATGTATGCAAAAATGAATGAGTGTTATATCTGTTAAATAAACCTGCAACTTATTATTTTGACAGCATGTTTTAATATTATAAAGCAAAATAAAGCATAATGCACAAAACAAAGAAGTCGCCAAATACAACTGCATGCAAAATACTAATATTTTAGGGGTATATCTTACATTTTTGTATTGCTTTTATAAACAACATGCCACATGTCAGGTACAGAAACGTGGGATGTACGGCGTGACACTCGTGTCGTGCTAGTCATGTCTAGAACCGATACAAACTCTTATAACGGTTCTTATAAAGTGCTCAGATCATACGAAGCGCATCAGTCTCACCTGTTTTGCGAGGTACTTGCTGAGTTCGTTATGACTTTTGTCGATATGTCTTGAGATTGCACTGAGAGATGTCAGGCTCAAATCCAGATTTTCCATCCTTTCATTTGTCGCGAACACATGGATTTCCAGCGATGCCTCTGTGGCTGCTAATGATCTCAATAATTCAAATATTTTACGAGATGGGAACCGCAAGACTCGTCACTCCCTGACCTGTCCAGATCGTATCACAACACAGAAAGCACGTTCCCGTCAGTGTTAAAATCCCTGTCCACATGTGAGTAAATGAAGATCACTTCCGGGTCATTTGATCGAATGTGTGTTGCTGAGCTCGCGCCCCCTCCACTTGTTTGTCAATTTTGTCATAAGGGTTTTTAAAGATCTATTTAAATATAAACGCCGTAAAATCATTTGAGAAAAAGTGCATTTTTACTCAGTTATGTGTAACCTTTTTGCTCACATTTTGAGACCCAAAGAAAATTGCGAGATTCCCTGTGAGTTCATTATTTAATGTTTGAAAGCGTGCAATGACATCTCGTTATAATACGCATTTGTTGCCGTGTGTATTAATATTTAGTTAGTATAGTTTGTACATTTACAAACCATCACCGACTTTGTAAAAATAATTTCATGATGGATTATTTAGTACATTATTTTGCAAATAAAATATAACTAAAAATGTTTCGGTTTATTACAACATTGCTACGCTAATTCGATTAAAAGGAAATCAAATAATAATCATTTAATATACTTTCATTTTCCCGTTAAACCCCCGGAACAAATGACATTTATTTTAGAAGAGTAGAGACCGCGGGAAAATGATGTCACTTCCTGTTTTGCGAAGCCGTAAGGATGGCGCGGGGCTGGTGGAAATATGCTTCAAGACATTTTTAAATAGTTGTCTACAGCCAAATTGAAAATTAGTGCTTGTTTGTAGATGAGATTGTAAATACGTCTGAGTGTTGAAATCGGAACCTGAGCTTCTCTCGACACCGTTTGGGTCATTTTACAGTTGGATATCTGTCTGTTGTCGCTAGCCGACCACCATACATGCAGGTATTGTGAGCAATATAACGTTACTACACTTTCTTGCATTTTTACGTTGGACCAGTAAAACATTAAGATGTTATATTGCTCTATTAAACCATTAAGATTTATTTGTAAGTCCGTGATCCTAAAGTTGCATTTGGTTCGTTGAAGAATGATTTTATTATGGGATGTGTTGCTTTTCCTTCTCAATAGTAACTTGACTTGATTCTTTTGTCCTGTAGTATCGTGTAATAAAAGGCTTTCGCTTTTGATATGTTTATTCAGTATTTATTTGACAGGAAGTGGGGTAGATGCACTGACACATGCCCCGTTATTGGTTTTGTTTTGAGGAAGTTTTTCTTTTTATAAAGCTGAAAAATGGAGGATCATTTAATGGATGAACTCTATGGTGATCTTGATGACCATCCCTCCGGTAAGACAGTCTCTGTTTTGATGTCTACTGTCTTGGTTATTTTACTGAAGTTGTACTGCACATTTTTGTACTTAGTTTTGTCACCAAATACTCTAAGAAAATGCTTTTTTGGTGCAAAATAACATTGTGGCAATTTTATCAATGCACTGTGCTGCTTTAGCTTTTACTGTTGTTAACATGCAATTTATTGTATTCCTGATAAGATTATGATTATTGCAGATAATTATAAATAACTTTCCTTTAAATATTTTGTTAGCATTAACATTTTTGCAATGCTGTAATTGTAATATCAACCATATGTAGATACCTGGCAAGAGAAATAGAGGAGGGATTTTTTTACATTAAAGAAAACGTTTTAACACAAAGGGATTTAGGCATTTTGTCAGGTTTAGAACTATGACACTTTCTAATGTGCAAATGTAACATACATATGTTAATCTGCTGCAAATACTGGAATGGTTGACTATAAGTGTTTGACATGACAGCTATGTGTCGACATGATGACGAAGACTCCGTGGATATATACTCTGGACTAGAGAGTAGTCCTAAGGTTGCTAAGAATAAACGTGAGTTTTATTAACTTGCAACGCATATGTATTTAAGCCGGTACATTTAAAATACATTATATTTCCATATATACCTTTAATCGTGTATTGGTTAAAGTTAGTTGCCGTGTGTTTTTTTTTTTTTTAGGTAAAGTCAATCACTTGCTTTCCCCGCGGACAATTGAGTCAATGGATATGTATGAGGAACTCATCAGGGAAGAACAAGAAGAGAAGGAGTCAACCTACAATGAGGTTTGTAGCTTGAACTTTTGTATTTGTAAGAGATGATGTACAGTCAGTTGATAGTTATCATCAAATAAACCCAAACCCAATTAGGATTGAGATTTTGTGTCATTCTGTTATTAATATTGCTGCTGTTTTTGAAGGACTGTGTTTGCTACCCTTGAAGAGTTCTTTGAATGCATTTTTAATACTTTGTAAATAAGACATTTTAATCTAAAGTGTTTATTTGTTACATAATTTAGCTCATTTATTTAAGTGAGCAATTCTTTCAGTTTTGAGCTCTTTTAACCGTGTTTAAATCCAAAACTTTCTTTCAAAATCAATGCAAAAAATCTAAGGATTTCATCCGCTTATACAGTAAAAATGTACCAAAAACTAACATATTTTCTTTTTGTGACTTATTACAGTTAAAGCAAAAATTTGAAGCTGCACAGCTACAGGTTAAGGAGCTCATCTCAAAGTTACAGCTACTGCAGACAAAGGTTTGTTTTATTTCTAACGATTTCTCTGTCATATACTATATGGCTTTTTGTAGTTATTTTAATGAAGTATGTTTTTGGATTACAATTGTCTAAAGTTTTATTTTATTTCTTCAAGAATTCAAGTTTGAACAATGAAAACACGCTCCTGAAGAAGAACATTTGTTCCCTCATCAAGACTGCTAGAATGGAAATTCTACGTAAGGATGAAGAGATTAGCAGACTGAGCAATAGGTAAATCTCCAGCTCTGGTGTTTATGTCAGCAATAAAATTGGTTTTGTTTGGATTTTATGGTATTGCGTAAAAAATGTCTTAACCTTTTTCTGTGTGCTCATTGCAGGTCTGGTCGTGGATGTTATGGTCAAATTTTTCATCAGTCTCCAATGGAAATGGGTCAAGTGAACACAAGGCACACTTTGAACAATACATCACATTCAGTTTTAGAACGTAGAGATTCCAGACAAGACAGAGCTACGAATGAAGTGAATAAGCCCAAGGGCAGAAACACTGTGTTGGATAAGGCAGCAGCTTCAGCTTTAGCACCACAACCTTTTGTGGTGCTCCAAAGGTGCCCTAGAATTGATCTTGAAAATCCTCTAAATCGTCAGAACAAAAACTCTGCTGCTAGATCTGACAGTGAAACTATTCTACCAAAGCAAGAGCATGGACGTGTCAATCGTAACAAAACATCAGATGGTGCAAAACATCCAACCACGTCCAAAGTTGTAGATGCCTCAAATACTCAAAAACCACATAACGCTGAATTGACAGTTACCAGTACAACTTCTGACAGCCTCGGTGGCTTAAAGGACAACAAGAACTGTCCCTCTAGACAGGTACATATACTGGAAAAGTTTCAGACGAACACAAAATGCAACTTGCTGGACAAGGATACAACTCAAAAAGACCAGAAAAAAGTGGAAGGCAAATCTGGAAGAATTGAAGGAGAGTTTATAAAAGACAGCTCTGTGTCTAGTGACACCACAAATCCTCCGCCTGAAGTTCCTGTCATTCTCAAAAGTTCAGGGAGATCTAAAAGCCCTCCCACCCAGTCCCCGAGAGCTTTGTCATCTGACGGCTCTTCCCAGTCTTCCAAAAGTTCACTTCAGACAGCTGCAGATACGGAGACACAGAATCAAGAGCATATTCAAGATACGGGCAGACCCAGCAAAGAAACAAGACATTCCGGCTGGAGAAGAACAACTTCTTCTTTGGTGGATGAGGCTACTCATTCCCATAATAACAAAATGGAGAAACGAGAGTCAAGTGGCCAACAAAGGAACGAGGAGAAAAATCAAGCGACATCTTCCAGTGCAGAAGGAAGGAGCAGCAGAACAGAGAGACACAGAGAGCATGAAAAGAGACCAAAGGAGAGTGGCAGGAATAAAAGAGATGAGAGTCATAGCAGAGATAGAGAAAGAAAAAGCAACAGGTCAGAGGGTAGCAAAGAGCATGAGCGGAGAAGTGCAAAGGAGGCAGATAAGAAGGAAGAAAATAAGAAGTGTAGAGAAGGAAGATCAAGGAAACAAGCTGACACCTTGGAGATCAGGCATTCTTCTTCTCCCAAATGTGATTCTCAAGAAAAGGATGTCTGTAAGGGACAAGCATCAAGCAGAATTAATGAGTCTTTGTTAAACAGCAAAAGGTCACACAGCCATGATGGCTCTAGAAAGAAAGTTTTCCGTAGTCCTGACAAGAAAGCAAGCTCTGAAAAGTATTGTGCTAGAGAAAAGGTTATGCACAAGGACAGAGTAAGAAAGAGAGACAGTGGTTGTGAGGAGCAAACGGTACAGAAAGATGGAAAATCAAAAAATGCAGTTCATAACAAAGACCAGAAGGACTCCTTGCATAAAAAGGACAGGGTCATCAGAGAAGGTCAACAATGTAAGGTTGATCATAACAAACACCTTAAAACTATCCATACAAAGTCACAATCAACTGTAGCTATCAGTAGCAATTCCAGCAAAACAAAAGAGGATAATAGTCCAGACCAAAAACTGAGCTTCATGGAAACGTTGAACCTTACTTTATCCCCTCTTAAAAAGCAAAGATCGTCCTCAGATCTCCGGGAGCATGTAGGAGCAACAGCTGTAGATGCCTCTGCTGACAATGGTAGAATGTCTGAACTCTCTGGAGGGGAAATTGTTGTAATTGATAACTTACAGAACAGCCAGCGAAGTGTTAAGGAGATAAATGAAGACCCTGAGCCCACAACTATAAATAAACAACATGACCTTACCAGTTCTTCCAAACTCTTCATGGTTGTTACCTCTGAAAAGTCCTCAGCAGAAGAAACCAATATGGAGGTACAGGAAAAACAGGGATCGACCTCTGATTTTAAGGAGCATGTTGGAGCAACAGCTGTAGATGCCTCTGCTGACAATGGTAGAATATCTGAACTCTCTGGAGAGGAAATTCTTGTAATTGATAACTTACAGAACAGCCAGCGAAGTGTTGAGGAGATAAATG
Source organism: Triplophysa siluroides (assembly GCA_006030095.1). NCBI lineage: Eukaryota > Metazoa > Chordata > Actinopteri > Cypriniformes > Nemacheilidae > Triplophysa > Triplophysa siluroides. The sequence continues at coordinate 2,104,867 of VCII01000139.1, read as the reverse complement.
AAGACTCTGAGCCCACAAATATAATTAAGCAACATGACCGCACCAGTTCCTCCAAACTCTTCATGGTTGTTACCTCTGAAAAGTCCTCAGCAAAAGAAACCAATATGGAGGTACAGGAACAGCAGGGATCGTCCACTGATTTTAAGGAGCATGTTGGAGCAACAGCTGAAGATGCATCTGCTGACAATGGTAGAATATCTGAACTCCCTGGAGAGGGAATTCTTGTAATCGATAAATTACAGAACAGCCAGCGAAGTGTTGAGGAGATAAATGAAGACTCTGAGCCCACAAATATAATTAAGCAACATGACCTAACCAGTTCCTCCAAACTCTTCATGGTTGTTACTTCTGAAAAATCCTCAGCAGAAGAAACCAATATGGAGGTACAGGAACAGCAGGCCGTTGATAATCAAGAGGCTGTGAACGAAGTGCCAGCCGTTGATTCAGTTCCAGTGAAGAAAACAGACAAGACATTAGACATCAATGTTTTGGATAAAGATTCATCAAAATTAAATACTGCAAAACTCTCTCAAAACAGGATCAGTCAGGGCTGCACGAAAGACTCCACTGGAACCATAGATAATCCTGTTGTTTCTAATAGTTTGTCCACTGAAATGTTACAAAACTTGACAGTGTCAGATAGTACTCCTGATTCAATAGTTAATTGTCAGAAACAGAATTGTATCACCATTGTATCTGAGGAAACTTCTTCGATGGGAATCCAGAGCGTTCCTTTGCCTTACTCTAAAGATTCACTGCCTGCACAGAATAGGATTTGTCAAGAGAATGTGTCCTCCTCTGACAGGGCGTGTAATAATTCTGAAAGTTCTGTCACCATGGAGGTGTCCTCCAGCACAAAATCCGTAGACCTTGATGAACAAATCACAGTTATTTGTTATGCTGCAGAAGTGAGTACATCTAAGCAGGACATAGCTAGAACAAGCCATACATCTAAAAATCTAAAATCTGTTGAAAGACAGACATCTGACAAACTAAAAATGACTGAGAAATCCCATCGAAGCTCAGCTGCAAGCATTAATGTAAGAGAGGAGACAACATCTTCCATAGAGGCTAGTTTCTCAGAGCCAGATTCCACAGAGAAGGATGAGCAGAACATAAAATCATCTAGTTCTGATGTGTTGTGCCATGATGAAGACTCCATGATGCTTACACTTAGGAACATCAAAGTCATTCCAGAGGCCATTAGCCCTCTCACAAGTCCAGTCCGTCAGGTGAAGAGAGTCCAGCCTCATTGTGCTGATAAGCAACCGCATGTCAAGAGTCTTAGCAAAGGTAAGTGCGTGTTTCTGTGGTCATCATAAGTGTTTAATATTGAAATTTTGTATGGGCTGGATTGCAAGACACATTTTTGGAAACATTGAAACTTAAGTGTTTTTTTAAATGCATATACATTGTGCTAATGTTAAATTTGTTTGTTTCCATTAAAGACCTCTCCACGGCAAGTGATAAAGTGAACATGGACATGAACAAAGAGAACAAGTCGCCAGACTCTTCGGTCACAACTGTCCCCCAAATGGGGACTGTAGATGCCCTTTCAGTTAGTGAAACTGAAGAAGAAGAGCTGGAGGACGGTGAGATAGTGAGTGAGAGTGAGGAAGAGGGACCTCTGTTTATTCAGACTCCACCAAGAGAACAGGACAAGTCAACCTCAGGATCTCTTTCAAGTCCAAAGCTATCTTCAGTTGGCAAAAGAGCATCCCAAAAGAAATCTTGCGCCCCTGTGAAATATTCAAATCCTAAGAGCTCAGTGACTCCTCCTTCTAGTACCAGTCCCACCTCAAATAAGAGACGGTTTAAAACAGTCAGCCAGCCATTGGTAGCAGCAGTCCTTACTTTAGATGAATTTATGGACAGGCTGGCAAATATTCGAGTTAAGTTAAGGAAGAAGTACATGAAGCTTCACAAAAATGTCACCAAAACTGCCTTCTGTTGCATAGTGGATATGTCTCAGGCTTCTTTTACAGAATTTGTCAATGCAGTTGACTTGGATAAGTTGTGCCATCAGGGTAAAAACACGAAATATATACTTAATAAGATTATAACTTCTATCATGAGCAAGGTCACCAAGAATGGCATTGTCAACCGTATCTTTGATCAGAAAGCTGGAGACCTCAAGCAGAAATTGTGGACATTTGTGGACGGGCAGTTTGACTTCTTGTTCAAGGAACTGAAAGCGGCGCTCAGAAATAGCTTTGAGCCATCGGTGAATGCAGGCTCAACTGAAGATAAAAATGCAACTCTTAAAGGAAAAGAGATTGTGGAAAAAGATCTTGAAACATCTGTTCATAGGGCTAAGAAAGCAAAAGTTGACACAGAAAACTGTAGCAAAGAGACACCTCCAATTAAGTTGCCCCCTCCTAGGGGCCTTGGTAGCAGGGGTAAAAATATAAAAGCTGTTATGCAGGAAGATGATGAACCGACAAACGTGAAAACGTCACAACAACTTTCTACATCATCGTCTGTAAAGTCTGTCCTTGAAATGTCTGTCCTGGAAAGCACCTCTGGATTTGAGAATAAAATCTCACCCTGTGTCCGCCGTCTCTCTAATAATGGGTCAACACATGACAAGTCGGATTTTGACATTCTCACGGAGCAACAAGCATCAAGTTTAACCTATAACTTGGTCTCTGATTCTCAAATGGGAGAGATATTTAAATGTTTGTTGCAAGGGTCTGATTTGCTTGAACCCGGTCTTCCAGTAGGGGACAGTCAATGCTGGCCAGTCAGCACCCCCCGAAAGGAAGATGTTCCAGGGGATTGTTTGATTGGGATTATGACCCCTAACAAAACAACTCCATCTAAATTCAGTGCATCCTGGTCTTCCATTTCCCCTTACAAGTTTTCTTCTAATAGCAAAATTCTTGTAGACCCGGCAATTCTCGATGAGAGCTGCTTGTTAGAAGTTCCCTCTAGTTCCGAACCATCCCGGCTTCCTACACAATCAACTGTTACCTCTCAGCGAACTTTCTCTATCCTGGCTGAAGATCTAGCTGTGTCCCTTACCATTCCTTCACCTCTGAAGTCGGATAGTCACTTGAGTTTCTTGCACCCTGGAACAGGACAGCCACTGTCTGCCCCAAATAGTATTATGAGTGCCCATTTTAGCGAAGATGCTCTCGATGGAGAAGATCCCACAGAGCAGGACATCCACCTTTCTCTTGACACGGACAACTCCAGCTGTGGGTCGAGTCCTGACAGAAAATGGGAGGACTCAGATCCGACCGGTTTCCAGTTTAAACCCAATTTACCAATGCAGGCTGTGGTAATGGAGAAGTCAAATGATCATTTCATTGTACGAATAAGACACACATCTACCAGCCCAACGGAAAGTGGTCAGAATGAAGAGAAAATGGAGCCTGCATTAACTGCAGAGCAACAACCTGCTTTAAACTCAAACCATTGTCCATGCCACAAAGACTTGGACCATACACATGAAGAGACAGTGGGTGAAATCCTAGAAATGTCACTTGAGTCATGTAACATTTCGGATAAACCAATAGATGCTCATCCATCAAGCCAAAAATCTCCATCCGAAGATGTTTGTGACAGCAAAGCTAAGCAGGTTTCCAGTGATGCTATTCTTGAGGTTAGTTCAGCAGAAGTCAAGACAACAAAAGAAAGGGTGTCAAGAAAACGTAAGAAACATCACTCCGAGCCAACAGCAAAGCGCTCCAAAACAGACAAATCTCAAGATAAACATCGCAAGACAAGGCATACAAGAAGGTCGAAATCCCCCAAAGAATCAAGCTCAAAAGGTGCAGTATCCCCAGTGTCCTCTAGCAGCCTTTCTGCAAAGAATGTCATCAAGAAGAAAGGGGAAGTGGTCGCGACCTGGACCAGGTGAGTCGACTGAAATATCCTGTTTTATTATGAGCATAACTTGTTATAGTAGTTATTTTAATGTCATTTTTTCACAGGGATGAAGACCGGGACATTCTTGTTGAGCTAAAGATGAAGGGTGCTTCACCCAAGACATTTGCAGCTTTATCAACACGGTTAAAAAAGTCAACAGAACAGGTATGCTTTTGTATTGTGAATCCTCATAAATAACTTAAAAAAAGTGGTCATGAACTAATAATTGTTGCAATTTGACAGATCGAGGAGAGATTCACTCAATTGTTGAAGCTGTTCAAGAAGAAAGAAAAAATGGAGAACTGATTTAACAAGACAAGTTTAAAGTGTCAAAGGTCAACAGACATTCTTGCTGATACGGAACTCTTGACTTCTAGGGTGCAAATGTGTTTTTTGACATGTTTGAGAAAGCACTTACGACTCACGAAAGATCTGCAGTAAATGGTCTTTTAGCTGATCGTCTCTTTTCTTTGGTGAACATTTGGTGTTATCAGATACAGAGTTGATTTTACATTTTGGAGCGTTTATATAATAAATAGAGAAATATTTTCAGTGTTGAACTCACTTTCTACTGTTACTCCTCTGAATGTGTTAAATATATAAACCAATATCAAAGTTGGTTAAAAACATGTACCGTTTTAATTTCATGAACCCTGTACAATACCATACCAGTCACTTGTTAGATTTTGGTAAGGTAAGCAAAATATAGCTGTTGCTGTTTGGTTGATGCAGGCACTTTTTTAAATGAAAAGATGAACATTTTTGTATTACAAGTTGACTTTTGAGAAGTTAATAAGGCTTTGTTTTTAGACCTACCTCGGCAGAATGCAAATCTTTTTAAAACTGAAATGCTTCTATGCTAACAGGCCTCATAATTAGTTTTTATCACATGGTCCTGAAAGCAGACAGAGTAAAAAGAGGTATTTTTTGGTGATTTGTATTATTAATGCCATTTTATTCTAATTTGAATCTTTGTTCTGTCAGTCACCCTTAGAGATCCGGTTTGATAATATTAGTAACTTTAGAGTTACATGTTCTTGTCTTATAACGGCTTATAGGGTTTTCCTTGTATATATGTGTACATTTTTTCAGAGACAGAAATCTAGTTATGGGAACTTTTCTTTAAGAATTATATTTTGTTTGAAAATAAAATGTGTAAAATTTGAAGTTCTAAAAAATCTTGCAATGTTTCTAAAATAAAGCATATTTATTTAAGTTTTATGTTTAGTTGTATTTGTATTTTCTTTACTCAGTGTAACAATGTAAATTAAGGTCACTTATTTTGGACATGTTCCCATCACACAGGGACTGCTATTAATGTAATGATTTCTGGAATAATTTACAATTTATTGACATTACCGTGTGGTCTAGACAGCAGGCAAAAGTTAGATATTTAGGTCACAGTCTGTGGCAGCGGTTAACCTTACATCACCCCTAATCCAGCAGGACACTGTTAATTTACAGATATGCATATTTAAAATTACGAAATATTTGATTAGATATGTAAAACGTTTTTTAATACTTTAATTTTCAGATTTTGTACATAAGAATTATGTTTTGACAGAAAATACTTTAGATGTTGAAATAATAGTGAACTGCAGCAGCAGTCTGTTATGAAGTGTAATGAAGAGACCACTGTTAATTATTCATCTGTCTATATCCGGCCATAATTTTACATTCCTTTTAACTTTAAAAATGACAAAAACAGTATCAAGCATTTAACTATGAAATAGGATGTGACTCAATGATCATTGTCTGGCATAGACATAATGGCATACCAGCCTATTTGTACTTTTCAAATACTTTGTAGTACACCGCACTATAAGCAATATGCAAAAATACGTATTTTAAACAAATGTATGCTACATCGTTGACACACAATGGCCTCATTGCATTGCGTTAGTGTCATGTTATTTGACATTTTTACTAAGACTTACGACAAATGTAGTATCTTAGCAGTCAGAGGAAATGGACAATAAAAAACGTTTTAAAAATCCTTTGATATTACTTCCAGGGCTATCGAAATTCAAGCTGAATTGCGTTTTAGAATATGGTTATTCACCTATTGTACTTCTGAACATACAAAACAATAACAAACTGCGCACAGTATACTACTGCAGAAATAGTAAACATACTGTTGTATGTTAGTGTGCTTTTCTGGACATAGGCAGTGTTTGCGTTTGCATATTTTAGCATAACATTAAGATATTTTAGGTTGTGTCTTTAAATGAACAAAAGCTATTTTTTATCTATCACACAGGTTATGGCGTGTTTGAAATGGTGGCTAACATGCTGATTTGCCCTCAACAGTTGTGATGTAAGTCACCCCCCTCCGGGTTCTGTCCAGCCCACGGATCGATCGCAGTGTTGTATGAGTTCAGTGAACAGTTAAACTGGATTTCATTCACCGCGGAAGATAGAAGTTATAATTACTCCCATGTGAATGAAAGGATACGAAAGGATACTTGCATTTTAAAATTATTTTGATGATGTGTTGGTCTTGAAAGTACTCTACTTGTTTACCACTAAAATGTGAGTTTTTGTTTTATATACATTATTTATTGTTTTATATTAATTATTTTATACATTGTGTTTTATATACATGATCTACTGTTTTTCTTTTTATATACATAATTTTGTTTTGATTTTGTTGTTTTAAATAAGAAAACAAATGAATACAAGTTTAATATAGCTCCAACATTTATCATTTTTAATCTTCCAGTTTCAGGCCATGTGAAAATGGGTGATTGGAACTTGCTGGGGAGCATCTTGGAAGAGGTTCACATACACTCCACCATTGTGGGCAAAATCTGGCTCACAATCCTTTTCATCTTCCGCATGCTTGTGCTTGGAGTCGCTGCCGAAGATGTCTGGGACGACGAGCAGAGCGAATTTGTGTGCAACACAGAGCAACCTGGTTGCAAGAACGTCTGCTATGACCAGGCGTTCCCCATCTCCCTCATCCGCTACTGGGTCCTACAGATCATTTTCGTCTCCTCGCCGTCTTTGGTTTACATGGGACACGCACTTTACCGACTCCGAGCTCTGGAGAAGGAACGGCACAAGAAGAAAGCTCAACTAAAGATGGAGCTGGAGGAAACAGAGGCTGTTTTAGAGGTACATAAAAGGATTGAGAAGGAACTTAAAAAGCATGAAGAGCAGAAGAAAGTGAGGAAGGCTCCTTTGAGGGGTTCCTTACTGCGTACGTACGTGTTGCATATCTTGACCAGGTCGGTGGTGGAGGTTGGATTCATAGTGGGGCAGTACATGCTGTATGGTATCGGACTGGCCCCGTTGTACACATGCGAGCGCGACCCCTGTCCCAACAGTGTGGATTGCTTCGTCTCGAGACCGACGGAGAAGAACATTTTTATGATTTTTATGTTGGTCATTGCAGGAGTATCACTGTTCCTCAACCTCCTGGAGATATTTCATCTTGGCGTCAAAAAGATCAAGCAGAGTATCTATGGATCCAAGTACAATGGACATGATGACAGCATTTGCAGATCAAAGAAGAACTCTATGGTCCAACAGGTTTGTGTCCCGACCAATTGCTCACCACAAAAACTTGCGCACTTGACACTTCCCGCGTCTTTCGCAAATGTGCCAGACGGACAGGTGGAAACTTTGCCTCACTACATGCCAATGACCGGTACTCTTTCTAACCAGAAAGTGCCAAACAATAACCATAATGTAAATGACCAGCACCCCAGACAGAACCGACTTCCAAGCCAGCCTGGATTTCAAGCTCTCCATCAGCTCGGGTCCACAGAATGCCGATCCACCTTGGATAACCGTCTTCAGTCCTGCAGCAGTGAGGAGTCTGGACCCAAAGGCTCTGGGCAGCCAAAACATCTGAGTCAGCAGCCCAGAGCTTCACTAAGGGCCAGTCATATAGAGATACCTGCCGCCTTAAGGAACGCCCTGCGTAAACAGAGTCGGGTCAGCCAGTGTAAAGACTTCAGCGAGGAGAGCGATTCCTCAGAGAGTGGAAACTTCCCCACTGGCAGAAAGGCCAGCTTTATGTCCCGGGAGCTTTCAGAGAGTTCATCGGATAGTCCAAGTTCCAAGAACGGATCAGATGCAGAAGCCAGCCGTCTAGCTCAGGGGGAGAGTCCCGCTATGACACCACCACCAGCCAGCGGTCGAAGAATGTCAATGGTGAGTACAGCAATAAAAAGGAGCCTACAATTCAAATTTGATACAGATTCTGTTTCAAGCTTCTCTTTCGAACACAACATTCTCTTTCAAGCACGTTTTAATAATGTTTAGTGTCTTAACACATACTGTACTATTTGGATTACTATGTTTATGCATGTTTTGTTAAGCAGTTAAAAAAAAGTTGTTCTTGTCCAATATATATAAATATATGCTAGATACTAGATTTTGATCCGTATAATAATGATGCATACAGTAAACATACATTTTGATTTTTCAGAGCATGATTCTGGAACTCTCTTCGATTATGAAGAAGTGACAATCAGAAGATCTTTAAGGAATCCACTATCTCTTCAGTGGATAGCAATGAGGCTGTTACTGCTTTTTATTCTCCTGGCTTTGTTTTTATTGACGAAATCCAAAATTATTGAAAGAATATTGTGGTTTTATATTAACAATGACAACTTGTTTTATCTAGCTTATCCTTAATGCGTCCTTTAAAAACAAAGATTTTCAACATAACTCTTGATGGCGCCTCCAACATTCTCTCATTATAAACCATTAAATCAACAGGACCTAAAATAAAAATTTGATGGGTGGGAAGTTTTGCACTTTAATATATGAAAGCTCAAAAGCATATTGTTATTGTATATCTATTGTATACTGTATATGAGAATTGACTTTTTGTACTTATGACTGTTTCAAAGTAAACCGCAAAAGTGATGGCAGGGATACTTATGACGGGATCAATTTAAATCAGTTAGTCTTTAAGGACTTTTTGACGTATTGGTAGCAAACTTACTAAAACGGTTATAATAGAGTGTATAAAATCTTGGCAATATTAATTATTAAATTTATTTATTACATCTCTTCAAACTGTAATACTTGTAAATATACTTTGTTTAATTGTTTTCATAAATTGCTCTTTGAGAAAAATGTACAACAATGATGCACTACTCTCCCACCTGGTGGTGAACTACAAAATGTAATCGGAAATTAAATCACTAATAAATTGTACAGCAGTTGCTTATGTTGGCATAGGCTATTATGTGATTGTTGTGTGTTGATGTCTTTTATTATTGAAGAATTGTCAATCAAACTGAGTTTTGCCTAAGCTTTTGTTGGTGGAAACAACTCATAGAACAATTGATTGACTTCAGTAAATTGTCTGACCTTGGCCTCATTAGCATATCCATCAATATCAGCTAAGTTTAGACATCACTGGATACAGTAGGGCTAACCCTTTCCCAATTAGACAATGTCTTATAGTAGATTTGAGGGCATCTCAAGAGGTAGTATAGGTATGTTTACACAATACAATATATTATATTATTATGCACACAGTAAAAAAATAAGGTATAAGGGCCAATTCTCCATATTAACTAGTTGTTATTATAGCATGCCTATTATTGGCATATTGGCTGTTTATTAGCACTTATAAAGCACACATTCTGCATGACCAAGTACCTTAACCTAACATAACAACTACCTATATTAACTATTAATAAGCAACAAATTAAGAGTTTATTTGGGAAAAAGTCGTAGTTAATGGTTTTTTAATAGTGAGAATTGCCCCCATACTGAAGTGTGACAAAGATACTTAAACAAAATTTTACAGTATTTTGCAAATTCTTCATGTATAATGTATTGTATCACAGAATTGTTCTATTTTGTACAGTTTTTTCACATATTTTTTAAATTAGGTAAAAATACGTCAACTCACAGAAAAGGACTGCACATTTTCAAGAAAAACATGTAAAAACATTTACGTAAAAAACTGTTATTTTACTGGCCCCCCAGCTGCCGGATTACTTATTTTTTTCTTTTTTTTACGGGATAAAGGTGGAGTTGAAAAGAAATACAGTAAAAAGAAAACTCTTACAAGAAAATCAATCTGAATAGAGCATTCAAAAATGACATCAGCCACGAGACAATGTACATGATATGTTTCTTTATTTCATAAACAGAAATGGTGTCTAGACAAAATCTGTCATTTATATAACACTAGCCAATTGAAATGCATGAAAATGAGTTCTGCACAATACCGTATGTACAATGGTTTTTAGGTCATTAAATTCATTAGGGTCATGTAGCATTTCAAAATGAAAAAAATTTAAAAACAATTAGTACAGAATGAGCAAAGAAACAGCTACCTCAAATCGACAATATTAACACAAAACAGTCTTCTAGAAAAAAAACGGAGAAAAGAGTCAGAATAAGAGAAAGAGAGAAAAAAACAACTTCTGTGACTACAAGCCAAAGAGCTATTCCATTAAAAATGATGCACCAAAATCTACCAATACAATAATCCATATAATCTGTGTAAAAAGCATGTAGAAAAAACACCTGATGCAGTTTGCTGATACAGTCATTGACCAGTTATGAGAGGTATGAAGGATTTCACAGGTAGATAAGTGAGAGAGAAAGAGAGAGAGAGCTCTGCTAGCCGAAATATGGGGGCTCACTGCCCCTGCATACACACTTCACTTGAATGTGAATTATGGCCTCTGTCAGTTCTAAGGCAAAGTCGGAGGTGCACTTTGTATTTGTGGTACACTGGAACATCGCCGTCAGGTGAAAAGACAACTCGAGGAAAGGAGCATAGTTATCAAACTGACGTTTTTGTCTTTTAAAAACGTACAAAACAAACAGACAATACTAAACCTAGCCATTCATATTAGCCTCACAATTTCTATGTACATGGCAAAATTCTTATAAAAACGTGACACTATTTTTGTAAACATTTTGCCTTTTCGATTCTCAGTTTTGATGAGCCTGTGTGATCGGAATACCAAATGTTTTATAAACTTAAGCAAATTGTGAGAAAGGCAAGTTTTTTTTGTCCTTGTCAAAAGAGCAACCTTTGGAACGCCAGTGTTAATGTTTCAGAAAAGCAGCACAAACGAACGAAACAAACAAAACAATGTTACATTTTTAGGGTGCTTACTGTTACAGTATCGACACTCAATACTAAATAACATTTCTGCAGCTTAAAATATACTTCTATATGCGTTTGCTTTTAGCTGACTGCAAACTGCAGATTGAGAGCTTAAGAGAGCAGCCGAATTACAACCAAAAATCAACTGCTGGATATTTTTGGAGATATTCGATAGCCCTTGTTGGGTTTTTATCCAAAACAATTGTGCAAATCTACTTATTCTTCCTCGTCAATTATTATTAGCTTAGAAACTATGAAAATGAATATGCTCAACAACCAGCTTTAAGAACCGAATGACACAAAAATGCAAGACACAAAAAATACGAAATGATTCCACAGATCTGAAAAGCATGTTATTACAAAAAATGTTGGCACGCACCCTGAGACAAGATACAAGAGCAACAGCGAGTCCGATACGAAAATAAAACCTCTGTAAAACAACCAAAACTAGCAGGAGTGTTGTCGAGAGGAGAGCTAATAAGCTTATTTAACCTGTGAGGCTTTCCGGGTGACCGGGTTGAACCCTTGAAGCCACTGTGGAGGCAAACATCATGCAGCTTTTAGTAGCAGAGGCTAACAGAGGTCAGAATACCACCAAATCCACCATCCACATCTGCATCCAAATGTCAGCCTGAACGCCAGGCTCTTAAGGCCAAGTGTGCAAGCATGAGGAATCAGCCTTATCACGTACAACGCCACAAATCCATTGTTATCTGAGGAACGCAAGTAGCTATAAACACCAAACGCAGATTTTTTGGAGAATCTCAGGAAGATGCTGGATGCTTGTTGTTGTAGCTTTGATGAAGGTGGGACCTTTTATCCAGAAATACATTTTAGAAGGTGGACATAGATTCTCAAGTGAACAACGGTGTGCTTTTCAAGAGGAAGTTCATGCTTTCCACGTTTCCACAAATATTTGTATGTATACAATAAGAAATAATAATCATAAAAAACATTATAGGGATGATTTGCATATGTCTGCACAAATGTCCACTTGGACCCATACATCTTTAGTTCCAGTCTTGTACCTGATTACAATTTAGAAATGGCAAATACTGTTTAAATTTCAACAAAATAGAGAGAAAGAGAGAGAAAGAACAGATCTACAAGGAAAACAACAGCACGACTATCCATCACAACACCTCTAGATTCTACATCCCTAGAAGTATGGTGTGTTTATGTATGTGTGTGTGTGTATGTGCGTGTGTACATGTGTCTTGCATAATGTATGTATGTCTGAGAACTTTAAACGCATCTCTCAAATCAGACTCAAGCACACACACATGTAACTTTAGGGGTCAACGTTTGTTCAAATGAAAAATAATTCAGTTCCTAACTTGTTTGGCATTAGTTTGTGGAAATTCCATTTTTGCTTCCTAAAATTACAGTGAACATTTATAGTGGGATTTAAACCATTTTTCCTCAAGGGCTATATTTCGAAACAAATCGTTTCTAAACAAACTATATAAATATACAGGCAGCATGCAATCCGATTAGTATGGATATACTCGTCTAACAAATGTACAATAAGGGGAAATACAGGACAACTTTAAAGAATGGGTTCATTCTATCCAATTGCCAAAATTTTGACACCGATCGCATTTAAGTGTCTTCCGTAAATATATGATTTAAAGTCACCATGAAGTTGCGATTGACTTCTTTTGTGTATCGTGACGTATATCAGAGTGAAACGGCTTCTAAAATTTAGGGTGGGGCTTTATTTTGGCCTTCCCGTTTTGACTGGTTTGTTGGGCCCGGAGGGGAGGGCTAAAAATGTGTCAGTATAGTCCCACCTCTTTGTTGTTGCTGACGTCATGTGGTGAAGAGTTGTTTTGAGGGGGGGAAGAGCTTAATGTTATTGATTAAAGCTTACAAGTGCAAATGAATAAAACAAATAATGGTGTGCACGGATAAATCATTTAGAATAATCACTGCAAAGCTGTTAAAACACTTAAAATGTTCCCGTTTGATTTCATGGTGACTTTAAACACTCTCTCCTACTTCAATATTGAATGGTTTTCAATCAACCTGTGAAATTTCAGAAAAAAAGTTCTTTATAAGATGCTGTTAATACCACAAAAATGTATTAAATATTCTGTCTGGAGGGACACTTTTAAGTGTCTGAGTTAAGTGCTCCGATTTCAGACTTTTAAGGGTACTGAAACACAAACTGACCCTTTCGGAAGTGCTAAACGGTCAAAGAGTGCTAAGAAAAAGAGCGAAGGGAGCCAAAGCGACTTCCTTTCACTGAACACATCATCACTTCCTCTTCCTGTCTGAGTGGTTTACCTCAGAAAATCACGGTACGAGGCCCAAAACTGAAAGGGTGTCGGTTTGTGATGATGTTTGTTTTTTAAATAACACTGAAACTGTTCAGAGAGGCGTCTGTGAGCGCACCAGCCCGTACACTGCATTTGTAAATACTGCGAAGAAGTCATTTCCTCAGAAAGCGCAACAAGCTGGGACTCTTTCACATTAATATAAGAATAGCTCACCGGGGGAAGTGAGGTCACTACGCACACGAAACCATCCACGCCATTTACATCCATATGACATGCAAGGGGCTCTGCGCCACACTGGTGGGGCGGGGGGTTGTACGAGAACGCTTCTGTGTGTTAGCATGTGTGTGCGTGCATGCGTGTGGATGCATGGGATGCTAGTTTCCTGAGTTTAAGCGCACCCATTGTCATGGGGAATTCGTTTCAGACAGGAAACAGCAAAGATTTCCCCTAAGTGACAAAAGGTGCTTGATCAAACCCCAGAGAACAACGAAAAAAAAAAAAAAAAAAATCTAAATTACTACCTGTACAATATTACCGAGACCGTCTCCATGCTCCATAGTATTTACAATATGCTTTCTGCCAAACAAGCACTTTAGTACATCATCCTCAAAAACATCCAAATAGTACAGTATTGCTGATGCAAAAGGTGGCCGACGCAACGCTTTGAATCATTCTTTACTCGTCCCTCAGTCCGGCGTACTTTCTTTCAGTGCTGTGGAAGGCAAAGTAGGAATGTTTCGAGATACCACCGTCTGTACAAGTTAAGTGTTGCGGTATACGGACACTACAAACGTATGATGCAGAAGACATTTTTGCATATAGACATACAGTCTAGCTGCGGTAGAAAAAGAATCTGTATTATTTTTTTTTCATGAGTTATACTGAACATTCAGAATATTTCCTGAGTTTGAGTTGACTGTGGCGAGGGCCACAAATAGAGAGAAAGAGAGAAGGGTTGAGAGGTAGAGGAGCAGTGGAGGGAAGGGTGAGGTGGGGCAGAAAAGAGAGGGAGAGAGACACAGAGAGAGAGAGAGAGAGAGAGAGAGAGAGAGAGCGAGCGAGCAAAATGCTGCTGCTAGGTCCATAGAGGTCTGAATTTGAGATGTGGTCAGGGCCCATCCCATTCGAATGGACTGTTATAGGAAACAGACAGTGTTCCACTGTCATGGAAAGGTGTAGCACCATTTTGAAGTTCTGTGAGAAGGTCTCAGACACTCTGCCATGGCTGAATGAGGGAGAACCTGGAGAACAGTATTGCTGCTGTTAAGACAACTGTAGTGTCAACCTTTGTTTAAAAAAAAAAGACAATAAAAAGACATAAATATAAAAAAAATAGCAGAATAAACACTGGCAGAGGCTGGCCAACTCCACAGCCCTCGAGTTTTGAGGGTTTGTCAGAAGACATCTAAATTAAATAATAAAAAAAACATAATTAAACGAACAAATAAACACATAGATCACCGTCATTAACAGTCCATTCTGGGCTGTTCGTCGGTTGTACACTTTTCTGTCATTTCCTGACAGAAGTCTACTGTCACCGTCTGATTGGATTGTTCCAGGGAGAGCCCCGCCTCTTGCTCCTCCCTATCGTTGCCTACGTTTTTCGGCCCGTTTCCGGTCTTCCACTTGGCCGATCTTGGTTGTCCGTCTTTTACGCGGGCTGATTTGAGGAAGCTCGGTTCAGGAGTGGAGCAAACGGTGAGGTCGATGCTGCTGGTGGGCGGGGCCTGGCTGCCGGGGTTGACTGAGGCGCCGTTGCCTGGACGCAGAATGGGGCAGTAGTGATGGACCTGTTCTGGGCTCAGCTGCACGTCTCGACACACCTCCTCTGACAGACACGAGAAATTCTCCCATAACTCTCCCATACACGCCTTTAGCTGGTTACGCTCCGTCAAGAGCCTTCTCGCGTTTCATTTTGCGCCCCCACAACATAAACGAAAAAACAACCACATACATAGATTTGACAGAGTTATGTAGGTCACAGTGTTTCGATAATATTTCAAGACACACCCCCTGACTTCATATATTCATTCATAAAATGACTCAATTTCCGCTTTGTTTAAATATAGATATCAAACTTGAATGATGACAGAATAAGAGGAGCATGAGGAGAAAAAGAGGAGCCACAGAATCTCTCAAATATCATCAAAGCGCGCGTGTCAGGATTCTCGTGCTCCCACCACTAAACACATCAAAGACAGTTGGCTCCGCCTCCAACATAGGAAACAGCTAGTTCTGTGATTGACAGGTACCGGCGTTGCTATGGGAACGTGAAAGAGATGGGGTCTCCTGTTGCTATTGATAACCTGTAACAGCCTGAATGTGACTTAAAGGGCGCGAACATGTCTTTAGTTGGTTATAAGTTGCCCATGCATGTATTAGACACGTAAAATTACAAAAATTAAAGTGTTGGAACAAAATATGCATTATATCTAAAAGCTGTCAGTACAATTGCTTTGGAACCTGATGTTGCAAATATGCAAAAGAGGGGTAACATTTCCGTCACACGCTTGCAGTATTCGACCAATCACTACGCACTGGTTAACTGGCCAATAATAGCACACCTTGCTTTTCAGAGCGATGAGCTTTGTTAAAAATCTGCACGTTTCAGACAGGCAGGGCAAAGAAGAGATACAAACATGCTCGGTATGTGGAAAATACTGTGTTAAATCGTGTATACGCATTGCATTACATCTAAAACAAATAATAATGTTTGTTTAAGCCGTGCCATATGACCCCTTCAAGAAGTTAAAGATATTTGGACAAGGGAGATGTGTTGGTGGCTTACCAGTTTGCGAATTTCACACTCTAGGTTGAGGATGCAATCAAGCTTTCTCTTGCGACAGCGCTGGGCTGCGATGCGGTTCTTGCTGCGCCTGCGCACGTCGTGGATGAACTCCAGCTGCTCTGAGGACAGCTTGTGCATTTTCACCATCATTTGGAAATCGTTGCGTGGAAGATTCGTGATTTGATCGACGGGGAAAGGAAGCTTGACCTGTGAAGACAGACAGGAGATGTTATTCGGTGACTTATTTGTCCAATAAAGTAGCTGGTAAATTATTTTATTTTGTCTAAGGTAACGTTTGTAATTTATTTAATACTTAACTAATCTTAACTAAATTTCTTTACATAAAGTCTGTACATTTTGCCCCGCCCCATTTGTGTGAATGTTTGGACGAGTTAGCACTCAAACTCACTCAGAGCAGTTTTGAAAATGCCACAGAAATTGATTTACTTTATATTTATTTGTTGTTAGTCAGTTTACGAATGTGTAATAACCACCAATCCTGCGATGTATTTCTTCACCACTAGAGGGTGGCAGAATACAGTTCGTCGCAAAAACAAACGGACTTCCCAGGAGCTCTAACAACACAGGGTCTAACATTTACCAGCATCATTTATTAACAAAGAGGTCAAAAGAAACAGAGAAAGTGAGACTGAGAGGAAAGGGTAGAGAAAGAAAAAAGAAGGACTCTAACAGAAAATAAAGCAGCTGTAGTAAAAGCAATCGGCACAGCCGGATCGGTCTATTTTCCTCTGTAACATTCCTGTCAGGTGTTAACCAGAGGGCATGAGTATGCAAATCTGTTAATCAGCAAAGCTGTCGGTGCATCCCGGGCATACGCACATTCAGCAGAGGAAAAAATCATCTTGAATGCATTTGATTCCCACCGTGTTTGACAATATTTAAAGGATCGTTTTTCTTCTCTCCATCATACTGAGAGAGAGTAAAATTAAAATAATTAATTATTTAATTTTACTCTAATGTTTGTACTTATTGTTTGTCTTTTGTTATATGTTCAATGCTTTGGCAATATTGTAATAACACGCAATCATGCCAATAAAGTACCTTGAAATTGAAAAATTTCGAGAGAGAGAGAGAGACGGGGGGATCGAGAAGAAACAGCTGAACACAGAGAAGGCAAGTGGGATTCAATCCTCTGCATGTGAACCAATCAGGGGTTTATTTTCTGTTCCTTTGTGTCTACTACCTGCTAGGTAGAACCCTTTTAGTGTTCTCTGATCTCCTTTGTTCATTTAATCTAAAGAATCAAGCGTGATGCTTAACATTCTAAACACAGACACAATGTACACAAAGCAACAACATTCAATACCTACATTTCACAATTATAGAACTACTTTATCTGTATTTTTTATGTCTTCACATGTGATTGAAATATCAAAACTATTAGTAACACTTTACAATAAGGTTGTATTTGTTAACATTACTTAATGGAGTTGCTCAGAGATGACGTATTTTTGTAGGCTAACCCGGTAAGTGCCACGCGGTTCCCTCGACCGAAAGCCAATGCATTTTTCCCACAGACTTGGAAGATCACAAAAAATAAGATCTGTGATCTTTACAGATCAACACAATATTACCTATTTTTTAAGCCTAAATACAATCGCCAGAAGTAAAAAGCTGACACGAGGCTATAAACAGACTACACTATGGTCGCTCGATATCAACGTCACCACCACCAATCCTCCGACAACTTTCTCAAACTTTATTAAAAACGTAATCCCTGGCATGTAATTACTCCATGAATGAATCCCCGACAATGATTTTAGATATTTGTGCCCGTGTTGCATTACTTGAGATTTATATGCGCAATGACGTCTAACGTCCCCGCCAAAGTAAGTAGTCGCTTTTAGCAAATTGTTATCAACCGCCCTTTTAAAAGACACAATAAAGGTTTAAAAAATATAAAAACTGTATGCCATAGATTAAAACGTGAAAATATTAAGAGGTTTTGTTAGCAACAGACCTTATTTCAGGCGATTTACCAAAAAACCCATAGACTTTGGGGCGGTGGAACAGGAAGTCTTGAAATGCTAACATCGCTTCCGGGGTTTGCATACAGAAATACGTCGTCTCTGCGGTAATCAATAAAGTCTAACAATGAACAATACTTCAAAAGTTTTAACGGTTAACATTAGTTAATGCACAATGAAATAACATGAATAGCTATATTGACGTGAGAATGGTCGAAAATGTATCTTTATTGCATGCATCTTGAATGTATACAAGTGGCATTAATGTGTGAGGCAACCACAGTGTTACCTGTTTACTGTCTACAGTATTGGCCTACTTTGGAACTCACAGGAGGTTAGTGATGTGAACCCATAAACCACGTGGCAGTGCGGTTCATGTGAACTCTGTATGTTAACTCCGTTTGGGATTCACAGAAGATGAAAGTGTAAATCTGGCCCAGTAGGGGAGCCGGAGCGCTGGCAGATGGGCCCGTTCGGTCTCCATGGCACCATTAATAAATCATGGACAGACCTTTCATACTCGCGCTTCTAAGTCAACACTGAGAATTGCCACACACACTTAATGTGATGTCATAATTATCAGACTGATGCTGGAATCTAAAGAGAAAAACGCCTTATAACACGGTTCAACTGTCCACTATGACGTTCTCAGATATCCCTCCTCCTCGTCTTTGGTTTATCAGTTGTAGGTGTATGTGTGGTAGTGTAAGAATGTATATATATGAATATATATATATAATGTCTTGGAGAGAAAAACTGTTTTAAGAACACAGGAAAGATGACAATGTGCACACCCATGGCACTTATTCGGCAGTGTTCCTGAGTCTCTCTCTCTCTCACTATAGGTCCTTGAACAGCCGAGTGCCGACTGGGAGCCGAGTGACCTTGGTCTTTTTGTCCCTTCATGTGCAAGAGGGAATTGTTGGAAGGTGGACAAAACAGGTGACTGGATTGAAAGCGGTCACACACAAATATGTTTTTAGTTGTATCATTGTCACATCACAATTCCATGAGCAGTTTGTTTTACCTCAAAACTCAAGTGAGAGAAAAAAGTGTGGAAATGCATTTTATTGTGCAAAACAACTGCCACAAAAGGGAAGTTTTGGTGAGGTAAAATGCCTTCAGATGTAATTGGATTATTGATTTGCAAAATATCATTACTGTACTTCAGAGGCTTTGAGACACTGCTGTGCAGCCATGTATCTCTCTCAGTTTCACATGTCTCTTAATGAGACACCATGTGACACAGAAAAGTAAACAGTCTGAGACGACTCGAAGACATTCCTTTTTTCTCCTTCTTCCTATTTCTTTTGAAACTTGTTGCTATTACTGGATCTCTCCACACACACACACACATGTATGTTTTATTATCTCCGTGGGGACAGTCCATAGGTGTAATGAGTTGTATAGGGTACAAACTGTATATTTTATCCCCTACCCCTAACCATACCCCTAAACTTAAAGATCATAGACAACTTTTTGCATTTTTACATTTTCAAAACTTATCGTTCTGTAAAGTTTATAAGCTTTTGTGAGCATGGGGAGCTCAATTTTGGTCCCCACAGTGACACGAGTCCCCATGAGTTGGTGTGCATTCAGGTTTAGGTCCACACTAACATATAAAAACCAAGTCAACACACACACACAATTTATCTAATGGAGTGATGGGTATGTCTGAGATCACCATGGGGCTTTATAACCATCAGGACCAGTGTCTGGGTCAGTGGTACATTTTCTAAACGTTTTCAATGCAAAGCATTATGTGCAATCTTGTAGGAAACAAAATTACAAGTAGGATTAAAATCTATTTTTTCCTATTCAACAATTCGATTTAATGAAGAGCAAATTGAGTGTCAAATTGTTCTCTGTAGAAAACTAGAAAGTCTGAAAACTATTCATGGATAAAAAATGTCATATAGCCATATGGCTTTAGCCATAGCTGTAAAAAGTGGCAATTGTAAAAATTGTCAATGTTGCGTCATTTCTAAATATAGCCCATTTTTTTATATGCACCATTTTTAACTGTTACAGTGACTTTATTGTTTACAGTTACAGTGACTTCATTCATAAAAATCAAACGTGACATCCGACTCTATTTTCACAAGCAAATGATGAACTTGAGCATATTTCAAGCATGCGGTTTTACAGCTCACCAACGTGACGGCTGACGAATAATTTTTAGACCACAGTCGGCTCATATTGAGAGAGCGGCTCGGCTTTATAGATGGAATGAGAGGAACAGAAATGGTTCTGACTTCACTCCCCACTTCCTGAGATGTATGCACCTTCGCTAAAGGGTTAATTCTTGCACTGCAATATTGAAGAAGTGAGAATGAGATTTTCATCTCTGGGCTGTTTCTGATCATGCCCACGCACCTCGAGATCAATACTTCACCCTGAGTAAAAAAGAAATGACGCATACAAAAATGGAGAAAACATCTCAGATCTCGAGATAATAGAATGGTCATGAGTTCTTATACAGCCGTTTTAAACAGCATATACATTTCCCTTCTCCATTATCTTTTAGGGAAGTTGAGTCAACTTTAAAAAGTATGTTCACTCAGTGTTGAGAGCGAAGTAGGGCCAAATTTAATTATAGGGGAATATACTGTAGAGTTGCTGTTGGACCTGAGCACTTCCTGTTTAAATAGGTGTTAGTCATGAGGGGTAAGTGATATAGTCAATGACTCATGAAGGAGAGAGAAAAGTTCAAAGACCTGGTTTAACTTCAGTACTAGACTGGCCAAGAAGGACAAGACTAGCCTACAGTTTAACAACTTCCTTCCTTCATTGAATTCATTGTTCCACAGAAGCCTGGTGTTATTTTTGAAACTGTGTTTCCCTCTCTGTATGCTGTATACTCTCTCTCTCTGGTTCTTTGTGGAACCCAAAATGGTTCTTCTATGCATTACTGTGAAGAACCTTTTAAGCACCTTTATTTTTAAGAGTGTAATGGGTCTGTGAAAAGTGCGTTTAAAGAGGTTTTATGTGAAAGTCCATAGGACCAAAAGTGCACTTAGTCAATATAGATGTGTAACAACCCTGTCTGTAAGCTTTCAGCCTTTTTCCTTTTCAGCCAGTTTCATTGGCTCAGTCACACAAAACTGATAATGTTAAGCTGAGAAAATGAGCAGTAGTGAGGTGGCAACAGAAGTGTGTGAGAATGGAGTGAAATAGTGTATGACACACCGAGGTGGTGACGTGTGAGCTTCTAAAGAGTGATAACAGACACATACACTATCTGATATCTTATCACATGTGGTTTTAAACAACACTGTACATTTCCATCAGGTTTTATCAGTTATGTACTACAAAGTATGTTATCTTAACAATTCAGTGTATTGGGGGTCAATGGGCAGTTTAATTTAAATGCAATTTCTCATCAGCAGCGGGTTTATTTAGTTGTTAGACAACACTGAAACAATGCAGAAACTGCTGAAAATAAGCCAATTAGTTCCTGAGCGCTCAATGTTACCATGGCAACTCAGTATCTCTATCAATGGCCCCTGCATGCATTCCTACAGGTCTTGCCACCAGTCAATACAAATTAAGTTCTTCACTTTCTCACAATGTCCTATAACCTCACTCAACCAACATGAAGATTTGTAATGGTGTACTGTGGTAATACCAATGCCAATTTATTGAAAGTAAAAATGAATATGTTTACTTCAATTTTACTATAAATAAACCATGGTTATTTTTCCAGAAGGCCAAAAACTTCACATAACTCATACTGGATTATTGTAATGCGTTAAGAGGACCTAGGCCTATATGTTATCTGACGCTGTTGTTTCCAGAATCTGGAAAAAGCTGAAACTTTTGGGTGTAAACTTCTGAACATTAACTGGTGTAAATTGTTATTGTTTCATTTATACATCTTATTTTTTCATTTACTAATGTCCTTTAGAAGATTCATACATAAATACATACTAAAAAATACATCAATGTTTATCAGGATATTAAATATAATGTTTTTACACCAAAACCATTTTCAGAGGTTTACCCCCAACAGTCTTTAAATGAATGTTGTTGACTTTGTGGGCAGCACTGAATGTTTCTATCTATTGTAATAGTTGCGTATGAGTCTCTTGATGGTCCTCAATGTAAAAAGAGGAATCTCAACATCATACAGTTACTGCTGGACATGAGTCAAATATCCAGAAATGCTGAAAAAGCAAAGATTGTGGAGGACCTGTGTGATTGTTTTGAAGATCAGTGGACAGTCTAATGACTCATGACCAACAAGAAACCCTTAAACAACTATGAATAAACATAAAAACTCTCATTGATTGTTTAGGTAACATCATAGTATTAAGAATCAGGGGCGTTTAGTTATTTGCCCTGGGCTATTTTTAGAAATTCTGTTATTATTCTTAAGTGTGAACTTTATGATAATATTTCTTTAGTGAAATAACTTGCTCAGGGCAGGACTAAATTAAAAATAAACCTTAATTTTCAAACATCCTCTTATTTTTCCAAAAGTTTCAGCTTTTTCCAGATTCTGCAATGGGTGTGTAAACGTTTGAGCACAACTGTATATTCTGGATATTCTGAGGATGAGACTGTGAATTCTAAAGTATTAAGCAATTGCAGCACAAACTGTATTTTACACCACCACACGTTTATCATGTTTAACATGTGAATAAAGGATAATAGGGAATTTAGCATGTTAAATTCCTTATTTGTTATATTACCTCATTCATAAATTTCTCCAATTTAATTTACTCTTATACTCGAGACTGTTCTCTCCACAACTGTATTGCATTGTGCTTGACACTACATCCATACTTGATTGTTTTCAAATCCAGTTTGCTCCTCTCTGCTCTTCTCTATTAGCCTTTCACATATAACACACAAGGGTCAGACTAATATCATTGCAGTTCTTCATGTTCATGGCCGTCCAGACATGAAAATGATTACGGTGTTTATTGGCCCATTAGGAGTCTGCAGCCTTATTCAATGATTCAGTGAGCAGGGATCACAGGGGAAGTGTATAATATCATGAGGGCAGTGAACAACAGATGCACAATCTAATCAGTTTCTGCATGAATGGACACTAGGGTACGAGATGCACAGGACGCTAACAGAAGTGAAGGCTTGACAAGTGGTAAACATATGCAAGAAAAAAAGAAAGCCTCACCTCAGGGGCTTGCTCCCGAGCGTGACAGGATTCGCTGTCTCCCTCAGAAAAGGACCCCGACTCGTCACTGGAATTGGTTCCGTACGACTGCTCACACTTTATCTTGGGCCGCACCCGTGCGAATATCGTCTCCGTTCCGCCGCCTGTGTCCTGTGGTTCGCCGGGTAAACATCGTGTCACATTGGGGCACGGCGAGGACGAGAATTCAAACTGCGGCAGGCTGCAGGGGGATCCACCGCTGCCATCCTCAGCATAGGAGTATGACGAACAGGAACTTGAGGTCCGGGTGCGGGTTTCTGAGGGGGGCGATCGCGGGCATACCTTGATCGGCACTGGGCAGCTGGTATTGGGCCTTTGGCGGCCGAGCAGGGGCGGTTCGCTGGCTGTGGTGGAGGGGTACGTCTGGGAGCTGGGGAGGGACTGGCTGGCACCAACCCACAATCCCTTTGGCATGTGTTCTGAGAGCTCCTTCTCCAATGAGTTCCCGCTGGGTTGAGAGTGGGTGGGTGTACCCTGTCGTTCACAGGCCCCTGAGGAAAAGATGACACTGCGGCGATCCAGCTCTGCCTCTTGCTTGCACATGCCATCAAAGGACGCTGACTTCAGCGAGAGCCCTGGCGAGAAACCATCGGCGTCTTTGGGGAATGCCACAGGCATGCCAAGCTCGCTACTAAGCTGAGGCCTGTAGTCTTTTTTGTGGTCTCCCTGAGTGGTTCCCGTATCCTGGGCACTGACGGGTGTGTTAGCAAATAGCTGCTGAGGTGTGCCAGTCGGGTCCTTCTTATAGTGAGTTTGTAGGCAAGTGGGTGACTTGCTGCTGCCTTTCGGTTGGTCCATTGTGCCGGAACCATCCAGCTCCATCTCAGCCACGCTGTCCCTTTCCCTTCCGTCCTGCTCCTCCTCTGACAGGCAAAGCGAGATAGACTCTTCCTCACTGCGTGGCTCCTGCTTGATTTGCACCACGGCCGGCATGCTCATGTCTTTGAATGTGCTTGGATAACCTGAGGTACTGGTGTGTGAGGAGGCGTCGTTGTTGTGCTTGTTGCATGCCCACTGGTATTTCCTGTACTTAGGGCATCGTGGCAGGTCTGAGTTGCCATGTCGCTCAAAGTCCATATGCCCATCAGTAAAGTCCTCTGCCGCAGCCAGCCGATCGTGGTCTGGTCGCCGCAAGGAGTTGGAGGTCTCAGTGCAACGGCGAGAGCGTGGAGAACCCGGCAGCGTCACCGCAGTCGTTGCTGTCGTCAGAGCCTCGGGTTGCATGCTCTCATCCTCCACGTGATTGCTCGCGGGCCCCTCCTTGTGACAAACCACCAGGCCATCCTCCTCGCTGCGCAGTTGAGCCTCCAGGAAGCGAAAGCAGGAGTCCTCCAGGTTGTGCATGCGCAGGAATTCGGCACAGCGGAGGACCTCCTGGATGTTTTCTCTGCTGAGCAGAAGCTTAGCCGTATAGGCAAACTGCAACAATGGAGCGAATCCCCGGGCACTGACCTGCGGACACACATGCAGAAAAAACAGGGGAAATTGCCAGCGTTACCATCAGCACTGCTATTGTTCAGGGCACTTGGAGTGTGCTGAGAGAGCTTGATGGCTCAAATGACCATAAACAAACACTGTAAAGTGCCAGTTAATCTTTTATTAGGTCAGCACAGAACTTCTATACAATGAAGATGAAAGGGAAAAGATCTAGAGACCAGTCTCCGTTATGGAACGGTGATCAATTCAGCCCTCTAAATTCACCCCCCCTGGTTGTTGCATACTGTAAATCAGAAACAGGTAGAAGCACATTGGTTTGTAAACATGTCACATCTATTCCTTAGGTGAGACATATTAAAGCCTAATAGGCTCTAGGACTCTCTTATGGCTTATCCCTGCTAAAGTCATCCTGAGATAGAAAGAAAGAGAGCGAGACAGACAGATATGGATGCCTTCCATTTAATCTAATGCAAGATAATTAGGTAAATGCTTGAGCCTGCAAAAGCTTGGCTGGCCCACTGCTGCCTTTGTGCTGTTAGCACATATGAGTAAGTGCAGTGAGTTTCTTGTTGTTGAAAATGTGTGAAGAACCAAATAAGATCTGCAAACCTAAGACCCCTCAGACTGCAGTATTATAGAGGTAGCAATCTTTCAGTGAGCAGACTTTCACGTAGGTGATCTTTGTTTTCAGACAGATTACAATGGCTGGACTTTGATCTAGGCCTGCATTGTTCGTACCACAAAGCTCCTTCTATTCTTCCTCAATGATGTAAAGTGCTCAACAGCACAAGTGAACTTGTGCTCATAGATGAGAGCAAATGAGATCAACACTCTGGGTTTGATGAATGGAACAGTCCCGGTACTAGGCTGGCTCGACTGGGGGGGCAATTACATGTTCTGGTTGGGCAAATATATAATCCAAGTTGATAGCATGCATCATGTTTACATTTTTCTGTAATTAAATTGACAGATTATTATTAAATAGATAATACATTTATTTAAGTGTATTTATTAGATTATTTATTATGTAAGTATTTAAATAAAATAGTTATTAAATTGTTATTATTATTATTTAAATTTGTTATTATTTTATTGTCAGCTGGATATTTTTGGAGGGGCCCAAGAAAAGTCTGGAGGGGCAATGCCCTCATAACACCCCCAGACCCAGCCCTGGAATGGAAACTGTTGATTGTTATTATGTTGATTGTGAACGGGACATTTGTTGTGGATATCAGCAGTTTTAGGCAAGACAACCCGGAGTATCTCTTTCCTACTATTAAATCAGCCACCAAAACCAAAACATTTTCTCTGTAGATTTGTCCCTTTGGAATAAGATGGGGATTGTGTTGACAGACATAGCAAAGGCATGGAGGGAAATTTCAGGTTTAATATGAAATGGCTCTTTTCTGACACATTCATTTAAAACACAGCTTATTTCTGTTGTGTGGGGAATGTAAATCTGATGCGTATAAAACAGATTCACACATACATAAGGTAAAATACCGCCTCCTTGTTAAACTAGCTGTGGTATTTATAATTATAGCGAAATCAAAACAATAGATTTGAAGAATTCATAAGTACCACTTAAAGCCTTGTCACACATTCAACCTTTTCAGGAAAATTTATATCATAGCCACGTCTGGCACATAACAACCAACTGTTGTTAACTGTGTTAAATTATCAACCAGATTTACATTACCAGACAGAAATGGCAGCATTTAGAAGGCAGAAAAAAATTGTTTGATTTTTAGATCTTTTTGGTTTTATGATTCGTATCTATTTAAATGAAGTGCCTCACGGGAGTCATCACGATCCTTGGCACATTAATTGCTTTCTACCGGCTCTGCCTGAGATTCATCAGATAATGTAACGCTGTCTGTGCAATTAAACACATGGCTACATAGACAGAGACGAAAACTAGTCACACAATGCACGTTACAACAATGGATTTGTTGTAGACAACGCAATTCTTAGGTTTTGCCAAAGTCAGAAGACTTTTGTGCAAGAAGGATAATATATAGTCAGTCATTATTACAGTGTAGGATAATAGTTGCCGAGACAATTTTCAAACATAATACCATATTTATTAAAATAAATATATTGTATATTAGGGCTGTAAAAATGTTATGGTTCAAAATATATGTGTGTGGGGGGGTTTCTATTTATATGTATACATAAATACATGAAATAATACAAATGTATATTTATATATAATACAATATAAATTATATTTAAATAAAAATTCATGTTTATGTACATATTTGTTATATATGCAAATATGTGTGTGTACATTTATATGTACTTATCAATATATTTGACGCACAAACATATATTAGATAAACACAAACAGTTATTTAGTAATTGATTAATCTCAATTAATTGTGATTAATAAATTTGACATTTGATTTTTTTTTCTATATAGAAATATATGACATCAATATGTTTTGTAACATCATCCGATGGATATCTCTGAGACGCCACTAAAGTCCCCCACACACAAAGGATTCTATAGCATGCACAAATATGCGCACAAACAAAACTGATGACTACTGAGTCTGAGTCATCCGGGACTGTCTGTGTCCAGTAGACGCATTTCAATAGAGAGAGAGAGAGAGAGAGAGAGACAGAGAGATAGAGAGAGAGAGAGAGAGGATAATCTGCCCACCGGCAACACAACAGTGCCAATCAGTCACTGCTGAGTGGAAGCTGCTGACTCGTAATGTTTGTGGGGGATGGTGTGTGTATTGTGTGTAGTGTACAGGAGTGGGGGAGGAATTATCTGAAAAGTGTGCGTGTGTCTGAAGGGGATGATCATGGCTCTGACAGGAAGTCTGTCCGCAAGAAACAGAAAAAAAACAAGAGATTGAATTGAAAAATATGGGGTTGCATTCATATTTACAATTATTGTGATGAAAATATTAAACATATTGATTATATTTGAATGCATTATAGTTTTGTTATCATTACGTGTTTTGTTACTCATAGATAAAAGCATTAAGATGTTTTAATAACAACAACCTGTGTTTGTAGCCTGTATTTGATTGCTTTGTTCTATTGGCTATAATGGCTTGGTTTGGTTATTTTGTTTACTCTTTATAACATAAAAACCCTCTTCACAACAGACTCATTAACATTTCTTTATGCATGCTGAAAAGTTAAAAGGATTTTTTGCTACCTATTGTAGCCCAGCTCTAATGCTCATCGGCATGCTCAGATTGGATCAGACAGACCAGTCTGTGACTGAAGGTGGAGAGAGACAGTGTTGGCGGGGTGTGAAGGTGGGCTGGCCGTCGCATGGAGGCTATGCCTGACTAACAGCTTTCTGTGCTGCTCTGAAATGTGCTTTTGAGCTGACATCAGCAGACGGAGTCTGCATGCGCAGCATCAGTTCCTGCACCATCTGTGGCTGTTACTACAAGTGTCTCTATGACACGCGCACCACCAGCCTGATGCACATAGAGATGAGGTGTGGGAATAAAAGGAAGAAAGGAAAGCAAGAGGGAGAAAAAATATAATATAGGGCCTTGTTACAAAATCTATAGTTATATGTCTCGGGATCTATGAAAGCATTTGATCTAAAATCTTAAACCAGTAAGTGAGGAAATAAGAACATTTAAACTATTTTCAATTACTACTTTTCAACCTTACATTTCATGTACTTAAATTTATAATCAACATTCATCTTGCAACATCTGTATTTTTTGTCTGTTTTCTGTTGTATTGAAATGCAGTCTACTTTATTTCTCTTGCCTCATCAACAATGTTTTTTAACCTTTTTTTGTACTTTGTTCCAACAGTATGTCTTAAGTACAGTCTATGGAGAACAAAAAGGAGCGAAAAGGTGGAAAAATAGTAATAGAAAACTTTCATATTTTTTTACGTTGATGTTGTTTAAAACCAGTATATGACCCCTTTTTTTCTTTTTCTGAGTGGTTTGTGTCCATACAGCGCAAGTCAACGGGGCCAGTGTTGTTTGGTTATAAACATTCTTTAAAATATCTTATTTTGTGTTCTGCAGAAGAAAGAAGCTCATACAGGTTTGAAATGATGTGAAAATAAGTAAATAGCTAAAGAATTTTCATCTTTGGGTGAACTATCCCTTTAACCATGCAGCGCTACACTGACAAACAACAAAAGAGAAGATAAAAGGTCCTCACAGAAAAGGAAATTAAAGCGCTTTTGCTACTCAGGGGACACTGGACAGACTTTTAGACACATGAGTCACTGGACCTGTTAACAACATTTATTATGTAGACAAAGAAACAAATTTATCTAAACGACAGATCTGGGCCATTTATGCTAATTCCGACTACAGGCTCCTCTCTCTCTCTCACTGGGCATCAAAAGGGTCATATTGTTACCAAGCAGGAAATGACATGAATTGTACATCATAAATCCTGGACAATATAGGAACTGTGCCAAGCGATTCCTTCCATAAAAAGGTCATGGAATGCTATAAACCCCTCACACCTGCCCTCTCCTTCATTCTCTCTTTGATGCTCTTTCCTTTCCCCTCTCAGTAGCAGAAACAGCTAATTTATGTAAATTTGCCCCGGCAAATTCCTGCATGTTATGAATGTTAATGAGTCGAAGAGCCGCATGACAATGGAACGGGAGCTTTATAGAGTGACTGGAAAATACAAAACCTTGACTGAAGCTGGGACGCTTGCGATTTGAAATGTGCTGACTAACCTGACTTTAAACTCACAGTTAGACACAGACAAATGAGGTTCTGTGCGCCCCAAAGTCACGGTTCACTTTGAACAGAATATACAGTAAAAGCATAAATTGACCTCATTTATAAACCTACTTGGGACAGCACTTTTGGGAATCATTGTTGATTCAAATGCATATAAAATCAAAAATGGCAGTACTAAAGTATTACTATAATATTGCTTCGATTGAAAGAATTTGTAATTTAATGATTTTATAAATAGTCATTTCAATGCGCTCACAAACACATCAGATGTGTAAACGGATTTCGAGTCAACCCTCCCCAATGTGACAGATTAAATCAGATACTTTACTGGCTAATCCTCTCAAAGTGAGGTTTACGGTATACAACCACATAGGCAAGAGGACATGACCTCGTCTACCGTGAGCTGGACCATATTACAGTCCTTGGCCCTTTAAGACAAAACCTAACCCCCTATCCTTCTCTCTCCCATCTTAAGTCATTTCTCTTACTCACAAATCCATTTGACAGACGGACTTCCTCTCCCAGGCTTTACGTCTTTGCACAACCCCCCACAATGTGAGAGAAGACAGAACTCCCTCCATCTGTATAATAGGCTAAAATTGTGCCATAGCCTCGCTCTCGAGTTTGAGTGTCAACATGCACGTCAGTCTGCTGTTATTTTCTTCACGGCCTGCATTGTACATCAGGATTACTGTACACCCCCACCCTAGCCAGGTCCCGACCTGCTCCAAAGCCTCTCACTGGGTTTGTGTTGTTGTGCTAACCAATAACTGTCTGTGTCTAAGCAATATGTGTATAAAAAAAATCTTGTTGTTCATTCTTTCCTTTGCTTACTCCAGCTTTAATCCTCCTAGTGGCATGGCCTTGTAAACTAACGGTAGCGTGTTGACAAAATGTTTATATGCTATCTTACTTGTAAGTCGCTTTGGATAAAAGTGTCTGCCAAATGAATAACTGTATAAATGTAATCACTGGATTTAATGTAACACCTGCTAAACATTTAACTTAATGGTAAAGTTTTTATGAGCATGCGTTGAATTGCATGCATCGTTTTTTCTAAAGAATACTCTACTACAATTAAATTGTCTTTGCACTACTTCAAGTGTCCCTCAAATGCGTCTTAAAGGGACAGTTGACCCAAAATTTAAAATTCTCTCATCATTTCTTCATACATGTATCAAACTTTCTTATGCAAAACACAAAAGAAGATATTTGGTGGAACGTTGGGATCCATATGTGTATGGACACAAAACCACTAAGACATTTCTCGAAATACCTTCTTTGTTTTCCGCAGAAGAAATACACAGAATATAGACATTTTAAATGACATGAGGGTGAATAAATGAGGACAGATTGTCTATTTATTACTGGGTGAACTATCCCTTTAAGGTGGGTCAGTTTCATCCCTGTGTGGAAAATCGCTTACTTTTGCTTCCACACTGACTGTGAAATTATACACTAGGCAGCGTCTACTTGAAAATGTATAACAAAAATGCATTTTGGCCACTGTGGTTCACTTTAAGTTTGTGGTTTGGTTCCAGTTCTTTTCGTATAGAAATCTTATGAAAAATATGGGTTTCCCTCTTCTACAAATGTGCAAAATCTCTTTTTAGCTGGTCCCATTTATTGAAACTAAGCAGCAAGAACAGGAATTCAGAAATCTCTGCAGTCTTAAACTGAACGGTGTAATTTTGATGTTAAAATGCGTTTACCTATCTCCGTTTAATGTGCAGAAACAACTATCACTGGGCCATTTGTACATTGATTTCCCTAAAGTGTTAATGCTGTGCCTCTATACAAAAAAACAGTGATCTGTATTTTAAAGCAGCAAGACATAACAACACCAGAACAGCCAATGGCATAAGGGAAGGGGTTACCTGTGTCAAGCAATTCAAACAAAATAAAATGCTACAAAAAATGACACAAAGAAGCAAAATATAAATAAACAATTCACAAAAATGTGTGATATTTTTGCGTGTTTTGTTTGGGGAGATATATCAGCAGCAGAAGATTTGAGTTTCATTTTCTCTCCATGTATTGTCATTTATGTCTAGGAGACGTATTTGAGATATGAAAGAGATCATTTCTCATTCTTAGTGGTAATGTCAAATGTAACTTTATTGTACCATAAGCCAAATTATTATCTCTGCATCTGGAGAATCAGTGTGTATGCAGAGGATCTGTAAACATGGTCAGGTATGAGGTTCAAAACCACGCGATATGAAACTATCCACTCCACCTAAACCCCACAGATCTGCAGTTTCCCAAAGCTTGTGTGCTTTGAGGAACAACTATTTTGCACTTCACTCTAGTAAGGGTTGCGTTGAGTTTTACGTTTTGAATGCATATTTTGCAGTGTACATCGGGGTTTGGGAGGGTGTTGCAATGGTGCTGGATTTCATGTGGTTGCTGTTCACAACTGGCTCCATGTGGAAGCCTGTAAACTTTATAACAGGAGGTGGTTTGAGGTCACTGTACAGACTAGTGCTGAATCAGACTCACAGAGACAGACGAACACAAACATACACACACAGATCGACGCTGGCTGTCTAAAGCAATGCTGAATCACAATGACACATATGGAGTGCACAGCTGTAAAGACTCAAGAATACACACAGATACGCGCACAGACAAATCCCACAATCCTTGGAATAAAGTACCCTCAAGTTCATTGGAGCTCAAAAATACTGCTTTAAATTGCATTTGGAGAAAACAGAATAAGTTTTGATTGATAGATGTTTCAATGTGTTGATGGTTTGAATCAATAAACCCAATGTATTGCTGTATAGCATTCCACCTCTGGGTGTTTATTCATTCTTCTAAGTCTATCATCAGTTACTCCTTACATGGAGTCCTAAGTGATGATTTTATTACATGACATGTTTAAAGCAACTCTTGAATGCATGAATCACTGCGAAGGAAAGAAAACAGAGAGAAAAAGTGATGAAAACATGAGCTTTTGGGAGGCACCAGAAACAAGGCTGAAGAAAAGCAGAGGTTAAAACGTCATAGCAAAATTATAATAGAAGAAAAAGGCGGTGAATCCGCTTCCTTTGAAAGTTACTGTCACACTTAATTCTGTTTGTGTTGAACTGTGTCTTATCCACAGATGGAGAGACAGAGAAAGAGAGAGAGCACTATAGGCCTGTAACGATATATATCGTGATTTACACTACTTATACCTGTCTAGGTCGATTATGAAATCGCAAAGGCTTCGATTCTGTTTTATGCACAGCTCTTCCGTGAACTACGTCTCTTTGATCAGTAGGAAGTACTGCTCGATCTAAAATCACTACGGCTGCATTCCAAATGGCATACTTCCTTGCTATATAGTAGGCAAAAAGCAGTAGGCGAATGAATAGTATGTGCGATTCGTTAGTATTCATAAAACAGTAGGCGAGAAATATCCGGGTGGTGGACAATTTCTCGTGAGATTCAGACGTGCGTATACTAATGTTGCGTCAGAATACACCTACTCAAGAGCGCCCTCTGGCTTTCGGATATGGCGGCGTTTAACCGTAATTCATTGAGAAACTGAGCATAAAAATGACACGATATATCGTCCCAGCCCTAGTAAACTAACATCTAGAACATAGATATGTAGTACGTTGACAGACAACACTTCAACATAAACAATTCAACATTCTAGGTGTTGACAAAACTCATCTTAAAGTTGGTAATAAAATTCGTAACTGTTCGTAACACTCATTCGTAGGATTTTGTACGATCTTGTTCATACATTTTAGTATGATTTGCTTTCGCGCAAGTGACATTAGGCTTAGAGGTGGAGCTTCAGTTCTGCGTTTTTCGAATAATCAAGTAAAATACGTTTTTGAAGGATTCACATCATACGAATTCATGTGAATTAGCTACCTCGTAAAATAGTTATGAACTCCTGTGAGATCAGGTAGGTGGTTCTCAACTAGTGAGGTGCAACCTAATAATGGATTGTAGGTCTGTCCAAATATGGTTGTGGACAGCGGGTTCAAGGAGATTACAAATGCAAACAAAAGAGATGAGAAAAGGAAGAGAACACGCCCATAACTTTATTGTTGAGTTCAGCGTCTGATTCAACTTCACAACATTTTGATGCAAATTCGTCTATGAACTGTTGATATGGCAGATATTACAATACTTTGTGAATGCTGTGTTAATTTCAAAGTTGGTTTCCACATTTGTGCTATAAACAATTTTGGTACTGAGCAATACTCAATGAGAATCACTGATCTACTGTTGCGATTTAGGCTCCTAATGATTGTGGCTGAAGGGCATCCAAGTTCACACAATTGTGAAAGAATAACCAAATCAACCTGCATCACACCCAAGACATACAACCAATATCTATGCTGCATCCTTTTAAGACATTCATTTAATTTGTGGTAAATTCCAACCCAGTCTCAAGGCAGTTCGTGGCATAGACACAAAATTTGGACACACATTTTTTCGTGTGTGTGAGCACGACCTTTTTTAATGTCACTCAGCACGACTTTCTTTTCGTGTCACTCAGCACGACTTCCAATACAAAGACCCTAAAATCACAGCCGCAAAGGCTCATTTTGCTAAAAACGCAAGTTTTAAAAGGTGGCAAAACAACGATGAATGGCTCCCTTAACCCGGCCCCCAAACCTTACGTCACAGGGGAAAAGATAAATCATTTCAAAACATACCAATGAGATTGTAGGAAATAGGAATTCACATGACCTTGTAAAATAGGTATGAATTCCCATCAGATTGCGTTGATATATATTTATACATATGAAAGATACCGCGTTATAATACATAAGATTGAAAGTCGTGCTGACTGACACGAAAAAAGGGGGAAATTCGTGTCAGTAAACACGAATGAATAGATTACAGTTCGTGACAATGTCACAAATTCCCATGAGACTGTGTTTTAAATTCAGGTACACTGCAAACAGCAAAGCAAGCACAGACCAGAATTTCTTTATGCAATCTTTTAGTATTGGAATGCTGGGGATCTAATACAGGGTTTCTTCCATCGCTGTGGGAGGGTGCGGGGGAGGCTGTTTTTCTGTCACTCTTCATGATCTGATTCTCAACAAAGAGCCGATTAAGAGCCTCTCTCTCCTCAACATTCGCTGGCTAACACAGATGATGTCACTAACCCGATGCAGTCCCCACACTCAACAATATCAAGGTCATCTGGGAGGGGTGGGAGGGATGTGGGGGGTTGCGGAGGGAAGGAGAGGTGGGGGTGCTCTTTGTTTCATCTGCAGTGTTTTTTCATTCACCAACCGACCCGCACACCCCCACCCATGAATAAGCCCCCATATTCTTATTCATGGTCAGTTTCCTTACATGAAACATAGGGGGCGATCTTCAACAGGGGTGAGGCAGCCCCTGGCCGATGGGGCTCTAATAATATATACGTTTATACACAGCACGACTATAGGCACTTACAAAAAAGCAGATGCATTGCCCTTAGATTTACAAAAGCTACATGCCTTAAATTAACACAAAGTAACAAAACAAAATCATATATTAGAATGGAAGATAAGTCCCTGGAAATGAAAGGAACTGCTATGATTATTTGTATAGTTAAATACAAAAATGTGTAAATCCAAGTATATTTTCACAATGAGTGAAAAGAAAAAGTTCTGGATCTCACTAAATGTAATGTTCATTATTGTTCCTTACTATACATCACTATACCATAATAAAATCTGCATTAAACCATTAGACCGTACTTTGATCATATCTGGAACAGAGTTAACATTTGCCAATACGACGCCTAAAGTAAGTGGCAGTAATGCATTTTCTCTCACATCAGAGGTGACGACAGGCACTCCCTCGCGCTTTTCTCAAACTCTTTTTTTAAATACGCGAACAATTTAATTCCCTCTCTCATTCGCACTCACACCTGCGACATGTGAACTCATGAGTTATTCATGAAGACAAGAAGTGAATGAAAGTCGCGTTTCATTTTGTTGTCCTCTGCTCATTAAAAAAAAATCATATTTATTTTAGACATCAAAGAACGACATCAGGCCAATGCTTTTTAACAGGCTATGACAGACGATAGCCCACGGTAAACCACATGTTACAAGCATCCCTCGTCCGAGCATGTGCACGTATGTGTTCACACGGGAGTGTGATGGTGAATGAACGAGTGGGGTGTGAACACATGACTGGAGGTGTTTAAATGTGACATTACACCTCTGTGGAAAACTCATAGCTCGGAAAGCAGAGGTGTGTGCGAGTGTGCGTTTCTGCGTCTGTGTGTGCTGGTTGCAAATTCACAACATGCCCTTCAGCCGTTGTTAATTGTTAAATTCTATTAAAACTCCTGACAGCAGTCACCTTGGTTTAACATGCCTAGAGGCATAATATGCAATGTGATCTTATCCAATAATGAACACATCTGCCAGAAGTCAGTTTGCTAAACAGAATGTTTGTCACTAAAGATAAGTGTCAAAGTTTGTCAATATTAGCCTACAAGTTATTACAAGTTCACAAACACAATATTTCAGCGTTTTGTTGTTATAAAGAAATAGTTGCGTGTTTGAAATTCAGCGGCATCTAGCGGTGAGGTTGTCAATTGCAACCAACTGCTCACTCCACCCCTCCCTTTTGAAGCACTATGGTTCTATGGTGGACACAGGGCTAAGATTTGGTCACCTTTTCGCTTCTTTGCCGAAGGAGATACCGTATTTACAAAACACGCTTTGTAGAGCAGTTTGTCCATTTACGGCTCCTGTAGAAACACCATGGCACCGAATTCCGTGCAAGAGGACCTGCGATGTATGTAGATAGAAATCGCTCATTCTTAGGTAATAAAAACATAATGCTTTATTGTGTAAGGTCTTTATATACCTCTGAAGAAATAGGGCCCTATTTTCACGATCTAAGCGCATGGCGCAAGTGCACTCAGGGCGTGTCCGAATCCACTTTTGCTAGTTTAACGACGGAAAACGGTCGGCGAGGGCCATGGTCTAAACGGGTTGTCCGGATTCTCTTAATGAGTAATGGGTGTTTTTTGGGCGTAACTTGCAGAAAACCAATCAGAGCGTCATCTCTCATTCCCTTTAAGAACCAGTTGCGCTCCCGCCATGGTGGATTCGCTATTTTCACGGCAATTTGCAAGAGCAAAGATTTTTATTTTCACGTACACAATAATAATCGTTTACATTGTTATCCATTTATTTCTTATATTTGGCATGTTTGTATGCTGCTGCGCTTCCCTCTGTGTAATAAGTATGTAGTGAAATCGCATTGTGGACCCGCCCAGAGGCGCATTTTCTACTAATAAATATTGCGCCATTGACTTTAGACCAGGTTTGAGTTGGTCTATGGAGCAGTCTATTTTCATTTCCTCAAAATAGCAACATGCCAACACTGCGCCATGGGCCCAAAAATGAGCGCAAGTGCATTTGCTATTTAAACAACGCGGCGCATGACGGGAAAATAAGAACTGCGTCGGGCTGAAACTAGCAAAAACACTTGCGCTGCGCCTTGCACCACATTGCGCCGGGTGTACAATAGGGCCCATAGTTATGTATATTATAATGTATTTTTGTCAATAGATCCAGGAAAAAATTACATATTGGACTTTTCATCCAAAAATCACACTTTCTCATAATTTACTCAGAGCTACTGAGAGAGTTGCA
Organism: Triplophysa siluroides; assembly: GCA_006030095.1. Lineage (NCBI taxonomy): Eukaryota > Metazoa > Chordata > Actinopteri > Cypriniformes > Nemacheilidae > Triplophysa > Triplophysa siluroides. Next base: position 2,067,897 of record VCII01000139.1, on the reverse strand, counting down.
ACAACAGAAGTTCCCATTCATGGATTCATGGAGCCTTCAGACAGTTCCAGGAATTTATGTTTTTTCTTTCAATTCTTTATTTCTTTCAATTTTTTTAACATCTTCAAATGGGTTTAACGTTTACCTCAACCGGTCTGTTTTGCTGCAGCTCTGTGCGTTGCTAGTAACTTCAGGGGACTATTGAGAGGCTCCATGAAGCTCCATTGCTGTGAAAAACTGTTCCATTGACGTCTATGGAGTGACTCTCTCTCAATGGCTCTGAATTTACTCACCCTCGAGCCATCCCAGATGTATATGACTTTGTTTCTTCAGATGAACGTAACATATTTAATTTCTATTAAAATGCCATCATTTTGCCTTCTTACACTGTATCCTAAATGTTGAAGTTCCAAAAAGCACATACATCCATCATTAAAAAAATACAAATGACTCCAGTGGGTTAATAAATGTCTTCTGAAGCAAATTATAGATTTGTGTGAGAACAAATGAATATTAATTTGAGCTTGTTTAGCAAAACTGAAACCAAAACAAACACATAACAGGTGCTAAATTATGTATGGTGTATCAGTTTATGTATCAGTAGCTTTCAAGGTCATTGGTTCTTGCATGTCATCAGATAGGCCAGAACCAATGAGGGCCAGAACCAATGAGATTTTACAGACGTGCTGCCATAATTTGGTGTTGGTATTCATGTTTTTCTAAAGAAAAGAAGTCATAAAGATCTGGGATGACATATAATGCGAGTAAATGATTGATTTACTTTTTTTTTATTAATTTTCTTTTTTAAGTGAACTATTTCTGTAACCCTGTTGTTGGTGCAGTGAGAATGCGATAGATCTAAATATTGTAAAACTAACAGAAGGCCTTTAGAATGCTTGAAATGTTGTCGATTGATTGATATAAATATTGATATAAATGTTTTATAGAATTTTTGGTTTGTTAAAACCTCTGTCTGTAATATCTTTAGCTTTTTATGCAAACATCCTTGTGACTTCATTGACATAAACTTTGAATGTAAATGTCATCAACACACTAAGAAGCTACTTAATAAATCAAGTGCAATTCCAACAACACATTTTTTATTATAAAATATAATATTGTGAATGCACCCCTTTTTCATAAACTCTTGAAAAACCTAGCACCTCAAAGATGGAGAGATTAAAATGCAACAGATGTAAATGTATTAAATGTGCGCTTTGAGCTGTGGCAGACAGCTAGTTTAAGTGTATATTTGACAGACTCTGCTCATTAAGATGGGCATAATGATGGTCGCTGCCATATGGTAGGTAGTCAAATGATGAATGGTGATTATAGGCCTGCTGTAATCTCATACACCTCATACATACACAACAACATAATTCACACAGGGACAAACAACAGCAACAGGACATCTTGTCGATTACTTGATTTCTATATTTGCCCTATCATGCTGGTAGGCCCGTCCACCATTGGCTCAAAATCTCCCTGTTTATCTTTGATTGTGCAACACTATGGACAGGCAAAATAAACATGCATGAATATACAAAAACCTGTGTGCATTCTCACCTCCTCTGGCATGCTGAGAACCAGCTCATTTTGGGTGGCGAACCCCTGTAGGAAGTACTCGCTGCAGGCGGCTAAAACAGCCCTGTGCGCGCGGAACTCCTTCCCCTCCACCAGCACGGTGACATCACAGAGCAGGCCCTGCTTCCGCTGCTCATTCAGACCCAGCAGGATGTTGGTACAGTGCACCGTCGACTCATACACGTACATGGGAGCTTCAGTCTTCTCATCCACGGACATACCGCTCACACCCTGTGCAAAAAGAGAGACAGACGTGGAGGCGTTAGGACAAATTCTGACACCTGGATGACGCTGCAATCATTTTGGGAACCTGTTTGCATGCACAATGCACACAAATCTGTTGTGTTACCAAATGGGTCAAAAACAACACAATTGCAGAGCAAATGCAGAGTTACTGGCTGGCTGTTTCTGATTTAAATGTCAATCAAAGCTTCATTCAAACTCTATACAATTCTTTACAAACCAAGTGGCTATAACTGTAAACGTATATTTGTATTGCTTAAATTATGCCAGAAATTTGTGCTATTAATCGATTCCAAAATAAATGTGTAAAAAATTATGTGTATTGCATGTATATTATATAAATGCACACCAGTGCTGAGCAAGTTACTCTGAAAATGTAATTAATTACTAGTTACTAATTACATTTTCAATAGTGTAATTAGATTACTGTACAAATTACTCTCTCCAAAAAGTATGCTTATTTAATAGCTTATTAATAATTACTTTCTATATCCTATATCAACCTTGATTAGTTAAGTGATTCAAAGATAGACTTGAGACGGCTCTTTTAATGAATTCTAATAAATTATTTAAAACTACATAAAGTAGTATTATTACTTGAATTCTCAAAATTTTGATGTCAATTCCACTCTTGCACATACATATATTATACAAAGCATTTTCTTTAATTACATCAGAAGTAACTAATTAAATTACAGAAAAATTTAGAGTAATCCCTTACTTTACTTTTTCAAGAGGAAAGTAATTAAATTACAGTAACTAATTACACCCATCACTGATGCATATATATATATAAGAACTATTTACATTAACATTTATATTGAACTACAATTTACAATATGTACACACATTACTCATATTTCTTGAATATACATTATACATGTATGTTTGTGTATTTATATATACGTATAAAGATACAGGCCACACACACACTTATATATATTAAATAAAAACAACATTTATTTTAGAATCGATTATTCGCGATTAATCGATTTGACAGCACCAGTAGAAATGTTTTTAAAAGGCATTATGTCACTGGGGTATCATAACTTCATCAATAATGCAGATGAAAAATAAAACAACTAAACAATCCCAGAATATGCACTTTTAAATGTTTATCTACCAGAAATTGAGTCGCCAGCGTGTGTGCAGAAAAACCCTGTAATTATACAAATCCATCTATTCTTCTTTTTGTAATCTCCTTTAAATCACAACAGTGACACAAAACAGGCTGTTGGGGAAACCTTAACAATCTGATGTCACATTGTTTACGCCTGCCCATGACCCCTCACAGACTCCGCCTTATGAACGCGTAGTCCCCACCTTTCCCCAGAAGAAACACGCCGTCAGACATTTTTAGGCAAGAGCAGATGTAGCCACTAGCCAGCGACAAAAATGTCTAAGAAACAACAAATGTGTGCTGTTGTTGGATGTAAAATGGAACATAAAAGGAGCCCGGGTCCCGCGACAAGCCCGTTCGTTCTGCTGCGACCTTGTCGACCGGAGTTATTTACGATCGAAAGTCTCGGGCGGGACGCGGAGAACTCTGCGTCCGGGGAAGAAGAACTTTTTTCGGATCTACAAACCAACATTCACCGGTCCGTAGTAATATTGGACCCTAACTACAAGATTCGTCTATCTCACCATGACCACCTCCTCAAACATCTCACCCACAGCAAGCGAACGCACAAAGCGACGAGCAAAAACAAAGCCCCAAACCTCCCACACGATCCATGTGGGGATCAGCTGTCGTCATTCGCACTCACTCGTTTAACATACACCCCCATGTAAACAGGTGCAGATTCACACTTCAGACAATGATCCCATCCAAACACGCAGCGGTAGATTAGCCGTACGTCGAGCAAGCTCGAGAGGGTGATTTAGCTGTCAAAGCGACAGAGTCAATGCTATTGGTTCTTATGCAGAAGATGAGAGATGCTGCCTGGTGTAAATGATATTCAGACATACGGTTTCAAAGATTACCTTAATCTCCTTTTCCTTTATTTCACCCATCAAAACGGATCAACCGGTGCCCTTGTGATTAGAGACTTAAGTGTCTCTGAAATTCTGAATCACCTCTCCGTACACAAACGCATACCCCAGGCCGACCATCAGGACCCTTTGACAATGGCTCTTCACAATGACTCTGACACGTTTAATCTCACCAGCCAGGGCTGACTGAGAGCGGGGATTCTCGCTGGAGAGGGCGGACGGGATGCATTTTGGCTGCCAAGCGAATATCACGGTGATTTGAATAAGTGCAGATTGAATATGACGATGAGTCAGGAACCGAGCTCAGCGTTTCACGACATGAAAGCACAATGTTCAGATCCTCTTAAGCAATTTTATTTGCAGCGTTGCCAGTGTGTGCATATGCTCTAAACACAAACCAGACCTGGTAAATCCTTTCACTTGAAAAAAATATTTAACACAAAAATGAATACTCTGACGTTATTTATTCACCCTCACGTCGTTCAAAACCTTTACATGACACAAAAAATAAATCAATTATGGAAAATGTATTTTGGGAAAAATTTCCATTCAATGGAAGTCAATGGGGGCCAATGTTGTTTGGTTACCAACATTCTTCAAAAAATACCAATTTGTGGTCTGCAGGAGAAAGAAAGTCATAGAGGTTGGTTCATTTTTGGTTGAACTATCCCCTTCGGAGTAGGATGTGAGGGGGGAAACAAGCACGAGAAACCCAGACAGAGAAAAGATGCTTAAGCTCTGAATCAGGACGATTTTAATTGCTTTGGAAACGAAACAATCTCTACTTTCAGCCTCTGCCAGCAGTCTTCTCCACAACACACTAAGCCGTTTAAGTTGTCCGGGTCAACTTCTGCTCACAGAATGATCAGTGCATGACTAAACAATTCCTACAGAGCCTCAGTCTCAGCCAACGTTGCTCTTTCCATCTCTCCTGAAGCCAGGACTGGCCCCGTATGCCTCTCTGTGGTAAGGAGCCCCTCCCTGCTCCCACAACCACCACTGACTGCACCTTAGGCAACTCGACGCCACATAGACACAGGCCTGAAATTTCTTACCCTTGTCATCTTGATTTAACTCCTGACTGGGCAAAAGAAGCGCTTTGCGTTCTCCGCGCAGACGACGCTGTCGGGCCTTTGAAGCTCTGCTCCATCCGAGGCAGGTTGCGTGTGGCGGTTACCGTGGTAGCGGATTCAATCGGAGCGAGTCTGTAAAAGCTGTGAGCCTTGACTGAGGGTTGATGGCTTATTGCTCCCCGAATTAAAATGTGGAAACAGAAAGTCGTCCTCGGTCATTGGAAATGGCTGTGTGTGCAAATGGAAACTCCTCAACCAAGAGAATGGAACCAGTGGGCCAGGCACCTCCCTCTCTTTCAATCTCTCTCTCACTTGCTCTCAGAAAAATTCAAACACACGGCATGTGGGTTCAGAGATCCTATACTGCATTGTGTGTGTGTGTGTGTGTGTGTATGTGTGCGTGTGGGTGGGCATATACGTGCATGTGTGGGAGGTAGGCTGTGGTAACCACGAAAAAGGAGAACGAATACAAAGGCAGGTAGAATCGGGCTGTATTGCCTTTCTGCAAAGCACCAACCATCTATATGAATGAACCCAGCTGACAAAAGTTTGTTCTAAGAATGTTCCTTCAACGTTCCTAACGTTTATTCATTTTTCCCAAAATGACAGAATGCAATGTTCCTCCAACATTCACGTAACCAAGACACGTTAAAAACAGGACATTTTCCATGTTTTCAGAGCATTTTAAAAACAAACTTTTGTTAGATGAAATATGAAATATCAAAATATGACTTTTTGGACTTTTTATTCACAATAACATCTGCATAAACAACCAACAGTGATAAACAACCAACAGAGGCTTTCCTCAGCACATATTGATACTGCATGTGTGATAGATTTTTTTAGATGCGTTCAATCAGCATATCATGCATGCATATGCGATAAAAGCTGCATTTTTCACACAAAACACCAACATTATTAAACTCATCTTTACTCGAATCGTGAGGTTTTGACACATCTGTAACCGAGTCGAGACAGACATTGTTTTCGACCCGTGAGGACAAATTAAAGCTCAACATTCCCAGACATTTACAGCAACAGTCCAACTGGTCACTCCAATGATTGTTTTTGATTTTGTTTCTTTGGCTCGCCCTAAATATGTTTTCCCTGCTGCCTTTGGTGCGTAATGACCTGTCTTCCAAGAATAATGTTTCCAGATGTGGTTGCAAGGTTCAGAAGATTCCAAACACACTATTTCAGAATTGGAATGTGCTTTCTTTCCACGCCGCGATTTTCAGATGTGTGCATTTCGTACCGGAGAGAAAGGGATGATGCACAAACTCGCCAATAATTACTACTCAGGGCCGTCTTACCGATTAGAGATGCAAGGGAATCTTGCTTCTTCTAGGCCTTTCTTCTGATCCTTTCTACTTTTTTCCACAGACCTTTCTCAATCTTGTTAACCGTGGCAGCTAACTGGTTTTGCGAGGAACACTCCCACACATCAAAAGCGGAGCTCTGTGATGGGTTTCCGACAGCTGTCGCTGGTGTTCTACTTTAAACGCTCAGGGGGGCTGTAGAACTGAGACTGAAACCAGAGGCTTAAACCCAAAGGACAATATTGGATGACTGTGTTTTCAACTTCATATTAATAAGCAATGCAAAATCAGTTCAAGGAAGGGTATTATAAACAACACGAAATAAAAAATTCTCCTCAGTGTTTTGACATGATAAGAATGTGGAAACCCTTGAGCTACTGGGGATTTTTTTTGAATAAAACACATTCTTCTTTCCCAGCATAACATATAAGACCACAAGTAATGCCTGTGGATGTTGAAATCACTCTAAAAGCGATTAAATCGTATCTTGAACTATAGCCCTGTTCTTCTCCTCCATTTTTTTCTCTCTTCCTCTTTCGCTGGCTTTCGACCAGCCTGTGATTTTCCCGAAATAACAGACACTGACCCGATGTCCTTATCATTAGAACTTGCAGGAGTCCTTGTGCAAAGATGCTCCTCCACTCTGCACCGGCCTGTACCAGTGCCCTCAGATTCCAGACAGCTTCACTGCGGACCCTAAAAATAAACAAACCCACGAGGGGCCTTCTTTACAGCTTCACTACGCCTGAAAAGCAGAGCTGGGCGGTGCCATGCCTGTGGACTTTTAAACAGGTTTAAACTCAGCAGTGTCTTGAAAAATGCGTTTGACAGATCGAGAAACAGAAGCTAGTGAATGTGATAGTGTGAAACGCAGTGCCGTTGCAAAAGCACACTACGCAGGAGAGGCCTGGCATGGCGGCTTGGGCGAATGACAGCGCATGATGTGCTTTGTGGTGTGTGTCCTCTGTGCTGCTGAGTGGAGCATTTCTGACAGAACAAAGCTGCTTACACTGCTACGCTGACAGAAACACTCACCTCACCTGTGGGTAGCTCAACACTCCAACTTTAACAAAAAATGTATCCAAAATCACTTTTTACAACAATTTGGCTAATGCAGTAAACTTCCAGGCGATGGTATTACTCAGAGGATAAATTTGCTAAGAGAATTAAAAACAGGAACAAAATGAGGATTGGTAGCACGCAATATTGATAACATTATTATGCAGGTTTAAGGAAAAAATATGTTAAAAATCCCACTCCAGTTTTGAATTTAATAAACACTTTGACATGTATTGTGGCAAACAAAGCTCAGAAATAGTGTCATCCAACAGCAATGTTAAAGACTGACACCGTGTGCCCCGGACGCGCTGCATCCAGTGTGGACAAAATTTAAAATGATAATGGTTTCTAATATTGTCTTTTGTCATGTGGCGCATCGCGTCGTGTCGCGTCCGGTGTAGACACAGTGTGAGAGAATCCAAAGATACATGAAAATTCACAATCATATATTCATTTATGAACGGATCCTAAAATGCATGTGAAGAAATTTGTTTTGTGTTGTTGCATGAATATGAACTTGCTTTCTTTGCAGTATTCAAGATCTGCAAATGTTACATCTTTTTGTTATTTTGACCAGTTTGTCCTTTTTCAATTTTCTGCAAATAAAAACCTATGTTAGCATTTCAAATTTGGGAGAAATGTTGTCACTAGTTCACAGAATGAAACAAAAATGATAATGTTCCTTAAACTTATTTAGAAATAGTAAATTCAGAAAAACAAAAAATCATATTGGTGGTCTCTTATTTTTTTCTGCGGTATATTTGAATATTATTATTATTTTCATTTGACATATTTTTTAATATGAACTTTTATATTTTATAGATTTAGTCTTAGATGCTGTATGTTATGTATAAGTGTATAAGTACTCAGAGCTTCTAAAAAACACAATAAATTCCACAAAAATGTGTGTGTGCACTTGGCAAATAAAACTCTTTTTGATTCTAATTTACCAAGAGAAAACAGCAAATAAGATAGATTTAAATATCACAACTTAGACAAGTTTGGTCTTAAATAATATGATAAGAAGCACACCTTGATCTTGATTTAATATCATTCATTACTGTAAAAAAATACAATTGTTTTTTCCTTCTATTTTCATTTTATAGAAAAAACTTGAAGTACTTGGTAGTGGTGGCGATAAAAAATGATGCATCGATACTCAATCATCAAACCTTGTACTAAGAGATATTATCATTTGTTTTGGATTGATCTATTCTACCACACAAACAGCAAACAAGCGCAGATACTACCGCAGCTAACAGACTGCAGAATCATTACCAACTCTCGTTTACTATTATTGCAGAAGCACTTGTCATCCATTTACTTTATGCTAATCTCTACACCTAATCTAAACAGCACAGCCCGTGTTTACGTTCAGCTGTCCATTTAGGGAATGTACAGATTAACTCACTACTTTTACGTGATGACACCAATCAACAAAACCTGCGGTTTGAGAGCTTTGCCTTCCACCGGTAATTATTGGCTATTAACTGTTAAAAGCCCATTTCAGAGCGCACAAACACACATGCAGAGAAACACACACACACCATCTCATACACAAGTGTGTTATGTTGTGTTTTGTGAGAGACAGAGTCATGCATGCAGTACATTTTCTTTGGACCTCTTGACACTAAACATGACTTAATGGTTCAATACACTTCAGGTCTGTTGGGTATAAATCATCACTCTCTATGACGAATCCTGTTATTCCCAACACACACACACACAGACAAAAGTGCACACTCACTAATGGAGCTCTTAATGTTTCGCTCTCAGTGGGATTCAATGATAATAATTCACATTTAGAGGACTTTTCATAATGTTGATCCGCAGCCAATTGTTACCGTGCTGGACTTTGGTCGTGAGATCTCAAAGCTCTCTTGAAATTTTTATCTTAAAAGTTTAGGAATCGAGTTATAGTAAATATCTGTAGTTACGAGAAAAGTAATGTTCGAAACAGTTATAGATGAAAGAATTATATTTGCCATACCGGATGCTCTCGCATGTAATGGGTTTGTAAGAAGACAAGTGTTGATATTCTTGATCATCAAGATTGATTTTTGCTCACAAAACAATCTTGACTACAGTAATAGAAGTAAATGGTACTTGAGTTATTGAAAGGGAAGCCTTTCTGGCACTCAAAATGCACCAAGTGTGCTTGTCTAAAGAAGATCAGCCATGTGCTTTCTTTGTGCCAGTTGTTGCCTGCAGCGTGTGCACCAAATGACTTTCAGTAAAAGATTCCAAAAGCAATGAAATTGCTTAGGAATGAAACAATTGTTAAAACATTGAGTATAGCGATAAAAAATGAACATGGATTGTAAAGCTAAGTTGATGTGATTTTGAAGAAATGTTTCCACTTATATTGAAATGCTGAGTGTTTTATTATTGCAATATCTTCTTAAAGCATGTGATTTCAGAAGCAGTTGTTTTTCTTAATATCAAAAGGAAAAGATTTAATTTGCTCTCCATTTAATTTCGCGACCTATGAGAAACAACTGAAATAAAAAAGATCTCATTACAGAGATTTAATTTGTGATTCTTATTTCGTATAGGGGATGTAGATCTATAGACTGACTCGTCTCCAAAATTGGTTGGAGATACCAACTTGAGGTAATGACAAACTAATAATGTTATATTCCGTGATAAGCGCGAGTATAAAGTGTGATGTTATCCCATTGGATGCAACCGGAATAACAAAATACAAAACACAAAAGCGCATCAACTTGAAATTGGTGCTCGACCAAAAACAAATCATATCGAAAAAACATCTTAAAAAAAAGCACACCAAAGCTTGAAAAATATCCAAAAAAAATTATAGAAAGTCTACTAAAAATAGTTGTTATTTTTATGTTATGTACATGAAAGAGCATGAAAGTCTATTTAATTTTTTTTTATATTTTTGGAGCTTTGGTCTGCCAACTTTTCATACAGTATATTTTTTGGTGCAGCTGGAATAAACAATAAACAAGTTAAGCTCAGTGAGTTATGTCTGAACTGTCCCAGGAGAACATTTGTGTATTTTGTCTTTTTATTGGATATACACACAGGTATTAAAATAATGACCATGTTTTATTAACAAAATTCATGAGACTGGAGGGTTGCCTGTTATTCGCTACATGAGCTGCAATATAAACAAACACATTCACAAATGTATCATCAGGAGGCCTGTTTACAGACTCCACCAGATGTTTTTAATTAGGCTTAATAAATGAGGATATTCATTTTTCATCATACTTCTACTGACTAAGGGAAAATCTGTTTGAGGCAGTAAAACTGAAATTATTAAATGGAAAATATTGCAAAACAATGCTGATGTCAATAAACAAGCATTACTTGTTGCTCACTTTCTAGATGCTGGAAAGCTTTAGTGGGCTCTTGTGAAGACCAAGTTGCATTGAATGATTTAAATGAAGAGTTTATTTGCAAGAAAACAGATTTTTTTGATAAAATATTTTCTTTTAAAAACCATCAATGTTGTATTATATTATCATGGTTTTATTGTGTTAGTTAGCTGTATTTTTTCAGTTAATAAGACTTAATCAACACAACCCAACTGCAGTTTTATTTATATACATTTTATTTCAAGATCATTTTTTGATATAGTTAAAAACGTGAGTTAACTCTTTAAATATATAATAAGCATATCCTTTACTTGATGCATGTCAAATTTCCAAATATTCATATTGTCTTTCTTCACATTAATTGTGTATGCACAGATTCTCAGCCTTGCACAATCATACGAGTAATAAGCTCCAGTTAAAAATAAACTGGTTTCACATATGTATATATTTTAAGTGTGATGTTTTAATGGAAAGTAATTATAGTTCAGAATGCTAACTGCATATCTATGATTCATAATCATGCCTCATCAGTGCCAACAGTCTATCATCTCTCTATGCGCCTCTCCTACACAGTTAAAAGGAATGCACCTTTTTCTTTCTTAAATGTCAAGAGACGTTACTAACTCGCTTCTTTTTACGCACAAGAGCAGAGAATTTCCACTTTCCCACTGAATTTGTTTCAATTTCATCATTTATGCAAAAGCTAAAGTCAAAATTTTGTGTGGGTGCACACTGTAGCTTTAGATGCGTGACGCTCACATTCAAGATATTGGTCCATTCTTCTTTATCTCAACCCATACGGTTATAAATATGTTTTGTTCACACAAACACAAAGGAAGCGCTGTTGTGTTTTGTTTGCACTGTTTGTTTATGTACATAAGGCTCAGACAAACATGTTTGGCATGATGTTTTGACCATCCTGTGCAATTATCAATGTTTTTGAAGCATTCTGTTCTTTCATGAACTGCCCCAAATCTTGTCTGTCTTTCGAACTTTTTACAACATCCCCTGACACTCACCATCACTTTCCCCTCACTTTCTTTCACTGGCCATCATCATTATAGACCTAATAATAATCTTTCACAGAACAATTAACTTCTATTCCGTCCTTGTATGAGACCACGGGGAGTATCATCCCCAATAAATCTACTGGAGAACTAATTAAAGCCCTTTTAAATATGACTGGGTCTTGACACAATAATTCATAAACGATCACGGAATAAAGTCGACACTGCGTACATCAAAGAACACCTACCACCTCCGAGCAGAGGTGAATGAGTTTACGCTTGTGCGACAGGAAGTTAGCATTTAGCTTACGGAAGAGGTCTAACAGGGTCATGGTGGCATTACAGCATACCAATGTGTTGATTTAGGTCAAAGGCACAAGCACCCCCCAAACAGTGACGAGAGGAACTATGTTTGGTGAAAGTTTAAGAAACCAAACCGAATCTAGTATTTGTCTTCCGCTCCAGACAACACCCTTCTTTCGGTATTACTAACCGGACGCCGGTCTGTGATTTACACAAATATAACAGATTATGACAGAATGAGAGATGGGACAGATGAGGAGACATTTAGGTAAACGCTGTGTTTTAGGTGACTACAGGGTGAAAATAAAATAAACGAAACGGGTAGGAGGAAGGGTTTTTTCTTCTACGTTTTTAATTGGGGATTTCCAGTTCAGCCACAGACTGATAAGACACTGGTGACCTCTGTGTGCGAAAGAACCCGATTGTCTTGATTGTATAAAAGCGCAGAATGCTGGCTAACCTTTCTGTGTCCGCTTCATCATAAAGGTTACCCCAAAACATTCTCTTAAATTGGACAACGGCGGTACCCATTGACTTGCACTGGTTTTGCGTGCATACGATAGAAGTGAACGGGTACCGCCGTTGCTCGGTTTCTAACATTCTTCAAAATATCTTCTTTCGTGTTCTGAGTAATGAGTAAATGGTGACAACATTTTCATTTTAGGGTGAACTGTCCCTTTAACAGAAACGCATTTCTTTTGTGCATCACTGATCTGAGAACACTTTCACAATTATGATGACCTGAGATAAGATCTAGCTGGTTCAAACCACGCATGTTATTGAACAGATAACATGCGTGGTGACGAAGTCCATTAGATTGTCGCATCGAATGCAAAACTGTTTGATGCAGGAATCCCATAATGCCCCAAGAAGACTTGACCTGAGTTATTTTGTGCTGAATACACAATTTGATGTTATCGGAGCTCATTTCAGTCATACTATAAGTATCAGATTCAAGTTAACCCGACTGTATAGTTTCACAACTGGCGGGCGCAGAAGACGTAATAAGGATATTTTACGTAAATGAGATCCACTTTATGACTTCAGTGCAGATTAAAATCATCTTGTTTTAAATGTTGCTTTAAGATTGCATCAAAACCACAATCTTTCTTTTTGTAACATTACAGTCTTGTCATTTTTTATATAAAGGAGACAATATTGTGCATTATATGGGTGGGGAAAATAAATCCATTGTGAAATCTGGTACTAGGTAACTGCGCTACGCTCATATTAACTAACTATATTTAATATTTATGGAAACAGATCGGAGAATATTTTAATTTGGCTTCTATGTGGAATGTATACACAACATTTGGCAATGGACTATTTACTCATCAAAGATTTACAATAAGGAAAATCGAAAAAAAGAATCATTTTGTAATCGGATCATGACTCCCCGAATTCACGACGTGCCCAAAGATTCACGTTGTCATAAAAAACACAATTTCAAGTGTAAAGATTCGGCAGTGCATGTGTTAAGTTCAAGGCACAAACGTGAAGCTGTGTCTCTGTTCATTAAGCCGGGCTCAATCTCCAAATGGATCCAAGTGGCTCTTGCCCAAGCAGAAATCAATAGTATTGTCTGCCTTTGCGTCACCCCAAGGGAGAGAAAAACGTATGCATCATCCCTTTCTCGCTCTCTTTCCAGGAGTACGCTGAGAGGTTGTTAATTATTCACGACTGGAGCTGCCAGCTGTGTGCGTGAGTGTGACTTATTCTTAATGGAAAATGTATAGGGGGCATGGCATTACTTGAGTTATTGTACAGCTGGGGTAGGCAGAAGCCGGGATCCCATCATCATCAATCTCTGACGGCCGCCGCCGCCCGATGATCTGCATGTTTCAGACATATTGCGCAGGTCAACAGAACAAAGACAACAAAGCAATATCACAGGTAGACAATAACACCGACCTCAAGACCTTGTTAACACCATGTGATCCGTCTCGGGTGATCTGATCACAAGTGATCGTGGATAAACAAATATGTAAATGAGTTTCAAAGTGCTTTGTGATTGGATTAGGCAAACCACAGTGGGAGAAAGTGAAAAATGACGTATGATGTAGCCACAGGACATACATTAGAGATGCTAGCACGTGTTAACAGCGATCTACCTAAGCTGACCCGCTGTGATGGGATCACCCAAGACAGATGTTAATACCAAGTGTGAACAGGGCTGAAGTAATCATCTTTTGTCTATAACTAATAAATTCTCTTTGTTCACTGAGGTAGGCACAGGCGATACCCTCACTGAATGAATCAATACTAAACGCACACATGAGATGAGCCCAATAGAAAAACAAGCATCCTGCTTTGGATTGACAACGTGTTTTCTATAAAACAGCTATTATATAAAAAGTTCAGATTGCACCAATGGACAACCCAGAGGTTAAATTCTATAACTAAATCCTATTACTAGTTATAATCATATGAGACCTATAACTGTAATGAGCCGTAAATTGTTTTCCATACATTTTAAGAGCATTATGCCAAAAAGAGAAATTCTACAGCATGCCAAGATCACATGCTAGTTATATTAGATTAAGCATATGCGTACATCTACTGTCAAATGAAAGTATTCCTGGTGTTGGTACAACCCAACCCAGTTTTTGTGAAATGTCTATTCTCACAAAAATAAAAATGTTGGTATCGGTTATTAACATTACATGCAGTCCAAATATTATTATAATTAAGATCTTTATTTCAAAACAAATCTGAAACTAGTAGTTTGGGAGTGTTTGGTAACACTTTATAATAAGGTTGTATTTGTTACATTTACATTACATTCATGCATTTGGCAGACACTTTTATCCAAAGCGATACTATACATTGTATGCGAGTATGTTGGGATCGAACCCATGACCGTGGCGTTGCTAGCGCCATGCTCTAAACACTGAGCTACTAGAAAGCTCTTGTTAACATTACAGCTCTTGTAAAGATTAGTTAATGCATTAGCTAACATGAACAAACAACAAACAATACATCTACAGCAAATATTAATCTTATTTCATGTTAATTCCAGCATTTGCTAATATATTTAACATTCAAATGCTGTTAGTTAATTCATGAATGAATTAACTAATAAAATAGTGGTATTGACATTAAATAACATTAACAAAAATGAATACATTCTGAAAAACTAAGTTTCATTGTTAGTTCATGTATTGGTAACGAAAACAAATATAACCTTTTTGTATATGCGATATACAACTGTTATTGCACATTAGTGTTGTCTGCGATGACTGCTTGCACTGCTGATGTGGTATGCAATTGCACATGTTACTGAGCACCTGTTTAATTTGTCTGTATGATTGTCTATATGTCTCTTGCCACTGTCATTGTTAAGCGTCCTTGAGTTTGGTAAAGGTGCTATATAAATTAAACGTTTTATCATTATTATTAAATGTCAACGTTTGAATGTATAATTCTTTTAATTCCAAATTAACATTTTAATATAAAACAAATATATCAAACATAAATACATGAAACCATAATAATATCGTACTACTACTCTTGTCGTAAATGTCTTCACAACAGCAAACACGTGCATCGTCGAAAAGCGCATTACCTCTGAATGATGTCACAGCAAAACCATGTCAGTGCAAGGGATGATGGGATGGTTTGAAATTCCGATGATCAATAAAAACATTCCGAGAAAATAAGCAATATTCATGTTGTTTTAAATGCATGTAACCTGTCTTTGAACTCCGACCACTGCAGAGCACAATGACACAAGTGTGCTGGCATCCAGGGGACTGATGGCTTGCGAGTGTGCGGGGGGATGGGGTCACACATGCCAGAGTATTTTGAGTTGAGGATGATTAAATGTAGCTCGCATGAATCATGACTTCCCACATTGCAGGTCGCAAAGCAGCATGAGTCATGAACAAGTCTTATATGGTAACAGACAGGGCTGGACGGGGCACAAACAAACCTTACAAGCTATATAAGTGAGGACCTCAAATACACACAATGGTTTGCATGATACGGTATGTTTTAGATTTGCAGTTCACTACACACTATACATTATTTAACATTTAACTATTCATTATTTAACGCTAATCACAAGTTATGATAAAACTGTTTGTAATTCTGACTGTCTTTATTTTCTATTTATACTAAACTAATATCACCACAGCCTGCTTAAGAGTAAAGGTACAGTAGGTAACTCTTTACTCCGCCTTCTGAAATAATGAACTAATTAAAATATTCCCGTATGACACTGGTTTCGTTCACACAGTGTGTTCAGGATTGACAACCGTATTTACTAAAAGGAACAGGTGTGACTCTCGAATTGTTGTGCTCTTCAAGAAGCAGCTCAAATGTCTCTCAGTATCAAAGAATAACTGATGTTGACCTTCGTTTCTATTCTTGTGATATCTGTTAATAACACCTGTAACCATAGTGACACTGACTAAAGTAAATATCAAAGAAAGCAACTTTCATAACACTGAAAAATGTTATTTTTACATAATTGAGTTTGTGCATCTGTTAAATTCAGTGTAGACCACAGCATTTGAGTCACAAAACTGATTGGAACACATCCAGTACATAGTCAGCGTCTGCATATACAAAGCTTCAAATGACACATATTATAAAATATATTAAAAAAAACAATAATAATAATTATGAAACAAGCACATATCGCTTCTGAAACCTGAGATCTTGTGTTCTGAAAGCCATAAATCATTATTATAAGTCATTCTTTAAGCTTGGTACTGAGTTTTGCAAACATTTAACCAATGAAAAGTAGTGCTTATCAACTTCGACAACACTGTATTTAATAATTTAAAAAGTACAGAGTTTTTTCCATTTCCTGAAAAACAGCGAATTTGGACATCCGAGGTTTCGGAAGGACCGCAATGATATGTAGTACAGGCTGACTATTGCACTGTATCAAATATGTGTCAGCTGTTTCTTTCACTTAGCACCGGTTTACCCATCTGACTCAAATTGTCGTGAACATTAAAATAAGTTTGAATACATCACACATATGGATCTGACTTCTTCCAAGGCCACTTACAGCACAGGAGTTACATTGTCTGTGATATTTGCGAATGAAACCTGTGGTGCGACAGGAACACATGATGGTGCACGTTATCGAATGCCGTTTTCCCACTCTTGTTTCTTGTCAAATCGTATGTGTTCTGCAGTGTGAACCGAAGAAAAAACTGTGTTGTTCTCACAAGTGGACATTCCGCGTGCCCATATATAGCCTTGTCTGAGTATAGACAGACAGGTTGGGATCACGTCCTTAAGGCAAAGAAAAAAAATGGTTTTCATATGTCTAAAACACAAAGAGAATCAAAACATCCTGTAATAATACTCCAAGAGCACCTCCAGCAAATTCTTTCAAGTTTTAAGACATGTGCGCACACACACACACACACACACACACACACAGACATACGGAGTCAGTAAGCTTTAGCCATTTAATCCCTAAAACCAGCCCAATGGAGGTTTTTACCCTATACTTCACAGTTCTGGCTTATGTTGACTTGACGCAACACAATATTTAGACAGTGTGCTCAATAAAGTCATTGTTTGTTTCAGAATAATGCCTATTGTTTGATCGGTTTAAATGTTATGGTCGAATAAATGCACTTTATCATGCCACATGATACAGTACACACCATCGACAGAAGCACAACCACTGCTGAATCAACAAACCCAGATTAGTGGTTAGATCCGTTATAGGACCGGTAACTATTTTTGATGAAATACACATGAAGTTGTCAGGATTTTATTTTGTGCAAAACAAACTTCCACCCAACAGAGGAAATGTAGATTGATGGAAAATCTCCCCATAGGAAAGAACTGACACTTACGGCCACCCACATCCGCACTTTCACAACACGCGTGTGCAGCAAACCGTACTTTGGGCAACAAGGATATTTTTATAATCGTAGAGGAAATTTATTTTATTCAGAGGTTGATTTATCAAAGCTCAGGAGACTAAAGCAGTCCATAAAGAAAGCTAAAACTTAATTGAGACAAAGACAACTGATGGCATACAGTTAGAGTAAAGTGCTGATCATTTGTAAAACTATAAATAAAAAAACACACTTTGCTCTTGATTTTTTATGTATTGAGATCAGACTTTTGACTACTGACAAGCCAAAATATGTTTCCGAAACTTTGCAAAAGTCACATGTGAGAACTCGGTTTGATGCCCACCGATCACACTGAAGTCACTACAATGAATGTTTCATTGATGTAGTAGCTAATTCCTGTTCTGCAAACTAAATGTAAAAAGTTCTGCATTCATTCATAGCTCTATTCCTTCAAAAGGGAACTCTGGGTTTGTGTGAGGTTTTCTACTACAGTACGGATATAGTATAGTCCTACATACTGCTTATACTTGAGTAACATACAGAATGTGGGCTCTACTACTTGTGTTCAGAGTGCTTCAGACAGGTTACATGGCAGAAATAGCGCACACACGTAACACACGCACGTTTCCACAACAACACGATTCATGGGTCCAAGCTCCATGAGAGACGAGACAAATATAGCAAAAGAGACAAAAATGTATAATTTCTTCAAAAAAGACAGAGACGACTAACTTTAAAGGAAAAGTGCACCCAAAAATTAAACATTTATGTCATTTATTCACCCTCATGTCAACTGTGACAAAAGTAGATATTTTGAAAAATGTCTCAGTTGTTCTGTGTCTATATTACAGAAGTCAATGGGGGAAGTCAATGTTATTTGGTTACCAACGTTCTTCAATATATCTTTTGTGTTCTGCCAAAGAAAGAAACTCATACTGTTTTAAAATGACAAGGTGGTGAGTAATCATGAAAGAATTGTAATTTTCAGGTGAACTATCATATTATAGAATGATTATTTATCATATTAGGAAATTTCTATGTTCCTCTCAAGTAAGCCATAAGGTCATCACCTTCATTTTCCCCCTCTTTAGCCCTGAATAATCTTTAGTTTGGCAGTGTGTGTGCAATTGCATGTATCTTCCCTCAGATAAATCATAGTTGTAAAGGTTATGATCCCAAGTGTGCGCAAAAGACTATTGCTGCAGGTTTGGGGTTAAACACATTTGAAGCTGACTCAGAACGAGAGGACTCACACTCTCTCTCTCTCTCTCTGACACACACACACACACATACAGTGGAAATATTCAGATAAGTCTAAACCTGTAAAGTGTGTAACTAATGTCAGTCTGTGGGAGGTTCCTGCCTACTTGTTGCTGGTGACAAGGTTTCCTTCAGCGATCTGACATTTGGGATGTTGGATATTTGATGTTGACTTATTCAAATATTAACCGTGTTTCCACAAAACCTAGGATTTCAGTTTCAGAATGTCTTTGATTCATATTCTAGTGTCTTTGTAAGAGGCCCAAAAATGGAAGAGATCTCTCTCCTTCTCTTCCACACCACCAAGCAGCCTACACACACAGACACAAGCACACGCAGCCTTCTTACAGTCTGTTATTATAACAACTTATAACACACCAAAGACACAGAAAAACACGTAATCGCACCATATGACTTTAACATACCCTGTAGCCAGGCAGAACAATACAGATCCAAATACTAATACTGATACATGATCCAGAGATGAGGACAAGTCAAATCTGAAGATCTTAACCGACGCATTATCGTCAAAACTGTAAAACTGAAAAGATTTCAGAAGATGACTTAAAAGAAAGAGGCGAATTTATAAGAAAGAAAAGAAAAATGATCTTATTCATAAAGCACTTATGATATTAGCTGTGATTATAAACATTTACCCACAATAGAGCTAACGTCATAATAAAATGAATCAGCGGGTGAGAGGAAGAGTCAGACTAGGGTTTGTCATTCAGTGGCAGGTGCAGTTACAGTACGGTGTGGATTAAAGTCAATCTGGTACAGTCTTTTCTGAGTCAATTGTTATGACTCAGGACTACAGTAGGACAAGTAAAAATAAGACCCTTATTTGAAATCACATTTTCCACTGTAGTGAGACGCTTTAAAAAAAAGAACCAGCTGTTGTTTGAGTGAATGTAATCTTTTGTAACCAGAAATGAAAGAAAAAAAGAAAGAGAGAGAGAGAGAGAGAAAGAAAGAATGAAAGAAAGAAAGAAAGAGAGAGAGAAAGAAATGAAAAAAGTAAGAAAAGACTCTTCACACAACTACACATAAAATACAAAAATAAGTAAATAAATAAAGGAAAATGAATTACCTTCATTACACTGAATCATCTTAAACGCTAACAAATCTTTCGTAGTAATCCAGTGAACACTTTCAAAGAAACATTCACTAGAATTTTGCTTCATTTAAGTCCTTGTAATATGAACTAATTTACATTTTCATTCATGTTAAAATTAATAAAACTAATTAAAAGTATAAATAGTGGTTCTTATCTAAAACATTGCATTAAAGAACAGTACCAAAGCAACATTCAGAACTAACTTCAGGATTTAGAACAGAAGACTTCACAGCAATGATACCACGAACAAAGCAAGAAAAAGATATAAACCCTGTACTAACTGAAATGCCCATCACTCTTCTGTACCCAATATAGTAACAGCTCTTGCTAACATCGCCTTGTTGTGAAAACGCTCATGGAAGCGGTTTCTATTTGTAGGCCGGCAACACAGCACTTCTGAAGACTCAATTGGAACGTCTGAGGCTGCCCAGTCCAGCCTGACATGCCTGATCTGGTTCTGGAACAGTTCTATAAAAGACAAAGCGTGCCGCGAACCACGGATGCGGTTTAACATCATTACTCGCTTTGGGCCGTCTGTGGTGTTTCTGCTCCCACACGCTGGACACTAGCCTTCAATGCAGCTCTGCACGTCTGTGTGCATCCCGAGGCTGTGAGCGAGAGAGGCTTATGTATCCGGCAGCGCCTGACCGAGGTCAGCATCCCACAGGCCGCAAATGACTCCCTCTCGCCCCGGGCTGACGGGCCCCCGCCTAGACCGGTGGAGCACATCTACGTTTGTTTGTTTATGAGGCAGCATGCTAAGTCCTGCTCTGCGTAAGCCACTATTTATAGCCGCTTTAATCCTTCAATGGATTTGTAACGGCTCAGACTGAAGAGATGAAAAAGCATAAATAACGCAGGTTGAAAAATGAGAAAAATAAAAGCATGATCGCAAAGTTTTTCCATTTGATCTTTCATTATACATTTGCCATTTTTAATAAAGGAGGTATTTTCCACAGTCATGTCTGGATTAATAAATGTGTCATATTTATATTTATAGTCATATTATCTAACATATAACTATTTCAGGGATGATTACTATGTACAGGAACATGGTAAACCACACTGGAAAGGGATTTTGTCTGCTATAGAGAATGGAGAATAAATAATTTATCCGTCTGTGTGGCATCCTGTCTGTCCACCTCGCATAACCCCGTCTGACTCGGCAGATACACATGACTGTTGAGCTGGCAAATCTGCTCTCTTCTTTATTAAACAGGGAAATGAATTCCCTCTCTAAACATCAGCGGGGTTATTCCCAAATGAAGGAATGGAAGAAGAATGCACCTTAACTCTCAAATGAAACATTGACTGCAACAGAACAGACTTTCCTACATGAGATGAGGATTCCAGACTGCTGGGCTGCTATGTTAAAAATACACAACCTGCCGAATTTTTGCCGGCAAGAGGGGAGAAATCCCCTCAATTTAAACTTTTGCCAAAATGAAGATCAGGAAAAAAACTTAATTCTATTACCATAAAGATGGTGAGGAAATGCAGCTCTAAATTCAGTGGAATGCAATGTCTGGGCTCACACTGGACCCGAGTCAGACATCAGGCCAGTTAATGTCTCTCTCTGATAAGAAACTGCTTAACTTAATGAAGAGATTGTGCAGAGTTGTCCACTTGAGTGCAATACGAGGACTGTATTTCAATCCTCTGTAGCAACGCTGTGACATCACTGCACTACACTTGACCACAGGAAGTCTCTGCTAATAGCTTATTTTTGTGTTGGCTATTTAATGTACACATGTTGGTGTTAAACACGTGGTGTTTTTTAAAAAGTGCTTTATAAATAAAATTTGACTTGACTTGATGTGTGCAATAAATGCCCTAAACTAACTAAAATTTAGCTTAATTCAGCCACAAAAATGCTGTGACAAAAAATTTGACATAAAACTTTACAGTTTAGCCTGTCATCTGATCAACCAACTTAAGGTATCAACTTTTTAAACAATATTGAGAGAGGTCTCGCGCTCTATTAAGCACTTTTTAATATTTAGACAAACTAGTCCATTTCACAAACAGTTTTGTTAATCAAATTTTATTTTTGTTATGACAAACTGATATGTTATCACTAACATATATTGCCTAGAAAACTACGGGATTCTTTTTATGCCAATAAAAATAAACACCAACTTCTAAGAACCGCATTCAGATTGCTCCCAAACATCTGCTCCACTGAGTTCGAGTTCAACCTCCTGGTCAGGGAGGAATCGATCCAAATCTAGCCAACGACAGTGAAGTGCCCTTAAGTCCCGCCCACTCGTGAGGTTTGTGCCAAAAAGTTGAACGTAAACTAGAGGAGAGTGTAAAGGAAAACTCAAGCAGCGAATAAATATTCAATGATTTGCGAAATGAAACTTAGAAACGTGTTAAGAAACGTTTCTTTGAACTGAGTTTATTGTTTTGATTATCAAAGTGTTTTTCTTCTTTCTTAAAGCTTGCGGTCATTTTTATTGGCACAAAGATAATACCGTACAAATATCAGACATAAATGTACACTTTCAGATCAAAAGGTTTGTGGCCATAAACCGTATGAATTATATGAAATAACATTCTGTAATCATACTTATAACCATCACACTGGCTGCATATCATTATATAACAGAGAGCTATTTGGAAAGCAATCTACAAATACAGTACATTTCCCAGCCGGTCTACATAACACAGCTAATAAAATCCTTTCACATCTCTCTCTCCTTTCCCAGCTTGTGTGTGTGGTCATTCACAGCTGTGTCACTCTCTCCGCTCAATATGTTTGCTTTCACAGACCTTTGCTGCACTCCGGCCATTGATTCTTTTTGTATGTGTGCAGCAGCAACATGACTGATGTCTCCCATGTGATGGAGGAAAAGATATATTAACTGTAATAAGAAGCATGCGGATAATACTGAATGGTAATTCTGTTACATTACTACTGTGAATTTTGAAATTAACACACACCGCTATTTCTCATATCGCATCTCTTTCAAATCAAGCTGGCAAATCCGGTACCATACATGGTGACAGCTTTTAAAGACGTGCAACCAGGTGTAAAGTGTGTATGTATGTATATACCCTATGTGTTCATGTTAATATCAATTGAACAAGAACGTTCAGTCAGTGTGGACCAGCCCTGCACTGAATGAATCACCATGCATCAAGCTGCGCTTCCAATACTAATCACTGAGGCCGATAAAAGTCTTTTCACAGCTCTCCACCTGCCAGCGGTCTTGAGCGATGAGTCACCAGGCATGCATCACCTCACTGAGAGTGACTCAGTTACAGCAAACTCGCAGGTCATTCGAGGAGAGCGCTGACGCATGGCCAGTGCTTAAAAAACACCTGTGAATAACAAAGACCCAAACTCACCCTCCCTTTCATAACAGCCTCAATAATAGAACCACAGGAACCTACCAAACTAATGGGCTGTTTATATAAAGAACAGTAACTAGAACAATAACTATTAGAGGTGATATCTTTATGCTCTGCAGTTTCACATGTTAAATGCACAGGCCCTTTAAAGTATGACATATTGCTTATTGCTCCCTAAACTCTTTGTAAATTGCTTTGGATAAAAGCGTCTGGTAAATGACTAAATGTAAAGGAATTGGATTCGGATTGGCTGTTAATGTTAAATCATTCATCGGCTGTAAAATTCGTTGTTCTGTACAGTTATTTTTAAAACTATCTTTGGATTTATAGTTATCGTCCTTGGTGTGAACGGGCTTTGAGTCATTGAAATTCCTGTTTACACAGGTGCTCACAACATCACTTTAAATGTGATTGTGTTGTTTTTGGTGCAAGTTCAGCAACAGCCTGTCGCAACAAGTGAGATTCCATGCTGATTTATTCAAGATATATACCGAAGAAGAATAAGATGATTGACAGGTTTAAAACAGCAAAATTAAACATAAAGTATAGACGGTTTCATCTTAAGAACATAAACAAACGGCATCGCGCATGTGCACTTTTGTGACCCCCAACTGAACTTCCGGTACACATTCACAAACAACAGAGTGCCTGTAGATTATTTCTGATAACAATCAAAAGAAACCGAGATGAAACGTTACTTGGCTAAACTTGTCTTTCCAATATTTTGAATTTAGTTTACGATTCCAAGCTCAACCGTTGGATGTGCCATACGGTTTGTTTAAATGCGATCAAATCAAAACAAAATAAAGACAAAATTCAACAAATCTTTTATTTAAGATAATCATTATATAGTAAAATAACAATACAAGTTAATATTAACATAAATTAAATAAAGTATAAATAGTCATATTATTAGACACATGCCAAACACAAACCGGAAGTAAACTAGGGGTCAGAGGCAAGCATGTACTATGAAAACAGTCTATATACATGCATGTTTATAGTTAATGTGATAAGGTACACTTGTGTATTTGTGTGAAACTGACTCCATACATACACATATACACCTAAAGGGATAGTTCATCCAAAACCCAAAAAATCTGTCATCATTTCCTTGCCCTCTTGTCATTTCAAACCAGTATATCTTTCTTTATTCTGCAGAACACAAAAGACGATATTTTAAAGAATGTTGGTACCTGAACCACGGCGGTACCCATTGACTTGCATTACATAACAATGGAAGTGAATGGGTAGGGCCATTGTTCGGTTACCAATATTCTTCAAAATATTTTGAGATATGAGAGAATTTTAATTTTTGAGTAAACTATCACTTGAAATTCCCTTAAAGCAATGAAAAAATGAACAGAAAGAATAAATTAATTGTCAAAAAAAAATTTGTTTGCAAAGCGATAAATTTCAAACATTTTACGTGTGACTAAAACTTTTTGTGGCCACTGTTCATTTAAAGCAATTTTTAAAGCATCTATAATAACTAAAACATAAAGCATGAAATGCAGACGCTTTTTCAAGTCTGTAGTGCATAAAAAAAGCAGTTTTCTGTTCTTTGCACGAAAACCTCAAACTAACACCTAAGGGGAAAAGTTTACAGAACTATAACTCTTTTCACAAATTGTGGAGAATTCCCCTCATATTTTCCTCTTGTGGAGGTGCTGTCCCCTTTAGGACAAGAAAATGACAGCTTGCGCAGGGCACAACAGGGGCAGAGTCTGAGGAAGGAACGTGTGCGAGAAATAGCAAGGGGTCTAAAAGATAATTGGGACCACAGCTTTCGATCAAAGGGTCTCATAAACTCCATGCACACCCACCGCACGAGGGGGCAGATACAGTCTCATGTGCGCATGGGAAAACGCTGCATAGAAATAATGCACAAGCACGCAGGCCCACGTGTACAACACAAGCGCATGCATGCAACGCACGGTCATACGGAGCAGACGTGGCTGGGAAGGGGGTGTAAAAGCTTGATGCAAGAAACCTGCGCACGCACCTGATTCAGTTACAGACGTAACCGATTCAGAAACCGATAGAGTGATTCATGAATTCCTTTTGTTTTTAAGACATATAATAGACATGAAGAAAAAGTCTCTCACCCTAAACTCACACTCGCACTTAAAGCACTCCGCAGTACACAAAGAATGTTCTGAAATGTGTGCTACTTCCTCTGAGTCATAATTTTTTCTGTGGGTGCCAAATATGACTCAGACTTGAATGTTCCACAAGCCTAATAGTACAGTCTCGCAGAAACGCCTGAATGACTTCCAAATACACTAGTCAAATTCTGTCCACGTTTTGGTAAACAAACCACTTTTGTGCTGCTATATTTTACTCAATAAATAAACACAGCATGTCATATACTAGAAGTGTCTGCCCAGGTGTGTCCTAACCTCAAGTAACCCAGTTTTGCTGCTAACGCCAGCTATTGTTTTGAACACTAGCATGCACTAAATTACATCATTTTCCCCCCCGCTGTGATGTGCACACAGATTTCAATGCCATCTGTGAGAACTTCAATTCTGTTTGAGAAATGAATCTGCTTTGCAGACAAAATATGTAAAGTTTATTGTTGTAAATGTTAAAGTGATGAGTATTCAATTGAGGCTTGGCAAACATCAAAGAAAGTCCAAAAAGGGCATAAGTGATGAGACGGGAGTGGTAGAGAAGGGTCCTGCTCATTATGCATTCAAATATTCTCCCTAGATGTCTCTAGTCATGCAAGCCCTTTCTGTAATGAAGGGGGATATTAATCATTGCATGGATTGTCCGGACAGCTGTGTGTAAATATGTCTAGTCTTCAGCCTCAATCTTACACAAGCATGTGATATGATCTCATTTGGTTTGGGTGAAGTAGGGTGCGAGGAAAACCTTCCCGGTGGAAAGACAGGGATCACATGGATGATATCTGGCTCTCCAATGCGACTGTGTGTGTGTGTGTAGCTATGTAAAACCTGTGCTAACCAGTATGCTTTTCCTCAAGAGGAATGCTATTTACTCATAACTGGCAACTATTTATTACTGTCTAAAGTAAAATTGGTCTTTATGCAACTTGGCATTATTGTAAAAAGATCCAACATTCTATAGTTTGTGGAATTTATGAACTAAAAATGTAAATCTTTATGATTTGACCATTTGATGGTTTTTAAAGTTTTCTTAAATTTTTTTGAATTCTTTGAATTTTTACATAATTGAACTACTTTATTTTACATAATTTTCACATATTTTTTAAATGCTGTAAAAAAAATAATTACAGAAATAAAATGTAATTTTACGAGTTTTATTTAAAATAATATTCATTATTTTTTACCAAAATGTTATTTTCCATAATTTTCTGGTGTCCATAAAAAACATGACAGTTTTTTACAGTGTAGGGCTATTAATGTTTTTCCAGCGTTTTGTAGTTTTCCAGTGAGTTTTTGTTGCAGCAATTTTATGGCTGACAAATTTCACCAAAAATGTATTTCACAAAGACCACGATCAAGCTGCGCACATCCAACAGGCCAAAAGCTCCAAACAATAAACATTGCAAACAGAAAGATCAAAGTTAAACAGTGAAGCTCTGAAGGTAGAAAATCATTTATGTTTTAATTTATGTTCTCACCACAGGTGAGGTTTCGAGCCTAAAAGCTCTTCACCGGAGCTGTGGTGTGCAAACTTTGATCCAAGTACCAAAATGTTTTTAGTTAACAATTAAAAAAATGTTCCTCAGAGCCATCTTATGTTATAGCCTTTTCCCCTCTGCAGCATTTTTATAGCTAATAAAAGCTTTGAATTTTATAATACAACCACATTTGACTGACGCTTTTATTTAAAGTGACTTACAGTGCATTCAATGTATCAGTGTATGTTGAACAAATCACAACGCTTGTCAAAAAGCACAATTTCTTTTCGTTTATTTAAAAAATACTTATAAAATGTCATTTTTATTTCTATTTAAAGTTGATTTTCATTTTAATTGCAGAAGTTCTTATTCTTTAAATGTTTACGTTACTTTATATCTACGTCAATATTTGTTGTTTAGTTTGTTTTCTCTTACCAATAACACAGATTAGAGCTGGTACGTGACAGACTGCTTCACTAACAGATCGGACCTACACGTCACTCCCATCCTGATAATGTGCTAAAAATATCAAGATTTAATACTTTTGTCCCACACAGGATTTGCCTGTGGGTGCTCCTACAGTTTCTTTGCATAGGTTGGGCCACTCGACTCCATAAGGCGGCGAAAGAAAGGATTAGCGTTTGAAGGCCCGCGACACAAAGCCGGCGAAACGAGAGAGTGCTTCTCCCATCGCGTTTATTGTTGCCATGTGAGTCTCAATGGAATTGAAGTCATTCATCAAACCTCCAGAGCCAGTGCCCATGTGCTGGCGTTTGAAGTGCGGTCAACTCTGCTGCGCTATTCAGCCGTCGCAGGGACACGGAGGAAAGATAAAGGATAATACAGGGGACGTGAAAGGGTGCTTTGTACAAAGCGAGGACGGACGTCAACAGCGTACGGGGGATGTTTTCTTAGCGTCTGTTTGAAAAGAGAACGCTCCTCGGGCAGACAGATAACTTATGATGGACGACACATTCCTGGAATAGTCCAAACTAAACACAAGGGGGACAAAGACATTTATCTTCTCCTCTACAGGCAAAACGGGAAGGGGGGTCTTAAGGGTGTTTGGCCACCATTTATTAATTGTTCTTTGCTTGTTCTTAAGTACAGTAAAGGTGCAGTTTGAGCATTAAAATGAGCTAATCTCTGACGCTGGAGGATTATTCAAACCCGGTTTGATTCATTGCTTCCTGCGGTGCAAGGTGCCATCAGCGTCTTTGGTGTTGCTGCAAGCTCTCTCCTTGCAGTAATAAATATTGATTTACAGTCACAACGCTTATGAGGCTTTACGGCGCACTGTCACTGAAGGATGCTATACACCTTCCATGGCCGTCCAAAGAAAGGAAGCTGCCAATAAAACCAATGCAGAGCGAATATAAATTTACAGCATATACAACAGCTATGGAGGCAGAAGCCAAAATGTTTCTTTTATGATTCAATAAATGTATCAATCAATGTCCGAAAGCATCCCAGACCATCATATTTTAACCACGATTAAAGCACTGTCCCCTCTCTGAGTCGGCATGAGCCGAATGCATAAACATAAATATATATTCATACTGTTACTGTTGACATCACTAGGTAGGATTATAGAAAATAATGGGAAATTTAGGAAAAAGTTTACAATGTCTAAGACAATGCAGAGTGTCATCGAAGACTTCATGGCCCATCAATGGTTGCCTGTGTCCCCTGGGACCCTCAGTGTCCGAACAAGAGACAGAGGTGCCGGAAACACAATAGAACACAGAGATCCCGGCGCCTGATATTGATGTCATAGCTCTCATCTCTACATCATCCTGCTATTGATGAGTCTGATCTCAGCCTGAGGGAGAAGTGTAGTATTCATGCCATCTCTCTATCTCTCTTCCATCAACGTAGCATTTGCCTCGATGACCCCGGCTTTCAACATCCCATTAATATCAGCATAGATTTGAGCACTCATGCAAATGTAATTCAAGCTGAGTGGAGACTTTCTTAAGATCATATAACACACGACAACCTACAACATAACAAAAAACTACGTTTTTGCTTTAATATTGCAATTATTACAACCCCTCACATTTAATGATATGTTAAAAAATACTGCACGATGTCACAATTAATTAAAAAAATGTTGCTAAAAATACATACTGTAGTCATACTGTGTGCAAAATGCATTAGAGATATCAAAGATGAATTGGTAGTATGACATTTTTGATATCAGGGCATGTAATATTATCTCAATAGCAAAATGACTCGGAGTCAAAGCTATCAGAATTGGCTGCGGGCTTCTCTCATGGAAACTCTGAGTCGCCCAATGTAACATTTAATGAAATTAAAAAAGAAGAGCAATAAAAGAAACGTGGGCTGAGTCTCTCCCTCAATGTTTCCATAAAGAGCAGCAAAAAAATCATAACCTCTGATCTTTTATCTGTGAAAAACCTGCTCTGATTAAACAAGAAAGTGGTTGAGACGTTTCATGGTTTAACAGGCATGTTGATGACTGAGTGGTATTTTTCGCTGGCACTCTTGTCCATTAAAGAGCCAATAAACACAGAAATGACTGGAACTTCTCAGTGAGAGACTTTCCCGCTACAAGATCACTTTACGCAAACTGAATATGACATGCAGTCATTTAGATACCGTGTGAGAAGTAAAATAAATGATCCATAAAGAAGAAAGGTTATGCTTTGGTAAGTTTTGTCAGGTCAGAGTGGGTCCATCCATGAATTTAAAACAAATATTCATTTCATTCAACTAATAGTAGGGGGTGGGCTATTACGCATCTGAGGAAAGACTACAGCATCTACTGATACAAAAGCAGCAAATACTCTTATGTTTTCATCATCGTTCTGAAACCAATCTTTAACTAAATTTATTTTGAAAAACAACAAAGTATACCATGTGATTTCCATGTGATGCTGGCATTTCTCTATTTGTTTGAGCTTTAAACCAGTCAGACACAGCAACACTGTTTAAACCTCTTCTGTTTGTCCAACCAAGCATAGACAAGGAGGGTATTGAAGAGACAGTTCACCCCAAAATAAAATTCTGTCAACATTTACCCAACCATTAGGTTATTTAAGATCTGTATACATTTCTTTGTTCTGATAAACACAGAGAAAGATATTTGGAGGAATGCTTGTACCCAAACAGTTATTGGCCACCACTGACTACCGCTGTTGGAAAAATGACAATGGTAGTCAAAAGTCAAAAGAACTGTTTGCTTTCCTAAATTCTTCTAAATATCTTCTTTTGTGTTCATCAGAACAAAGAAACGTGTCCTACTATGGTAGTCAATGGTGGCCAAGAACTGTTTGGTTACAAAAATTCTTCCAAATATCTTTCTCTGGCTTCATCAGCACAAAGAAATTTATACAGATTTGAAACAACTTGAGGGTGAGTAAATGAAGACAGAACCTTAATTTTTGGGTGAATGAATAGCAGCAGTGTCGCTTTGTCGCTGAGTGTCGCTGGTGGTCTGAAGGGGGCATAAGGAAGCTTGTTTGAAAACATCAATATTTCTGATATTTGCCCGATACCTAGTCTTGTCAGCTCAGTGTCTGTCTGACTTAACTACTGATCAGAAATAGTTTGATGTCTAATAGCTCATTTTGTTCTCCTGGCCTGGTCTAGCGTCCGCTCCATTGTCTACTTTCAGAAGCCGGGATGACATCATCCAGGTCCATTCACCTCAAGCTCTTCTATCATGCAACGGAAAGTGTACTACATGCCTAATAGGTCCTGCGTCGTCTGATGGGACACACTATCCGTGAGTCTAAAAATAGCCTTCAACTCCCGTGCGCAGAAGTCCCGAAAGAAGGGAAGGATTTCCTTGAGTATTGATAACGGAAAAGAGACCGAGAAGATGCGACCTGAGAGGGATGAGAATGCTCCCAGATGCTCTTCTGGCGTCATCAGAAATTCGATGAGTTCCAGAAGAGGAATACATTTATGCTTTTGAACACCTCGCTTACAAAAAGCAAACACATCGGGTTACCTTCTCACGGACTTTAGTTACCGATCAAACCACTGTGGCGCTAAGTAGATGACCTCATGTTTCGAATGGGGCCTAATGGATGAAAATGGAGTGAAATTACAGTTCTGTTTATGACTGCGAATAAATGTGTCTAACTGAGAGAACCGTGCAAAATATTGCTTCCATTTAAACTGGGTAATTGCCGTCTCATTGACTCTTATGAGATACCCCATGAGACGGTCCATTTTCATGCTATACTCTTCAGTTCTCAGCGTTCATTTTTATCGTATCTGAATCACGCTTTGGTGAGAGAGAAGCAGGCTTTCCTTTTCCCACAAAACAACATTCACCTGGTGAACGCTTCTGGGGCCTCTCGGTTCTCAGCGGAGCAGCCTAACAGATCTTGTCAGGTCTGATCGTATCGCCTCTGCTTGTTTTCTGGTCTCGAACAGATAGACGAGTCATCAGAATATGAGAGGTTTCTTAGGTCAGGGTTAAAGGCAGTTTAACTGAAAAGTGGCTGTGGCCTCTTTTTACCCTTTAAACCGGGGAGTGAGGGCGTGTGCGTGTTAGCGTGGTTGTATGTGGCCTCACGGATTCTGGGGGATGATGGAAACACATTTTACGAAAGGAACCTAGTGTTTAACGTCTCTTGTGCAGCATACTTCCTGAAATAGGAGGTCTGTGCGTATGTGTGTGTGTGCTTGTGTAAAAGTGCTGTCTCATGCTTGTCTTTTCTACCGACATTTCACATACCCACTTTCAACGTAAACACAACACCACTAGTAGTAGTACAACGATACTACACAAAAACGAGCAGTTCGGTTTAAGGGATACAGTAGAGAAATTGACTCTGCATTAAATTTGTAAAACACATACATGCTTTCACGACCTATGTTACTTCTGTTATGTGACATCTCTTAGAAGGGAACAGGATACTCGAAAAAATCCTTCATTTTATTGACTGGAAATTGGTTTGTGAAACGTGGCCCTTTCATGTCTTAAAGGGATAGTTCACCCCAAAATAAAAATCATTCCTCTTGTCATTTCAAGCCTGTATGACTTTCCTCTGAACAACACAAAAGAAGATATTTTGAAAAAGTTTGGTAACCAAGCAACGGCGGTACCCATTCACTTCCATATACGGACACAAACCCAATGAAAGTGAATGGGTACCGGTGTTGTTCGGTTGCCAACATTCTTTAAAAACTGTTTGGCTCTCGTTGCGAATTGCTGTCGCGGCTAGTTAGGTCAAAATCTCTGATTAACATGTATAAGTTACATTTTATCAAATGTCGGGTTTGGTTTGGACACGGTGTAAGAGATGATTTGCATTTAACATGCATTAAAGTAAATATGAAAAAAGGAAATACACCAAAAATATGCGCGACATGATGTTCAAAACAATGCACAAATGTGTTTAATGCGCTTTAAATCTGTTGTGTCGTTATTAAGTGGTGTGTGACATTTTTGTTGTACAATATAAATATTTCAAAAATCTATAAATCACAATATACATTACTGTTAGTAGCATATGGATGGATATATGTAAACAAGCCTTTAAATGCAATAGTCAGTCATGTTTTCCTACAAAAAAACAACAAAAGACTTCAATTCTGAACATTAACAGCAAGTGCACTTGATAAAACAACTAAGCACTATGATAAAAAAAAAAAAACACAAAGAGCATATATTTATATCCACAACAGTTTTTTTTAGCAGTAAATAGGGTTTAGCAGTAAACAGGTATAGTTATTTCTACATTTTACAAATAATGCCGCACTTCACGTCTTTATCAAAGAAGAAGGACTAATATTATTGTCAGTTTGTGAAAAACCACACCAGCACAGAGTCACATCTCTCTGCATGCTTTAACAGCTCAGTAGTGCTAATTGAGCGAGTGGTGTTAGCGCCAGCGTTACAGGCCAACTGTTCACAATCCCCCTCAGAGCTAAAGATAGACTCTCCCACCACAGTTAGCACACAGAACAGGTTTGCAGAATGACATTACAACTACTATATGACACCCACACACGCTCAAACTTACGCGCAACAAAACATGCTGCCAACACTTGATCATAAAATCTGATGCGCTCACGGATAGAAGCACTGTTATCACACCATATAAACATGTTAAACTGAAAAAAGGAAGTCACATTCGCTATTATCTTAGAAGGCGCCAACTGGTGGATGTATAGAAATTTAAGTCAGTGGTTTAAAATGCATATAATTCATGATGGAAAATACCAGAACATCTGCTGTTTAAAATGTACCTGATGGGAACATACATTTATATGGGCTACAGTATGTGCCTTATTATAAACCTATACTGTTCGAGCGTGATTTGATGAATTACTGCTGTCATAATCAATAGAGAATTTACACATCGATTTTCAATTCAATTTCATTTACCACATGCTTTCTATGGCCGGTAGTAGCATATTTTGGTAACACTTTACAATGAGATGCTATTAGTTAACATTAGTAAATGCATTAGCGAACATTAGCTAACAGTGAAGCATTTCGTTTTTCAGCATTTATTTATCCTTGTTCGTGTCAATACGGTTGTTCATGTTAGTTCATGGTGCATTAACTAATGTGATTTAAAAAATGTATTCGTAAATGCTGAAAGGAACATGAATTATTATTAATAAATGCTGTAGAAGTATTGTTCATTGTAAGTTCAGGTAAGCTAATGTATTAACTAATTGTTAACAAATTGCGCCTTTTGTAAAGTGCTACACATATTTTAATAATGGATGAGTTTTGACAATAAAACCTGATAAACATGTCAAAGAGGTGTGCTTGCGCTGAAAAGAATTTAAGCACAATGCAGATCGATTTCAGCTGTCTGAGATGCTTTGCATGTTTGCAGGTTTATACAGGGAGGAACAACAACAGAAATATAACATTTATTTTAATGGTAGTGTCATATTCTGTGACTGTGGGTAGGCCGATATGCATGTGTGCGTGTCCATCTGACTCTATAGAGCATAAGTGATTGTATGTCACCGTGTGTGTGTCATAGTTACAGTGACTGACAGGAGGATGACAGCGCAGGGAACAGGTGTGCATAATTTCCACGGAGTCATGGATGACCGGCACACACAGAAAACGCATTCATTCATCTCCCGTTTGCTATTTCTGTCTCCGAGCAAGGAGAAAATCTCCATTAAAAGGAACCAACTGCGATGTTTAATTCAATTGATTTAGTGAGGTATTGGATTGCATGAGATGTCCGTGGAGGCACACAGATTGATTACTCACATCGGAGCAAGGGTCTGAAGGAGTTAATACGGTGGTCCCGAAAAGTATTTTTACATTTAAAGGTCCAGTTTGTAATATATAGGAGGATACATTGACAGCAATGCAATAAAATATACATTACTATGTCTTCAGAAGTGAAGTGTATAGAGACCTTACACAATGAAGCGTTATGTTTTTATTACCTTAGAATGAGCTATTCCTATCTACATACACCGCAAGTCCACTTGCATGGAATTTAGTTGTTTCTACAGTAGCCCTACATGGACAAACTACTCCACAGAGCGCGTTTCATAAGTACGTTATATCCTATTCAAAACCTCACCGCCAGATGCCGCTAAATTTCATACACAAGCAACCTGAAATCAAAATAAAGTGGTTTACAAAAAACATTTTTGTCATACCGTTCATTTTTCTTAGATCTACTGCAAGGTGCAGATTTATGATCAAGAGTGTTATTGCTATAGATATTTCATCATTACCAACATATGTTCAACTTGACCTCAGCCCAAGAAGGAGGGCGAGAGGAGGCGGGGTCAGTGGGGGGAGGGGCTGTTTTGACACTGAGCCAGGAGTTCTGCCAATCATGTTTCAACAGCTTGAGTCTTAATCGATGAGGGGGTAGGGAACGACAAGGCAGGAATATGGAGAGAGAGGGGAAAAATGAAGCAGGATGAGTCCGCGGCAGCAGAGGTTTAATGTGGAAGCCGCTGACTCAGGAGTTCCATGGTGTTCAGCGAGTGAATATGTGACTAAACCGAGCACATTCCACAGCCTTGGTTCACTCCCTTACCCCCTAACAGGTTTTTTTTTCAGGGGGATCCCTGCATTCACTCACTCTCCCTTTTTTCCTCATTCTTTGTACATCAACACTTCCAAACGTCCACTCTGCCAGGTCCGTTCCCTGACCGCAGGGTTTTTTAATTGGGCGCGTTTGCCACGCAAAAACAGAGTGGTAAACCCCCCTCCTCTGCCCCTCTCATTTCATCCAAAACAAAAACATCCTGCGGGCCGGGCCTGCTCGGGGCTTCACTACAGGAAACAGGGATTGAGCCGAGGCCAGCCTCAGACCCAGACAATGTGTTATTACTGAGAAAAATGATGTTTTTCTGGAAACAATGATTCATGGACCATTGTCGGCGATATGTTATAGACTTTGAGAGGTTAGCGTGTGCTAATAATAATGATTTGTGCAGGTTTCTACCCATTTTTAAACCTAATTGAGGCAACATCTGTGAATTCAAATGCATGAATGAATTATTACAAAATATGTTACAACAATAAAAACAATCATAAACAGATTTTATTCTTCATAATCATTGTTAATAAAATGTACACATTTTAATTTTTCATAACCAGAATGATGCTTTTTGAAACCGTTTTTCTCGCTGATACAGTAATTTTGACGGTAATGGTTAAATGGGGCTGCTTTTACAGAATAAATAATGACTTTTAACAAATTTATCTTTTGTCCCTGCTTAAAAACAATGCCATTAAACGGAAATCATGTTTATAGTGGGAATTGTATTGGTGTTAATGGAAACTATAATGGTTTCTACTGGTATGTGATGGATTCTATTGGAATAATGCCCAAAAATACTACAAAAAGGATTTTTGTTTTAGTGGAAAAAGCTAATGGTTCATAATAGCATGGAAAGCATTAGTATTTCTGTGATGGTTTCTATTATTATTTTTTTTCATTTTGTGTTTTGTCTTCTGGCCAATAAATCCCACTCAAAATATGTAGGGAGGTATAGAGACCAGTTGTTACCATTGTGGCATTGTTTACTATATTCTCATATGTAAACCAAAATCAATAATCACGGTTATTAATATCATCATTATTATCAATACCGGTAATATAATTACACCCATAAATAGTAAATATCTAAATATTTTAGGTTGTTTTGCATCACTACATGATATACAATCACACATAAAGACGGCTGTCATACAGAACTACGGGTAAAGGTTAAATGTAGTCAACTAGGGTGGGTTACATCACAAAATGGTGGAAAAAACAAAAATAAGAAAACATAAAAAATCCACCACTGTCAGTCATGTGTTAAATGTAATAAAGCTAAGAGTCTTGCATCCTTTTTAGCAACGTGTAATACCAAATTAGCAAAAAACTGAAAGTGTAGAAATGATCGTTTTCTGTAGAAAAGTGCAGATTCCGTGCAGGCGTAACAATGAGCTGCTAAGAGAACAAAGCAGCTAAATGGTGGTGCAAAGAGGTATGTGTAGATTACCCTCAAAGCTATGAGAAACCTAGCCACGGCACCATCTGCCCAACTTCAGCTAATCACTTCTGGCAGATGGGAGAGAATATGTAGCTTTTTTCTGCAACAATGCTCCCCTAGCTATTATAGCTAAGGTGCTGGCTAAGACGAACAAAGCAGGGATAATTTATTCACCTCACTTAGCCTACACCTTATTGATGGGCCTCTCACTTTCATGTTATTGCATCATTCTACTCGACTCGGTCAACATAATATCACAATTTCACCGACATGTCCTGTCACGTAAGGATTTGCTCTTGAGACGTTTTCACTGGTCATTGATTCAGAATGGATTTAGCTCAGGTTAGCGCCATAAAGAGTGGAGTCAGCCATCTTAGATTACTGACAAATCCACATTCCTCAGATCGCTCTGTCAAGGGCAAAAGGTCTTTTGCTGAAGGTATTAGCAGTCAGTTCAGTCAATATGTGTAGAATTGGCTGCTGTTCAGTTTGATGGGAATGATTTCATTCTGAGCATTTTTGATGAGTGCTGTAAGGAATGTGAATATAAGGACGTCAATGATTTTGGATTTCAGATTCATTCAACCGCCGCCTAAAATGTCAGTCAAGATCAATATAAAGTCGAAATAAAAATGACCAAATACTTAGTGTTATTAACGGACGATGCAAGCAATTCACTATGTGAAATGACAAGACTCCAGAAAACCAGGCTTTGCAAGCTGCTATATAGGCTCAGCTACCAGTTACCCATTATAGCGGTTACCATGGCGATCCCGACTTCAAAGCATGAAAAGAAATCATTAAAATTTTCAACATAACCACATGGTGCTAAAAAAAGAACATAAGGACTGGGTGTACATATATAACATCTTTCTAGTTACATTGATAGTGATACTGTATGTAGTTATTTTTTTGCAATGTTCTATTGAGCAGAAGGTCACGTTCAAGTTTCCCATGAGAATTCACTAAACTTTTAGTATGCAGGTCACAATGGGATTTAATATGCCAAAGGAGATGTTTAGCTTGGTCACTTTAGCTGAGACATTAAGCAACAAGTGCAAATGTTTGCCGAAATATGTTTAGCTTTTCAGTCTTGTATACTATACATGACTGAAAAGACTATGCACAAATTTCTGGTTATGTATAAAGCAGATGTATTTTATAATTATAGTTATCACATTAAAGGAGCATTGTGGAGATTTTAGCGGTGAGGTTGCAGTTGAAACCAACAGCTAACTCCATCCCTCCCCTTCAAAGCACTTTGGCGGCTGCGCAGAACAAAGATGTCATCGCGTTTTTGCTTCTTTGCCGAAGCAGATAATGTATTTACAAAACACGCTTTGTAGAGCACTTTGTCTGTTTAGGGCTACTGTAGAAACAACACGGCGGATTCCATGCAAGGGGGATAGAAATAGCTCATTCTAAGGTAATAAAAACACAACGCTTCATTATGTAAGGTCTTTATACATCTCTGAAGACATATTATATTGCATTTCTGTCAAAAGATCCTCTAAAAAATGCCACACTAGACCTTTAATTGTAAAAAAACAGAAGCTATACTGTAAAAACATCAATTATGTAAATATAAATATATTGATTATATTAGGGGTGTGCAATACATTTTTCTTGATTTTCAATTTAAATTTTGGCTTCCAACAATTAAAAAAAGAACAAAGTAATCGAGGTAAAACAATTATTGTGCTGTATTCCATTTAGCAAGGGTTGTCTAATTTCTATCTAATATTTTATATACACTATCTGAATGAATGCATTCATACTTCATTTTATATATTTTTTTACATTTATTTGTATTTGTTATTAAGTTGAATCCAGCATCAAGTTATTCATTTATTAACAATGCATCAACATTGTGCAAAATAATCGGGATTATGATTTTTGTCACAATCAAGCAACCCCAAATAATATCATATTTAAAAACGACAATGAATTTATTGTGGGTTGTTTTTTTTTATTTTAATATATGACACAAAATTTTCACTTGGTAAATGAAATCCCACATAACAACTAAAAAAGTTTAGCATGTCCTCACATTTTCCGATTTGGTAGCAGCTCGTGTCATTAACTCACAGAGGACGGGATCAGTGGAGAGACCCATGTCAGTGCCTGCTAAAGCCTGTACTTAACCGCGCTCTGAACCCTGCCCCGGGCAGACAGACAGATCTGATCCTCACACCATAACGGTCAAATCAGATCTGAGAGATGCTGAGAATGTGAAAACACTGATGATGCTGGAGAGCTGGAGCAAGACCCCAGATGTTGCCCATTTCCAACATGAGAAATATATGCTGTTCTTAGAGTGACAATTCATGAAGTACAATTGCGCATGGAAATTTTCGCATCCAAACTGAACTGTAAATAACATTTAGGTGTTTCATCAGCCTTTCTGATCACACAGGTCCGGGCATAAAACAACAAACATGTTTGCTATTCTTTAGGTGGATGGAATTATAGTTAGATTCACTGTCCAATCTGTCCTCTGCTGGGTAAAATCTTGATGCAACATCTACAACTGTGAGTAACTTAAACTGTAATTCAACTATTTCAACCAAACAGATTTTAAAGTTAATATAGGCCCTGAGGAATGGATAACTGTCACGGTTAGAAAAGATTGCTCTTAAACGCAGAACTCAAAGCGCAGCTTTTAGCGAGGGGTTAACAGGGTTTGTGTTCAAGACAAATCCAGCTCTGTGGATATCTCTCCTTCTCTGTTACTGTAAACCCTCTTATGTCCCAATTCCCATTAGTCTGCTTTCCAGTCGAAGTGAATTCAACCTGACAAGTCAACCTCTCTCTCTCTTTGCCTTATACATGTGCACAAACAGACACCCATATCATTTTCACTGTAGAGCTCCTCAGAAACATAACACTGTTCCTGTGTTCCCCAATCTAGGGATGCCGGGAGCATTTCCATTCATCAAGTATGTTTCCGACACTTTATATATATTCGAAAATCATCTACGGTGCCTTGTTTTGACCAAACTGCACATATGCCTTAGAGAATCCCATAATCCCATAATGCACTGCAGTGGGCTCCATTAAAGATAAACTGCTGATTTGATAAGAGAAATAATAAATTAGTATTTATATATATTTATTTTATATTTTATAATGAACTTTTTTGAGTTACTTCAAACTTCAAAACTAGTCAATGGGGTCCAAGAAATTGAAACAGATTTGGAACAACTCGAAGGTGAGTAAATGATGACAGAACTTTTATTTTTGGGTGAACTATCCAACTGCCTACTGTGTGTTGGTATTAAGCAATGAGGTTTTGGAACAGAGCAAATATGGCCCATGTATAACATCAGATCATAAGCACATAGTCACATAACCGTACTTGTCGGATCAAGTTCTACCAAGTGGCTTCAAAGCATGCTGCTTTTGTGCAGGATCGGAGTTTCTGGACAGCACGCAAACACATCAAAGCCTGAAGGGAAGCGGTCAGAAAGTAACATGCGGGTTAAAAGGTCAAACTCGGGGCTTAGACTTGCCTCTTAGTGTGTGCGCTTTTCGGCTCGTTCTGCTTTATTTTACCGTTATGATCCCGTCTGCTGCGAACGCTGGACTGGGCAGGCACGCAAGGCGATAGAAAGGGAGTCTGTGGGAAGGGAGAGAGGAAGCTGGCAGGGACCTCAGCCCCCTCCCCTGCCTTATGCCTGCATGCTGTGTGCTAAAATATATCCGTGCACATGTCTGCCCTTCCAGAGCCACTAGACATTACCTTATAGAAGAATCCGAGGGGAACGGACCACTTCTCTCTCTCTCTCTCTCTATCAGCGCAAGTAGTGGTGTCTCTGTAAACATGGACTCACATGACTCAACATCTCTGGCAGTCTGAATCCGGCCTCAGTTTTTCCCATGGGGGGAGAGAGAGAAAAAGTCTAGAGGGGGGTTCTGGAGTAGAGCCCCGCGCCGGCTCGAATTTCCCGCTTGTCAAGCCTGATGGATTTGGCTAAAAATAAAAGAAAGTGGAGGCCCAATGACGAGCGTCTGAATGAATGAACGAGTGAATGAACTTCGCTGCAGCTTTACCCCTGACCCCATCTGAAAAAAACTCACACTACTCGATAACCCTCCGAGGCCTCCCAACCTTCCTCCCATGGCTTTACAAAGATGTTTTGATGCCAGGCGTGGCTAAGAGAAGTGCATTCCAGAAACAAACATTCCTCTTTTTCCCAAAGTCCAGGCAGTGAGAAGAGAGAGAGACAAAAGGGACACAAAACATGCATGAGTTGGGGAAGACAGCTGGGGAATTCACTGCTTTAGTTAATCCCGTCCCTTTCGGCCACACTAACAAACTAAGCATCAAGCTTTAACCAGTATAATATAAGGAAGGCTGGGGCTAGTTGTCACAAGGGCGATATCGCAGTAACTATGGGACTTTCAAGTCAAAATTCCAATTTTTAGTACCAATTTTCTGAGTTTACTGTATAGATTTGTTGACCATGTAAAAGTTACATTGAGATTTAATTTATTTTAGGCTTTTGGCAGATGCTTTATTCAAAGCAACTAGTAATATATACTATATATACTATACATTACTATATAGAATTTTAATCTGTGATTGTGAAACAGATTTACTATCAGAATCCATACCACAGCTGCGGTCACAGATGGTATGTGAAAATACCCTTGTAGTATTCAGAAGCCCGCATAAACATATGGTAAATATCCGTGCAGAGTGCCAAGACTTTGTTCATGCCTGAAGAAATGCATTCTGGGATGGCACTAGAAGAATCTAAAAACATCCTGACCTGAAAACTGTTACCGTGCATCATTTTCACCTTCCTACAGTATTATTTTATTTTCTTTCTTGCATTGATTTTTGTAATCTCCTTCTTTTGCTTCAGTCTTTGAAATGTCTTTAATTTTTGGACATGGGTAACTTCCCCATGATTCAACATTTTCTATCCTGTTTATGTGATGGGACGGATAAAGAAGGTCCAGGCTTGTTGTCGTACTATTTACTCTATTTATATACCTTTATGTCATTTAAAACCTGTATATGACGCTTACATCCGTGGAACATAAAATGTCCATACAATGGAAGTCAGTGGGGACCAGACTTCTGCAAAATATAGGTTTGTGGTTCTACGGAAAAACGAAAGTCATAGAGGTTTGAAATAACATGAGGATGAGTAAATATGATGATAGTATTTACATTTTGGTGTGAACAATCCCTTCAAAACTAGAAAAACATTATTGCCAAGGAAAAAGAAAAATGCTAATAATTTGTGACAACATGCCCCACCAGTAAATAATGTAAAAAACTGTGTGTTTTCAGAAAGTTAACAGACAAAATTAGATAAACAAAAGAGCACCTGGTTACCCAAGAACACCCCAAGACATCTTCCCTCACCTAAGCTCATGGAGGAACTTGACACATGATACAGCAGGGTTAAAAATATCCTCCCTCTCTCTCTTTCTACGTGACCTTTTGCTTTGTGCTCCCGTTGCAGCCCAGAGCGCTGAAGGAAGCCTCTTTGACACGGCAGGAAAAATCCTCGAACCAAAACACACCCAGAACAGGAGATGGTGTCATAGGCCACATTTTCTCACAGGGCAGTAAGATGAACTTGGCGGTTGGTGTCACGTTTACGAAAGAACTAAAGGAAACAGTTTCAACGAAGTTGCGGTCTCTGCAAAATGGTCATTTGTTTATTGAATGCCATCATTCACTTAGGCAAGTTCTACCTGTCGCATTCAATAGCGCTTTAAATATCAACTGACCCCTCAGGACGTCACTGAAGGGTGTAATCGCGATTAGAACATGATGAAATGTCCGTTCTCGCGCCTCTTCTTGAAAGTCACTTTTGTCATTCAATCCTCTGCAAATCTTCCTCTATGAATTCCCACGTAAACTTCAAGTACCATGACATAAGCGCCGAAACTCACCGAAAGCGAGCGCTCCTCCGAGACCCAGCAAAAACCAACAAGCACGTGTTAAAATCCCCAAATCTTTGTTATTTGTGTTGATAGGCTCATTCCGACTCATGTGCCTGCCCTCGGGACATTACATCACTCAGAGCCGGGGCCCCTGCGACAGGGGCATCCTTCATCGGTGTGGTTTCATCCATCTGTGCCTTTTATGAGGAAAGAATGCCTGAGAGAGGCATGGGAGACGTGAAAGCCATTTGTTTCCTTTGTGAGGGACAAACGGAAGAGTTGAATCAATAGTTGAACTCTACGAATCAAACTCTGAAGGTGGTCTTTCACAACTTCTCCCGCTCACAAACAAGGCGTTCTGAGTCACACAAGCCATTGCTCTTGGATACAGGAGATGATAAGAAACACTCCACCGGACGGATCTGATGCAGCTGCGCCGAGCATCTTAATCCAACTTTACAACTCACTCTTTCCCTTTATGTGCTTTTTCCCTCCGTCTAATTCATTGGCTGGCTTAATGTGAAGCGCACAAGGTTGTAACGTGAGTAATACATCCCCCGTGACATGACTTAAGAAAGCTAAGCGACTGTTTTAACAGTGTTGCTGAGTTTGTGACTTCGCAGATGAGGAAAATCAAAACAAAAGCACCAAAGGCCTGCAGCTTTCCTTTCACACAATCCAGCCATTCAGAGGAGTTCCTGGTGCATGATGGGGGAAACTTCACCCACTCAGAGTTATAAGTGCATGCAACATGCCTCACTATGACATGAACAATGTCTTCTTTCACTGGCTTTACCCCATGCTACACATGCAGAAAAGCATGCTGGGAACTGGGCAGATCGCTGCATAATGGTACGTACACGCTCTGAGGAGAAACTGAATAGAGATATGTGAGCAGTATAGAGAGCATATAAATGTGCCATGTCACTGTTTGTTTGATTCAGATTCTTAGGTTGTTTCAACATAAAGTTGTGTAAAATATGCACAAACCCAAAAGCTGGTGTAAATTAAACATCCATCAAATTAACACAGCACAAGTGTAAGTGTTTCAGTGTCCATCTACTTTTTAAAGAAACCGTTAAGACAGCAAATGTTTACTAGGATTG
Organism: Triplophysa siluroides; assembly: GCA_006030095.1. Taxonomy (NCBI): domain Eukaryota; kingdom Metazoa; phylum Chordata; class Actinopteri; order Cypriniformes; family Nemacheilidae; genus Triplophysa; species Triplophysa siluroides. Next base: position 2,024,338 of record VCII01000139.1, on the reverse strand, counting down.
TAAATTGACAAAGCATTTTACATTTGACACTTTAAGCATTTTTATAAATAAACTAATAGTTAATAACACTACATTATCATGTTAGACAAAACTCTTAATAAAATAAAGGTGCTTAAAAGGTTCTTCACAGCGATGTCATAGAAGAGCCATTTCTGGTTATACAAAGAACCATTCAGTCAAAGTTCTTCAAAGAACAACCTTTCTCACCTTTTTATAATCTAAAGAACCCTTTGAAGAATATTTGCCACAAATAACCTTTTTTGGAACCTTTATGGAACCTCATCTCTCTCCACTGGCTACCGGTTGAATCCCGTATCAGATTCAAGTCACTAATGCTGGCCTATAGGACTATCACTGGATATACACCGGCATACTTTCACACCCTCCTACACCCCATCAAGAACCCTGCGTTTAGCAACCCAGCGGCGTCTTGTTTTGCCTTCTCAAAAGGGCAGTAAATCGCTCTCCCGCTCGTTCTCCTTCACAACTCCTTCCTGGTGGAACATTCTTCCGAATTCAGTCTGGTCAACCACATCTCTCACAACATTCAAAAAACTACTTAAAACCCATCTCTTCTGTGAATACCTGACGGACAAATGTATAATGTAAAATGTAAAAAGAACCCTCTATCTTTCTCTCAACATGTAGTGGTCTAGCTTTTGTTGAAACTAGTAACTTTGTATTAGCACCTATTGTATTATTGCTCCTGTATGACATATCGCTTATTGCTCCCTGAACTCTCTCTAAGTCGCTTTGGATAAAAGCATCTGCTAACTGACTAAATGTAAATGTAACCATTTAGACAAAAAAAGTTATTCTATGGCATTGTGAAGCACCTTTATTTTTAAGAGTGTTCAGCCCTATTTTTAAAGATGGCAGTTCACCCAAAAATGAAAAGTCTGTCATAATTTACTCACCCTCATGTAATTTCAAACCTTTATGACTTTCTTTCTTCTGCAGAAGACAAAAGAAGCTATTTTGAAGAATGTTGTTAACTGGCCCCTATTTACTTGCATTGGTTTTGTGTCCATACAATAGAAGTTATTGGGGGTCAGTGCTGTTCCGTTATCAACTTCAAAATATCTAATTCTGTGTTTTGCGAAAGAAAGTCCGTTATAAAAGTCTGAAATGACAAGAGAGTGAGTAAATCATGACAGACGTTGGGTGAACTATCACTTTAATATTTATATTTTAAGATTCATTCTTTATTGTCCTCTGTGGAGGAAAATCGTACCAGAAGCAACAGAAGTAAATCTAGAAAAGAAAAATACATAGTTCAGAAGAGATGTTGTCACGTGGTGAGCTTATGTCATGCTTATGTAAGTAGTTTACGTAGTATTAGTATTCTTGTCTTGTTTTCCAATACAAATATTGAAAAACGTAAAAATCTAGATACACTTGTGAAGCAAAATGACCTAAGATATGAAATGTTAGCTAAGATACAGAAAAATAAAGTAAGTTTATGCTTAAAAATATTAAAAAATATGTCTCCCAATGTGGTAAGAATTAAGTACTTTTACAAGTTTATTTGGTCCTAACTTATTGCCATATTTTTAAGTTTACACAAAATTTTGTTTCAGAAAACAAGACTCTTGCTTCTCATGTAAACGTGTCTTTATTTAAGAGGTTAAAGAGTTGGTACTTAAAAATCAACATACAAAGTAAGAAATGAATTCAGTGTAGTCAGTTTTCTCATGTAACATCTCTAACATCCACAACCACAGAATGTTCTTGTTTCTGTTATTCCGGCTAGCAGATTTCTACACCTAGAAAACTGTTCTCCAACCAGTCAAAAGAATGATCTGCTCTAGAAACACCAGCAGGTGAACTGTATTATATTATATATAACGGACACGCCATCATCCTACTTAGACTTGGAAGTGAGTCTAAAAACTTTAAAAGAACCTGACACAGTATACATATTAAGTGAATGTGAATCCATTCATTCATATGAGGGCTTCAATATTTACCTACGGCAGCCGTGCAAAACATTTCACTGTATAAACGTTCAGTTAGAACTTATCGTCTCTATCTGAACTTAAAAAAAAAAACTACAATCCAGGAATTCATGGATCAGTCTCTATAGATTAACAGCCAAAACTGTTATTCTTTACAGAGTTAATATTAAAGTCACTTTGGGGGTTGATATTTATTTATATGGTTGATATTCGTAGCACCTGGACAGGAAACTGTGAAAAGGAAGTTTTATTTCCTTTAAAAGACGTAAGAGAAACAGACGCGTGTAAACTAATAGAAAACAACTTTCAAGTTATAGAGTTCATACTTAATAAGCTTTCTTCTCAAAGTTGCATACTTCCTACCTAAAAGAACTGATATGGCATGTTTTTGTTTGTCAAGATAGCAGAAGGGCGTTCCAGTCACCTTTCTCCCCAACCCTACTAGGAAACCGCTGGACATTTGCAAGGAGATCATAGGAGACACCTGTTAAACATTGACCTGACTCCATACCTCTCTAAAGGTGATTCATGGCCTCAATGCTTATTTGGGTCTATTAAATCTGGCCTCCAAAACACGTTCAACAATAAAGCAAGACAGAGAGCAACCACTGATAAAAAATGACTCTCAGATTTACACTTATAGATAAAGTGTGCACTCAGATTTAAAGCGGTAAGACATAAAATACAAAGAAATCGTTTAAGGAACTGCTAAAATGCGATCACTCACAGTGTTGTATTCCATTGTTGGACTGCTCTGATAGGTGGTAAATGTGAAAGGTCCGTGAGCGTTAACATGCGTCGAGATGCTCCGGAGTGATTCTGGGATTGATTTTCGCATGTTACATCTGCAACAGCTCTCGGCTGGCGCGTGGTGGGTTTTTCGGGGTCGTCGGCACAGGCCTCCTCAAAGAGGAACGTTTCTCTGTGTCTCATCGGTGCGGAGGAAAGCTCCACCTTCATCACCGAAAAACACGCCCCTAATACTTCACTTACTGACTGTAAACCCCTGCCACACTTCCTTTCCTGTAATGAACACTCAATTTGTTATTCTTTCTTAAAAAAAACGATTAAACACCTGTTTTAGAAAATGCTTTAATGATTTAACTTGAAGATAGCAGAATTGTAGTTTGTAAAATGCTTGTGTCTTGTTTGGAAAATGATGTACACTTAATAAATGTTTCTATGTAAAGCACTTTGAATTGTTTTTGCGTAAGAAATTTGATACATTGGCTCACCTTTAAAACCTTTTTGTCATTTGGGCACTTTTTTTGTTCGGAAATGTGTTCCCTACATGCTATGGGTGCCATAAACAGAACATTTTTAATGAATGTCAAACAAATTTGTTTGTTGACATACTGTAATCTGACAAATAACATTTATTTTAAAATTTAGATAAACATTACAGATTCAGTTTTTTACTAGTGACAGTAAATAGAGTAATAACTAGATGTGGCAGGAAAATGAAAGAAAAGCATAAAAATCACTTTTATAACAATTTATTCTAAATGTAATAATAAATAAGATTAGATTTGCATTTTTTACTATCTTGTTGGCTTTTGCTTTCTTTGATAAAAAAAAACAGAACCTGTAGATGGTTTAATAACCTTAATTATGAACTGATTTTAATCATTTAAAGCATATTCTTTAAGACCACGTTATAAAACGTAAATATTTCTATATAAAATTAAAATATCGAGCAGAGTTACAGCATATTTTAAAAGCACAAAATACAATAAGCAGATTTATCGGCAATAGAAATTATAAAAAAGGAAATAAACAATACTAAAATAATAAAAATTCATAACAACTTCTGGAGTTGTCTTTTCTTTTCTTTTCTTTTCTTTTTTTGTCTGTTAACCATGTAGGTGTGTGTTAGACATTTTTGTCTTTTAGAACTGCTGAAACCATTTGCCTTTTGGCAAAGGTGGAGTCCTGTATTGCAATACTTTCCATGTGTCTGTCTATAAAGCAGACAAAGAAACCTGACAAGTCATTTTAGACTTTTATACATCTACAAATTATCTTTGCATCACAATAATATTTGTTATTGAATACTTGATGAAATAGAACTGTAAGTAAACTAGCAAAACTACAACAAAACAATCCGAAAACACAAATGACTGAGAACATAATATAAATAATGAGAAACATTGTTATATATTATTGTTATTATATTATATTATAGTAATTGTAAGTATAAAAGAGTATTGTTATTAAAGGAATTGAGAACTTAAGAAAATAAGAAACACATTTTTAACAAAACAAAGTAAAACAAAATGCATTTTTTCATAGTATTTCTTTTATTTAAATAATAATTCTTTTATTTTTTACATGATTATAAAACACAAAATGTTAAGATTTTGTATTTTAAGAAAAGGTATTTAACAGTTGAACATTATTCATTTAAAAAATGTAAACACCTATACTGTGAACCATATTGTAGGTGTGCAGTTATAACAACTAATGGACCTTCAAATAAAGATTTAAGAAATTTGTTCTATATGAATATTTTCTTAACTGCTCCAAACAATAAACATCTTTAAGCAATCTAAAATACTATTAGTGTTAGCAAAATTTGGGCTGCTATATGATTTCTTAAAGAAACTCACCATGAGACCCCTTGGGTCTTGGACTCATTGACCCCCGTCACTTAAACCAGTTGACTGTAAGTTAAGGTCACGGCAGTTGACCGCAGCACAGATCTAAAGGCACATAAATCTGTCTATACCTAATGGTGGGTGGACCAGTTCCTATCAGCTACCTGATAAATACAGCATGACTCTGACCAGATCGCCATTTATTAACTGCGTAGAATATGTATCAAACATTCTAGCTTTTGAGGTCTGTGGTTATGACCATGGCACTTTCAGGCTAAGAAATTGTAATTTGCCCTGTGCACACCCATGTCAAGCTTCCCACCTCAGGCAAAGCAAAGCAGCATTCCATACGTCAAACTCAACTATACGACTGTCAATTCTGAAACACCATGTTTAATCCTTTCCATTCAGCAAGTCAGACAGAGTGCAACATAAACATTTCTTCGACGTCAACCTTTACCTCATACAAACTATTCAGCAAAAATATGTCAAGTGTGCTGTTTTGAGTGTATACGTGCTTGTCGCTAACCTTTGTTGGTAAATGACGTACGTTGATTCGCCCTTAATAGAGGCAAAACACCACAAAAACATCTACGATAAAAAGAAAGTAAAAACATCTAACATTTTCTGCAAGCCACACTGCTAGAGCTCAGCCAATGAGAAGTTCGTGCCAGGCGGCGTAAAGCCACCACCGGTACAAATTGTTGATTTGGTAAAGGCACACCGATTTACTGTACATTCGAGACAGGAAGTGGTCACACCGCCCCTGCTGCTCCACGCCCACCTCGTACCCCTCCCCCTCACCACCTGTGCGAGTCTCACCGGATGCACACACTCTTACACACCTCCAGCTGCACAGAGTAAAACCACATATCATACTTGTTTATATTCATTCACACCCCAGTGCCCCACAAATCATTAATTTCATACACAAACCATAAACGTACAAAAACGTAAATTGGTTCCCGACACTTTAACTGGTTTCTGAAGAGTCTGAAGTGGTCCGTGAGGGAGTTAGGCGTAAATGACATAATGAAAAATAAGACCAAAATATACAATAATTACAGTTGGAAAAAAACATTGACGTTAAATTAATTCACCGATTAACAGCTTGTGTTAACATCGGTTTACGATAAAGCATTCCTGTTGTCTTGCTTCAATAACACCTGTTATGCACTAGTGTGCAGGAGCAGGACCATAGTATGAATTTTTTTTATCAATTTCTTTGTTCTGTTGAACACTTCTGTTGAAGAAGATATTTTCAAAAATAAAACAGTTCTGGGGCACTTTTGACAACCATTGTATTTTTCCCACTACGGTGGACAATGGTGGCCAAGAACTGTTTGGTTAAAAGCATTCTTCCAAATATCTTTCTCTGTGTTCATCAGAACAAAGAAATGTATACAGATTTGGAACAACTCAAGGTAAATGGTGACAGAATTAAACTTTTGGGTGAACTGTTCTCTTAAGGCAATTTAAAGCTGCAATCCCTACATTTTGCCTCTACATAACCATCTCCGTTCGAAACATAAAATTGCGAGTTACTTTATGTACTTACCTTTGCTATATTTTATGCTATATATTATGTTATCAGAAAGAGAGCTTCAAAAGCCTTTTTACAAGGGGAACTTTTGCAAATAAGAAACAATTTTTTTAAAAACAATACAACACAAAGTGCATTTTTCTATCAATTTTGTGTCACCATTATTTGTTATTTAACACAAATCTTTTTTTACACGATAAAAACGTTCATAAAATGTTTGATAAGTGATCACAAAGCGTGCAGTTATCGCAGATGATGGATTTGCAACACAAAATGCAGAACTATATCAATATTTTCTAAATCAGCTTATAAATCTTTATCACTCAGATTAAAAATTTACACCATGTAAATTAAGTTTAAAGGGATAGTTCACCCAAAAATGAAAATTGTGTCATCATCAACTCACCCTCTTGTCATTTTAAACCTGTATGACTTCTTTCTTCTATAGAACACAAGTGTTAGTGAGTAAATAATGGCAGAATTTTCATTTTTGGGTAAACTAAGCCTTTAAATAAGAGTTAATGTTTTGCAATAGCTGCTGACTGTTTTCCTCTAGATTAACAGTGTTGGTGGTCAACCACTAATCTACAACAACACACTTGACTGTTGGATAATCAGAATATTCTGATGTTTCCTCATGCACCTGTTATTGTTCACACACACAAAATGTCAAATTATAGACATTATGTGGCAATACCTTGCTGCACAGCTACCAATGCATCCATCACTCTCTTGTAATGTGTTAAACACCTCTGATTTGTTAATGCTGACCTCTAGTCTGCTGAAGCAGTATTACTTATTCATGCTTATTCATACAGGCATTCATCATCCACACAAGTTACTAATAGACTGCGGTGTAGAACAGCCTCCGCGCACACACACAATGGGAATGTTTGGTGCTCCTCTGAAGTGCAAAGCAATACAAATCAATCCGTCCGGGAGGAATTCTGACATTTGCCAGAGCTGGCGTTGTTTCTGCTGAGTCGCTCTGGCAAACGGAAAACAACACGCATCAGAAAGTGGTCACCTTGCTGCCAACCTAACACCCACCCATCCGACTCTCACTTCTTACCCCTTACACTTTCTCTTGCTATCTCGGTGTAAAACAATGACCTCACCCACTTACCAGGAATCCGCTGATTGTTTAAAATACCTTCCACTCTTGTGGACTCGAGTCACTTTTTCCCATCGACCGAGAGAAGTCAGAAAAAAATGGAAGGGAAACAAAATGACCTTGGCAGGAAGTTAAGTATGAAGCTCGATACGCAGTTCATTCAAGCACTTAGTTTACTTTTTTTTTGTTGAGTACTGCACACACTGCACAGACTCCTTGCAATTTAATTCAAAGTAACGGAGAGAGAGACAGAGAGAAACATTCACATTTTTCTGCAAGTTATTGTTGGCTAGAATTCTTAAAATCCTGAAACGAAACAAGTTGCCAAGAAAGTTAAGAGAGAGAATAGTTTTTTCATTCGCCTCAAAAAACATTTCTCTGATGAACTGTGTGGATCGGAGACTTTGACAGCATACCTGTGGTATGTTCACCTGGGATGAGCCTCGACAGCATCCAATGACGCACTTCCAGACCGAAGAATAAAAAAACGTCCATCTGTATCAAGACGGGTATTTTTTGACTTTATATCATTCTAAAAACTGTTTGAGTGTGGGATGTCTGCTTGCAGGGGTAGGAGGGAAAATGCCATTCACAGCAACATTTTCCCCCAGAATGCTGTCATTTTCATGTATGCTAAAATATGCAGGCGGCTACTCATCAATGTGACATATGGAATAAAGGGGAAAAGAAGAAAAACAATACATTTTCCACGTGTGCAGTACATGTGTATGTGCTTTAGTAAGTTGTGTGGTGTGTAGTTTATATTTAGAATAGGCATCAATATTGACACAGCACACTGCATATGACTCACTCGTACCGACGCAGGCCGATGACACTCCTGCCCCCCCTCCAGGTTTCCTTGGTCCTATTGTGGTATAAAACCACGTTTATTTGCGTGTCAGATGCAGTCTGCAACACTGCATTTGATACAGTGCGGTTGGTGACGTGTGCATATATGATCATAGACACACATACAGTATATAACTCGTATACATTTATGAGCGTGTGTGTGTAAGAGCCTGAGGCTGTGCCTGGCCCAAATTCACTTCAGAATGGCTGTTTGCAGGCTGTAGGACACTCCTGCCTGCTTGACTCAAGTCACTCATTTCTTTTTTCTAGTGTGTACAGCGAGAGAGAGTAAGAATGATGCTCAAAGGCTGGAATATACTACAAGACTTTTAAAATCGAACAGTTTTTTTTTATTTTTTTTTATCAAAAACTAGACATCATACACTTGCAGACTTTTTGAACGTTTGCATAGAAAGCAATACATGATCAAATCTGCAGACTGAAAATCTGGGCAAAAATCTGAGCAAAAGTCTTGTAGTGTATTCCAGCCATAAGGCTCCGGAGCACTCGAGCATTGATAAGCTGGCCTGGAGATTTCAGCCCACAGCAGCATATCACCGCATAAATAATTCAGTGGAAATGAAAATTCATTTATTCACCCTCATGTCATTCCAAACCTGTATGACTCTTTCCTGCGAAACACAAAAGATAATATCTTTAAGAACGCTGACAACCGAACAACATTAGATGGACCTAACTTCTTCAAAGCGAGCCGCCTGTTGGAACAATCTGCTCTATTGTTAGTGAGTCAGCACACAGTGAGCGCCGGACCTACTGCTATATTGAAGCAGGACAGACTGAGTCAGCCTAGTTTCGGTCCAAAGCTTCTATTGGTTAAACTCCTACTCTTAGGAACGCACAGAAGATAAGGAGAGATATGTCTGACACATGGGGAATGTGAGAATGAATGAGTTTGAGTGAGGAACGGTTACATGAATGAGTGTGTGAAGAAGGGAAATGAGCGGGTCCAGGCAGTGAAGTGAATGTCTGAAAGATGGAAAGGGAGCGACAGACAGTGCTCTCCAGCACTCCAGCGCTTCTCCAGTTGCATGGCACATGTGACTCAGCAGCTGCAAGCATGAATATTCTGACAGGGATGACAGCTCCAAATTTAATCATAGAAAACACACACAAAGACAAACAGGGAAGCACTTCTACAGAAGTCCCCAGGAAGCGATTTGTACGTATTTGGGCAGCGTTCTTAAGTTAAATAAATGAACATGATTTTGAGTACATGTACAAAGATTCCAAAACCAGACTTGTAAACTGAAACAGCACAGTTTCCCAATGTCATAGAAACAGAACTAAGAAATGACTAAAGTTGATGTGTTTAACCAATTACAACAGCAAATAAGTTAACTATGATACTTATCATCAAGATCTAAAAACTGCAACATCTGAAACTGCATTTTGCACCTAATACAGGTGTGGCAAGCTTTCAATCGACACACTGCCACAATATTCATTTCAGAAACATATGGGCAATCCCATCCAAACGTCAAGCATAAAAAGTTTACCAAAGGTTTTCACCATAATTATAGGTCGGATCGGATGTCAATATTTGTTTGATTAAATACACACATGAAGTAGAATCGTTTTTGATAGTCACGTAAGTGAATTGTCATAAAAAATTGTCACATCCATAACAGTACATATTCCTCATAAATTAAAATTAAAATAACAATTTTATGGTCTATAAAGAGTCATCCCTTCTCCATTTGTTAAGTATTATTATTGTCTCGTTTGCACGTCATAATTTACGGAAATCAAACGAAGTATGTTGTCTCTCAAAAACCTGTTCTTTTTTTGTCACATCCATAACGTATGAATTTCTCTCTTTTTAATAATAGAAAACTGGTGCTTAGACTGCTATTTTTCTGATGTCTGGACTCTTTCATCAGGGGTTTTGTAAAATATAAATCGATGGTTCAATATATTGGTAATAAATACCTTCTCTGTGAATTCATATTCAAGTTTTGACTAAAAATGTCATATCCGTAACCCTGGAATTGCCCATTTGGAAACAAAATGACTTGGATAATATAAAATCATTATCGAACACTGTATTTTTCAGGTCAAATGACAATATGGCGGTTACGCAAAATGATCATCTTCAGAGTCTCCGAACAACTCGCTTGGAACAGAGCAGAACAAGAGACGTTAACTATGTGTGAGAAAGTCTCACACTACCCAAAATCCAACAAAAACACACACACACATCCAATACTAACTAATCCCTCAATTCAACTTCAAGTGGAAATCTCCTTCCGAGCGCTGCTGTGGGGTCGAGAGACTTTTGACTGTTACGGAATTCCTGGTGTGGTTTTAATGGGCTTCCATTGAGTCGAACGCTTCCACTATTCCACCCATAAACTTCCTGCTCGTTTGCGCTTGTTGTTTTTAACTGGAGCTCAATTCAGGCCAGATGTGGACCAGTCTGCCAATCTTTTTTATTTATTTGTTTATTTGTGCTTTTAACACGGTTTATAAGATATTGGATGTCTGGATCTACGGGAGAGAGCCTGCAGTTCCAGTCGAGCAGAAAACGTGGAACAAACTGCTCAAAATACCAAGCTGCACGTTGGAAAGGTCAAAAGATACTGCACGGGTGAACAGATTTATCTCTTGACTGAGGTAACGACACGGGTAGACGATCCCCAAAAAAAATCGCTGACAAAACAGTCCAATCAGGATTTCGCCTGTGGCAACAGCCAGAGTGATTTGTCTTGGCACAACCACAGATGGGTGAACACAGAGAGAGATTCCCTCCGCTGTTCCAAAGGCTGCGGGATTGTGCGCTATTAGTGATCCTGTCACACACTGACGGATGATGCCAATCACTGCCACCCAAATGCCACGCGTGAATAGAACAAGCTCTGACTAAACTTCAATGGCTCAGCTTTCTCATTCTCTCTCTTTACATTTTTTTCCTCTCGGAGGCTGGAACTCGGTCAAACATGCCTTAGTGCTGACGTGGGATGGCTACGCGAACATGTTTTCATACCCAGGGCTCTTATTCTCCCAGCAAACTGCTTTACTCGTTGGATTATTTAAACAGACAGGATAATGCTAAAACTTGTGGAAAAAACCCCAGATCCCACAGGTGATCCCCTTCTTCACTATACGATGCATGGGTGTTTAAAACACACTTATTCACATATCAGTCAGTCATTAGGGAGTGAAGAAATCTCTGTTTATTTTCCTACTCTAAAGTTACCCGACGCTATCAGTAAACTTAGCAACAATGTGCTAGGCTGTTCAGAAATGTTATCGTCTGTCGGTCCGTGAATTATTAGCACGGGGAATACATGGGCAAAAAAGTGTGTGTGTGAAAATCAATTATTATTCAAGCTTTTTCGTCCAAGTCAAATATTAGGAATGCTAGGAATGACTAACCAATTCTTCCATAGTGGGTTCGACTGATCAATTGAGTGAGTAAATAAGCAAATTCATACAAAGACAGGAGCACAGAAGATGCTGAGGGTGGAATATCACCAGTGGAGGGCAGAAATTAATGAAGCTGGTAATTGAGCTGCATTATGCAGACTAACAGGATCAGACAGACTCATCCTCGCTCACATTATCTTTTCATCACTGTGCTGACGGGGCTTTTTGCACAGCTGCCTGTAAGAAAGCGTGCATCTCATAAAAATGTTTATAGCCTTGCATCACAGATGACGGAATGGGTTTTCTGTGCGGTCCGGGACAGTCCAAGTCCACCGATATTTTTTGTAAAAACATGGTGCAGGTAAATGACGTCACGTGCAACACAAGTAGGGCTATTTGTTACATTCACAAATGCTCAGTTTATCAATTACATGTTTATAACACAATGAAGGATTGAATGGAGCCTAGACGCACGAGACCGTAAAGAACAATGGCGTCATAGCTTGTGCGCGCGTGTTTAAAATCGATTTATAAAACTGATTCATTACAGCTAATATAGCGGATTTCCATAAATGGTCTACACTTGAACGCAGGTGAGAGGATTAGAGATTCATAAAAGCACGAGAGATGTACAGGTGCGTATTCCAAATACAGCGTCATTTCAAATTGCTTTACTAGACGTTGGTTAAACAATTAAGTGTGTAGCCTATTTAGGGCAAAGGGGAAACAGCCTGGATGGTTCACAAGCGTTTGCAGACAAAGGAATATAGGCGCAGCTTAAACTGCTGTATCACCTCATTTCATATGGCCTGATAACACATTCACCCGATTCATTCACGCACTTGTCAACAACCGACATTAATAAATGTGTTACAATTGTCCAACAAAACAATCGATACGTGGCGTTTATGTCAAGATGTGAACGTTTACGCGAGGTGGTTTAAGCGGGAAATAATACACGAATGACACGATTTGATCCGGCCCCAAGACCGCCAAGTCATTCAAAGCAAGTTCAAACCCATCAACATAACATTATAACAACGAGCGCGGACAAATTAGCGGATGCACTTGATAAGCAGCATTTATTCGGACATCTAAAATAACAGAAGGGTGAGCGTCGCGTTGCATGGGCGCGCGATCGTGCCCGCGCGCGTAACATCTACCTCTGCTGTGATCCATTACACAAGTCACATTCTTCAATGCGGAACTGATCGTCGTAATGCGAAACACCTGCATAATTGAGGGAAAGTTCATTGGCGTTACGCAGACCGGAGATCCAGCATTCCAGCGCGTTCAAAAAGGGACCCTCGCTCCTTTAAATGGTAGTCGAGACGTTCGCATTGGCCGCCGAGCCAAATAAGGCTCACGGTCCCTTACACAGCAAATATTCTGCTGATTTTATGCGGATTAATGGGAGTGTGTAATGCAATGGCCGTGGAGTGCACCAGAGATGCGCTGCGCGGAACAAAGAGAGCTTGCTTCCCATTTTTACAACCCACATTTTCTTGACAGCCCTGTGTTTTATCCGCTTGCTCTTCGAAACAAAGATGAGCTGACAGTGACACACTGCCCTTATTCTATAAAATCCTTATTAATAATCGTACACAACGATGGTCTTTAAACAACAAGCAACAGCCATACATGTCAAACAATGCACTTGTAGTTGACAGTTAGACACATTACTCCCACCGCGATGAAAAACAACAGACTTCAAGTTATCCATTCATTAGGAAGAAAAAAGGACGGAGGCGGGAATCTACATTGGGGGTCTCCGTCGTTGTTATGTCCCCCCGCCTTGATCGGTCAAGGCCGAGTGACAACTTCTTTTCTTCACGCGAAAACAAGAGCCATGCCTGACCCCTCCTCCCCCCGGGATCGCAATGCATCCCACTACTACCGGAGCGCCGCTCGCTTTTGTCAGTGCTGCACAACAGGATGTGGCAACCTTACGTTACCGTTTAAAAGGGAGTGTGTTCACGCCGACCACAAGCAGGACCAGTTTAAGTAAACCCGACCATGCACGCACGTTTTCCCCTCTCGTCTGACTGCTTATTTTGACACAACCCGAGCGTTAAAACAGTCCCCCCAAAGCACAAGTTTACAGCTTCCTTTCCCTCTATCCGTCTATTTTATAACAGCTCTCATGCAAGTAACACAGAGGACGCACCGAAATGACAAAATAATCATGCAACTCACCTTCAGACTTTAGTTTTCCTTGTAATCCAGCCCTTTTGTCCGTTTCCCAAATTTTTCACATGATGACTTGCTTGCAGACTCCTAAAGCCCCCGGGCTGCAGGGAGATCCCGTTTTTTAAAGGTTTCTTTCTAAACGAGAGGAAAAAAAACAAGTTTGTGTTGCTAAAACAGTTGTTTTTCTTCGGCAGATGTGTGTTTGTGTGTGGTGATCTGTGCAGCGTGCTGCTCCGTCTCTGTTTGTTACACTCGAATGAAACGCCTCCTCTCAATCGCTACATTGTTGACATTTAGCGAGCTGACGTCACCATGATCCCTCATTCACAACATAGCGCGCTGCGCATTGCGCTGCTGCCTCCAGCGGCAAGGCACCTTACTCCAAATATGTTCGCAGTCGAGCTTCGCGAATTAGAGTAGCGGGTGAGATGTGCAAAACAAGTCGGCGTGTGTTCTGTTTCACGGGGACTGTCTGATCCCATAGAGTACATCGTGACTGATAAGAAAGACACAGATAATGTGCGTCGGTAACCAGTAGGTTAGAACGATGTGACCCAGTGTGTGAAAACCCAGGTTAAGTATTTTTTTTTGTCACTTACTGTTTTCTACATAAAATCATCGTATATGATGTAAAGAACATTCTGTGAAAATATAACATTGATGTCTTTAATATCAACCGAGTAAGACCATGACAAAACTTGAAATCATAGTGAAACTAATGGTTGAAATTGGATATATATTGAACAATGTTTTCTAGGATGTTATCATGGTGATTTTACACAATTTTATAAAGCATTTCATAAATACTTGTCTGCATTTTATTGATGTAGTTTCAGAAAAAGATAAATATTTATTTTACATATAGTTGTAAAAATATAATATAATCACTTTAAAGGGATACTTCACCCAAAAATGACAATTCTGTCATCATTTACTCACCAAATCTGTGTACATTTCTTGGTTCTGATGAACACAGAGAAAGATATTTGGAAGAACGCTTATAACCAGATTTTGCCCCCCATTGACTACGATATAGGAAAAAATACAATGGTAGTCAAAAGTGCCCCGGAACTGTTTGCTGTCCTGCAATTCTTCAAAATGTCTTCTCTTTTGTTCAAAAGAACAAAACATAATGAGTAATTTTTCCTACTACGGGAGTCAATGGGGGTCAAGATCTGTTTGGTTACAAGAATTCTTCCAAATATCTTTCTCTGTGTTCATCAGAACAAAGACATTTACACAGATTTGGAACAACTCGGAGGTGAGTAAATGATGAAGTGATGATGGGTGAAGTATCACTTTAAAACAATAGGTCTTATGTTTAATATAACTCATGTTAATGTTGCAATAATGACAAGCAATAATATATACACACTGTATATAGGCAACACACACAATTGTTTGTCATTATTGCAACATTAACATCAGTGCATCATATATATATTTATAATTACATCAAAGCATCAAAACAAAACTCTAAAGCACAGAGATTAAGCAGCCTACCTAGGGGAACACAGCTCATAAGACAAGCACGCTTTATTCCACACCATCCTACTTACAGTACACTTACTAACCTGAAAAGGGCTTCCGCAAAAAAATATTCTAATTTAAAATGTACTAGCGTTCTTGCCCCAGGGGAGAATGCATGTAATTATGAATTATCTAGCTGCCACAGACATTCTTCCCGTTTTTTATACAATTCAGAGCCGTCGCATTTGTGTGGGATTCTGTGAACAAGAAATGGTCCAGCAGAGTCACGGTTAAAGCTGGATGTAGAAAATAAATAGAAAATAATTGAACAAACAAATCACACCAGCTGTGACTAATTTACACCCATGAAGTCAATGAAATATTCCTTATTATTGGTCCAATTACTTTTATCATTCCACCCACCGAAAACCACACTCCCTGCTCTTATTTGAAATGTATGTAGTGATCGTAGAGATTATTTTAATCTCCGATGTGATGTGTTTCTAAATTATGCAGACATACTTTGAATCTTCTTCGTTTGTCTTGTTATGGTAAATTCAGAACACTCCAGTTACTCATTGGCTGTGAACAAAATATACTTTCATTTATGACCAAATGTACACATGTATACGGAGTTCAATGGGCATTCCAGGACTCATTGACCTCTTCCTGGGGTCTTCTGACAGAGCCCCGCTTTGTCGCAGAGTGACAGTGATTTAGGGCAGGTCATAGTCATCCAAGTTCTGATTACCTACAAACAGTCTGGTAGACAGACAGACAGATAGAGATCAGCTGGACTTTGCAGTTTGGACAGGATTTCTTATTTCACAGACAAACCTATGGAAGTAAGAGAACATGCACCCGGTTCAGCTTTAATAAACTAAAAGGAACCTTGCCTTGCTCTGTAACTATCACTTTTACACATTGTTATGTCTATCTAAGGCTCAAATCGGTGCTTTCGAAATGAATCTCTCTGATCTTGTCACCATGAGAAAGATACTGGACAAGTACTAGCATGCATACAGTCAATGCATACATGTATTTATTTGCATAAACTTTATTTGGAACAGCCACCATGGAAACTAGAGACAATTTTAGGCACAAAAAAATTAAGATTTGTTTATAATATCACAATTAGAAATGATTAAGCAATTACCTCTATTATTTCTATTAAGTAAATGAAAGGAATATTTGGTGCGTTCACTCTTAAAAGCCTTCGTCCTTGGTAATATATGTATATGGTTACAAACTCTCTCTGCTGCCCTATACTTGTATTCTGAATGTGACAGAAAAAAAAACAATTAAGAAAATTAAAGATGAATTTGACTAATTACATAATTTCATTTTTCTTTTCAAAAAACATTTAGATTGATATTGCAATAATATTGTTATTGTGAATTATTTTGTTCATGATAACCATATAGTGAAAATCTGATATTTTGACATCTCTACATTGTATAAATATTTCTGCCGAAAAAAATGTCGTGTCAGTAGGAAATCTGTTTATATTTCCAAACATTCTTTTTGCCATTTATTGTGATAATTCAGTGAGATTTTTGTATGCACAGGGAGTCTGACAGCTTATATCTGGTCTCACCATCATCGACAAGAAAGAGTAATTCTGAGAAGAACTGTGGCAATGGTTGCAATACGCTTGAAGAACCAATATGTGTGAGTTATTTATTTATATTTTATATTATTTACCACATAATATAATAAAATACACATTTTACACTTATTTACAATTGTTTTTATAGCCTATCCTGAACACGATCAGTTTCAAAACTGCATATATGAAATTGCTAAATACGTTTTTTTTTATTGTGCAGGTTCAAGTTCAGCGCAATCTCAGACGACATGTCAAATCCCGCAAGCTGCCGAAAGGTATGAGTCATAACAGAAAGGACTGGTGTAAATTCAAAACAGGCCCCTTGAACCAGTCAAATGCACATCAGTCGGTCACACTTGATGACTCATTTCGGAGGAGATTAATTGAAATTGCGGTCGCAGCACTGCAACGCGGTGCCAAATAACATCTCTATATTGGCTTGCTAAATTGCGAGGCAAGCCCCGACAGAGGTGCAAAGACGTAAACTCAGGCACATACTCAGAGGGCAGCCAACACTGCAGTTCAAGCCAAATGCTTAGATTACGTCAATAGCAGCTTCTCCTGCAGAGCCTCGGGGAGAGACCTAACCGCCATTCACAACACAGACACCACACAGATACTAACAACGGCTCAGGTTACCTGCACGAGAGGTAACGTTGCCCCCTGAGAACACTGTGCACCTCTGCATACTGAGGACTTTTATCCACACTTTCTCTTTCTCTCTCACACATCGAGGTTTCGGGAATACTAAACACAACCACACACACATTGGAGAAATAGGACAACAAGTATAAAATAAAAAAATAATTGTACTTTGTATAGCCCCCACATCCGCACAAACATGAGAGATGTTCATTAGACTCCATTATGAACAATTAACACTTGTTAACCTCTGAACTCCCTTTAAATACGGCGTGGACGTTTGAAACCTGCCTATAAAAAGCTTTTGTTTAAGAAAGCATCGTCAGATATTCAGACGAAAGAATGATGATATTTCACAGCTGTACATTTGTGAGCAGATGAAAATGTGGGTGTAAATGCACATATATGTGTGAGGGGGGGGGGGGGATGTTGGGGTTGGGGGATGGGGGGCGGTGATTGGTTGGAATAGTTTCTTGATCATCTTGCACTGAAAGCAAAGCAGCCGAACAATAACAGATTTGTGTTTACTGCAGACTAACGGGTGTGAAAAACAAGCGTGTAAGGAAATGAAATTTAGAACATATTTATCTCTGAATCATAATCAAACTCATCCAAAATGTTCTCAGTGATATTGGTTGTTGTTTGATTAAAGGGACAGTTCACCCAAATCTGTCATTATTAATTACCCTCATGTCATTTAAAACCTGTATATGACTCTTTGTTTCTGTGAAACAAAAAAGAAGATATTTTGAGAAATGTCTCAGAGGGGTTGTGTCCATAAAATGGAAGTCAATGGGGGCTAAAGTTGTTAGGTTGCCATGTTCTTTTAACATCGTCTTTTGTGTTCTGCAGACGAAAGTCAGTCATGCAGGTTTGAAGGTCAGTGAATGAAGAAAGAATTTTTGTTTTGGGGTTAAAATATCCATTTAACAACATAGATTTTCCTTCTTAACGGCAAACAATCTCTGTGTGAAATGCCGCCTCTGCGTATGCGTGCACATCTATTGAACACACCATCTATAATTGATGAGTTAGCACACGAGAAACCACAGGAATTAGTGCTGATGCTGAAACAAAACATGAAAACATCTCACCACACAGGCACGTGGTATTTCTATATAAAGGTGTATAAACACGCTGTAGCGTTTATAGATCGTGCACTCGAATGAATAAAAATGATCAAAGCTTTTTTTATAGCCAAATAGTTTTTTAGGGGCCCTTGAGAATGCATTAGTGCATAAATTACCATCCCTTTACAACTGAGCATGCGTTTATGCTATTGTCTTCCTCCATGTGATCTGCTCTTGTAGTAACTCTCCATGTGCATTTTATTAAAAGGATGAAATTCAGTCCGTCCAGACTCCCTAGTGATATTTCTGTAGGTGAGCTGCTTCAGCGTGCTCTCCGGTTAATTTCAAAGGCGGGCTCCGGCAGAGAATAATAAACAGGTTGCGCGAGATGACTCATCAGTTTTGAAGAGGTGAGGATGTCGTGTTGAAGCGCTGTGCTGTGAAACGCTTATCACTCAACAAACTCAAAGCCATTACCTTTCCACCCACGCAGAGGCACCCACGATCAGAACAATAGATGGTCGTTCACATGCTTTCACACAGTTACATCCTTCTGTAATAAACATGTTTCTCACTCCATCACTCTCGCTCGTTTATTTTCTTTGCGTTTAAAGGAATAGTAGCCTACAGAAAATGAAAATACTGTTATTTACTTAAAGGGACAGTTCACCCCCCCAAAATATTCTGTTATAAATTACTCACTCTCAAGTTGTTCTTTGCTCTGATGAACACAAAGAAAGATATTTGGAAGAATGCTTGTAACCAAACAGTTTTTGGCCACCGTTGACTAGTCTAGCAGTGCCCCAGAACGTTTGCTTTCCTACATTCTTCAAAATATCTTCTTTTGTGTTCAACAGAACAAAGAAATGTATAAAGCAATTTTTCCTACAATGGTAGTCAATGGTGGCCAAGAGTTACAAGCATTCTTCCAAATATCTACATTAAAAAAAGAAATGTATACAGATTTGGAACAACTTGATTTTTGCGTGATTTATACGGATTACTTTCATGGTGATTGTATGTTTTTTTCTGGCTCTTGACTGCACTTGGTCCCCATTTACTTTTATCATTCTTATAGAGAGCAGCTTAAAAACACATTTTTAGACTAAAATAATCTCTTTATCACAATGTTTCTCTGCATTCAACATATTGCTTTTATTGCCTTTGTTACTCTTTGCTCAAAGTGCCTTTTGCAAGCTGTAGGTAATACCCTCAAGGTCACATCATGCATGTGCTACATTTGGCGAATGGCATTACCAGTTATACAAAGAAAGACCAAATGCACCAGTCTACCCTCTAAACTGATGGTCATATATGAAGTTGATGTTATTTTATGCTCGGTAATAAGCCACAGACTCCTAAACAGTGAGAGGATTTACAGTTTCAGCCACAACTGCAGCGTGTGAGGACAACACTGTTAAAATAAGACCCGCAGCTTACAGCATGTGCTGATGAGTCAGAGAAGACTGAGTCTTCACATCACCGGAGATAAATAATTTATATTGTAACAAGTGTAAAATCATTTACTCATTTACTTGCATCACAATGCGTTAGGGACACTCCTCACATTAAGATTTTTTATGTTCTTTATTCTTGGAGGAAATATAAACCAAACACATCAGACCGGAACGCCAGCAGCCGTAAGATCTCTTTGTCTCCTCTGAAGCGTCACACGCATGTGAAGAATCGCCCACAGCCACATTTCAAAAGAACCGGCCGGGGAATCATTCTGATTAATGAAAGAACGTATCTGGAACACTGTGGAATTTATAGACTGATATACAGATATTATGACCCAAATTCTGGCCATTACTAAAAACTGCAACCACCTCTACCATTCCTAGCCTATTTCCAGGCAGTTACCATGGTTACAGGGAGATTGGGGGAGGAGAGAAAAGGAGAAATCTAATGCACATTCCAGACTAACTTTTTCTCATAAAAAAAATGAAAAGAGAGAAAAGAAAAGAATAACGTTTTATTTGAAGCATTTTAAGGAATTCTGTTGACAGAACGTGCGAAACAAAACAAAGCCGCACTATTCTGCCTGGGGACTGCATCACACTTGATGTTATTACATCAGCTTCTGATTCACAGATTTCATTCTCAAACAGCATCTTAGTGAACGGGGTTATAGAAATGTCACGACAGCCTCACAGTTTTTGTAACGGATAACCCTTACCGGTGACCTCATCTAAGCCCAGGGTCACTATGGTCATCCAAAACCACCCAGTCTGTTTCTCATTTCCACAATAACTCAAAAACCCCCACCATCATCCGGCAGTTCCAAAACAATACCTTCGGTCCCTTCCCAACCTTATGAACACTTAACACTATAGCCAAAGAAGCCACAACACACCCACCCAAAGGGGAAAGAAGTGAAATCATATGTACTGAATGGGTTCACTTCAAGTCTCTGCGCTTGGATGTCAACTTCAAGCATATAGCGTTACTTAAATCTGTGTGGTATAAAAAAAAACCATTAAATCTTATTGTCAAAATGTTTATATTAGGATGTAATACATACCATTTACATAATTGATCAATTTATTTTATATTCATCAAATATATTTATATAGCAGAAATGTTTATCTTAATTCTTTATTACCTCGGGTTAGGAAATCAAGTCAGTTATTGAGTACATATTGCATGCTGTTGAGTCATTTTGCTGGTCTTTTGTAGGCACCGTTCTTAGAAACATTTTCTACACCGTTCTTTGTTTGCGCAAACGAGAAATACATGACTTGACTTCTACCGCCATCTTTGGGCTCAAATACGCATTACATCTTTATATCGTTTTATGGTTTTAACTCGATGCGCTTACCGTTGGTGCTCTGTTGAAGGTGCTCAAGCGCTATCTTTAAACTAACTAGGGTCACGCTTTATTTTAAGGTGCAATTCTCGCCATTAACAAACCATTAACTATGACTTTGCCTCAATAAACTCCCAATTTGGTGTTTATTAATAGTTAGTATGAAAGTTTGTTAGGTTTAGGTATTGGGTAGGATTAGGGATGTAGAATATGGTCATGCAGAATATGTGCTTTATAAGTGCTAATAAACATATATATTCTAATAATATCCATGCTAATAAGCAACTTGTTAATAGTGAGAATAGATACCTATACTAAAGTGTTACCCTAATTAGTTTTATAAATAAAATATATGAATCTAGGTTAACACTATGTTTTACTGTAGCTCAGTGGTTGTGGGTTCGATCCCAGGGGATTGCAAATACCCATGTACAAATGTATAGGATAATGCAATGTAAGTCACTTATGGGAAAAAAGCGTCTGCCAAATGCATAAATGTACATGTAGCTCAGCTTGTAGAGCAGTGCACGAGCAGCGCGACCGCTACGGTTTAGGATAAAATCCCAGGAAACACGCAACGATGACGTATCATGAACGCACTTGTACGTCGCTTTGGAGGCATTGATGTAACATGACAAAATCATCTCAAACCACTACATTAAATAGAGGCTTACATAAAAAAAATGTTCAGTTCTTTAGTCTAAACTTGAAATATATATTCTCAGAGAATGTATTCATTACCAATATATTTATTAATCCGTTTATATTTTACCAAACCCCTGATGATAGATTCCAGACACAGATAGATTCCAAAATTCAGTCTACACACATTTTTTACTTATTTTTAAAAAGAAAAAAAATGTGCGTTTTGGCCGTGCCACGTTTTTGAGGATGCATGTCTTTGAGAGACAACATACTTTGTAGTATTTCTGTGAATTAAAATGTACAAACCAGAAGTGATAAAACGCAACCAAGCAAAAGGAATGGCTCTTTATAGACCCATATGAGGAATGTGGACCGTTATGGATGTGACAACTTACCTCTATGGTTTGCTTGAAAAACTTCACACGGGTATTTAAACCACCAAATTTAACATCTGACCTGTCAGTGTGATGAATTTAATTTTTCATCTTAAGGTTGACATTTGCATGGAATTGCCAAGGAATAAAACGTCTAACAACTAACTACAAAATGATCAAACCATCAATCATCCAAGATGTAATGAAATGTTTGTGACTGGCTGGCTATAAAGCGCTGTATTGATTCCGTCATTAAACCTGCACAAAAAATAAACCCCAAAGACATGATGTTTACCGGTTCGATTTATTTCAAGATGCGACCTTCACCTGTGTATTCCCGTTCCCAATAGCTTAAGAAATCAGACATCTTATTTACAGCACATAGTACTACAGAAACTTATTAGGAACATAAAACTAAAAAAAAAACAATACACCACTTCACTGTTGAACAGAAAGAACAAGGATTTCTGAGAAAACGAGATCTTGAACATCTATCTTTACCACGCTCATGAGATTTACAAAGAGCGTTCTTCAAAATCAGTGATCACCAGTATTGGCTGGATTGTGCAAAACATGGGTTGAGTGGGTGTGGGGGGGAATTCTGCTGAGTAAACAATATGTGATTTCTAACCATGACTTAAATTAAATACAGGCATGAATGACTAAACGAACAGAAATGGTGATTTCATGATTTCTGCAGCATATTGACGGCAAAAAACTGTCCGCTCTTCAGCATGCATCACCTTCATGATTTCATTCATATTGCATACGCAAGCCATATTAAAAAGCCACTCTCGTATCTATACCGAGTTACATTGAGCTTGCGCCGAAACAACAAAACAAGTCAAGTAAATGCAAGCAATTCAACGCTAAGGCATCATGTGAACTAAGAATACATAAATTAAACTCATAGTGACAGAAGAAAACTATGAAGCATCTCTGAAAACCCTGGATAAATTACCATCAAGTTAGATAAAGATACACGACAGAGCAAAGAAACACGAGAATACTGAAGTCATGATTACATTGTTTCGACTCACAATCTCATACACTCACAAGTCCCTTTGTTAGTTTTGGCTCAGTCTTTAAACTAGCCTCTTTCAGAGTGACGAAAGGGACGTTAAAAGAAGCCGATTACAAGTATTTTTGCATACACGCGCAGATCTTCCCGTGTTTTTTAACACAGGGTCGACATGCAAGGCAATTGTAAGATACATCCCCCAATTTCAACTTATAAAGACATTATGACAACAACACTTTTTAGGGTAGACAAATAGAAAACGGATGTCTGTAGCACTTTTTTTGCATAAAAGGGTTTAAAAGTATTTAAAATAAGTGGAAGCCATAAAACAAGAATCGAAAATTAAAACCTGTAAAATTAGCTTTTGTGTCTATGTAACGTAAAGCCGCTTTCACATTCTCAAGGGTCAACACCTAATGGAAGGGAATGAGGTAAACCTCGCAAGGAATTCTGGGATGTTGGGGAAAGAGTTAAAAATTGACATTCCAGAGGGCTTGTTTCTTTTTTGTTTATCCTCCCGTTGAACATCTCTGCACTTCTAATAGAGACTTCAAAAGCCATACGATATATGTTTCCCCCTTTTAAATGAAAAGTATTTGTTATCACACTCACGATTGCTGGCTCATTTGGCAAACAGCAGCTGTCTGCAGATCTCCTACCCCAGCTTACAGCGTAATGTACGTCTACGTTCTACACCCGCGGGGATTAAACTGGCCCGCTGCTGCGTATCCTGCCGTAAAACTCACAGACATGTAATATCAGCATGCTTGTGCAGTTGAGCGCAGGGTCTCGCAGTCATGGACACCACACAGAGTCATAAGGGCATGAAGTGGCCAGGCCGAGGTGCTTTAACAGGCAGAATAAAGGGTTTTTAGGGCCAAACTACAGCTATACCCCAATGTTTGGATCAGGGGAATTTAGAAAGAGGACTTGATTATAGAGTCAGTCTGGCTCCGTTACATGATGGGAGGGGGTGTGTTTGAAGCGGGTTCATGAGGTGCCCTGTCTCTTCTGTTGCTGTGCTCGGATCAGCTCTAGTTGCTTCTTGCATTTCTGGTAGTAGGTGGACAGACTCTTGTTCTCCTCCAGGAGCTTCTTGTGCTCCTGAGCGAGTCGACAAGCGTTCTGCTGATCTTTCTCGTCCTGGTCCAGTTCTGCTATCAGCTCTTTCCTACAGAGATGGACACTTCACTGTATTAGAATTGTTCAAGAATTTCAATGCCATTAGCATTGATTACTGATTTTTTGTAATGACTGAGACCGCTCCAACTTACTTCCTCTGAATGAGCAGAGCGATTTCCGTCTGCACCTTCAGATACTCCTGTGCCATCTTGCAGTGCTGCTCGAACACTGCCATCGACTCTTTGGAGTTTGGACATGGGGCCAGAGGCTGCGAACGCACAGAGACATTCATCACATTGTGTGGCTTATTCAATTATTCTCAAACGTAAAAGCTGTTACACACACTAGTCACGACAGCAAAAATATCAAAACGCCTCACTCATCTCAATGTGCTGCTTTATATTTATACCTCATCTCCACCATATAAATAGCGCCAAAAAGGCCCCGTAACACTGTGTCCCAGACTTGATTCAATTAAAGGGCTGTTTTTACATCTTGTGAATCTTTTTAGAGAGGAGAGATGCTGAGGTACCATGGAAACCAAACTACTGGCATATACAAATAGGCATAAGATTTTCCATGCATGAGCTGTTACGCTTTATCCAGGCAACGTATCAACTCCGTCATGACTATCTTTAAAAAACTGTACCTGAAGCTGATGGTCCAGGGTTAGGTAGGCCATAGGGATGGAGTTATCAGAGCCATTGGTATCTACAGGAATGAGAAGAAAAGTTTGAACTGAGAACAACATACCAGAGTAGTACTATTCAGATATAAAATGAAGTGATTTGTTGTGTAATCCTCTACAGGAGGGTTAGCGTCAGACAGGAGAGGGCTGTCCATCATTGATAAAGCTTACATAACGTCTGCAGCTCGGCTTGAGCTGGTTACCCTCACTGATTTACACACAAACCGACGAGGACGTGAACTCCGTGCTGTTGGCGTGACCTTAGAGTTCATTAAAATCCTAAAATAAATGTCACAATCTGCTATATACTGCTTGTGATGTAATGCAACAAATCCCTGTTGATTAGGTTATTATACACGTACAGAAAACTCCTTTCCGCCTGTTTGTGTGTCTATTCTGGCTATCACAGAATCTCTGCATTAGATTGATGTGTTTGTGTGTCTTTATACCTGTAAGAAGATCAAGTAAAACGCTAGACTCTACCTGTCTTGTCAGGTGTAATCATCCTCACACTGGGGCTGGATGATCTGCTACTGTTCCTGCTCTCCTGTGATTGGTCAAACAATATGTCATTCATAAACATTGAAAAATCTGAAATTTGATCTTGGAACAAATAGTTCTTATAAAATGATGCATAGTACTAGGGATGTGACGGTGAGGGAAATTTTCCCACGGTTAATAGACGTGCGAAAACACCAGTTATTCCGGTTTCATCAGGAGGGGGAGGTTTATGCGGCCATGCACATTTTGCATTTGAATTTAGCAGAAATTATTACTCTTAATGAAAAATCAACAACAAAACAGTACTATGACAGTTAACAAATAGAAG
Organism: Triplophysa siluroides; assembly: GCA_006030095.1. Classification (NCBI taxonomy): domain Eukaryota; kingdom Metazoa; phylum Chordata; class Actinopteri; order Cypriniformes; family Nemacheilidae; genus Triplophysa; species Triplophysa siluroides. Next base: position 1,998,421 of record VCII01000139.1, on the reverse strand, counting down.
TTTAAAAAAAATATATATATTTCTATATGACGTTCACCATCCTTAGTGCTTATTTTCATCTGCAAAACTAAAACAAATGCCTAATATGGTGTTCATGATTAACGAAAAACAGAACAAAACCAATGCTTAGTTTGTGATTTATTATATTTTTTTATGAAACAACAATAAAATAGCACAATTGAAAACTTCTTTGTTTATTAATAAAATGAGTAAGATGGATATTGCACCTGCCTTACTTCAAAACGAAAGTTTGGTTTATTATTCATTTTAGGGATGCACTGAAATGAAAATTCATGGCCAAAGCCAAATAAAAATGAAACACTTGGTCGAAGGCCGATTACCAAACATGTTTTTTTTGCAGTTCTTCTATTCATTTAGCAAATTTTTCACTGCATAACCTGAATTATCAAAATGTGCTTTTTATATTTTGTCTTGCTTTTCAATATAATTGATCTTAAAATATAAAATTGAGGAAACCAAGTAAATAAAAATATTGAGCCCCCTCCCTTATTTAATGAACTTAACTGACTGCAGAAAGAATGTCATGTCCTCTATTCGCCTACAACGAAGTAGTTCATTAAAAAGTGTCATTTAACATAAGCTAACATGCTGAGGCTGACTGACAACCATTTCAGTTCACTTCTCTCTTAACTCCGCCCACAAAAGCCGACTGACTGTTCTCTCAGAAGGCTTACTAGGGATGCACAGATATAGCTTGACATTCCAAGTTATTTAGTACAGGTAACTGTGTGCACGCCATCACTGTGGGATGTCAAAGGATGTCGGGAGTGGCGAAGCTTCAGACCTGACGCTCCCGTCTGAAGTAGGCTACAGTCTACCGGTAACAACGCTTTCGTCCAAAAATGTACTCCTGTGCCGCAGGTCCCGTGTCGTGTCATTCTCTTACACTTTAAAATGCTTCCACATTAATAAAGCGTGCGCGTCTCTCTCTCCGCACTGGTTGCTGCTTGATCGCATCAGGCGTCATTTTTTGCTACTTTCGGCCGAATAGTTTCGGTTGCCGAACATTCGGTGCATCCCCAATTCATTTAGCAATCACACAATAGTAAAACAAGTCCAAATTCACTTATATCAAATTAACTTTGTTATTTACAATAGGTCTCGCCTTCGTGACCTAACAAACATGGCACCCCACTGGTGTCACATGACTCTTGTTGCTCTATGCTGCGACTGCGGTTTACGCTGAAACAAGTGGACGTGCTTCACAACCTGTTGCGTCCGTGTCCAACTGAACTTTATTTTATTTATATAAAAATCAACGCTGGCCAAGTAACGTAATCGGTAGATAGCTACCCTCAATGTAACACCAGCAACACCGACTACCACTGGCCCATCTCTATTGCAATTTAGAAACAACTTGAACAACAAGGATGCGTTTTCCATTTTATTAGCTGCGGACACTTACTAGCCAAGAAATGTGGGTCTCTATATGTGTACAGACAAAAACTTAACAACACATAAATAAAAAACAACTCCCCAAAAAACTGCGTAAAGAACCCACAAACAGTCTGCTGCTCACTAAACTTCAACTAAACTGGCTAACCCAAGAGGACAATTGTAAAGTAACAAAGCTACTTTTATTACTACTATATTTTAGGATTGTTTAAAGCCAACCTGAAAAAAATCGAGACCCACAACACCTCCCTCTTTTACAAAACACACCTCGCTCTATTTCTTTCCTTCATCTGATAAGCTACTGCGTCCTCCCACTGCACATTCAGATAGGAGCTCTCCTTCCAAAATAAAATACCTTTGTGATGCACACGAGATAAGCATACGGTAAAAAAGACCTTGTTCTGTCAGACGCACCGCTGTGATTTCTGTTTGTCGTGCCTAAACGATTCCCGGTTCCTTTTTGGACTGTACGACTGCAAATGTGTGAGAGCGGAGCATCTTACCTGATTGGACTCCGTACCAATGGCAGGAAGGTCCTGCACCGATCTGCGTCTGTGAGGCTCGCAGTTCGCTGTGAAAAGAGTAGATTGGGGGGAGAGAGAGGAAACAAAAGAAGAATCTGATAAGTTTTGGTAGTGTACGTGCTCTCGCCCCAGGGCTGGAGCAAGAGGGATGTGACACTCAGACAGCTGCACTGATCTAATCCCACTGACTACCATGACAGCAGTTCCTGTTACGCGCCTTCACGTGACCAGACCCCTCAAATACTCGCGCATAAAAACAGCAAAAACCACACCTACAGGATCACACAGACAGAATTGATTGGACAGCTCCCATCGTGGTGTGAGGATTGCGAGTTTGGGTTTATGGTAAGATGAAGAATCAATGGTGATAGGAGCTGTGATATCAATCATGACTTAAAAGATCATATAACAGAGGATTACTAAATTTCAAACTCGAACAAAGGTCATCACAGACAAACTAGGATTCAGGTAAAGAATGTAGCACAGTACCAGCAGAGGTGAAAAGTTCCTAAAACCATATTTTTGCAAGAAAAAGCAAGATCCAAACGATATAAAACATTTTGTGTTACGCAGCATTTGTGGAAGATGGTTTATTAACGAAATAAATTCGATTTCTACCTCAGTTTGTAATAAACCAAAAAATGTATATAACGTAAAACCTTTAAAAAGTATAGCACTCAAAGGGATAGAATAAAATGATGTCATTGTTTATTCATCCTCATGACATTCAAAACCTGACTATTTCATTTCATCTTTGGAACACAATATATATATATTTTTTTCCTGCTTCCGACCATTTACATACAATGGAAGTAAATGGGGGCCAATGCTGTTTGTTTACCAATGTTCTTCAAAATATCGTCCCTTGTGTTCTGCAGAAGAAAGAAAGTCATAGAGGTTTGAACCGACATGAGGGAGAGTAAATGATGACAGAATCTTCATTTTTAGGTCAACTGTCCCTTTAAACATGGCGAGTGACAAAACGGCCTACTAACCCAGTCTACCAGATAAAAACAGTTAACTTGGTTATTTTCTCTTTGCGCTCCCATAAATAACATGTCACGCAACACATCTAGAGGTTTATCAACCCAGAAGTTTACAGTCTGCCAAGTTGTAAAGCCGAAGGTAATGAATAAAGTTATTGGCTTGGGAAAAAGGGAGTCAACTCTAAATCACACAAACGAGTCGTCCCTAGTCCGATTCGCAAACCGCCCGAGACATATAGTCCCGCCTACGTTTTGCTAGGACTGCTCGTGAAAACTTCACTCTTCTCCCTCAAACACTTTAGCTCCTTAGCCTCATTCGCGGTAGACCAATCACAGCAGACTAGACCATCTGACCTATCATAGTAGGCTGGCGGAAAGGAGGGGATTAGACGGATGATTCGCCAAACTAATCATTTGAGAGTAAGTCAAGAAGGTAAGAAAAACTACCTATTATAATAAAATAATAGTGTTTGTACACCTTGTATGTACGTAAATTTGTTGTTGGACAATACATTAACCTAAATAGGACCTTAAAATTCAAGGAACATTTACTCTTTAACAAACCGAGGCAGGTGTTGAAACAATGGTTTGTGCTAACAGACCTTATGTCACGGAAACCCAAACATTTAACCCAAACGCGCTGAAATACAGTTTGTGATCTTTGTGATTTGACTAAAAACAGCCTATTCCAACTACACAATTTAAAAATAAAAAGAACATACGTAACATGTCATTTAAATCTGTTCAAATGATAACTGATTGTCAACGATGAGAATAACAGAAATGATTGACAGGTTAAGAGCATGCATGCAGGAGGGCTACAATCCAGATGCCGACCCCAATTTTCTCCTCGCTACGCCAAATTAACAACCTCTTCATCATGCAACTCCAGCTTCCGACTATTTTATTCCCACTCTGCGATCCTTCACTGTCCCCATTTTCTTCGGCTTTATTAGGGATGATGATAATAATAGCGGTGACCCTCAATGTGAAGGAGATTCATTACCACATCCGCTGAATTAATGAACGAGTTAATACATGTGTGCGCATGGAGGAGGGAAGAAAGAAAAGCAGAGCGTTTGCCGTCATCCTTTCTGCAGACAAGGACGAGCTAAAGGTGAGTGTGTGGCCGCTGAGAAAGAGAGAGATATCGGTTGATCCTCTTTCATCTGCTATGAAGCCAAACAGGATGAGGAAGGCAAATGAGACTGCATGTCCATCCGCATCCGCACGTATTCGCATGTTTGCCACTTTTTTGTTCAAATTTGTGTTTATGTTCAGCACCTCATGGCTAGAGGTATACGTGAGGATGAGGTGGGTAAAAAGTCATTTCCTTCAGTTTACTACAATCAAAAAGGTAGAAAGAAAGGGGGGAGAAAGAGATTGGAATGGGTGGTACTCCAGATTCACAGTCCTCAATCAAATTAGTTCAAATTCAAATGAATCTGCATTGAACAGACAAACAGCGTCTGGGATGGGGATGTGTGTCACCCTGGAGTAACATCCAAAGTGAACTCATGCGCCACAGTGACGCCCTTCTCCGATTAAGAGCTGTTTGCTGGGAGCACCCGAACTCCCGGTACCTGTGACGATGATCTTGGGAATGTCCAGTATGGTGCCATGTGACGCTGTTTTACGGTGACCTCGCTTATATTGTGGACGTGCTGCAAAAACACACATACAGACACGCGCATGTAGCGACAACCACAAAGGCATGCAGACAATGTGTGTAACACTTGAGAGAGAGAGAGAGAGAGAGAGAGAGTGAGTGTGTAACACATCAAGGGAAGGGTTAGGGAAGTGTCTCTGCGTTCTTCGGCTGCATTAGCACATACATGCAACATATTTACATCCATGCAGAGGCAGGAAGGCTGCTGAAACTAAAGACTGACATGGCATGGGCTGCAGAGGGATGGGTCACAGGAAGAATGGAGATGCCATGCAATGAGCTTTTTGTATCTGATGTATGTTTGGGTGCACTGGCTGAGGTCACTGGTACACAGTGTACGCGCATCTCAGCCAGTGCGAGCGATGAGAAGTGAGGTCAATATCTAGAAACGGGACACTGTTAATGGTGCCTGTTCTGTTAACGTGTGAACCTAAGAATTTTGAGATTCATGAGGAAAAAAGGAAAGTGTGTCGTTCACAAATACATTACTGGTTTTGCATCCATTGAAAACGAAATCCACATAATAAACAAATCAATGCGTTTGGTGTACAGATTAGCATTTTACCAAAACAAGCATCAACTTTATACACGTTTTTGGATTGCAATGGCACTTTAGAACAAGCATTGAGAACGCAAACGTTACCTGCGGAGGCAAAGAACAATCTGGGCTCTAGTTCGGAGAGATCGGCACTCATTCGTTTGCTGTCAGAAGGCGGACACTGCGACCTGCAAGAAAGACTCTCTACACTTCCTCCTCTGGAGAGAGGAAGACCAGGCCTCAGCGGGTCCTGAAACAAACACAAGGAAGGATTTACTCCTCGTTTTGGATTTACTAATCTTTTAGGGTTCAACAAACTGTTGTTGTGCTACCTTTGGTTTATATGGAAACTTGATGGTGTCATTACTGCCAGGGGAATTGGTGTGCTCCATGTTTATATCATTCTTGTTGCTGGTGCATGTGTAGTCCACATATGAACCTGAATTAAAGAGTAAAACTAGTTAACATAAGTTCATCTAAAAAGCGTCCATTTTAACAACCACGGTGACATATCGCCCAACATATTTTTGCTGTGCGGTATTCTTTACCTGTGCTGGTGGCAGAGTTACTCTGGCCTTCATCTGAATACTGATAGGGGTACTGAAGGGGCTCTTCTGATCCTGGGAAATACTGGGCAGATAAGACAGAATAAATATTAACGTCCTGCTGACAGCCAGTCAGAGAGCATCTGGGATGTGCCGGCAGACATTACCTTCATGAGGTGGGACATAATCTTCACTATCTCCTCCATGGAAGGCCGCTGTGATGGGTCTTTGGACCAGCATCGAGTCATCAGACTCTCTATGTGCTTCGGTAGGTTCTTAATGAGAGGTGGACGAGTACCTGCAGACAGATAGAAGACAGGCTATCATTTAAATACTATCATCCGTAAGGGTCTTCATTCATCCAGATCATCGTAAAATTACAGACAGGAACCAGTTAGGGCCAACTGCAATTTATATATACAAACTGCGGTTCCATCAGATTAATGAAGCTTGTTTAATTGTCATCATAATGCATTAGAATTGCTTCGTGGCACATTTAGGAAAAAATGATAATCATGTTGATTTACACGACTCCTTTTTGGAACAACAATAATGAATTTGGAATTTTTGTATGTATAAGATATTTTACCTCGACTAGAACTCTTAAGCCACAGTCACACTTGACTTTTCGTTCCATTTACACGCACGTGAATGTGTCAGCCGAAGATATTTAGCATTTCGCTGCATTGCAAAGTTCACGTTTGTTGATCTCTGACTTGCGAATTTGTGTCACGTGAATGCGTGAGACCGGTAGAAGATCAAAACGCCACAACGTGACCTCTTGGTAAAGCCATTTTTGCAGCACCCTCCGAACGAATTTCACATGCTCAAAGTCTGGTGTGACCACGGCATTGTACATGCGAGCATAAAACTCACCACGGTGGACAGCCCACATGATGCGGAAAGCCGGGCCACCGATTTCATCGAAGGGCTTCCGACGAGTGATCACCTCCCACAGAATGATACCCCAACTGAACACGTCACACTTCTCGCTGTAGTTACTGCCTGAAACACACACATGAGAGTCGACACGCAACAAAAAACAGACAGGAAAAGAAAGAGCAAAATGAGAACATTCAAAACATCCAAAGATGGAAAATAGAGTAAACAATTATGCATCTCCAGTGTTATGGATGTGGAATCAAAAGTTACATTTCATATCATCATATGGATGTACTTCACTAATCCTACACAAAAGTGAATTTTACTCTCACTGCCATTCTAGTGTAAAAGAGAAAATATACATGCATTATCTATGAAAACTGAAGCAGAAAAAACTCAACATAAACATTTTAAATTGAAAGTATAACATCAAAATGTCATTGGATGTTATTGCATGCCATTGGATATCTTATTTGAAACCCAAATGTGGCTGATGAAAATAGCTTTAGGATCTTGTGTTGGAAAAATAAATGCAATCCAAATCCAAAAAATCTATTACAGCTTGTATACACAGTAAAATAAAGACCTTAAAGAATGAAAACAATTCACTTTTTAATAATAACACTGACATTTGCATTCAATCTCATAAGATGGAGGCAAACTGTACCACACAACACAAAAAAAAAACGAAATCTATTTCCCCTAAGCTTATTTTCCACCGTGCAGGGTGGGGGCGCCTTTAACTTGTCGGCTCTTTTAAAGAGACGAGCTAATTTCCTCTCATCCTGCCCCAGAGAGCTCTAATTGCCCCTCTTATTATTCTTAAATTACAGCAGCTCGAAGTACTGTCTTTACGCTCCCTTGCTCTGGTCTTCTGATAATACCGCTGTCAGCGCTGCAAATGAGGACCACAGCATTTCCTCTGCTGCCGATGTTAACGGTATAATAGCATGCAATTCTGCTCCTCCCCAAACAAACAAGATAACAACCTGCTCCTAATTTAGCTTTCCTTCGACTGCCCTGACAGCCGAGTACCCCTGAACGTGTTGGGGAAAAATTGAAACCCATTAGCAGGTGATTGCCAACACATGCATTAAATTATAATGGTTTCATCCATCATGTAGGCCAGGAGCTTCAGGTTTTAGGGAAATATTTGTATGAGTGAAAGTGAAGACTGAAGCTGGTGTGTGGTGGGCGATCTAGCACAATATGGCTGCCATCGCATCATCCAGGTGGATGCTGCACATTGGTGGTGGTTGAGGAGATTCCCCCCCTTCCATGTAAAGCGCTTGAGTGATCAGAAAAGCGCTATATAAATGTAACAAATTATTATTCATTATTATTATTGAAGTGGCCTTAAAGAAGAGAATTAATTACAAAGAGATGTGAAACGCTGAATGCACAATGGCAGGAAGAGTGAAAGCCCTCTGACTCAGTGTGGGTTGTTATTGTGAAGGTTCTGGGACTTGCCTTCGAACACCTCAGGGGCCATCCAGGCTGCGCTTCCCTTGTTGTTAGTCATGTGTGTCTGAATGTCGCACGCTGTCCCAAAGTCGCAGATCTTTAGTACCGTACCTCCAGCGACCAGGAGCAGACTAGAAAGAGCAACAAACATAAACCAAAATAAGATCACTTTATAAACAAAAATTGAGTATCACGGGTATTTTAAAGAAATGGAATCTGTTTGTAAAGAAATGCACTTGAATCATTTGAAAATAATATTTTTGTTTTAATAGGCTAAGCACAACCAATGAGTCAAAGACACGTGATTTATGACGTTCTAGTGTAGGTCTGAGGATGCTAACTCCCACTCTTTCATTTTAAGAAACCCAGGTATACCGATAGCAATTATCTACCCACCAACTGTGCTTCAGTTCAATTAAACACAGTCTAGCCGCTTGCTGACAGTTCACGGGGTTAGATGACAGTAATATATCAAATGTTAGTTACAACCCAGTTCTTCCCGAGAACTTCATTCTAGGTATCTGGGAGAGAAGCCAGATGGTAGTTTCCATGGTGTGCTGCCAGGGTCTTTTACAAACAGGCCTCGTAAATAACTAGCCCTGGCCAACGCTGTACGATGCCACGATGTCAGTGATGCAGCGCAACACTTCAGAACATACACCCTCTGAGACCACCGAGATGATGAATGGATGGCAACAACAGTCCAGTTACATTTCCATGCAGGCCTAAACCTCTAAATCTTATTTTTTTTATATCACACATCAATGGCAAAGGTTTAAATAACCAACAACACAACTTCAAACTTAACTGTAAAAAAAAAAGTCTGCTGTAGATGAACTGGTGATTGTAGGTACCTTTGAATCGAAACCAACTTTACAAGGAGAACTAAAATGGAATAACTCTAATGACAACAATAGCGCTTTTCACACAGTACACTTAACCGAGGGTTATCTTCATTCTAAACCTCGCTTTTAACCCCGGGTAAACAAACGTTTCACACTTGTAATTTTGAAGCGAGGTTATCCCCACATTTTAGCCGTGGTCCGAAGCAGGGTTAGCACCACTTTCCAGGGTTAACCCTGCATTGTGGTATCAAACGCTTGCAGTGTGAAACGAAGCGGGGGTAGAATGATACGACCAGACGCTTAGCAACGGACACCCAATCAAAAACTGAACAGCGCTTCCCTCATTTCACAAGCTGTGCACAGCCACAGAGTTTTTTATTTATTTAAATAAGTAAGTTACGTCTTAGGAGGCTTAAAACAGCCAAAAAGGATTTGCGAGGCTTCATTTTTCCCAGATGCGGAACAACCAGGTATTCGGTTATTTAAAGTGACCGCGCAGTATTTTTATTAAGTCAGTTTGACGCTGCAGTATTTATCCAATCATGATTGTTGACACCGCAAATATGCAAATAAGAATGTTAACCCAGGGTTTAGTGATGTACAGTGTGAAACATCGGGTTATGAATACCCAGATTTAACCCTTAACCCCTGGTAAACTATAAGCAGTGTGAAACGTGAAACAGATAACCCAGCATTCTGTTTACCTGGGTTTAGAATAAGATTTCAAGTGTGAAAAGCCCTAAAGTCTATTAATATGACCTGTAAATACTTCCGAAATTAGATGTTTTCCAGTCAAACATGGTTGAAAGAAGAAGGTGTGGGTGCGATGAAAAAGGACCGTGTGGTGGTATGAGACTGAGAAAGCATGGAGGTGCATACTTGGGAGGTTTTAGGTCCCTGTGAATGAGAGCCTTTGGTTTCATGCCGTGGAGATAGGCAACCCCTTGAGAACACTGCAGGCACCAGCTCATGGCGTGAGATGCAGTGTAATGAGGGAGGGGCTCTGCACCGTGCAGCACTGTCAAACACAGAACACAATATTAAACAAAATCACACATACATGCGAAAACATTTACACGTTGGCTTGCGTCAAATGTGGCTGATCTTTATGAAATGCCTATTTATTAATCCTAATGTAAATGCTACTTGCGAAACGTGACAAGAATTGAAGCACTTGCATTGCAAGTCCGCGGTTAGGTTTACATTTTAAAACAACATTTTCTCCTTAATGTTTTACAGAGGTCTCCAGGACAATAATAAACATGTAAAACTGCGTGCAAAATATGCTGCAAAAGAGAACAGTTTACACATTTTTGCACACTACTGAAGGGTATTTTTATAGTATAGTCATATTACCAGAAAATGACAAAGTATGACGCAACCTCTCGATTGACGGTACAATACGACACATTTAACACTCCTAAGCTGAACAAAACCATCTGATCGAATGATGATCAGTCTTATGTGAGAAAAAGTGCTCCAGAGTAACTTACCATTATACAGTGAACCCCCTTCTGCATATTCCATCACCAAACATACCTGCAGAAAGATTTTCAGTAAAAGACCATTAGCATGTGATAAAGTCTTTTAGCAAAGATCTCTGCATAACAGTAGAGTTATATATAAACTTCTGTACAAATAGATAGATAACTTAATTTAGGATCTGCACTACAACCTGTTTAAATCCACATGCAGAATGTTTAAGAGACTTACAGGGTTATTGCAGGAACCGTACAGCTTCACAATGTTGGGGTGGTTTACACGAGACAGTTGGCGAAGCTAGAGCAGAGAGAATGAGTAATTCAGTCAATCAAATAATCTGTCAAACTTCTGTGTGATAAATGAACATAAAAACTGTGTACACGGTACTGCTCATAAATGATAAAGGATGGAATACACCACACGTCTTTTGCTCAGATTTTTGTGCGGTTTTCAGTCATTGTTATAAAAAAGTCTGTGCCAGTCTGCAGATTTTGGGCATTCCGCCTGGGCACAGCTTCAGACTATGAATCCATCCAGTCAGAGGATATCAAAACATGTTTGATAATTTGGGCCGATTTAAGAACACATATAGCATCAGGGACATATCTCTCTTCTGTATGGCAGCGCATACACAGGGAAAGAGGTATGTGGTGTGTTGCCAGATTTTGCATGAAAATGGGCAAACCCATAATAAACCGAAATAACTCTAAACGCTTTATATTGAAAAATAAATATCACAACTCACACTTGTCCAACTTTAATAAACTCTATTGCTTTGTGAGCCAAAAAAACATGGTTTTAAATAATAGTTCAAACATGGCAACATTGTAGGAGAGAGCACTGTGAAGCCACAAACATATTAAACACAATATCTTTGCAGATTGTGATTGTGTTAACATTGCAAAACATAACGTAACATAACACAAATTTGGTCAAAACAACAGATGCTAAACATACGTGGCAACAGAGCTTTGTTATGGTTACGGTGTCAACCATCAAATTCAGTGAGTGGTGTTGCGCGCACACACACACGCACGCACGCACGCACGCTTAGGGTAACTTAGGGTTATTAGGGCATCTGTTTAGATTTTAAAGTCGTGTAGTGTATTCCAGCCTTAAGTGTGGCTTTCTGACCAAAGACGCTGGTGTGAACAAGTGAAGCCGAATATGACAGTACCTCAACAATGAAGGCATTTCTTTCAGATTCACTTTCTATAGTCTTGATGGCCACATCTCTAGCCTTCCACTTGGCCTTACACACAACACCGAACGCCCCTCTGCCCACCACCTAGAAAGCACAACAGATTTATATGGGACAACATTGCACAATGTAATAAAAGAGTAGTTTAAAACTAACCTTACACCACAGTCTATATAGAGCTACGTGCAACAGTTTAAATGAGTTTTACAAAACAAACTTAAGTAGCATTTCAGTAGACACCACAGTTAAAAACATCATTCTACGAAAAAAACTATTAAACCATTAAATTAATGGAAAATGTGAAGTTATGCATATACATGTCAGGTGTCCCAATGCTAGCAGGGCTAACTTACAGTGTGACATTTATATAATGCCATACTCCTGTCAACATTGTTAATACTACTTAATACGAGTATGAATTAACCTCATCTTACATTAGTCGTGTCACTTACCTCTTCGACCTCAATATCGGCATATTCTATCTCCTCAAACGGGTACACGGGTGGCGTTTCCAGCATATCGGCGGAGGGCATAGACATCGCTATATCGCTAGCCAGCTAATCATTAATACATAAAAACAATAGTCCTAAAACGCTTCAGCCCTCAACCCCGAACGCTTTCTATCATATAGCAGGGAGCTGGAGCACCGCTTTTCTCGACTCGGTCCGCATTACACAGCGATAGGAGTAAAACAAGTCACTTTAAAAACTTGGTTAGCGGCTAACGAGCTAACCTGTCAATCTAACCGTTAGCTTAGCGGCTATGAGGCTCCAAACGAGCATATAGTATGCCAGGTATGCCAACCGACGTTAAAGATTGTCAATTCAACAGGGAACGGGAGTGCATCTGCGGGTATCCCGTCGTGTGTGTGCGGTAGTGCTAACGTTAGGCCGTTTGCGGTGGTGAGGTCGACGGATCTCCCTCCGCGCAGCGCTCACTCCACACCGCTACCGCTGCTCCGCACATCGGCCTCTCTATATCCCTGAAAGCACGGCTAGATAAAACACGCTTTACGTGTCCCGATCGCCAGGACAAAACATCCGACCCGTGGGATGTGGGGCTAGAACTGGGACGCTCTTGCCTCCATTGGCTAGTTTGTTTTTCTTTTTTTCTGTAGGGGTTGTTTAAGCTCCAGGAAGTGTGTGCTCTCTTGAATTGTGCCCCCTCTAGACTAGACTATGCCACCTGAAATGTCTCCAAGATCGGGAGTGGAGCAAGGCCTGCCGAAATTATTACTAGTTTTTACAGGTTACAGAGGATTTAGTAGATTTATTTGAAGGTGTGTCTGCGCCTACTCAGAAGCCCAAAGACCTAAAGACATCATAATCTTATTTCATATGAAGTTGGATAACATCCAGTCCTTCAATACAGACAACTGCATAACTATTATGCACAAAGCTTTGATCAAAGTTGGGTTTACATTATCACATTATTCTTTTAAAAAAAAACTAACCCTCTCAGGTTCTCTCAACTGGCTTTTGTGGAAACTTGGTATTAGCACCTATTGTATTATTGCTCCTATATGACATATCGCTTTATTGCTCCCTGAACTCTCAGTCGCTTTAAGCGTCTGCTAAATGACTTAATGTAAATGTAATGTAATTATTCTCTAAATAGTTTTTCAGGCCTCATTATTTGTTTTCAGTAAATGGCTGCCTTAGTCTAAGCGACTGTTTTGACGACAATCATTAAATGATTTAATATTCCCCACAAACATGCCGATTGAATCTATTAAGTGCATTATTCTATGGCAATTTCAAGTCCCACCTATACAAGTTTATTTGTTCAGTGTTATGCTGTCACCTGGAATGACATAGACGGATAAATTCAAATCTGCTTAGCAACCTCATCTCATGCCCTCAGTGATCTAAATATAAACCCAGAATTTCAACAATCATTTTGTGACAGCTGAAAATAATAGCCCTATTCATCACTGGAAAAATGCTGCTGGAAAAACATAAACAACATTTGTTCATATGCAAACAAGTGCAACCTTTCCAACTGTGAACTTCCATCTCCGGGGAACTGGTGACCATTTCCACAGTGGTTGTTATGGACAGAGTAACCTTACCGACCTGCCTGTCATTTAAAAGAACAGTTCACCTTAAAATACAAATTCAATCACAACCTATGTAACTCTTTATGTGGCACTCAAAAAAGTAGATATTTTGAGAAATGTCTTGGGTTCTGTATCCATACAATGGAAGTCAATGAGGGCCAGTGTAGTTTGGCTATCAACCTTCTTCAAAATATATTATTTTGTGTTCAGCAGCAAAAAGAAAGTCAAGCTGGTTTTGAATGACGAAATCATTTTATTTTTGGGTGAACTACCCCTTTAACACAGGCCTTTGTAAAGATGGGCATGGTGTCATATCATAATGTTAATACCTGCCCTGAACAAAATAAACAAAGCGGTCATGCATCAACATAATTGTCGACTTCTCAGTTCATTATAATGATTGTCATCAATTCGCTTATACATATTACCATTACGATGATGCATTGGTAGTAATTAAACTGAGCGGATAGGCTATATTGAATTGTGGGCACATAGGTACCATTTCTGTCCCAATGTAATAATTAGGTTTAATGACAAAGGCAAATGGCTCATTAGAATGGTCTTCCACGGCCGTCTGCAACACGGCTTGGCATATGGTGTGGGATCTGCAATATGAACAGAGGATATTTGCTTACCTTGTGTTGCAAGGTTGTCTCACAACACCTCCCTCATAAGCTTGTTATTTTGCGAGATGTGGGAACAGGCATCGTATTGAATAATCAGTAATATTCAGACATCTGTGCGCATCAACCTGCCATCAATTAGAGAGTGTTTTGGGTTTGATTTCCACCAGTATATTTCCACAATATATTTCCACACTTACTATACAAACTTCACAGAGTCCTGCAAAGGCTTCCATTCTTTCAGTCTTGCTTTGTTTTCTCAGCACATGGTGGCGCTGGTGCTCTATTCATATTACATCCCAACCAGACTGAAGCGCTTCGTTACCTTCACTATGATAAAGCATTGAACCAGCAAGATAACGCATAGGCACATATGCATTAATCTCATTCTCTCAATTAGAATAAATTCATTAATATCCCAATGCCGGTATCAGCACTCTGTTGAAGTGGAAATAATCCTGCGGCTCTAATAAGTTGATTGATTGCATAATGTTTCAGCAGCTGACAAACATTTGTCTTTCGTTTATGGCTTTTTAGATGCTGTAAGCTCTTAAGCTTGGCATTATGAATATCCATGTCCCAAATAAGGCAAACATTGTTTAATTGGAGTAGGAAGAGTGTGTACGAGTGTGGGGGGGTGCGAGAAAAGGCTGTACTTTGTAAATATTCATGCAGATCATTTTGTGTAAGTAGAACAATTCCCATAGCTGCAGCCAGACAAGCAAAACAGAGCGGAGCATCAGGGGACTGTGGTGCAGTCATTTCGCTAAAGAATTTTAACTCTATCTAAATGCCCCATTCATTTGCTCTGGATTTATGTGACAGTTCAAATAAATCAGCTGAAAAATAAGGCCCAACAAGCTGATTAGGAAGTCTCTTGCTACGGCTGCAACAGTGAGCGCCCATAAAAAAGAAGCCCGGGTGGAATGGTTGGATCCTCTGAATGGTTATACTGCATTGTGTTTTTATATATTGTAAGATCGATGTGAGTAAAATAAACCATATTATTGTGCTGGACAGACACAGTTTTTATATGGTATATGTGCATAGAAAAACACATATACGATGGAAGAGGTATATTACACAAAAATGTGCCCATTCAAGTCAATGGGGGCCCAAATTGTTGGGTCACCAACATTATTCTAAATATTTTTTGTCACATCCAGGTTTAAAATGTCATGAGGGTGAATAAATGATGACATTTTTTGTCTGAACTATCCCTTTAAAATAGGTGATAAATGACTAAATGGGGTCAATTGTAGTGTATTGTATAGTATACCCCTGTGGGTGTAATAGATAAAAAAAAAATTTATTTTGTATATTAACAGTATTACGACACAAATAATGATATATCCACATGCCAAATGACAAAATACATCAAGTTACTATTTCACTTTGACATTAGTTATTTGAATGCCCACTATTGGAAACAATGGTCTGTTCTCTCTTCATAAAGCATAATTTATGGCCTTCCCCAGAGGGTTCAGGGTGGCAGAATTACTGCAGCTGTTCCCAGCTGGAGCCTGGCTACACAGCCAAAGAGACCAACTGCCGAGCACGGGGACCAGCTGAGACTGACCTTTCTGAATTGTTCCACCCGAGCCGGGGAACATCACGCTTGATAAGCAGTGCCAGTCGAGGAGGGGGGTCGTCAGGGGCTGAGGCTGTGGTGAGCTAGCATCTCACGCACACCGCATAGATCTCAGTGATAAAACATCTATTGTCTCTTTCATGTCATAATTTGTCAGAAGGCGTTTAAAGAGGATGGAAACACGCAAAGAAAATGACCTTTTCAGGCTGTTTTGGCTGGCGCATCACCTTTTAAGAGCCAGGCCTTTTTATCAAACGAAGCAGATAGGTACGCATGTTATTAAAATCTGAAAGATTCGTATTAGGCGATGAGCGTTTTATCCTCAGATGCACTGTTTTATGACAGCTCGCTGAAGCCTTTATGTTCAACGTAATGCGCTGAAGAAGCTCCAGTACTAATCTGAGACATTGTTGGCAAAGGAAATGTTATAGCAGTCAAACATACAAGCAACAAAACATTTCCTCTCAGGAAAGTCTATAAAACACAGTTTGTAATTTCTTTTCTTTTCAAAAACAACTTTAGAAACTAAATCTAACCTTTAATAGAGAATTTCCAGTGCCAAAGGCAAAACGTTAACATCTAAAATATGCTGATATAAATCCTGTAACTATCTCACGGTGATGCAGTGGACGAGTGAAAAAAATAAACAAAATAATAAGAATGATCTCAGAGCATACCAAAGGAATGGTATTTGTCTGGTAATGAGCTCTAGAGGCCAGAGCTATACCATTATCAGCAGCGGTACAGAAAGTGGCCAGCCCCATATCTGTGACTCACGCTGTTCTGTTCTTTATGACACACTTGGCTTGTTTTTTCTCCTTGTTTCACCCCATTTGTTATGCAGTGCCTACTTCTCATTTCAAAGAGAATCAATCATTTTAAAAAGTGATTTATGCCATGTGAACGATGTCCAGAGCCGTAGATTAGCTCTTTAAAGGAGTCTCCGGGGATTCAGTCCAGTAAACACTTGCTTTTTCAGGGCCCAGAGGTCAGCCATTTTGTTTTTAGGGTCACATCATCTCTGAACAAATGACTTGTGAAAATAGCATAAGTGCCACCCAAGCTTGGAACACATTTTGGGGCACAGAAATGTACCTAAGCGTTCAGATTCTTTGTACGTTACTATGAAAGCAAGAATTTCTAATGAAATGTTTATCAAACACAAACACAAATGCATATATTATATAATATATTGTAAAGGTTTCTAGTTCAGGCTACGTGGAACATGTCTGTGTGAAATTTGTCGGTGTGAAGAAACAGCTAGCAGACAAGAATCCAGGCACTAATGTGCCACTTTCTGCTTTTCTCTGCAACATTCTATCTCTCTCATTATGCTGTCCGTCAAACTCGGTTGCATTGGATTCAGAGCGGCCTGAAAAGCATCCTTCTGCCAAGGCCTCAGATTCTGTGGTCACTGGCACTTTATTCAGGCTGAGGTCCATTTCCGTGATGAGAAGAGAGCAGCATTGTTAATGAGGGTATAAGAGCAGAAAAGCTGTGATAAAAACAGTGTGGAGGAAAGGAGAAAGAAAGAGTCGTGTCTGGCCTCTTTGGATAAGAGAGAGTAATGTTTGCGGCCGCTGCAGAACCTCCTGCTATGAGGAGAAGAGAGAGAGGAAGAATGCTCTCAAACCCCATTGGCTGTCTGGAAGACCAGACAGACAGGGATCAAGGACATTCTTGTTATTTGTGATTGGTCCTCCTGGTATTTCTACTGCTTTCTGTTGAGGAATAGAGTGATAAAAAAGCAGATGACTCAAAGAGGATTTTCAAGAGCGGCTTTCTGTGGGTCAGGACGGTTGAGGACATCAGCACTGAGAGGAACAGGTCATGCCACTGGGTCAGGTGTGCAAGCAACAGGGGGATTTGCTGGGATTATGGCCACATTGTTATAGTGTGTTCAGACCAAACGCGAATGAAGCATTAAGCGCGAGTGATTTACATGTTAAGTCAATGCAAAGACCCGATAGACCTACTTGCGGCGCGAGTTGAAGCGAGTAAACTCAAAATGTTCAAGCGTCCAACTACGCGACTCTCATCATGAGATGCTGTGGTATTTTGGGTGGAATCAATGGGAATCAGACTGCTTAGAGCCAAGAAGTGAGCAGAATGCACCCATTTTATTTAGGGGCATTTTTTATCTGTTTGTGGGGCACCGGCAGTGCTGTTTTTCAATTGGTGCTAAAAAAAACTTTTTCAAGTCTGTCACTTTCTGTTCTACTACATTTGCGCTGCAGCGAAAGAAATCTGCCCAACACAAAACAAGCAGAACGCTGGCTCTGTCGAGCGTGAGCCGCACACTTTCTCTGTCAATCCCACAATGCACTTTGAAAGTGGCACTCAACTTGCGTGCTGCGCAGATCGATCAAAAATATGCAAATAATGAGAACAGTTTTGTCGATCATTCAGCTGTATTATAACACAGCATGTGACTGTACACTACGGAGCAGAGGAGAAACAGATTAATCGCAAATATAATGCGATTACGTCATGAAGAACTTAGTTTGCACGTGACGTCATCTAGCAACAGGTAGCGACTTTCCAAGCTGGTTTTAGCAACTTTTCATTGAAAATAGTCATCAACATGGTCGGCCTCGCCTCGTGCATGAACGCCGGCGGAAACCTGTTGCTTGGCCCTCTCACATTATTAAAAATAACAGGAAGAGTTGTATTCATTTCGAATCGGATGTTATTGGATTGTTAAACCATGGCCTCAGTGCTGAAGTATCACGGAAGTCCTGAAAATACGAGGTATGTGTACAGCTGCGCAGTGATTTCTGCGCTTTATGACTGTAATAATTCAATAAAAGGAAGGAAGGAGGCGGGAACCGGCAAGCATTTAAACATTTAATAAAATAACAAAAAGACAGCCGGCAGCCCCTCATGGACGACTGCCGGCAACACAAACATAAATCAACTTAACACGTGTCCGGGCCCGGTCCTCTCTCTTCGACGGTCCGGTCGCTCGTTCTCTTATGCTCCCGATCTCCTCCGTGATACGAGACCGGTGCGTGTACAGCTGACGCTCATTAACACTCACTCACCGGCCTCGACTCATGGTCTCGTCCAGCCTACTCCACTACAATGACGCTGAGAAAACTGCACTTGAATACAGTAAATGATGCGTTGCGCCCTGTTTTTTGCGCTCACACTGTATGAAAACGAGCAGATGTGACTGCTTTTTGTGTTGCGTTGGAAACGACGTGATGGCATCAATGGCATTTAAGGCAAGTAGTGGCCAGCCACTGACCTGTTCCAGTTTGAATGGGCGGCACTTTTCTATGGTCGAAACAGAGCTTCATTTAGAGGTTGTTAGCATGGACATACAGTATATGGTTTCTGATTAAGCACCACTTCCTGTTTGTCTTTATGTGTTTATTGTACTGTAGGTAACTGCAACATTGTAAACCGCATATTGTATTGGGAAAATAGTGACAAAGAAAACCTTGTCATTTCAAATTACTAGATAATAATTTATTATCATACTGCCTACATGAGAAATATTGTAGCATAATTTAGTATTTACTCAAAATAGCTGTAGTAAAAAATAGGCAATTATTTCCCCATAACTGCTATTTACATGCTCCATTACTTTGTTATTTATTTGTTGACTGCCATCTTGCGGACAAGCTTGGTTTCCTTTAGAGCTACGTTGATGTGCTGAGGGACTGACTGATTTCTCCTCTGAAAAATATTTCATCTCTTAAAATTATGGAGTCAGTGCAGTGTGGGGTTATTTGGATCATTCGTGAGCTGTGGAGTCCCACACTGGAGACTGGGGATTGACTATAATTCAGTGTTTACCTGCATGCTTCATGCCAAGGGAGAAATGGCAGCTGTTTGTTTTTCCTTCACCTCGGCACACCATGATGAACTGTGACAGCTGACATCTGAGCAGCCAGTCAAAGAAAGTGCCTGCAATGAGCAGCCTGCCTGCTTGAGAGACACATGCCATCATATCTCAAATAAAGTTATTCTCCACCTGTCTCTTTTTCTCTCTCTTTTCCTCGGTCTCGCTCACTCTCAGATGCATTTCTTCCATGCATTCAGAGATTGGATGCCTCAGAATAATATGTGTGGCTGTTTTAGGTTTGTTTGTGTGCTTGTAAACAGACTTTTCGATAGTGCCTAAATTAAGACGTGCACTCGGTTTGAGCCTCTACGTCAGTTAGCGTGTTTGACACCATATGCTAACAAAAATCCTCAAAGGTGCCAGGCGTGATGCCGGGTGTTTGTTGATGCAGGTGCACGGCTTACGGCCATATGTCAGGACACGCCAAACATCTGTGGAATAGACAGGTAACCTGATCATCTTGTGATGAAAGTACATCTGACATTGGTTCACTCTGTGTCCTGCATTGATGTCTACATGCTTTTGTCCTAGTAAAAATAAAAACATCAAATTTAAAGCCCTATTCGCACGGGATTAGTATTACCTGGGGACCTCTAGTCATGTGTTATAATTGAAGAGGTTGTCTGTGATCTTAATCCTGTTCGAATTGGCCATATCTGTAATTTGTAATGTAAAAATTCCCATGGAAATGACCTACCATATTTTGACGAACACCTGTGATAATATAGTCCCGTGAGAAATGAGAATCGGCATCTCTGTGATTTGGCGGGCTCATATCTTATCCACCGTTTGCAAATAATGGAGGCTGTGTTTAAGTGTTTTGATATTATTTCGGGTGCTGGGTCATATCCATACTGTAGTTTTGGCCGAGAGTCTCCTGTTTTGTTAGTTCTCATGTAAACTCTCGTAACATTTGAGACCCACGATCTCTTATGGCAAAGAAGCGAAAACGTGATGACACCCGTGTCAGCCACCGTAGTGCTTCGAAAAGGAGGGGCGGAGTGAGCCATTGGTTGCAATTCACAGCATCACCACTAGATGCCGCTAAATTTTAATACACTGGACCTTTAAATTAACCAGACTGTCGATTTGAGAGTCACAAGCTTTGTTACAACTGCATTGAGAAACATGGAAAAAAGCTTTTCTTTGCTAAGAGTTGAAGTACAGTCAATAGTCAGTGGCATATGAATGTTCAAAAATGACTCGCGTTGAGCCCTGTAATAGGTTTTCGACTCCGCCAAGCATAAACGCCTAGAGAGGTCTCCTCAGAAACAAGTCTGTAGTGACATGGAAAATTAATAAAGGAAATTGAGATTCATTTATACCTGCCAGCGCCGGCTTACACATCAGCAAAACTGCCAGGCAAAGGTCAAAGAAAGAGAACGCTGATGTGCGGGCGGGCCCAAGCCAAGTTCGGAACGGCTTATTTTTCTTCTTCACCTGAATGCATCATTGTCTAGCCAGTACAGTATTTTGTGAATCCCCCTATGTATACACAAGCCATACATCAGCTGGTTTAAACAAGCTGTCAGATCTGTAGCATGTGAGGTCTGTAACAAGGTCAATATATTACTCATGGAATTACATCTTCCTTTCAGACGTAAAGAAACATGACTGATAACTGAGCAAAAAGCAAATCGATTGAGCTTCTGGGTCTTTTGCTTTTGAAGAATGTATGTCGGCTATTTAGCAGAGAGCGTGTTTGGAAATCATGTTCCACTTTGATGCATACAGCAAAGGATTTACTGGGTTTCAGTGGGTTCCACCAATAAACAACACATGCTGTTTTGGAGTATATAAACTTCATATATCTTTTTTGCTTTCTTCTTTGCTCATAGTTACAGAGGGTGCCAATATCGAGGGCACTGTATTTGTTCTTCTATTCCTGTCAAGCAATAAAAAAAGAATTATCCTTGCGGTCTTTAATCCAAATCTGAAAAATGTTCTCATTTGATCGTTTTTTCATGCACTTCCGGACGGTTCATGCAGACTTAAAATGTAATTTTTTGCACTTTGAATTCCCCGTTTTTGTAGCTTTTTCAGATTTCTAGATCATTCAACCTCCCAAGGCTTTATCACTTGCTCCCACACACCGAAAAGGCAAGCTTCATCCCTCAGCAAAGGGTTCGCCCGGGGACAGCAGTATTTGCTGATGACCCTTTCGCCAATTTATGTGTTCCAAATGGCTGACATAATTCTCAGTTTTAAAATGCCAATACATAGCACAAGCAGCCGCGGGGCACAATCCCTCTGAAACGCAAAAGTCTCTAAATCTCTCTCGCCCTTTCTTCTCTTTACCCTCATTTCTTCTTTGCCAATTTAATTAGCTTGAATTTTCCATTACACACAGGTTCAATCACATCAGTGAACCTGGTAGGCAACTAATTGATTTGGAGAGTGCAGCTAGCTCACTGCTGATTCTCCAGAAGATCTCAAGATTGTCTGGAGACTAAGGACAGAGTAATTTGGTCAAAAAGCTGTTTTTGTATTAGATTAGGCCAATGAATCTCATTTAGAACAAAAGGGAGCGGCGGCACGAACTTCCCAAGGGGCCTTTATGTGCTGGCGTTGACACATAAACCTGACAGACAGGCGGTGTTGCGGCAATATGGCCGCTTCATCAGCATTAGATCCCACCCTGCTGCTAACGGAAAATAAATGTCAATTAGCACAGATGGATCTGAGAAGTGTTTGATCCCGAATGCATCTTCAGGCCACACTCTTCGGAGCTTTACTTTAATTCGAGACAATTTTTGTCATCTGCTTGAAGTACAACCTGGAGAGACAAAAGTCATTTTCGATGATGTAACTGTGCGTAAAATCTGCAGTGTTTGTTTTAAATAAGAATAATTCTCACACCTTGCGTCTGGTTTCCAAAATATCTAAAAAACTGTGTTAACAGTTCCTACTGGAATGTCAATCTTTCGTTAATCCTTCTCTGCCAGACAAATTGCATTGAAAAAGGTGTTTCATTAAGTATCCAATAAAAATCCAAAATCAATATAGGAATCCTACGGACGTTCCTTGAGTTACAGTGCAAGCATATCTGATTGACAGGTGTCAGTCTGATCAGGGGCGGTTCTAGGGGGGGCCCGCTTGGCCACCCCCCTGGCCCCCCTAAATCTGGAATGATATTTCACCAAAACAGAGCAATTTCTAGCTGAATTTGTTTTCAAATGAAAAATGAATGAAAAATAATCATGACAACAAATGTTAGTGTGCCCCCTAAAAGAGTGGCCCCTGCCTGGCACCCCCAGTTACAGTAGTCTAGAAACGCCACTGAGTCTGATACCTGCTATATTATGTGTATTTTTGTGAGGGAGCTGTGAAAAGTAACTTCTCTTCTTCTTCATCAGTGATGACGACAAGCAGATTGACTGACTGCCATCTTTGCTGATGATTTCATTCTCAGGTGTCTTGGACAGAGTCTTAATGTAATATATTCTGCTGAGGGGGAAGCTTGTCAGTCACTCTGAATTGTGTATTCAGACATATGTGGAACATCACAATCAGAGCAATGCAGCAACAGTCAATCACATCTCTGCACAAATTAAGTACTCACGCCTTCTTGGATGAGTGCAATAAACGCTATTTTTTCGTATGTTGTTCTCTGCTTTTTAATGTGTATTAATGTAATCTTTGTGGCATGGCAAGATTTCGCAATGAATAGTGCTGCATTCACATTTACATGGATTTATACTGCAAATGGGTAGGCGACGGCAAACATTTAGAAAAAGAACAATAAAGATAAATCCCTCTTATGGTATTTTATATGATAAAAATAAATATTAATAATACAACACAACGTAATATTGACGGTTTGATTTCTGAATTTTGCTGTCACACCTACACTGTAAAAACAATCTGTAAAAAATGTTTTTTCTCTAAACTGGATACACAGATTCAGGAATATACCGTCAAACCTAAATTAAAAAATATAATTAAATTTTTTTTTTTTTCTTTTAAATTTGTTGTCTTTTTCTGTAATTTTACAGTTTTTGACCATATTTCAAAAATAAACTGTAAAAAAAGAAATCTTGTTAAAAAACAGATTTTTTTTGGCAGCTGGAGAGTTTTTTAAGTTTTTCCCTGTAAAATTACTTTCCCCTTTTGTATTTTAAATTTATGTTTTTTGACTGTATTTAAAAAAAATATATTTACTTTTATGTTCTTCCATAAATCATCAGTATCAGTACTAATATTTTACAAAAAGACTTGTCAACTTTGACACATTTTTTTTTCCATTTCCTAAAAAGTAGGTTTTCTGCACAACAGTATGATATGTAACAACAAAGCATAAACGTAAAATTTTATATAATGTGATACAATGCATACATTGCAACATAACATAACATAACATAACATAACATAACATAACATAACATAACATAACATAACATAACATAACATAACATAACATAACATAACATAACATAACATAACATAACATAACGTAACGTTACTTGAGTGCTCCCATTATGTCATTTGGATGACAGCCAAGATAAATGTGTCCTACCTCTGGACATTTCGACCATATTTTTGTTGCACATACATTTTAAAAACATGTGTTCCCTCAGAAACAGGAGAGTGGTAGGTGATAATAGCCTGTGGGTTTGATACATGTATCCCTTGGTGAGAGTGTGCATTAAAGTCTTGTATGAATGTGCAATGGTTTGCTCCTTTAGCAGCTATACCTTTAAGAGGAACCCCAGAAAGATTTCCCATTAATTTCTGTCTGTATGTTGCTTTCCCAGGAAATGAGAAATACAAATTGCTTGTTTAAATTTTCATTCATGTCTCAAACTTGGAACTTTTACTTCATGAAACCTGCTTCATATAATACTTATAGTAACTTTGTACTCAAAGTAAGAAATGCTGACGTTATTACCCAGAGCGACCAAAGTTTGAGCACACTGAGCAAAAGAGAAAAGTTTGTAGGTCTTTTATGCACCATATAAAATGTTATAATTCCAATGCAGGAGAGAGGAGGTGAGATAGAGAAAGACTTAAAGATTAGATCAAACATAGAGAAAATACTGCGGTTCAAATGTGAATCTTTAAACACAATCCTGCTTTTGACCTGCACATTGGGTGGTGGAAAAACAGAAAAAAGGACCAACAATTCAACCATCTTTTGTTTGTTTTGTTTTGAATTTCCCAGCACTGAAACACTTTTCATTATATGTGCACTTTAGGTGAGTGGCAGAATTATAGAAGAAGGGCATCAAAGAGATAAATAGAGTTAAGGAGACGCCACATCCAAGCCGAGGTCTGCTGAACCGAGATGAAAGACACTAACTGAAGTGGTTAAGGTTTCAAACGTCAAAAATTGGAGACCTCCAACATCTATAAAGATGGGTTCAGTTCATCTTATCTTGAACAATATATTTTAACTCTTCTTGACTCTACTGACAGTGACAAAAGAAAAAGCATAAACGCCTTTAGATATTATGGCAAATTCACACTTAGGGACACATTTTCCGCACAATATTTGTAATGCAAAATGTGCGTCTGATTCACTAACCACCTGCAGTTCAGTTTGTAGCTAAATTGTATGACGTTTTTATTTAAGTGCAAGAAATTGAGTCCAATTTATGTTGTTACCACCAACTGAAAATAAGTCGGAGTACAAAATCTCATTTAAAGACTTGAGATATTTATTTTTGTATTTTGATATTGCAATGTTGCGTTTTTCAGTAATTTCACAAATTTTGACACTCTACAGCAAAAGTTGTGGGTACGGCCCTACGTGCCAATTTGGTATCGCCCAACCCTAGTACGAAGGTCACGTGCGTTCCAAACTGAACGAACGGATCATGGATCAACTGCTATCCGTTTCACCACTAATATACTGTATATATATCAGAACAACTTGAAGGTGAATAAATATCTTTCATTGTGTTCAACAGAACAACACATTTTATTTTGGAACAACTTGAGGGTGAGTGAATAATGACAGAATCTACTATCCCTTTAAATGCCCTCATTTAACTAAGGCTTATTTCTGGCTCTTATCTTAGCACTGTCTGAGAAACCAGGCCCTAAAATCTTATAACCAAAAGCATTGTGTGATAAGTACATTTTAAATATCTGATTCAGGATTTTCTCTACTTCCATTCAAATCACCTGTATAAAATTGAATTGCACTATTTGACTTGTTAAATCAGATTTTATCAACATCTTTGCACATTTTTTAGCAGAATCACGAGCAGACGGTGCATGCAAATAAACGGCATGGTCAAGGGCACAATTCATTCTTAGTGAATCCCTATTTGTGTTTCTGACACACTGTCAGATTTGTGTTATCTGTTAAAGAGCCACATGTTTACTTGCATAAGTACCATTATTTAGAGATCCCAAAACATAAAGAATAAAATGATCGGGCCTGTCAGATTACTCCTAAACATGCTATTGATTTTCTTCTGCGTGATTTGTAGTAGTTGACACGAGGAGGATATTTAAGACCTGTCTCCTGAAACGCTGAATGATGGCACCTGAACGCTGTCGGTATGCCTAAAGACAGGTCAGAGCATCATGAGAGATAACTTGAAGAGACGCCTCTTATCGCATCTGCTTCTTATAGCCAATGCAAAACCTTTCACAAATCGCTGGAATTTGAATAATGGAGGTCGAGCCAGACGAAGTTAAAGCCCTGTCGCCTCGTCTCTCTCCTGCTGTCTCTCTTTCTTCCTCTCTTTGAAGCGGCAACATTCTCCAGTTCGGAACAGGCCACATATTTTAATTAATTTGGCTCGGAGGGGGATAGCACGTGCTGTCGGGGACCCAACGCCCATGGGAAGCAGAGGAGCCAGCGGTGGCAAAGGATGTTGCACTACACAGACTATTTAATTAAAAGACACTGGCTAAAGCCAATGACTGTGGCATGCGGTTGAGAGGCAATGCATCATTAGCAGCAAGCTCATTTCCCTGCTACAGATGACTAGAATGGGCACGAGAAGCAATTAGGTATTTTCTAACACTTATTAGGAATTAATTGCCATGGGTGGAATGTTAAGTGGGAGAGGGGCTTCACCAGAGGGGTGGGAGAGAGAAGCTTGTTCCAAACTTTATTGATATTGATTATTAAAGTGCTTGATTGGATGGTAATTGCTGGAACCTTTTGACACTGTACATCGTAATTACAGCATGAAATATGATCACACTTCTGGTTGACGGACCACAGCGGCACATGCCGATTGTTTTACCAATGGCACAAATGAGCGTATCCAATATGTAATGTAAAAGAACAATGCGATTGAATCATATTGTTTCATTTGGGTTGCGTGCGTTGTAAAATGATTGCAGGTGCAATTTGGGAAAAGCAGGTGCCAAAATGCATAGCACAGAAGAAAAGCACTAGTAAAGCCTAATGTGAAATGGATTGACCCTGATGTAAAATTTAACTTTAACGCTGATTTCCGCAGAAATGTGTTTTTGCTGTTAAAAAGTCTTGAAGAGTCTATTTTATTTTGGTCAGGCTGTAGCTTCAGTCTTCAGCGGCATGGAATTGAGTGAAGATCAGGGCTTAATTTAATTTGTGCTGGAACATCGCGTCGCATGTTTTGCAATATATATTGAAGGGAACTTGTCGTGATGGACACTTCAGAGAGAGGTATTTGTGTTGTTGGACACAACATTCGACTATTTATGTTTCACTCGCCTGTTGTATGTTGTCTGGTCAAGTTATAAATACATGTTTGATAGTACCGAACCCCTATGTTTCCGTGGATGTTATTTACTCGTTAGATTACCTTGTTTCCTGGTACTCGTTGGATTACCCTGTTTTTGGTCCGTGGATGTTTCCTGTTTGTAGTGGTTGGCAGAGCGAAGCTTCATGAAACACTGAAACAGTTGAAGCAAATGTGCCATACTGTGTCGAAGCTTCGAAACTTTCCGACAACCGTCTCTACGGTGACACCTAGTGGCATATTCAAGAATGGCTCAGAAACAGGCATGATTACAAGTAAAATACACAAACGTTGTTTCAGGCTATCGACCGAATAAGTGATGAAGTGGTTAGTGTTTTTGGTTCGAATCCTGGATAAAACTTACTAAGAATCGTCATTATAATAAACATTTAAAATATGTATTTGAATACATTCTTAAGCACATTATTGTTGCATTTAAGTGTGGAAATGCTCCCAAACCAAACCACATATGTACGACATCTCTTACATAGAGCCTCCATTATTATTTAATCTATAAATATATCTATCTACCTATCTATGATATCCTGTCTCCAATTTATCACCACCATGAAGATATAAGAACACTACATACACTCCTACTCGAGCGATATTGCTTTAATAAAAATATTATTTGACCACTATACTTCTTGATTGCTATCTGGATGTAAAGAGATTTCCAACCAGCATGACAAAAAAAATTATAGAAAGGATCACCTATCCTGCCTTTAAGTAAATATGAAAATAAATCTGTTATAAAGTGAGAATTAAAACCTATACAAGAACAATGTTGATATGCAACATAGACATGTGAATCCATACCGCATTACATTTTTAAACACAGTCAGGGTTAACCTTTAAAACTCCACAAACACTGCCAGTTCTTTCCGGTGTGCGAGACTCATCTTACAGCACACGTCAGGTAAACACCTGCAGTTTGCGAGTACAGCCAGAGCACCGTGCGCCCATCTATCCGGGAGTTCTTTAGCCTTAAACACTATTTTTCGGGGCCCTGAGATCTTCAAGCGCTCTTGGGCTAAATGGAGCTTCACCTGGATGAGGACAAGAGGAAGTGAAAGGGCAAGGACAGAGTCGTGTTTACTCTGGGGCTGCACCCTCAGCCAATGGGAATCCAGCCTGGCAATTTCAAGAAGTAAATGGTATTATTTCCTTCCCAGGCAATCAAAACACTATCTCCGTGAAAAATGGCAAGGGCTCTTGCAACATGATTGCTCGACTTTTTGTGGGTTGGGGGTGGGAACCAGGGGCCAGGCCCGAGTAATTCTCAAAGCCACAGACTGGTCCAGTCTAGCCAACATCTATCATGCGGCTGGCAGTTAAGAGATACTTGAGATTAGAGGACAGGAAACAGTGGCTGGCTGCTTCCTCTGTGTGAAATGTGATATAAAAGGAGCGCAGAGGGTCGCTCACACTTTCTTATTGAAACGATTTTGGGAACATATTTGAGAAAGTTTCAGGGAAACCTGTGGCTGTTTTCTTCTGATGAGGAGGAAATAATGTCTCATGAGGTTGAAGAAACCCAATCTATGAGAAGTTTCTTTCATAATAACTTTTCCCAATATTTAAATATTTTTTTTAGTATTGAAAAACCAAATGCCATTTTAAAAAATATCCGCCTTAGAGGTGGGAGGTACAACCAAAAACCTGTTTCACATTAACGTTTTATACATGTACTTACCAAACCAAACCATGTCTACAATAAGCTCCTCAAGCTTCTCAGTATTTATTTGTGGGTCCTTTTCAGGTCATTTGTGTTTATCTTTCTACATATTTTTCCTCAGTTTCAATCTCACTGAGTTAGCCACGCCCACTTATTTATTTACATACAATGATATACATGAAATAAAAAAAGCCTGTTGTCACTATACCACAATTTCAGTAGTCGGTACCAATACCATCAACATTCAACACGCTAATGCTAAACATGCTTATTAAACAACACTCAATTTTATAGTTAAATTGAATTTCATTATGTTAGACAACTGGCTAAACATATATGTATGCATCATTAGATCATGTTTTTGTGTTGTAATGTGCATATCATGTCATTCGATTTCGTTTATGAAAGGTCTATATTTAATATTAGTGTTTATTAGGCCTTTATTGTTGTCGTGTTTCCTTTAAAGGTACAATGTGTAATTCTTTGGAGGATCTATTGACGGAAATGCAATGTAATAGACATAAATATGTCTTCAGAGGTGTATAAAGACCTTACATAATGAAGCGTTTTTATTACCTTAGAATGAGATATTTCTGTCTACATACACCGCGGGTCCCCTTGCACGGCATTCATCATGTTGTTTCTACAGTAGCCCTAAATGGACAAACTGCTCTCTGTTATCTCACTCGGCAAAGAAGCGAAAATGTGACGACATCTTAGTCCTGTGTCAGATAGTGTTCATCACGTCCCTTCGTTGCGTCTGTGAAAAGCACCTGACTGATTGTCAGCAGATCAGTTTCAGGCTGACTTGGTTCTATTTGATGCAGGAACTTTTAAAAGTTCTGACAACTTCCTTTTTTTAGTACTGAACCGAAGAGCAAGCAATGTACAATTACACCTCAGTATTTTCTTGCTGATATTCAAATAGATAAACAGTGCCACAAAATCCATGAACTGTTTGTTTTGGGTGTAATTTCCTGTTTTCACTTACAACCAGACCGTTCCCTGAGGTCTTTATGTTCCTCAAAGGCAAGGAAAATAGACTTTGTCCCTGGCATCATTTGCACAGCGCAAGCTGATTAAAGTATGCGCATGGAAGTCCTCCATTACGCGAGAGTCGAAAACAGACACCTCCACTTCCCGCACACTCCAGCGATGAAGAGAGAGCTGTTAAACCCAATCAAGGCCGAGATTACGCTTTCTCGCTTCCGCGCGTTTCGCCGGCATCTTCGTTAGCGAAAACGTCCCGAATTCAAACACTTCCAAAACATTAACAAGTGCAGCTGTGCCTTTAAAGATAGCAACAAACATCTTCTCCCTTTTCCGCTCTGCGGAGCCTTATTCAGAGTAATTATGTAGTGTTTTGACAGAGCAGGAAGACAGCAAAGTGTCTTATTTTCTGAAATGAAAGTACACAAGCAGGGAGAATGGCTGAAGCGTACTTTTCTGTTAGCAAGAGCAGATGTTATATCTTTGAATAGCGGCCGACTGGTGGGAAGCATAGTGAGATGAGACGCGTTTCCTCCGTCTTGCTGAGATGAATTCTCAGTAATTGAGGACGGGGCGACAGCTCTTCTGCGCTTGCCTTGCGGTGCTCGTCATACCCTGGAACCGGGCCTATTCATGCCCGCTAATGTTACGCAAGCCTCCGAAATGGAGAGAGAGTAGAAGTGCAGCCGAATCTTCATATCACATGTAGTTGTAGGTATCTCCCATATGTTTTTTTTGTTAACTACCAAAATACAAATTTATATACATTTTTACAATTACACACTGATATTAAATTGCTTGTTAATTTCAACATTGCCTGTAATTTTGTCTTTTTTTAATAATCCACCCATATGCTATATGCTATATGTACATAGTAAATATAGTTTTTAGTACTGTAGGTTAAAGGATTCATAATGGCGAAGGAATAATTATGCCAGTTAGTGTACATTTTAATGTCTGAATGACCATAAAAATGACCTTAAAGTGACACACACTCACATCCTTCTGGTTTTCAATGCAATAACTCTGAGCAATGGGAATTAATATGAATGATTTGGGAAATTAATATTTAAGGGTAACTGTGCGTATTCATTTACATATTCTAGATGAACATGTAAGTGGTTAACAATTACATTCGTTGACCATTCCTTTCCGATCTCTTCTCTCTTCCCCCCCCTGTCTTGTTTTGTCTTCTCTGTCCTGCTCCTTCCTGGATTGGCCTGCGGTCACCTTCATGTTTCAGACCTGTCAGAAAGAAAGTAAAGGAGAGCAGTTGAAAGTGTTGAGATGCTAGCACGTCTGCTGATGGGTTAATTTACTGGAAACGGAGACTGACGCAGTCTGTGGGGGGAGAAATCTCTTTTCAGATCCACTGCAATAGAAGCAGACCACCATCCTGTGACATACACAAAAACTGAATGTTAGCAAAATAGTGGGTGATAGTTAACTGTATTATCAGCTGAGACTGCTGGTTTTAGGGGGTCCTGTTAGTCTAAATTGCTCCCATCGTAGGAAATTCCTTATTCCGATTATGAGGATGTGCATAAAGGTCAAGGTCATGAATTGTTCATTTGCATTCATTTTGCATATTAATTATAGTTGTATTGCTTGCTATAGTTATATATAATTTTAATACATATTTTGAAGTATTCAATTGTTTAGTTACGAAGTGAATGTTTTAATCATTCTAAATGTAAGCCATTCATTCTCAGCTCTAGTTTGTTATATATTTTATTAAAATGGGATTTTTTTTAAGGCTTTATTATGAAATAAGTATGATCCTGACACATATAGGCTTCTTGTGTTCAAAGCTTTAGGATCACTTGAGAGAAATGTTTCTTTTGACCTTAAAAACATTTTGATGTGATGGTGTATGCTAAGTCTGAAATTAGTTTTGTAGAAAAAATATGACTATACTCTATGCTAATACATCCGTTTTTTATTACAAAACATTTGTATTTTTTAAATGATGACTTTGAACAATAAGGAAAAAGCAGCCAATAAGAGACCGGCATGGATTGCAACTGCTTTAAAACTGTTTAGAAATAGTGTGAGACAAGAAGCTAGCTGATAAAGACTAGAGAGTCAAAGAATAGCTACACTGAAGACACTTGTGTAACATTAGTGTTATTTTATAGTTTTGATGATGTTACTATTATTTTAACACAAAAAATATTTTTGAAGTGATCCTAAACTTGAATAGTAGTGCATGTCTGACCGAGGCGCTGGTATCCAGTTCATCTACACATATTTTGAAAAATACAGTTTATACAAGTAACATGCATATTGATGGCTCTCCATGGTTGCCCTTGTCAACATCTATAGTCTATGTATGTGTACAGTATCAAAGGACTGCAGTTCTTTGAGGAATTTCAATACGCTCATCTTGACCGAAACTTTTTATGTAAACTTTCTTGTCAGGCCTAGTGTCAGGGTTGGTCAGAAGACGAGAAATCAATTGCGGTAATAGTGTTTATTGAGTTCAAACAATATAGACAGGAAGAAATAATAGTAGCCAGTGAAGCAGGCGGGGTTCAGTTAGAGTTGGTTGACTTCGAGGCCAACTGGGGTAAGCCCCAGTGTACGGCAACGTCAACCACGTAGAGGAAGCGTGGAACCCGTCTACAGGGGAGGCGTGAAGACTCTTCGGAGATACCCACTGGCACAGAGATAGTCCACGGAAGAACGGGACCCGACAGAGCTGGAGTGATAGGCAGTCCTGGAGTCTGGAGTGAAAAGTCCCAGGGTGGAACTCGGGTCTTGGTAGGCAGCTTCTCTCGTGAGGCTGGTCGAGGGTAGTGAGGGTCTATTAATGTCAAATGAAGATTAAGGGAATCCCAGGACCCGGTTTACAGGGCAGTCAATCAATCAATCAATCAATCAATCAATCAATACACGAGACAACAGACTAGACAGATTCTGTAAGGAATAATCCACTGGGTAAGAACAGACTGGGCAAGAAAATACTGGATGGCACTGTGACCTTAGTCAACGATAGCACGAGGGAAGTGAGGAGTGATGGTGTTTATAAAGGGGTAGGTGAGATAGAAACCAGGTGTGGGTTGTGAAGTAAATGATGCGGTAATGAGAGCGGCAGGTGATAACAATTAGACGCAGACCGCGAACACGTGGCGCCAATATACGAACTCCACGTGTTCGAACACTCACACACACAGAACAAAACAAACATGACGGATATTAACCCCGGAACCCAACACCTAGTCCTCCAAGTTAAGGTGAGGCGTCCTTTTGCAGTTAAAGGAGTACACAGTAACTTTATCCTTAATGTTTACCTTGAAATAATGTAAAAAAAGTGCGTTAAAAATGCTATTATTGTTGTTTGAGATATCTGTAGCCAAAACCTGATTTATTTTACATGGAGCTGCTGCCTTGTTGGGGTCTCAATGTAGAATAGATCATGTGACCAGCTGATGATGTTGTGATATGATAACCTTTGCTATAAATTCAACTTCAGGGTCATTGTCTACTATTTAATAATTCATATTGTTAATAATGTATGATAAAACAGCTATGCATTCACTACCCTTGAGATACCGATATCCGGCTGTAGAAATCCAATGGAACCTATTTCAACACTTTTTTGTCCCTTAACATCTTTTTTCAAAAGTCTTTTAGTTCTTTTTATCTCAGCTAGATCCCAGGAGATCTTGGAGTGATTTGTAAATACATCCTTGATGTTGAAGAACTTGTAGCATGCAGAATTATGAGGCCGACTGGTCTTCGGAGACCCAAAACTCACTACAAAAGTCTCCGCAAGTGGTTCTAAACAATCTGCTTGGCTTTTTGTGTAGAGGATGATTCGCAATGTCACTATGAATTATTCAAGAGCCTCATAAAAACACAGCGTATTCCAGTAAAAGCACAAGTAGTAATGTGCAGTGATGCAAATCGTCCAGCCTCGGATCCGAGCCGCAAATGCGATTTGAATAATCTTTGCAGTTAATAAAATCTCTTAGTGTATTGTTTGGAGTTTGATCGTAGTCTCTCTCATTAATTTGGGCTGATTAATGAAGAAGCCTTTTGGCTGTAAAGGTGTTGTGGGGGAATTGTGTGTTTGCTTGCAGGATGCTGTAAAGCAAGAGCCATTTAATTAAGTATTGAGCACCCTCAAATAGATGTCTTTGTTAGCGACCCGAACTGAAACCAATGCTAATTAAAATTTCAGCTCCGTCTTGGGAACCGCCGCTTTCCACCGAATACGTATCCCACAATGCCGTGCGGCATACCTGCAAGCACAACAGATAAATTGCGCCAGCCACAGTCATTTTAGCAGTATTCTAATTACTTTCCACTGGATGTCACTGGAAGTAAATTTGTCACGTTGAGAAAGCGTTGAGAGAGCGTTATGGCTTAGCGAGTCATTCTGTCATCGGGGTGCTAGCATCTAGAAAATAAACTACACATGATATGATAGATTAAGCTATTTGTCACGCACCACAGATTAACAACAGTACTAAATTATATGAATTAATTTGCACGATGGAAGATTTGATACATGTTTCTTTGCTGTCCATCAGCTTTTGAAAATCGTATTTACTTATTATATTAAAGTAGAAAACTTTTTGTGCTGATGTGTTGGTGTTTCTTTGGCGTTAAGGGTATTCATGGTCTGTCAGTAGTAGTTACGTGACACGCACAAACACACACATGCACTTTCACAGGCTCACCTGTGAGTAATGAAGATGTCTCAGGACAAGGCTGCACAATACGAAGCTTGGATAAAAGGAAGAAGCAAAAAAAATTGTATTTTATTTTTGACTCAAGGGAGGCAAAGTGACAATCGTTGTCGGGCTGAAAAAATAATGAGTGGAGAATGGGATGTTTTTCTGTGAGGCGGAAGGAGGAGGGAATTGCGCAACAAGAGAACAGGAACGAGGGATAAGCATGACATCGGATAGTTCAGTGACAGCCTCTGATGGGTAGAAACCTAGAGGCTGCTGTCTGCCTCTGCCCTCTTCCCTATGTCTTTCTATAAAATAAGTGCTGTTAGTCTGTGAGGTATGCAGAAGTCAGCTTGAGTCCATGCAGGGCTGGAGAATGACTGTTGCTGTTGAAGAGCCTCTGGAGGTGTGAGAACCTCTTTGGCTAGTGGATTGTAACCTTTAGGTTAATCAGTACGGGGAGTCTGGATTCTCAGGGTAAGCACCTTGGAAAGAAGCCCTTGTGAGTCAATCAACACAATTTATGGCCATATGTCAAATACACAAATACCTTTGCTTGATTTTACCATCATAAAATGTATTTAGTCACAATTTAGATGTCTTAATTTCAATGCATAGACAAGAACATATTCCAAGTGAATGACATCTGCTCCTACTGATGTTCAACCTTTTCACAAGACTAAATTACCTATGTGGATGTAGGAAACCAGTCTCACTTGAAATTCACACAAGTGCTCTACATTTATATTTTTTCAATTTAGCAAATGATTTTATTTAAAGCAACTTACAAATAAGAGACCATTGAACATTTAATCTAAGTAGCTATCTATACGTATAGTCTACAAACAGCTGTGAAGTTTTTATTTAAGATGCATAAATCATTTTGCATGCATGTGGAGCGTAAACCGAAGCTCAGCATTGAGAAGAATTTGAGGAGTCTTGGCTAAAACACACAAGTGCAAAGTTTAGGGTTGGGGTTAAGACTTAGCCCTGGAGAATTACTTTACTGTCTCAAGCAAAGACAGACACGAGCCAATAGCGCTTGAGCGTGAGCTCTGTCAGAGCGTTTGATTGGTTGAATGTACTGAATGAACACGCCCTTCACTGAACGAACGAGTCAATTGAGTCAAAATGAGACTCAAAATGAGATGAATGAACTGGTACATGTCGTTCATGGTCTAATATTCTCTGTGTTACAACAATGCAACAATGAATTTTGTTTAAAATATCGAGATGTGTATCGTATCGTGAACCCAGCATCGAGATATGTACCGAATTGTGAGCTGAGTGTATCGTTATACCCCTAGTGTTACTACAAGAGTTTCAACAAATATTAATAACAGAAAATATTGTAGTCAATTTATGCTTTATTTCCTGTCAGCTTTTTGTTTTTCTATGCATTTTTTTCTATATTAGATACGAATACATCCCATACTCCACGACGTGCTTTTGTGCAAAAATAATTTTGTCTAAAAATACCTTAAAAGTTTATTGTGTTGTCCATTTTGTATTATACTCCTCACATTTTGATGGTTTAATCTAACCTAAGAGAGCATATGCTGTGCATATTAATTTTGTATTTAGAAACACATACACACACATGTATACACATTTAGTAAATATTTACATGTATTTAATTATATTTACCAATAATTTAAATTATATAAAAATGATTATTATTTTATATTGTTTATTTTTCTTAAATACTGTACATGCTTGTATGTGTGTATGCGTTTAAAAATACAAAATTAACATGCACAGTACACAGACATTTATGATGTAAACATAAACTTATTTTATGGATGTGATTGATTGTTCGACTGCCCTATTGTATATGGTTGTTTTCCAGTAAAATTCAGATTCGTTGTATGGAAAACACCTTACTTCATTAGTATTGGTTGTATATATTCGGCTGCCACCATTTGAGATTAAACTTCATTGTTTAAAGTGCATGGCAAATCAATTGCCCCAACATCAAATATAAAACATGCTAATGCATGCAAGACGAAGCTTTGTTGATAGACCTTAAACTGCCTCCATTTCTATAACCTTAATGCATTATACCAACTCTGTAAAAGGCCACTTGAGAACACCTCCTCATTCCATATGCAATAGGCGCCGGGGAAACAGATCTTGGATTAATGGCACTTAGGCGTTTGCATAAATTCTTTATTAAGCTTGAGTGCTTCAATTTATACTGTGCCTAGAATAGTCACTTTATTCATGTTCTAGCAACCAGAGTCACACCTGGACCCGTTGCTCTCTCTTTAACTTGGGTGCTGAAGATCTGCTCCCTCGGAACGGCCTTATTAATTCAGCACGACGCCGGCGGTTCCGTAAGAGAAGTCAGAAGCAGTCGCCTCGGAGTGAAGGGCAGCATTTGCCCCCAGCAGCCAGCGCTGCTAAAGACTTCGACAGAAACAAAGAACAGGAAAGAGGCACGGTGGCTTTTCTCCGAATGCCATTCAAGTCTTCACCTTCAAATAAAGTAGAGGTCATTAGTAGAGAATTATCTCATTAACAGCCCTGCTCCTCTGCTCTCCCGGGACCAGTTTCAGTAGAGGCCAGACCTGATATATGGTTGGAGTTTTAATGTGGTCTATAAAAACTAAAGGGCCTAGCTAAAATCTGCGCTGTAAAACTCGGTCCGTGACAATACCGCCTCGGCTTAGTAGATAAAAGGCTTTGGCAGGCACTTGGAGCTGATTTAGGATTTGTTTCTAGAATCTAAATCAAGTTGAATCATTATGGATGAAAGCTCAGGACTGGTCACAAAACAGTTAGTGAAGTTGATTGTCTTAAACAGCTTGAAAGTATTAAATAACTCCTGGAGTGGAGGGGAGTTAACGTTTTCGCAGTGACTCAGGATTAAGTGCGAGTAAATAATTAAACAAGAATAAACATAATCGAAAAAGCTTAATGAATATTCTGTGAGGGAGACTATTTGTGTCTGTGAGTAAAACCATCTACGATATTCCAAAATAGCTACTAGCTTGGATTCTCAGTAAGCTCATATGGCCTTATGGGGTCATATGGCACGAATACGTGTTTTTCTGTGTCTTTGGTGTGTTATAAGTTGCCCATGCATGTATTAGACACGTACAATTGTAAACTTAAAGTGTCGGAACAAAAGATGCATTTTATCTAAAAGCGAATGCTCACCCAGACCTGCCTGAAACGCCTCGTGTAACCACACCCCCACAAATCTACATCAGTTCCTGGTATGATTTGACTAAGACCACCCAAATGTATACGCAAGCGTTACATTTCCATCACACGCTTGCAATATTCGACCAATCACTACGCACTGGTTGACTGGCCAATCATAGCACACCTCGCTTTTCAGAGCGATGAGTTTTGTGAAGAAATCTGCGCGTTTCAGAGTTGCGGGACAATGAGGAGAAACAAACATGCACGGTATGTGGAAATCACATCATTTGTTAACCTTAGATCATGTATAAACATTGCATTACATCTAAAACGATAATATTCGTTTTATCGGTGTCATGAAGAACATCTGTGCTTCAATGATCACATTGCAAAGACAACGCGGTCATGCCGATATGCCGTATTCAACATTAGAAAGGTTAGACCCTATCTCACTGAGCGTGCGGCACAACTCCTTGTCCAGGCCCTGGTAATCTCAAGGTTGGACTACTGCAATGCTCTCCATGCTGGTCTTCCTGCAAACTCTATCAAACCGCTCCAGCCAAAAGGGCTCATGTGACACCCCTCTTCATCTCTCTCCACTGGCTACCTGTTGAATCCCGTATCAGATTCAAGTCACTAATGCTGGCCTATAGGACTATCACTGGATCTGCACCAGCATACTTTCATACCTCCTACACCCCATCAAGATCCCTGCGTTCAGCAAACCAGCGGCGTCTTGTATTGCCTTCTCAAAAGGGCAGTAAATCGTTTTCCCGCTAATTCTTATTCACAACTCCTTCCTGGCGGAACGATCTTCCGAACTCAGTCTGGTCAACCATATCACTCACAACATAAAAAAACTACTTAAAACACATCTCCTCTGTGAATACTTGACAGACAAATAAAAAAACTAAAGCCTCTCTTACTCTCAACAGGTATTGGTCTGGCTGTTGTTGAAACTAGTAACTTTGTATTGGCACCTATTGTATTATTGCTCCTGTATGACATATTGCTTATTGCTCCCTGAACTAATCCAAGGTTGTTGAGGAAAACATTTCCTGATCTTCCTCCATATAATGGATTTAATGGGGGGCAACCTGATTTAAGGTCCAAATATCAGTATCATCTCAGCCTTAAATGGCTAAACCTGACACCAGCTGATGAATTAGGGTGTTTTCTAGCAAAACTAATAGTCAGTTTAAAAAAAAAATCAGCTTTTTATACTTTTTAACCACAAATACACGGCTTGCACCCAACCGTGTTGCGCGTTCATGACTTCCTACACTAATGTGTAATCACGTTGAAAAGGTCCATGTCTTGGATGACATGAGGGTGAGTAAATTAGCATAACATTTTAATTATAAAGTGAACGATTCCTATAAGGTGGACTAAACTGATCATTAGCTGGCTACAGTCCAATAATCGTAATAATCTTATAATAACTCCAGAATTGTAAAAATATCGTCTTTGTGGTGCTCTCAGAATATTTTTATTTATTTGAGCCTCCTGACCTTAACCAATGGTCTGTTTGTTTCACCCAACCAAATCCACATGTTTGTCCAACCAAATTTTGTGCTAATGGTGCAGAATTGACACCCAGAAGTTTTTTACCGAAAGCATCATTCATCCTGGCAGTTTCAGTCCTATGTCCAGTAAATCACTCAAGTAAATAAAAATTCAGCACCCACACTGACTCTGTTTTCATTTGCAACACCTAAGCATTCTCATCATTAAATCTCTGCGATGACGGTGGAAAAAAGTAGCTATTTTAAGCATCGTAAAATCACCACTCCTGCAAACTCATCTCTTCTCACCAGCTGCGGGAAGGGAACGTTTTTGTCGGATTGGACAGCTGTTTAACGCAACACACCATCTCGCCATCTGCAGCAAAAAACCTGTTGGCCAATTATACTCGTCGAGTATGGAGTTATCGGTAGGCTGACAATTAGCCAACGCTGCCATTCGTACTCAAGCATTAGGCACAGACAGTGAAACTGCAATGCAGCGTGGGAAGTGAAGGAGCGGGCTGCTGAATACAGCCATCAATTAAGAGTTTTCTTTCCTCACAGTCGCTCATCATACTTATTCCAGACATTCACTTTTTATCCTATAATGGTGAAATGGTATTTTAAATGGCAGAGCTTGGGAAAGGGCAGGCAATTTGGGATATTTTCAGACCATTTGTCAGACGCCAGAAAGGTTAGCTCGGAGGGAGTGCGTCTTATTTTTATATCGCCTGAATTTTGAGTGTTTTAAATCACAGATAAATGCTGATTTAATTAAGAAGTATGAGATGATGCCACAAGATCAGGTTTTGCTGTTTGATAATAATTTCGAAAGATGACCAAGCAAACCAAAACAGACAATTAGTGGACCTTCATTACCGTCAACACTTGTTTGCAACACTTTGTTTACTAGCTGTAGCAGTGTTTATGTTTGATAACTTCAGAAGTCTCTTACTCTTACATTGTTCCGGCAATTCCATGAAAATGTCAGCCTTAAAATAAAAATCAAGTAGTTTTTACCTTACTGATAGGTCAGATGTCAATATTTGGTGGTTTAAATACTCATGTGAAGTCTCAAAGTTTTAAAGGGTAAAGATAAATCACCCAAAAAGGAAAATTCTGTCATCTTTTACTCACCCTCAAGTTGTTCCAAACCTGTATACAGTTCTCTGTTCTGATGAACACAGAGAAAGATATTTGGAAGAATGTTAGCCATTTTTAGTTTGGAGACATCATTGCCTATCATAGTAGGAAAAGGGTACTCAAAGGTCCCCCAGAACTGTTTGCTTTCCTAAATTCTGTAAAATATATAATTTGTGTTCAACAGAACAAAACAATATAAAATATTTTTTCTACTACTATGGTAATGAATGATGTGCCAGAACTGAAAATTGCTAATATATATCTTTTTCTGTGTTCAATTTAAACAACATTTGGAACAACTTGAGTACATGATGACAGAATTTTCCTTTTTGGGTGAACTGTCCCTTTAAATGATAGTTTTCCATAGTCAAGAAAGTGAATCGTCACATCCACAACGGTCCATATTCCTCACAAATGGACACATAAAAATATAGAGTTTTTTGTTCTATAAAGAGCCATTCCTTCTCCATTTGCTGGGTTTGTAAATATTAATTCACAGAAATCCTAGAGTATGTTGTCTCTCAAAAACGTCCATCCTTTTTTGTCACATCCATATCACATTCATTTTTGCCTCTTTTAAAATAGAAAACTCGTGCGTAGACTGATATTTTCTGATGTCTGGAATCTATCATCAGGGATTTAGTGAAGTACAAACAGATGATTCAACATATTGGTAATAAATACATTAACTGAAAATCATATTTCAGGTTTTGAATGAAAATGTCACATCCATAACGCTGGGATTGCCCTATTTCTATCTGCACCAAAAGCACATCACTTTACGAAAGCTCCCTGCAGCTTCTTATCCCAACAACATGAACAGTACAAACCTCCAGACCACTTTGCTCCTGTGAGCCTTTTGATGTCTGGTTTTGGATGCACTTGTCAGAATTGTCTCTTTTTCTAGCAACATTGACTTTGATTCTGAATTATTTCTTTATTTTTTAAAGGCGTTAATAGTGGAAGAAGTGTGGAGATGTTTCTTGATTTAACGGGTATCAAAGAAATGGCTAGAGGGTCCAAATGGAAATCAATGTACAAACAGCAGGTTCTTGTTCAGTAAGAAAGTCCTCCAATAATAAAAACCCAGAACATGTGTTCATTTACTAACAACAAGCTGGTGTGCGAGAGAAACAGGCCTCTATGTAGGAATTTTCACAGTTACTATATTGAATTATGTTTGACTTTGTTTATGTATTTGTACCGTTAGAAAACAGTTTCCCGATCACTATTGCCAGTAATGCATCAGAGGCCATTACTTTGATAATATATTTTATAAGTTAAAGCTGCTTTCATACGTCTAGAGATGTTGGGCTATACAGAAACCACAGGACCATAAAAATGTGCTGCCAAAGGTGCCAACTGGGCAGGGATGAGGCATTACTAAAATAATTCTCATCTCCTTAACAAGGTAAGAGTTATGACTACCATCACTGGTACTGCCAACATTTTTACAGGAGTTATACCTTTTAATCTTGTCTTATAACATAACACTAAATTTGGCTTTTGAACAGGATCTCCCAAGCTTCACGCATTTGGTTATGGGACTACAGAACTTTTTGAGCCAATCACCTGAGCTGT
This sequence comes from Triplophysa siluroides, assembly GCA_006030095.1. Classification (NCBI taxonomy): domain Eukaryota; kingdom Metazoa; phylum Chordata; class Actinopteri; order Cypriniformes; family Nemacheilidae; genus Triplophysa; species Triplophysa siluroides. The sequence continues at coordinate 1,956,326 of VCII01000139.1, read as the reverse complement.
ATATACCATGTGACCAGTCGCTGGAAATGAAGGTAGATTAGTCATTAAAACTCTGGGTAAGGGCAACAATATAAGAATAGTTACTTTCCAGTGTAGACAGTTTCATCGGACGCACGTGCTGGTTAATATCTGGGGTGTTTTGTTATAATATCATTTTTTGACTTATTTTGTATTTATATTCATTCTTATTTATAGTTTATTGTATATGAATTGTATTTAATTAATTTAAAACTTCTTAACAGTTATTGATTCTTTGCGGAGGACTACCGGAGGTAACATTTGGGCTGCATAACATTTGTTGGTTGCTGACGCTGAAACGGTCTGTTAGATACTTTAAAAAAGAAGACAATAAATAATCTGTCTACAAAGGTTAGAAGAACAAATTCTGGTTTCTTTTAGGTTCTCAAAAGAACCATTTCTATTTTACATTTACATTTACATTTTTTAATCATCTTTCACAGGGAAAAAAACTTTTTAGACAAAGGTGATGTGGATAAAGAAGTGCATTCAAGTTATACATTTTATCTGTGTTCCTTCAAAACCAATCTCTTGACCTTGGCATTGCTAGCACCATGCTAGGTGCTGCTAGCACCATTACAGCCCCTTGGGGAGCGGCCTCATAAATGTATTAAAAAAAATCCATGTCAGCTCAGGCCGGCGATATAGATATCATTTCAGACCGGCTCTCTCAGTGGGGTTCCACAGGCTGCTGAGAATACTTCACCTGAAGCTGATTTTGTATCGCTGAAAGGCAGAGAAGCAATCTACCAGCTGTCCTTTGCGAAGGCGATGCTGGACCGTGCTATCATAGATGCCATTGATTCTTATGCTTGATGGTATATTGAATAGTCAAATGAATGTAGATGTGGCTGAGATGAAGAGTGTGGTTGAGTTGAGAGAGGTCATGTTTGTTCTTCAAGTTCCAGTCATTCCAACTTTACTCATTCAATGAATTTAGATTCACATGGACTGCAGCAAATTAAAGACACAGGAGATACGAACGCTGTGTTTCTGTATTCCCTTCCTTCTTTTGGACTCATATTTTGTTTCATCTTTTCCCACACTCCTTTATTTGACTCACTTTTTCATATTTTCCACAGATCTTTTTTGATTTGCTGTTTGTTTCAAGTGTTGGGAAAGTAGAGAGCAAAAAACAAAAAGAGGTGTTTCTCAGTTATTGGGCATATTCAAACCGTAATTGATTGGCAAAATCAAGTGGGCAATTCCCAATTCCATTCCCCCAATGGATGGTTGGAAAATGCCTAACCTGTATGGAAACGCCCAATAATAGAAAAATTGACTTTTTTATAGTTTATTATTTGATAGGATAGTGGAGAGCAAGACAGGAAATTATAGGATGAGAGAGAGACGGAATAGGAGCTGGGAAAAGAACCACGAACAGGGACGCGAACTCGGGTCGCCCAATGTGCCATTGCACAACATGTCGGCACAGTCCACTGGACAACCACTGCTGACTAGCTTCTGCCCATTTTTCATGGGACGGTGCACCCCATTTTGCGTTGGATGGTTTCTTTAGAGACCTGTACTTCAAAATGTGACTTTTAAGGCTCCAAAAATTGGTTTAATGTCATTTCTACTTCATTTTGTTCATCTGTCATCTGATAGAGATTCTTCTCCAGAGTATCTGTATGATTGATGATCGGCTCACAGGCATTTTAATAGTTTTTATAGACAGTTGTCATATATATATATATTATACCACCGAAAGGTATTTTCTGACATTACTTTGTGGTGTAAGTATATATAAATGCAAATTGGGAAATAAAACAATTACGTTTATTTCACTGTACATTAGCTCGCTCTCTCTATATCTCACCTTCGTTCTTGCTTGTATAAATATGCTGTCTCTCTTCGGTGGTGTGTGGAGCTCTTAGCTGCAGGACTTCGGTACGTCACGGTGCAGTTGCATGTGGTGTCTGTGTGAATTGGTTTAAATTAGTGCTGACAGGTCGAATGCATCCTCGCAGAGACGGCAGAGGCTAGACGCAGAGCTAAGGCACGCCATTCACATCTCAGACCCCGCACTACCAGCAGGGGCATCGAGGACCTGGTTTGTGAGGGGGCAGCAATGGCTGTCTTGGATCCCTTCTTGTCCTTGGCAAGATGGTATCAACTTTGTTTCAAATGTTTCTCCAAAAGTTCCTTAGGTATTAAATTATACCATTGGACAGTTATTGAAGTACAGTAGGAGTTAGCTTTACACAATTCATATGTATAGCATAGCTCAGCTTATTTGGTGTTCGACAGATTTGATGAACGACACAGTTCATATTGAGTTCAAACTGTGTACTTTTTAGACACATGAGAGTCTCTATTTGCTCACCGTGTAACATCATTGCTGTCTAGGAGAAACAGCAAAGATATTCAAGACATTTCATCTGTTGTTTTTCTTGTGTGAAGGTTTCCCCTGCCCAGCCTGTTTTTTTTCGACATCTGCTGGCAGCACTATGGGCCCGATGAAAAATGTTGCCACAATGAACTGCAACAGCATAAAATACTAACACAGTTAAAAGAAGCTTTTCCTTCCAGTCTCCATCTGCTTGTGTGTGTGCATTCATCATTTAGATTCTCATTAGCACCAAATTAACATTAATTTCCTTATCGCTATGATTTAAATTGAATTTCATAATAGATCCGACAGCAAGCAAATGAACAATGTGATGCAATCAAATTATCCCGGCGTTTGGCTTCCCGTAGTTACAGCGTCCAAGGCATGCGCTTCCTCATCCAATCAGAACCTGGGTTCCGATCATGCACGCTCATTTAGGACAGATGCAGGGGGCAGAGGAATTCAATTGGCTGGCAGCGGGAGGCTGTTGCAGTCTATTTTGGTGGGTAGTTTGGGACAAACGATTGTTCGCTTTTGATGAGAGATATTATGGAGTACAGCAGGAAGTTATTGTCAGGGGGCAAATTAATAACACATTTCATACTGACCTTGACCAGTGGCTCTTATTTTGAAATAGGATTAAGCAAGGTCCTGCTGAGGTGATTGTTCGTTTGTTGAAAGTTCAGACCACGGGAAAATAAAGTGAAGGAGAAGTCTAAATAGTTTATATAGAGCATGTTTTGCAGTCAGTGCTGTACATGTACAAGGTAACTGTAGAAAGAACTCCATTAATGATAAGACAAGCAAGGACAGTCAGAGTTCATTAGAAACTGTCATTTTCAATTAGACTTACCCTCATGTAGCTCAAAACTTGTATATCTGTGCTGCGGAGGACAAAAGAAGATATTTTGAGAAATGTCTCAGTGGTTTTGTGTCCATTCAAAGGAAGTCAATAGGTGCCAATGTTGTTTGGTCACCAACGTTCTTTAAAATATCTCATTTCATGTTATGCAGCAGAAGAAAGAAAGTCACGCAGGTTTGGAACGATGAACAATATTTATTTTTATTTTTAGATGAACTGTCCCTTTAAGTATGTCGAGTCTGCTTTTCAAAACATCACCAAAATGCCTTGGGAAAGGGGAATACACAATTATAAATCGTAAGAGGAAATGTCAATACTGTTCGGCAAAGTATTAGTCATGGGTTTTGTTGTTGGGTTTCTTTAGAAATTCTATCATAAGCTAATGTAATCATACTGTTATGGTTTGGCAGTTGTTGAATAACCTTCTTTGAAACTTCATCTATGAAATTAAAGAAAATTGTTCTTATGAAACTAAACACAGTCGTTGAAGGATGCGTGTCAAAGAGCCTCACAGCGTGACTCCAATACAGCTTTAGTTTCACGGAGAAACGCACATTTAAAAACAAAGACAAACTTCTGTAAGGTTTGTCTATAACACTATAAAGAAAGGTTCACTGATTCAACTCCATCACGCCTTTAAGACAAGCTCACAATGGATGTATGACAGATAATGGTTGAAAACAGGCGCTTTTTCTTTTCTTGGAGAAATCTAAAAGGTTCAAATGCCAAATGAGTTCAACATCTTTGATAAATTAACGTTGAAAGCTGTCAAGGACTTTTTCATTGAACACAATATACTTTTTGGCAATGTGTTTTTTTACAGTGAGTTTTTTTAACAAGATTGTTCCTTTAAGATCCAGTGTAAGGTGAGGTTGCGAGTTTCAACCAATGGCTCACTCCACCCCTCCCTTTGAACCACTACGGTGGCTGACACAGGGCTTGTCACATTTTCGCTTCTTTGCTGAAGGAGATAACGTATTTCCAAAACAAGAATTTGTCTGTTTAGGGCTACTGTTGAAACAACTTGGTGGTGTATGTAGATAGAAATAGCTCATTCTGAGGTGATAAAATCATAACACTTCATTATGTAAGGTCTTTATACACCAGATGTAAGATCAGTCAGAAGATCCTCCAAAACATTACACATTGGACCTTTAAATGCATGTCACAAGTTAATAAGAATAATGATATGTTTTTACTTAATGAATTTCCATGTGCAACAAATGCATTAAGTATTAAATATACCAGAAGGGTTGAGCGGTTTAACTGATGTAAATATTTATGTACATATTTTCCTAACATCTTATTGAAATGCAAAATGAAAGCCGGAGAGCGTTTTGACAGAAAATCACTTCAACCAAGTTTAAATGGAAACAGGTAGACCAGGCAGATGCTTTAGCAACAGGAACACACATTCACAAACTGTAGACTGTAACAGCTTAGAAAAATTGCATTTTCATCACCCACAGTGGAAGTATATGATTTCGCCCCTTTGCGTATGTGCTTAGAATTTGGTCTTGTTGCCTTTGTTACTAAAATCAACCTTTTACTGCCTAACAATCCCAAGTTAGATTTAAAAGAATGCATATATGAATGTCCGCAAAACATTTTTTTTCCATGTAGCAACGCAAGAACGCCATGTAGCAAGCCTGTCTCTTTAAAAAAAAAAAATTGTAATTACATTTAGATGACTAACTCACACAAACTTCCAAAAACTCACAATGATGTCTCACAACTAATCCACATCAAGCTGCTGAAAACCGGCGTGGCAGATACGTTATTGTGCGATGCTGAGGAAAAATACACACGAAAGCAGATTTGATTTATGCTCACAGTCTGTGGGAGAATAATGGCGCTTGAACCATGAGCTACACAATAAGATCAAGTCAATCAAAGTGAGCGTCAGCATCACGACAATTCACCCTGCCAGAACAAAGAGAGATGCAGTTCAGCTGATGTCCTACGGGTGGCGCTGTATGAACAAACTATTCCGCAAAGAAGGCAGGGAAAAGCACACTATGTGTTGAACTTGCACAGTCACCTGATATTTAGCCGGGTTCACAGCTCAGTGGGGGTCACATTTTGGGGTAGCGATAGTGCCGAGTCGGAGGGTCTGCAAATGAAAGGTGTGCGGGTACAAAACCAAACCTCACCCCATTAAGTAATTTGCAGGGCTGACAAAATGGAGCAGACAGCTATGAGTTAATGACTCTGCTCTGCTACTCTGGTCTTTGTGTGTGTGTGTGTGTGTGAGTCTGAATTTGTTTCACTTGTTGGTTACCCCGCATGCATGAGCGAATGAGCAAGGGAGAGAGGTGGGTGACTAGCATCACTTGGGGATAGGCCTACATTATGTAAAAAGAGTAAAAACATGTGTGAATGACAAAAAGTCACCCTGTGCTTATCAAACCCACCTTCGACAATTTGCCAATTTGCATAAGCCCCTCTAATATCGGATGTAAAGGAGCGATGGCGGCCTCGCTTGAGCGGTTACGCTGCCTGTGCATCCACACGAGTGAACCCACTGAACGAGAGGTCCACTTGCGGCGTTCAATGCGCCTGTCCTTTTTCACAGGTAATTTGCTTCACATTTCCATATTCGGATTACTGCAGTGGGGCAGTGCTGGTGGCCTTTTTCAGGCTTTTATTCGAAATATAACCACCTCGTTTTCCTCTGCAGGAGTTTTCTAGTGCACTACTCTTCTTCCCTCGATTGCATATCATTTGGAATCTGCTTATTTCTTAAGTAAGCTTTCATCGATATTTTCTTAAACAGGATTACTTCAACATATTTATTACATTGAAACAGCTTTTGTTTTATTAAATTAATAACAGTTTGAGAAAAGTACAAGGGTGGAAGTGTTTACTATGCTTTGCTTATTGGCTCTCATCCTGGAATCCCACCTTAGTTCAGCAAAAAACAAACAAATCCTGTCATCATTTATGTATAACAGTTTGGACAGAAGGCTTTTATTTGTCACAATGTTGAAGTGTCAGTAAGGAAGAGTGATGGTCGAAACAGACATAGCAACACAATCTCTGGCCAATTCAACACATTTATGAGGTTGCTAATTCATATGAATTTGCACAATTTCATTCACATGTATATGATTTGCTGACGTTCACTGTAAAAAACGGTAATTTTCCAGCAGCTGGGGTGCCAGTAAAATACCGCAAAATAACAGGTTTGTTGCGTAAAATATTATTTTAACTGCATATTTGCAGTTTGCATTTAGCAGTGTCATTTGATGGGTTTTTAATTGTATTTCAAAAATCTGTACACAACAGTAAAATTTAGTAAAATATGAAAAATCTGTAAAAAACGCATTTCAATTCTTTTTTTACATAATTTTTTTTACAGTAAAGGTTTAGGGATGGGGTTAGAAGTTAGGGGGGCTTCAGTATGGCCTTTTTATACAGTTTTATACGATTCACATTGTACAAATGGATTCGAACTAGCCACCTCGTAAAATAGTTACGAATTCCTTTGAGATCAGGCTGGACAGACAGATGACAGACAGCTATGATGATGTAATGTGAATGACTTTCCCCAGCCGTACTGTTACTATCCCATCAGCCATCAGACCTTCCCTACACACCAAAATTACAAATCTGAACTAGAAAGACAGAGACTGAGAAGCTTGTTACAGCCAGAGCACTATGAACGATAATAGAAACATGACCCATCTGTCCAGTCCTATTCTCTCCCATACCTACTTGGTTATTACTTTTGTTTGGACCTAATCATAAAGAAGCAGATAAGTCTGATGGTGGAGAGGCAGAACCTTCCAGTTCTATCAGGGGATTAAAATAGCTGGAACAAACATTCGATAAACAAATCATTTCCTTTAGCAGGGAAAGTCACCAACTATTTACAAAGTATCATTTTGAATGTTTGAGGCAGTAAGCAAAGTAGTTTAGTGTTTCGTAAAATATAGTAAATATTTTAAATAGTAAAATAGTGTTTCGCCCTAAACATCTTTGAACTCACAGTCTGATGCTTTTTTTGATGTATCATTAAGAGAAAAAATATATATTTCGGACATATATTGGATTTGGATTGGTCTATTGTGCAGGCAGATGTTTCTCTATAATGAGAGCTGCATATTTGACGGTTGCTCATGGTAACGTAATGGTGCATAAATTGACATTGTAATTTATACGTAATGTTCCAGTTCTTGCTTGGCCGGTTGTCTTCTACATTGTAATGTGCTATTGTTGAATCAAAAAAGAAAATACAATCTGACAGGAAATTGTAACTATTTTACAAGGTGGCTAATTCGCATAAATTTGTACAATCTTATTTATACGTTTTAGTAAGATTTGCTTCTGGGCCAGTGAAGTTAGGTTTAGGAGAGGGCTTGGGGAAGGGGTTTCAGTATTTAGTTTTTCTGATATTTGGACGTTTTTATACGGTTCACATAATACGAATTCAGACAAATTAGCCACCTCATAATATAGTTACGAATGAGATTAGGTTGGTTCAATAATAAATGGGGTCAACTCACGAACACTTAATAATACTATGAATTTAATGATATGATTACAGACCTACAATTTTTAAGATTAAAAATGTTGTGAATTTACAGCTTGCAGTATTTGCAATAATATCATTCTTTACATATCACAGTTTTCCTTAATTGTAAAACTTGACGACAAAACCAGTTTTTCGAAATTGAGATTTTTACATCATCTGAAAGCAGAAGAAATACGATTTCTATTGATATATGGTCTATCAGGACAGGACAATATCTGGCGGAACAACAACTGTTTACAAAGCTGGAATCTGAGGGTGTAAAAAAAGCTTAATATTGAGAAAATCTCCTTTGAAGTTGTTAATCTGAGGCACCGTAGCAGGCCATCCCCTCACAAAAATAAAGTTTTTTTATACAGTTACTGTAGGAAATTTATAAAATCTCTTCATGGAACATGATCTTTACTTATTATCTTAATGATTTTTGGCATAATAGAAAAATCTGTAATTTTTACCCCTACATTGTATTTTTGGCGATTACTAAAAATGTTCCCATGCTACTTAAGACTGGTTTTGTTGACCAGGGTCACAATTCTCTACTGACTGAACTAATATTTACCATATTTTAATTAAATATTTTGATTTACTTAAATATGGGTATTTACCACATTGTTTTATCCGTTTTCCTGGATTCCGTGTAAATGCAGACCGTTTTGATAACGCTGTCATGGGTACTTGAAACTTTTCAAAAACGTGACCTAAACTGTTGAAATTACAGTGAAATGATCTGTCTTGCAATAATGCTTACAGTAGTTGTGGAAACTGTATGTAATGTGCAGAACTATGTCTCTGCCAGCCAATCAAATGAGCTGCTTTTCTGTCTTTTCTGTCTTCTCTGCCAAATCCATAACGGATGCAAAAATAAAGCAAATATTTTGCTTGGAATAAATCGCCTCAGATTCCTGTATTGAATAGAGAGCCATTAAAGCCACATATGTGTTCCATTCAGACTCTTTTAAATGATACACCCAGCGTGGTGCATGAGTATATGAGCTTTTGTATAGAACCTGTGATTATTGGCTGTGGGCGGAAATATGATTAACTGCACTCAGAGTTCAGAGGCGATAAGCACGCGCGTTGCTATTGCTTCAGAAATATGGGACCAACTTGCTTGAAGGCTATTTGATTTACTGTGTGAAAGGTCAAGTTCGGACTCAAGAAGGAATATATAATACAAGTAGTGTAACCTTATTAAGTATGAGTAATGACTGAACACACACCTACTGAATCCAGTTCTGTGCAAATGTGGCTGGACAGATTGCAGGATCATCATGAGTGTCAAATGTTGGGCCACACACAGTATATCTTCAGGAAGACAAGTCTATGTGATTCGCTACATTTTGTTTCATTCTATGTTTAGTTCTCATAATGAAACAAGCTCATTTAAAGGGATAGGTCAGCTAAAAATAAAATTCTGGCATAATTTCTTTACCCCTTTGTTGTCCAAAAGCTGTTCATGACTCTTTTGTATGTGAAACTCAAAAGAAGATATTTTGAGAAATGTCTCAGTTGTTTTGTGTCCTCCAGTTAAAGTCAACGTGGGCATCAATGTTTTTCAAACTACACCTTTTGTGTTCTGCAGAATAAAGAAAGTCATACAGGTTTGGAGTGACATGAGGGAGAGAAAATAATGACAGAATTGTTTCCGACAGTTTTTGGGTGAACTGTCCCTTTAAGAAAGACTTTCTCTGCAGCTTCCTGCCACCTTATGTGCTTTGATGCATTCTCTAGTATTACGTCAACGCAACGTTCATGAATCTTTGCCCTAGTGTCTTAAGAGATGATGTCGATTCATTGTTAAAAATGAGATATTTGTTTCAGTTAAGAACAGACAGGATATAACCAAAGAGGCCAGACGAGCTTATTATGACATTGATTTATATAAGCCTTTAAATTACGCTCCCAGAGAAAAGAGCCATCGACACATGCCCTAATTATGAGGCTATTTGCTTGATGACCGAATTGATCATTGGATAGATTTTGGCTCTACATTAGCAAGCATTGGCAAAACCTCATAACCTGTTTGCTTTGCTGACTCACTACAGGTCAGTTGTAAGTCCAGAACCCCTTTAAATGAATCTGAAAGTAAACATATCAAATGGCATTGCAAAACAAAACTCTGAACTGCCACAGGAAAATAATGGGGTTGTTATGAAAGCCCCAGAGATGAATGACCCCATCGATTCCTGCACCCCGCGTCGATTGTGGAATCTCTCCCCAAATTCTCTGATGATTTTCATGGTGAACATTGATTGATTGTCAAATTGTACCTTAACTCACGGGTTCTGTCTCTGGGGTGTTGGTTTATTTGGACTGATCCTTATATTATTTATTACTGCAGGTCCAGGACTCTGATTAATTCTCGGCTAATTGCACCCTGTGCACGAGCTATTGATTTGTGAGACATCATTTTTGCCCACGGCTGCAATTTGGTAATTGTGCTAAGACAAATGTGTCTAAAACCCAATCTGAAACTCTGAAAAATTACAGCCATCATCACCTCATATTTTAGAGGCTGGTAAACACAGCGCCTGTGACAAAAGCTGCCCCGCTTTCAAAATCCAGCCGCTGAAAACATACAGACGGAGTAAAAAATAGGGCATTGATTTAACAAGCCTGAAGCCTTAGAGATATGTTGTGATATTAAAGAGAAATGCTGAAATTCTCACGTATAGCCAGAAAAAATGTACGTCTATCCAGAGAGGAATTAACTGTGTATTAAACGCGCCAATATACGAGCCCTTACATAACATCCCCTCATATGCACATGCAAATCTGCCTCTTAACGAATTACAGAAATGGAATTACATAGTCTAGCTTCCAGCGCTTCAGTTTTTGTTAACAATAATATGTGATAAAGGGAATATTCACAGCCTACTTGTTAGTGATATATTAGACTTTAATTGGACACATTTTCCTCCTTAAAAATCAAGATACAGTAGGAATGCTGCCAAAACGACATCCGTGAAGATTTTATTTTGTGCCTTTCATTTTTGGCAAATCATTTCCTCAAATTTGATTTATTTATTTGTTTATTAAATGGGGCTATGTGGAAGATTTTTCATCACTTTATACTGTTCACCCAGTGTGTGAACAGCTTGTAACAAAACTTCCAAAACAAGACCTTTCTTGACTTGTCTATGTGAAATACTGTTTTGCAGGGAAAATTTTAAGAACCTGATTGTTTCAAAGTAGCCTATCGTAACTGTCATTTTATTTAACCTCATATGTTGACACGATGTCGGTGAATCACGTTCAGTACTGCTTGCTGTGCCTCAGTCAGTCACTATGGAGTACAAATATAAGTACACTCTTAAAAAAAGGTGCTTCAAAGAACCTTTAACATCTGTTTCACAAAAGGTTCTTTGTGGCGAAAAAAGGTTAAGAAAAAAGTAAGAAAGAGATGGTTCTTCAAAGAACCTTTGGCTGAATGGTTCTTTGTGGAACCAAAAATGGTTCTTCTATGGCATCGCTGTGAAGAACCTTTTAAGCACCTTTATTTTTAAAACTGTAACTGGCTGCAGTTTACCTAGACGCTTATCTGTGTTGCTAATAAAAAAAAATGTTTTACATTTTTTAATTCTTAATAACCACCTTTTAAATAAATTTATCAAATTTAATGTGAATTTATAAAAATGGTAAAACTATTTTTTAAATTAATAAATGCTAAACTAATATGAAAAAAGTAAATGCTGAAATGAACATGAACTAAAATGAATAAATATTGTAGAGGTATTGTTCATTGTTAGGTCGTGTTAGCTAATGCAATAACAAATGTTAAACGAACAGTTCACCCAAAAATGAATATTCAGTCTTTATATAGGTTCACCACCATTGACTACCATATAGGAAAAAATATTTGTTCTGTTGAACATAAAAGAAGATATTTTGAAGAATGTAGAAAAGAAAACAGTTCTAGGGCACTTTGGCTACCATTGTAACTTTTCCTACAAGTCAAAAGTGGCAGACCTGATGGATGAATTAATAGGAAGCATCTACGTTTTTGAACTGGACCTGGCAACCCGTCCTTATTCCCATGAGTCTGCTGGCAGTCTACTCAGTGTCAGGTATGAAACTGCCAAACATATAGCAAACTTCATTCAGCTTCTCCCTGAAATGTGCCGGCACATGACAGCACAGCGCTGAAAACGAGCCATCGCCATGGAAACATCTTTAGGCAGTGTCTGTCAGGCCTGACGCTTGTTTGAGTCTGATGTGCTGTATGCTAGAGTCAGCTGCTCGAGTGACCTTACCAGTGAAGCAGATCAGATCAGATCTTCACAACATCGAATCTAATGTGAAACCATTTGAGAACTACGCGTCTAACTTCTTACAGCCACCAAGCATAACAACCAAATAAGATACCGTAATAGTAATGTAAAAGAAGTAAAACTATGAAACTGATTTTAAAAAAAATGACCAACACAAAATCTGGCCAGTCTCTGGAAAAAAGTCAATACAAGGATGCAACCCCCCTGTCTGAAAAATGTTAACTTTATATTTGCAAAAAGTACCGAGTTTTATGCACCTCCATTCAAACACCCGTGTTCATCTTCTAAAGGTGCTCCCCTGGCTGTTATTTTCCCCTGACCTTTTGCTGAACTCCTGCCATTAGACCGAGTCGAATCCGAACAGAGTGCATATTTAAAAATATGTACTCTTTTCATCTTCCGCCGAAGCCTCCTGACATCCGGAGGGAATGTGAATCAACGTGATATCTGGAAAAGTGCATTAAAGTGATAAGTTTATTCCACAGGCATGAAAGGGAATCGCAAAATAAGGCATCTGGCTCCGAGTGCCACGCTGCCGGGGCGAAGCGGGGAGTACTAATCAGAAGCGAGCCTACGCGGAGAGAGAGAGGACGTCTGCCGCACCATCAGTGCAGACAAATCTGAGACATACTGAGAATCCAGATTTCATTTGAACAGGGACCGTTAATTATGAAGGACTAACAAGGAGTGATAAGCTTGATGTACGGCTGTGATTATGCGTAAACAGCCGTGATGGTGAATATTCGTTCGGAGACGATAATTAGGAGAGAAATGTGCTTGTTGCTCGCTTTGTTTTGAGCTGTGTGCATTATTTTCTTGTTACGCCTTGGACTCGATCAAAGCTTGCATCGCACAGCAATGCTGTCTTTTCGTCGGATCATTAAATTATTTGATCTTACACAGACACGGAGACATTATAATCGAAAAATTCGTTTTTCTAAAAAGTATTGTTAACATTCATCCACAATGCTTGCTTAATATCACATCAAATGCCACAATTCGAAAAACAATAAGAACAGACAGGAACATTGCTCCATTATACAAAGCCATAAAGAAGACTAACATCACATTTCTCCCCTAAAACCCCCTGATGGGAGTAAATACTTCTCTCAGCAGATTTAAAACGCTCCTTGACTGGAGGTTTTGTGAGCTTTAGTGTGTACTGTGTGCAGTAGTGCCCTGGTATGATGATGAGATGCGTATTGATTGTTTAGAATCAGAATAGATGTAGCGGATGCTCTTTGCGATCCCCCCATCGTGTTTTAAGATCAGCTTTTCTCTGATGAGGATCCAGCACAGCCACAGGCACACTGAGATCTGCTCTCTCTCTCTCTCTCTCTCTCTCTCTCTCTCCCCGCATCACACTGTAAGCCAAACTTTACTCCCCGGGGAGCTATTGGCTATATACACATCTTCACCTCCGATGTCATCTCTAAAAATGTTTATGGTTTTGCACATTTTATCTTGGCGCTTGATCCAATTATGATGTGATTTTTGTGTTCCTGTAGCTCGACCGGTAGAGCATTGTGGTTAGTGCAAAGGTTGAGGGTTCTCAGAGAACACAAGTGGCTTGAATGCACTACAAGTCACTTTGAATGAAAGCATCTACCAAATGCATAAATGTAAATGAGTTTTGATATGCAGGAGCTTTAAATGCATCTGTACTGTAGTGTAGCAACCGTAAGTTAAGAAATACAGTAGCCTACATAAATGAACCTATAAACCAGTCTGTGGAGAACCTATGAAAAACACCATACAGATTGTTGACAAATATGCGGTTCAAAATCATTTTTAAACACTGTTTGTGAAGAAAAACACTTAACCTTTGGTAGTGTGAAGTCTGATTTTTGAGAAAATATAACAGTTCATTTACTTCTTCAATTCTGTTTTTTATATTTTTAATTTTGTAATGATGTAATGTCTCTGTTGGAACATAGCAAAACATATTTTCCTATAATATTATTTATTAAATATGAAATTAAGAATAATGTTATTTTCCCCAATGAACATACAGTTTTTAATTGAAAATTATAATTTAGGTGCGTCGCACCAAAGGACAACAAAACTTAACACTTAACAAACAATTTCATGACAAAAGCTTACACACATAGATGAAAAATTATTACCCTTTACCGAAACTGTAAAATTACATCTGAGGCATTTTTTAATGCTTTTCATATAGGTGTAATTTGGCAAAAAATAAAAAAATCCAATAACAAAGCAGTATTCCACTACAGTTCCATGTAAAACAAATAAATAACTATCATTTTGTGGGACAGTAAAAATACCAAGTCATGTCGACAACCCATATAAACCGTTTCTTCGTACGTGCGCGAGCCTGACCCCCAGTTAACTTCCGGTTTGTGTTTGGCTAGTGTCTAATAATATAACTATTTATATTTTATTTTATTTATGTTAATCCTTATTTATATTATTGTATAATATTTGATTAAATACGCGATTTGTTGAATTTTGTGGTTTGTTGATTTTATTAAAAAAACAGTTTGAATGTTGAATGGGTCCTGTATTTGGTCGCATTTAAACAAACCGTTTGGTACATTGACATCTAGCGGTTGATCTTGGTATCGGAGTCTAAATTTAAAATATTGGAGAGACAAGTCTAGCCAAGTAACGTTTCTTCTCGGTTTCTTTAGATTATTATCAGAAATAATCTACAGGCACTCTATTGTTTGTAAATGTGTACCGCAAGTTCAGATGGGGTCACGAAAGTGTGCATGCGCAGTACCTTTTGTTTATGTTAGCTATGGACACATGCAAGGAAACCGTCTTTATACAGTAGTTAGGAGATTTGAATGCTTTGTAGTTTTTGGAATACCAAAATGTAATCATGGAATTCAGATTTTTCAGGATAATTTACTCAATATAATTAGTTTTGCAGTGAATGTGTCGGAAGGTGTAGAGAAAATAGCGACAGTACATATAGTTAAGAACTGCCATTGCTCTAACAGTGGAGTAGTATTTACATCTAAACACCCTCAGAATCTACGCCGGGACCCGCAAGAGGTCCATTTTCTAAATCTATGGTGGTGGTGATTGTGCATTGGCCTGAGGCTGATTAAATTTGGGGGATTTGTGAATAAGGAGTTGATTTGGCTGAAAGGGCAGCCTATAGTATGATTAATGGCCTTATCCCGAGCTGATTCCTACCCATCGGTGATTAGATAATCAGTCATCTCTCTGTCACACTTGACTGCAGAAATGAGGGGTAAGAGAAGGAAGAGGTGTCATAGAATATGAAAATGAGGTGACACAGGGCCATTATGAGCTGTAGAACCAAGCATAGAGTTTCAGACATGAACCAAATGTGATCAGACTTAGCAAGCTTCGTTGTGCATTTGTCATTTTGTCTAATCCGGGCAGTAGATATTTTGGTAATGTGATTCAATCAACACGTGTAACATTGTGTAATAATGTCAATTTATATGACACTGAGTTGTGTCACTTTTTAGTAAGTCTAAAATGGTTTATTTTCCAAAATGCGCTTACAGCAATATTTTTCAGATCAATTTTGCTATGGGAAAGAATTTAATCGTAATCAATGCATTTGGTCCACGGGTGTTGTGTTTTGGAGGAGGCGTGGCTTAGGAGAGAGCTCTGAGAAGATGATTGTATCTTTCCATTTTATGTTTTAAATGGACTATATATAGGATGTCACTTCAGTTTAACAGTTGCTGATATCGGGTGCTGTAAATGACAGTGCTGTAGGAAAGATCCGTGATAAAGATAAATAACTGCTACTCCGGTACATTTTGTGCATCATTAAACATGGCAAACATATTAGCTTGCATAGAGTGAAGGAGAATCCCAGAGGAGCTGGGGATGAATCTTACAGCCCACAGTGATCATAAAGGGGTATAGACTCTTGCCAATCCTTGTAACATCAAAGAGAAATGAAGAATTCGCTGCACGCCACCTGAATGACTAAACAGAGGAGGGCTTGCATGTAGGCAGACACTTGGGAAGTGGGATATCTTTGTGAGTTTCCTCATAATACCTTTAAGCCTCAATTTAAAGACATCAGTGCTAAATGATACAGTAGCCCTCTTTCTGTTGTGAATAACATGACATTAAAATTCTTTTCTTGAAATTAGTTGATCAAAATTGAGGTTTTTTGGTTTCAGTATGAATATTTTAGCCTTATGGATGTCTATGAACCCCTGTTTTCAAGTGAAACAAACTAATTTTGCATTTCGAAGATATAAGCATTTAACAATTATTCTGACATTGGCCAATATGTGACCCTGCCTTTGCCCCTGCATTTTACCGTGAAATGGTATTAAAATGCTTTTAATTTCACGAGAATAAGACTTTGGCCAGGATTTAATAAGGTCACATATGGATCAACGTTGACATCAATTTTATGTCATCATTCTGCAATTCATCTCATTAGACTCCAGAATATGAGGTAAACTAAACTCTATTGGCTATTGTGAAAGAGGAAGAACCACTCAACATGTCCCATCATATCTGTTTTGAAATGAAAAAAAACGCAAGAAAATAGGCTGAACAACTTCAGTGGGTCTTTCTTTTTTTTAAATGTGTAAGCAAGATTCAAACCTGTGACCCCTCACACTTCAAATATTCCTCTGAGCCGCGTGACGTCCCTTGAAATCTTAAACCTCCCCCTGATCTGACCACACATTTCACGGTCATACCCCTGTTGTTATGGGTATGGACAAGCCTGAAACGTTAATGGTCAATGTAAGTGTTACTGTCCATTTGGGATGGAACATAAAACCGCACCCACATTCCATCTGCCTCTGTAAGGTC
The DNA here is from genome assembly GCA_006030095.1 of Triplophysa siluroides. Classification (NCBI taxonomy): domain Eukaryota; kingdom Metazoa; phylum Chordata; class Actinopteri; order Cypriniformes; family Nemacheilidae; genus Triplophysa; species Triplophysa siluroides. The sequence continues at coordinate 1,939,518 of VCII01000139.1, read as the reverse complement.
TCACCTCTGCCCTTCTGCCCTTCCGAAGCTCTGCCTTTAATAAACAGGACTGCTAGTTCTTTCATCAGCTTGAACAAGCGTTACACACAACCTGCTCATCTGGGACTCCACTGACAGAAACTCACCTCATTGTGAGCCAATAAGGCCACTTACAGCCTCCTTCAGGGCTTATATCTCTCTCAGATAGAAAAGCCGGTTCCCGAGACAACAAATGTAATGGGATTTTAGCAGTTTCAGCACCAGTTGAGAGAGAAGCACCATGGCCTGGACATGCTGCAGAATACCATTGTTTTGAGTATATATTGACATTTCACAGGCTGGTAAATGAGGGAGACCTGGCCCTTGGCCCCTGGCCCTCAATGTGAGTTCGGTGGCACAGAGCAAATTAAACGCTGGACTGGGGGACTGATGGGAAATTGATGTTCCTGTGTGTCCCTCGGCACTGTTTGTTTTTCGACAAAGGCAATAAGTCGGCGTGTGGTCTGGGTGCGACTTGCCATTTATACACATTGTGCAAAGTAGGTGGATGGAGTCTGTAGCATAAACTACTGGATTCCCTTTCTTGTTGTTAGTTTCGCAGCCAAAACTAATCAAAGCCGAAAACACCATTACTATCTCCAGAGAGAAATTAGGTAAAACTGAAGCGAAATATCACATCTATTGCTAACTAGAGATGGAATTTAATTTGGGATATATTGAGAGAGGACCGGAGCCAGGAAAATGTGATTTATCCCTCCTCGGAGAGAAAGGAGAAAATTGGAGAGTTGTGGCGTGTCTTTGTCTCGTGCGATTGGGTTTCTTGGAGCATGAAGTGTGTAGGTACGCATGACGTTTTGTTAGAGTAGCTCATGTTATTGTAGGTGTCAGGAAGATGGAAGTTGGCAGACACGTATAGAGTTTATGAACTGGAGTTTATGATCTACGGCTCTTTCGTCCTTGAGATGTGTAGATGCGCGTTTGTGTCCGACCGCGAGCATACATGTCTGTAAGTGCCTGGTTGTACTCGTTCTTTGATGGAAAGGCAGCGTCTGCCCGGCTCTTTATTGTCTCAATCTATTAAATGAACTGTCAGTTGTCTTAAGTCCGCATCTCTCTGCGGGAGAAAAAGTTGTAAAAGTGAGTCAATGAGCAAAGCAGAGGTCATTTCAAAGACGCTTTTCCTAGAAAGCGCCTTGAATTCTGGACGAAAGTAGATGATGCTTGAATTTATTCTCATGTGTATCAGCGAACATCAACAACAAGTTCATGATTCTTTGTTTATACCCTGCAAACAATTTACCCGTTTGTCATTGTGTCGTGTCCACATTTGTTTACTCTAAACATACGTTTACTCGCCCCTGTTGTATCAGTTGTTTAAAAAAAGATGTAATGTTTAAATGTACTGTATATTGTGTAGTATTTATATACTTATGGTACAGTATTTTTTTACTTCATGTGCAAATGCAGATTTTTGATTTTTAAAACTTACATTCACATTAGTGTAACTAAACGTTGGATAATAATAATAAACATTATGAATTGTGTCCATCCATCCATTTTCTACCGCTTGTCCGAACTACCTCGGGTCACGGGGAGCCTGCGCCTATCTCAGGAGTCTATGAATTGTGTGTCATATGATAATTCTTTTTGTACACTAAAGTATATTGTTCAGGGAAAGTGGCCCTTATAAATTATTCTATAGTCTTTTTTTCCACTGAAGTAGCTATTATCATACACCTGCACCTGCATAGCTGTAAAACTCTCATCTACTACAGTGAACAGCTTTAAGGGCAGTGGAGAACAATGAAAGCAATTAATCAGCTTAAGGAATACTTCAGGCTGCATGGGTCACTGGGTGGCCGCCACACCTGTGCTGCAGACACGCTTCATGTCTTGCCACCATCTAATGAGCGATTTGATGAGTGAAACCTATCAGGTTTCCATCTGTGGCATATAAAAGTGCAAGGTCCAGTCTGTCACAGAACCAGAGCTCAAACCGCCTGAGAAAGATTTACAGCAGTGTCCATTTATTTGAGAGAGTGCTTGTGGTCAGATATGAAAACCCTCTTTTCCCTCTCTGGGTTTCCTTACTGAAACACACGTGTGTGTGTATATGGAAAATTCAGTAAATATATTCTCTCTTATTATTCTCACATTGTCTGCAATGCAATGTGCTCGATTTTACCCTTTTATTTTCATGGGATATTTCCATTTCAGCCATATTGGGATCATGATTTTAATGAACTGCTTGGTTCTTGTTTAATTGTTTAATCAGAATTGCAAAAGATAACACATTTTTAGACGAAAATCTAATTGAAACATACGCCTATTGGTTGAGCTGCCATCATGTAACGTGCGTTTTAACTTTGTGCTATTACCACTTTAAGAAGTTCTCTCATAGGGTTTGGGTTTTTAAATTATTTTCTTAATTTGAATTTTGTTAAGATTCAGTTTAGTTTTTCAGTCACAGATCTGATTATTTATATTAATATACATGCATTTTTAACCAGTGACACGGACCATGTCTGGCAGTCGCCTGTCAATGCCGTCATATTCTGCGTAACCAAAGATACTAGATGGAAAGCCTTTTGCTGGAATGTGGAGGCTGTTATAAGGTTGGCTAAGGTGGGTGCATCATTTTTATTAAAAGTTAAATTAAACAAGACTTTTTTTCACATATAGTCATTGATCAGCACACATAGAGACAGAAACACAAACTTTAAACGCAAGAACTGTTGCGGAGACTCCACACTGGCAATCTTTCTAACAATAACAACGTTTAGCCGTGGCGAATGAGACAAGTGGGTGAAATCATTGATCAGCGCTATGGTAAACACGGACGCAAACGTGCATCACAAACTTGAGAACTTGCGGAGACTTTACCCGCACCAGCATTATTTAAAACACCAACTTAACCGGAGCGAAGGAGACGAGTGGATGAAATCATTGGAGCGCACATGAAGACACAAACGCATGCATGAACATGAGAACTTTAAGAATCTTTAAGAATCGGCTAAAAACACATCTCTTCCGTCAGCACCTGACCGATTAGTTCTGACTTCTATTTCTTTTCTACCCTTTCCATCCTCCCAAAAAAAATCCTCAGCTTTGTATACTGTGGTAATATTTTTGACAACATTAACTGGTAAACCAAATGACCCAAGAAGAGTCTGGGACAAGAAGATATAATCGAGAGATCAAACTAGGATCAATATCAGTCTGGCATTTCTTAAATGGAGAGCTGCGCTAAATTATTTTTTAATACAGTCGTAATTGTGAAGCCAGTTTTGTGCGTCATTGAATTGCGAGATGAGTGAGTAGTTACACAACTTATGTGTACTGTTTCACATGCTATCTTTACAACCTAGCAGGCAATACAATGTGTAGTATGCTTATCATTTCATTCGGAACACAACCAGTGAATCACAGTGACTCCTCACGGCTGTGAAAGAAACCCTGAAGCAAATGTAAACATCCCTCTTATCTCCTTCAGTTACGCTGCTTCTAATGACAAAAGGTGAACTTGTGACTGTCTGAAAATCCTAACTTCAAGTAAAAACCAGCATTCATAGCATGGAACAGGCTTTACGCGTACGGCCGCATTTCGCAGACTGCCACATTGACAGGAGAACCAAGTAAAAAACGTTCATCTTTAGCACTTCAATAGAATTTAAGCTCTGTTGAGCCCCCTTTTGTTGTACAAAGATTTTTTTTATCACGGCTCACAAATGTTGAAACTCTAGAGACCAGGTTTGGGTCTTCAAAAGATGATGGACAAAAGAGGAGAGGGAGCTCGCTGAGGGACTTCTGTCAACCCCGCCATCATCTGACTCTCAGCAGCGGCGTCAATCGCACAATTTACCCAAATGTGCTCATTAACAAAGGATACCCACAGTGTTCATATTTGTTCCCCCTGTAAATCGGGTTGGTCTGGTGAGGAAAAAGCCGGCAGCCTCTTCTAATAACCAGGCATTGTAATCGGATTAGGTCTTAAAGAAACGTAAAATGGCAGACTCCTTCGGGAGATTGTCGGTGGCGAGCGGATTAGGGTTTGTCGAAGATAAAAGCAATTATTTAATGTCTGCAGGAGTCAAAAGTGTAATGGGGAGCATGTTGGTGTGATGCGTTGGAATGCGCTGTAAGCAGTGTTATCAGCAGAGTAAAGACTGTGGCAGGTTTTCATACATCACCCTTTTCGTGTTTCTTACTGACCTAATGATGTATTTTTGAATCACAAGAGATCTCTGAAGAACTTGCACTTCTTGAATGAGAGATGTTTGAGTTTTTAAGGTTTTTGAAAGACCCTTTCACACGAAGAATGGTAACATATGGATAAATATACAGATAATGTTAAAAAAAATTGTTTTTAATTCATTCAGACATTTTTACAGTGAAAAGAGAAACAACGTTGTTGGGATCACTTTCAGAGCATAATGAGAGCGAATCAAAAATCCATTCAGATTTAAAGGACGTGGATATTTAAAATGTGATACTGCGGTACGCAAGCTTAGAATAATGTGTGAATAACGTTAGAATAACGTTATTGAAATCGGTGCGGATGCTAATATAGTAATTGTTATCTACACAGTTACAGGTATCTTTCTTGGTGAACAATCTTTATGTAGCTGTCTGATCAAATGTGTTAGTTGGGAAATACAACAATATTTATTTATTGTTTCATTCTTAACGTCATTCCAGCTTCCAAGGCTACATTCATTGTGAGAACTTGTCAATCTATACACAAGTCTCTTCTATACACAAGCCGATCCTGTTAGTTGGGGAAAGAAATCTTTATTTACTTTCCATCTAGTCTTATTGCTTTCCAACCAAAACAATTTAAATGATTAAATTGCTCACAGTTTTTTATGCTTTCTTACAGCAGATCCAAAGGATATAATTTCCGAATGTGATGTGAGACCTGGGTATTACGCTTTCACACGATGACAAACTTTTGTTAGATAAGATAATTTCCTTACTAAATGTATTGGTGATTACTCAAAACGAGTATGGAAAACGCAAATATGGAGAGGCATAAATCTGACCCGGAGCATTTTTGGAAGCCATCCCGGGTTCCGCTTTCAATATCATGATTGATATATATTTCCAGATAAATTGGTACAGTAGACTGCACAGAAAGCGTTCTTTCTCCAAGATGATGTCAGAGATAAGCCGCAACTTATCTGGATAAGCTCGCTCTGGCAGTCTTAACACTGCTGTGTCTTTAACGCCAGTCTGATTCCTCTCTAAAAAATGACTGTTATCAAAATCGCATCAGAGCAGTCTGCGCATGATTAGTCTTGTCATGGGAGAGTGAATGCGAGAACAATGAGCTCATCAATTCTCTTAATTCACGTAAACTAAGAACTGGATTCTCAACCCCGTAAATCTCCCGTTTCATAAAGCTTGCAGTGCTTCTTACCTCAGTGCTTCTAACACATGTAATCTTGCTTAGAACCAGTTTTATCCATTTTAAAATAACATCCTGAATACACAGTTCAAACCAGGAATCGCGGCCACACACTCCCAAGCTCCTCCCTCAATCTTCACGTACCCTTAGAAAAATGAGGAAACCTATACAACCCGAGTGATTCTCGCTTATGTCCTCTTGTCCTTTCGCGGTAATGAGCCCCTCCCGTTGAAAGATTTCTCCCTGGTGTCATTGTAGTCGCCTTAACTTTAGTTCCTGATGATTCGTGCTATGCCTCCTTTGCTGCACTTTGGCAAGGTTGCACTATATCTGGTGGCGAATGACAAATCGCCGGCCTTCTCGGTGTCTCCTCTCCTCAGGGGAGAGAGACTCCGTGCGACTGCTCGCTGCTTGTACCTCTCTGGGACATTGTTTTAAATTAAAGCATTACGGATCAGGGTTTCTTCATGGAAGAGAAGAATACTGTATATCAACACCGCAGACCCTTGGATTTTCCGGGGGGGCTAGTACAGTTATGTTGCATATGTGCTTACTTCCCCCTAAATTGGCAGGTTAAACTTAAACATCACACCGGTTCACCAATAAATAATGACATATTTATTATGTTTAGATGATCTACCCCCTCGATTAGCTTATGTAAACATCTCAAAGCCTAGGGAATTTATGCATTCATACTGTGAGAGTACAGTGCACCCTGGCTGTCTAATCAATTGACTGACATACAGGACTCGATCTCAAGAAAGCTAGGGCCATTAAACGCGATGCAAAAGGGCTATTAAATGCAAATGAAGTGACTGGGTAATCTGTGAAAATTTGTTCTGTTGATTGTTTGCAGGGGAAAACAACAGACCTCATCATGACTTGTTTATAAAGGCAATAATGCAGCCGAACGAGGACGAAGAGAATGTGACCTGGCAAACAAAATTAAGATAATTACAAATCAAAAGAGAAGCGATTGCGGCTCACGCACGTAATCTCTAATACGTTCAGTGGGAGAAAACAATTAAGCATTCAGTCTTTATTATTGCTGTAGAAAGACATTTAGGATGAGTAATATGTATCGTAAGGTGTCTTTATTAATAGTGGAAAATTGTACTGTTTTCATTAATCTGGGTTGTATTTATCTTAGCTATTGACTAATGGCTAATATAATTAGTTCCTCCTGTACTGCAGTCATTATTGGCAGAACATTATGAGATGCATGGATTACTTCAGCTGTGTGGTCTCTAAAGTCTCCGATTCGTCTTACCGATAGCATGATTAGATCAGGAAATGATTTACAATTCACAGCCTGCGCTGCTTATTTTCTGACAATTAACGTTGAGGGAACATCCGCACGTGAGAGAGGCAGATTAACTACACAACAGTGGTTTTCGCACAGGAGGGAGCAGAACGTATTGGGGTAAGACGAGGCCGCTGTGACAAGACAAATCTTCTGTCATTAAATGAAGTCGTTCGGCTCCACAACTTCTGTCTCCAAACTGGAAAAACATTGGCTGGCAGACAATAAAGTTTCTCCGAGATGTTTAAAGTTTAATGCCGCACGTGGGGCGCCATGTATTTGTCCCGAACCTCGCCGACAGCTCCCGGGGTGACCCGGGTTGGCACCACACTGAAAGTGCATAAGGAAATATGGCCGCAGTTATCCCCCCAAAAAAGTGGGCACTCCTCAGGAATTATATTTCATTCCCCCTTCTTGTGAACACAGCCTCTCTCGGCACTAATCCTGTATTAATGCGGTAGAGTTCATCCAGAGTATCAGCACTGGCTAAGTATGGACGATTTTCACCCTCCCAAACGCTCTGTAACAACAGCATTGCGATAATGAAGCTTAGAGGATGAGCGGCGTGAAACTGATAGTTGGACAAAGAAACTGAGAAATAAGGGATAAACCAGCATGCCGTTTTATAATTGGCCTTGTGGATTCATCCTGTTTCGTCTGTGTGTGTTAAACCTCTGATGTGGCATTGGCTAAATGAGTATGATATTCTACAATTAAGAACATCACATGCTGTTTATCTTCTCAGTGGTGGAGAGCTAACATGTCATCCATTTCATCATTTAACGTACGTCCATTTTTTTTCAATTGTCGCTTCTCATTTTCTGCTCGTGAGACCTTGAGGGCATCGTACTTTCAGTTGTTAATTTAGCACAGATGAATTAGAAACCAGATAAGGTGTGCACGTGCCAGAATGTGTGTATGACAGAGAGAGCAACGAAAAAGAATAATTTCATTGTCCGTCTTCTCCCAAACAGACTCGTAACAATTATGTCGCCGAATTAATCACTTTGCACGCAGCGGGAAGCCTTCGATAATTTGTGTATGAAAAGTCAGAAATGGGGATTCGCAAAAATAAATTAACACCGTTTGACCTCAATCTTCTTAACTTCAATCTAGTTAGTCAGCGCTTTAATCACTGTAATTAATTGGCTGCCTGGTTTATTCATAGCAAGGATAATACTCGTATTTCAGCCACTCTGCTTCTTTACACAATGTATGTCTCATATTAGTGACACTGAACAAGGCTTGATGCTTTATGGGAGAATATGAATAATAATATAGGCTGATAATACAAGCAGAAGTTTTTGTGATTATAGCGGAATGGGTGAGTGACCCCGGCGGCGATCGCTGCCTTTTGCTGCTGCTTTCTTTAGCTGGATATGGATACGTTTCAAACGAGAGGCCGAGATCATTCATTTCAAAACTGATCTCGTGAATCGAAATGTTATCAACATATTTACCCCGAACAAGAAGAGCAGTTAAAAGGATGAAATATAGCAGTCAAAAGGATGAAAGCGAACTCGCGTTTGGAATTAGATGGAACCGTGAGCGGACTGACAATGAGGCATTTTGGTCATTTTGTCTGCTTGAGAAGCCGACAGATAAGTCACTCGACTCAGGTGTGCATTTTTGTGTCTGCTGTGTGTCATGTCGTGCTTTTATCATCACGTTTTTAAGATTAAAGGACTAAAATAGTTCAATGGGGTAATGCCTGCAGAAAATGATGCCATAACTGATAAAACGAGGCATTTGTTGGCATGTTTTCATTTTTAGGATGTTTTTTTAAAAGAAATGTAAGAACCTTGATGACGTATGTGGTGGACAAACACGATCAAGGTTCCTAAAGGACACCTAAAATCCTCGCCAGGACGTGTCTGGGAAAAATGGCAAGGATGGTCACCCTAAGTTTTATGTCATTTAAGTTTGGACCGGCCACTGAATTTTTTATGTTCGTTTTTTTAAATCAAGAAAAACATCTGTTGTTTTGCGGCATTGTTTGGGCAAAGCATCTTTCATATTAACTGTTTGGATATATAAAAATGAACACAGTTCATCTGTAAATGTGCACATTGTTACCAAGAAACAGGCTAGCGAAGGATTATAGCTAAAGTCGCTGCTCTTTAAGGTGTGTGGTGATTTTGTCAGACGATGTCACAGTTATAAATCCGGACTGACAACAGAAACAGAAAATATGAACATAAGCTGTATTAAAATACAGAATGTTTGTCAGAGCCAACACAACCCGGCTTGAGTTCATGTGCCTATATGCTTCCCCCCCTCTTTCCACCCTATACTCTCCTGTCAAATCTCTCTACTGTCCTGTCAAACAATTATACCAAATAGAGAATATTTAGAGAGTAAAAGTGAAATGGATCTGAAGTGGCACCACAAATACAACACAATGACATCATCCTCCTGCAACATAGTCCCACAAAATCCTGTTGGAAACACTGCATGCTAATAAAATATAGATATTTTTATTTTTGACCTTAAAATCTTTGAAACGCCACCCAAGCGAATCATTCAGACAACAAAGCATGTTTTTTTTTTGCAATAACTCTTCCAAGGTCAAAAGGGATTGTACCAACTTTAACTTTGAGCTCTGGAGGGTTTTTTAGCCAGACCATTGATCTAAGCGTTCCGTCATTGACTAGCGGATGATCTGATGTCTATGATCTTTTACCCAGAGTGCCATGATTGATTTTACCTGTATTCTCTCATAGGTGGGATCAATGCTCTCAGTTGATGAGACTGGGATTGCAGGTCTGCCCTAGAAAACTTGCACATTCAAACTGTTCTCTATCCTTCTGACCCACGTGCTCATTTTGTATGTTTCCCCCGCTTCCCTCTTGCCGTGACACTGCGTACCTCTCGAAAAAAAAAGTATTGGCTAGGAACAAAATTACTTTGCAGAGATAGCTTATTGTCTTCCTTTGAATTGACAAAGTGCAATGTCAGATGGTAGGATGAGTCTCTCAAGAGAAGCGAATCTGTCATTGCTGTCGAAAGGGCTGAAAGACCATGACTTGTCTAACCAGGATGCAATATGTGGAACAAGCCTAAACATCCATAAACGCATAACAAATAGGCGACACGGTTTTATATTTATGAGCTGCCTATGCATTAGGCTGTCTTTGACTTTGTAAACACCTAAGTAAAGTGCAAACTCTGCCAGTTATAAATATGACCTTGTGAGTGCTCTAACAATAAGCTGTTTCGTATTCGTCTCTGGTACCGAAAGTGATTTTCTGTTTTGTTCCTGTCTTTTTTGTCATTCTGCCTTGACCATTCACTCTCAAGCTTAGCAGCTAGCAGAAACGGAGCGTGTATCACTGTCGCATATCACTTGTAAAAGCTCTTAAGCTAGCGTAACGTTGAAACTCGCTGCTATTTGGGAGCTAATCCTGCTCTGAATGCCTACTACTGTTATATCCCTGTGTGGTGTGAAAGCCATTTTTATCAGGGAAAAAGTGTAGCTGGGAGAGCACGTTTTTCCATTAGTCAATTTTGCAATGGCACGAGTGCTGTATAATAAATAAAACTTTCAGATGCTTTGCAAACTTAACTTTAACTACGTTCCCACAGATAATGGTTCCAAGTTTACACAGAAGAATAATTAGTCCTTAAACAGGAAGTGTTTGAAACTGGTGTTTTTCTTATGCGCCGTCTAAATGAATTTCCTTAATTACAAAAAACAAGCACTGCATTCTTCAAAGTTCATTTTATTAAGTAGGTTCTAATATATTTTAAGTATACTTTATGTAGAAAGCAGATGAATAAGCCGCATGCGATAAGGTATGAATGCGACTATCGCCAAACGTTGAGTCGGATTTCAGCCCTCAGCGGGAACTCTGCTCTCTTTGAACATGCATAGATTGTAGTTCAGATTGTTGAAATACAAATATTTTTTTTACAAAAACCCATCGTACCACTTCAGAAAACATGTGTTACGCTTAAAGAAGAACGCCATTTACACCTGGACATCTTGATGGTGACTAACATTTAGGCTAATTCAATTTCTCTATTAGTTTTACAGTGAACTATTCCTTCAATATCGGTGTAGTTTATAATGATGAAAGTGTAATCTTAAGCATACTTTAGTGTAACAGTAGTAAACCAAGACAGTTAGATTAAAACTAAGTCTCGTGTTTGTCCTGCAAAGTAATAGTTGCTAATAGTTTACTAGTTTAATACTTAAAAATTACACTTTAGTGTACTCTCAGTAAACTAGTTCAAAGTTCAGTCTTCTTCATCCTGCAAGTGGAATTTCTTCAACGGACCCGAACATCATATTTATAGTTTATTATTTATGTTATATATGATATTGTTATTGTACTGTATAAACTAGTATGTAAAGCTTACTTTTAGTGCAACAATAGTAAACATTACACAATTAGTTAAAAACCAAGTCTTGCTTGTCCTGCAACTATACAACAAGCGCACTTATAAGTGTAGTAAAATTTTTATAGTTAAATAGTTCAGTACACATTTTTAGTTGATGAAATTACACTTTAAAGTATACTCTCAGTAAACTAGTAGTTCAGTTCTGCAAGTATACTTTTTATATTTTATATATAAAGTATTTGCTAGTATTTATTTTTAAATGATATTTTTATTAAATAAACTAGTATTTAAAGATATGTGAAAATAGTTTGTAATACTGTATGCTACTCGATTAAAGTGTAAACACAACTACAAGCCAAGTATACTTACTATACTACACTTACAGTACTTATTGTATACTTCATTTTACTGTTAAGTATATCTTTTTTTGTTGCACAGATTGTCAGTGAAGTACGGTTAAATGCTGATGGATCTGAAATCCAGAGGGCATTTTCACGCAGAAACCCCAAATGTACGCCACGGAAGAAGTACCATAACACAAGAAGTTCCAGGAAACGCCAATGGGCATCTTTCTATTGCTGTTCTACAAGCCTCCTCAGGTATTTTCATAACAACAAAGTATATTTATAATGTTGATGTTTGACGGGTGTTTGACGTTATAAGCGACTCGAACTCGCACTGCTTTCAGATCAAGCAGCATTTTTCTACCGATCACAGAGCCTGCTTCACAGACAAACCATGTATAAAACATAACCGCAGACTTTGCGATGATATAATTGCTCTAGACAGGTAGATTTAGGCCTTTGCTACATTTATTGTTAACCACGATTTATCGTGCAGCCCTAATCTTGATCAAAAGTACAAGTACAAAGTACAATAGACCAAATAGACTTGGGCTTTTCTGTCAGTACAAATGAAGTAAACTTACAGTAACTGTCTTAGTTTAAAAGAACAATACTAATCACTTGTACACTTGTAGACACTTTTTTGTAAGGGCTTACAACCAGCCAATGTGAGGCAATAAACATTACCACCCCATGTTTTCTCTTTCAGCAGAAATACTTGTTGACCACAAAGAGTTCAGCAAGAGATGCCTATAAGAGATAGTTTGTCACCATGAGGAATAGACTAGATAATGAGCCTTCTCATAATCCTTTGGCTTGGGACTAATGGGGCATTTAAGGGAAGACTATGCATCTTCCTGCATATAGCCCAGCCTCTTCAACTCATCCTCATTTGTGGGAAGTCATGTAAAAGTCACTGCGCAATTAGTAGCCTTAACAATGAACAGCAGCGCTCTGTTAAAGTATTTACTAGCTTCACTGGACATGGAAATTTACCAGTTACGCTGTCAGAGAGAGGAGCTATGAGGGCTCTTTAATTTTTACAAGACGTTCTCTGTTTCTTTTCAAACGAAGGTCCATAAATGCATGAATTTTTTATGCCCTTTACATATTGCGACGGCTATGTTTTATTCATATCGAGATCATGAGCTCAATGTCAACTAATTTAAAACTCCTTTGTTCATAATGTACATTATAAAAGGAACATGGAAAACTAATCATTCGCGGTGATCCAGAGCAACGCTCTGAGCAAGCATTATGCCAAAGCCAGGTAATCTCACGACCGTATCGTGATGATAAAACCATTTGGATCTGTGCTGAACCGCGGACCTGTACAACAGACAATTTGTTCTCTTGGCAGAACCCCAAACCAACCTATCGACATTTTTCATTGCGAGTCGTCTTTGTGACTTTGCCATCAAATTTGCGCTGCACAAACCTCTGGGTTGCATTTCATTAATAATGATAGTCCTAAGAAATAATGGTCCATTCCACTGCATTTGTCTTCTCTGGGGAGCATTGAGTTCCAATGGGCCCTCACTGCTGGCCGGTGGCCCAGAAAAATCATATTCCTCTTCATATTCTATCAAAGACGGAAACGAAGAACTTCAACTGCGGAAAGTCTGCTGTCTTCCACCCCCTGCTGTTTAAAGCAACGATATTCTCCACTTTTTGTTTGAACACGGCGACCTCATCAAAGAAAAGATGTGCTGTTCTCTCCTGTATGTGTGTTTAATGAATATTTATGCCTGGTGACAACAACATTGCGAGAATTGCTGTGGGCTCAGTCACTGCTAAGCTCGGTTGATCGCGTAGACCGCGAGCCATCATTTTCATACCTTTTGTCTTGCTCCTGCTGCGCTCGGGAGTGCCAACTATCTCCTCGCCGCGACAGATCTACGCGCATGTCACATGAGAGTCACCGAAGCTGATGTGTGGTTGAACTGTAAATGCGTTCATAATCAAGGCAGAACGCATCATTTGTCGCCTGGCAAATGTGAATTGATTGTGGTGCGTTCTTTGTGTTGTGATGCCGCATTGCACTATTTTAAATTGTATGGGACTCTTAAACAAGCAATCAACACGTACACAGGAAGTTTATGTATTGCATGCTGTTATAATGCATAGTCCACTCGAGAATTATGTATAATTAGATATAGAAGTGACATACAGCGGGAGGTGAGACCTCGGGTGGATTTTCTCTCTGTCTCTCTCGTCGTGTTGGGTGATAATGAGACCCCTGGTATTTCATGTTCCTTAAAGGTCATTGAAGTTTAATTTGGACATTTCACCAAAAATTCAGTGCTCATGGGGGTCTGAATGACAATTTTGGTTCTCGGTTCTGGTGAAAATGAACTAAATGTAATACCTGGAGAAAAGGGGTCGTTTTTGCATGAAAGGGGTCGTTTTGGTAAATATCCGTTCAGTGGTGTATAAGTTATGTCTTTACATTTTGCTGTATATTTAAGAGGGCGTCTGAATGGAGATACAGAATGTTTCAAAAATCTTTAAAGCGACTATATTATAATCAGGGGCGCAGATGGGATTTTTTAACTGGGGGGGACCAAGCAGTCAGCAAATGATTTCAATTCAGTTAGTTATTTTGCGTAAATTGGGCTTTAACTAGTGCTCAAGTAGTTTCTTTGTGGAAGTTGGGTTAATGGTTTGCACTAAAAGCCATTGGAGGATTCTTATTTGAAATCATGAATAAACAACAATGAACAAAATCACATGAATTAACACTCGTGAATCTTTATCTTTACACCTCGTCCTTCGATTCTAATGGGTTATTAATAATGAAAACACTTACCTCTAACCAGCTGTTTTCAAACTAAAGAACCTGTTTGTTTTCATGTTTTTAAATTAGTCAGCAGTAATAGTGGACACAAAACACTTTTCTGTAGTGCCATGTAAACAGGGCTCTGTCAATTACTTTTATGGGGGATTTATTGACTTTGCGGGGACTTGCAGAAAGACTACACAGTTATATTAAAGACAAACAATGTGGAAAGAATATTTAACACATTAGATAAATAAATATAGGGATTCTTAAACATCAAGAGAACGGCTGTATATAACAAACAGAGACGTACACTTTACTGCAGAGGCTCTTGTTAAAGCGGTGCGTCAAAAATACAGCTTGATTTAACCTGGAGTAGATGCAGACGCGTGTTGAATTAGCACTTTACAGCAATAACAACAGCTTTAAACAGCGGTTCAAGTGCAGAAATACAAAAGAAACTTAATTTGCATGCGGCTCGTCGCAAGAGAGAGAAGGACTCACAAGCGCCTGTCTGCTCCCGCTCTGTGTTTAAGCTGCCCGCCACACGCCTGAGTGACATCGACCAATGATAAATAAACAATAATTCATACAACTATTTTAGAATTGCACATAGGCTGAAATGTATTTATCAATCATGTATTAAACATTTGAAATTGTATTTAAAACACGCAATGTAAATTAATATAGTTTTCTGTCGTGTCACGGTCTCTCTTCAAGTACCACAAGGGGTACGCATACCACAGTTTGAGAACCACTGTAGTAGATGTAAACATGTTTTCTCCATTGCCCAACCTTATGATATCTGAAATACTGAACCTCGAGTAATGATAAATGTGTAAATAAAATAATGATGTGTTAAATAATCATTTACAGATTTACCAGAGAAGTTGATTAGGACGCTATCTTGAATTCAGTAACTGGATGAAGCGTTTGGGATGGTTCACCCAAGAATACAAATTCTGTCATCATTTATTCCCCTTATGTTATTCAAAACCTGTTTATGACTCTTTCTTCTGTGAAACACAACAGAAGATATTTTAAGAGATTTCTCAGTGGTGAATGGCTCAGTGGTATTGTGTACAAACAATGGAAGTCAGTAGGGGCCAATGTTGTTTGATTACCAACATTTTTCTTTTAGGAAAAAAGAAAGTCATACAGGTTTGGAATGACACGAGTGTCAGTAAATGATCAAATAATTTTTATATAATCATTTTTATTTACCTTTATTAAGGTAAACTGTCCTATTTTCATTCTTTAGTGGGTAATACATCATCTATGATACAATAAAGCATCTGCTTCACCATCAATAAAGAAAAAAATATATTTTGATGTACTGTAGATAGTTGCCTTATGAATGACAATAGAAATGCAGGGATGTATTTGATGTAAGAAATTAGTATTTGATCTGTAAAGTGTGTGTTTGGGGTCAAGCACCTTATTATCTTGGCTCATGAATATTAATTAGGTTAGGTCATATTCATCCACTGCATTAATAGGAAACTAATGTCTTTTAGGATTAATATCTCTAAAGGCCTGATTTAAAGTCTTATTTCAGAACATGAATGAAAATTATAAATACACTTTCACTTTAATAGCTCAGGGTATATTTAAAATAGGATAGGCTTTGGGTCATTCATATAAATCGAACAATTAGCTCTCAACTAATTGGTATGTTTTCACTTTTTTTCAAGGGCCAGTCTGCTCAATTGCGCCTGCTGGACATATTCTTAAGCCACAGACATTGATCATTATTGAGATAAATACACCAAGTTTGTTTTGACGGTTTGTGGGACATAAAAAAAACACTAACCCTCTCTCTTTCTCTCAACATGTTGGTCAAGCTTTTGCTGAAACTAGTAACTTTGTATTAGCACCTATTGCATTATTGCTCCTGTATGACATTTACATATTTGGCAGACGCTTTTCTTCAAAGCGACTTACATTGCATTGTACTATACATTTCTTTCTGACTATGTGCAAGCCCCTGGGATCGAACCCATGACCTTGGCGTTGCTAGCACCATGCTCTAACCACTGAGCTACAGGAATAATAACACAGATATATCGCTTATTATTATTAAGTCGCTTTGTGTAAATGTATAACCCTGGGTTATGAAGGAATAATACCTTTAACCTTTACTTCCTTGTCTGTTTTTACTCAAAATGAGCCACCCCATGATTTTTTAAAATAACTTTAAACATGTTTGTCATTACAATTTGTAATATACAGAAATCATAGCTGAAGGGCTTAAATTTATATAATTTTGTTTTGAGAATAAAAATACCTTTGGAAACAGTTGGTCTTGTACCACAGTGAACATGTAATTGACTACAAACTTTCTCATTAGGGTCCTTATTCTGAATTTATTAGTCACTTTTGGTTTGACAAACGTATGAGGATCAATACTGCAGGACTGAAATGTTGCCTCCAGTCTACGACATGCATTACAAAAAAATACCACTGACATTTCCAACTTTCACTGCAGTCTAACAAAAGCATCAAACTTAAAATCCCACAGTGGTATATGTTTGATTCCAATGTCCCTGTCTGTGTTGTTATTTGATGACAATGGATTACTCTGAAGAACAGAGAGGAGAGGAATGAAACAATGGATCTTGAATCTTTCTATATCTTTACCTCTCAGAGCCGCAATAGCGGCATAAAGCGTAGAACGGTCTACATCAGCCGTAATAACCTTGAACGTGTCTCTGGCTGCATTAACAGTGCCGTCTCGGGCTTATGTGGGGCCGAGCCGGCTGTTGATTACCTTGTCAAGCAATTCACAATGTGAAGGCTGCTACCTTGGCAACTTTTAAGGTGCGAGAATGTTCTCGTGGTTGTTTTCAAAAATAGCGCAGACAAATTGCCACCTTTGCATTCAGGAAATTGTCAGGCAAATTGCTAGGCTTTGTGTGTTATTGTACTCTTCTATGATGGTGGAAGTTAAAACCACAGCAGTGCAGAGAATTTATTTCGCTGTAGGCTATTGTTTTTTATGCCAACATGGTGTTAATGTAGTCAAAGGATATTATGTTGCTAACAGCATAAAATGTTGCATTTAAAAGGAGAATTTTTTTTGAACCCTCAGTGGTTGACATTATGGTCTTCACATGTTTTTTTTTAAGTAGCTGTAATATAAAAAGAAAGTCCCACCATGGCAGATTTTACAATACAAATTTCTTCTTGAATTAAAATGGTCTTGTGTTGCTTATTTAAGTCATTATCATTTCAAATGACTATCGTGTTATGCGTAAATACAGCTCCGGAAAACATAAAGAGACCATTCCAAATTTCAATTTATTTCGCATTTCTAGATGTATTGTGGCCACTCAGTCCAGTATCTGTTGAATTCAAACAAAATAAAACCTCAGGAGAGACATAAAGTCATCCAACAGAAATGTGAAAGACTGATGACAAGACAGATGAAATTTCACATACAATTTCTTTTATCTTTTCTAAATACAGTACAAATATTACTGTTGTATTGCTCAAAACTGAATATGAACTTCTTCGCAGTATTTGAGGTCTGAAAAAATACAAAGCATATTTTCTGTTATTTTGACCTGTTTCTCTAGTTTATATTTGTTATATATTGTTAGTAGTTTGTCAAAATGATTTTCAATCAAATCAAAAAATGAATCAAAAATGATTTTACCTAAACAATTACCTATAAAAAGTAAATTTAGAAAAACTGAATATAATTTTGGAATAGTCTCTTAATTTTTTCCACAGCTCTTTCCTCTAAACATTTGGAAAAAAATGCAGTAGCCTAATAAAACTGACATTTTTTTGTTTATTGGAAAAGTGAGAAATTAAATATTGCAGCATCTTAAAAAGATATATTATAATGATTTATTCTTTACATATTTATTTTTATTTAATTAACATTATCATATAGTAGAAAACTAATAGACAAATGATCTGACAGGTCAAATAAAACAAAGTCTGCCTTATTACCTATTCATCTGCTTAACTCTACCAACTTTTCATACTTGAAGATGAGGCTAATTTGTAAACAGTCGTGTCTCTGGCCGTCTGGCTGCACTCTACGTGGCTCTCGCTTTCTAAGAACTGGGTCAAAGTCCCAGTCATGCACTCGGGATTACCTTTGTGTATCTAATTATGTTCTGTATGATATATTTACTTGATTTTACTTAAATGACAAAGACATACAGCCTTCCTTAAGCCCCTCATAATTTAAATCAAACAAGCATATGGCCGATACCGACTAATCATGTAGTTTTCTGTTTATTTAAAGGTTTTCATCAGAGTTTCTTCAAGAACATTCTAAGAGTGTAGATGTGCCAATGAGTATTAAAACTTAAGTCATGGAAGCAGAGAAAGCTGGTCTTTGTGCAATAAAACTAGAAGGATGTTGTGTTTTCCAAGAGACCGTGCGATATTTCAGTATAAAATAATTTCAGCCAATGACTATCAGCTGTGACCTTTACTGGACAGCAGAGAGCTGTGATGTCATTAGCACCTGAGACAGCGAGGTTGTGTGTGTGAGGGGGGGGGTTGGCCACTAATGATGCCATACAAAGGTCAATGGAGAGAACACGGAAGGGAAAAACTTATGCCAAGTATAAAAGCAACTCTTTAGACAAAAACACTTTAGACTGCAAAAACATGAGTGTTGTGAGTGTGACATCATTCTAATAGTTTTCTTTCCCGTACGCTTGTGGATTACTGTGAAAGTTGACATTGTTTATTGAATAAGTCAATTGTCATGGCATAGTATTTTTTTCATAGTATCTGGGGAATAGGATGGAATATTAAATATGTCATGCCAGTTAAGTATTATTAATCTACTTTAAATACAGATGCACCTAATGAAGATTATTGCACGTCATTTGGTGCTTGCCTTTAAAGTGTTATGAAACGGAAGAGAAAGTTTAGCCTTTGCAATGCAAAGACCTTTGTCCTTTGCAGGACTTAAGACTCAAACTTTCTCTGAAAGCAAATTCAGCTCCAGACCAGTTCTTCACGCTTCGATGCTAAGCTAGATTTTCAAAGTGTTTTTACCCGGAAATTTGCGGTCTGAAACCTTATCCTCTGCAATCTCTGTCACTCAAATCCGTGTTGCGAATGGCGTGTGAGACAAAGAGCTTATTCGTTTGATTTGCACAATGGAAAACACAATTTCTCTTTCCTTGAGAAGCTGAAATGGCCTGTGATGAAATGGGTAGAACAGCGGTTCAGAAACAAAGACAACTTCTCATCACGCTCGTGTCCAGACGCATCATGCACGCTACATCATCAGGCGGAATGATGACTAGGTTGCTGAAATTTGGCAAATGAAAAATACCGCTGATGAAAGCGCGTCAAACATCAGAAGAGATTGAATCGAGTGGTGACGTTGTTTAGCCAGTGTTATTGCGGAGGGTCGTATCTCAGAGACAGTAATTCTTCATTCATGCCTGCCTCGGTTTAATGATGTAGGACAACAAGTGTTGAGCAATAAATAAAGGAATTTGGAGGGCAATTGCTGTGAAATTTGGTGGTGGAAGGTCAGTTCTCAGCTTGGTGTCTTGATATTTTGTTACTGGTGGGAATTATTGCTGTGCTTTGGTGGTGCACCGCCACCATATTAAGTTTTAATGAAAAGAAAAACAGTATGCTTAATTTTGGGGTACGGTCAATAACACATTGTTACATTTGTACATGAATATTAATCCTTGATGGATTAATACACTGTAAAAAAATTGACTGTACTGTAACTTTAATTGTACAGAAGTTTTTTTTAGTTAAATCATTGGCTTTACAAGTTACTTGAATTTAAATGACATTAAACTGACTAAAAAAATCCATCTTAATCCATTTCAACTCGATTTTAAATCTGAGTGATTTGCAAAGCCAGTTTGATTGAACTTTAAGGCAGTTTTTGAACTAAAGTTTTTATATGTTGAATAGGTGACATTTAAAAAAAAAAATTCTAGATTTTTTGCCATTAATCATTATTGTTAGTCACCCTTAATGTTTGTATCAAAAGTATTAAAAAGTACTTGTCAACTTTGACAACACAATATTTAATCATCTTAAAAGCCCCGTGTTTTCATCCATTTCCTGAAAACGTCTCGGTTACGTATGTAACCTCGGTTCCCTGATGGAGGGAACGAGACGTTGTGTTGAGAGACGACTGGGTTTGATCTTGAGAACCTATCATCTCCGAGAGGAATTTCTAAACGCCAATAGGATTGGCGAATGGCCCGCCCACGCCAGTCTCCGCCCCGTGCATACGGGTATAAAAGGAAGATGGCGGCGGTCATTCACTCACCTTTGTGCTGAGGAACCTGAGAGAGAGTTCTCGGTCACTGCAGCGGGTCGGCGCAGTGATGTGGCATGAAGACACAACGTCTCGTTCCCTCCATCAGGGAACCGAGGTTACATACGTAACCGAGACGTTCCCCTTCAGTCGGTCTCTCGACGTTGTGTTGAGAGACGACTGGGGAAGTATCTACACACGCCACGGCACTACGCCGCATTACGACCTCTAGCGGAGCGACAGTGACTGGTCTAGCGAGTCAACTGAGCGCTATCGCGAGATGTAATCTTCCAGTGGATTCAGTATCAGACATACTAAGAAGCTTCTACTGACGGTCATCACGGAAGGTGGCGTTACCCCTGTAACGAGGTCCCTTCCGGGCCGCACTGGGAAAAAACACTACTCTCCCATGAAGAGTGTGTTGCGGAGACCACATCCTACCACGTGGGGAGGTATATGTGGAGGTATAAGGCATGGTCTTCCCATGGGGAGAGCGCATGCAGGAATGTGTCAACCCGACTCGGGGGACAGTATACTCGGTGGAGAGCCACCGGAGGGGAGGTCACAGATTCGCCTATAGGGGAAAACGTGAAGAATCTACATACGGGACTACCCTGTAGGGGAGTCACTACGTATGGGGCATTAGTCCAAGTATAGGGGTCCGCCTGACTAGGGGTGACTCTACCAGTACTGGACTTGGTTCAAACAGATCGCTCCGCCCGATCTATTACCAAATGCCATGCTAATGATGGATGGAAGCCTATACTTCACCCTAAGGGGGGAATAGTAGGGGGGGCTGATAGCGCACGCTACTCGCCTGAAGAGGGGAGAAGGCGCTTTCGCAGGCGTACGTCCAGGCCAGATGCCGGCCCCTATCCTTGTCGGACGCGGGCTGACACCTGTTCCACTCAGAGGTTGCAAAACCTCATGAAGGTACTGGGCGTAGCCCAACCCGCAGCACTGCATATGTCTGCCAGAGTGGCGCTCTTGGTCAATGTCCACGAGGAGGCCACGCTCCGTGAGGAGTTGGCTCTCACTACAAGTAGGCATTGACCAGGGGATTGGTACGCCAAACGGCATTCACAATCCAGCGCGCCAACTCTGTTTGGAGACAGTCCTCCCCTGGGGCTGTCTCTGGAACAGACAACGGCTGCTCAGAGCTCTAAGGGCTCTGTGTGCGGTCATGAACAACGCGGTATGCGCGTAGGACACAGCACGTAGAGGTTGGGTCTTTCTCCCGGAGGGGAGCGCCTGCAGGCTCACCATCTGACGGAAAGAATGATGGGAACCTTGGGCACGTAACTGGGCCTGGGTCTCAGGATCCCGTGAGAGTTACCAGGGCCAATTCTAGGCACCCCGAGGACACGGAAGCCTGAAGGTTCCCCATCCTCTTGATGAAGCGAGCGCCGTCAGGAGCGCAGTCTTCATCGTACCCGAGGAAGAGAGGCGTCTCCGAGGGGCTCGAACGCTCAAGTGGGTGTGCGAGGAGGGTAAATCCACAAGAAGAACCTAGTGACCAGGTCGAGCTGACCGAGATGAATGTATAGATGAATGACTATGAAGTATAGGTGTAACCCCAAGGACATCTCGGTTATCAGGACGGAATCGACCACATGTTCGCCGCGGGCGGCGACCTCCTCCCGAAGTGCGGGGGCATATCTGCGGTATTGCCCTAGTCTGCTTCTGCACCGCGGAGAACTAATGACGTCCTCCACGGTGTCTCCAAACAGCCTGGCTTGCGAGATAGGCGTGTCCAGAAGGCGGGCCTTCTGGACGTTACCTATCTGTGCAAGGCTTAGCCACAGATGCCTTCCTTAGGCCACCATAGTGGGCATCGACCGACCCAGTGCTCCTGCCGTGGCCTTCGTCGCACGGGGCGCGAGGTCTGAGGCAGTGTGCAACTCACTCATGCGAGTGGGGTCAGGCTTCCCTTCATCCAGGTCCTTCAGGGCTTTAGCCCGAAAGACATGGAGGATCGCAATGGCGCGGAGGGCGGAAGCAGCCTGTCCAGCAGCGTTATAAGCCCTCGACCCAAATATCGAGGAGAGCCTACACGCTCTGGACGGGAGTCTAGGTCGACGCCCCCAGGTGGCAGCCGTCTGCGGGCACAGGTGCACCGCTACAGCACGCTCCACCTGGGGGACGTCAACATAGGCTCGGGCAGCTCCGCCCTCCAGGGAAGTCACAGCTGTAGAGCTCACAAGTGTGGAACGCACCGAAAGGGGCACATTCCACGACCTCGTGAGTTCCTCATGCACCTCCGGGAGAACGTCACCTGGGTGGTTCGCGGTTTTTCACCACGCCCCGCCCCCAGAAACCGTTCGTTCAGGGTTAGCACGGCCGACATCTCCGCGTCGGTTCCCATCACGAGCTCTACCGCTTGTGGGCGGGAGCTCGGAGAGATCGTCCGCGTCAGATGCCAGTAGGCAGCTGTCCGATGCCGCGACAGAGATTTCGTCTCATCCCGTTTACGAGCCTTCCCGCTATGGAACGGTCAACCGCCGCCCATCGGGGACGCACCAGTGCGCGAACTGGGGTATGGGCGGTCCGCCGAGCCGGAGCTGCGGGAGCGACATCCATAGAGATCCCCATATCACCCCCGCTGCTCGTCGAGGCGGTCGACTTCGCCGAAGCGGCAGTCAGACTCGCCTGACAAGCGAGCGAGTTGCCGGCAACAGTCCCGAAGAACGTCGCCAGCCGTGACCGCAACACCTTGATAGACATGTCCTCGCAGACAGAACATATCATATCAACAAAACCGGCTTCAGCATGCTTGTTGCCCAAACATGTGATGCGGGTTTCATGGCCGTCTGACTCGGGGATGAGTCTGCCGCACCTAAGGACACAGCTGCGAGACATGCTCAGCAGCTGGAGAAATATGCTCTTTTAGAATAGGCTCTGTGGTAAACTGCCGAATGTCGAGTGGAAGGCCGTCACGAGAAGGGATCCCTGCTTCGCGTCGCGCCGGCGGAGAGAAGAAACACTCTCGAAGAAAATAACATGCAACATAAATTGCACTAGTTCCGAAGAACAAAAGGTGAGTGAATGACCGCCGCCATCTTCCTTTTATACCCGTATGCACGGGGCGGAGACTGGCGTGGGCGGGCCATTCGCCAATCCTATTGGCGTTTAGAAATTCCTCTCGGAGATGATAGGTTCTCAAGATCAAACCCCAGTCGTCTCTCAACACAACGTCGAGAGACCGACTGAAGGGGAAACTGTGAATTTGGACACCCAAGGTTTCGGAAAGGACAGCTACAATATTATAGATGTGATTGTTTCTGCTAACACTACTCACTGAATTCACTCCATTATTTTTTCATTTTTGGGTTGTCATAAAATTGTCAAGGTGAAAGCAATCTTTCTTTGTCCAACTGTTTCTGAGGTCTGCGCATTAAGAGGTGAGATGTGTGTAACAGGACCATATCACAGGCTCTAGTGAGCCAGTTCAGGTACACAGAGCTGGACGAAAAGTCAACTCTTCTTCAACAAAACAAAACTCATTGAAGTATAATAAAAGTATTTGGAGTGTTTGGGATTTTATGAGAGTATGAGATAAAATATGACTAAATACATTTTCCTTGTGTCCATTTAAAATGTCAGGGGTGACTTTTCCAACATCACAGTCTCCCCAGAGGAATATTAACGCAAGAGGTATCCTTCACAGTTTATCATTTTACACATTTCATGCAAACTTCATTTCAGATGTTTCTCCTTATTCCCTTTTTTAAGGGGATTAAAAAAACAGATGTAAATTAGACTGTTGATGTAGAGAGGAATCAGATAGGAGAAGAGAGGGAAAAAGATTATTGGAGAGTTATAGACTCGTATAACTTGGTCTTGGAAGAATTTGATTGGAAATGTTTAAGATCATGTTTAAATGTGTGACTTGATTTGCAGATGTCTGTTCGAATCAGAGCATCAACTATATTTAGTTTTAGTTTCAGGAGAAGAATCTGAAAAGCGGAAGCATTATTCTTACTGCTGTCTAGAAGGAATGCAATGGGGTAGTTGCACGAAGCCGCCATATTAGATTTCCGATCAGCGAGTGTGGGCAGGCTTATTTCCGGTCGTATAACACTGTATGGGAAAAGTAGGATTTTTGGCTGGCAAATATGAGCGTTTTTTTTTAGAAGAATTTGAATTTGATATATCAGTGATACAAGAAAAGTCTCTTTACATTGCTGAGTACCTTGTTAGGCCCACACAACTCAAAATAACAGCAAAAAATTACATTCTCTCCCTGTTTATTCTATATTCAATGCTCGTGTGGTTAATCAAAATCCGTATGCACAATTCTAGTATACATAAGCCAGCATGTGCGTTGTACATTTCCACAGAGATGATTTTGTTTTGACAGTTAGGGGACTGAGAAAAGCATTTATTTCCTCTTTCCATGTGAAACCGCTTCACTCTCTCCACACCGCGAGCTATCCCGCCTGACTGTGCGATTGAATGGAATACAAACGCCACCTGATCATGACTGTATTAATACTCTTTCACAGTAAATACGACACGAAAAAGACACAAGTCACAAGTCACAGGAAACTGATGATGATGCTGTCTGACAATGAGTTTCACCCTTGCCCACAACGCAGAGCATTCCATCCGTCTGACTTTCATCATACAGAACTTGGAGCGATGAGTTAAAACAAAGACATAAAACTTATCTACTAGCAGTATGAGCAGTGAATATGAGTTTATTGTTGTTTTGCTTGAGGAAGATGGTGATATGGAGAGAAACGCGGGGAGTTGCACGGACTGGTATAAAACACCATCTGCCTTTTTTGCTGTGATATCAAGTTGTCTGGCTTAACGAGGACCTCAGAAATGTACAAAGTACAATGTACAAGTTTTCCATCATATCACTGATATATCAGTTTCTTCTTCATATCTAAAAAACGCTCATATTTGCCCGCCAAAAATCCTTATTTTCACATAAATTGTTATGCCAGCCCATATTTTAAAGATCTAATGTTTGATTTTTCCTTTCTAGGGGCCATTGACATTGACATGCTTTCCTTGTGAGATCAAAGGGAATTACTGAAAGATCTGTCTCTTAATTATATTTTTTATTATTTACATTTTATTATTTACTTTTAACATTTAAGGGAAAAGAGCTACTCTAAACAGGTAGAAGAACATTGGGTCACACTTCACTATAGGGGGCAATAATCGCTATAATAAACCATTAACTACAAATTTTCTCCCAATAAACTCTTCATTTGTTGCTTATTTAGAGTTAAGGTAGTTGTTAGGTTTTGGTATTGGGAAGGATAAGGGATGTAGAATATGGTCATACAGAATATATGCTTTATAAATACCAATAAACAGCCAATAATAGGCATGCTAATAACAACTAGTTAATAGTGAGAATTGCCCCCTATAGCCTACTGAAGTGTTACCGAACATTGCTGTTCTTGCCATTTTCTATCGGAAAGCATTTTCACAGACACCTTCAAAATCAGGGGCGGCTGGCCCATAGTGGGCGATAATGCACCGCCCTCTTTCAGCCACACGAAAAAAAAATTATTTTGCCGGTCTAAGTCTTAATCATAGACTGTATAAAGGTCTTCATATTATTGTCCAATCAGCAGCCTGAATATCACTCTCCAACCAGTAGCCCCCGCCCCCTTGGGGCGATTTATGGCGCTCTCATAGACTTGCACGTTGAGATTCTTTTTATTTTATTTTGGACCCTGCAATGCATTTCTATGGGCTCAGGAAGGGCTTGCCACAACGTGATTTCGTCATACGCACTGATGCGTGCTCGGACGACACGTACAGCGCGCGAAAGCGTAGTGAGACAGCAAGATCGACATGGCTAGCAACAGCAACACCATTATTTTATTGAGAAAATTACCGTTCAAAATTTCAATACAAGTGATGAGTGAGTGTGTTATTAAATGGTGAGTTGTGTTATGTTGTACTCTCCAAATGTTGAATTGTAAATAGTGGTTTTGATTGCATATTGCCAGCCAAATATATACTGAATATGTTCTGGAAAGATTTGATTAATTACAATTTTGATGATAATATAATATGTTTTGATTTGATTATCGCTATGGCATCCATGATGGCTATACATTGTAGACTGTGCTAACAGTGATTTAACCAGTAGATGACAATGTATCTGTTGATGGCCACGGTGGAAGTGTTTTATTGTGGAATCAAATTTATTTTATTTGAGACATTTAAATTGATATAGCTTTACAAAAATACTGTACAGTATGTATAATTCATGTCTGTGTTGCCATCTAGTGGTTGAACAGGAAAACCAAATAAAAAAATGCAATGTAACACTGTCAAGTTAGCTATCTGACTTTTATTTATTATTATTTGACCCATTGAACGGGTCATCTTAGCCATAATCGCAAAAGTTGCCCCCCCTGAGAAATTTGCCAGGAGCCGCCACTGTTCAAAATGAAAAGTATGCTTTGAACCTCGTCTTTTAAAGGAAAAGTGCACCTCAAAATCAAAATTGTGTTATTCTTTACTCACCCACATGACGTTCAACATGTTTTCTGACCTCCTGGCGTCTTCGGATTACAAATAAAGATATTTTAGGCGACATCCGAGAGATTTCCAGGCCTCCTCATAGACATCATGGTTATAGTTATTGTAAAGGTCCAGAAAATTACTAAAGACATTGTTAAATTGGTCACATTTTTTTTCATGCGACGAGAATACTTTATGTGTAAAAAACAAACCAAAATAACAAAAATATGAGAGCACTTGCGCATGCGCATTCGGTTTGAGAATATATAGATTAAAGTTGTTATTTTGGTTTGATTTCGCACATAAAGTATTGCTCTTCGCTTCAAAAAATTCAGTTGAGCCACTATGAGCGGAGGGACCAATTTAACGGTGTCTTTAGTACTTTTCTTTTAACCATGGGGTCTATAAAGATCTTTAAGCATGTTGAACGTCATGTGGGTGAGTAAAAAAATAACTCAATTTTGATTTTGAGGTGAACTTTTCCTTTAAAGATGAGGTTCAAAGCATACTTTTCATTTTGAAGGTGTCTGTGAAAATGCTTTCCGATAGAAAATGGCAACAGCAGCAATGTTCTTACCTGTATGGAGTAGCTCTATGCTCAGTGACTCTGAAGTGAAGTTGGGTTGAATCAAGACAGCAGAGCATGAAAATTACTTTCCCCAGGCTCAAGGGTAAAGAGAGAGAAGAGGGTGGGAGAGGAAAAGTGAGCAAGAGAGGCCACTCCGCTCTGCAGGAGACAAACGCTTCAGTCGGGGAACCAGAGCAGCGGGTGCATGGAAGAAGTCACAGAAGCATTGAGATGCATGTGTGTATTCTGTTACTTTATATATTTGCAACTCGGAGAGCGAGTTGGTGGAGATAGATCAACAAAAGACATCAATACAACCAATTCTGGCAACAAAATGTCCCATGGGAAAAAACATCACAAATGAGATACAAGCGAGGGTTTCCTCATGAACATCAATGACATCATTGAAAAGCATCACATCAGGTACATACTGTTTAAAATGTTAAATTTCGAGTTTAAAAATGTGACCCAGTCTGCGTGTGGTTCAGTGGGTCTATTTACTCTACTGGCAGTGAAGGTTGATTTCTCTTTCTCTTTACCCAGTGGTTGGGACTGAGTAACAACAACGTCTAACAGTGTTGTAGTGATGGGGGGGATTTTTGCCTTTTTCCCCTCTGCATGGGCATATTTAGCCCACATCCATACACTGTAGGATAATTCAAGAGAACACACCGTTATAAGAACCTGTAATGTTGTTGATGTAAAGCATCTCTTGGCATGCAGTGAGAATGTTGGATTGGGTTTACAGGATGGCAAGTGCTTGCTCTTTCACCAGCGTGCGGGGCTTTGTGATGTAACCCTTCATGCTTTGCCGAGGAGAATTTGTATTCAGTGGGTCCTCTGAGGTGTTCTGTGGTTTTAGAGAAAAAAGCAGACGTCTCACAGGAGCTCATTATGTCAAGCCTGATATCTTCATCTCTATCTACGATGCCCCCCTGAGGAAATTTTCCACATAGACTCTCATGTATATTATCACAATTCTGTTTTGAGCTGTTGCACTAGGATATTATTTGAAGCGCAGTTGACTCCATCAATATAACATCAGAAACAGAGATCATATACAAAGAGACAACCCTCACATCACAATGTACCTCTCGCAGACAAAAATGGAAATGTTACCCTTTTCTAAATTTAGGGGTAAGGATTGTTCACTGAATTATATGGTTTCACACAGATGCAGAAGGCTTTTTTATTTACCTGGCATCCAACTGGTTGTTTTCTAGTGGGGGTGAAATACAGACCCTTCAAAGGATTTACAGAACAGTAAAAATGAGAGAACCATTCTCAGAGGAATTCCTTGTAAGACCTGCTTTTTCATGCTAGCTGTGCTAACTTATCCATTCAGTCTGGTAAACCTGACCAGTGTGTTTCCATTAGACAGCTTGAAGTTTACAGTTCATCCAAAAATGAAAAAGAAGATATTTTAAAGAATGTTGGTAATCGAACGACGTCAGTACCATTGACTTGCATTGATTTTGTCTCTTTACAATACAGAATTTTCATTTTTGGGTCTCTTTGTCATGGTCAATAGACTCATAAAAATTAAGGGGCTTAAAAGGTTTATCAAAGTGATGCAACAGAAAATGATTTTTGGTTCCCCAAAGAACCATCCCTAGAACCGTTTTGTTGTTTTCTTGCAAGTTTTTTTTTACAGCAGGAACGATTTCATAAAGAAACAAATGTTTACCTGTTTTTCCCATACCTATGATAGGCCTTTATAGCACTTTCAATTGTAGTAGTAGATTTAATCTCTTATACGTTCTCTTTTTGCCCTTTCAATCTCAACTTGTATGTCTAGTCTGTAGAAACGTTATCCAATACAAAGAAAAAGTTCTGTGAATGTTAAAGGTTCATTATGGAACCATGCGGTCCTACTAAAAACCTTTTAGGAACAATATTTTTCAGTGTTATTTCACAAAAATATTGTTTAGTGTCAACTTTTTCAATCAATATTACTATTATTATAAATTTCACATGTACAAATATTGTCACAATTGTACAGTATTTGAAATGTTTTGTGCTTTGGAAATGAGTAAAGAGAAGGCCAGGTTGCTTATAAATGTATCATAAAATCATAATTTTAATGAAGCACAAACAAGAACTGCCGTTTTATGTTCTCGGCTCATGTCAGTACAGGCTTTCACGTGGAACCACCTTACTAGGTCCATCGACTACACGGGTTTTCTCATTACACAGGACCACCTAGCTCTTAAGTGTTGGCAGATAATTGTTTAAGAGCTTTCTCCTTTACCTGACAGACCCATAAATGGTTCCATTTTCAGTGAATGGGCCATTCAGCCCAGTCAGAGCTCACAGAATGAGCTAATGCGAAGCTCCATTCAACAAGCAGAGCAACCAATTTACTCTCACTAGAGGAACAGCGAGGAGTCGGTCAGCAAGTAGATCCCTTCTTGCCTGAGGAGAAACTATTGGACACCTTAGGATCTCGGTTCAGCTCTTTTCCTTTTTGTTTCTTTTTAAAGACTGCTCAAGAGGTCAGGTGGATAATGATGTCTGAACATAGCGTTCGGAAGATCAGCCTCTTCGGCTCGTAGCCTCCGGTCATAACAACAATCTGTGGTCAAGGGATCGCTGAGACTGTACTGATGGAGCTGAACCTTTTCAGTTTTGGACTTTTCATCTGAACTCCGATGTTTCCAGTATTGGAAGACTGTGAGTGACAGATTGGGCGGTGGCTGCTTCTGTTGGTAGAGCTAGAGTATAGTGAGGTAACTGTGAACCGAAAGATTGCAGTGCTTGTTTGATATTAAGGGTCTCTTTTCAGTGTTTGAAGTTTGTTTTTGAAGTTGGTCGAGTTCACCTGCTCTTTTTGGAATAAAGTAACCAAGGTTAACCCTTATCGACTGTTTCCTTTTGAAAAATAGAAAATGTTTGTCCTGGGAAATAATAGAGCGACAGAAGTGCTTGGGCAAAAAAATTTATTTAAAAAAGCCTGCAGACTGCTTACTTATCATTTGGTTTAAAGTTGTGAAGCTGAGCATTATATGCTGTAAGGTCACTTCACTTTGTAAAGCATTAAATATGAATGAAAAGCCACTGATGGCAGAAATACGTAAATTTGCTCATTCATATTCCGGACAATCTTTTCGGGGGGGCAAAACTAATCTCTCACCTACGCTTCTCTTTGCAAACCTAAATTGGCTGTTGTGTTTTGGGAAGAGAACTTAATTCTCTGCAAACAGCTGTTAGTCACGCTCCCATTTAGAGATATTTCCAATAAAATAAACAGAATTAAGTTCGAGCTGTTCTTCTAGCTGAACTGATAAAGGATGAAACTAGCAATGCCAAGATCCAGCGGTTCTAGGGTGAGTGGATATTTACATTTACATTTATGCATTTGGCAGACGCTTTTATCCAAAGCGACTTATATTGCATTATCCTATACATTTATTCATAGGTATGTGCAATCCCCTGGGATCGAACCCACAACCTTTCGCAATGCTCTTACCACTGAGCTACAGGAAAGCTGGCCGGGGCTTAGCCCAGAGACATCCATACTTTAAAAACGTATGATTTCACATTTTGCGTCTAAAAAAGCACGGAATACGCAAGCATTTACGTGAGCGTCTGCATCTGAAATAACACAGTTGTGTGTGCAAAACACACGAAATGTGAACGGTCCCTAAGTGACACATACAGGGCATGGTAATAAAAACATTTGGTGGGTGATTCTCACGAATCTTTTTTTTTTAAAAAGAATGAAAAACATAATTTTAAAAAAAAATGCCTTAAGAACTCTCATTACCGTAACCATTTAAAACTGTCAGTCCTATAGCATGTTTTGTTTAAAAAAGCGAGCCATGATGCACAAGCAAGTTTTTATTAATCATACACAATAAGACATTCATTAATTATATTTTAATAGAAAATTATACATGTAACAATTTTTTAAAAGCGGAATATTACCTGTATCGGTATTGAGAATGAAAAAAGTTGTGTATACAGCGCGACCAGAGAATGTTGAGCTATTAACTAACATAGAAAGCAATCTGTTAACTTTTCTGACATTTAAAAGGTACTGGTAGATGTGTTTCTTAAAATAAAATTGAATGTAAATTTATTTTTGTGTGTTTAAACAGCCTTTTAAAAATGTTACGAAGGATGAGAATATCAGGCATGGACCCTTCATTTTTCACTATTTCTTTATTTTCATTATACATGAAAATTCTCTCAATGATTTTTTTGTCATTTGAGAACATCTAATATAACATCTAATATAAAATGTTTTAATTTTACTTTGTTTAAATAAGAACATATAATGTACAAATCGGGATGTGTTACAGTAATGAAGATTTCAGCAGAACGGCAATAAAATGCATATGTTAAAATCATGCTTTGTCCAAGGTAGAGAACACAAATAGATTTATTATGATGTTTGTATTTTTCTGCCATGACTTTTTAGTGGTTTGGTGAGAATGACCCTGGTGCATTATATAAAACATTTGGGGCTTCATCCCCCTTAGCCCACCCCTAGCGCCACCCCTTCCGAAATCATAGTATGGTTAATACCCTCAGAACAAACATAATGATAAAATTTTACCTTGAACTGTGTAATATATTTTAGCATTGATAATATCTGCCGCAACCAGGAAGTCTATTGTAGTCATCATAAATCATAAGGCTAAGCAATTTAAAGTAATACATTTTTGAACACAGAGAAGCTAGTGTTGACCAGAGAATACTAACAATATACCTGTCTTCATTTGCGGAAACTTTAAATCTGTTCGATTGAAATAAGCATCGCAATTTGCCTTTTCAAAGTAATGAAAAATAAACCCTTTGTTACTCATTGAAATATAGTGCAACATTTATCCCGTCCTCTTTCATATAGTCCACGAGGGACACAGCGGGTAAAGTCGTGCAGGTCAAGAATGTATCAGACCGTGCTTTCATGTTTTTTTATCCAATGTGTAGACAGTCCCCCAACCCCTTTCTTTTGATAAGAAAATAACGTTCCTCCCCAGTTCCTCTCATATTTGTTCTGACAGGCTGTGTCTCTTTTTGTACTCTTATTAACTCAGCTGTGTCTCTTTTTTTATCTACCATCCCACTTCAAAAGCGGATGCATAGTCAACACGCAGGGAGCCTGAGATGGGATCAATGGCGTCAGTGCACTACCGTGTTTATTACCATGAATGTCAGCAGGCCCCTTCATCCTTAGCTGCCCTCTAGGTCTGCCTGACAAAAATGTCAGATGTATTTACGACGGCCATAACAACTGGATGATGCCCGCTGAGGAGTACAACAGAGGGTAAGACAGGCAGAGAACAGTAAATAGCGTTTTCTTTTATATGTAATTTTGATAAATGCCCGCAGCCGATAAGAACTGTGGCAGCTTATGAGCGACGTGGACCAAGATGCCTGTCGGAGACAGAGGGGTAATTTACTGAGAATGAATTGTGCCCGGTAATAGCGCCACAACGTCTGTCTGTTATTTTAGCTCTTGGTTTGCTAACAGCCTGTCTACACCGGACACGATCTCTAACAGTGGTTTGAGTCGGTGTACACTGGAAAAAAGTTAAATAACATGAACCAATCAGCTGTGAGCTTCACATACCGTTGATGAGTTTAGTAACAATAAAATAGGTAAAACTATGTATCCAGTTTTATTTTTCAGGAAATCCATAAGAATTATATTCGTGGATATTTGGTTGTAATTATTTGCCTTATAATATTTACTGTAATAATTAAAAGCTTTCTGTGCGCACAACCAAAAATCTACAAGCTAATATCCTTAATATATTTGTCAGAACCCTCAGTGTTAAAATAGCTGTCAAACCAGGCAGCTTAAGAACATTTCTGCTTTTTTGCATCTGTTTGGCTTAAATTGGCTCCTGTTTTGCATAAGTGTTCCATCTCACTCTACACCTGCATAATGAACTCTAAAATGCACAAATGGAAACACTGGCTGCAGTTTTGCGTTCGACAGCATCTCGGCTCCATGTGCATGGTTGTTAAAGTCACCCCTGTTGTCCGACTCAATAATACGGAGGGGAGGCTGTGTTGCTGTTCTTCAGGGGTCTGTTTTAATAAGAGCTGAGGGACTCTCATTGGAAGGAATTCTCTGAAGGGTACTTTGTAAGGGTGCCAGTTACAGAAAGTTCTGACAGGCTGGAGAAACTCTCAGCGTGATCACCCGGTTGATAAAGCGTGCTTGTTATTAAACCTGTTTCTCATGCAGTGGGAGTGGATTTCAGTGGGACACGCAGGGTTTTTAGAGGCAAAGCAAAGCTCTTAATACACCTGCATTTAACACTGATGTTAACATTGTGTTCAGACAGTTTTAGATTGAGATTTTCAACCATTTTTTTTTACACACATTTATTCAAATACTACACACATATTAACATTTACATTTATTTATTTGGCAGATACTTTGGAGTGGCTTACATTGGATTATACTATACATTCCTTTCTGAGTATGTGCAATCCCTGGGATCGAATCTATGACCTAGGCGTCGCTAGCGTCATGCTCTAACCACTGAGCCTCAGGAAAACATATATTCTAAACAATATAAAATTAATAATTTTAACATCTAATTTTCTAATTGTGAGATAACAAGCATTACAGTTTTATTTCAACTGTTAATTTCAATACGATTTATATTGGAATGATTTTATATAGAAAACCGTAAATCACAAAAAATTACTTTAGCTGGGTTTTAACATAGGTGACCCTGCCTGTGAAAACAGCTAATGTCATTGTCATTTACAGTTTCTGCATAAAATCGGTACAGAAGTAAAGCACTCTCAGGTTTGAAATTGACCATTAAAATATGAGGTACAACATAAAAAAAACATTTTATTTATTCTTCATGTATATTTTAAGGTAGAAATTTAATGTAAAGTATCAAATTTAAATTAATATGATAAATCTCAGGTGTAAATAAAAATGAAGGTGCAAAAAAATTCAAAACAATTTTAGTTAAAAAAACTTTTAGGTCTGCACTTTTTATTAAGTTAAAACCAATTGCCTTTACAAGTCACAGAATTTTTATAATATTTAACTGACTTCAAAAAATATTGTTACATTTCACATAACTTATAAATGAAGCTGAAATTATGTTTTTAAATGAAATTGACATGGGTTAAAGTATTTTGAGTTCAAATAATAGGAACACTTGTTCATTTGACTTATTCAAAACATTTTTCCATTGTCTTTTTAAAGTATTTTAGGTATTTACAGTATTGTTTTGTCAAAATAATTCGCCAATTTTATTGAAATATACAAAAAAATATTGCATAATTTAATAATCTGAGCTTCAGTGTTGGGCATGACTACAGTTCTGTATATACAGTATGTATATGTAAATGTGTATGATAAATCAAAATGTTTTGATGGAAAGAAAAAATAAATCAATAATATTACATACTACTTATAAACTGTATACTGCAAGTTCATATTGTATATGCACGCTATAGTGTAGGCTATACGTTGACATGTAAATCTGTTTAAGTGGCCGATAGGTCTGCCCTGTAGAATTAGGTTTTGCTCAGCATGAATAAAAATGAGAGAGAACATTGCTGTAAAGCCTTCTGCTCTGTAACCTACCTTAGTATTAACATAAGGGGAAACCTTGTTTACACACTGCTTTGCATCAGCAGCTTTTCCTTGAAAACTTCAGCGAGCTGATGAGCACAGATGAGAGCACGACGGCCCCGGTGCTCCACGGCATAATTGCCCGCAGCTGTGAGAGCTGTGTAGAGCGACACTGTTGTTGTCTGTACTGAGTGCCACTTTTAAGATGCCGACATAAATTGCAGGCGAAATTACAGAATCATTCACATTTTAATCAACATAAAGCGCTCATCAGTCGCACATCATGACGGTGTCGTGTAAGCTTTTCCGCGGCGAATGAAACCAGCTTATAATTAGAAGAGGGTTATAATGATAAATGTGGCCACACATGTGCATACAATATTTGTCTCTTTTGACCGCTCATACGTTACACGTCTTTGCAAATCACAGTATGGAAAAAAGTCGTTTGTAAGAACTTTTTAGAAACTAATTTTAAGACATGAATAAGAAATGAATGTAAATAAATGAAAAACTTTCCTTTCCTTTGTAGCCATCAAGTGTTTCTTTTCCAATTTGTGCATTAGTATTAGTAGCATTAGTGCATTATGATTCCTACTATATTTATATTTATAGTCTGTTTAATTCACATGGTTTCTGTACTTGACTTTGCGTGGGTAGAACTGTGCCATTGTTAACAAGCGAACTTGCTGTGTGCAACTATTTATATGTACAGTATATTAGTTTTAATGCTAACAAGATGCAGTACTTCCTATTTTACAATGCTGTTCATTCGTGCATTATAGAAGTACCTCTGCAACATGCTTGAGAGAGCAAATATCTTTGGTTTAATTGGCATTTTAACAGAGATTGGCATCAATTACTCTCAGCATGCAATATGTAATGAAGGCATCGACCCATGGTCGCGTTCTGGTTGGCCACCCACAGGAGAAGGATGCACACGTTTGATGGCTGTGTGAGAGGGACTGTTGGATTTTGAGGTTTTATTGTTAATCCTGAGTGAGAGGGCCAGATGCTATCGGAGTGCTGTGATCTGGGATTATAAAGAGTTGAGGGCATCACAGTCTCCCACTCAACTCTGATCTTCTCTCCTTCAAACCCTCTCGCCTCTTCTCTCAGTGTCTCTGTCTTATCTTGACTTATGTCTTAAGGTTTCTCTAAGATGTTTGCTTTTAAACACCTTTTCTACTTTTCTTTTGCAACCGTTGGTCTTTTACTGGCACGGACGTGGTGATTTTGCAGAGGTGTGAAGTACTTTAGTCATTGTACTTCATTAGTGGTTTTTATACACAGTACTTTTGGAACTGAACACTTGGACTTCAATTACATTTCTATTTGTAAAATAGATTTTAGAAAATTGTATTTAGACCATCAGGTCACAAAGTACAGTAGGCCTCCATATTTTCCAGGTCATCATGATTCATTTATCCCCTATATAAAATTACAAAACATTAACTTCTGTGAATTCTACTTCACCTTCAATGTGAAGGAAAAATACTGGGTTTTTAGGAGGATCTATTGACAGAAATGCAATATAAAATACACAACTATTTCTTCAGAGGTGCATAGAGACCTTACATAATGAACCCTTATGTTTCCAATACCTTAGAATAGAGAGCCTTATATACAGAGCGGCCCTACATACATTGAATTAGCCGCCAAGTTTTGTACAGCAGCCCTAAACGGACAAACAACTCAACAACGCTCGTTTCCTCTAATAATTTGTTTGTGTGTATCTGTATTGTGTATGTATTTTAATCATCTGTAAAATTGTGCAGCACATTGGTCAACCTTGGTTGAATTTAATAGTGCTATATAAATAAAAGTGACATTAACTCTGCCCTAGTTAGTGGTGAAACGCAGATTAAATGTAAGTTTATTCATCATTGAGTAACAGAGTAAAACGCGCTCACGAGTACAATATTAAAGCGGTTCCAGATAAACAACGCGTCTACGCTGGAAAGACTTTATAATATTAGCGCAGGTCCTAGCTCCAGCCTGACTTTTATCCTTCTTTTTATACTTTAAATCCACAGACCTTTTATTTTAATGTAATAAATAAGACATCGCTCTTTCTACAGTCTTTCTAATGCCCGCATGATCTCTTCCCTGCGTCAACATGACAACGACGTCTTTTTGTACTGTGGTGGCCACAGTGGTGGACTGAGCGATTCATTGCAAATCTATAATACAACGCTAGTGGCCGCTGTAAATCAAAAACTGCGCCTTTAAATTAGACATTAAAATCCATTTCAGTGTAAAATTGTTATCGTTCTGGTGAAGTTATGCATTTTAAAGGACCATTGTGTAATTTAGTTGCATCTAGCGGTGAGGTTGCGAATTGTTGTCTCACTCCACCCCTTCCTTTCGAAGCACTACGGAGGCTGAGAGAGGATCAATATGTTGTCACGTTTTCGCTTCTTTCCCGAATGAGATAACATATTTTTACGAAACATGTTCTGTGGAGCAGTTTGTCAGTTTAGGCCTGTTGTAAAAGCGACATGGCAACAACATTGCATGTAAGATGAAAGCGGTGTCTGTAGATAGAAATTGCTCATAAGATAATAAAAACGTCTTGTAGTGCCATCCCAAATAAGGAACAAATCATTCTCACACACCTTCTCTGGATCTGTTCCACATTTGTGGAATGATGTGCCCGCTGCTTCAAGATCAGCAAATTCTGTAGCCATCTTTAAGAATCGGCTGAAAACACATCTCTACTGTCAGCACCTGACCTATTAGTTCTGACTTCTGTCTCTTTTCTACTCTCTCTATCCTTAAAAAAAAAGTAGGTATACCAGACCAGTTTTACTGCACTTGTGCTTTTTGTTGTCCCTATGTTGTGCCTATTACTTCCATTGTCTACCTCATTTGTAAGTCGCTTTGGATAAAAGTGTCTGCTAAATGACTAAATGTTAATGTAAAAACCATAATGCTTCATTATGTTAGGTCTTTATACACCTCTGAAGACATAGTTATGTAAATTATTGCATTTCTGTCCTTCAAAAAATGACACACTGGACCTTTAAATATTGTTCCTAAAGTCGAACTTGACCTCTACAGAAAATTAATTCATGTGTCTAAGAACTATAAAATCAGGCTAGTCAATATGTTTTAGGATATTGGTTTAACATCTGTGTGTCCTGAATCTTTCAAAGTCAGGAAAACATTGAAAGATTGTGATTAAACAGATGTATGCAGTGCATCTGTAATGAGAAAAATTCCACTGTACTTATTTCATGAGTCAGTTTCAAATGTTAAGAAAAACATTTCTTTAGGTAATTTGACTTTTAAATTAGTACATTTTTGACACGCTATACTTGTGTATACATTAAAATATGTACATTAAAAGTATTAGTGAGACAACAGAATTTTCATTCTTGGGTGACCTCTCCGTTTAAGTATTGATATTAATATTAAGTATTAATAGAAAACAGTACACATTTGAATACTTTGTATTGCCTTCTTCACACTTCTTGGCAGTAAGTCTTTCTGTTTCATTCTTCACTCGCTCTTACCCTCATTCTTCACCTGCTGCAATGCTTCAGGTGAAACACCAGTATTATACACTGTCTGATTACACAAGGGATATTAGTATAGCAGTGTAGGTGAGATCAGACTGCACAGAATTCTGCAGAAATAACCAAAACTGTGTTGCACGTTGTAAATAATAAAGGAAATCCTTCCTGAATTTACACCTTCCTGTGGTTTGTAGTTAAAGATTGTGAAGCGATGCATGTGACTCAGTGACAACTCAGCTGGTCTGGACCAGATAAACAAAATAAAATAAGCAAAATAATAAGAATAGAATGGAATAGAAATTGGGTAAATGATTTAGAATTGAATAAAAAAATATGAACAATATATAGTTTGTGTTTATTGTCAAACAGAGGGCGCCACATAAGTGAAGTTTAGTTGCATAAGTTGCATTAATAACAGACGTGGCATATAAAGATGTGCTTTTCTTCTGTTTAATGGAATGTGATTATTCACAGCAGGGACTGAGCCTGTTTCTTTCTAATGTCTGATTATGTACAGCAGAAAAGGAAATTGCCTTCAATACCTGCTAAAAACAGAACAATTAATATACGGATATGTGTGAGCGTTCGCAATTACAGACAGAAGATTGCCCTAAATTAGGACTTATTTATGGCACGATGCTCATTCTTGCTCAGACATTTAATAACTTTCACACAACAAGAGAAAGAGTAAAACATTGTGTCTGTAATCTGCTACGCGTCACTTCAGGTAATTTGATTCCAAAAATGAAAATTGTGTCACCATTTACTCAATTTAAAACCTGTATGACTTTCTTTCGTCTCCAGAATGCAAAAGAAGATATTTTGGAAAATGGTGCTAACCGAACAATGGCAATAACCATTAGCTTATTTCGCATGGACACAAAACCAATGCAATTCAATGGGTACCAACGTTGTTCAGTTACGAACATTCTTCAAAATATCTTTTGTGTTCTGCACAAGGCAGAAACTTTCTCAAAATTAGGTTTTTCAGTATCTCTTTAATGTTAAGAGTGTTCTTTAAATTGTGGACATTATTTTAACAGAACAAATCACTATTTTATGTTACTTATAAAATTGCTATGACTAGGAATAAAACAGATGCATAGGCTGGAAACTAATCTCTGCATTTCTATTTGAAAGATATGCCACATTTTCCATCCTCTCATCTGACTTTTGAAGCATATTTACTGTATACCTTTATGTTCCCAATTTTTTTTTTTTAAACCTTCACGTTGGGTTCACATCTCATGAATTTCAGTATTTATGATTGGCACAATGATGCATGCATGTTCAAGATTAGGAAGAATGTTAGATTTTGGAACACACACATTGAGGTGACATTCACACTAAGAAAAGCTAATTCTTATCCAGCTCGCGTGCTTATTGACTTCCCTGCTGTCCTTCTGCCTTTGCCATCAATCAAATACAAAAAATAATAGACTAAATATTCATAAAGCCCTCGTTGTGGCATTATGAGGAACGTAAGGGAAATGTTACTTGATGATAAAGTTATTCTTGGGTCTCAGCAGAATTGCATAGCTATATTTATGTGTCTATTCAGCATCTCCCAAGTTTTTCCTGCAGAGTTGAAAGTCTCGCAAACACCAGAAGTACGTTCCTGTATTTTACTCGCTCGCTGTGTCTCAGAATGGTTGATCAGCGGAAGACTTGGAGATGTGTGGAATATTATTTATGAGTAAGTGTTGCCAGGGACCCATTCCTGAACCCTGACTCTTCCCCTCATCCCAGAGCAGGTTAAGGTGATGTAAAGGAGATCATATTCACCCAGGACTAATTACATTACCAGCCTTATAAAAAGTGTGTACTCTATAAACTTTTTTGCTGGTGTCTATACTTTTGCACTTGCTGCCTTCTAATAAATATTAATGACACAAACAGAAATCAGAAATGCGTTTTTTTTCTCATCTAACCGTCCTTGCGAGTCAAGGTTGTGTCCTAATAAAACATATTTTTAATGAAGACATGAATTTTAGGAAATGATGATT
Source organism: Triplophysa siluroides (assembly GCA_006030095.1). Lineage (NCBI taxonomy): Eukaryota > Metazoa > Chordata > Actinopteri > Cypriniformes > Nemacheilidae > Triplophysa > Triplophysa siluroides. Next base: position 1,898,943 of record VCII01000139.1, on the reverse strand, counting down.
CTGAAAATACAGAGTTTATGGATTAAAAAAAAATCCACATTCAATATAACATGCTATAAATATACAAACGCATTATCATCATAAAGAATAAATTATCAGCCAAAGCATTTATGAAACCACAGCGTATGCTTCCATAAAAATGTTATGAGACCATCAGTACCGTGTGCCCACCTACATTCATAATGCACAACCTATAATGCCCATATTCTGTTGAGGGCAGAAGGCACAGAGAGCATCATGGGAAATGTGTGTAGCCGTTTGATCAGAGCTAATGTCCTGGAAGCAGGAGAGGATTTTTCCCTTACCGTTCTATTCCCACGAGAGAGAAGCAACGGAGGACGAAAGAGTGAACGAAGATATTCCCAGCGGATGCGTACAGAGCATATCTCGGCTTCATCCATCAGGAATTTCCCCTATGAGTTAATACCTGTGAGGACCCATCCTGACAGGTTTGGCCTTAATGCCACGTTGTTTCGAGAATATTGTTCTAGTTTACATGCGCTGCGAATATAGCTTCAGCACTGTGTGTTTCTTCAATGCTTATGTGTGGTGTGTTTACATCTCATGGCCTCATAAGCTTGTGACGTGGAGGGCAACCGGCAAGGGATGGTCCGTTAAGAAGGTCAGAGCAGATATTGCAACTTCTTAAAAAAGCTTTTAAACCTCACAGAGCGTTAATGTTCCACTCATCTAGACTGCACTTAATTTATTGATAGAAAATGTGCACAGCAGTCTATATTCACATATGCGACATGCATGTTCAATGCATGACACGTGGGCTTCTACAGCTGTTATAAGCAATCATTTTTTGGTTTCTTGGACAAGCAAGGTCGAACGTGTTGTCACATTTGTAATGTACGGACTTTTAGAGCCCTGTATTTATTGTATCAACACAAAACCTTGCAAATTTGAAAACAATAAAAGAAGGTAAACATAACAAATAATAATAATAATATAGGGGTGTCAAAAGATTCATCGTATCCAGAATAAAAGTATGTAACGTGTATACTAATTTTGTTATATAAACACAAAAACATACACATATGTAACGGAGGCTAGCGAGAGAGAGATGTGCAAGTAAACCTCACTCCCCCTCACTCGCTCTAGCGACAGATGCTGGAGGCTGCGGTCTTTAGCCTCCTCATTAGAGCGCCCATCTCCCATCCGGACCGATGCCAGTTCGAGGCCCGCGCAGAGCGGGGCGAATAGGACCTGTAACACAAACATGAATATATATTTAGGAAATATTTCCATGTATTTATTTATATTTACCAAAATTTTTTATGAATGTTTATTTAATTTATATTTTTCTTAAATAAATGCATGTTTGTGTTTGCGTTTATGAATACAAAATTAATATGCACAGTACACGGACATTTATTATGTCAACAAACATTAATTCTGCATGCGATTAATCGTTTGATAGCCCTATAACAACCTCAACAATACTCATTTATAATAATAATATTAAACAATAAATACACAACAAACAAATAGGATCATGTGTTACAACAAACACTGTACAGAGATATTTGCTTATTTTTAGTAATGTTTATGGCTTTAGTAATATTTTAGATTATGATTTTTTGTTTCTTCCTTTTTGCTTTTGCTAGTGTTTCGTCCCTTTGGTAATTTGGTAACATAATTTCACCGCTTTATCTGTGTTTCGGAGTGCAGTGTGACTCTTAAAGTGGGTGTTACGGAGTCAAGGCCGTCCCAAAGATTTATGGTGCCCAGGACAACATTTTAATGGGTGAGCCTTCTTTATTCCCGGCCCAGTGGCTAACTTATACTGTACCATTGAGACAACATTGCCGGTTGTAAATTGCTGCATCCTTTACAACCTTTCACTCCGAACATGCAAGATGGAAAACTGCGCTGTGTAAATTACATTCAGCACAAATTTAGTTTGCATGTTTGTGCAAACTTCTTTATAGGGTTCATATGACACGGCTAAAATTAATATTATCGTTTGTTTTAGATGTAATGCGTATACACGATTTAAGGTAAAAAACGCTGTATTTTCCACATACCGAGCATGTTTGTATCTCCTCTTCGCCCCGCTTCTCTGAAACGCACAGATTTTTAATAAAGCTCATCGCTCTGAAAGAGAGGTGTGCTATGATTGGCCAGTTAACCAGTGCGTCGTAGCGATTGGTCGAATACTGCAAGCGTGTGACGGAAATGTAATGCTTCTTACCATATTTGGAACATCAGGTTCCATAGCAATTGTACTGACAGGTACGCCCACCTTACTTGCGTATACATTTGTGCGGTCTTAGTCAAATCATACCATGAACTGACGTAGATTTGTGGGGGTGTGGTTACTCGAGGTGTTTTAAGGCAGGTCTGGGTAAGCATTCGCTTTTAGATAAAATGCATCTTCTGTTCCGACATTTACATTTTTGCAATTTTATGTGTCTAATACATGCATGAGCAACTTATAACACACCAAAGAAACATAAAAACACGTATAATTGCCATATGACCCCTTTTACAACTTGGATAGCATGTGGAAATAAAATGGCAGGCACTATTTGTTTTAAAAGGCACGTTAAAATATATACAGTAACATTTTTCACGTGTGCTTGACAGATACATCTTGATACGTTAGATGAATTACATACAAAGTTCAGCAGTATTTGAAAACCATATTGCAATTTTGATCATTTTGACAGTTTCATTAAGTTCTATTTTATAGTACATTTAATTATTTTCCTAGTTAAAAGCAAATATTTCCTTATGTACTTCCAAATGTTTTTTCGATTGCTCAGACGTGCACCTGCGTGATGGACCGCAGTCCTGCGTTACACACTGTATCTCACGTCTGTGAGCTTCGCACACAAATCACATCTGCAGCCTGTGCACTGTATCAATATCCTCCAGAGATTGATCGGGGAATTTTGCATTGCTTGTTTGTGTGTGCGTTTGGGAATTATTGCGTGATATAACGTGACCTTGTTTTCCGTAACAGCTTATACATGCTCGGAGGCATGTTGGCAATTATGTCAACATAATTCATGGCAACTAGGACTTCAGGGAAGAACAATGAAGCCGCTTTAACAGATTTATTACCTCGCAATCTGGATTCTCCATTGTTTTCTTTACCTTCCCTCTCGAGAGCATGTAAAACAGCGTCTCTTGGAAGTTGCGAGCGATGCCAGATGTTTTATAGAGGGAAAAACCTTGACACCACACGGTGTTCAGGGAATAGCTAGAGATGTGAGGTAGCTGGGAATGTCACTAAGGTGTATGTTCAGAGATAAATTACGCAATCACATCACGACACATTGATCTGCATGTGTTTGACCACCGATGCTAGTTGGGAAAGCTATTTAAATTTCTGTGATGTTATGTTGACTTGTGCTTAAATGCTCCAGCAACAGTAATGCAGAAACAGTTTTGAAGCCTGTAGTCACAGTTGCTCTTGAGTAACTGTGCAAATGAAAAGAACGATTGGAAACGATTGGCTAAATAAACAGTTTATCATTTATTGGCTTTAGACAACTGTGATGTTTTGATTGAAAATGAAATGTTAACTCTAACATAAATTCTTTAAAGAGAGAGTTTATCTTTTATGTACCCTAATGTCATTGAAAACCTATGACTGTGAGCACAAAAGAAGATACTTTAAGAAATGTCTCAGTTGTTTTGTGTCCATACTATGGAAGTCAATGTGGGCAATGCTGTTTGGTTACAAGCATTCTTCAAAATATCGTCAGAAGAAGATTTAAGTGTTAAGTAACAGATTTTAGTGTTAGAAAATAAAGAACAAGTTTTCTTTTTTGGGAGGAGAACTGACCCTTTGCGTACATTGTCTTAACTTAGACTGTGTTTTCTGTATACAAAAGGAGAGAATGTGTGTCTTAACTAAAACACAAATAACTTTTATATGCTGTTTTTAAAGTGCAATTAAAAGGATAATGCAAACAATGCATCCTGTCAATTGAAGTAACAGAAATATGTACAAAGTTCGAAGGCCAAGAAAAATCAGCTGTATGATTATTTTATACACTTACAGAATAATTTACATACTTTACGTGCCTGCTTATGTCATCTCTGTTCACACCGTAGCTCTAAAACTTCAAAGATGTCTAGAAATCATGATTCAGAGCATGGCTGAGCTTGGGGGAATTCAGTATTCTTGTGCAGTAAACATTGTTTTGACATCATGACAGCTGTGAAACAAAGATGCCTGGAGGAACTTTGCGCCCTTGCACAAAACTTTATCTCTGCTGTGCCAAACAGTATTCAATCCACTATGGCAGATGAATCCGTGCACGGCACCATGCTAAACCTGTAACTGCTGCTCAATTAAACAGAAACCATTGACATCTGAGTGAATGAAAGCAGACACGTCACATGACAGCGGTGCTCGAGACTAAGCGAATGAAATCGCCGATGCGCGAGAGCGTGTTCCTACCGCCAGCCTATTATAAGGAATGGGGTTACACACACACATATTGTAGTTCTGTCTGCACAGTTGTCTAAATTACATATGTGTAACTGGTTTGATGACCTGAAATGCTTTTGGATAGTTGGATCGTAATTGGTTGCTTCTCCTGTACACCTACGTACATACAGGAAGCCTACAATGTCTTTATTCCACTTGGATGGACAGCTCACTATTCTGCTCCAAATGTTCTTTCCTGCTGTATCTCTGTGCTGTAAACCTGAGATAATGATGCGTGTTTAGGGCTTGTTTGCTGCTCTTTTCTGGCAGTAACAGTATTTCTAGGAAACTATGTTGTCATTCGTGCCTTCTGAGGAAATAACTGCAAAGCTGAAAGCTGAAGTACAATTATAGGGTTTTCATTACAGATTTGCGTAAAACTTATGCAATATTTTCTAAATGTCAATAAAAAATATCACGACTCCATCATGACAGCATTTTTGTTAGCAATGTTTTTTAACCGAAATGTACGTTTTCTTCTCGCGATAAGGGATTCTTGCCAAACTACTTCTTTGGATATTATGGTGGCTTGAAAACCACCTTTAGAGGTGTGTAACGCCACCTACTACAAGGAAGTATGAAGAGATATCTAGCCCAACCATACCAAGCCATCGTAAAAAATGATCACTTTCATTCGCCACGTGAAAAAGCACTTCATGCAAGCATAAAAACTGCAGCATATGCCGTAAATGTTTCCCTTATTTTTACGTATTTTTAGTGTGCAATTTCAATTTGCTCAATTTAAAGGGAAATGTAAAAACAGCTTTTGTTTATGCATCACAACCTCATTTTCATTTGATCCAGATTAAATCTACCCTGACTAAGATCCGTTATTCTTTTTAGGTCGGTACTTTGTTTTTTTACCGACTCATGGCAATTGGGGAATGTGTGGGTAACCAGTTTAACCAGTGGGTAACCAATTTTTGCAATTCCATAGACACAGAAATTATGCATCCCAATACTTACGATAAGAAGGCTTTTTCAACGTTTGACAAGGACTTTTAATAATTCTTGATTAAAATTTTAATGGGCTGAACATTGCTGTTCATTTCCTTAGAGCTAAAAGTAGACTTTTTGAAAGGTCAAGTGCCTAGAATATGAGCAAACACACCCACTCTTCACAATTTGATATCAGACCAACCACATACAGTACTGTGTCTCTGAATATAAGCCTGGCAGAACATAATATTACAGTTTGTTTTCATCATATAAGGTATAGAAGCCAAATGCCAACACTATATTGATCATATACTCAAAGTTGCCTCTGGTTTCCCATGCAGTGTTGGAAGAGCATGTTTGGATAAGTTGACATATACAGTAAGTAGACACTGTGGTGGAGTTTGTTTAGTAAACCCCAACAACCCAACACATTTTTCTGTGATATGCAATTTTAACACATTATGTGTCATTTGAACACATCATGTGTCATTTTGTGTTAATTGTGCATCAAATAAACAAAATAGACAACACAAGGTTGAGTTAAAAGTATCACTTAAAGTGATAGTTCACCCAAAAATGAATACTATGTCATTATTTATCTTGTCATTTCAAACCTTTATGACTTTCTTTCTTCGGCAGAACACAAAAGAAGATATGCAAAGTTGGTAACCGAACATCACTGGACCCCATTCACTTCTATTGTATGGACACAAAACCAATGAAAGTGAATTGGGGCCAGTAAACAACATTTTTCAAAATATCTTCTTTTTTTTCTGCAGAATAAAGAAAGTCATGCAGGCTTGAAATGACAAAAAGGTGAGTAAATGATGACAGAATTTATTTTTTGAGTGAACTCACTTTAAGGCCAGATAGTGTTATTTTACATACTGGTTTTTAGAGTGTATTTGAGGGTTCAGTCATTTAAACACAAGCGCTCTAAGCTATGATGAAGACTACTAAAATAAACGCAGTAAAAACATATTTTGCTCAAACAGAACATACCTTTTCTTTTGAAAAGAATAAGTAATGTTGATGATGTTAACCAATACCCTAAAGCAAAGACGATAATTGAAGTTATTGTTACAATTGCGCTAAAAAAATTGTAAGCAATTGTAATGCTAATGCAATAGTTTAGTCGTCCTAAAATGGAGCACTAGATGAAACTATTTCATGCAAATGTTAACACGCTCGTTCTGTGCATTCGCAGATGGAATTCGTTAAAAACACAATCATTATTTCCGAGCGCCTTAAAAACTCCACCAAGTTTGGTCTGAGTTGTTTTCTTTGCGTCTCATTTCAAGCCGCACATATGTCCTGAAGCTATGGGTTGATGGTATCACAGTTTACTTCAACTCTCTTCCAGCACGTTCTCAGATGAGGGAAATTTGCATTAATTAAGCAAACTCTGATTTACTTGAGGTGCAAGAATGCCGTCGCTGGAGGAATATATTTGACTCAATTTCCGAGGAAGGAGGTAAATGAACTCTCCTTTGGAACTCATCACTTGTGCATGTTGCGGAAAGGCTGTTAGACCTGTGGTGAGATTACAGTGTTTTATAAATAAGCGTGTGGCGGTCTGTGCCTATTTTCATCGATCTAATGCAATATAAAATATTATGCTGCATATCATTAGTCTATCAGGGTTGTTGATAGTGTCGCAGCCGTTTGATATCTTGAAAGATTTATTTGTGTGTTCTAGAGCACACGGAGGTGTGCCTGCATACCCGACTGACTGATATTTACGTTTACATTTGATATCATTGATTTTTTTGTGATTTGTTTACATGGTACTATGGTGTGTTTAGCATAAAATCAATGATGCATTCCTGAATGCCTTAAATGGATACTTCACTCAAAAGATAAATTCTGTCATTCCAAACCTGCATGTGACTCTTTCTTCCGTGGAACAGAAAAGAAGGCTTAGAAATGTCTCTGCGTTTTTGTGTCCATACAATAGGTCCAAAGTCAATAGGGGCCAATGTTGTTTATCAACCTTCCTCAAAACATCTTCTTATGTTTTCTAAAGAAGAAATAAAGTCATACCATTTAGAAATGACATAATAGTGACTAAGTAATAAACCAATTTCAATTTTTAAGTGTACTAAGTTTCATAGTGTTACCAGCCATCGCAGTGATATTTTGATACAGGGTTAGTCAGAATGGCACAACATAAACGTCCTAATTTTTAATGCTATATTTTCTATAATTGAAGATAATATAACCATTACGAGTTTTGATATTTTGCATACGACTCTGCAGCGAGACCGGAGAGGTTCTGTCAAAATGCATTCCGGTGCTAACGCAAGTGCTCAACGTCCCTCCGAGCTGAAATGTCTATCTCTTTATCCGCAGGAACTGAATTATTAACATGCCTGCTGGCGGTGAGAGAACACACCTTCCAGCAACAAATTACGCACAGCTCTCGCAATTAACAAGCTGACACTCTGTTCAAGCACTTCATTGGGCTTTTAACGTTTCCTATTGCAGCTAATGCACTCGCTTGCAGAAGTGCCACTGTTAAGCATGTGTTAAGCAGACGAACATCTTTCGAGCTGAATTACCTGTCGTCCATATAAAGTTCACATTGTTTATGTTCATGTTACTGTGGCCTTGTTTGTCATCCGAATTTTGTTTGTATGCTTGTGTCACAATTGTGAGCTGTGTGTTTGAGAAGCCTAACACACACGTTTGCTGGTCCTGTTTAGCTTTTCGACTTTTTCAGGCCAGTCCGGTTTAAAGGGCTTTGGACTGGAAAAGTTTGCGTACCATGTAGAGCAGCTCAAGGCCATCATTTTCACTGCTGTTGCTTCCATGCTGTTGTAGCTTTTGTGTTCTGTGTATGTATCTATATTGTGCTTTGACTCTTGCCCGTGAGTCTTGACCTTGATCTCTGTAGATCCTTGAGAAACCTTTGCCATCTGTACAAGATGTTAAGAAGCGAGAGCACTGTGGAGAAGGGAGAGAACTGCCACTTTTTCTTTTTATCTCGAGTAATTTATGAGGCAGGGAGTGAGCAACGAGTGTTTTATAGTTAAAAAGTAGTAAAAAATTGCGAAACTCTTATATGTTGTTTTATGTGCTCCTGTTTTATTTGTTTTTTATTAAGTGTGTAAATGTGACAGAAACCGTTTTTGTTCGCCTTAAAGGGATCGTTCACCCAATAAATGAAAATTCTGTCATCATTTACTCACCCTCAATTTATTCCAAACCTGTATACTTTTTTTGTTCTGTTGAACACAAAAGAAGATATTCTGAAGAATGTGGCAAACCAAACAGTTCTGGGGCAACATTGAGTACTAGTTTTTTCCTTTTATGATTGACCCAGTTCAATTTGGTTAGAAACATTCTTCCAAATATCTTTTATTTGTTAAGCATTGTATAGAAATGTGGATACATGTGCATTGCATGAAATCATAAAGAATGCATGGGAATGTAAATATATCAGCCACAAACAATTGTGACAATAAGCAAAATACTCTTTTAATCTTATAGAGATAATTCACCCCAAAATGAAAATTCTGTCATCATTTACTCACCCTCAAGTTCCAAATCTGTATAATCTGTATACTTTTAAAGAATAAGTTTCCCACATCCTTTACCTTTTTTTCTTTTGTGTTTAACCAAACAAAGACATTTATGCAGGTTTAGAGCAATGAGAGGGTGAGTAAATCAGAACAGAATTTTCATTTTTAGGTGAACTGTCCCTTTTAATTCCGCTTGTTTTTTTTGCATGAGCCAAATTATTATACGACATTTTCAGCTCTTTAAAATGTTTAATAATCACCTTATAGATCCAGAGGATTCTTCAGAATCCAACCGTAACACACAACAAACTAACTCCCAACCAGACTATGCAGCACTCTTCCAGAATGAGTACACACGGGGGAAGATTAACGCACAAATCAATAAAGATTTCAGAGAAACCAGGACCTTTTAGAACTGGGACGTACCGTGCGCGCGCACACGCATACAAAAAGGTGTATTAAATTACCATTGTCTAACTTTGTGTTTTATTTCAAAGTGATCCCATTATTTTGCAGCCTCTGAACAATTACATATCCATTGACTGCATTCACGGGCTCAAATGAAGTGGAACCGCAGATGAGAAACCCTTCACTAGTCCCTCGTCTCTCCGGGGAGCAAAAGGGAGAGCGTTTTTCGTGAAACCTTTTCAAAGCCTCATCTGCGTCTTCCATTAGCCATGCAGAACGAGAAGAAAGCAAGACGGTGACAGAAACACGCGTTCGCCGGCGCGAGGGGAAACTCCGGAGGCTCTGATCAGATGTAATGTAACAATTTATTGCACAATGGGGCCACCGTGCCTGTTGCTTTGCTTTTATTGGAAAGAAGATTACAGTGTGATTGCTCAAGGTCTTGATTTGTTCATTTGCCCGGCATATGTTACAGCGAACAGCAAATTATGTTGTAGAAAGGTGAGCCAGTATTTCGAGATTAACTTTTGGAGACCTCTGAAATCGGCCCTTTCACCCTGCAAGCGCGCTGCGTGATCTGATTTCGACGACGTTTATTCGATGTTAAATTGAGTTTACTGAGCACTCACCTATAGCTCATGGCTGATGCTAACTTGACATTGATTTATGTATGAAAGTTATTGCACTTAAATTATTCATTTACTCAAAAAGCTTTAATCCCGAACAAACAGGAGCCGCAGCGACGTGAGTGAGGAGCTATTGTGGGAGGACAGACATTTGTTAGGGGGATATAGGGGAGGGGAACCAGACAGTTTACAGCAGACTGACAAGACAAAGTTTAGTATTTCAGTTGTTTTGGATCATTTTTCCATCGGCCAAAGTCCTGTAAAGTTTGAAGTAATTTGTCTTGATGAAAATGCCATTGAGTCCCATGACCATGTGTCTTGATGTAATGCTGCTATATTTGATTTGAGAGCTACATCAAAATGTTTAATATATACTGTATAAATGTATGCTTATGGTACACTCTTTTATCCATACTGACTTACAGCTATACATTTTATCAGCTTGTGTGTTCTTTAGGAACTGTGGTAAATAATCAATACATTTTTGGTCTGTCTCACAAATCTCATGGCTTCAGAAGCCTGAAATTTAGCACCCAAGTTGTATGAATGACTTCAATAGTGTGTTTTGGAGACCTATTCCCCTTTCACTTTCAATAATTGAAAATTAAATCCTTGATGGTCCCCATGTACAGGGCTACTTATAAAGCATGCTTATGTCCGTATATACCACATACATGGGTATTTGTGACATGTGGGTCGAGCTGCCCTGAGATTTATGCGTCTGCTGCCAGGACACACACTGCTTTCTCCATCTGTATCGCTGACCGTTACACAGATCAGTCACCCACACACTCACCTCGTGGGGTGAGACGGTCCATCACAGCGCATCTCATGCTGAACCGGAGGTGGATGTGATCACCCATGTACCGCTACATGATTTTACTGTAGGTCAGACGTGGTAAGATTGAAGAACATTTCTGCATGAATCAGTTATATATTAAGTTTAATAAGTGTTTTAAAGCAAATTGTGTATATTTGTAATTTTATGAATTGTGAAATTAATTTATTTCATTTATCTGCAAAAGAAGAATCTTTGTGCTGCTTTTTTATACAACACTTAATCCGTACAAGGTCTGCGAATGACAAAATGCATTTTTTTGTGTAATAAACAAAAAAAAATCATTATTCACTGATCATTTTCTGCTAATGTGAAGATCAGTGAGTTGAACTCGTAAATAAGCAAATTAAAATAATGATTCATTCATAAATCAAAAGAATTCCCAAGCACTTTTAAGTGCACTTTCAAGTTATACTTTGTGTGTGTTTAAACCAAGTTTTCTTTGAAGTTGCCTTAAGTTGCTAGAATCTGCGTTCGGTGCAAATTTCCACCTACTCATTTAAAGCACGGCATTGATGATTTGTGGTGCTACTGCTGTTCGCACCCCTCGCTCGCTTCTTCACTCGTGTTCTCTCCCTGTCTCACCTCATGAACCTATGCAGACACTAAGATATTCGTGAAATGTGTGAACGGAATTGCCACATTCCTGGTTGCCCCCTCCAGCACCCAGCAGGAGAACAGACAGATGTAAGAGAAAGCCAGACAGAGGTTTTTACCTCATGCTGCACGGTGAAGGTCCTATAAGGTAGCGTTTCATACCACACCACGCTTTGATGAATAAATGATGGGAGATACTCTTCTAAATATTGAGTAATACAGTGTGTGAGGTTTTCAGGGCGACTTTTGAGAATTTGTCGAACTTGTGAAAACAAGGATAGGTGATGTAAGGTGATGTAGCTATTATCTCGTATTGTATTTTGTCGACATCCCACATTTGCATAAATTGAATTCCTCAAATTTCATAAAACTTTCATTGGTGGGGAAGCTACTTTGAAATTGTAGTTAGATAAGTTACAAGCTACTCATAAATAAAAGTAGTTAAGTAACAGCTTAGATACCCATCTGAAAAAGTAGTTAGCTACACTACAAGTTACTATAAAAAAGTAGCTAGCTTCTTTGAAACTACTTTTATTTTTTACATTCAAAAATATTACAGGAGTATAGTATTTATTATAGCAAACTGTATAGTAAACTTCCTAGATACACTATGGGTATTTACTTTACCAAAGTAAATGTTAAAAGTATACCACAAGATTTATAAAGTGTATAAATGTACTATAGCTACATACATAATACAGAATACTTTAGTATATGTTAATAGAGTGTGATTAGCATACTATTCTACCGCTCTAGAATATAGTATTATTTACTATAGTAAACACTTAAAGGCATAAAGCCTAGTATTTTTATGTGATGTGATACACCTGAATATGTGTTATTGACTAATGTTTAAAATAGAGAAGTTTCAAACAATGTTATACAACACCATTATCCTTGTATTGTTAATTTATTATTTTTATTACATAAGAGTCATATTTAATATAATGGGTGTGTCAGCCTTTAAATATTTTCCCACTTGTGTATGTCCTTTATCTCTTCTCAGTGAAGCGTAATGCCGCAATACATAGTTACTGCAAAGGATGGCGATAATGAACCACTTCAGTTTGTGATACAGTAAGAAGAAGACGTGACACAGCGCTTCTTCAAGGCAGAACTGAATGTAGCTTTTGGTCGCGGTACACCGCTACTTTCTTAAAAAAGTTATAAACTACTGGAAAAGCTACACCGTTTTGAAAGTAGTTGAGCTACCGCCAAGCTACTGAAAAATGTAGTAAAGTTAGTAGCGTCGCTACTTGTAGTTAGCTACCCAACACTGAAAACTGTGAGTGTTTACTTTTGACATTTTAAACTTCATTAAACTCAAGTAAGTATTTGATTCAGAATTGACCAAGGTTTAGGCCAAATCACATTATGTCCTCTGTGATATTTAACTTTGGACATAAACTATGCCACTCGCAATATCCACACATTGATAATCTCCTTCAATATTACCACAACCTTTTGCCTGGAATTTGTGTAAGCACCGACTGTGCTTGTCGCAAAATTATGAAAAGCTAAAGCACACTTTATGTGTGTATTGAAAGTTTAATTAAAGTTCTGACTGACTCAATGTTTTAAGGGGGGCCCAAGGGGATTCCTCTGCCCTTTTTTAATATGGCTTGCTGCCGAATTAAATTTCACTGGTCTTGCTAGCTGCGGGCTGATCTAAATGCTTCAGTCACACTTTAAACATGACGGCAAAACACTGGCAATTTATGCTAGAATTAGATAGAGAGACGTTATCAACACAATCGCACGCAAATTTGTAACTATGAGTTGGCTAATTTGTATGATCTTATTTGTACATTTTCGTACGATTTGCTTTTGCGCCAGTGACGTTAGGTTTAGGGGAGGGGCTTCCGTATTGCTTTGTTCTAGTAATCTTACGTTGTTTGTCAATTCGCATCGTACAAATTCATACGAATTAGCCACCTTGTAAAATAGTTGCGAATTCCCGTGAGATCAGAATCAAGGTATAGTGTGTGTGCAAGAGTGTGTTGTTTTGTATGTGAGGCTAACTTTACTAGCTGAATACATTTATTGACCAAGATCATTTTAGCGACATCCTCACTGGATAGCCTAAATATTAGACGCTCTGGGCGACCCGAGTCTGAATCCCGTCTTGTGGTCTTTTCCTGATCCCACCCCCTCTATCAACCACTTCACTTCCTGTCCTCTCTCCCCTACTGCAAAAGGCCAAAAATAAATATTTTTAAAATATATAGGATCATTTGAGTTATATGTTTTTTTGATCTGAAGGTATACGGATCTGAATGTTGGAAATTAGTTAAGTGAAGAAAAACATACAATTCATAAGTTCACTTTAAAAAAACTGAAAATGTACTGGTGATTTTCTGCCATTATACTGTAAAAAATCCATAAAAATAGGGAACTATCTACTATATATTTTACTAATTATGTTTTTACAGTTGTTTTACCTGTATTTTAAATTTCACACTGTATTGTGTTGTTTTAACATTAACGGAAATGTCATTAAAATAAACTGATAATTAAAGTAACGCAGAAAATGACCAGTACATTTCTGTAAAAAAATTTACCGTGTTAATTACCTGTTAATTTAACAGACAAGTTTTACATTTTCCTCAATGCAGTGCAAATTTTTAAATAATATTTTTTTAACACAAAATTATTTTTAATACTTTTTCACAGTGTTGTATTTGATTATATATATATAAAAATTATTATTACAATTAAGAATGAGTAAATTTCCCTAAATTAACTGTACTGTTGAACTATAGTATTGATTATTATTATACATGTTCAAAGAACAAACAGGACTTCAATATACTTTATCATTTTTGTTTAAAAACTAGCATAAATGTACTTAATCCCTCATAAATGTTGATAAAGGAATTCATTTCGACGATAATATTTTTAGTTTTCTCAGCAGATCTGAGCACAGTTTTAGTGTTCTAAACACTAATGGAGACATATGTTCTTAGGTCTTTTTTCATGGAGAAACATCTTAAAAGCATGAGACTAAGACAAAAGTCTCCATTTGTCTCTTTGCTGTGTTAGGGTACAATTGATTAATGAGGTCTCATGTAGACATTTTTGATATATAAAAATGCTTCAGCACTACACTTGTTTGTTTCTCCTTAGGGATCTCATAGATTTTCATTAGACTTGAGAGAGGCAACGGCAATCTACAACAAGTACAGCCAAACCTGTACACACAGACACACTTGGGGCCACCTGTGGATAGCAGCCTGGATTTTGAGTGTATTGATCCTTGTGAAAGTGTCTACTAAGTACACATGACAGAGGAAAATATAGTCCCAAACTCCTTATCTACACCTCTTCTCCCTCTCCCCTTGCCTTCCTCACTTTTGTCTCAATTTTACACCTTCTATCCACCCTCTAGCTTTCTTCCTCCACTCTTTCGTTTCTCTGTGACTGAAGAGATTGAGTTTGAGCAGGTGTGCTGGTTTCATCCTCTGCCAGCCCCCTCACGCATCGCTACGGCCCTTGCGCTGTGTTAATCGCTTGATCTCGGCATCGCTTTCCCTGCCACTTCTCAAATATTCTCCCGTCCCCTTCTCGCTGCACAGGTTGCCTGCTACTTTTATAGCCTCGGGGCTGGCAGCCTTTCTGCGAGTGTGTTTTCGAGCTTTCAGAATGAGGAAAACAATCGAGGTTGACAGGAAAATAGGGGAAACACTCTATTGATTTGACCTATCCCTTACCACTGTGAATGGCATTCACTGCTGATGGCGCCCCGTGTGCAGTCTGGGTCTTTTCAGAAGGCTCTGACTGCGGTCATCGACACCGCGGTTTGAAAAGATGACTCATTACGTCTTCACAATGGGAGCAACTGAGCTGAGACCAATTTGAACACTTAAACACAGCCGGGCTGAAAACTTCCCAGTGAATTATCTAGATGTGACAATGTCTGCCGAAGTCGAAATGCCAATTAAAGAGTTGGATATCAGCTGTGCTGTTTTGGACTAGACAACGCTGGGGATTTTTTGTAGCTGTTGCCTAAATGAAACACACTTGATTATAACAAACACTATCACTGGTAGGCCTATCACTGAAATAACCTTTTTTAAAGCTGAATTTTGCTGTATTTATGCAGCTAGTTGCAAGTAAATTACTGTAGATTTATATTTATCCAATTTATTGGCAACAGTTTGTTCAAAGATAAATGAACATTAAACATTAACAAGTCTTTATCTTTACAGAAAAAAAACTATAAAATAACAGCCTCGTGCAAAGCATTTTGGGAAACTAGAAATCCTCATCAACCTTTTTCTGTTTTTTTTCCTAATTTTGGTTCCCAGAATGCCTTGCATGAGGCTGTTATTTTATAGTATTTTCTTCTGTAGATAAAGATTTGTTAAATGTTTAATGTTCATTTATCTTTGAACAAACTGTGACCATTAAATTACATTAATGTAAATCTACAGTAAGTTACAGGCAAACTGCTGCCAGTAATACTGTGATTTCTACATACATTTTCACAGTGTGGTGTTCACTTTTCTTCTCACAGACAGCAATAAGAGGCTTATACATTAATCTCTTGCTTCTCCAATATGACTTAATTGTTCTCGCATGCATTTCGTCTGAAGTTTAAAAGTGATCTCAGCAATGTCTAAAACTGTGCTTTAAGTTTACTGTTCGATATAAACGTTTTGAAACATGAATTTTAACCTTTCGGCTCAAATTCCTCAGAGATCAGATTATTTTGGATGTTTCGGTTGTTTGTAAAAAAGCAGTCCAGATTCCAATTTGAAAGGTTGCATTATTTATTGGTTGTTGTGAACACTTTGAAAATGTTTAATGCTGCTACTGGATTCATAAAGGAAATGCTACAGGAATATTCAAAGGCAGAACTTTTAGTTCTCATTTAATCTAATGTAAATCAAAGTTGCAGGGTACATTAGAGTACAGCAGAGTGTACATTTGTAAGCGATTCCGTCCGGCAATACAGCTTTTTCAAGATACTTTTGGCAATGGTTGTTGAGTGGCACTATAGTGTTGATGCACTATAAGTTGATTCAACTGTTCGGTTTTTACAGTGTAATATTGTAGCTTAATACCGTATATATTTAACCATGTTGCATAGTTCGAGGGACACAGCTGGAAAAATACTTCTTAGCAATATTCTTCCTTGTTTGATATTAACAGAGTTTGGGTATAGTGAGATGTAACGTGGGTAACGTTTGTTTTAACAAAGTGCACTGTAAAAACTGTAACTTCACAGAAAAAGTTTCATTTCACTGAATTTTCACGTATTTTGGAAAGGCATGATTCAAATTACATTGTTTACAGCAGGGGTGGTTCTTGGGTGAGTGGATATCCAGGGCTTAGCACAGACTCATCCCTATATGTGTCAGAATTCACATAAGTGTCTCTGGAGCTTGTGCTTTCGTTGTGTCTGCCATTGCTAAGAAACCATGAGCCGCACTCGCCGAAATAGAATTTCAGCACCGATGTGCCTGGGAAAAAGAGTGTGCCGCACCACATGCGCGCCGCGACGTGTTGTTCTTTATTTGAACGCGCTTGTCACACGTCTACATTTAAAATAACAAACTTGCACATGCAAAAGATGCAAAGTATGAATGGCCCCTATGTGATACATACAGGGCATGGTAATAAAAACATTCAGGCTTTACTGAAAACATCCGGCTCTTCAGCCCCCTTAGCTCACCCCTATCGCCGCGGCTGGTTATGGCCCTATTTTACTGTTTTAAATATACTTTCAGAAAAATATATACATCACACAAACCGAATTGAAATGTTAAACAAATGTTTTTAAGAAACAGGAAGTGCCTCTAAACCAATGTTGTATAAATGGTCTATAGAAAATATATATTAACAAGGAAAATAAGACTTTACTCGACACTTACTGTAGGCTGCGTTCATATTTATAGTTCTTTTGGCTCTTCTGGTCCGGATTCGCTTAGCGTTCAGACTGGCGTTTTAACAGCAAACCTAAAGATATCGAACCTAACAGCTTTTGTGTAATGTTGCAACGTGATTGGACAGCTTTTATGATTTACATTTTGAAACGGAACTTACCAGACATCCAAAACAATGCTGTGAGCACAGTGCTGCATGGGTTATACATGCTTAGTGTATAAGGATATTTTTAGCAAGACGGGTTACTCGCGAAGACCTCATGAAGTGTTTAAAACGGCGTCAGGAATTACATGCGCAAGCACAGATCTAATAAACACTTCTATTGCCAAATCACTTGATTTTCAGGGTCAAATATTGTTATCACTTCCTGTTTTTGGTACGGTTCGATGCCTTGGGTCTGAGTTGCGTTCATATTTCAATTGAACCGCGCCAGAGTTTGTTTGAAAGTGTCGCTTGTTTGGTGCGCACCAGGGTTTGGGTGGCAGCGTTCACACTTACACAAATAAACCGCACTAACAGAGCAATCGCACTAGAATTCATAATCGAAGCAAACATGGCATATATGAACACACCCTTAATTTCATGGCACATGCTATTCATTCCTTTTTTATATGCTAATCTCATTTTTATGCCGATCAAATGTCACAGATTAAGTTCAATTCACTGCTACCTTCACTTTAATGACTTGGATTTAAAGGTTCTTGGTTAAAACCATTCTTCGTTAATGTACTGACAAGGATGGTGAGTGGGAGAAGGATAGAAGGAGAATATTCTAGAAGATGAGAGTGTGCAGTGATGTGTACATTGATGTTTGCCTGTTATTTTGACTACCTGCATCACACAGCAGCATCACAAACATCTGTACATGTCAGTCGCAATGACTTTCACCCTCTCTATTCTTTATCCTGTTTTATTTTTTAATCTGTCTTCCTCTCATTCTCACCCATACAACATGCCGTAGGTGCTTGTAGAACAGCTCCACGATACATCTCTGTCACTCATTCAGGGAAATGCTTCACTTTTAGATGTCAACAACAATTTTACAATTTCATGTCTGGTGCACATGCGCATCTATTATAGAGGCAAGGGTGTTGGAGTTATACAACTAAATAAATTATGAGCCGTAAATGCTTGCTTGATAGAAAAACTCACATCTTGTGTGTGTGATGTTGAATTGAGTTAAAACTATCTACAAGTTGAAAGTGTTGTCATTATTTATTTATCTGTCTATATTTCAGGCCCTTAGTTCTTAACTTCTTAGTATAGTCAACTTTGCAAAAAAAAAAAATTTTGTATGTAAAAAAAGATTTGTGGACCAGATGCAGTCAATGTGGTCAGTGTGTTTAGTCACTTAATTTAAGCAGATTTCTTTCTGATTTGCTCACTGTTTCTGCAAACAGTTCAACCATCAACAACCATCATAAGCATGTGTATAATCTTGCAAGGAATCACAGCTGGTTTTCAACACCAAGTGATTAAAACTTTGAGAATATGTACAGTACAGTTCCATATGGAAATAGCTCCATTTCATTAAACATAAAACAACAGATGACAGAAGTAAGACAGTGTTACCTTATGGAGCCTTATGGAAGCAGATGCTTTGGGGTCAATTTTACTCACAATTTCTTCTAAAGTATCACTTGCGGTAAGTGGTGGTTTGCTTTGGCGAGTCCACTTTTAACATGAGGTCATTTTCATGTTCAACTTTTGACTGACAAACCCAGACATCATTTTAACATGCCCCGTTTTTGCCTCGTTTGCTTTGCTAGCAAACTGCTTCTTTGTAGAAGATGACATGCCATCAATTTCTGCCTCTGCTTCACTATTTTGTCCCTTGCTGTTGTTGATACAAATCACTTCATTGTGTGCTCACACCTCGCACACTCCATTTACTCATCATCTCTCACAAAAAACTACAAAATACTTCTCCCACAATGGTTTAAAAGTGTGTTTCTTTGTCATTTCGGCGAGATCAATTCGAGTAAATGTATTGTTGTGTTTGCAGTTTGACACCTGAACCCTGAGAACACACATACTATTACTATCATTATTTTAAATCAACAAGTAGGAATGACTTTATATGGCGTAATTTGAAATGTGTGTACTCTTTCCTATATGTAAAAATTGAAAGACAGGCTTTTTTTAGGACGAAGTAAATTTGAACTTTCTTTGAGTTTAGTCTTGCATGGCATATTGCCACATGTTTCTCAGGTGTTTTGCATCTTCCTCTCTTCCCCTCTCTCTCTCTCTCTCTCTTCCTTGTGTCCTTCACCGGTTTCTGGATGAGGTCCAGCGATGCTCTCTTCTCACTGGAGTGGGAATGATAGGTGGTATTTTGCATCCAGAGCAGCGGCGGGGGCAGAATTGCAGGTGTTGTGCGAAAAAGGGCCCCCCAGGCGGGGC
This sequence comes from Triplophysa siluroides, assembly GCA_006030095.1. Lineage (NCBI taxonomy): Eukaryota > Metazoa > Chordata > Actinopteri > Cypriniformes > Nemacheilidae > Triplophysa > Triplophysa siluroides. Next base: position 1,879,266 of record VCII01000139.1, on the reverse strand, counting down.
CCCGAGACCCCGGATGGAATTATTTCCCTGACTCTCAATGCAATCAATCAGACACTCCTGCCGTGATGCATTATTAACGTCCAAGGTCCTTATAAAGCACAATGACCTTCGATTCATCATAACTTCCCCTTGTTTCTGTCTGTCTGTGTGTGTGCTGCTTCTCTGTGTGTACAGCTCGTGGAGTCAGCAAGCTCAGAGACCTTTTGTTCCACCATGCCAAGACTCGTGCCTTCGTATTTCACTTGCTTGCAAGAAAAGTTCACTTTAAATTTGCATACATGTTGCCCCCTAGAACATGGAGCCAATGTCACACCTACAGTAATTTGATTTCTGAACATTTTTATAGCAGCTTCTTGTGTGGCTAAACATCCCCAAGCAGTCATGTCAAAGATGACTAATTACCGCTGACTTAAAGGAGATGACTTTCACCATTCTGTCTAACACAACGTCTTGTTATTATATTAACCCATACTGGGTCATGTACCACGTGAAAAGTTTTGCCTCACCTTCAATAAAAGATCTCTTGCCATTCTCATCTCATCCTGTTGCTTACATATTTTTTGACCTGGTTTACTTCTGTCCACAATATCAAATTAATGAAGACACAAAAAGCCAAACCTGATTCTAGATCCGTGTTTTTACTTTGGATTATTTGAAAAATACATCCCACTGTTTCTTCTATATGCAGTGAATCTCAGCTGTGGAGCTGGTGTGTCTGCATTTCTCCAGCACTGAGATCTTCTGAGTAAGACGTCAAGCCTTCAGCCATGATTTATGGATAGATGTCAGGAAAGGAGAGAGAGAGAGAGAGAGAGAGAGAGAGAGAGAGAGAGAACAAGTTCAGGATTCGCAGAAAAGACAAAAGGAATTCTTAATGCGCTTTGAAGTGCCTTTTCCGGAAGTCTTTGCAAATGCATATTGATGAAGTCACAATTGTCTTGCCTGGGGGGGCGTTGACTGCTTTGCCCATCTTCTAAATATTCATGAGCCGAGAGGACATGGCTCTCTCCGATTGCGTGAGAAGAATTGTTACAGTGACGTGATTGGTTCTAAGCAGTAATGGCAAAACTGTGTGATCTCATGGGATATTTTTTACTCTTTTTTATAAATCTTTATGTGAGACATGAATATCTAATGGATGTTTCACTTTAAGAATGCACTAAATATAGATTAATCTTGAAAGATTAAGAAAGATTTTATTGTGCAATTAAGTATGTGGCAAGCTGTTCTTTCATTTTTTTTATAAGTAGTTGTGATATATTTATGAGTGTTTATACCCATACAACGTAGTATATTCACACAGTAAGATCAAATCATGCGTGTGTTGAAGTTTAACATAAGTACCTATGTTTTATGATAATACTGGCTTTCAGTTACGGCCAGCACCTTATTTTAATCCTTCAATATTTCAGATGCCTTGCTGGGCAATAAAGACTCTTATATATGACCCTACGCCTGAGTTCGAGGAGTAAGTCGTGAAATACTGCCCATGAGAGCCTGTTTTTTATGTTTGCTTTAAAATAGTCATACATCAGCTCTTTCTCCATCTTTCTCTCTGATGCTGAGAGCAATGGAAATGGCAAAAAACTTTCACTGCTAAAAATAATTCAATATATCACCAGGACGCTAACCCCAGCTGATTTGAATCGCAGGGAGCTGGAGCGGTTTCACGTTTTAAGAATCCATCACACCGTCATCATAAAGCAGCAATCCGGCCCACACCACCTCATTTAGGAGACAATTACGATTCATTTCTATGATTGACCACTACGCTCATTCTGTAGCTCCCTGTTGTTAATCTATTTACTTCCCGATGGGTTCCAAAACTTTCTGCGGAGAGGCCAAATGACTTTAGCGCTTTCCAGATGAAAACATGGAATGGCTTTGAGCTTTTCCCCCCAAAATGCTTCATTACACTCGGATGTGTTCATCATTCTGAGTTTCCCTCCAATATGTCTTTGTCTCTGTGTCTAAATTTATAGTTTTTCGTAGTGTGTCATTTCAAGGAGGAAGTTAATTGCCTTTGTTGTCACAGGGGGGATCAATCTACTGTTCTAGATTACTTGATTTTAATAAAAACCGAAGACCCTTTAAGAGGCCTTAATAATATTGTATTATTAAATTCACATATTTGCATGGGAGGACAATTTAAATCACATTTTATCTAATGCGAGATGAGATATTACAAGGCTGTCAGCGTGAGAGCCGAAATTTCTTTAGTGTTGTCAGCTATTTTCATAATCTCATACCAGCTACTCTAATAGAAGGGGATCAGGGTGCTATGGTTTGCTAATCATTTTATATGCTTTTCATAAGACATTACGCGAAAGCAGTACATTTGAGTAGACAATTAAACTGTGGTTTGGGCTGGGGGCAATAGCAGACTGGGAATAGTACACATCTTTGATCGGGGTTAATGCGGAAGATAGCCGTTACAAAGACTACAGCTGAGATATTTTCTGGACTGGCTTGTGAAAATGAGCATCATGGAATCATCTCATGCTATTAACTCAAAATCTGTCATATTGTGCATATTTCTGGGATATGGGGGACTGAAATATCCCTGTTGTAATTATCTGAGAAAATCTGTCGCACAGACACGCACACACACCATAAACAGGGTGTTATACATATTTACACAGTGTTATCGAAAATACCAATATCAAAATCTTTTGGAAAATTAGAAAATGTTCCTGATGATATATTTTAACATATGCTAGTGATGGAAATGTTCCATTGTAAACAAGCATTCTACTGAAAGTCTAATAAAATATTTCTTATAAAATAGAAAAAGGTCATTACAATTATAGTTTTATGGACTATTTTGGATAGCCTTCTTCAGATTATGTTATGACACTGGTCTTGTGGACACAAATTGCAGACAAACAGAAGTTTCCGGTAGGCCTGTTTTCCTAAAAACCTCTGGAAGTTTGATGTGTAAACAGTTATACATTGTGTTGAGCGTGCTCACCTTGCAAGCAGACAAATCTACTGCCTGCCATAGAAATAAAGAAAAACACAAAATCCGCAAAAATCAATTTAGAGTCTCCCCGAAGAGCCCAGACACAAGCACAGCTCTACAAAACACAGGAACATCACCTGGGGAAAAAGAGATAGAAACAGAGATATGATGAGCGTTCATTAGGCTATTTGTCATGTGAAAAGTTAATGTAACAGAGAGGGCTCCTTTAGACCCTCATGACTTAGTGTCAAGGTCATAAAGATGTTTAAAAACTTAAAAATAAATATAAAAAATCAATTTTTATTAAAAAAACTTTATTTATCCAAATGTTGATGTTGTAAATATGTTATGTTGTTCTGTTTCTGGTATTTTTCAGAAATGTGTGAAACCATCATGAGGTGAAATATGATTTTTCCCAAACCTGACATGTATATTTCTACAACCAGAATCCTCCTTTTATCATCACAGACATCCTATCTGTCATTGACCTGTGTATGTGTCTGTCTTAGTTCATTAGTATTTGTGAAACCATTTACTTTCCCCCGCTGTTTAATATGCTGAGCACTTGCCTCTATAACAAAGGCTGTCGAACCTCCCAACAGCCTCAACACTTATTGCCTTTAACATTAAATAAGCATTCAAAAACCGTCTGCTGAGAAATCTTCTCCCATAAAACACCATCTGTGCTTCGTTCGCCGTGTTTTCATTTGCTGGAAAACATGACAGGGAGTGACACAATAAGGAAAAGCAGAGCATAGCACAAATCAGGTCAGCCGTGATCTGTGACCAATTAGCTGTACGTGCTACACCACAGCTGCAAGCTCAGATGATATTAAAGACATCTTTTTTCTTTAGGAGCTGCGCAAATATGACTTTTAACTGGTTCTGCTAAACTGTGATTCTACAGACGGGGCTGAAAGAAACCATCAAACAAGTCATAAATCAGATTAGGTGTTGCGTAAGTTGTGCTGTGGGAGTTTGAAGGATGTGAGAAGTGCTGAGATGTGCAGGAACGTCTTAAACCTGGCTTGGCTATGAAATTAGCACACATCTGTATGTATTGCGCATATACGATATTTTAATATATTCAAATGAGGAGCAAAGGTTGGGTTCAGGGCAGGATAATTCTGCATTTCTGTTCATCAGCATATTTAATGTTATTGGGCATCAGCGGCAGACCTCTGTTCGAAACAATAATAATTCTTGATAGCAAAATATTTTTACCAATATTAAAAGTTTGGCCTAACCATAACTAAAATAAATATATTACTTTATTGAATCGTTGAAATTGACACTTGCATTGTTATTACATGGTCATTACATAGTTATTACACATGCGATGACAATGTAATAAACCATACATGCCATCGTTTTGACTTTGTATTATCACTGAAACTCCCGAGAATGTGTGAACAGAAAGTACTTTGTTAAACCTGTCAAAAGTTGAACATCTAAGCTGAAGATGGTGGGGCATGTTAATTCAGAGCCCTGAAGCTCCAAAGTTCCCTCTCCTTTGAAATGTCTATACATTGGCCTCCGCACGGCCTCCCTGCATTTCAGGGTCACGGTACATTTAAATAATGTCCCATTTCATTATATAAATGTCAACCACAACATCAAAAAGCAATTTGAGCTCCTCCTGCAAAAATGCCCAAGGCCATAATAAAGCTGATTTGGATGTACATTTTTAGTTAAACTTAAAATAACAACCGCTTATTCCAAGTGGAAATTACTCAATATTTAGGTCCATTTTCATAGAAAGAAGGGCTGCAGGAAGATGCTAAAAGATTAAAAATGTTTCTCTTGTGACTGGCAAGGCCATGAATCATGCAGTATATTTCCTGAAAGAATGGAATCATGCATTTATAAAAGCAATTCTCAGTGGCACCAACCCAAGATACGATCTTATTTGCCATTTTGTGGCAGGATGGAATTGTTTTTGATTGCCTTGTTAAAAAACGATATTCGTGACTGTATTTCAGTGAGAAATGTGACAGAGCGCCCTATTCAATACTTGTACACTCATTTTGATGCATTTCAGCAATGCAATGGCAGTCTTTAAAGAAGCAGTAATTATTATCCTGTCAATAGAGCTATTGTTTGAATAATAGTGCTACAGTATAGCGTGACAACATTAAATACACAACCTCATGACCTAAACAGATTTCAAGTGTACTACCCAACAATACAGCCTTTAGGGCTGCAGTCTAGCTCGCGGTTTAAAATAAAATAATATACGAGATCTTTGACAGCAGGAACGTTTATAAATCCAGCAATAATACTGAATCAAACTAGCAGATGTACTTGCCTTAAAAGCCATGCCTAGAGCGTCTTAGATACCCAAACAATCCTGAGCTTCACTTAGCAGGCAGTCACAGCATTGATTTCTACATCAATTTTGAAGTCCAAGTGAGCACACTTTCGCTAAAAGAGCCAGATTTTCCCTCAAGAGCCAGAGATCCGACAAACCTGCTGATCCTCCAGCATGCTGAACTCATCGGACATGTAGACACACATGCAGTATTTATCTGGGTGTGTGTTTTTATTGCATCATCTACATCTTTATTTCAGAGCTGATAACAATACACATACATGTTAATCTTTCCCCACCAAAATGATTTACCAAGTAATCAGCAGCTTTAAGCGAATTGATGCAATATGGTATAGCAACTTTTATAGCAATACATTTTAATGGTGTGGAATAGCTAAAGGCTCGTTGTTATATGCAAAATAAATCAATAAAAACATCAATCATTAAAACCTATGTTTAAATTTGTTTACCCTCATCTCATTCAAAACCTGTATGTAACAAATCTCAATAAAAGGGAAGGAAGGAGTCGGAAAACGGAACATTTAAACATTAATAAAGTAATATAACAGCCGGCGGCCCCTCACGGACGATAACAAAATAAAACAACTTAACATACGTTCGGGCCTGGTCCTCTCTCTTCGACGGTCCGGTCGCTCGTTCCTTTTATATGCTCCCAATCTCCTACGTGATTCGAGCCCGGTGTGCGCACAGCTGGCGCTTATTCACAATTACTCACCGGTCTCGAACCACGGTCTCGCCCCGCCTACTCCACTACACTGTACATGAAAGCAAAATATGATATTTTGAGAAATATATTTTCTATTTAAAAAAAAGGTCATACAGGTTAGGAATAACATGTAGGTAACTGACCAACTATCCCTTTAAGGACTGCAGCTGTATTTATTTTCACAATTGTTTTTACACCATTTACACATAGTAAAAAGTATTAAAATAGTCAAAGTATTTAAGAATGCATGTTTTGTTTTATTGTAAAAACATTAACAGGCATCCTTAACTCAAAAGATTTAGTTCACCCAAAAAGGAAAATTCTACCATCATTTTCTCACTCTCAGATTGTACAACTTGTATTAATTTCTTTGTTCTGATGAAGAATGATATGTGGAAGAATGACAGTAACCAAACTGATCTGTTTGGTTACTGACATTCTTCCAAGTATATTTCCTTGTGTTCAGCAGAACAAAGAAATGTGTATAGCTTTACAACAATCTGAGGATGAGTAAATGATGACAGAATTTTCCTTTTTGGGTGAACTATCCCTTTAAACTAAAATAGCAATCAGCTATACTTGATAGTAAATTGGTGAAGAGGCCGTAGCTGTGCTTTACGCTAAATAAACCAACAGCGTTTCACTCACCAGCTCAAGGAACGGAACGATTTGTTTTATAGTACTTTTTTTAAACTATACAACAAAACATTGACCTGACCTTCCCCATACGCACAGTGTAGAGAGAGACATTAAATCAAACTCACTTCATTTTCTCCCCACTCTTGTTTTAAAGACAGGGACTGATTCATGAAGTTTCTTTGGGACTTTCATCTTTGTTCATTTCTTACAGCAAAAGGAGGGATAAGCTTGAATGTTTTATGCATTTGGATCAAATTCTAGTCATAAATTGCAGTCTGACAACACGAGCTGGCTTACAAAAATGGGGTGTGCTGTAATTTAATGGCCTTCATATGAAATAGTCCTTTCAAAGGAATTCTTGCATTTGTGTGTGTGTGTTGCTTTCATATATGTGCTAATGTATTGTAAATCTCATGTTGTACTGTCCATCTGTTCAGAGCAGCCCACCGACATTAATCACGGCAAACAGAGAATACATGTGCAAATATTTGTTATATTTAGCAAATTAGGTTGTATCAAGGCACAGCTGTGTTTTGAAGGTCGGAAACGTTTTTGCTTCATTCTCGTCATTTCATCCATATGTGTAAATAAAGCCTTTCTTACTTCACAAACCTCAAGCCTATTAATGTCATTAATCTTACTTGTGATAGCAAGTTAAACAGTGAGCGTCGACATGCCTTTGCGGCTGCGTTTTTGAACTTTGGATCTCCACACGGTTTAAGCAAGAGGCTTGATATTATTTATGAGTGTGTAACTTACAGCAGGTGCCCCTCAGGCCTGGACTCACTCATACCTGCAGTGCCTTGGGGGCCTAAAGGGTTTGCTGCAAATCAGCACACCGCATAAAAATTTTACTTGCCAAGCCTTGACATTGTATTTTACTGTGGGAATGATGAAGATGTCATAAAAAATAAGACTCCATTAAAACTCAAGGTGCGAGTGACAGTTTGCTGGGGATTTTTGCAATGATCAGAACAGGTCTGGTTGTCACCTGTCTGCAGTTATGATAATTTATTTATTGTTTGGAAAACACAGCAAGGCTTTGTGAGGGTTTCTCTGTGTCTAGACTTTCTTAACTTTCCTCTCGCCTTCTGAAAAACTCTCATGTCAATAGAGAATGTGTATAGACCGGTGGTGTGCAGACAACCCCTTTCTGACTCTGCATAAAAAAGATACGCATTCGTGTCTTTAGGAAGGTGAAAACCAGGAATACGTCACTTGAAATGATGGCAGACAACCACAAATTGTCTTTTCCGCGTAGGAAAGCCTACATAAAGTGGTGACTAGTTCTTGGTATGGGCAGTACCGGCAAACACAAGTGTAATATCATATCAGGGGTCATGACAGGCGCCTCTAAAAGGCCACAGAGCTGGAAAGAGCTTTAGATAAGATACTCCATTAACAGCCCATTATCAGCCTGCAAGTAGTTTCTCTGCCTCAGTGTCGAGTGTCTTTCTAAAACACTTGTGAAAGTATATCGAGAAGAATCTTTTTTGCTACTTAAAAGCCAAAAAGGAAAGTTTTTTGGGGTCACAAAGTTCGCATTTGATGCGTTTCTTAAAATGCTAACATGAAACGATACAGAAAACACAGATTTCAGTAGATTTGTTTCTGTTCCACCTGGTGTCATCATCCTGGCTGCAGTTCATATCGGGTGCGATGTGTTGCCTTATACACAAAGGAATGAAAAATTCATAAAGTGCCTCTGCTGAAATCTTTCATTTCTAGGGTTCATTTAGCCAGATTAAGAGCTCATAAAATGTGCCTGCTGTTCTAGTTTTTGACAAGTTTGTATCTTTCCAAATGGCAGTAAAATCTAATAAGAGTTTAAATGATTCTCCAACGAGTGAGGAGGGTGTATACGATAAACTTAAAATGCAAGATAATGGCTGTTTTGTAAATGAAATAGAGCATATTGCTGTGTAATGGACCTTTAAGAAATGTAAGACAGAAGAAAGTGTTTGGCAGATGTCAATGCTGTATGTGTTTGACTGCAGACCCGGATAGGGGCAAGCTGTTCTCGGCCCCCTATCAAAATTGTAGGCTGGGCCATCGGACCGTTCACGACCGTCTTCTGGGGGGGGGGGCTTGGTCTGATTGCGGGGGTCCCTGTTTGAGCTACATACATCACAGTTTCAAGCTCCAAACGGTCCTGCGGGACCATTTAATAACGATAAATAAAAACTAATTATATTACTAAACAATACTAAAATATAAGTTTTTTTCTAAAGGATGAAATCACACTCAAAGATTTGTAAAAAAATGTTTTGGCTGCCTCCATCAGCTACTGTTGCTGTTAACCGTGTCCTTCTAACCTCCATACCGACAAAGATTTAATGTCCCCAGTAAATCTGAAATGTTTGTTTTAAACGGGCTGTGAAAAACCCCTCCATGTGTCCGCCAGGTGCCGTGCATGCTGAATTTATCTACGGCATTTCATCCCCTCCTGCCCTCTTGCAACCCATCATTTTTTACCATTTGACAGAGCCTCTGGTCAGGAGACGTATTAGCATGTAAAGTTCGGAGTCGGGGATGATGCAGGGGATCTGATTATGTCGGGTTGTGGCCTGGGGAGGAATGTTGGCGGAGACTGGAGCTGAGATCAGGGCAGGCGGGAGCCTGCTGGGCAGATGGTATAGAGAGGGGAAATAAGCCATCAAACTCTTGTGGATCTCAGCTTCTCGGTCTACAGCAAACCCTCCATTCTCACCTCCCTCCCAGTCCACTTCTCACAGTAAATATATGTTCAGACCCCCTCTGAAGAGGGGCAAAAGGATGCGTGGGTTCTTCAACTATGGGTCTCAGAAGGCGAAGAAATGTGTCTTTGTTTTTCGAGAGGTTTCATAAGGGAGATGATGATATGATCTGTAAATACATGTATAAATGTAGAGCATCTTTATGTGACAGTAACTTACTGTAGTTTGGGCTAAGAAATTAAAACTTTTTAAAGAAATTAAAACTGTATTGTGCTAATAAACACAATCTAATGGCAATTCATACCATGATTTAATTCTGTCAGTTTATTTCCATTCCACAATTTGGCATTGTTGCAAAGCAGCTATACAGTAAATAAATATTAATACAGACAGTAGTGACATAAGTAGAAAACAAATATTAAATATACAGAATTTCAAAAAGATGTATGTTGATGAAAATAATTGTCTGTAGGGTTATAATTTAAGAGTGAATTTGTACAGTATGTACATTTTAGTACGATCTGCTTTTATCCCAGTGACATTTTATTATCTTTAGGGGTATGGCTTCATTCTTGCTTTTTCTAATAACCATATGTTTTGGTCTGATTCCTGTCATACAAATTCATCAGCGCTTTGTAACATACTTGTTTTCCTGCAAGATAAGATAGAAACGTTGACTTGACGAAAGTATACATTACATTATTTTCCTTTCCTGATACTTGAACAACCCTGAATACACTATTCACGCAAATTAATCCAAGATAATGAAATTAACATTACATTCACCGTTGATCGTCAAGTAAATCAAGTATTAATATGAGCTTTAAAATGGCATCCATAGAGCCACTGATTTTATTTTTCCTGTGAGGGCAGAAATAATGGCCATACAGTTAATGGGAGCTTTACAGCTGTCCAGAGAAATACGAGACAGCAGGTTAGAGGATGTTCTTCCAGATGAAGGTCACCTTAAATCTATAGGTCAGAACATTTATGCGCCCCATGACAACCATTGTGATTTTACACAGTCTTATCACCTGCTGTAATTATACTTGCTACTTGAGAAGCGCACTGATTTAAAAGTGCTTTTTTATTTTTTTTGAGTAATATGAAGCATTGATTATGTGTGTGTAAATTGTTCATAGACTTTTAGTCTACACTAGTCTTGAATATTCTAAAAGGAATACCATGTGTGAACATAAATGACACTAATAAAACTCCAGAAGTTATACACATGTCCTCACCTAACTTTGCACTTTGTGCCCTTTGACCAATGAACAACATCTCTTGTAAACTCAAAGATGGCTCAGCAGGGTTTGCAACCTCTCTGACAGCGAAAACCCCAAGAAGGGGTGAAAATCATGCAGCGAATGTTTGAAAGAAGATATTAAGGGTCAGTCTTCCCTCTAGATCGGCTCGGACAGCATCAAGTGTCTTCTGCGTTTGACAGGGCCCGGAGCCCGACCTCAAATTCCCCTCACATCAGGCTTCACTTCAAGGGAGTCACTTTCTGCGTGAGCTTTGATATCTTTATACCCAGAGCCTCTCACCTTTGGCTGCGACGGCTCTTCCGTCGAGAAAAAAAAGTTAAAAAGCAGTGACAGTCTGAGGTGAAAGGAAAAATAGGGCCGGAGACGGTGCCGACATGCAAAGTTAACAACTTTCTCTGCTTTCTGAGTTTTACAGCCGCGAGAAAGGAGCTGGAAAGTATTAGCGAGTTTTTTTGGAATTAGTGATACGAATTTTCTTCAAATTAAATCCAAGGGCAAAGGCAAATAGCTGAGAGGATTAGAGCCTGTTTAATTTATTTAAAAAAAACAGGAGTTGGGGAGGATTCTTCATTCTCAGCCACTTAAATGGCTTTGTAATTGAAAACAACTTCATAGACGCTCCTCTGAGAACTCATCCAGACACTGGCTTATAGGCCACTGAGAAAAAGATCCACAAACAAACAAGTCTGTATGTGATTAATGGCTTATTTCTGGCGTGGTGGAGTCAACGCGGTAAAATATTTACAACAGGCAGTCATACTCGAAATCTGGAGGCGGGGCTGAGGTGTGTGGGTCTGGCACGGCTTTCAATGTCACCGACTCTTTTTTTCTCTTTTAACTCATTCCATCAGCAACGAAAAGATGCTTCTGATAATAATAATAACATGTTATCGGCAGGAACAAAGTGACAGATCTAATCAGCGGTCTAATCCTTCTTTTTTTATCCCTCATCTGGAACGTCAGGTAGCTGGATTTTGATGGGGACCAGGTGATCTCCCAAGCACTCGTGTCTGGGTCTCCTCAATTCCACCTCCCCATGGGAAAGTAACTCTCGCTCTGAAGGTGCACGGAGAAATGAGCGATTAATGGGTCTCTTGCTTTGAATGACAAATTGTTCAAGTCGCCCTCCCGCTGGGACTCCGCCGTCAGCTTTATATTGGCACAATTTCTATCATATCTGCACCTTATGGCGTATCCACAGACAGGGGTTATGTCATTTCAACAACGCTGGGTGAATTTCCAGCATCCTCGCATATAATTTGCAGCCTCAAAAGCAATCAGGAAAGAGTCATCCTTATTCAGGGCGGATTCCTGTTTCTCTTCACCCCTTAATCTGAATTCCCTCTGTTTTACTCTTCGCACATTCTGCTTTATAGCCTTTTGATTTTCTAGACTCACAATCAATTACAGTGTATCAGGTAATCAATTAAGCGTGAGCTTTGTGTATTGGCAAAAAGAGAGAGGTAATGTGTCTCGCCTCCACTGGTGTCAGTGTTGTAGTTCTCTATCTAACTCTGTTTCTCTCTCCCATGGTGGCGCTCCATCGAAATAGTTTCACTCTTCTTCGTTCGCACTCCGAGCTGGTAAAATGAAACGCGAGTCGGCTAATCTCGCCCGTTCTTTAATGTTTAATTCCACTCTGAAAGCATACGGTTGTAGTACTTTAAAACAAACTCCGCTCTGAGATTTGAGGCTCAGAATGAGGCAGTTGCAATTTATTGCTCATGATCTCTCATTTCACTTCACATAATTGCCTGCATCCTTGAGGTATACGTCTGGAGCCGGCGCTTCGAAAATAACCGTCTCAATAAAACAAGATGTATGCGACAACCGTGTGAGAATGGAGCTTCGCTCGGGGGAGAGGGTTCTGTTTTGTGTAATAAAAAATGGCTTTGCGTTTCTTCCCGCCAACCCAACTTGTTATTGGTTTACCTGCTCGGAAAGTGCCCACTTGAGAGCCAGTCTTACCGTAGACTAGGTTTGTCTTGCGGTCCTGTTCCACCGACGGGCTTCAGGCGGTAGCTTACAATGTAGAATCGTTCTTGTCATTTAGACATGTTCAACGAAACACGTACGAATTTAATCTCCAGCTACAGCAAAAGAATATTGTCGGTTTGTTTTATTTGACATGGACATCAAAATTACATTAGACAAACCGTATGAAATGCTTGAGTGTTTTAGCATGCTTGCTAATTTTCAACACCTGTCCACAGAAGGCATTTTTTAACAAAATGAAAAAACAACCATAGCAATATTAGAATTACACTTAATAAAAAAAAGAATGGCATTATTAATAATAAATTAAAGAAAAAAACATTTTCATTTTTGAACAGATCTTGAAATACTACATGTAAAACATTAATAGGCCTATTGTGTTGTTTAAACATGAACTTGTTTTCTTTGCAGTATTCAAGATCTGCAAACATTGCATCTTTTTTGTGATTTTAACCAGTTATCCCATTTCACTTTTCTGCAAATATAAAACAATACTATAATTTGGTAGAAATGTTGTCATTAGCTCACAGAATTAAACAAAAATGATAATTTTACTTAAACGTGTACCTGTAAACTCAGAAAAACTGAAAATCATTATGGAGTGGCCTCTGACTTTTTTTCATAGCTGTAGACAATGAATATAATCTTAAATTATTAACGGCTACTACTTTATTTCTCAGTGATTAAAGCGACCGGTTACTTTAAATAATGTCAGCCGTATTTAACTTAAATTATGTCAACAATCCTGCCAAAGCCACTTCTTCTCCACCGTGAATATTCTTCACTTCATACCATTTTTAACCTGCAGAAAACTTCTCAAGGTGTCACAACTGCTCATGTTCCTAGAAACTACACCCGGTGTCACCGCTAACTGTCCATTCTGTTTAGTTCTGTAAATAAGTGATAGCCTTGTCTAATCCACCGAGTCATCCCCCACGGTACCTACTCTGGGAATACTGACAACTGCCTCTGAAATCCCTTGACATCTTATTTTAGGCAGCTCTCCCAGAGCCTGGAGGAGTCGGGGCCAGCAGAGCAGATGCCCCGGGGCAGCGAGGCACAAGCCGGGCCACGTGGCAGCCGTGTTGGCTTCGTTTCCAGACAGCGAGGCGGGTGTCTTCAGTTGCGTTATCTGTTCTCGTAGACCCCGGGAGCAGTCGCTCAGTAGGAGCGGCCGGGGGATTCAAATAATTGGGCGTATGGTGGCGCAGTCGCAGACCTCCGTGCGTGTGTGTGATGGGTGTAAGCACGGTCTAATTAGAAGCTTCGGCTGTCGTTCCACACGTTATGGTTAATTTGATGTTTGCCTGGCTAGTTTGCTGGTGTGAGGAAGCTGTCGGTGCACTACGTGCTGCAGTCCTTGACTCTGACATCGGTTAAAATCATTAAAACAGCTTCAAATGGTGCTGCTTTGAAACCTGCTGCTCTCCCATCGGTACATCAAACATCAGTGACAGGCATGAGAACTGTTCCCATTGCGAAAGCGCGGTCGCAATCATCCCTTGACAACCTCATTGATATGTTCGTTTCCATCATTTTAAAGGACAGAATTGAAGATAAGCTGGAGTCCTGGAGGTCCTGTCTTGTATTTTACAGGGGAGAGACACCTCTGCGGAAATGAAGAAGACAATTAGACTGTCATGGATGTAGAACTGACAATACATCAAAGTGTGTAAATCTTATGGGCGAATCACATTTCGCGTCTAAAACCACGAGCCGCACAACTTTCTCTAGTCAAATGTGCGCGGATGGAACTCTGTAAAGTTGAACTATTTCCATCTCGATGCGGCGCCAAAGCAATAGGAAAACATCTACATTTAAAATTATGAACTTGCGTGTACAAAAGCTAAATGTGAATCGCACCTTAAAGTGGCCTTTTTTGGCTGTGTGAGCTAGCTTTAAAGGAACAGTTCACCCAAAAATGAAAATCCTGTCTTCATTGACTGACCCTCAAGTTCCAAATCTGTGTACATTTCTTTGTTCCGATGAACACAGAGGAAGATATTTGGAAGAATGCTTATAACCAAACAGTTTTGGCCTCCATTGACTACCGTGCATGATTGGTTATTGTCTTTGATTTGTTGAACACAAAAGAAGATATTTTGAAGAATGAAAGCACAAAGTTTCTTCTTACTATGGTAGTCAGTGCTTGCCAAGAACTGTTTAGCTATACAAGAGCAACCTCTAAATAATATCATTGTATTCTGGGTTTTCCCTACTTTGTGATGCGGCTTGTTTGTTCAAAATCTGGGCTTGATTTTTTTGTGGTTTGCTGTAATTGTCATCAAACTAACCTTAAATGTGACTGATGGGATTCTGCAAATGTAGTGATTCATGATGTATGCTTGAAAAACGTATCAAATAAACAGACAGAAGTGGAAATTGCAAGACACAAACCGCAATCAGAGCGCACATCGCTACGCTATGCTGACCCCAACTTCTTTCTTGTTTACTGTCTCCAAAACAATTAGTTTTGCAACACTTGCCTTTTTGGATGTGGTACAGATGGCTCTGATGAGCTTCTTGTGCAAGTCCATCTTGAGATGAGAAGTGCGGTTGGGTAACTGTCTACTGTTGCAGCAGGAGATCTGTCAAGGCCTCATTCCTGCACAATCCCTTAATCTAACCGCACGTGCCTTCCTTTTCCCATCATACTGTGGCAAATACGGTAGTGCAATATGATTCTGCCCCTCCTTCTGGATGAATCAGATCCCCACCAACCATGGCGAGAGCAAAAAGAGGGAGACAAAAAGAGAAAGTAAGAGCAAAACAAATTAATTTACCCTGTTTAACCATCAGATGTCAGTGTGTGGCTGGTGCAGAGCTTGCTCAGCGAAGCATTGTGTGGCATCGGTTTAAAGTAATTATGTGGAGGGAGACAAAAAAAGAGCAAACAAAAGAACGAGTAATGGATCATTATTTCTGTTAGATAGGTGACTAAAGAGAGCTAGGGAACATGATTTCACGTGATATAGGGGAGAATGAGCCTAGTCGTGCCATTCGGGCTAAAGTTTTTAAATCCTTTTTTATTTTAACTAGGAATAAATGCATATTGACCTTCTATGACGACATGTGAGGATAAATATGGGGTAAGTTGTCACGGCAGAATGGGCCATTACACAACTTATTATATGCGTTTGAATAAAATGTAAGAAGGAAATCTATTTCCAAACACAAAACATTTCATGAAACAGCAAAAGTGTGCCGTAAATTGGTAGTTGACAAATGAACCGTACACATGTCCTATGGTGTGACAACAAAAAAATCTAACAATGAAGATACATCTCTCTTATGCCATTTTATAATATAAATAACAGTTAATTATACAGTATAATTAACAGTTTGATTTCAATTTTTTACTGTCACACTATTGGACACATGTACGGTTTATTTGTCAACTACCCACATAGGCCTTCAAATGTCAACGTTATTTAGGCTATTCGTTATTTCATTCAACAAAATGAATTATGAAACACGCTTGACAACATAAAAATGGGCTTCGACACAAAATTCATGAGAACTGAGTTGAGAATTCATTTATAATTATATACTGTGCATGAAACTGTGTTAAAGGGATAGTTCCCCACACATGTTTTTTTTCAGTCCATTCCAAACCTATATGTCTTCCTTTCTTCTGCAAAACACAAAGAAGATATTTTGAAGAACGTTGGTAACCAAAACCACTGAAACATTTCTCATCTTCTTTTGTGCTAGTCATATACAAGTTTTTAGTCATATAAATGTTTTTAACAATATGAATGTGAATAAATTATGAAATATTTACTTTCACTTGTGACAACTAGCGCCGGTGTAGATATGCTGTTCATCCTTACATTTCAAACTATGTAATGACGCCTTGACATTCGCTGTATTCATCTCTCTGTCATTCTCAACGCTACTGTATCGCTCCATCTTGCCATGAGCAAATTTAAAAAGTTAATCTAGAGAGGCTGCGTTTTGTGTAATTAAATTTCATGTGAATACTCCAACATGACACTCTTGTTTCTCAAATTCCTCGTACAGGGTGTGTATAGTAGGGGTTAGGCTTAATGGATTACTCCACTGACTGGCTGATCATATCTGCTGATGACCATATGCATCAAAACTCTCTAGAGCCCTCCCTAACTTTCCCATCATGCCCTTGATAAGTGTGGTCTGTTTTATCCTCCCCAGCAGCCCCACAGAAGGCTGGAGCTTATCTCCTGCAACCTGAGCTCCCAGCATTAATCACTCTCCCAGCAAAGACAGAAATTAGTCACAGTGCTATCCAGCCAGCCATCTCACCATGATTAACGTCAACCCCCCAGTGTCTGCTTGACATTGCCCAGCACTGTATGATCTGGCGTTACAGCTGAAAGCACTCTGCAGTGACCCATAGGATAGAAAGTAAATCCGGACAAGGCCAGAACATGACGTGTTAAGCTATTCATCTGAGAAACATATAATCTTTATCTTTATTTGCCTTAAAAGATAATAATGTCTTGCAAAATATTGACATGTTTTAAACAGGTTTTCAGAACACTTCCTCTGTCTTACATTGGTCCACCAAACTGGTAGTCTCCAAACTTGTGCCATTTGTTGAGGCAATGGTATGGTCTGGTATTGATGCTGTGTTCATGTAATTACGAGATGACAGCAAAATGTTTAATTCTCGCATGTATTCATTAATTTGTGTATTAATACAATTATGTCAAAAATTATTTTAAAGAAGTCGGAGACACATGGCGTACATGTGCTGTCAAATAAAAAGGCATAAAAGCCCCCCCCCCAAAAAAGGTTTGTTGAAGATAACCTTTCATTCAGAAACATGTAATTATGATAATTCAGACAAACTAATGTAAACACCCTATAAACTGGGACAACTCAACCAAAAATTATTATTTTTTGTCGTTCCAAACCTGTATAACTTTCTTTCTTCTGCAAAACACAAAAGAAGATTTTGAAGACCTTTGGTAACATCATTGACCCACATTGACATTCACTGTATGGACACAAAACCACACAAAAATATTTCTCAGAATATCTTCTTTTGTGTTCAACAGAGAAAAGAGTCTTATACAGATCTTGAACCAAAGAAGATAATACGATAAACAAAGAATTTTTTTATTTTGGGGTAAACTACCCCTTTAACTTAATTTTATATTTGCCTGCTCTTAACAAAGCACTATATTTATATTCAATTAAAATTCAGATATCATTGTTCATAGTGACCAATCGCGATCATTTCCCCATTTTAGTATTATAATATAATCATAAAAATCTCAATTCAATTCAGCTCATTCAGTCTGAGACAGCTCCAGTTAGCAGTGACTGGAGCAGCTACACCAGGAATTCGAGTGCCTATTTAACACGTTCCCTTTCCTCACCCACTGCTGCACTCGTTCACCTCCTCTGCTTCCCCTCTTTCTCTGGCTGTTTATGAACACAGTCTCTCCTCATCTGGTTCCAGCGCTTCATGATAGATGTGCGTGTGGGTGTCCCTGTGACCCCCCAGCACCGCACACGGTGGTGGGAATAAACTTCTCTGCCAAACAGAATATTGATTTTCTGTTCGAGATCGAGATCTTATACACTTTGCGTCTTAAAACATATTTAATAAGAATCATAGCACCATTGTTGCCAAGGAGACGACTAACAGGGTTGCGTGACCCAATGTTGCAGACAGCGTCAATTTTTGCACAGATTTTTTTGTTCAGTTTACGGAAATAACATTTCACGAAGTTGATTACATCGTGCAAAATGATCAAACAATGCTATGGTTAAAAGACAACTTTAACCCCATTTTTGAACATTTTGAAAAATGAATTGTCAAGTTAAAATATGTGAAAACCTTAGCTACTTTAAAACAGTAATTGTGTTAGAGATGATTATTGAAACTGTTTCCATGTTTAGAGTCTATTAGTCCCTTACTCCCTGTTTGCCGATTCAATAGAAATGGAATTTCTTAAATTGAAAATGAAACCTACCTGTAACAAAATTGAGTGTGACTTTTTTATAGTAAAATCCCCATATAGCCCACTCCAAAATGAATGTTTAATGGTTAACCATTTGCCAGATTACCGGACAAGCAGTCAGTGTACACACGGGACAAGATTTCCACACAAAATCTGTTTGTTCAGCATAATGAGGCGTCAACTCCATTGACTTCCTTTCATTCAGAATGGCTTCTTGTCTTCCTACAGGATTTCACAGCATCATGCAAAGGTTTAGTTAACCTTGAAAATTCTCTTTAGGGAGGAGCTCAGTTTAGGATAATGCACAATACTGTTTTGTGGTCACAATAAATAATCAAACCAAAAATTATATAATTTTTAAAAAATGTTTACTAGTGGGTGCAGGACACTGTAGTTAATTTATGTAAGCGAGGCTAGCTAAATAAAGTAAACTGTGACATATTATACCTTAAAATTCTTCATACAGTGAACCAAATTATTTGGACACGATGACCAGACCCTGTTTTGCTTAAGTGTTCTTTTTTTCTTTAATTGCTAATGCAACCTTTTTACATCAGAGACTGACCAAATTGAAACATTGCTTGGTAATTTAGACTGTTATTATCTAAGTGTGTACTTAAATGTAACAGTCGACAGTTATTCAACATAATCCATTACATACATTTATATTATCCATAAGAATTTCTTGTGACACAGTTTAACTTCGAGTTCTTGTCATATTTTATTACCATTTTCTAAACCATGGTGAAATAAACTGTGATAATGTGAGAAATGTTGAAGGTGTCTGAATCATTTTTTGTTTGACTGCATTGTGTTCATCGCAAGTTAGGCATTCTGACCAAAATCTTGTGACTTATATGCTTGCAGTGTTCATTGATATTATTTTTCATGAGCTTTTGCGTCTTTATTATCGACAAAGTCATTTATAAAATAAAAACGTTTGAGATGTTTTGTGGATAAGATAAGAGCAGCTGCGGAGTTTAAACTGACTTAATTATAGAGGATGAGTTGCAGACACACACACACACACACACGCACTGGTCCTGAGAGAACATGACAAGCTGTTTGAGAGTGGATGAGCAAATATCAAATGACCCACAGTGGTCTTCCCTCTGGTGTTTTTCTTAAGGCAATTTTCAGTTGGGATCAGCTGTCTCTGATAACTTAACATTATTATTGATCAATATGCTTTTTGGCTCTCAATTGTGTATAAATTATTTAGTTTAATTTGATGGGAATATGTCAAACTGAAATGAGAAATTTACATATATGTCCAACATGCTCTACGGAGCCTATTCATATTTAATCGTTATACATATTGTCTATTTGTAAAACACATGCATACATATGATGTATAGCCTTAGAAACCCTGTTTTAGAAACAAGGGTCTCTGTATAAGGATCCCGAAACCTTCTTAACGCTACGTCGTACTTAAGTTATACCTTAAGCTGTACCTTATCGATAATACGTGTTTCCCGAAACCTTCTTAGTTAAGTATACCTTCTGTAAGTCATACTTTCGTATGGTTGGCCTGGACCGTTCTTAGCTATACCTTATCGCCTTTGATGGTTCATACCGCTTTGCATAAGCTATTCTACATTGCAGTTTAATTTCACATATAAAATTTAATATAATCATTTAATATAAAATTCTATTTAGTATTAAATATACATTTTTACTTTAACTTAGTTTTAATTTTAATTTTACAAATAAAATACTCGGGGTTTAATACACTCGGTGTAGGCTTTTGAAGTGTTTTCATGACTAAAATGGTCATACACTGATGGTTGTTAGCGTTTTTAATTGCAGCCAATTATATAGGCACATCAGCTGGCAAACCATTTGACAGGAAAGGCGTAGTCTATATAAAGGGAATGAATGTCATGGGGAGTCAAACTATGGCAGCGAGACAGCGAATTGTTGTCTTAAATCAAAGACGGCGCCATCCGCCAAACCAGTTAATAAGTGTATCTGCACAATTTCATAAGAGAACATTTAGTCCCCTGGCTACCATGTCAGAAGAGAAAATTCTCCACAAATTTAGCCTGCCGCGGGAGCAAATTCTGCAGCTCTTGCATATTGTTGGCCCAACTTTGTCGAGACAAACTCGACGGAGCTACCCCTTCAGCCCCGAAAATCAGCTGCTGCATGGCGGCTCTTCGTTTTTATGCCGTGGGGAGTTTTCTTGGGGTTTTTGGGGATGAATATTGGCTGAGAAAGACCTCTGTGTGGCGGTGCGTTCACTCAGTGACAAACATCCTGTTCTGTCATGCCACCGATTACATACGTATGCCTTTCGCCAGGAACGACGTGATGGAGGCACATTAAGGCTTCCGTGCCATTGCGGGTGTCCCGCGAGGGATTGGCATTCTGGATGGGACAATTATCCCTACACACAAATAAGTGATTTACGCCAATAATAATGTGAATCAACACAGATCGTGTAGAACATTAAGACACGATAGCAAACTATGAGAATATAAATGACCCTTTCAACAACAAGCGAAGCCAAACAGCCAGTTAATGTATCCGTTAACGCAGAAAACCTATGGCCGTGAGGATGCGGGATCGGACACTTGCAAAATTATAAATACATACACACTCACACACATTTCTTTCTTTCTTTATACTATTTCAGTGAGCCCTGATAAATGCAATTTATACTATTTCTTTATAATAAACATTGTTTTCTCAATACTTTACCCACTCTATAACGCAAGGTAGAGCGAACAATCGATTCTCGAGGCATCGATATCAACCTAACATCGCACTTAAGAAGGTTTACCTTAAGTAACCTCAAAAGTTCAGGGAACATACCTAGAAAACGTATAACTTGAGTTAAGGTGTACCTGTAGAGTCTTCATAGCGCGCTAAGAGACAACGTCATCGGGAAACGCAGCCTTGATCTTTTGCAACTTTATACTCATTGTCAAAAATACTTTATGCATTGATTTGTAAGATTAAGTGGTAAGTAGTTGTGGATGGCAATTTACTGCAAGTATATTTTGCTCTCAACATGTCATATGAGAAATGTAATAAAAACTGGACCCGTATCGGGATACGTATCGTGGCCTTGCATCGGGATGAGTATCGTATCGTGAAGTTGTTGGCGAAACCAAGCCATATTGACGACATCTTGGTTCTGTGTCAGTCGCCTTAGTACTTCGAAAGGGAAGAGGGAGGGGTGGAGTGATGTAGCTACAGCTTTCCTGTAGCTCAGTGGTAAGAGCATTGTGCTAACAACGCAAGGTTGTGGGTTCGATGCCAGGGGATTGCAAATACCTATGTAAAATGTATAGGTTAAAGCAATGTAAGTCGCTTTGGATTAAAGCGTCTGCCAAATGCCGTAAATGTAAAATGCAAATGTAATGAGTGAGCCATTGGTTGCAATTTGGAACGTCACTGCTAGATGTCGCTAAATTTCATACACTGGACCTTTAATAAACACATTTTATTATATGTTTTCTTGAACATGAAGTGGACTGTTTCCTCCACTGATTTTGTCAGTGTTGCCTGTTGGCTGTTTTGATTAGCCACAAATATCCTGGAATTGATGAAATTACAGGACTTTACAGTAGTATTTGCAATCAGAAAATTACTAGAGCCAACCTGTGCTCTGCGTGTTTCCCTCTGTTATGTAAATCGGATCTGTAAGTGCATGCTTGTATACCATTCACATACCTTTTCCTAATATCTGTTTACACTAACCAGACCCATTTGAGAAATGAGGCATAACAACTGACTAAAGCAATGCGTTCTTCATGAATATGGTAAACCACTCCAGTAATTATAAAGTATTTAGGTGAAAATCAGCAAAGCGTGTCAATGGTCCCCCTGCTGAATAGTTCTAACTCTGGCACATGCATGCAAATGTGAACTCAGATGTTTACAAAGAAAGATTAAGAAAGTCCCATCAGTATTTCTATTGTCCCCTGTCCAAATATTTGGACAACAGTGTGTACTTTCCCCTGAGCTAAATGTGCTTTTGTGTTTGTCTTAATGTGTTTGTTTGCTGCTTAAATGTGTTTAAGCCTTGATTTTTATGGTGGAATTTTGGGAAGTTACCACACAGCACTCAAAACCCACACAGAGAGAGTCCCTGGATGCATTTATCATGACCTGGTGGCTTTGAGTCCCTGTGGTTATGCAGTCTCTTCACCACCCAAAACACCAGAGCTGACCAGCGGGGGCGCTGTCACGTTGAGCCACACAGCCATTTATCAGCTCCTTCCTGGGCCAGTTTGCTTAATGATGTCCCTTTTTCCAAACATGATCCCAGCATCCGAGGAACAGCAGATGTGTGGAGTACCCAGAGGCACCTGTAGGGGTTGCTGTCACAGAATAATCATTAATCACTCTTGTCAGCCTCCGCATCCTTGAACCTGACCCAGCTGTCACCTGAAAAGAGACAAGCAATGGCCTCCATTACAAAAGACAACCGATGTTATCATTAAGCCTCAGTGTGTGGGCTGTGGCAGAGAAATTCTGACCGCGCGAGTCAAGGCTGTTTGACTACTTTGTGGATGTGGGGTATTGCATTGTTTAGCAAATAGCCTTTTATGAGTTATTGTCGGTGGTAACATCATTTTACTTGATTGCTGGTCAAGTTGCTTTATTTTATGAATATATATGGATCCACTTTGATGTGCCAGACTGTATGGACGCAGGTACACGTTTTATTGTTGGGTCACTGGCTTGCTTAGAGCATATACTGTAAAAAGCAACAAAAAATCTGTAAATATTGGGCACATTGTACTATATTATTATAAAGGAATTTAGATTTTGAATTAGTTTGATTATTTGAAATGAATAAACATTTTCACCTGTATTTTTAAATTTGTTTTTTGTTTTATTTCAGTTTTTATTAATGGTGAAAATGTATAATACGTCAGAATTTAGATATGCTCACTGCTGTCCTACTGTCATTTCAGAAGTCCATTCTCATCCTCAAAAAAAAGACAGATTGTCAATAGCCACCTGTTCATGCTGGATACCAGCTGCATAGGCTCAGAAATGGACCGAGTGATGTCTTGCAGAAAGAGTTTTTTCCTTTTGATTTACATTCATTGATTCCTCAGATATGGGCCATTAATCAAAGTGTGGAATAACCTTTTCTCCTCTCTGTACTGCTGCAGTCAGCTGTAAATTTACATGGCCAAACATGTGCAGGGTTGGTCAGCATGCTATCAACCAGCTACAGGAAGAAAAAGATTTATTCTTGGCACTTTACAAAAGATCTGGCCTCGTGGGTTGGGCTTCTTGGCAAAAGGCACGTGTTTTCTTCTGAGAAAACGTGTAAATAGCTGCTAAAATGTGATGATAAATATATTTGCTCTAAACAGCACTTCGTGGAAGCCCGTTCGAGATAGCAGGCATGCACTGTAAAACAGGTTTCTGCCAAATGTTTTTAAATATCATCAAACACTGAACAAGTAAGATTACTATTTAAAATCTTGACTATAATTTGTTGCTTTACATTTTTTTTATTTTTTTTTTATAATTGCTTAACTTATATTAAAGGGTTCAAGTAAAAACATGTGACTTGATCACATCATTTTTTACAATTAACTGATATTTTTAAATAATGTCTCTTATTATGGCAACTGTTGCTTATACATGAAGACCTTTTGGACCATTGAAATATAATGTTAATAGATTTATGTCATTTTAGAAACCATGCCAGCTTTCAGATGTTCATATCTTCTGGTAAATGTTGTTGAGCTTTCTCAACATCCATCTTCCACAATTGTGACAGAGGTCGTGTTTACACTTGGTATTAACATCCGTCTCGGGTGATTTGATTACAAGTAGTCAGCAAGTACACAGCTGTTTATATCTGGTAGTAACATGCATCTCAAAAGTGTCTCCTGTGACCTGTTGTGATCAGATTTCATGGGGAGAGTTTCTGGTTTCATAACAACATACATCACTCAAAATGCTCCCAAATGTAAAACAATAAATAGAAATTAAGTGCAATGTTCCTCCCCCAAAACACTTTTTTCACAGCAATGCCACAGAAGTACTATTTTTGGTTCTTTAATAAAATATTTAATGAAAGGTTCTTATAAGAAGCATTTCTTTATTTTTTATAGTGGAAAGAACCCTTTGTCCCAAACAAACAAACAAAACACGTTTGTGAAACAGAAAGGAATTTTAATAAAGGTGTTTGGCAGGTAGGTGGGGGTTACTTCACTGTTGTCTGTGACGAATCAGGATAGAATAACATTTCCACTACAAAAAATTGGATTTGTGTTGCTTCTATCTCTGCTATAAAGAATCAATCTTAAGTTTTATACATAAATATATAATTGTATATATAGATAAGACACAATTTATTTAAATACTCGCATATCCTACCTAAGAATGTAGCTGTAGCAGCGGCATCGCAACATATGTCGGATCCCATTTTAGCCCTTCCCATCTGTGATCAGATCACTCAAGATGGTTGTTAATATCAGGTGTAATTAGGGTCAGACATGAAATAGAATGCAGTAATGTAATATTCAGTGGCATTGATACCCAGAGTAGAATCCCTGATAGAAATATTATTAGTAGATGGTAAATTGGCTCCCTGAAGCTGAATAACATGATGCGAGCGAGCAGAATATCTTCCTTAGACTAAATAATAAGACCATATGTTCTGTGACCCCGTGGAACTTAATGCCATTCTGTTTTTTTCTCCAGACTGATTTATTTCAAACGATGTTTTAATAAGTGAGTTCTGCTTCTTTGCTTCATTACTCTGCTCTATACACCCTGCTCAGAGGAACAGCCGTCCTCTCATGGGAAACCAGTTTCATCAATTCTTTAAACATTGGAACAAAATAAAAGATTAATGTGGGCAACTTGCAGGCCCATTTATCAGATTTTGCTCTGGCTTGCACAGACCTCGTCCCATATGTTCCCATAGGTGAACATTGACGCAGTTTTCAGGTGCAATGTCCACGACTTTTGAATTCAACATGAACCCCAAATCTACTGCATGAAATCTGCATGAAATGCATCTACTGCGATCCACTGCATGAAATGTCATTTTTGAGTTCAACGAGGAGACTTCACTTTCTGATCTATTTGAGCATTGCCAGCGCATTACAGGCACAATTTTGTAGAACCTACTTCAGCGAGTTTTAAAGAATGGCAAATTTTGGAGGGGGCTTTATTCATTTATTGGGGGCATTGCCTAAGGGACGGTGTACACAAAAGCTCGCTGCAGATTTTTCATAAACATACAGAACTCCCACAGGACAAATATTGATTTGAAATTACATGATACATTGGGCAAATAAATTCGCTTTTATGATTGCAACTTCCATTGAAACTAAAGCAGCCATGTCAGGACTGAAGACTAATGGACCTTTCAATAATGTTAGCAGAAATGCTCTCTTTGCAGTTGTTCACTGGAAATATGAAATGATTGTGTGCAAATCATCCAATTAACCCTCATGTTCTCTTTGGGGTCTACTGAGCATTTAAGTATTACGTTGTTATTTCATGAATTCCTAATCTTTTGGAGATACGTTTACAAATATAAATATGATTTTTCAACCTTTAGTAATGTACTTAGTGTACACTCTTGTCACTTGTTTATTTTAATTTGTTGTATTTGTGTAACGAGTCAACGCCTTCACCCACCTTCACCCGTTCCCATTCTCCGGACTTTTAACATTACGGGCTACACTTCCCACAATGCCTTGCACCCAATTACCCCCATGATTGCACTCACAGCCGTATCTCATCCCCAGAACACTATATATGCCATGTCTCTTGTTGTGTCATTTGTCAAGTCTAGTTGTATTATGTTCTGTGTACTAGTTTCAGATCAAACAAAGAGAAGATACTTGAATAAAGTAAAAGGAAAGGGTTAACATAAAAATGTATTATGCTATTATTATAGCTATTATTGAGGTCACAGCAGAACATGAGTTATAGATAAATTCTCTCATCATTTACTCAACCTTGAGTTATTCTAATGCTGTATTCATTTTGTTGTTCTGCTGGACAAAAAGAAAGGTATTTGGAAGAATGTTTGTAACCAAGCCTTTCTCGGGCACTATGGACCACTTGCACAACCTCTTCTGCGTTATTTCGATGCGGCTCAGTCATTTCCGGCAACAGTGTTAAGCCTATGTACAGTACATGGATAGATCATGGTTGATAATTTCAATTTTTTGCGTGGTCACTTGATTAAAAACAATAAATCCTGTTTGTGATGTTAACTTGCTTTAATGTGGCTTTTTATGATGGGTTTTAAATTAGCTGAAGTTCACCTCTTAATATATTTAATAAAAGTATACTCAACTCCCGAATAATAAAGGCATTGGAAAGGAGTTTTGTGCTGTCCTAGAGGCGTTAGTCTCATTCATAGATTATATTTTATATATGTTTAACGACAAAAACATACTATAATGGTTCAATGTTCTATGTGGATTTTGAATAAATTAGACGTCCATTCACACTGGAAAGTACTTAAAAATAGCAATGTGCAGAACGAATCAGATTTAATGCCAAATAAAATAATACATTAACTGCGTGAATTTTTTTTGCATTTATCCTCCATTATAACTACTTTTACATAGGCCTATATATTGACAAAAAATGCATTTACCTATGGATATATAGGATAACATTTGCCAAAGAAATAATGACACACATCAATTATTTAATAAAAACATGTTGCATGTGTTTGTCAGGTCCCTGCTCTCTCACGCATGAAACAAAGCAGTATTTGAAGTCTGTTTTGGTCTTTAACTCTCATTATATCCTTCTGTGATTTGCATTCGGTGGTTAAATGTCTGCAACGGACCTGTGTGTGAGGAGAAACGGTGAAACGCTAGCATTCATAAGCCATTGCTTTCCCAGTTTGGCTTGTGTTGCATTAAAGCTTTTGAATTGTGGATTTTTCTTTTAAAGACAATTTAAAAAAAAATCTTTTTTTTTTAAGTTTAGGTTTCATAGGCAGCAACAGGCCATTGTAAATACATATACTGTAACTTGAACCTAGTGAGCCATACCATTTCAAGTCGGAAGTCCGTCACAGGGCAACGTGCAAGTAGTGCATTGACTATAGTAGGAAAAAACATGGTAGTCAATGATGCCGCAGAACTGTTTCATTTGCCACATTCTTCAAAATATCTTCTTTTGTGTTCGAATTAAAATTTATATAGTAAAACATGTATTGTTCAAAAGAAATGTATATAGTTTTAAAACAACTTGAGAGTGAGCAAATGATGACCGAAATGTAATTTTGGGGTGAACTGTCTCTTTAAATATATTCTATCTGTCCTAAGCAATGATCAACAACTGTGATTTTTAGTGCTTCCTCCCTTTAAAGTTTCTTACTCACCTGTTCTTCTCTAACATTTTTCTTATATTCCCTTGTGACCTTCAAAACTTTCCCTCTCTCTATTTCTCTTTGACATTCTCACTCTGACTTTCCTTTTCTCTGTCCCTGGAGCCTCCTTCTGTGCGTCCATCTTGTTTTCCACAAAAAAGTATTATTTTATCCGATCTGTCTGGTGCCCACCTGTTGCTTCTGGTCTCTGTCTCTCTCTGGTTTCCCTTCTACATCAGTACATATTGGATATCGATGGCTTGCTTCTTTTCTCGGGACTTGATTTGAAGTGTGTGTTGAACCTGTGAGCAATCCACTGTCCTGGATCAGATATCAAGGGATAGTTCAAAGATTTATTCAGCTCATACACGAACACACTTTCACATATCGTATAATAGCGCCTTAATAAAAAACACTATAGTTGTGTATGATATTGATCCATTTTGTGACAGCACACTAATGTGGTTCAGAGTAGTTGGCTAGCAAACCAGTCTACGGTAACGTAGCAGTACACATTGTATGCTTTCTTCGCTGTCGTATTTAACAGGTCCTGTTCTACGGTAAGTTACACATAAATAAATTACAGCCTGCATTATTCACTCTTTTATAGATAGGAAAGTCAGTAAATTATAAGCAGAGCCAATAAAACTCTGTGATCTAGTGCAGTCAGATGCTTAACATAATAAAAAATGTCATAAAATGTCGATTGGAGAAAAAGGGTCTGTCTTGTTTCAGCATGATTAAGCCAGCAGAAATGTAAGCACGGCTTTATCTTACCAAAGCAGGATTGGAAAGCAGTCTGTATCTGGTTTGATAAAGCGTGAGTTAAACAGCCCCACTCTCTGTTTACACTTCGAACAGAACGGCTCGCTTTCTTAAAGACCTCTCTCTCAAATGAATATGTCTCTGTGTGTCTAGATTCTGGCTCCTAGTCCAGAACTGATAGGGAGGAAATGTAGATAACAGATGTTTAAAGAACCTGAACAGACAAAGAGCTTGTAAAGCCATGATAACTTCTTAAGGAAAGGGTCTTGAAGCAATAGACGAAACTGAACATTTCGTTTTATTAGATCGTTCTTGTTATGCGGTGTGTTGCATGTCAAATGATGAATTACTTTTTTGTAATTTAACTTTTATTGTTCAACATTGTTCAACGACTTTTTATTGTACATCACCACAGGGTTTAGTATCATTTTTACAATTCTACATTATTCTGCCATCAGTCACCCACCACAATAAATATCACAAAAATAAACAGTTATATTAACTTAAAGGGTTTTTTTCAGCGGGACATAAAAAAATCTATAAAAAATCCAACAGTTAATTTCTCTAAAATGTACATACATTGTTGTACAGTTATGTTACTATTTGAGTTACTCACATTGACTTATTGTTTTACTTACATTTACACAATTGAAATTATACCAAAATTGGTGCTCAATCTCAGTCTCAATCCCTCTATGATCAATGACTAACTTTTGCCCATCATGTAAAATATCACATTGTGTAAAAATAAATGTAGAGTTAATGAGAGTTTATGAAGCGCCTGAGATCTTTTATGTAACATTTTTTTTTTTAAATACTAAAAACAGGCATGTTTTACTTTACCATAAAACACACATCCTTGCATAACAGACCAGATTTAAATTACAAGGTGATATGTAAAATGTATGTGTAGCATCTGTATAAATAAGGATGTGGATTTCTCGCCTATATCAACATAAATCCTCTCCAAATATATTTAGACTGTCCTACTATTACATGGAGACTAGTGATAAGATACAATGCACGTCTGGGTGACTTATCAGGCAACTGTACTTCCTTAAAGATAAGCGGTATCTTTGGAAACAGGCTAGAGAAATGTATCCTATGTCTCAAGAAGGCCTGTAAAGACCGCATGGAGTCAGAGACCTCACAGAGTTCATCTTCATGCAGTTGGTCAAGTGCTTCTTGGAGGTTCTCGAACAAAGACGGCAAATGTTAAGTGTCACGTCTTAAATATCCTCAAATGTCATGTTTCGCTTGACAGTTGACTCTGTTCCAAATCAGTTGGCATAGTAAAAGAAAAATAAGAATAAAACAACCGTTTCTTTCCACAATTTAAGACGTAAAGTTCTTGTAGTTTGTGCAGTTTCCGAGACCTTTTGGCTCTCTCTCTCTCCTGATCTGTTTCTCACTGTCTCTGTGTAATGTGTCAGAACGGTGAGTTATTTGTTCGGCAGTAGGAGGCGTTGATGGGATGCTTCCAAGGCCTACCTACATACAGTAATGAGATAACTCGATCGGCCTGACCAAGACGCGAGCTCACGCTCATGTAAAGAGCATCATCGACTCATCTTCACACATCCCCAGTGCCAGGTGCCCCTTCTGAGTAAGAGCAGCGAAGAATTTCACACTTCATCCAAGAGTGTGACTGCTCAGAAACTTTGTTCTCTTATTTGTAAGAGAGTTCCCGGAGAGCTTTCATCTCAGTGTTATTTATTAATGTTCTTATTTGGTCTCCGCATTTCTTCACATATTTTTCTGGATGACATGCAAGTGAGAATGTGCTCATCAAACGTTAGTGTGACAAAAATTATAATTCACCCAGTCTGAATGCTGCCATTAGTAGAATCTTTTTCTCAATACATTACACTTAACTTGTTATTGCAAGACCATATCTTAAAACTTTTATACATTTGGCAGACGATTTGGGAAGCACTTTATTTTACAGTCCTCTTTCACATGAACATACTGCTCTTATTACAGTAAATATAACAACCGGGTAATAACTAGGTAATAACCCTGAACCTTCCCCTAAACTTATACCATGTAGTTACCTTATACTACCCAGTACTTTCTTATGTAAGTACATTGTGAGTACACTATAGGCACACGTACTACAAAATAACCAACCACGATTTGCATTTATATTATTTTCTACATTAACAAAGAATTAAACAAAGTTAAAGGGACAGTTCCTCCAAAATGAAAATTCTGTCATCATTTACTCACCCTCTTGTCATTCCAAACCTGTATGACTGACTTTCTTCTGCTGAACACAAAAGAAGACATTTTAAAGAATGTTGTTAACCGAACAACAGCGATACCCATCGACTTGCATTGGTTTTGTGTCCATACAATATTAATAAGTCAATTGGTACTGCCGTTGTTTGATTACCAACATTCTTCGAAATATCTTCTGTGTTCTGCTGAAGAAATAAAGTCATACAGGAATGACAAGAAGCTGAGTAAATAATGACAGAATACAATTTTTTGGGTGAACTACCCCTTTAAGATTTACAGTCATGAAAACAACATCATGAGATTACATGCTTTATTTTTCGAATCACTCAAACGCATTGGTTCCCAATATATTGGCACCTTTATTTTGGAGTGTATTGATCATTGGGTCGCTAACGGCTCCAATGTGCTGTCGGTTCAGCACTGTGTACTTGACAAGTGCATCTCTCTCTCACTGCAGGGTGATATCAGTGTAATCGACTGCCCTGTTCTCACCCTCCAGCAGTGAATAATTCGTGCAGGGCTGACAAAACTAGAGGTGCCAGAAAAACAAGTTCCTCTCCTTTCAGCACAACCCTCTCCCCCCCCCCGCTATCACCGTAACCGCAAATTCAACTCCCTACGGATGATAATGGTGTTGCAAAGTGCAGTAATGCAAGCGGTGCAGGACTGCACCAGCTTCCTATCCTCGTTGGCATGCCTGCGTGTCCCTTTGTCCTTGCAGTCTTTTGGAGGCCCGTAGCATCCATCTCTGTCAGCCGAACACATCTCATGGCCTCCCCACCACGTCACTGCTAAATGGAGCTCTGACAGGGTATTGACTGGCCCTGCACCAAACTTCCATGGGAGAGCTGAGAGAGAGATACTACATGAAACAGAGATATAAATTGAAACAGGATGGAGAGTATGGAAAAAAGCAAACATGAATGAGATTTTGAAGGTTTCATATCGCCCGCACTCCCAAATTGCGATGCAACCCTTGTAGGTGAATCCAAGGTGGTCTATTACACTGTACCTGGACAACGGTTGCTGTTAGTGTTATCATTCATCTCGATGGCAGTTGTTTGATTGCAGCCAGTATGCGATCCCTTGGAAGTATGTGAATTAAAATGATGTCATGATAATATCGATTGACTGATGTGTGGTACAAAAGGGAAGATGACAATAAAAAATAACAAATTGTCAATGCCATTATATGGTGACATCCCTATGTGACATGATATCCGTGATATTAAAAACCATGATTATCAATATTGTGGTAATACTTCCCGTATATTAATATTGAAAATATTTCAGCACACATTTATACATTTTCTTGTAAGAGCCACAATGGGCACTGCCTTCATTTTAAGTGAGATTCATTGACCAAAAAGTGAAAACAAAAAATAAACAAATTTAAAGGATTTAAAGGAAAGAAATCTACTAATAGCATTATTTATTTCATTATTTTAAAAATCTAGTTTTTAATGTTGTTTATATGTCTATGTGGTGTTTTTAATATGCTTTATTATTAACATTATGCAAATTCATTATTTTAAGCCAATGTATTTTCTCCATAAAAAATGAGGCATCTACACTGTAAAAAAATATATATGCTAAACTTTTGTGTAAAGTTCAAATTTCACTTAAAAAATACTTTGTGCAAAAACTTGACACAATTTATTTTTTGTAAAAAAAGTATGTAAAAAAAGATTGACAAAAAGTTCAAAGTAAAATGTACTTAAAAAAACTTTGTTCAAAACTTGTGCAAATTTACACAAAAAATGTAAGTATATTTGTTTTTAACAGTGTACTTACATATAATCAACTGTCCGAACTCATCAGTCATTTCATTTTTAATCAAGAAATTATCACATGAAAAACTTTTACACATGCTCTTGTAATATCCTAAGATGAGTTTTAAGAGATAAAATTACCAAATGCAGTTGGACTTATAAAAATATTTTATTAGATATTGTGATAACATTGCCACAATAATCGTGTAGTCTTAACCAGATACCATGACAGCCCTAATGTCAAATGTCAAGCAAATAAACTGACACTAAAACATGTATTATAATGTACATTTTATGTCTTTTATTGGATGTATTTGCTACACAATTCAGCCAATCGGGAGCCTTGGCCTATCGTTGTGAATTGTTAAATTATGGAATCATAGCTGCTTCTCTGGCACATATGACATGGTTTATTATGAGTAAAAAAATAAAGGGTGAATACATCGTTGACAGCCCTTAGGGTTGCTTATATTGTAACTTTACACACACATACCAGTGGGGCTTATAAAAAGGTATTTTTACAGTTTTGCACTTTATTTCCATTGAGAAACCGGTCGGACTTCTTGGGTGAGCTCCTTCACATCAACAGTGTATTTCATTTCAAAGATAAATCCCTTTCAGATGAATATGACGGCGGAAATAAAGTGTCTTTTATTAAATTGCGCAGGAAAATGAGAGTTTACAATAATCCCATGGCTCAGTAGAAGCTCTCTGAACTGTCTGAATGAAGACAGTGTGCCATTATCAGGAGAGCTGCGGTGTAAGTGAAAACGCCAACGTTGAAGGTAACTGAGGTAAGACAGTGTAATTGTGAAAATGAAAGAGACAATGGAGAACAACACTCACTGTATAATGCGTGAGAGGCTCTCAGTCTCAGCAACAAGATACACTTTACAGTATCTGTCAAGATGCATGTATAGAGCAGCTTGAAAGACGATTCAAAGATTGTGACACAAAATTTTATTGCTTCAGGTAATAACTATGTCCCTGTAAATTGCCCTTGTTGATGTTTTACCTTTTTAACATTTTGTCAGAATATATTACTGTATGTTGCCTTATATCAGAGTTTGTTTACAGAAGTCGTGCCGCTAGGCGGCCATGTTTCCTATTTCAGTCATAGCAAGACACAGTCTTATCTACATGGGGGAAGAGAGATATTTTAAAATCGCTGGCAAAACTCACAGTTTAGTAGCATATTCCCACCAACAATTAAACTATATCCTATCATTTGTTTCCTAAGCTTGAATTAAGCTAAAACACCCTTTTCCGAGGTCACCACTGAGCATGCACACAGGTTGCCAAGTGCCTTACGAGAGTGTGTAGAGCCCCGCCCCAAAAAATCATCTTAATCAACTGACGATTGCCTCTTTTTATTAGAAGGCGGGACTTCCTTTGATAAAGCTATTGATCGTTACATTCCCTTCCCATTCATAATAATGGCAGTGGCACTTTATATATGATTAAACTTACAAATGTATTTGTTTTCGACATTCACATTTTAGTTTTCGCAATTTTGTATGTCTGTAAATTCATTGTATGATATGTATTTAAGCATTATGTACATATTCACATTATTTTAGCACATACCGCTGCTCAAAGGCCTGTAGTTCGGCCAGTGTTCTGTTCCTCAGCCTAATCTGAGAGGCTCAGTAAGGAGTCTCTCCAGGCAGCAGAAGAATCACCGCACGCCTCCCCAAGCTCGCGGTCATAAAAGGGAAAAGTCCTGCGTTTCCCCGGGGGAGGATGGAATCAGAGGCCAGCATTTATATTCCCCCCGCACGCTCGCATCCATCAATCAGCTCATCCCACGGTGGTTCAGTCTCACAGGCTGCTTACTTTCGAAGGCCTTTGAGTGCATGTATTGAAAAAATCCTGTTAATAGAACAAAGGAGCAACAATGTCAATAAATCTCCACAGATGGAATGACATTCACTGCTTTGGATCAAAATTGAGATGCCGAGAGATGATTTTGACATTGGTGATTTTCTGTTCTCCCTGAGAACTGACCGCATTTGTTTTTTATTCAGTATTCAGTTTGAAGGACAGCAAAGGATGTCTGATTTGTGTAACCCAAAGAATGTGTTTATAAGAGGAGTCGACAAGGTTGATGCTTCTTCTAAGTTTTCCATAGTTGAGTTTGTTGATTTTAATAATGATTCAAAGTTAAGAATTATAAAAATATATTTCTACATTAAAAGCCCAAAGTGTAATTTTTTTAGAGGGTCAATTGACAGAAATGCAACACAACCATGTCTTCTGAGGTGTACAGTACAAAGACCTGTATTTTCCACATACCGTGCATGTTTGTATCTCCTCTTTGCCCCGCTCCCGCGGATTTTTGGTGTGCTATGATAGGCCAGTTTAACAGTGCATAGTGATTGGTCGAATACTGCAAGCGTGTGACGTAAATTTAACGCCTCTTACCATATTTGGAACATCAGATTTTAAAGCAATTGTACTGACAGGTACGCCCACCTTACTTGCTGACGTAGATTTGTGGGGGGTGTGGTTATACGGGGCGTTTCAGGCAGGTCTGGGTGAGCATTCGCTTTTAGATAGAATGCATCTTTTCTTCCGACAGTTACATTTTTGCGATTTTACGTGTCAAATGCATGCATGGGCAACTTGTAACGTACCAAAGACACAGAAAAACACGTATTCGCACCATATGACCCCTTTACACTGCGAATGTAGTGATTGCCAAGTTTACTTGGACATCCAAAAGGATTTAGCATCAAAACAAGTGCAAGTTCAAGGGCGCAAAATTAGGACACCCTTACAGTGGCACTTGTTGGCGCTCGTCTGTAATTCACCACACTGGGGCTGTTTTTCAGGGCAATGCCATTTCCCAGGTGAATGTGTTGAAAAGCACATTGCAATCTTGCTATTACCATACAGAAATGTTTAATGTATGAACTCACATCACAACAAAATAATTCTTAAAATAATACTCTTTTTCATCTGTGGTTGAGTGGTACCAGGTTTGTCTTCTCAACACTTTGAGTCGGTCTAGAAATCCTCAAAATGTTGTACAGAGTTAATCAGCTTGTACCAAGCCTCCAACACTGTGCACTGTTGACTTGCACACATCTCTGGGTAAGTAATGATGCATGAGGTGTTGTAAGGAGAGAGTTTCCCTGCTGAATTGGAAGTCTTTATATTCCCCTCTGGCTCTTTTAGCTGTATCTGCTGAATCATGTGAAGCATCTCTGCTGATTCACTGTTTTGTAATGAAGACTTATTCTTACCTAAAATCTGCACAGGGCGTTTCAGGATGTATGAAAAAGGCATTAAGAACTTTTATATTGAACTGTCAGTTGCTGTAAAATTTAATTTAGTCACTGAATCATGCATTACGGTCAAATGTGTAACAGGAGAATACAAAATGTAATCATCTTTAAATTAAAGAAATAGTTCACCCAAAAAGTACAATTCTGTTTGCATTTACTCACCCTTGTGCAATTTTTGTATCAATTGTATGAATCTCTTTTGACACTAAAAGAATGGAAAAAATATTCAAAGTGAATGGGCATTGAGGCTGTGCTCAATGTTTTGCCCAAAATCCCTTTTGTGTTTTACAGAAAGAACAAAATCATTGGGGTTTGAAACAAGATGAGCAGTTGGGTTTGAAATGATAATATCAGTTCCCTTTCTGTCGGTCTCTCGACGTTGTGTCGAGAACGACAGATGGGGTTCGCCCTTGAGAACCAATGAACTCTGACTACTATAGAAAAGGCCAATGAAATTTGCATGCCGGTCTCCGCCCCCGGATGTCCGGTATAAAAGGAAGCCGGCGTGCAGCATTCACTTACCTTTTTGTTCTTCAGAGCCCTCGCTCATGACTACGAACAAAAAGAATTCAACGAATTCTTCTTCTACATCGCGGATCTACGACGTAGAGCAGCGGATCGTCCCTTCCTGCAGCGACCTTCTCTTGGGCGTCTCGGCGGTTCCGGAGGTGATAGAGATTATTTCTAAAAGGTCCTTTTCAGGACTGAGCAATTTCCAGCGCGGCATGTCCCGCTGTTCTCTTGGGTGCGGCACCCTCATCGAGGAGGGGGACGGACACGATCGCTGCATTAGGTGTCTGGGCGTCCAGCACACTGAAGCAGCGTTCGTTGACACATCTGCCCGCACTGCGGGCGGATTGTCACTCAGAAGTTGCGGTCACGGGTGTGGCTGTCTTCCTACGGGAACCAGCCACCATTTCGTCTGCTACCCGGGCTGTGACATCTGTGGCTACGGCCCCGATGACCACCCACGTAGCAGCGTTAGTGATATGGGGAACTCTGCGAACGTAAACCCGCCAGCCAAGTGCTCACGGGCCGATCGCACCCCGATTCGCTCTTCTGAACGTTCCCCAACCGGCGGTGGCATACCGTTCGGATCCTCAGGCACGCACTCGGAAACGATGTGTGACGTAGATGAGATGTCGTTCGCAGCATCGGAGGGAGACTGGCATCCGACTCTGACGAATCCGAGCTCCCCCCCAGGGGGGTCGAGCTCAGGAGGAAGCAGAAGTGATGTCAGCCATGCTAATCCGGGTATACGTGGTTCCTGGGGGCGGAGCGCGGTGCAAACCGCGCCCACCCCGGTGCCATTTATTTCCCGGAGGTGCATGAGGAGCTGTGTAAAACTAGGAGCGCTCCACTCACGGCCCGCTCCGGTCAAACCAGCTCCTGCTCCCTCACTTCCCTCGAGGGTGGGGCAGCCAAAGGCTACGTCGAGATCCCCCGGGTGGAACGTGCGGCTGTGGTGCATCTGTGCCGCAGACGGCTGCCACCTGGGGAGAATCGGCCACGCCTACCGTCCAAGGCGTGTAAGACTTCGACATCAATGGTGCCGAAGCCTTGCGCTGCCGCGGGCCGGGCTGCCTCCTCTCTCTACGCCATGGCCATCCTGCAGGTCCGCCAGGCCAGGGCGTTGAGAGAGCTCCACGAGGGTAAGGCCGACCCAGGTATAATGCAGGATTTCTGTGCCGCCACTGACAGCGCTCTACGGAGCGACCAAGGTGGCGGCACGGGACCTGGGTCGGACGATGTCCACGGAAGTGGTCCAGGAGAGTCACCCCCGGATGAACCTTGCGCAGATGAGTGACACCGAGAAAGTCCGCTTTCTTGATGCACCCGTCTCGCAGGGTGGGTTGTTGGTAACACCGTCGAGGACTGCGCTCAGCAGTTTTTGACGGTGAAGAAGCAGACAGTGGCGATTAGCCACATTTTTTCCACGCTGCGACTCGGCCGCCCTCAAGCCTCCGAGATCTCACGTGATGTCTGTTTCCCGGCAGCCCAGGACCCCTTCCACATCGGCTCCGGTTACTGTGCCCCCACAGGTGGCACCCCGGAATTCGAGGTCGAGGGGGAAACCTCACCCCGTCAGCTAACTTCTCACGAGAAGTGACACTGAGGGGAAGACCCCAGGGGGAACAACATCGGGCCCGACCTTCACAGCTACGGCTCTGATCGGTCGGTACGGGACGGCTCCTGCCTCGTCACCAAAACCGGGCCCTTCTCAGGGCCTGGCGCCCACTCACTCACAAAGAGTTTTCTGTTTCCCCTGGGAGTTCCTTCCTGCCGATCGCACACTCCACTGGACTGTGCCCGGCAAACCCGACCTCACGCCCTGGCGAGGCGTAGGGTCGTACACACACGACAGCTGCTACCACTCTCAAACCGACAGTGCGTGCAGCTGTCCCGCCAGGCAGGTAAGTAGGCAGAGCCAACCTTCCCTCCGGGGTCCCCCCCGCGACAGGGTTAGCTCCGCCAGCCATCGAACCACCCTCCATGGGAACGGTGAAGCAGACCTGGGACTCCAGGTCAACCGAGGAAAGGACAAGCTCTCCCCAGGGCAGAGCATCCTCTTTCTCGGTAGGGAACTCAACTCTGTCACCATGTCGGCGCAACTGTCCGCAGTACGCGCCCAGCCGGTGTTGAACTGCCTGGAACATTTCAGACAGACAGCGGTCCCCCTGAAACAATTCAGAGGGTCCTGGGCATGGCGTCCTCGTCGGGTGAGACCCCTCGGGTTGATGCACATGAGACCGCTCCAACACTGGCTTCAGAGTCGAGTTCCGAGGAGAGCGTGGCACACCGGCAGCAGGCGCATGGTGATGACGCCCTGCGGCCGACGCACCAAAACCCCTGGTCTTCCATGACTTTTCGATGGACTAAGGTCCCTCAGGGCAGGTTACGAGGCAAGTCGTGGGGACGACGTACGCCTCCCTGCGGGGTGCGGTGCAGTGTTAACGGGCACGCAGGCGGGGCGTTGGGCGAACCCCCACCTGCGCTGGCATATCAATTGCCAAGAGTTGTGGGCGGTGCTACTTGCACTGAGCAGGCTGCGGCCTCTCGTGCGGGACAAGCACGTGCTGGGGACGGTACTACAGCTGTAGCGTACATCAGATCTTAGGGTGGCGTTCGCTCACAGCAGCTAACACAACTTGCTCGACGCCTCCTCCGGTGGAGTCAACAGGTGATCCGGTCCCTGTGGGCCACACTCACCCGGGCAAACTGAACTAGACAGCCGACGCGCTCTCTTGTCAGTTTATGCCTCGTAGAGAGTGGCGACTCCACCCCCGCGCAGGCCGCTTGGTACTCCCTATCCGAAGACCTCGGCACGGATATCCTTGCGCACAGCTGACCGCGGGACGGGCGGAAGCACACCTTCCCCCCCAGGAGCCTCCTTGCACAGACACTGTGCAAGGCCAGGGAAGAGGAGCACCAAGTGTTATTGGTTACACCGCACTGGTCTAACCGCACTTGGCTTCAGAGCTGATGCTCTGGACAGCGACTCCCCCTGACCCATTCCCCTGAGAGAGGACCTGCTCTCTCAGGGGAAGGACACGTTCTGGCATCCCAGATCAGACCTCTGGAACACCATGTCTGGTCTCTAGACGGGACGAGAAGATCCTGAGTTGGCTACTCCCCCTCTATGGCGGAGACCATCACCCAGGCTAGGGCCCCATCTACTAGGCGGTTACACGCCTCTAGACGGCGCCGCTTCTTGTCCTTGTCTCTCTCAACGAGAAAGACCCACTGAGGTGCTCGATCAGGATTGTGTTGTCCTTCTTACGAGACTGGAGACTAACATCTCCCCTCCACACTGAATGTGTATGTAGTCGCTATCGCCACTCATCACGTCTCAGTTGATGGAAAGTTTCTAGGATGACACAACCTGGTCACCAGGTTCCTAAGGGGTGCGAGAGGGCGGCTCCCGCCTCATCTCCGCCCCATACCCTCTTGGGACCCTAAGGGGTCCTGGGGGGGCCTCTGGGCCCCCCAAGAGCCCCTCGGAGGTTTCCGATCTTCCTCACCCGAGTAAGACGGCCCTCCTGATGGCGCTCGCTTCCTTCAAGAGGGTAGGGGACCTCCGAGCATCCTCCGTGTCCCCGGATTGCCTTGAATTCGGCCCTGGTAACTCTCACGTTATCTTGAGACCCAGGCCCGGATGCGTGCCCAAAAAGTTCCCACTACTCCCTTCCGGGGCGAAGTGGTGAACTTGCAGGCGCTCCCCATCGGGGAGGAAGACCCAACCCCATCCGTGTTGTGTCCTGGACCGCACGCAGGGCCTCAGTAGCTCTGACCAGCTCCTTGTCTGTATTGGAGGACAGCAGAGGGGAAGGCTGTCTCCAAGCAGAGGTTGGCGCACTGAGTCGTGGATGCCGTTACGACGGCATTCCAATCTCGGAATCTCCCATGCCCACTGAGGGTTTACTCCACTCGGGGTATAGCCCTCCTGGGTACTGGCAGAAGCGCCTCTCTAGCAGACATCTGTAGAGCTGCGGGTTGGGCTACGCCCAAACACCTTCGCAAGGGTTAAACAACCTTCGCGTAAACCCGGTGTCAGCCCACGTCCTGCGTCCCCACGTCCCCACGTATCCTCATGATATGGTTCCCACTCCTGGTAACCCATGAGCTTCCCCAGGTGGACCTCCACCTCGCGGTTAACTACTCAGCCCGCACGTTCCATGCGTTCTCCTCCAAGGACGAGACCATACCTTTTCCACTATATTCCTCCCCACGGGTAGGAGGTGGCCTCTGCAGCATATCCCTAATTAAGGAAGTTGCGCTTGCCCGGTGTAAACCCGAGCCGGACGGCCTCTCGCCATTAGAGAGCTAAGGCCTCCGTCCGTGAAAGGTTACCGGTCAGGGCTGTTCCCATCTTTCTCCAAGAAAACTCTGGAACCCCCCGACCACCACACTGGAAGGTTACAGTTTTGCGAAAGCATCGAGCTGACACGCCCAGGCCTGTTACCGTCGCTTCGCTAGAGACTGTGACGCGATACAGCGTTGTGGCGTTTTCCATAGGCAACCCCATCTGTCGTTCTCGACACAACGTCGAGAGACCGACAGAAAGGGAACGTCTCGGTTACGTATGTAACCTCTGTTCCCTGATGGAGGGACGAGAGACGTTGTGTCCCTTATGCCACAAACACGTATCGTATTCTGCTGCAGTCGTGAGAGGCTCTCAGGCTCTTCAGAACAAAAGGTAAGTGAATGCTGCAATTTCATTCGCCAAATTTCATTGGCCTTTTCTATAGTAGTCAGAGTTGATTGGTTCTCAAGGGCGAACCCCATCTGTCGTTCTCGACACAACGTCTCGTTCCCTCCATCAGGGAACAGAGGTTACATACGTAACCGAGACGTTTTATATAACCAAAATTCGTAACATACTGCTGCAGATTAAGCGGAATAATGAGTGAGAGATTTACAGGGATGTTTCATCATATTGCTGTTGCGTCATTTTGGGATTTCACACGTCACAATGATTTCTGTAAGTGAGAAAAGACGGCGGAGCTTCGGGATTTTACAGACTATGGGGAGACTAAATGAAAAAAAGAAGAGGAAAAGCAACTTTTAAAGTTTCCAATGTGAAAAGGTCATGTTGGAACTCCCATGTCATATCCATATTATACTTGAATTCTCATTTTAATCATCAGCAAAGTACTCTGTTATCCTGAAGATATAAGGGAAAGGTACATTGTGATGTGGGAAAGTGACAAAAGCTCTATTTTAATATATTGGCATAGGCCAAATTACACAAATGTGCTCTGTAGCAGTGATTTTAAAGGTTGTTAACAACTAGTTTTTAAATTGAAGTATACAGCAATGTGACAACATGCCTCAATAGCTATTTCAATAATAAACCTTTACTGAGAAATATTAACTGCCGTGAGTGTGACAACTAGCTCCGTAATTCTGCGTATTTGTACACCCAATCAGGCAAATTACTTTTTATAATACTGATGAAAGACAAAACAGAGCAAAGAGAAAGCAGAAAAAAAGAAAAGGGGAGGGTACGCAAAGCAAGAGAGCTGTCAGGAGAAGATGAGCAGTGTCCTTCAGCAAAGTGGGAGCTATTTTACGACTCACTTGACAGTTTGACTGCTTGTTTCATTCTCTCTGACCATATTCCACCTTCTCTCTCTCCCTGGCTTGCTCTTTTCCACAGCATCTTCAATCAGAGGCTTTTCAATACTGTCAGTGGAGCTGCCAGGCCTGTGATCATGTTTCTCAGAAGACCCAGGGCAGAAGATGATGATGACCTCGGCCTCCTTCCTGTCTTCTCCTGCAAGGCCAGACAGCGCAGAGTGGACCGGCCCCAGATCCAGAATCATCTGCGCTGTTAGAAGTGCAGCCCGCTCGGTGAGCTCACTTTACTGCGAGGGCAAAGGACCTTCATACTGTCAGATGTTCAGTGTAATAGACTCTCATAGGTCTTTCATACCTCATACCTGACATAGAAAAATCAACATTTCTGTAAAGCTTGCAGTATTTCAAAGAAGATGTCATAGTCTTGCTTTTGTGTAGCTGGTTTTTAACCGTACAAACCAGACTATAACTAGTGTATCAGTATTAGGTTTGGTGTGCTTATTCTGGCCAAGAACCAACTTTAACAAGTATCTGATTGATAGAATCGGTACACTGTAAAAAAAATCTGGTAAAAAGACATGTAAATTTGCAGTCTTTTTTGTAATTTAATGCTTTTTTACTGTATTTCAAAAATACACTGTAAAAATTCTGATATAAAACAATAATTTTCCGGCAGCTGGGGCAGCGGTAAAATACCAGAAAATAACAGTTTTGTCACACAAAATGTCATGTTTTATGTCATATATACTGTATAATATAATTATATATTTAT
The DNA here is from genome assembly GCA_006030095.1 of Triplophysa siluroides. Classification (NCBI taxonomy): domain Eukaryota; kingdom Metazoa; phylum Chordata; class Actinopteri; order Cypriniformes; family Nemacheilidae; genus Triplophysa; species Triplophysa siluroides. The sequence continues at coordinate 1,836,462 of VCII01000139.1, read as the reverse complement.
ATATATATGTGTGTGTTTGTATATAAATATATATACACATATATTATATCAACCCATTTCTTTTGGAATTGATTAATCACGATTAATCAATTTGACAACAGAAATATATTTATATAGTTTTACAAATTTTTTGATGGAAATCTCAAGATTGAGGATGCTACAATAATAGGGTTGTCATGCAGAGTGCTAGTTAATTCAAATAAAAAAACAAACCAAAAAATCCATGCAAATATTTACTTTTGGGTTACAGAAACAAATGTTTACAGGAACAATAATGGGACTCTATCGCACTTTAAATTGAATGTGAAATGATCTATTTTCCCCAAACGGTGACCATGTCACATTGCCCTTGAATGACCCAGGCCTTAATGAGCACAAATGGAACAGTGTAAGTCGACCGATTTAAGTGGCAGGCAGTAAACTCTCCCTTGAGCCATACACACCAACAATAACAAGATTCAGTAATGGGAATCAATGGGTGGCTTATGTGACCTGATAAGTAGCTGTTCAGCCGCAGGACAGACGGCCGATGCTGTAGCGCTCGATGGCTGCGTCTCTGTTGCTTTTCTTCTTTCTGTATCGCAAACCGAACAGACAGCACAAATAACTAAATCATTATGCTCCGGCTCACCCTGAGTGAGACGTGCCTTTTATAAAAGGTTACAAACATCGCTGAAATAGGTATGAACGTTTTTAGAGCGGCCATGAATAATGGGAACGGTCTTTCACAAGGTGGTGGGAAAGTTGAGATAAAGTAGGCCTATTAATTTACAAAATTTTGTCTGGAATGGAAGTTTCAGATAACATTTAGTACGGCATTACTGTACACGAGGCTTATGGCACCTGCTTGTGCACATTTAGGTCACACAACAGGATAATTTTGTCAGAATATATTTATCAGTTTTAGTTCTCCACGTCCTGCCCTGACACTTCATCCAAAGATTTGGACAAACCTGACACATGACCTTTACGTTCCGATTTAAAATGAAGCCTTTGTTTGATCTGAGCTCTTGTGAGAGTTCAATGTGTGATGAATTAATGATGATTGTCCCAGTAATACCGCCGTGGGAGGCTCTGACTGACGCTAAGCTAATGCTAAACCATCCTGCTGTGAGATGCTAAGTTCCGCCAACCCTTTCTCTGGTATGTATAAACAAGGATGCTCCCCACCACGACATCCTCCGGTCTGGCATTATTTATAGCACGAATAGGAAACACTTTTCCTTTTTCTCATAATTTATGTCTTTCCTCCTCTTTTCGTACCACCCCACTTATAACGAATCTTCTCTGTTGGAACATTCCTCTGGTTCAGAAATGAAGACATCTTGAGCTCAACTTCAAACAGTCTCTTTGGTAAACAGACACCGTGGAGAGAGAGAGCGTTTCATCCGTGCCTCTGGGATATTATTAAGCCTCTCCAGCTCAGACTGCGGAAAAAAGAAGACTGCGGAAAAAAAAGAGGGTGAAACGAGAAGATAAGAAAGGTAACGTCTGTCTTCTCAACCACAACATTGGGAAATACAGGAGTCTACCAACCTGGTTTCCGGGACTGTAACAGAAAGCTTGTCATTTTATTGGTGAATTGAAAAATGGTTTGAAGCCAAAGGAATAACATGACAGGAAGGTCAAGAAAATGCATGATATTTAGTAGTTCTCTTTCTGTCGGTCTCTCGGCGTTGTGTCGAACTGACAGAATGGGGTTTGATTTTGAGAACCTATCATCTCTGATTGTACTTATAAAAGTCCAATGAACTTCGCAAATTGAATGGCATACCAGTCTCCACCCCGTACATACGGGTATAAAGGAATAAGGCGTGCCCATTCATTCACCTTTTGTTCATTGGAACCTGCTCAGCTTAAATGCTGAGTGCATTATCTTATGATGTTCTACTGGATTCTACGACGCAGAGCAGCGGATTCGTCCTGGTGTAAAGGTAGTGCTTCCCCTGGGCATTTCGGTAGTGAGCCGAAGGTGTGAAATTTCCTAAAAGAGCTAATTTTCTATCAGCGTTCACTTGTCGCCAGGCATGTCTCGCCCCTGTAATCTTGGATGTGACCGCATCGTCCTCGAGTCTGACAGGCACAATACCTGCATCACATGTCTGGATAACCAGCATGCTGAAGTAGTGTTCGTTGATACGGCATGTCCGCACTGCGAGACATGTCTATCAAGGTATTGCTGTCACGATTGGCTGTGTTCTTTTTGGACACAGCCACAACATCGTCTGCTTCCTGTTCCGCAGCGGCTGCCAGGGGGAAAAAGCGCAAGGCATTTTATGCAGGAACTGCACACCGCCATTGACCTTGCTCTCCAGGCGACCAAGGTGGCAGCGCACGTGCGCTGGGTCGAACGATGTCTAATCGGGTGGTCGAATTGCGTCACCTTTGGCCCAACGTTGCGCAGATGAGAGATGCCGAGGAAGAACGGTTTCTCAATGTGGCCATCGCGCAAGCTGGGCTTTTTGGTGACACCGTTGAAGAAGCAGACGGTCCCTGTCGTGACCTGGCCCCCTTCTGGGCTCCGGCGCCCCCTTCTCAGGTGCCCCCCCCCCGTGGACCAAGAAGAAGCGGCCCTGACGGGACAGCCCAGGGAGAACCAGGATATTTGGCGCGGTTCCAGCCATACAACTACTGTCGAGGCGCACTGGGACGGCCCTGCCATGGCCCACTTCAAGCCTGGCGCCTGCTCTGCCTCTTAAAGAGCTTCCTTTCTCCCTGGGTGTTCCAGCATGCACCAGCCTCAACTCGGCTTTGGGTCATGTCAATCCCACAGCCCTCAGCACTCTCCACTCAACGGTGCGTTGTGCAGCAAAGATTTAAGGCAGATAAGTCAGGCGATGTTGCAGATCTCCCAGTTAGTTCCATTGTTGCGGTGTCTGGGGCCTGGTCACTGCTCCCCAGCCCGTCGCGGTGGCTAGTAAGGACGATCCGTCTCGGCTACTTGTTCCAGATAGCCAGGCGCCCGCCCAAGTTTTGGGACATTTTGCACTTCGGAGCGAGGCGAGAATGGTCACATGCTTCGGTCGAGGTCGCCACCCTTCTGGTGAAGGGAGCGATCGATCCCGTCCCTCTGGCCGAGATGTCTTCATCGTCCCCAAGAAAGGTGGGGGGCTGCGCCCCATCCTGGACCTGCACACTCTGAACAAGACCCTTCACATGCTCCCTTTCAGAATGTTGACGCAGAAGCGCATCCTGTCGTCTGTCCAACATCAGGATTTGTTCGTGGCTATCAACCTGAAGGACGTGTACTTTCATATCTCGATTCCCCCGACGGCACAGACCGTTTCTTCGGTTTGCCAAAATGATTGAGCATACCAGTACAAGGTCCTGCCCTTCGGTCTGGCCCTGTCTCCCTGTGCCTTTACTAAGGTCGCGGAGGCTGCTCTCGCTTCCCTCAGGGAGTGGTTTATCTTGGCTCAATCGCAAGATCTGTTGTGAACGCACAGTGACCTTGTGCTCCGGCACCTCGACCAATTGGGCCTACAGGTCAACTGGGACAAGAGCAAGCCCTCCCCTGCGCAGAGCACCTCTTATCTCGGTATGGAACTGGACTCTGTTACCATGACAACGCGCCTTACAACCGAGCGCGCCCAGTCAATACTGCGCTGTCTGACCCTCGTCATGCAGAACTCGGCGGTCCCACTGAAGCTATTCAGAGGCTCCTGGGGCATATGGCGTCCTCGACAGCAGTTGTGCCGCTCAGGTTGATGCATATAAGACCGCTCTATCATTGGTTTCAGAGTCAAGTTCCTTGGAGAGTGTGGCACACCGGCACAAGGCGTATTCCCATCACGTCTCACTGCCGTCGCACCCTTGGACAGACATGTCTTTTCTCCGGACTGGACTCCCGATCAAGCAGGTCTCGAGGCACATCCTGGTGATGACAGACGCCTCCCTGCACATCTGGGGTGCTGTGTGCAACAGGCATGCAGTGTCGGGGCGCTGGACGGGACCCCGCCTGCAGTGGCACATCAATTGCCTGGAGTTGCTGGCTGCTTGGCTTGCTATGAAGAGGTTCCTTCCACCATTCAGGCCAAGCACTGCCGTGGCGTGGTGGCATTCGCTCACGGCAGATGTGGCAACTCCCCCAACGCCTCCTCCTCTGGAGTCAGAAGCTGGTGGAATCTCTGCGGGCCACTCATATCCCGGGCGACCTCAGCCAGACAGCCGACGCTTGTGACGGCAACTCCCCCCTGGCCAATTCCCCTGATGAAGGACCTTCTTTCTCAGGGGAAGGGCACGGTCTGGCTCCTGGACGGGACGAGGAGATCCTGAGTGATCTGTTGTGAGTACTATCACTCAGGCAAGAACACCAGCCACTGGGCGACTGTACGCCTACATGTGGCGCCTGTTCTCATCTTGATGTTCTTCCCGTAGGGAAGACCCACAGAATTGTGCGATCAGTGTCGTGCTGTCCTCCATTCAAGAAAGGTTAGAGAGCAACCTCTCTTCCTCCATGCTCAAGGTATATGTCGCCGCCATTGCTGCACATCACACTCTTGTGGCAGGTAGGTCTTTTGGGCAGCACGACCTGGTCATCAGATAACTGAGGGCCGTGAGGAGGATGAATCATCCCCGACAGCGCTCCGTATGTGGTCCTTGTGGGCCTAGGAAGGGCCCATTTGAGCCCCTAGGGGAAGCCGCTCTACCTCATCTCACAATGAAGATGGTTCTCCTAGTGGCACTCGCTTCTGTCAAAGTGTAGGTGATCTGCATGCACTTTATGTGTCCAACGAGTGCCTAGAGTTCAGGCCGGGCGAAGCCCACGTGGTGCTGAGACCCTGGCCTGGCTACATGCCTAAAGTTCCCACCACTCCCTTCATGGACCAGGTTGTGAACTTGCAGGCGCTCCCCCCCTGGGGAGGTAGACCCAACCCCTTCAGTGTTGTGTCCATCCCCTCTACTTGGACCGCACGCATAGCTTCAGTTTCGACTCTGAGCAGCTCTTCACGAGTTCACCTACACAGATAATAGAGTAGTTTGAGGGTATGCGTATTTGGCATGCTGTCGGGGAGAGGGCTCCAAGCTCGTTCATTCTTCCGAGCTCAGAGCACTCCCCCCTGTCCGGGGTGAGGGCTCCGAATCCGGCATTAGCCTGAACCCGGAACACTCCCCCCCCTTTTTGTGTCCTGCTGGAGACGAGAGGCTCCAGGTGAGGAGCCGGGGTGGTGGTGGGATGCTTGAGACTGAAGAGAGAGTGAAGGTAAGACGTCTTGACTATTTATAGAGACACTCTCTCTCTCTCTTTGAAGTGATAGGTTGATTGTTGTGATTGCTGACAGCCGACCAGCCGAGTTAATTATCTGCTCCTGCTCCTCCCGAACTTAGTTTAGTAAAACCCCATTTTGTCTGTTTTGGAGGACAGCAGAAGGCGAGAGCTGTCTCCAAACAGAGATTGGCGCACTGGATCGTGGACGCCATCACCTACGATCCCAAGATCTCCCAGGCCCGCTGGCAGTGAGAGCTCACTCCACCCGCGTTCTTAGGTTGTACTATTTTGTTTCTGTCCAGTATTGCTGATTTGCTATATTACAATCACATTCGTGCTTTTATACTGAATATCAGCACTGCTAAAATTACATGCCACCAAATCACAGCTGTGTAAATATATTCAATTCAACAGCACAATGAGATACTGTATTACATACGCATACCACGTTTCTGCTTCCTTCACCTCAAAAGTCTTTATATAACATTTGCATCTGTTCAACGAAAGCTAAAGTGCCCATAACGTACCCCCTCCCGTTCTTCTTACCCCTCTCTCATACTTTGCCGTCCATTAAAATCCTCACAATTCCTCTATTCATCAGCAACATATTCCGATTCGTGGTTCTCTCCCCGTTTGGTGATAATAACTGCACATTCCAACAGAATTAATGCATTAATACCAGAGGAATGATGATGGAAATGAGCCATGGAGACAGACCTAATGGATTCAAGTAATGTTTACCGGGGAACACTTATTTAATCTTTAAATGGACCTCTAGCACTTTGTGAATACGGTGCAGCTGAGTTAAAAAAAATGCTTGAGACTTTTTTGAGGTGAAAGTCGAAGTGGAATATCCGGTATAAAAAACTCTTTGTGGTGTGTTAGACATAAAAGTCAGCAGTAGAAGGTGTAAATTGTTAATATCTTTCCGAATAAGATGATATGGAAAATAGAAGGAAGCAAAAAAAAAAACTTTTAATTGCACTTGAGTTATAGGTTATGCCTTTTTCACTTGTAATAAATAGATCAGCAAGATTATTTTTAATGTTAAACAGTATCATCATATTGATGTAATCCGAACATAAACTTTTTACTTGCTTTAACTGCATAACTCTTAATGAATCCTCTGATGACTAGTCGAAGGTGCAATTGATGGCACATTTGCAAGGATGCCGCTGCAGGTATACGAGTTCAATGCACACTCCAATGCGAAATATAATTTATTTGTAAACAATAGAGGAACTTTGTCTCAGAAAGACTTTTTTAATGACCTCATTTATTTAGAAATGAATTCCAGATGGGCCTAATAAAAGTAAAGTCATTTGCACTTTGTATGTTTGTATGGCTAAATTTAATTGTCATCAAAGCTCAGCACGTATGAAATAGAAGTGAAACGCTGGTGATGTTACTCTTGCGACATCAGTTGTTTTACTCATTTACAGATTTGTGTGGGTGTGTGTGTTGTCACAGTGTTTCCGACTTCTAATTAAAAATCACGCAGAACAAAATGAAACCATGCTGTCAAATTAAATGCGTCAAATGCATTAAATGAATATGATGCAGTTAAACATATTTAATCATGTTTATTATAAATACAATTAAAAAGCCCTTTGAGCGTTTCTGAAGCTGTTAAAGTGTAAAGGTCTATTTTAGATGCTGTCAATACATTGATATTTTATGTCCCAAAACCACTAAAACCACATTATATGTAGACTTCCTATATATACCATAGACCGTATAAAATATGGACGACGCTCTTCAATTCTCTTCCTTGGTCGTTGCTATTGGTGTCATTTGGAGCCAGAGTCTGTGCAGTAGTCAGCACGAAGTGTAGCGCGGTATCAAGGTTCCTCCCTTATTCCCTGATGACTCAATCCTAAACAAAGAAGTCATGTCACCACACCCCTTAAAAAACAAACTTATTCGAAAAAAAAACGAACACTTGGACATACACCAACATGAAAAAAACCGAACAACAGAAAACATCTTTGGATTGGATATCATTGTTTGGCTCCTGTCCCATTGGTTTCTCCCACATGGAGAGGGCGGGGTTTATGACCTATACTGCAGCCAGGCACCAGGGGGCAATCAAAGAGCCCGCAGCTTCACTCTTCAGGGCGTGTCTGGCACACCCGATATATACCAATGACATCATATTGAACATATGGACAGTATATTATATTGCATTTCTGTCAATAGATCCTCCAAAAACTTCACATTGGACCTTTTATTGAGATATTTTACTAATTTGCACATCACCAATATTTTGGTTTGGAGTGAAAGTTTCCCTTCATCTGTTTTTATATCATCAGCAGTCTTGATAAGGCACAAAAGTTGATTCTGGAAGCTTATTGGTTTGAAACGTTACCACTGACAATAATTATTTAAACAGAAAAAGTCAATTTTAGGGTTGAATTTACTCATCAGAAAAGTATTAATGCTCTCTGTGTTCTCTGGCATTCATGGAGTGATAATAAATCCATCTTACTACAATACATGAATATTACAGCTTATAGACAATTCAGTTATTTTGTATTTCCGTACGAGCCTCCTTGTACGTAACCGAGGGAAACGTTGCTGTGCTGTAACGTAGACATTCCTACCGTATGAAATTTACCCTTCCTCTGTAGCATTTCACAAAGTCTTGGCCGTTAGATGACAGAACTGTGACCGTATATTGTAGCAGACCACATATTGCAGCAATACTGTGATGGAAGAGTGGCGCATTTCTACTTGTGTAACTGAACTTAAATAATTTCTCACATTAAAATGTGGATGAAAACTACACATTAGAGACACAAGATTACATGTGATTATAGTCACGCACACACGTGCACACACGTTCGCCCACGTCTTCTTCACTCCTCCTGTCACCTCCTCTCACACACACATGTCCGCGCTAACACCCTCATTCACACACACCCACAAACACAGAGCAAATTACAATTAAACAATACATCAACATACATCAATACTAAATGAAAAGGCAGCGCTTACAAGAAAAAGTGGCACTTTTCTGTGCTAACAGATTGGGGTTAGTCACCGATTGGGTTGAGAATTGCATTACTCTTGTTACTCGGCATAATTAAGTCATTAAAATATCATTTACCTTAAAAATGGCAACGTAAATGAGGCCTGCAGCGGTTCTTGAAAGAGTGAAAATGGAGCTGATGACTCTTTAATCAAGAAAAAATGGGATTCTTGACACAACACATTGTCAGTTATTCATAAAACAGCGTGTAGCAAATAACGTAGGAAAAAGTCATAAATATTTCTCTGCTTGGAAACGACCTTGTGATGTAACGGCCTAATGCAGAAACGCGCTCGTAAAATGCCATAATATAACTTAATAATCCGCTGGATTTTATAGGACACAATGATGGTTTCACAAATGACCGTCCATATCGGGCCTGTCGTGTTGATGTATGGCACGAGGACCTTTTATTGAATGTGTCGGAAACTGTTCGATAACAGTGAGGCTGCTGTGATCTCACCTGTAAAGGAATTCCAGTTTGCAAGGCAGCTGTTTTCATTTTACACAAAAAGGCCTATAGCACAACATACATCCAACAAAAAACACACATGTGATGTTTATTTTCTTATAAATCTACCGTAATGTAATACAGTTTGTGTTGAAAGAATTACTATTAGCTTTCCATCTGATCTTTGAAAGAGGGAGAGGGCTCTTACAACAAAACCAGATTAACTTCATGTTGAGCCCTTGAAAGGGAAATTAATGCATGTTTTGACATGGTAACACAAAATGTTGTGTCGTGCTGTACCGACCGGTGCAACCGGTGATGTAGACATAAGACATTTTTCTGTCATATCTAGTCCTAGATGAAGTCAAACTGTATGCGGAAAGTACACCCATCCGCCTCTTTGTAGCTTCAGATGCATTCATATCTATTCAAATAATCATTATAACAAATATGTGCTTTGTGTTACAATATGAACTATCGTTGAACTGTTCAAGCGTAGCCAGCGTTATTGATTATAACTGGGGCGTATTCGTTTTTTGGACCCCAGTGTAGAGATATTGTATTATATTTCAATTATTGCATATAAGTAAACTACTTCAGTTGCACGAATGACATGTAACATTTCATCAGGACTTTGTTTAAGAGAAGCAGGTTTAAAGCCGTCTGATGCCCAAAATCATTAGCTGGTGATTACCTCAGCTGTCAATCAAAACATCTGCCCAAGGCTCTAAAGCTAAAGTCAGTTCATAAGCAGAATAGCCCACATTAGATCCAGCGTTTGTCTGCTCGTGCATTGTTGTGCATCCCCCGGATGCTTGTTTGAGTCTGTAAGCCTTTCGTTTCTACATGCCTTTTAAAAATGCTACATGTGGGCTACAGATGCCACTCTGTGCGGGCTGCTGTCAACAGAAGATCTTCATTAGGACTTTCAAAGCCCGAGCCCTCTGGCTCTACACAAGCAGCCCTCAGCACTTCCAGAGGAAAAGCTACTGCAATGGAGAAAAAAGAGCCTCTCTCGCCCTGTCCTCCCTTTCTCTCTTTCTCTCTGTCTCTCTCACCCAAATAATGTTTCTTTGCCATTTCATGTTTTATTCATCAGGTCTTAGATTCCAGAAATCTTGCTACTTTTCGATTGTTTTCGAGACTGAATCCTCTCTACGCAGAAAGCTTCTGTCATTATATGAAATATTATCTGAAGACTGGGCTGAATAGAAGAGCTACAGGTCGATGTGCTAATGGAGCAGAACAGATCGCAGTTGCATATGCTGCATATAAACATTTGACAGATGACATTGCAATAAGGGTTCATAATTGTTAAAGCATGCATGAAATATCAGCCAATTATGGTTTTACAGAATGTATTATTCTCAGTTTGTTGGAAACGGAGCCTGTCATTAATCTCATTTGGAATGGTTCAGATTTAAGATTAGAATTTGTTTTGCATATTTTATGTGTATAATGGAACATTTTATAGCCCTGGCTTACCATTGCTTATATAAAACAATGATTAAGTTGTTGGGTATGATTTTGTAGGATATATAAGAATGATGTAATTTAAATTCAACCCAAGTAAAGATATCTACAGTAACCTGCAATTGCGTGTTTCAAACAGAGGTGGTGATAGAGAGACAAAAGTAACAGAACGCAATTAAACGGATTCATTTAATATTATCAGCCAAATATTTATACATTTCACAACCCAGCCCTGTACAGTGCAGGTAGTCATCCACTGGCAAGACTTATGGATGACCAAACTCTGAGGACTGAGTATTCTGACGTCTGCGCAGGCTTTAGCTCTTCATTTGTTTGGAACACTTTGGCCGTGTCACCCCAGAGCTAATACGTCTGCTAAATAAGCCCCCATCATTAGCATGGACAGTCTGTGTCCTGCCAGCACCAATTAGACTGGCATATTACTGAAGAACCAAGAAGAGGTCAAAGAGTCTGTGACTCTCGCAACCAAAAAATGAGCAAGAGAGATTGAGAGAGAGAGAATGAAAGAGAGAGACACTCCTGCGGTACTTAATCAACATTTCCAGAGATCTGCACTGGAAATGCCTAAACAGACGAATACATGAACAGGGGAAGAAACATTAATCACTGTATAGCAGGTTTTGTGTGTGTGTGTTCGGCACACTGAGGCGAGTGTACGCAAATCCATCATCTGATTTGACAGGTCTGTGTAAAGCATTTAAATTTTACTATGCATATTAACATCATAATTAATAAACAGATTTATAGTACAGTATATACAGTATAGTAGATAAGCAGATGTGATGGTTCAGTTTGACCTAAACCACATACAATTGTAGCTATTTCGATGTAATAATTGCTCTAATAACACTCAGCGATTTGTCCACCATTTTAAAACATCTTATTGTAACTTGACCCAAGGCACTAGACTGCGTTTAGACCACAAGCCTTCACATTCGCTTACTCTACCACTCACAGAAGTTCTGCCAAAACCTTTGTGTCCTTCCTCTTGGGTTAGGAGGACAACAGGGCGGTAAACTGACTGACTGCCGTTGGCTTATTCCACTGTCAAACTGGTTCAGCAGAGTTGAAAATCAGACCACAAAGATTTCAATTTGACAATTTGATGAATAATGAAATTTCACGAGGAGTTTTAAATTACATGGGGATCTAAAGGTATACATGTATAATAGTATTTTATATCTTTTGATGTCTCATAGCTATGAAGTTCATTACAATAGACCTTGATTCTGACCTGAATAATTAATGGCTGGATACACCACAAGACTTTTAAAATGTAAACAGATTTTTTAAACTAGACATCATACACTTGCAGACTTTTTGAAAGTTTCAGATAGTAACACACTAACTGATCAAATCCGCAGACAGGCACAGACTTTCTGCAACAAGGCCAGACTGAATATCTGGGCAAAATCTGAGCAAAAGTCTTGTAGTATATTTTAGCCTTAAGAGAGGTAAGAGATAATAAGTTATGTGAGATAAGAGATAAAAGAGATCAACGTTAAAAGCAAGAGATAAAAAAGTGAGTTTTTGAAGTGAACATTTTTGCTCATTTATTTAAAAAAGTTAAGCGTAAAGCTGTGAAATTTGACTTGAACATTCCATACATACATGCCAGTATTTGCCTACGCCAAATATATTCTTAACAGTTATTCATTACAAATACATAATCAAACACTACACCTCAGATTTTTTAAAGTAAATGTGTTGATGATAAATGTTAGCAACAAATTAAATATATGTATTTAATGCATTAAAAGGCGAAGATCTGTAACTGTTCAGCTGCGCGCAATTTTGTAATTTATAGATTTCACATCTGATAGAGAGACATACATGCGTTTTCTGTGCCCCTGGAGCCTTGTTTCTGCTGACCTGCAGGAAGCTTTTTTATTAAGTCAAATGTTTGCAGATATTTTAGAAATAATACTATAAAATCAGACCTAGAGTCGACACAAAATCTTGTGTAACTTTAGTGAGATACTTGTTTAATTACAATATGATTTATAGTAAATAACATTACAGTGTTGATTTAAAATATTATATAAGGTACAATTCTATAAATTTAGTTTATTTCTTACCTGAATATTAAATACTTATATTTGACCAGCTGGAATTAAAATGATATGTGACCCTCGACCACAAAGCCAGTCATTAGGGAATTTTTTTGTAACTGAGATTAATACATCATCTGAAATCTGAATAAATAAGCTTTCCATTGATGTATGGTTTGTTCGAATAGGACAAAATTTGTCTGAAAAATATTGGGTGCAAAAAAATCCTAATATTGATAAAATCACCTTAAAAGCTGTAGCAGGCTGCTGCTAAGAAGAAATAGGTTTTAAGTTTTAAAGCTCTCTATTGGCGTATCGCTGTAATGATGTTGTGGAGAGTAGATGAACCTGAAAGCAGAAATTGTGTTGATACCAAAATTGATAATTCCCAAAGAGTGGGCAGCAGCAAGTAAAGTTTGAAAAAATGTTTCCGGACATTTTTGTTAGCGATTTTGCTGCATCCACTGACAAAAATAAAGTTTTGATATATTTACAGTAGGAAATTTACAAATTATTTTCATGGAACATCTTTACTTAAAAATAATGAAGATGTAATAATATAATAATAATTTTTGGTATAAAAAATATAATAAAATGCATAAAAGATCAAATTATTCTATTGCAACAAATATACCTGTGCTACTAATGACTGGTTTTGTGGTCCAGGGTCACATATAAAAATTTCAACAGGAAGAACTAAAACAACATAAGATGACAAAAACATCTCCGGTCCTCAAAGGGTGTCACTCACAGAATATTTACAGTGACGTTCTTCAGCCAATTATTTTGGCCAGTGGAGTTGTTGAAAGCTCTTCAGAACTCTTTTGTTCTCCGCCTAAAGGTGAGGAGCAGCGAGAGGTGGTGGGTGCCTGTAAGGTCCTCGCTCTTCTGCGGTGCATTCTGAGAGAGGCAGATGGGAAGAGGATACCCTCCATTCCTCCACCGCAACAAAAGAAACCCTGAGACTCGGTCGCCTCTCAAAGGCCTCGATGAGAGAAACCAATATCATTAGCGACACTGGAGGAGCAGAGAGGATGAAAAGATCCAGGCAATGAATGGGCTACCGGGTGTTTTCTTTTTTCCTAGTGGGGTCGAGAGGGGCCGCAGGCACCGAGTTGCTTCTCAGACTGCAGATGGCAGCTTCTCATTGTTTTTAATGGGAAAGTGTCACAGAGCACTGTAGACACCCACCCGCGCCTTCCCACAATCCCTTTCACAATGCTTGGCCGGACAGATGGGTTGTTTTACAGTTTGCCATTTTTTGCGTGGTGCTGTGAATGTCACAACAGATTAAGCGGCGCGGGATTGCAGAGCCTAAGCGCACAGCGTAGCCGTGTATTTATGCTTTACTAGTCAAATCTGAGTTTTAATGAAACACATCCGTTCTAATCTTATGGAATCACGAGTCGCAGAAGATTCTCTTGTTGAAACGGTGCGCTCGGAGACGAGTGCAGATTACGGTACAGTTTGTTTGGGAATTGTGTTTAATACCGTCAGCCTGTCAAGCTTTGTGTTTATTCGTGCATGTGCATTGCATCGTTGACATCACTGTCAGATATCACAATGCACAAATATATTACTATTTAATTTACATATACGTATAAATCCAGCCATATTGACACAGCACGGTCACGCGGATAATATATTCGTCGTTGATTTGCGGCGTGGGTGCTAATGTAGGTGGCTGTCATCTCCGCGAGCGATGGAGCTCGTCGTCCGCTCTTAAACAAACAGGCCGCTGCAGCAAACCTACAGTGAGTCATGGGGCGTCTCACTGGCAGCGCCACAAACAGCCGCCTCTTTTGAAACAAGGATCAAAGGCTTGTCTATAGTGCCGGGCTCACTGCTTCTGTGCCGAATATTCATGAATAACACAACATCTGTCAACAAGTAGATACACCAGGGTGGATGGCGCGCAAGGTGACGTGAAAAAGAGGGAGGGGCTTGGAACTGCTGGAAAGTGTCTTAGATTTAAGTCAAGGATATAAGAATAAGCAAACTTATGAAGGGTAAGCATCTATGTGATTATAGGAGAAAACAGACCTCTTGTACCAGACTGCTTTTCATTCCAAGAAGATATGTTACAATAAACAATAATGAAAATGTTCTCAAATGCTGCAGAAAGATTGACTGTTGAATTTGAAATATTCGCTCAGATTCCTAATGTTTGTACGTAACTTATTTTTGCAGCTGGCGTTATTAAAATCATGCACCTTGAATCAATAGCAATATCTCAATATCGACTCAAGTATTTTCATTTCGCCGTCTGATGTTAAAATATCAGTTTAGTAAAGACTTACAGATGCTTAAACTTCAAACAGCTTTCAATTCTGGAAATGGACAGTAAAGAATGTGCTTGTCTATGCTTTGTTCTGAAACAACTCGGGACCGTTTGCCAAAAATGTGTCTGCCATCACTTGCACCAGTGCATGTTAGAATTCCGGGGAGGGCGCAGAGGTCGTTGTTTTTAGTGCCAGGGTCAAAGGTCATGTTACACAGAGCATGGCACCTGTTGCATGGCTTGAATGTCTGATTTAATAATGAGGTGGCTGAGAGGTCAGGGGGGTCAGAAGTCTTCACCTGGGCCATTCGAGAAGAGTGTGTGACACATGATCAGAGAGACAACACAGCCAAATGACACTTCAAAGACATGACTCTTGTCTTCAAACAGAGGAAGGCAATTCAATGCTCTGTTATGCTGTGATGTATCTTTCCTGACCATGTGAGATGTAAGTCACAAATCAGAGCACAAAAAGTTCTTAATTTTTATTTAAATAAAACTTTTATTTATATCGCGCTTATTACAGTTTTATTGTTGCAAAGCAGCTTTATATGCATTCTAAATAATAAAACAATGTCAGTAACAATAGATAGAGAAAATAAAATAAAAACAATATATTTAAATACTTGGTGTTATTGCATTTTTTTGTATGCAGTTTACAGTGACGAAAAATTAACAGAAATAAATATGTTTCATTGTCGGTAACGGACAATTGTTTAACTGTAGTATAGGTCACAGTCACAAAAGATCAGAGGAAAGAATTCTATATGTTAATCTATAGAATATAATTCTGTATGTTAATTGTTTTGCCTATACTGTTATAAGCAACGCAATTCAATAGAGTAAATAGATCCAGACAATTACGTTGAGTCTTTCAGATGTTTCTTCATGAGAAAAGTAATCTCATAAATGTCTCTTCTAAAGTTTTACAAACTAAGCTAAAATTTGCCAAGTCCGCAACACAAGTCAAAGATCTGTGACCTCAAACCGTTCTGGTTAAATTTCTTATCCAAAACCATATTTTAGTAGTGCCTTCTATTATAATTATATGAAGCGCTATGAAATGAGCAGAACTATTCTAAGCAATAAAATATTCCTGTGAATGTGGGCGTTGGGTTTATGCTAACTAAGGAACCCCATTAAGTGTGACATTGTTTCAGCAGATCAAAGACGCACATGAACCAAACCATCATTGCTAAGTAAATAAACTTGAGTAAGATAAGAGAAAGTAGGGCTAATTAAGAATTGAAAGGGAAATAAAAAGGACTATTGATCAATGAGCTGTGGGATAAGAAGCAAACAGACAACTGCAAGTGAGGTAAATTGTTAGTCAAGTGAAATTTGGATTCACAACGTGATTTACTTCTATAAGATGATACATTTAAGACTAAAAGATATGAATACTAAAAACTGATTAATCTTTCAAAACAAAAATGTAATTTCTATAATAACGACCCATTCTCTAATTTCTGATCTTTATGTATGTTCATAATAAAACAAGCCAGGAATACACATTACAGCAACATCAATACTAAGTGATAAAATAGGAACATGAAATGATTCCCATCTCTCTTTTATTCCCTCTCCATGTTTTCTTTTCCAGTTTTACATTTACATTTTAGATTTGCATTTGTTTATTTTCAACGTGTAACATGTTCCTCACGATTTCTGGATTGTTCATGGAGTAACCAAATCAATATGAAAGCCAATACACATTCAAAAAACAAACACCAGCTGAAAAACAGTAAAACTAAATTGATAATAAGGTCACCATTCAAGCACTGGCGGACACCGCTCCTTTGATCATAACATTTTAAAACAACGTCTATATTAAATCAAAGAACTTTCTTATTTTTTGATAAACATACAATATGAGATTTCAGCTAGCAGCCATCAGAATCCCCGGAATAGCGTGATATTGTACCTCTCCCTTCAAACGGGATGGGATCAAATTGTGTTTTGATCTATGCAAATGAAAACCACACCATGCAAAGTAAAGCGGAGCAAAGCCGAGGAAGTCCAATTCTGCCTCGTGTTATCAGCGTGCCCAGCCCTTTGGTTATTGTTGATATGATGTGTATGCATGAGGAGACCTGGTATCAAAAGCTGTGGCAAAATCCCTGTAAACTTCTTGGGTTAGGTAAAGCAGGTCACAGTTGCATTTGTATTCATGAGAAAGCCAATGAGCAGATTAATGAATAAATGTATGACAAGAGGATTCCAGATTGTCGCATAAATGTCAAAGGATGGACGATTTTTGCTAAGATGGAGCAATTCAATCAGCACAACCGGAATATGGCTGATGGCTGGGTCAGCAGAGCAATGTGTGAATAACTTAAAGAGTTGAACTTACAATCGCTTCATTCGGTGGAGGTTTTACACTTAACCCGCTGGTATGACATAAAAAAAGTTTTTTTTAAAAACAAATGATATTTATTTTGGCCAATAAGGCGTATAAATGAATGACACATTGCTTGAATTGGCACCTTGAATTGGCGCATTATAACTGTTACTGACATAACTAAGACAAATTATTTATTCAGTTAATCCAATTTTCTCTTTGTTCGTCAAGATATAGCATTCTGGAGATGAACATGATGATAAGAATGATTCATTTCACTGAGGTAAAAGGCAATGGGAAATGCTCAAGTTACGACAAATGTTTTCTTATAGTAACATCAGTGAAGTTCACTTTTTTTTATTCTACTTCTTTATTTGTATTGTGATGTAGTTCCTAAAAATGTTACTGCCCAACTGGTGAGTAATTCTGTTTTATTTTCTCGCCAAATTGCATTTTAATTACATTTAGTGCTTGGTGACGTAAATCTGGTCCCTGAACTCAGAGAAAGAGATGAGACGTTTCCAACGAGTGACCTGTTGTCGTTTTGGTAACGCCCTTTATTTTTAACAGGAGAAGGAGAGATGGATGTCAGAGAAAGATCTAAAGACAATCTGCCTGAACACGATTGAAGCTTCTGACAAACACAGCGCACAATGAAAGTTCATCATTATTATTTAATGCTACAGCTCCCCTTTGATCTGGTCTTTGAGGCAGACTTTGCTTCTTTCTTTTTCGGGGTAAAGAGTCAGATCTGTCACCTGTCATGCCATGCCAGAATAAGACCCAACTATAGGTGATAACTTCATTATGTTGAAACGCCAGGAACTTGAGCTAGAGTGTTCTTTTTAAAACCCATTACAAACAGATGTTTTATTTAATTATTCTCATTTTATATGATTATTCATCATTCACATTTTTCTTGCTTTAATTGAACAATAGCTTAGTATATACCTTAGTAAATGTTTTAAGATTGACCTAGAAATAGTTAATATCTAATACACATACATTTTTTATATAAATTCCCATAAACTGATTTCAATTGAATCTGATAATTGAATCTAATAACCACATATGCATAGGCATATCAGTCAGTGTAGTAACTCTAAGGTACATTTAAGTACAAAATACAAAATATTGTAATAATTTATAGGTGCAGATCCTAACTGTGAAGTATTTTTAATTTTGCATGTTGAATAAGGACTGTAATATTTGGAGGCCACAGGTAATAAGTTCTTCCACTTCTTTTTTCCAACAAAAAAAACCTCATTTGGGTCCTGAAAAAGAGAAAAGAGTCTTGAGAATTTTGCTAAATGTCTGCTGGTGAGATTTATGAATTGTTCCAAGGCGCTCCAAGGTTATCCATATCAGTCGGGTTGCGATAAGAATGTTTTCTAAAGAAACTTCCCGCAACAGATACAGTCCGTCACATGCCTCTGTCTGAGTTCCTCCCATGACCCCCTAATGAGGTCACGATGTGTATGTGTGGGTGAAAATGTGTTCTGTTTTGAAAGACTGAAGGGTGAATCTCAATGATCAATAAAAGTTAAACAAACTAACATCTCAGAGTGCCCCTGTGACCTCTATCTAAGCCAGGATCATACAAGGACATGAACACAAACGTCTCCAGTCCACTCAAACATCTCATTGTCATTAAGAATGACATCCATGACCTCAAAAGTATTTGGTTTTAATGTATTTATATTACGTAAGATAATACTGAGAGGCATTTGTTTAAAACAAGGACACCGCATAACAAGGTTTAACAAAATATTGTACAAAACCCTTTTTTGCTAAGTTTTCAGTTTTGTGAGGGCAATGTGATTTTAAATAACAATCTATTCTCTAAGCCAAGTACTATAAAATGTGAGGGTGTGTATTGATTAAAATGTGTTAAAAAGTGTTACGAAAATTACAGTATTTTGCTTATATTATTCTATGTGTACTGAAAAAAACAACTTGTAGCATTATCTTTTTAAAATACAGATTTTTATGTAAATTCACTTACAGGTTACAGTTAAAAAAACTGTGTTCAAAAAATTAAGAAAAGTAACACAAAACGTTAAATAACTAGTTGTTTTTCAATGTAGCATTTCCATATAATTATTTAGCAAACAGAAATTTTGGAGGAATTCAAAACTGATTTTTTCTTGTTAATGTACATACAATTTATAAAAAAAGATTATATTTATGTATTATATATTTTCATTTGATGTTTATACTGTATGTCTGATTTAAAGATATTTTAAACACTGAGAAAATTCATGCCAGTGTGCATTGTATCTAATCATGTGTCGATCAGTCTGCGCGATGCTGCAAAAAGTTAACCACACCTAGAAAATAAGATGGCCATGTATTATATGAATACATTTCAGATAACAGACAGCCTCCATCCGTTTCTGTGTAAGTACCAGAATTTCACATGAAAAGACGCAACACATTACATTGTTTGTTCTGATGTTCAGTACATGTTAACTGTCACGATGATTTAAAGTTAGTTTGAGTTTAAAATGAGTTTGAATATACAATGTGGTTGTTCCTCTCATTGTTACATAGCACTCACAAAACTCAGTCTTAGTATATTATTCTTTCCTATAACATCTAATTTGATATTTTGCTATCTATGCCATAATTTAAGTCTCCAAAAGTGTACAGATACATATTGAGGGGTCCTATGTCTCCAGCACAACCTAAAACAACATTAAATTCATAAAAAGGTAAGTCAGTCTCTCTTGCTTGCATTGCAAATCCAAACACGTATCGTTTTGAATTATTGTGTGATAGGCCATTAACCTGTAAAGAAATAAAAATAGTGCTGTGCAAACATGCTTTGCTGTGCAAAGGTGCAGTCATTCATTACTATAATCCAGATTAGGACATTAGCCAAAGTATCAACAAGTACACTGTTTGCCAATAAAATAAATGCAAGCCTTCAGTCATCACTGAGCTATTGATTTCCCAAAATTAATATGCAGCGACTTTTTTTGCTGTGTTTCTGAACGGAACGTGCTTGGTAAAAGGCTGTGTTGACAGAATATATTAGAGGATCTAACCTCTTTCCACTTCAAATGAATTTCATATACAGCAGTTGTGTTGAAGCAGCCGTGTACTCTGTGCTTATGGAAGCTGCATGCATATAGTTCAACATGAAAGGATTGTTTTTCAAATAACGTTTCACAGAACGGAAATATCTTATGATACTAATGCAGTGTGATTCTGTTGCGTGGCTGTGAAACTAAACCAAGTTTCCCAGCAACTGTATATCTCACACCATAATGAACTCTGTATTCAACAGTGCCTTCGGGAAATTCAGCACAGATCTGCTGCCGCACCGGCGGTGCTACACCTCTCTGCGTTTGTATTTTCCAGCCCTTACCTCCATCCCCTCTGACTGCCTCTGTCTGTCCTCGCTCAAAACAGATGTGGCACTTCTAGCCCGTGTGTGTCGACAAACCTTCCCCCATTGTACTCGCTTCACTCTCTCTTCCTCTTGGTCTCTCTATTCGTCCGTTCCTCCCTCCCTCCAGCTCCGGGTAGGATCAAAGACACACACATACACACACAGTAAATAAACACATCAAAATGCCCAACAAAACAGCCCTTAACAGCTCGGGAGGGAGGGGGAGAGAGATGAATAAGAAAGCGAGAGCTGTTGGCCATCAGATCAGAAAGCAAAGCAGAAAAAACGGCTTGTGCAGAGGAGAGCATGTAAACGAGTGTGAAGAACAAAGCCCCTTAATGATGTCACTTCACAGCCACCGGCAAAGCATATTGATATTGAGCCACAGCATATCTACTGTTTTGTTCTTTTAGGATGTTTATCAAATACCAAAGAGCCAGTGTTATGGAAATTGTTACATATCAAAGAAACATAATTCTATTCGAAGTATTGTTGTTATCTCGTGTTTTTATATTTATTGGCACTGAAAGTATTACACAGAATTGTGTTTATAAACATTAGCTGGAAAATTGAAATAAAAAAGAATTGATTGTTGTTGATTAGACTTTGCAAAAAGCTCAGAAGTTAACACAGTGTTTTTTAATATCTGGCATACAGTTATTAAGGGCTGTTCAAACATGATGTTTTTAATCTATTTTTTTAATTGTTATACTGTGTACACCCACTGATCTTTGACCGTTGTGTCACACGTTTTGCTGTTTTTCTGTCTCATGGCACATTTTTAAGACGCTGTGTAAGCAGCTCAGCCATTTCCATTTCATTGGGCTCTATATGTAGCACCATGAATTTGAACAGAAAACACATTCCAGCGTTGTTCTCACCGCCGTCTTGAAAAAAAGTTGAATGATTAAAGTTGCTTATTATGATATGTATGTATAGCCAAGAGGTGTGATTTATTGTGTTTAAAAAAATTATATCACTCCAAAATAATAGGTTAAATTAGCATCCGCAATTTATTTAAATACAGTGCCGTCCAACTCTGAACGATTGATGTCTTTGCTCTTAATTCAAATATATTATTATATATGTATTAAAATGTTCTATGAATATTGTCTAGTTGTACTTATAATATAATATAAAAATAAAGCTCAGCTTTGAGATGAATTTAAAAGTTTATAAAGACAGCTCAGAAGAATGACAACAAAATAATGCCACAAGAGAGGATCAGCAAATTTAAAGGGACAGTTCACCCAAAAATCTAAATTCTGTCATCGTTTACTCAACCTTAAGAAGTTCTAAATATGTTTGCTCTGATGAGATATTTTAAAGAATGTACTGCATGTAACCCACAATTGACTACCATAGTAGGAACATTAGCAATGGTAGACAAAAGTGCAACCAAACTGTTTTGCTTTCCAGCATTCTTCAAAATATAACAAAGAAATATTTAAAGCAATTTTCTACGGGTAGTTCATGGTAGTGGTAGTCAATGGTGGCCAAGAACTGTTTGGTTACAAGCATTCTTCCAAATATCTGTCTGTGTTCATCAGAACAAAGACATTTATACAGATTTGGAACAACTCAGTGGGGAGTAAATGAAACAGAATTTTTATTTTGAGTGAACTGTTCCTTTATTAACAGATAAAACTGTAATGTTTGCAATATTTCCTGCAAACTTTGTTTTTCTTTGCATTTTTCTTGCATTTCCACTGAGTATTTATTTGAGGTGAATCAATTGCAGACAGCATTTAGAATAACTTTGATTCGAGCTAATAGGCATTTAAATCCGTTCACATTATGCTCACTTTAAAGCTGTTGCCAGATCTGGATTTAGTAAGACATTGTTGGACAAAAACACAAAACAAAGCTGCTACAAATATAAAACATGCGGCCAAATGAATGTTTCAAGGCTCATGCACTTATTTTGTGTTTCCCATGAATTCCACTGCAGGTTTCCAATATGCCCACTAAATCAGGTTGATGCGATTCTGACATGGCCTCCTGCTGGTGCACTGTGGGCTCAGAGTGGGCTTTAATAGCTTCTGACAGGCGAATCAAAGAGCAGGATGGAGAGGCACGATAAATGGCAGGTCTTTATTAATTACAGGGCAGGTGGACAGCAGCGAGGCGGAAGTAAAGACAAGGCTTCGAGCCGTGTGTGATTCGACTCATAGCTAATGAAGCTTGGGAAAACGTGACAGATTCCAAGCCAGACACACATGCAGAGATAGGAAATGAAAATATCGTCGCTAGCACTTAATTAGCACCTTCTTTCGGCATTGCATCTTGAATAATATATGACCACAAGAAAGACAAAAGTTTGGTTTTGGAGTGTTATCGGGCTAACCTAATGTCTATTTATATGCGCTGTACGTATGCCGCATCCCATGCTGCGTTCTTTGAAAGATCTACCTCAAATGTTTTTCGGTAGATAAACCGTGGCTGTTTTTCTCACAGTCAAATGTAAAGCCAGAAAGACTGTCTGTTCTCCACACCTCCTACAGTGTGTACAAGTGGTTTTCTAGCATTAAGAGAAGTGATTTTCCACGTAGGGATGCCTCATAAAAGAGAATTAATACCAAAGCCCCACTTGTGGGAGAGGCGCCCACTGATTTTATTGCGTTCTACTCTCTAATTTGGCCTGATTTTCAATGTGACCTTAACCTCAAAAAATACAGTCTGTTCACAGTATATATATCCTACATTCTATGCAATGCAAAGAGTACATTTAGGAGCACATCTCTTGTTATGTCAGCTGCCAGTCTGTTAGTGGTGCTATGGTAACAAAAGCTTTCAAAATAACAACAGTCACATGTATTCCAGAAGGTCTGCACAAAGTCACAGTTATAGTTCTGTTTGTATAGTTATAGTTGTTTGCCATAGAAATGTTCATCTGGTGACATTCTCGTCTCATTTGTAAGGTGTCTGGTAAAGCCTCTTCGGTCTGTTTTCATGTGTTTTAACTAAAGCAAACAAGAAATATATACAGTGCTTAACAAATATATTAGAGTCAGACCACCACCCAATAAAAGGTTTGTGTCACAGTTGCCCTACACTAGCAGTATTGGTGATGACCAGTTCTTTTATGGTTTCACCAGTATGTGTAAGCCTTTCAGTTACAGTAGTATTTTTTTTTGCTAAGCGATCATTTTTGTTATCCATGATTTTTCTGATTAACTGTTTTACAAGATTGCATTTAATAAGAAATGAGACTTTGGAAAATCACCAAACAATGGCAGCAAGAATGCAAGCTGTTATCAAGGCCAAGGGAGTCCGTCCAACAAATTAAGTTTTCGGTTATTACAGTATGTGTGAATAAAGACTTTTAGTTGTTCCAGTTTGTTATTTGCCTATATGAGAATAACATTTTTAGTTTTAAACTATTATTTTGACTTAATTTTTATATCTGTGTTTTCCTTTAATTATGCCAGGTGGTCTAATAAGCACTGTACAGTATATTGTCTTGCCCTTTCATTTCAAAACCTCAGATATCCATATTTTTTCAGCAAATGGATAAAACACTGTACTTTTTAAATGATTGAATATTGTGTCGTCAAAGTTAACAAGCACTTTTCTTTAGTTCGATATTTGCAGACCCAGTGACAATCATAAAGGGTGATTAATATTAATGATTTATGGCAAAACAACATTAACGCTTGTCATATAACCCTACAACCAAATAAATCTGACAGTTGATTTAATCTGATTGAAACTGCTCCATAAAAGTAACTCATATGACTCATGCGCTCGGAAGCCATACAATAGCTCACAAATTGAGTTGAATTTTGCAGAAAATCTTGAAAAATTGCTGTCAAATTTCAAAGTAAATGGTACTGTGCTTTCATGTCTAATTTTCAGGTATTTGAAGGGCGCTTTTGTCATTTTGAGTGTGGTAGTTAAAATCAATGGCTACTTTGATACACTGTATGATAAAGGGCAGCTCGATCATCCTATGGAAAAAAACGCTAATTTTGTGTTGAATGGAAAATGGAAAATCATGTGGTGATAGAATGATAGGTAGGTTTCCCATACTGGGTTTAACACTAGACTTAGACTAAAATAAATCTGTCTAAACTGAAAACAGCTTGCACTGACACATCTTAAAATACACCTGTGCCCTTGTAAAAATACACCAGGAATGATTGTAAAAAAACTGCTTAAAGTCCCCATGAACCGGAAGTTGCGATCGTTTTTACTTCCATATGCTGACGCATTTCCGAGTGACATGAAATTTCTAATGAAAAAAATAGTCGGAGTTGCTTGCGTCTTTCTCTGTGATTTGATTGGATGTATAAAAACAGCCGTTGCATTTTGAAATGGAACTGGCAGCAGACTGACAGTTGGAGGGGAGGAGTTAACGGTTGCTCCGCCCAAGACGTCTAACATTCGTCATTTCAGATGGATAGTCATTACAGGAAGGAAATGTATTTTCAGGGCACACGTATTTTAAAAAGAGAATGACCCACATTTGTAAACTATTTACAATAAACGCTGCCATATTTCATGAAAAAAATACCACATTTTTATTTCACTGGGACTTTAAGGCCCGGTTTCACAGACAAGGCTTAAGGCTAGTCTCAGACTAGACTGACCTGTCTTAATTGAATATAACTTGCCTTAATATCTTAATAGTAATCTTAATATATATCAGTGCCATTGTTTTGTCTCAAGATGCCCACCAGTCATGTATTTTCAAAAAGGCGACATAAATATCTTAATTCAACTAAGTCCATAGTCCTGGCTTAAGATACCTCGTCCGTGAAACCGGGCTTAAATGTCCTCATTTTCTTAAGGACTAGTCCTGACTTAAGCTTATCCATGTCTGGGTAACCGCCCCTAAAAGTTTAGCCTAGGTGAACTAGTAGAACCCTCTGAATTAGTTGTGATACTACGTTCCTTTTACAGAACATGTTGGCCAAAGAAACCCACAAGGAATGTGTTACATTTGTGTCGGCAGAGTTTAGCTAATCATCGCTTAATGCTCTTCCGCATGAACTCCTATGGAGGTAAATTCACGGGTATATTTAGCTCCGCGGGAGTTTGTTTGTTGGAAATTTAACAATGTGTTTTACGGCCCCGCTTAAGTGATTATGCACCTGCTTTCTTTTCTCGCCTCGTGATTTTCTTTGTGGCTTCAGTGAAACATTATTGTCAATTGCTAAGCAGATACAAAGCAGACACCGTAGATCAAACCATTAACCAAATGTTTCTCGGTTTAACTTTCTTTTTGTTGTCATTTTAGCTGTAGACGTCATGAATGCCAAGTCATGTTCGCTCTGGAATTTCCCCTTTATTCATCTAGTTAAATTTGTGGTGCGAACGAAGTGCAAATGTTCCGTACTTAAATTCACAAGCATTTTTAACGCCACATATTCTTGACAGTGAAACTGTTTCAGAGACTTCATTATCATTTATTCTTTGCTGATATGCTTTTTTTTGGAAGCCCATAGAACTACGGTGATGGCAAAGTGCTGAGAACAAATCACAAGCAGCCGTGCGCCGCCAAAAAGTTAGGCCTGTAATGTTCCTTTTCAAGAAGAGGTGAAAGAGAACTTGTCTGAGTGCCATGTTAAATGGGGTGGTCAATCAGAAATGACAGGTCTGCAACACATCTCTCTCTCTCTCTCTCTCTCTCCCTCTCTCTCTCTCTCTTTTTCTCTCCTCCTTACCTCTAACTTCTCTTTGCTAAGTGCAGTAGATGTCTCTTGCTCTACAGCAGCAGAAGTGTGCGTTTATATGGGAGGAAGCTGTCAGGACCCTGAAGGATGTGAAAGTGACTTTATATTTCCTGTATATTTCCTGACATTTAGTCATCCAGAAGATGACCATTTAGCTCACTGCAGATGTCTAATGCACACAGCGAGCGCTGTGTCTCTCCAAAACAACATTTGGCACTCTATTCACACCGATGCTTCTGAGAAACTTTGGGACCACATACAAGTCACAAAAAGTAAACTTGCGATCCAAAGCCAACAGCAATGTCTTGGCCATGATTTACACATCTGTTTGTTGGTAGTTGACATATCTTAACTACTTCAATCTAAAACTATTTCAAGCAACATTTTACAAATTCTTGGATAAATATTATGCATGCAGCATCCCATGCAACTACTGTGCATGGAATGTTTTTACACTTAAAGGCTATTAAAGACTAATATTTTTTGATTTGCAATACTTATATGATACTTACTCCTTGTTTTGGCAGCGTTTAGCCAAGTTCTCTGTAGGTCAAATATGTAACACTCCCTTTTGGTTCCAATGGGAATGAAATGTATTTAATTTAATGTGTTTATACCCCACCCCTCCCCACAGAACTGAGCTCAGTGGTCTGTGATCACAAGAAATATCTGTGCTAGTCAACCACACCGTCCTGCAGCACAGTATGTAGCAAAGATGAGGGTGATATTTAGTACAGCGATTCACTGAACGATATATCTGATATATCTGAGTTTATAGTATTAAGCAAAGAAGCAATACATCATGCTATACTGTAAATACACGACCAGAGCGTCACCACTTTTGCTTTCCATTTTCAGCACTTTATTTCGGCCCATTTAACAGGGAAGTAGCTCTGCAATTTATAACACTGAAAGCCATAACAGTCATGTAATTTATAAGAGTTTGTATTAGGATACGAAAAGGTTTACGTGTATATCATCCATTTTTATAACTACAATGTACGTGAGTTTAAAAATAACTCATGTGTGACTTTATATTTGCCGTTTGTTTTCCGATAGCGAGGTCTGTGCGCATAAGACTTAACTGATATCATTTCTCTGGAGTACTTTAATCGTTGTGTCATGCTGAACAAGACAAATGGAGATGGATGGTTTGTTTCCAATGACTGGTAACACTCAAATGAATGAAGCCGTTTAATTGTCCAAAGCCAAGAGTTCCAAAAGCAGATTTCTTGCCGGTAGTGTGTGTTTATGTACAGAAGTGATATTCATTATGTCTGCTTATATATCTTTATTATGGAGTGAGATAAAAATATATGAGCGGTTTATGAGGTGTATATAACTTTTTAAGTTGTATCTTTTGTACATTGCATATATTATTTGGAGATACAGAGTGAATACTGTGTGTATTGTGAGATGTGAGAAGATTTTTACTGAGTCGGTGAATCATTCAACCAATTTGTTCAAAACGGCTGATTTATTCAAGAACGAAGCAAGTGTTTTGGTCTCGTCCAAGCCGTTCAGAACACGGATTCAGGAGAGAGACACGACAAAAAGGCAGATGTAAGTGTTCAAATGAACTTTAATGCGCATATTCAACATTACTCATGGTACTTTGATAAAACCATTCCATGAAGACACTCGGAATTGTGGGTATTTTGAAGCTTTAGCATTGCAATGATACCGTATCACCGGTACACTGTGCAACCCTAAACCGATGTTTAAAAATACGTGATAGTTCATACTATACATACAGCATGGTAGAGGAACAGAACAGGACCAAGCTCCAAAACTTTAACATTATTTAATTTCTCTTATTAAACTATAGCCTCAAAACCAGTGGGGAGCAATGGCCTACAGCAGAAGAAAGGACCAGTGTGAATGAACAGGGGACCCTGACAGCCGAACAAATCGTTATTGAGTGGATTTCCAGTGCAAAGGCGCTGTATATTCCGATGCAAGGCAAGCAGAGAACTCATTTTTATTTTAGAGATTCATCCCTGAGGTGCCTTAAAAGATACTATTTAAATACAAAAGCTGAAAAATGCCTAGGGAAGCAAATGCATCAGTGGACCAGATAAATGCTTTTGTCCAAGAAACGCACATAGAGGTTTGATTGAAGCATAATGCCAGAATGCATCATATACCCTGAATCTCATTCTAGATATTTTCTTCCCATTCTTTATACCACCAGCCACCGCTGGGAATGAAACAGGTTTTAAGTCAGCAATTTATTGCAAAATGATCAAAGATGGGTTTCAGCAGCAACAACACAAACAAACGTTACGTGGCCCACCATGAACTTACGGTAGACCTCCATACATCTATAACTGTGGAGTAGTTTTAATTTAAATTAATACAATTACTATATTTAAACATAAAATAAATTGTTATAACCAAACACACCAGAAGTTTACTTCGGGCCTGGCGTATGCGTCCGATCAAACCGTCTAGCTAACAATAACATCAACAAGATTTCATGAAAAATATGAACAAAGATAAAACACATTGATGAGCAGTGAAAATGTATTAGGCCTTTGCTACAAGATAAGAATGTCACACATCGTGTTGTACTTCTTTTTCTGAGTAAATCCAGTAACATCATGCTGGTTTATAATCGGCCTTTCATAGTAAAGCAATCTGTCCTTTCTGGTGTCCTTTCTGTTTTTTCTTTGTTCTGTTCTTTCAGGTGTCCTTACTGCCTGGAGGAGAGCAGGGCCCTGGTATCAATGGAATTTCCTTCAATACTGAATTGCTCACTACCAGCATTTCCAAATATATAAAGCACTATAGGAGTTTGAGATCTTTATAGCTTATTTTTTTATATAATTGTATGCAGCTGAGCAGGTCTTTTATCATCTTAAATAGACTATTTCACTCAATATTTATGCGTGCTATGTTTTTATGCTTGTTAGAGTATTGTTAGTAGCCTATGTGCTTATGTGTATGGCAATATTGGAATCCATTGTAAGGAGACATATTTATGATGTGTTGCTATACATAGCAAGGCAGTTTCTAAGAGCATTTTAGTGAAAATTTAAAGGTAAAGTTCACACAAAAATGAAAATGAATTTGTCGTTTTCTCACCCCCATGTCATTCCAAACCTTTATGACTTTCTTTCTTCTGCAGAACACAAAAGACGATATCTCAAAGTATTTTGGCAACCAAACAATCATTGACTTTCATTGTATGAACACAAAACCACAGAAGAAAAAAAATCATACTGATCTTTAACAACATTATGGTGAATAAATGGTGACATGTAAAATGACCTCCTGTACGAAGACATCTTTTTTCTTTATTTAATCATTTTAAATGACTGTAACAAGATTCATTAAAAGGAAGGAAGGAGTCAGGAACCGGCAGATATTTAAACATTTAATAAAGTAATATAACAGCCGGCGGCCCCTCATGGACGACCGCCGGCGAACAAAACATAACCATAAATACAAATACAAACGTAACACAAGTTCGGGCCCGGTCCTCTCTCGTCGAAGGTCCGGTCGCTCGTTCCTTTTATATGCTCCCAATCTCCTACGTGACTCGAGCCCGGTGTGCGCACAGCTGGCGCTTATTCACAATTACTCACCGGTCTCGAACCACGGTCTCGCCCCGCCTACTCCACTACAAAGACATAAAAAGCATTGAGTGAGCCATATTCAATAAATCTAAATAACACTATAATAATAATTCTTCTTTACATCTCTGTATTATTTAAATTGATTGAATATGAATCTAAAAAGTACAAAGTAGTTATTCTTGCCATGAATTGCCGTCTAAAGGATCAGCATTATCTACCCATAGGACCATTCATGCACTTATCGATCAGTTTTCAGTGAAATGATACAGTTGTTATTATAAGCTCTAAGATGTTTTCAGACTCTTGTTTGCTAGCATCGTTGCTTGTTTATATGTTTGCTTTTCTAGGTCGATACAGACAGATAGAAGCGAGGAGAGAGACTTTCAATGTTCTCTTCAACTCCCGACGAATTCTGAAATTTTATTAAAATGCCCGTGGCAAGAACAGTGTTAAAACTTCATGTTTGCTGCATGCACCTCGGACATGATTAACCACCTCGCCCGCATTAAAGCGGACTCCCATAGCCATCTGCCAAACCTGATTTTGTTCAACTGGCGAGGCCATTTCATGAGAAAACTCATTTTGGGCATCCTAATTATTTTTCATTACATCAGTGTTTTGGTGAAGTAAATTGGAATTGGACAGTAATTGTCTGGCCAGAGAGATGCGGGTAGTCGTGGCGTATCAGGCTAGATGAGGTATGACAGGGAGACACTTTACCACTACCCTCCGCCTATTAGAAAGCTTCCCTTCCTTGATAGCCGAGCTAAACTGGTCTGAGCGTACGGTCAGCCAAGGCAAGGTCATAGAAAGAGGGAGAATCCGACACCAAGAGAAAAGCCTTTCTTAGACTTCACTGCACCTGCGCTCGCCCGTGGCCCCTCCGTGGCTCTGGTATTCCAAGTCACTTTGCCATCCCCTGTGGAACTAACCGGGTCGGTGCACCTAAGGCTTTAAGGCGGATGTGTTCAGCACAGTCAGGGAGCCTGCTGTTGGGATTATGACTTTTTTCTCTCTTTCTTTATCTGAACGATGACAGAAAATCCTCTCCAAATGCAGTGTGGTTTTCTGCTGTGCCGATCAATAAAGCTCCATCAGACCCAATGGGGGAAAAGAGAACAAAAAAGGCAAGGTCTTCTCTATCTGCCAATCTGTTCGTTCTCGCTGTGTGTTGTATGATCTCGGCAGTGTTTGTGTAGCGTGAGCTCGGGTTTAGGAAATGAGGAAGAGATTTGTCGGTCCGCCCTCACCTGCGGAGCACCATGAACTACCTGAAAACTTCTACTTTTCCCAGTGTTGTCAACATCTGGACTAGCATAAGCCTCCCCCCAATAATGTAGAACCAGTGTGTCCCTCTTTTGGTTTGTTTTGACAGATACTTTCCTTTGAGCTGAATATATCCGAATATATTGCCAATACTGTATGATATTTGTTTTCTCTCTCAGACAACCACTCTTGACTCTCAGAGTCTTACTTTTGTTTCTTTCTCTGAACTTCACAGACAGTTTAACAGTAACCTTTTGTTCCATAAGGCATATCTGTTTCTGTTTCTCCTTAACCCAACCGGTATAAGAACAGAGTGAACACTGCCCCATACCGATGTCCCCCGAGTAGGATGCTACTTTGATGTCTGTCTGGTGGTGCGCCACCTGATGCTCCGTGTTTAGGAACAGGGTTGTGACACCATGGCAATGGTATTTATGACAGAGGGAGGATGGGTTGCTAAGGTTTAATAGCAGCGTTTAT
The DNA here is from genome assembly GCA_006030095.1 of Triplophysa siluroides. NCBI lineage: Eukaryota > Metazoa > Chordata > Actinopteri > Cypriniformes > Nemacheilidae > Triplophysa > Triplophysa siluroides. The sequence goes on along the minus strand of VCII01000139.1, from coordinate 1,805,202 downwards.
ATGAGCTTGATATTAGTCTTCCTGTTTAAAACCGCATCCTGTGGCAGACCGCTGAACTCAAACGGTGATTTTATTAGCACAGTTAGCGATAGCTCAGATTAACTGGCCACCTGAAGTGAGACTGCTTCATTACTTATCCTTACACTGTGAGGATCATTACAGTTTAGGTTTATAACTATTTTTACTGCATTACTAATCAATATATCAAAAGGTGCAGTAGTCTCAAAGCTGACGTGAATTCAGGTCTTGGCAGCTGTTTCACGTTTTTAATATCTAATAAAGATGACAAGTGCTTTTGCAATTTTTCTCTCTCGCACCATAAAGTACCCAGAGAACATTGATTAGATATGCATTGGCTGAACAATGCCAGTCCATCATTATATATGAGGTTGGAGAATGTGCCGGCTAACCGCATAGTTTGCGATATTAGCAGTAATTCAGGTTTTATGATCAAACTCAAGCTGATTCAGTGGTTGGATATTTATTCAGTGTAGTCATTTAAAAACCTAAATGACTGATAAACACATCAAAGTACAGACATAGCCGTTCACGTATTTCTTTATATAGGCCTACAACAGTCGCGATTTCTTTAAGACTGCAAGGGAAGCTCAGCTTCCCCTATAATTGTCAAAAAATGAATGGTCAAATATATGTACTATTATGTTAACATTTTATTGACAAAAAAATGCGTTAAACACGTTCATCTCGAACGAAAACAATTTTGTTCAGAATCAGCTACTTAGGTCGGCTGACTCGATTTCCTTCTCATTCATTCCCGTAGCGTACAGTGCATTACTCTGTTGAAGCCCAGCGTCCATTGACTTCAGTGGGGCTGCTTTAAACAGTTTTTTTCAGTGCTTAGAAACAAGACGGTCATTGGATAATGCTGCGATTATGTCCCGCCCACGGACGCTCAGCGTCTCTGGGATGAATGGAGGAGTGGGCTGGCCCGGACTCCGAGCGTCTGCGTGATGATTGGAGGGTCTGTCATCTCTTTTTAATCCACTTTTATGTCCTAAAACGCTCGTTTTTTGGGGTCGACAGCTTATAAAAACGTATTTCTTTTTTTTTTTTTTGGTATAAATCATAAATGACAAGGAGGCGGCAGCTTCTCGCAATGCAAAGAGACGGTTGGTGTGGGCGTGGGCGTGGTCTTCAGATTATGACGCGTATCACTCTGTGTCTCCATTTCCAACTCAGTCCCATCGCGGATTTTGCATGTGTAGTCGAAAGACAAACTGCTGCAACCTTCATCGTATATTTCACACAATTTCACACCACATTCATTGTTTCAGTTTAACATAATTCCCACATTTCCTCCCGTTGAGTTAAATATATATATATATATTAGATCGTTTGTTCATTAATTCATATAGTCACCCGTAACACAATGGGCCAAGGCCGTTTAAGCAGCCTAGCTCTGCTGGCCATTGAGAGGACACTGGTCAAGTCACTGGAAAAGACGCCTAGTTGGTACAACAGGGTTACAGAGCATTTTCTTGAAAAGGAACGTAGGGCAGAATTTACATATAAATAAATGGACAATTTTTATGATTTAGGCCGAAAATGAGCTTCCCCTCTTTAAAAGATCAGCAGCCGCCACTGGCCTACAACTAGTTTCATAAATTAGCCATATCAGCTAAGGTGCAGATGTTTGAGAAACCTAAGCTGTGTTCGAACTGCTCCCCATCTCTGCACTCTATTGGGTGTCGGCCATTTTGAAGCAATTCACTTTGATTTTATTCAGATGTGAGATGGCCGCCTGACTGGAGACACCTTGAAGAAACTAACAGTAAACCAAACAAATGAACATCCAGTTGTAAGGAGCCTGCCTGGTCACCCGTCGGAGAAAAAAGACAAGACCCGCAAATACGTTCCCTCAGTTTAAAGAAACGTACTCACAGATTCTCAAACGGTTCCCTCAGTTTACCAAATCGTGCTCACGGATTAATAGACAGTAGGCCTACCTACGACATTCAAATCTGTGCTCTCGGTTTTGTAAACTGCGCCCTGAGTTTTGAAATCTGTACCCACAAATTCATAAACCGTGTGCACGCTTTTCGCAATCCGTTCCCAGCTTCCCACAGTTTTGCAAATCAGACACGCCATTTTTGGAGTAGCAAATAGCCGCTACCCTTAATTTTACCTAAAATATTTTAAATGTCTCATATTAGGGCCGATACGATATAAATGAACATCTTAAATAAGAATAATGTTCATGTGCATTAATGAAATAAATATTCATAAATTTTATGTCTGTACATACATTTTTTTATAAATTAAACTTGTTAGTTAATTATACGGACAATTTGCCTGTCTTGTTTTTTTTCTCCGGCAAGTGACCAGGCGGCAGTCTTTACATTTGTGATTGCTCTATTTGACAGTTATTTTCTACTTAAATATAATATTTCATATAAACGCGGCTGCCCCGGAGTAAACTTCCTGTCTGTGTTTGTTTACTGGTCTGGCTAGTGGCTAGTAATATAACAAATTTGTATTATTTAATTTATATTCAAATAATATACAGTATAGGAATATATCATTGTATTAAATTAAGTTAAAACTACTCAGCGACAATACTCCCACATTTTAATAGTTAGGCTACATCAATGTTTATGCATTTTCATCAGTGTTCGAAACTGTTCACTCAATTTCGTTCACTTGTTCCTCATCGAAGACTCAAATTCGCTATTAGGGAATTGTGAAGGAGGTAATGAGCAAGCAGTATGGACACACCATTTTGTTGCTTAAAAGCTTGTTTTGGGGGAATCTGTTTGCAATGCTCGTCTAACGCTAATTGCACATTTCCTGGGTTTGGAGGAAGGGATTGAGAAACGTGTCAAAAGTTCATTGTCACCTCTGCAGTTATTTTGCACACTGATTGAATTAGAGAGCGTCGGGCCTTTGGGGAGATTCGTCTCTTGTTTATTTCTGTTGCTGTTAATCACGATTGTGCCGTGGGAGTGTTTGTTTGGGGATGTAATGAACTCTGATGGGATGAAGTGAAGTCCGTGTCATTAGTTAATTAGTCTCCTTCTGGTGCAGGAGGGATGGAGGGTTGGACAACAACTGGAGCTGACGTAAGATCAGGCAGGTCCACCTGAACAAGCTTTTTGTCACAACATTGTACAGAAACATTAATGGAAGAAGACACCTTATAGACTCGCTCTGCATTTGTCTTGATGGCAGAATCTGCCTCCTCAAAATAAAGGCAATGAACTGTAGTTTCTGTACTGAACGGTATTGACGTTCCTTTACCTTCACAGCTTTCATTTCTTTTCTTCACTGCCACAATAAAATAGTTCATCTTAAAATAAAGATTCTGTCATTCTTCACTCATACTCATATCATCACAAATCCATATGACTGAATGAAGAATATCCTAGCAAGTTTTTCCATATATTAAAAGTAAATAAAGACACCCAAATTCTTTCTCATCCTTATGTCATTTCATCTGTATGTCTTTCTTCTGGGGAACACAAAAGAAGATATTTTGAAGACTGTCGGTAACCAAACAAAAGCACCCATTGACTTCTCAGTTGCTTTGCGTCCATACAAGAGAAGTCAAGGGGTGCCATATCTTATTTTGTGTTCCACAGAAGATAAGTCATACAGGTTTAAAACCACACGAGTGTTAATAAATGATGACATTTTTTGGGGGGTGAACTATCCTTCAAGTTAACATAAAACTGGTCCATGTGCATTTTCTAAGTCTTAGGTCATACAATGGTTTTGTGTGAGGAAAAGAGACAGTCATTCAAGTTGAATAAACAATGCCATGCATTTTAATTTACATTTGGAGCTTTGTATGGATGCTTTTTTAAATTTCCCTTTTGTGAATGAAAGTCATGCAGATTTTGAATGATGTGTGTTCCCAAATGATGATAGGAGGTGGAAACCTTTCCTTTCATAGATTAATTACATTCACAACACACACACACAAACCAAGACACAGCCTTAAGACAGTGTATTCAAGATGTGAGTGGGTTGCTGACCAATGCATTATTAATATTGCTGCATTGCACCGTATGTCGCCCTGTGAAGACTCACGTAGGCTGCGCTCACTTCCAAAACAAAGTGGTTGGCATGTGCATATCATCTATAGTATTCTTCCCTTCATTGTTCAGATCATTAGTTTCCACCAGATGTTCGTGACTTGGATATAACGGGAAAAAAATCTGACCCTCAGAACTATGGAGAACACACTCAAAGCTTTCAACTTCCAATGGATTGATCAATTATTAAAACCAACCTGCAGGGTCATTTAAAGGCTCTATTTAATTCTTTCTTTCAGACTTTTATTTAAGACACTGTTTCCAGCTCACTGCGTTCTACCACAACTTCAATGCCTCGCACACTAAAAAACACTGCAGGCTCGGAGAGTAAGTGTCTTGTTTGGGATTTTTTGCAAGCCACAAGGGTGCTGATGTTATTATGCTTTATGATCAGAACAGCTGTATTTTACTAGATCTTTTTAATGGAGGAAGGCCCACGTAGAGACAAATCATTTTAACAAGGGCACAACTCTGTGGAACAGATTTAGCTACACAAATTAAATTGTGCTGAATGAATGAGAACAGCAGGTTTAGCAAGACAGAGATATTTAAGGTACACGTTTTTTTGCCATATTTATAGTGGGAACTTTGATAGTGAGCTTCATATAAAGGTTATAGCTATTGTAGACGGTAGACCTTGTCATCCTAAGTTTCCTTGTTTTGGCCAAATTCTAAGGCAGCATTGTATGTATCCTTCACACATAATGCTATTTCAGAATGCATTGCACCAAGCTCTGTGAACAAATACAGATAGTGGACAAATCGAGAGAAACAATTATCATAAATAGACTTGTATCATACATTGATAAAAAGATCATGTGCAATGGCTTACATTTACATTTATTCATTTGTAACATTGTTATTAAATGTAAAAATAAGCTAAAGCACATTCATATTTTTCAACAATGTATGATAAATGTATGATTTTTTTGTATAAAAAATATGTTTTTTACTACTATGTAGAAACAGAACAGCTTTTATGTGAATGTGTCTTCAGTTGTTTCTTACAGCCATGCTAGTGTCACTCTATTGAAACAGAAGACATCGTGTCCCATGGTCATTTATGAGGACATACGTAGATGGTAGAGAGCTCACTTGATTTTTCACATGTTTTTTTTATATGTTCTGTTGGTTGTAGTTTGTTTAAACGTTTGTGTAACAGAAAGTTCTGGACCAGCATTGTTTACATCTTCCAAATTGGTCTATAACCTCAAGAAACATCGCAATGCTATATTTGGTGTGAGCAAAGACCTATCAAGACTTATAATTTGGCATTGAATGCGTGTTTTAAATTAAAACAGTGTTCTTTAATAGTGGTTAAAAGTCCATAATATACATTTAGGAACGTTTCAATGCTGGTTCAAGCTGGTTCACATCTTGTTTCAAGAGAAGCTAGTTGGGGCTAATCTCTAATCTCCACAAAGAGAGTTATTATAGCTTTGATATTAGTTTTATTATTATTTTACACTAGCTTTTGTTTTTTAGCTTTTTTTGTTTTTATGTTAACTTTAGTTCATGTTTAAGCAATTTTGGTACATATGCTTTTGTTTATTTTTTATTTTGCTATATAATGTTTATAATTTGTTTTATTTTAGTTTTTGTTTATTATCATAATATTAGTGCTTTAAACTTATTTCAGTTTATTTTTGAGGCAACATTAAACATTTTCCTTTGGTTAAGTTTTTCCAATAATTTTTAGGTCAATATTTTATTTTATTTTACTGAACAGAAACGTTTTCAAAGTTTTAATTTCAGTAAACTAAAATAACCTTGCCACAAACACAACACGCTGGTGACCATTAATGCTGGTCTTTTTGAAGCGGTTAGCACAAGCTGACATTCATGGCTACAAATGGCAACCAGCACTTTATTGTCACACACCCTGCAAAGCCAAGCAACGGAATACTTGCCAACCTTAAAAGCCGTGGTGGCCAAGAAAAGATATACTAGAATAACACGGTGTGAAGAAAAAAGAAGAGAGAGATGAAGAGACCGTATTAGACCCTTGTGTACAGGTGGGATCAGAGCCCATGGTGCGCTGAATAATAAGACTCTTCGCGTTTCAAGCTTGACCTTTCCATGCGACGGTAGAGGCTAATGTGAGACCCAGACGTAGCAGGGAAAGAGATACCGCTCCAAGTATCCGCTGTCGTTCAGACGGACCTCCAGCGTGCTCTGACCGTGCCCTCCATTCCGCTGTCATGTGCCCTGAGACGCAGGCAATTTTCATGACATTTTCATACTCCGCCAAGAGGTTATGCAATTTGGTAATGATGGGATCGGTTAGTGGCCATAGGACGTGTCAATCCAAGTGCATAAACAGAGAAGATAAAAGAGGTGAGATAAGATGATTTCACTTATTCCGACAAATGCTAAACTGTAGCGTAGATAAGCATATTAGTTTTGGTTACATAATAGAAAATCTTTGCTAAGTCATATTCTCCATGCAGTATTGTATGCTTGTGTGAAGTTTTGTGCGCAGGGGCAAATCTGTTTTTGACTCCTGGAAGAGATGTTACATCACCTAATTAATATTCATGAGCCAGACTGATAGGGTTTATAATGCTTAGAGACTTTGAGACTTTCTATGTAATAAAGTCTGTCATGTCACCATAAGGAACTCAATTGGGGAACATTTTCATCTCTCTTTTATTCTTTCTGGGGTGAGAGGTACATCAAGTTGGGACAGGTAGCTTCGCAGCCCATAACAGGGTGACTTGGATGTCAGAGAGAAAGAGAGCGAGAGAGACGGGGAGCACGAAATTGGGGAAACTCAATCCCCTTGACTCTCTCTAAAAGTGATGGATGTGCTATGATGAGCCAGCGCCTCCCCATAAACATGTCACTTACTCAAAGACAAAAGAAACATTGTTTTACCGCCCTTGTCTGGGCATCTCTCACAAGTGCATGCATCTCTACTAACTCTCTCTGTCTCTCTGCTTCTGTTTCATTCTCGCTTTAACGGCAAATGACAGATGGAGATCGTGCAGATCAAGTGAAGTCATTGAGGATCACAGTGGCTTCTGTATGAATGCTGAGTGATGTCTTTTGGATTTGTTTTTTCGGTTTGCCTTTCCTTCTCTAAAGTTGCCAAAGGTGCCAGTGTAGGGCAGACCAGGCATGTTCTAACATGGGGTGAGATGTACTGTAAGGTCATGGGGTAGATGTTTTTTTTTTTCAAGGCAAAAACTTTTTGATCCAGCATGCCAAATTCCTGCAAAAGAAAATGTTGGAGAGTAAAAGTGTCGGACAAACAATTTTTATCCATTAGGTACTAAAGTATCTCTGCTAGATGCACAAAGGTTGCATGAAATGAGACAGTGTACTGTATAGGCCTACATTTGTCACGGTAACACACACAGTGGTAATGAAGGATGGCATAACAATAATTTGAAATTGTGATTTTCATTAGCACTATTAATTAATGTGCAATCTTTCTGTTAGTTTTACAACCCACAGTATTACTGTAGCAGGTTGTAACAGTGGCATGTCTGTCTAATATAGTTAGTAGTAGATTGCTAAACTTGTTTAGCGAGGAAAGATGGTATTAATAAATAGTAAGTCTGAAAAACATTTAAAGGGATAGTCCACCCAAAAATGTATATTCTGTCATGAATTACTCCTCCGATAAGTTATTTGTTTTTCTGAAATGTTACACATTTGTTCTGTTGTACACAAAGAAAGATATTTGGATGACTGTTAGCAGCTGAGAATTCTGGGGTGCCATTGATTACCATAGTGAAAATAATTGTATATTTTTTTGTTCTGTTAAACACAAAAGAAGATATTTTGAAGAATTTAGGAAAACAAACAGTTCTGGAGCATCTTTGACTACCATTTTTGACTAGAAATCTTATTTGCTAACATTATTCTAAATATATTTCTTTGTGTTTAACAGAACAAAGAAATGTAAACAAGTTGGGAACAACTTGAGGGTGAGTAATGCATGATAGATTTTTCATTTTTGGTTGTAAAAAGTATCCCTACATGAAAAAAATGTTCTGCAATACTTACCGTTCACCCACAATGTTCTTAATGTCCATAAAAATGGAAGGAAGTAGTCGCTTTTAGCAACCTGTTAGCAACCGCCATTTTTAAGACACGATAAGGCGTTAAAAAATCACAAGCGGGTTATAATTGGTGTGTTTCATGTCATTTGGTTTATAGGTTTTGTTTACCACAGACCTTATTTCGGGCGATTTAACAAAAAACCCATTTAAAACAACAATAGATGGAACGGAAAGTCCTAAAATGCTAACTCGCTTCCTGGTTTTGCATACAAAAATAGGTCATCTCTGAGCCTCCCTATTCCCCCCAAATATCTTTTCCATCATTTATTCACCCTGATGTCATTCTAAACCTGTAACACAGAAGAAGATATTTTGAAGAACGCTGGCAACAATATTGGACCCCATTGACTTCCACTGTATGGACACAAAACCACTGATACATTTCTCAAAATATCTCTTTTGTGTTCCACAGAAGAATGAAAATGAAACGAATGAATTGACCTTTGACCTTTTTATTTATTCTCGGGTAAAAATCTTAAAGCCTTGCACAGTGCCTAGAATTATAATCAGAATGTCTCCAGACACATATTAATCAAATTTGAATTAAAATATGATAAAAGTATTCGTTAACTCCAGCAAACTGATGCAACAGTTGCATTCAAAGTGCAATTTTTTGAACAATTTTAACTCGAAACCCTCCATAAAACCCTGTAGTGTTTCTGTTATCGACTGATGCTGTGAATGTTGAGGAGAAATAGAGACATGAACATGCTAAAGGGAAAAATCAACACATTCACGATCTCTTGTATTCTCCATCACATATTCTCTCACATAATCTCTCACACACACTTCGCCCTACACAGCTGAAATAAAAAGCTAGCGCCTTTGAGATTCTGCAATCAAGATATCATACCTTCCCAGCCCAGCCCGCCAGCCTTTGATGACCTTCCCGTTTTCCGTTTCTCTAATACAAGCTCTTTATACCCCCCGCTTACCTGAAAGAGACGAACCTCACCTCTGTACCGCGTGATAGCGATCGATATCCGGCCAGGTGAAGTCCTGGGTCCTTATGAGCCACTGAACCCCAGCTTGAAGGGTTAAAGGAGAGAAAGAAAGACGCAGATAGCAAGGGCAGCCCGTGCTGAGGCCGAATCCCTGATGAGGCGAGCGAGGCCTTGGGCGCACTACAAAGGCTCTGCATCCGAGGCCATCTTCAGTGTCTCTTTTGGTGAAGGAAGAGAGAAACATATCAAACCGCACCGCAGACGGATCGAGCGGCAGTGAAACAGAACAATGGAAGGTTTGGAAGACGGTTTTAAAAAAGCATCTGTGAAGAACTGAGAGCAATATGGAGTGTTTAAAGAGCTAAGAAGAGAAGACATTAGCATTTTGCCTTCTTTACGCGCCGAGGAAGCCGTCGAGGTTAAGCTGGTGAAATTAAAAGCTGGCCCCGCTTTCCTGTTTAAAAGGTCTTAGAAGCCAAACTCATAAAGGCGGCAGAGTCAAAGACGTGAGATCCAGAGTTAAAAGGCGTCTTTACTCCCTCTCTTTTCCATCAAAACACCAGGATAAAACAAACCTTAAGCCTGATAAATAAAAGCCTGCATGTTGCTTATCCAACTCTTTTGAGTTATATATATTATAAATCCTGCACTCTCCGCACCGAAACCGCTCAGCACGGAGAGCCTCGCGTGGGACATCCCGTCCCAACACAATATGGCTGCTCTTGAATTTTATGTGCCTCCAGGGTTCGCTCTGTTTTTTGGGGGGGTGTTGTACGTGGTCAGGACTGCGGCCTTCTGACATTTTGGGTCATATGTGGGTGTTTTGGAAAGACTTGGGAATCGCGGAGCCATGTGTGGTTAAGCTTGGGCTTGTGGAAAAGCTGAATCAGAAGAGGGGAGGAAAGCTCTCCACTGATGGATCTGAAAGGGGACTGTTATTGCACGCTAGCCCGTAGATTTCTGGCGAAAACAATGCCTATCATTAAGAGGTCACAGACAGCCGTAAATAAAACAAGAGGTTTCTTACTCCGAGAGATGTTTTCCTACTCTAAGAGTCCATTAGTCTTATAAAAAATGGAGGCTTGTATTGTGGGCCAGTATAGAAGAACTGGTAAAACAATGGACGATCAGATGCATTCTTTCGAAATGCACTATAGTCCCGGCACGCAAACCTAAAGTCAGTGAAACATCAATGAACTCAGTCGAACTGAGCTGAGCTTACTTTGGCACAGAGGATCTCAGATTGGCTGGCATAATTTTGTAATCACACAGGATGGGTCACAAATTGTGCGAACAACACAATCAAAGTATATGATTTAGCATTTCAGCCGTAGAGAAAATGCGTTTTAAAAGAACAGAACAAAAGAACTCGCTGAACTATTGATTAAATTGCTCCCCCAAAAATGATAGATTTCCTCTGATTCGAGTCCAATCAAATCCAGCCAGTTTTATTTCACAGATTTCATAATTACGAGTGATCAGCCAGACTCGTAAAAACAGGCCAACTGTGACCTTTTTGCTAAATGATGGCTCTCGTTCAACAACGGAGGACCAGAATAAAAATGAGATGTTCACCTACAGCTACTAATACGCTAGAAGGGACAAAAATCCACATGCTTTTGGTTGCTAGTAGACATGGACTACTATATCCGGCTGTATCTGTTTACATTCCTATCGGTTGTTTGGCTGCTCATTTGCATAAAGTTGAGCTCCACCAATTTTTGCTGTCCCCGGGTTGCTTCTCTGTTCACAGTATCAAGCATTAAAAGCTGAAAAGTCTGTCATCATTTACTCACCCTGATGACATTTTAAACCTGTATAACTTTCTGTCTTTCTTTTGCTTATCACAAATGAAGATATTTTGAAGAATGGTAACCAAAAACCGTGGGTCCCCATTCACTTCTACTGTATGGACACAAAACCAATTCCAGTCATATAGGTGATACAAGAAACCAACGGTTTCTGTTAAAATATCCTCATTTGTGTTTTGCAGAAGAAAGAGAGTCATACAGGTTTTAAGTCATGGTTCTTATTGGAAATACTCAACTCTCATTGAGATCGGCTGACTAGCTGCACATTGCTATCAGTGTGGACATAATGAGCATGAAAAAAAAAGAGGAGATCACTTCCATCCTGCGTTTATTCTGTCGTACATTCACTCAATGAAACCAGCAGTGAACTGTGTAGTAATTTGCTTACAGAGATATTACGCCACCAATTTCCCAACCCAAAATTGATTGGCCTGGAACGTGACTACATTGATCCCCTTTCAAACTGTCACCTGTGCTGTGATGCTAAAGGACTCTGTGTTTTAATCCAATCAATGGGACAATAGCAGGTTGTCGGAGTTCAGCCTCAAAGAGATCAGCAACATCCATATGGTTTTGTTTAAGGGATGTGTAAGCATATTTTTACAGTAATGCAAATCAGACTTGTAGAATAAAAACATGCTTTTAACACAGACCTATGCTAGGAAAATGCTTTGATCTGGAAAATGTCAAACATTTGAGAAGGATTGGAAGCATTAAAGTGGGCCTGTATGATTTGTCCCATTAGTAGTTGAACCTAGAAACATAAGAACATGCTTTTCTAGACTCAAGTAGGAAACGAAAGCAAACAGTTTATCCAAATGTAAACTCAAAGATGTGGACTGTCTAGCCTGATCTCTTGGTCACTTTGTGTGTGCTGCTTACTAAAGCACTTCTGGAAAATTCTGAGTATTGGGAAATTTTCCCTGAGGAAGTTCTGATGTTTGTGTTTGCACATGTAGGTATCAAAAGATGCCTTTGGATATCCGTGTTCTGTATCTGAGACAATTAACCGCACTGTGCAAATAGGGTTGCTCGGGTTTTATTGAGCTGAAATGACTTGATTTTCTCTTAAGCCGCCATTACCTTGCTCACTAGATTGGATTACAATTAATCAAAATGCAATTAATACCTATTTTCTGTTTCATAAAGTACAGCTTCCAACATTTAAAGGAAAAATAGCGCAAGTGCTAAAATGCTAGTAGACCTTGTCTTGATACAGTAAGACGAGCGTGACATATGCTGAGCTGGATAAAGACCTCACGCTACTAGCAAATGTAATGAAAAAGGGATCCTTGCATGATAAAAACAGATACTTGGTTCTATTCACAGCGTAAGGGAGCGTAATTATCCGGGATGTAATATTGCCCCTGTATTTTCGCACACTGTAAATGGAGATTTTTTCCCATTAATATTTTCCAATATCCATCCATTCATTATTTCTGTTCTATTATTTTGAATTCCGCGTTAGATTAAACTAGTGTTTTCAATAATTACATTTCACAAGCTCCCACTACGATGGAAATACAGGTCTCAGCCTGCAGTCGGCTGAACTCGCGAGCGGGTGGAAGATTCATCAGGTTTGCTCCTAAACAGTCAGAGTGGCTGCATGCGTGTTTATTGACTTTCTCTGCTGTTACATGATCTCAGCTTCTTATTGTTTAATTTAACCAGATTATTTATTATTTTAAGTAGGAAGGCCAACTGCTTCATTTCATGGCATTCAGACGATGTGGCTGATGGAAATTACAGAAAGAGTTTGCTGAAGGCCAGACGTTTCATATTGGTGGATGTGTTTGGAGGGAGCTTGCGTTCGAGTTTCTGACTTGATGTGTTTGCTCGAGCGGTGAAGGAATTTGTTAGCTCGAGATAAGCATGTGCCGAACTGATCTATTCAAGAATAACAAAATTCTCTTTTCTTTCACATTTTCTCCCTAAATCATAACAGTCATGTCACGGACAAATTTGACATGCTTTTACACAAACCCAGACACGCATTAACCAATTGAGGCCACACATTTATCTCTGCAAACCGACCCAAAACCCCACAGCCGTCTTTACTCATGTGATTAAACTGGTGACAGTATACAAAGCAGAGACTGGACAACCAATGGCAAACCTTTTCTTCCATTTTCAGATGCATCAGTCATCAGTTACTTTGGCACTTAAGGATTGTGGGTGCCAATGGGAATTGCTATTGGATAGTAAAATGGCTGTTGTTGTTCCATAAAACTGATTTGGCAAACACGTCCTTGCTATCTTTTTATCACACGAGCATTGAACTGCACTCAGTAATGATTTAGTTAAAACCACACAGTAATGATCAGCAAATTAGTCCCTTCAACTTGTTCTTTTAAACAAACTGTTTTTGTTGTAAGACATATGCAGTAATTCCCAGTTTCTTTGTGCTGGAGCTGCGCAAAGTTCTGTTGAGAAAGTTTTCAAGTACATCAGAGCCTAAATCAAATGTACTTTCTCCTGTCAAAATGATTGATTTTACACTGAAACATGACTTTGTAACCTGTGCCTGTTTCATATCTTAAACAAGCCACATTCTTGCAGTGTGTTCAGAAACGATTTTCCACAAAAGAGGTAGCCTGTCCTACCTAATAATTGCATATTAAACCACATTGTCAGCTTAACTTAAAGCAAAAACACATACAGTTGTCATGAGAGGATGTTAAGGAGGCACTCAAAGAAATGAACAAGAATAAGAGCTTTCCTGTAGCTCAGTGGTGAGAGCATTGTGCTAAAAACGCAAGGTTGTGGGTTCGATCCCAGGAGATTGCAAATACCTATGTAAAATGTATAGGATAAAGCAATGTAAGTCGCAAAGCGTCTGCCAAATGCCTAAATATAAATGTAATAATTGTTCAAAATGTTAAAATTTGCAGTTTTTCAAGAAATGGAAAAACACTGTATTTTTAAATACTGTAATGTTGACAAGCACATTTTAATACTTTCAACAGGTTAGATTTTCCAAAACCCAGTTACAATCATAAAGGGTGACTAATAATAATGATTTATGGCAAAATATAAAAATCACAAAATTCTGAGATATAAGGTTTCAGAAGGACAGCAGCGATAATATATATTTTTGCTTATAGCTTATTACAGTGATTGTCACAATATACTTTAAAGTAATTCATGAACATTATAGTATCTCATAATGTGTTATCCTGTTGGGAGAAAATGCTAAAAAATCTTATATTTATCAATTATAATACATACAGTATATATATATATATAAAGCTTGATTTATAATAGGTAAAATAGTATAATTTACGGCCTGGTTCTTTGTATATTTTTTTACTTGATTCACATTCTAGTGCATAATAATTTAGAATGTGAAATGACAACTTTCACAACTGCACACACATACGAACTGAGTTTGACAGTTAATAATGTTGCATTGTGAGCTGGTGGCAAAATATCTGTTTAGTATACAAAGCACAGTGCTCAGTTCAGCCCACAGGATCCAATCAGATGGCGAGAACTCTTTATTAAACCACGTCCTGCCGACCATTGTCTAGATCTGACACTAAATACTTCTCTGTCACTCTGTCCAGTGAAAAAATTTAACTGTCACTTCATGCAGTATCTAATGTGCTAAAGAACATAATGTGACAGGCCAGCTACAGTATTGTTATTAGAACAGGAGGAAAGTCAGTGTTTATTCATCCATTTTGCATTGGAGGTATTCTCATATTTTTCAAGAATCAGGTAGATTCTGATTAATATTTGATTGTGTACAAATGGATCAACAACTTCTCATCCCACTATCTTTCATCTTGAAATTTGAAAATGTATCAATAAATTAATTATTCATTTTGGCTGGTGAGTCATTTCCTGTTTGTTTAGATAACAGACACTGTAAAAGTGAACTCAAAGAACTGTGCAGTCAAGTTTGCTTTGCGTATAAACTAAATCCACTTTAATTCCAAGCAAACTTTTAAATGACTGTCCAGACTAATTCATCGAAATAATTAAAAGCAGCTTGAAATAAGGGTTGTGAGAACAAAGTGATTAAGACGGCCAAACTCACCAGAATTCTTAGACTCAAGACTAAGGGTTATAAATGACAGGCTAATGTCTTCAGGGTCATTGAATGTTTACATGAAAACAATGTATGTCTTTTAGTTATCAGCAAAGCGAAGGCGTACATTTTATTGTCCCTGTTTGCAAATGTCTGCCAGACATGCTCTTCCATGTGTCTAAAGATATGGTGTTCATTACTCTACCTGACCGAAGTGTCTGCTAGTCTTTTCTAGGCTGTCTATTAAAACATGTAGTTCAAAACAACACTAATGGCCTGTGGGACACTGCTGAGAGATATGGGTTGTAGGAATCGCTTATATACACATGCCCACCCACACACACCATTGTCCTTCAAACTTGTACAAGCTTTGCTGAACGAAATGATGCCATGACAGCACCCCTGGGGGCAAAACTGGGGTCAAAAGAGGTCACGCTGGGGCCTTTAAAGGATAGCCTGTGCAAGCCAACAAATCAGATGTCAGGATGAGAGGGTCGTAACCAGTTTCGAGTTGTATCGCTGAGACTTACTTTTTCCCTTTACCTTTTACTGTAAAAAATTGTATTTACACATATTTTTTAAATGCTGTAAAAAATACAGAAATGGACTGCAAATGTCGGGTGTAAAATAACGAAAATGAAACACATAATTTAGTTATTTTTATGTTTTTTTTACAGTGTACCGAGTTTTTCAATATTATGCGTTATCATTCTTTTTACAGCAGAAATCTAAATGTACGTTGTTATATTATCTAGATGCTTGTATTTGTTTTATAAATTAATTTAGTAAGAAATTCATCTTACTAAAAAAGGTTGATGACTCATCATGTACTAAGCAGTTTTGTCCAGTCAGACAAAGACCTTCCTGACTAGCAAGTAACAAATCTTAATGATTGTAATATAACAACCTGATCTCACGGGAATTCCTTACTCAATTCAATTCAGAAATACATAGAATATTCTGCAGTTTGGCAATGTTTTTAAGATGGAAGAAGGCTGTTTTTGTGACGCTTGAGATGTGTAACTATATTACTAGGTGGCTAATTTGTATGAATTCGTACTGTAACTTGGGAATCGTACACAAACGCACGATTACTAGAAAAAAGCTATACTGAAGCCCCGTCCCTAAACCTTATGTCACTGGCATGAATATGTAGCCAGGTTTTTGCAGTGAGATTATGTTGGATGTAACTAAAGTCTTGCTATTTAGAAAACTTAAAACAGTCACCCAAAATACTCCAGCGATTTCATGCGTTTGTGAAAAACATCTTTCAACAGTAGAGTTACTAATAAAATGAACATGAACCAGTGCCTTCCACTTGCCGGCCTTGACGATGGTCACCTGTGCTGGACTGACCCCAGCTAAGATCTCTCACATGGCCCTTCCACATCCAGCTGTAGCTCCATTGCCCCCCTTCTATCCCTGCAATGCTGTCCTCATCATTAACACACACAGCATCCATCTGCCGGTGAGCCTGCGGGGATGTAAGGCAGCGGGCCACTCTACGCAGATGCTGCGGTGTTAAAAGCTGCCCTACAGCAGGTGACACGGAAGACCAGGGCTCTACAGCAGGATGCCAGAGCACAGAAACCTCTAAATGTGTTTTAAATGAGCTGGGCAGCAGAAGTGTGTACAGTGTGCTAGTGACTGGGATTGCAGATTCCTAACAGACTTAAGAACGTGTTGAATCAGAAGAATGATAAGGACAAACGTTCTTATGTTGTTAGCAGACAGATAAAAGGTCTTTTGAATGCCAGGTTACATCACTAAATGTCTTTACTTGCAGTACATATTTGTGAGAATGGGGTGTTCTTAAAAACTGGAGGATTCTGGGAAATGGTGGCTGATGAACTGATGGGACCAAAAACACAGATCAGATTTTGATGTATTAACATTGTGTCACACCATCACTCTATTCGACAATTAGTGACGATATGTCGACATACCTTAAAAGTAGGAATGTCTTTGCATTAAATTACAAAAAATGTCATTTAAATGTACACATAGAAATAAAGCCAATTCAAAACAATAGATATTTCATTCAAATTTAATATAATAGCTTTCAGGTAGTCAAATTTAGCTATGCTGGGACGCCTGTGTGAAAATAATTTAAAAGCTATTTAATTAAAAAAATAATTGGTGGAAAATGCACACAACCTTTATAAAACAAAGAAAATTGCAATAACGTTCAGCCATTTTTCAATGTTGGCAATGTTCAATATTCTCCTAATGTTTTTGGGGTCTTTTTGGGCACATTTTCTTAGATTTAATTATGTAATGTGTCATTCCTTGGCAGTCTTTTCTGGTAGAAACACGTTCTATAAGGTAAAGACATGAAAATGAGCAAACTCTTTTGGACTGCAGCTTTGAAAAATTCATGAGATCATTCAGCCATATGGTTTGAAATGATATATGTGATATTGGGACTAGGATTATCCTTTGTGTAAAACTGCAGGGATTCGAGATTAAGGTTCATCCTCTCATTGTAAGACATGAACCTGGTATTGAATAGGTTTCAGGCTAATGTGTTCTGATACCTGACCCAATCTCATTTATTTTTTTTCTCCGTTCCCTTTCACTTTCTCAAAACAAACTGTCACTCAGCTCTATGTAATTCATGGTCAAATTTGAGATTTTCATAAACAAATAATGTCCAAAACCCACAGGTCATTAATTCTTGCTGTCACCCGTTTCTCTGTCTAACATCAAAGAAACTCTGCTCGTATTTCCAGTAGTTGCTTAGTTTGTCAGGCATACATTAATCATAATTGCGATGGCACTTTTGACTTGCACCAGTGGAAGGTTTCAGAGGAACACACGTCTGTGTGCCAAAAAGTGGATTTGTGTCCAAGATTCAAACCCTCCTGATCCTCTCAGCAGATCTGGACCCTTAGATTTTAAACCAATCAGGGGTTGAGAAAGATTATGAGTAATGATAAATGGTAGATGAGTGATCCCCCTGGATGCATCCCAAGAATTTAGAAAATTGGCAAAACATAAATAAGAATTAAACGTCCCCAGCTGCTGGAATTCTGCTTGTGGTAAATTTCCTTTCCTCAGGTTTCATGGTGAGTTGGTAGCAGCAGCCAGTTCTTAACAAAGTCCAGTTGTGTTTATGAAAAGGCAAACCCAAGCTGCAGGTCAGAGAACTCGGAGGCATGATGGATTGGATCCAATGAGAGAGGAAGCTCCGTGATGTCTTCAGGCCAAACTGAGTTCAGAGCGGCCTGCTGTGATTATACGGATGACCAATCGACAGGGATGTGTTTATGTGACACAGATTGGGTCACTGCGAAAGAGACCTAAAAACAATCGGCGAGCTTCACGCGCAGTTCCGCCCGAACGGAGAGAAACGTTGGACGTTTCAGATCGAGGTCATTCTCGTGTAGCGTTCCAGAAACTGACTAACGCGGTTTACGAATTTAGTCCTCAAATTCCCCACGAGCTTTACTGGAGATGCGCAATGTGCTGAATCGACTGTCCCTACTTCTGCGAAGTCATGGATATGTGCATGAAGGGAGTTTAATCAATGTCACGCTAATCAAATGTATTGTCATTGCGGTATTAAATTTGAACAGATACGTTCTGACCGTCCGCCCTTCGTTTCTCGAGGAGCGCTCGTGATAAATTGAGGTATCCCGCGCGACCGTCGCAAATGCGTCCAGGTTTCGCCTGGGAAAGAGAAACAGGCTTTAGTTCTGCTCTCCGTGTGAGAGAAAATCAGCGAGACCCTGTATCCGCAGATTCCGCACTATGCTGATTTTATCAAACCAGTCATTTCCTCTAAACCTTTCGGTAATTGAGAAAGACCGGTGCCTATAGGAGACCTCTTTGCTGCTAAAACATATTTTATAAACAAATGCGAGCGATATTTGATTAGTGAATAGTCTGCTGTTGATATAATGAGCTAATCTCAAAGGCACTTGCACACACAAACAGAGGAGACGCACACACTCATCAGGTTCATAAATCAAATGCAAACTAATATGACATGCTCACCTGCTATAAACAACTGCGATCAAATAGTAGGTCTCAGATGTGGATGCGAGTGAGATATTGAAGTGGACTCACATAGGCTGCTGATAAGAAGAAAATAATTATGTTCTTGAAGGAAAAAATATTGCTTGGTCACGTGCAGTGGGGGTTATTTTTCTGAGATGGGAAATGAAACACTTCTGGTTTATTTTGAGTTGTTACATTTTTGTGCCATTTTAATTGACAGTTTTTGTGTGTACAGTCGTGGCCGAGCGTTGTCCAACTTGGGAATGTGTTCGCTTTTTATTCAGATGTATTATTAAAGATGTATTAAAAACACACGCAGTGGTAATTAGATGGTGAACTAAAGCTCAGCCATGGGACGAATTTAAAGAGGCTTGACAAGAAATGTGTTGTGTGAAGAAAACAAAGTTCATTGAGTCATGACCTAGGAGAATGGCTACAGAAGATTATTACAAAAAAAGATAATAAAATATTAAAAACAATGTATCAATGTTTTTTTTTAGCTTTTTATTTTTTCTGTTCAGTTTTTTGTTAAATATTATTTAAAAAAATCCCTAATATGCTGCTTTTTGACTTTTTTAAGAAATGTACAAAAATAATTGTACAATAAATATCTTTTAGGCATTTTGTACAATATTGGGCTGCCAAACGATTAATCGTGATTAATCGCACCCAGAGTAAAAGTTTGTGTTTACATAATAAATGTCTCTGTACTGTGCATGTTAATTTTGTATTTATAAACACGTACATATACATACATATAAGAAAAATATGTGAATTATTAGATAATATAAATAAATATTAAAAACAAATACAATTGTTGTCAGTGCATTTCCTTTGAGCTTTTTATTTGTCAATTTTTTGGGCAATTTATTTGTCTATAGTACATTTATAGTTTTCCCCAAAATATTATTACATATTTGAGGCACGGTGGCTTAGTGGTTAGCACGTTCGCCTCACACCTACAGGGTTGGGGGTTCGATTCCCGCTTCCGACTTGTGTGTGTGGAGTTTGCATGTTCTCCCGTGCCTCGGGGTTTCCTCCGGGTACTCCGGTTTCCTCCCCTGGTCCAAAGACTACATGGTAGGTTGATTGGCATCTCTGGAAAAATTGTCCGTAGGGTGTGAGTGCGTGAGTGAATGAATGAGTGAGTGTGTGTGCCCTGCGATGGGTTGGCACTCCATCCAGGGTGTATCCTGCCTTGATGCCCGATGACTCCTGACATAGGCGCAGGCTCCCCGTGACCCGAGGTAGTTCGGACAAGCGGTAGAAAATGGATGGATGGATGGATGAAAATAAGAAATCCTAATATGTGTTGCTTACATTTTTATAAAAGCATTGTGTGCAATAAAAACCTGCGTGTATTTTGCTGTACTATCATCAATTGTACAAAACACAACTTTGTTAACCCGTGGGAAAGGTGGTCGAATGAGCTGCCAGGAGCCTCTGATCTTCATATCATCTGGGCCTCTCCAAATCTGCTTGCGAATCATTTGCAAATAATTACCATCAGCAGATTTATTTCACTCATGCACAGGTTTTTAATTAAATAACATAGTGAAATTAATTAAGATTACATCCCTTAGCCACGCTGAATCAAATTACTGCATCTTCCTCTGCATGCGTGACATGGAAGCGCAATTTTCCTAAAAACAGAGGTGGGGGTCACGGACAGGCTTCCGGATCCTAACCCTGACCCGGGCAGATTTGCAGTGTGTGTGTGTTTCTGTCAGGCTGCTCATGTTGTTCTGGTCGTAATTTGCTTTTTAATCCTTCAGGAATGATGAGGCGGCATGAAAGAGTTCAAACGCTTTTGCCCCTGAAGTGTAGGAGATGAGCGGAGTAGTTTAAAGATTTATTGATTCAGTAAGGTCAACAAGAGTGTGCTAAAGATGTGTGATAGAAGTATCTGAGATAAAATATATAAAGTAGGCTATGGAATACGAAAAATAAAACTAGTTTTTTAGGTGTGTGATGAATTTCAAAGGCATTTCATCATGATATTGCATTCCAGCAGCCTGATCACAGGAGACAGTAAAATATAATAACCTTTAAGTATAATAGTATGCTGAATAAAGGGTTATCAGGCAGATTGTGGCACAGAGGGTCTGCAGAGAGATGATTAATAAACATTGGGTCTGGTTTTTGTTCATTAATATGCCTGCCTCTGATTTTGATGAAGGAGCATATTAACTATAAGCTGAACTTTTAATTTGCGTGTGTGGAGGGAGAGAAAGATTGAAAAAATAAAAGACAGAGAAAGAAAGATAAGTGTGTGTGTGTGTGTGTGTGTATGTGAACGCATTTGTGTGTGTGTGGAGAGAGAGAGTTTGGCATTGGCAGCTTTGTGCTCAGTGCTCAGCCTGTCTGTTAGTTTCAGATGGCTGCTTGCACTTCATCTTTCATCACCGTGATCTCCATCTAGAGACGCGCTTCGCTCCTGACGACTGCCACCATGTTGGCTCCCAGCCTCTCCAATGAGCCTCCGCTGTTTCAACTTCCTGATTCTGGGAACACTACATGAATATGCATTCACCTTCACCACCAAGAATCCGCGTCCCCCTCCCTCATCTGCTCGTCATCTTAATGTGCACTCGGAGGCCTGCCTGTAACCGCTCAGCCTCGCATGCTTCAGTCGAATCAGTGAAGCGAGATAGTCTATAGGCGGCTAAAGAATGATTTCCCAGGTGGTCGGAGGCTTCACGTGGACACCGTGGGATTGTGGTGAAGCGATTGCTCAAATTTATGTTGACTCATCACATATTTTGTTCTCTTTGTGTTAGCTGGAGAGCTGGGTTGAGTAATACAGTATGACAAACTTGTGAGAATCGATTGTTGTGCATTCAGCCTCAAAATAAAACCTGCAATGTCTGTCCTTAAAGAAAGAGTTCACACCGAAATAAAGATTTTGTCACCGTCACGCGCTTTAAACTTTAGCATTACTTTTGAGGTATTTTTATGGAATATCTCATTTTTGCTTATCAAGGTAAATGGAGCCTTTAACTTTGAAGATCCTTAAAGGATGTAAAAGTAGAATTACTTATTATGTAAAAAACATATTATTATTATATTATTGTATAACAGTGTATTTTTTAAACAACAAAATATAAAAATGTCACATTTTGACATGTTGTTTGCAAAATGTTGTGTAGTCATTTAAGTCAATACAAACATTATTATTTATTATTATTATAATTATTATAATTATTATTATTTTTATTATTGAATTGGTTGCTTGTTGATAATATTGGTTTAATGTTGATCTTGTGTTTCATAAAAAAAATGTATGTAAAAAATACTGAAGGGAGATTTTGCCTTCACACATGGTACAATGCCTTTGTTTGTCCAAAACTAGCGTTTGCACCAAAAAATGGTGCGAAACTGACATCATACAACAAAGAAAGAACAGATTCCCTACAGCTTCAGTTAGCAGAGGGGTAAAAATCTGTTGTTTTGACATCTACATTTACGCAATTGGCTTTTATCCAAAGCGACTTACATTGCATTAAACATTTACATTTAGTCATTTAGCAGACGCTTTTATCCAAAGCGAGTTACACAGGATATATCTTGAGGGGTAAAATTTGGTCTTTTCAGCATATAGACACACAAACTTCGTCTTTATGCTGTATGGATGCTTACTGCTCGAATGTAAACAGGAGCACCTACAGTATTTGAATTCGGCTTGTCTTTCCCAGTGGAAAAGTTAATTTTCCATAGTTTTGGAGAAATTACACAATTGTAGACACCCAGTACAAATACATTTTGAAAGAATAGGTCAGTTAATTTCATGATGACTTTGGGATTACAATCTCATTTGAAACCCACATGGGAGATTACCAGGTGTTTTTTTAGGAGAAACATCTGAGAAACAAGAAAGTCTAAAATGTTTCTCAACTTAATGTCTCCATCTGTTAATGAGAAACAACTGCGATAATAGAACAATGACATTATTTGATTCCTGTTGGTTTGTACTTTTCACTGGTAAACACTGAAAGTTTCTGACCCCGTCACACTTCTGGATATGTTATAACTGAAGATGACATGTCAAGTTCCTTCCCATGAGTCTCTCGATGATGGCTCTTTTGATCCTAGTCGTTTTCATTGTATCCAGGGTTCACTGACCACATGTTCTCACATACTTGTGTGAGTACGAGACTCAGGGGAGCAATTACAGTCAGTGAGAGATATGGATTACAGTACAATTGCTTTTTTACCACACCACAGAGTCTGACACATAGCCACTTTGCTCAGACTATCCAGACTGAGGTTTGTAACTGGATGATGTCCTGTAAAATGTATACAACACAATGTATCTCTGTGACTGCATTCAGAGGGCACATCTGTTTCCTGTGCGCATATAATTGCTGATGATTTTCACATTAAAGCAGTTCATCATTTTAATCTCAAACAAGAACCGATCTGG
Source organism: Triplophysa siluroides (assembly GCA_006030095.1). NCBI lineage: Eukaryota > Metazoa > Chordata > Actinopteri > Cypriniformes > Nemacheilidae > Triplophysa > Triplophysa siluroides. The sequence continues at coordinate 1,781,864 of VCII01000139.1, read as the reverse complement.
ACTCCACTTTCTGTTTTAGAGGGCTAGAGTGGATTTGTTTTAGACCTTTCTCACTACAGATGAATTCCAATCCACCTCTATTGGATTTTAAAGTCATGATTTCATCCATGTTGAAAAGTTCATTGATCTGCCTTTTTTGAGAAACTGGCTTAATCAAGGCAAGGTTACCTCTGAGACAACAAATATTGCAATATGATAGGCCTTCAAACAGCCATGATTCCTCTGCCCCGGGGTAGTTAACCCATAGACCTGCATGTGAATTATTTAAAGCTAAATTCATGCAATGTGACCCAGTGCTTCACCTGCCCTCATGCCCTGAGAGAGAAGAAAGAAAGAAAGAAATATATAGAGAGAAGAAAGAACGCTTGGACTGTATAGACGTTGTATAGAAACCTTGGCAAGAGTTATTGTTAACTGTATTTCATTAGACAACCCCTGACAGACATAAACTTACTTCGGAAAGAAATTTGGAAATTCCAGGAGGCTGTGTCCATCACTGGAAGTGCTTTTGGAGGGAATTGAATTGCTTACTATACTATACAAGGAATGGGTCATTTTTTATCTAAATAATCTTTATTAAAAGTTTATGAAACGAATGTCTTCTTGTTTGTAGAAATGGGATAAAATGCATTTTGACCTAAATAAGATGAAAAAATGTAAAGGTAAAGAAAAAGTTATGTAATGATATTGCATTTGTGTCAATAGATCCTCCAAAAAATTACTCATTGGACCTTTAATAAAGAAGCCACAATAATTTAAATTTCTTATAATGTAAGTGCTGTTCATATTTGTTTAAATATATGGCAGCGTGAGGAGCTCCCACAGCAGAGTTTGAGTTCTCTTATGGTTTCTCATTCATTTACATTTTACATTTATGCATTTGGCAGACGCTTTTATCCAAAGCGACTTACATTGCTTTATCCTATACATTTTACATAGGTATTTGCAATCTCCTGGGATCGAACCCACAACCTACAACGCAATGCTCTTACCACTGAGCCACAGGAAAGCATTCATTCATTCATCCTATCTAACCATCTCGGGGAGTTTTTGCTCGCCACCGTCGCCTTTGGCTGCTCACTGGAGGTTTGTGTGACATGTTTATTTGTAAAAGCGCTTTGGAACATTATGTTTTGTGCAAAGCATAAAATATTACATCAGAGACTTGTGACGTGATTTGTGACTTATGACTGAAGTTGCTATAAGATCTTGCTGCGAGATTGCTGTAAAGTATAGCATCTGTTGATGGCTGAGAGTTGAGCGTTCTTTAACACAAAACATACACAATTATACAACAGAATAAATAAGAAAAGCAGACTTTTAAAAAATGTGTCATTGGTGTTGCTTCACGAGGAGAATACACATAACTACATCAATTTCATCCTCTACTGTTTAGCATGAAGCCGAGTTTTAGTAATGGAAGAAAATACACATAATGATACAAGATTAAGTTTAAGTGTCCCACTTTACCTCCACTCACCCCTACAGCCATGAGAGTTTATATATTTTGGCTTAACTTATCCCGAGCTGCTCAGTCAGTTTATATAAAACATTTTTCTTCACGAGAATCATCTGGAGTCCTGCTCTGATCAAGTCAAACTCTTGTTAATCCCGTCTGCTGAGGTGTTGATTTGTTTACCACCGGAATTCCCACCGACAACATGTCACTTCTCTTATGACAATCAGACGAGGGCAAGCCGGAGAAAACAATCTTTAATGGCTTTCCTGGAAAGGGGCCGACTGTAAATTGAATTTAAATAATTTCTTCTGAAATCACATATTAGCATCTTAGCTTACTTGAATCGACCACGATCTCTCTCTCTCTCTTTTTGTCTGGTTAAGCACTTTCATCAGCGCTCGGCGCTTGGAAAATATGAATTTTTATATGAAAGTTTTGTTGGTGTTGAGTCAGAGTCTATGAATTAGAGATGCATTTGATAGTTGAGAGACGAGGTAAATTAGAGGCCGGCGCAACATTCCAGTTCCTTGTCCGTTGAAATGTAGACCCCTAAAAACATTTTTGACCCAGCTCCAAAAAGAGTATTAAAGGAAAGTAGAGTCGCTCCCAGCAACTGCCCTTAAGTCATGAGTCAATCAATCATGCATGCTGCTTTCTCATTCTTCTGATTTACACCAAAGCATCCATTTTAGGGACATCTGATGAAAGGTCAATGTTCTTCCAAGTAACTGATTCGGACACTAGTGTTAGCAAGGGGCATTCAAATTCCCCCAACTGAAATGGACCCAGCCTGCTGTACATTAATGAGATTTATGGAAGGATATTTTTTCCCCCCAGCACCTATATGTACAGTAATTTCACAGTGTATTTTATTTTGACACCGTATGCCCCATATTTTGAAAAAATGATATGTCACTTTTCTCCATTTCATGCAGGGGTCAGGATCGTTTGACCAGTGAACCCATAGCTCCTAGATTTTGAAACCACATCAATATGCAGGGAATATGTTTTCTTTTTGGACTGAAGTTATCCTAGATGAACTACCAGAGCTACCAGATGAACAGGAACGCTAAGCCAGGTATTTAAGCCCATTTTGGTTTTATACACATTCCCTTATTGTGCTCTTCTGTGTCATGTTGTTTGTTAATGTCTTTTCTAGTATTATTTGCGTACCCAGCTGTTTACGTGCATTGCTTGTACTATTAAGTCATATCACAAGTGACGTTTTGTTAAGTCAGCTCTTTTGATACTGTGTTCAAGGCTAGTGGTGTCTGCTAAAGCAAATATAAACAGAGCTTTAGGTGTTTGAAAAACTCATAACCTAAGTATGAGAAATTGATAAGTTGTTTCGCTTTAATTTTTACTGTTTCTTTATTAAGTTTAACATTCTGAATACAAAAATTACAGTGTAACAAAGTTTTGTTTCGACCAACATTTTTATAGTTCTTGTTCAATTCTGTTCAATTTTAATTATTGTGGTAATATTTATTTTCATGTAGCATCAATGTTTAAGTGTATATTTAGCTCAAGTAAATTTAGATCTTATATCATTAATTACGATATATTGGTATATTGCAAACAAATAAAACTGTACACATTTTCACATATTTTAAAAATTATTTTCCAAAAAAGAATATTATTTTTTAAATATAACTTCAGTGCAAGTTCTGCCGGGAAGACTCAATCCTGCATCATTCACTACCAATCAACACCTAACCAATCACCTTCCAGCATGGAACATAAAAGATCGCCACTTACCCCTTTCTACGTTCGCAGTCGAAGCTACATTGATTCGCCCCTATCCTCCCCACCACAACTAGGAGGTCCCTGTCCATAAAACCCCAGGGGGGTTGGCTATGCCCCCGCCTTCATCTCAAGGTGGGAAGTGGAGGACTTCTTGGCCCTCTGGATGCGAGCCACGGACAGGGCCTACTCCAAAGAAACTCAATATTCATATTTAGAATAACTATATATTCTGTCTATCAGCTGTTAATAAATATTCAATACTCAACATTTGCCTCCCGAGTCTCTCTGGTAGAACATGTTTTTGTGAGTTCCATCGATGGTAAAAAAAATGTGATTTTTGTATTCAGAATGTTAAACTTAATAAAGAAACCGTAAAAATGTAAGTGAAACAACTTAAAAAAAAATGTTGTTACATTGTTATCAGTTTCTCATACTTAGTTTATGAGTTTTTCAAACCCCTAAAGCTCCGTTTTGAACTTCTATGCATGACATAACATGCACCGTTGTGATATGGACACAAGCTACAGCCCAATTCTTAGTTTTAACATACAGTTGTTTATTTAGCAGATGCTTTATACCGTCAGTGACTTACTCTGTATTCAAAGTAAAGCGTTTGATCAGATTGAGTGTTAGCTGGGAATCGAGCACTTGGATGCCCACATAGCAATGCCATGTCAAACACCCATGGTGCCCCACATTTCATCTTAGTGATAAAGAAGTACTCACTTCAGAATTACAAAGAAATATAGCTTTAATAAAAGCAACCCATTTAGGATGGCAATAACACGTTCAGAGAAGACATGAACACATTCTGAATGTACCATTACCAAGTAACAGGCCAATTCAGCTCAATACAGCTACTTTGATATGGTTGTATACATCATATAAAACATACACTCACAAAAATCACAGCATTATTGAACCCATGTATAGTTTATGTACCAATTAAATGTCGGTGCACTCAGATTAAACAAAAGACACTTGACATTCTTTCCTTCCCTTTATTAATTTTCTTCATCTCCACACCCGTACCAACACACGGCACATCTCCTCGAGTCCCATGAAAGAGAGCAGCGAGTGTTCCTGCATAGAGAATGAGGAGGGGCTTGAGGTCCTTCTCCATTAGCACCACTCTGCTGTTAATCTCTCTCCCCCTGGTGTGTCTGTTACCGCAGGAAGAGATTACAACTCTTTGTTTATCTCACATCCCTAATATTAAAGCACAATTAAAGCGCTGCAATGAAAGTTTAATCTTCCTTCTCTAGAGACTGTGGGCAATAACGCGTACATTTACAAAGACACGCATGCAAACACGTGTGTACCTAGGGTACATGTAGAAAATCATGCCGCATTTTACTAGACATTGTGTGTATGATTCACATTAGTTCATATAATTTGCAATCAAATTTTTCAGTGTGACGTCTTTAGGTTCTATGTACATTTTCATAGCTTTGAATCTGCGAGCATATGTATGAGGACAGTATGAACACATTTAGAGATTTCATTCTCGTGTACTGTATTTAACATAGTTTGTACCCACACATACAAAAATGTGCATTATGTATGTATTGTGTATTGTGTGGCTGAGATATTTCCTTCTCTTTCATCCTCGCTCACACAGTAACACCACTGTCTGTTTGATATAGTCACGTCTGGACCCTTGTATCCAACAGTTGAAACATATCTCAAATGGAGGATTTATGATCCATAGCTGCCGTTTGCATTATTTTACATGATCTACAACATGTGTTCCATATGAAAAAGTATTTTGACCAAAAAATGCAGTTTTATCATTCTTTCAAAATCATTTAATTACCAACTCACAAACTGTCTTTCATGGCAGATTAGGTTAGAAATAGTGTCTTTCTCTGTGTGTAGAACCCTGACCTCGTGTACTCTGTGTGTGTGTGTGTGTGTGTGTGTGTGTGTGTGTGTGTGTGTGTGTGTGCATGTACTGTGACCATCAGTAGCTCTGAGTTTAATCACAGCTGACCACGAGGCCCTTCGCCACCTCTCCATGCAGGTGTGGAATAGGCCAGTGATATAAGTATGAGATGAATGTTGATATCAGGACCTGTGTGAGACACTCCAAGCTAAGATATGTATCCACTGCTCCCCTCTGTCAATTTTCACTTACTGATACTGATGCACACACACATGCACACACACATTCATACAAAAAATCTACAGATGCACACATTGAATGTAATTTGACATGGTCATAGAGGGAAGAGTGAACACTTATTATAAAATGTATTTAGAAGTGTGTGTTTTGGAGTAAACAATTTTGGAGTTAAATGCACGATGTCATTAAATAAAGACCAAAAGACTAGATAAAGTCTAGTTAAATTGGAGATGCTAAATTTCCCTTCCCCAGTTTGTGTGTAGATAACTTTTACAAGATACGGTATCGTTTACAGTAGATGCAGTATGTTTTGCGGTAAAGACTTGTCAATTGTGGGTATTTGTACACTAGATACGGTATCTTTTTAATTATAAAAACATTTGCTACTTGTGACAGACTTTTGGACCCCACTGTTACACGGGTCAAAAGAGGCGTACGAATTTGTTTAGTGCAAGCTACTTCAGTCTCCAGGGACACACATCAATAAAAATACAGTTTACATGCTTATCCGATCAATCCTAATTCAGTTATTGAATGTTCCTTTACAGAAGAACCGCTGTTATGAAGCGCAATGTCCTCGAAAGCTAAAACAAAACACCATAATTGTATTTCTCTTGATCTGACCAATGGAATATTAAACGCTTGTCCTATTACAATTCCAACAGCAATTTTTACAAGCTTACAGTAGACCATTAGCATACAAGACCGCAGGGCCTCAACATGGCTGTTGTACGTCCTGTCAAACACAGTGACACATTTGTATTCCGCTCACCACTTTAGCCCTTTGTTGCCCACATAAAGTCATTCTGATTCATTTCGCTCTTTTGATCAGGCCTTGTTTCTCTGCGTGACCGTGTGAAATTAATAATTAATGTTGCTCTGGTTTGCTTATCAATTTAAAGGCACAAACAATGGTCTCGAATCGAGGGAAAACGCAAGACCTTCTCAGGGAACCGAAGCGATGAGGTGTCATTTTACAAGAGGAAATAAGAGAGGAATCTCGCCAAAATGATTCTGTGCTCAACATTTTTCTTCCAGATGACGTTTATTTTCCTCATTTAGAACATACGGTGAGGAAGAATTCCACCGAGAAAACAGTTTTTTATCTGTCTGGTTGGCTCATCGCAGTATGAGATGGAGGTATGGCAGTATGGCATTTATCAAATGGCTGGCTTGACAGCACATGGGAAATTCTAGTTTGATTGCTGGCAGAATGAAGATCTCAAGATGGCGTCTCTCTCGTTGGACAGGCATGTCAAAATGAGGCTTGTCAGACAGTCACTCAGGAAAGGACGGCTCCACCTGGTCCTGCAGGGGTCTGTCGCAGAGGAAAACTGACTCAAATGCAGGGATGCAAAGTGCAGCTGTATATAAGGTGAAGCTTTTATACATTTTGCACATTTTATACATTTATATTTTATTTTTGTTTACAAATAATATCTCTGTTGGATACTACTAGCATGTTGATCATAAACTATGCTGGATTGTTTGCATTCCTCAAATGTTATCTATGATGAGGGAACAAATAAACAATATGTTCAAGGCGAGAATAAAAAAACTGAATCTACGAACTTCAAATATTGTTAATTATATCCAAATATCCAATAGTGACCATCACTTAACTGAAGAATGATGTAATTAAAGCATAATGATAAAATTTCCCTAAAGTGTGTCTGACATTCGAAGGAAGGAGGATGTGTTACATAAATCCTATTAGATTTGCTTAATCCATGAACCCAAGCACTTATCAGAGTTCAAACATTCACTGCTGTGAACTAAAATGCACAAGTAACAGGATTAAAATTGCTGAAATACATTCCACTCGACTTGCTCTCACTGAACGAGGCAAATAAAGCAGATTACAACAAATTCAAAATGAAGTTTTAAATAATAAGAAATGAAAGCATGAATGTGGATAGAGCCGGCTTTATTAAAGGGATAGGTCACCCAAAAATAAAAATTGTAACCATTTATTCACCCTGGTGTCATTTAAAACCTGCATGTGTTTTGTAGAACGCAAAAGAAGATATTTTGAGAAATGTATTGGTGGTTTTGTGTCCATACAATGGAAGTCAATGGCCTGATTGAAAATGATGACAACATTTTTATCTACAGTCCATAGTGGATCACGATATATGTGTTACTGAAAGTTTGGGACATTGATGTTTTGAAGGCAGTGAACATCCATTGAAATGGCCAGGAACAGGAAATAAACAAGTCCATTTTTCATCATCCGTCGCCTCTTTCACTTGTATCACAAGGTCCAACATCAATCTTTATGAGTCCTGTGCAGTAGTGGCTGTATACGTAGGTAAACATGCTCCATGATGAAAAGGAATACCAGGCGCGTAATGATGTCAGTATTGTTGTGGGAGATTTCTTACTTGCTCTGTCTTTTGTTTTCTTTTTCCTCTCTGTTTACCTCGTCTCTCTCTCACCACATAAATATTTCATATCAATATACCGATGCACTGGCATTACAAGATCAAAGGCGAAACAAATTTCCGCAATGCGACATGTTCTCGTATGTCCTTACATTTTTCCCGCAAGTCATTTTTTTCTAATATTCAATACATGTTCAAAGAATTATGTTTAAGCTTTACATTTTGCGGAGGATTTTCCAGCTGCCATCTTTGTCTAGCATCATCTGCCGAGCTTTGAACTACAGTAAAGTGAGTCTGTGGAACTTCTGTGAGTAAATGTTTTTTGATCCTGCACATTTCTGAGATAAACTTCAGGAAGACCCTACAGGCATACTGCGATACGGTGCGCCACGGATGAAACAAGAATGAGCAGTGAAACCAGAATATGGTGACCTAACTTTGGCTCCGAGCCAGAGGAATAAGCATCACTTACAGTTAAACATATAATAAGCTGCTTCACTGTGTAAAAAGGCCAGTGAACCGGGAAGGCCAGATCACTGTTACATTTATATTATGCTGTATGGATGCTGTATTGTTGACATCTTGCTAATCTGTTTCTTACATTTTATAGTGTGGTAGAGGTCTCATGCATACATGTTTCCAATTTCCTTGCTTGTTAAATCGTATTAAAGATTGTGTGTTTGTGACCTGTTTGAGTGCTGACCAGAACTCATGTTTTTTTGTTACAGATGCTCACCTTGACAGCACATGGCTCTCCTGAGACCCTTAGGCAGGTTCTCGTGCCCAAGGCGAAGCTGAAAGTGATAATTCACACTGAAAAGCATTTTAGGACGTACATTACTGGACTGCAAAGATTGCTACGTCTGTCTCTGGGTCCAGTGCACCAAGACAATTACTAAAGTAAGCCATGCATATCAGTCATCTATTGGCCTGGAATAAAAGTGAGTCTTCACCTCTAATACATGCTACCAATAACCTTCTAACTAATTTGGGTGTACATGAAACATTGGCATTGCCCTTATTATGGTTTCAGAGCTTGTCTTTCAAAGTAGGCCTTATGAACGTAATGCTCAAATTATATAAATTATAAATTATATAATTGTACATTTGTGTTGGCTGGCTGTTTTTATGTGTACGTGCACTCTCATCCTAAGCAGCAAAAAACGTAATGGTCACTGTCACTCGTGTTGCTGGAAGTTGCTAATGCTGCTTTTCCACTGGATGGTACTGTCAGGTTTAGTACGACTCGGCTCGGCTCGGTACAGCTCATTTCACTTCGCCTCACTCATCTCTTTTCCACTGCAGTTTAGTACCGGTTCAAAGTGGGTTGGGATTATACATGTATTGTCATTGTTGCGCCGCCTCTAATGCCGTAGCATCATTGTTAAGGGTCTCGATCTCTATTTTACTGTCACGAAGCATATAACGAAATGCCATATTACGTATTAAAATGCATATTCATGTGTTGCAAATGCAATGATGCTGATAATGATTCTCTCTGCCGAATCAGTGTGTAAACACGTCGCAATTTGGTATCAGTACAGTACGCTTGGAACCTAAGCCGAGGGGGTTTAAAAAAAACTATCAGGTACTGTACCCAGTGGAAAACCCCTCAAAAGTGAGCTGTACCGCGCCACACCGTGCAGTACTATGCAGTGGAAAAGTGCCATAATTTCCCAAAACAGTGAAATGATGTTGCTGCTAGTCACTTGAAGAAATGCAAATCATTGTTGAGAGTTTAGGTTTAAATGTGAGAAATAGATGGAGCTAACTGTGTCAGTCATTCAGTGATCCTATAAAACGAAGTATTGTTGTTGCTATATGCACAGGCTTGTGGCAACCCTGACACATTTTGGCGAATGGGAGTAATTGTTGTCCCCACTCATTTCCAGAACAAAACACCAGTGGATTGAAGCTAATTACCAGATATTATGATGAGAAAATCAAAGGGTTTAAAAACCCCTCGTCACCAGTCGTGAACGATTTATGCAAGTTACACCAGACACAGTTGGAGCGCTGCTTCGAGTTTCCATGGAAAATAACGGGAGAAAGGAAGGGTTTTACCATTTGATTTACTTGACTTTGGAATTACTTGGGCAATAAGGACCCAAATTCTGTCCAGATACATGACTTGGTTTATGGAATGCATTAATCTACAACCGCAAGAATAGTTGACATGCCATACTTTAAGTCTTAGGCTGCAGGCTTTTTTTAAATTAAATAAGTCTAATTGAATAAAGGAATTTTTGAAGAGTAACTGATGTTGAAATGTCTGAAATGAGTGCTACTTTAAACATGAAGTGTGTCATTTTTACAACGTTCAAATAATTTTTCCTGTCTGAGCTTATTTTATAACATTTTATAACATAGGCCATTCAGATAGGCTATTCAAGTGTGCCTTTAGTATATGTCTGAAAACTAAAAACAAGGAAGTATACTTTTTATGTAATGTACAGTACTTTTTATCAATAAAGTATTGACTAATACTAAGTATTGACTTATACTGATAAACATGTTTATGTGTATTTTGCCTACTTAATCTTTTAATAAAAAATTAAAAAATGACAATTAAGATTCTGTAAATATACGTGCCTTGTAGTCAAGGTGTACATTCATAAACTAAAACACTAAAACGTGTGGAACACGTATAAATTAGAAAACTGTTAGTATATCTTGTACTATACTTGTAGTCACTTGTAGTATAGTTGCAGTACAACTGAAAAACATAGTTGTAAACCAGACGCATACTCAAAGTTTTCTGCTGTTACACTCAAAAAGTATACTTGTATAAGTCTAAAAGTACAGATGGCCAATTTAGTAGTACTTAGTACACCTACAAGTATACAGTACTACAAGTACAATTTAGTATACTTACTACAAAAATTATACTTACAAAAATAAATAACATTAATTCATTTAATATACTTTAGTATTCTTAATAAAATGAGCTTGAAATATACTTGACAGCATGGACATTTTACTGAAAACATTTACACCCTCTCTCTCCCTTTCACCCAATAAAAACCTATCTGAAGCTTTCAAAGAATTCCCTTTGGATGCATATGCGCTGCAAAATCTTTCACAACATCGGCCAGAGGGGAATATCCTCTAGTCTACCAGTAAGACCGGAATGGTCAATAGGGACGTAAGTATCACCTAATTAGGATTAATATCTCACTCCATTCTGACCCACAATAAAAATATCAGCTCTCAGGGGACATGAACCAAATCCAACAGGACCAGAAAGCATTTCAGCTCTTCCACATTGACCCAGAAGTATCAAGACAATTGCAAGGTTGTCATTTTTTTTGCCCTGCTGTGCATGGCAACGTACGACTCTTGGAGGTCTAAGTGAGGACAGCTGTGCACACAATTAAATAAGCTAATGGTTAATCTCAGTTACCTCTCTGTCCGGTCACGCTTTCTCCGGACAACCGTGGGATGGGGCAAAAGTTCATCTTAAGGCCCATCCCAACATGTCTTGTTTGAGCAGCGTGTTCCCAGAATGGGGGACCGAGGGAGTTTGCCATGAACACTTGGCATGCTGAGCGTGGAGCTGGCAGGGACCCCGTTGAAAGCAAATAGCAAGGAAAAGACAGGTAAGTCTTTATTTTCTGTTATCTGGCTGGATCTTCACACACATTCCCTTACCCATTTGTACAGCTGGGTATTGACCTGGATGAGGACCAGATTGGGCCTTGTTGCTAAAGGGGTTGGTCCACAACCACAGGGAAGACTGCCAGGACTCGGACACCAAGACCTTGTGATCTCATTTGATCGGGTGAGTCCCACACTTGTTCCTCACTGCCTGTTTGAGTAATCCCAGTAGCACAACAATTGAACGTGCATAGTGTTGACCACAGATTTGGAGAAAGGCTTTTGCATCAGCTTCAAATCAATCTGGAGAAAAATCCAGAAAAGGTGTATGAACTACGCTGGGAAGGTTTCAGACATGTAGATAAAAGCCCTGAGCTTTCCCCGTAGTGTACGAACATTAGTGTGTCGTAAACAGTGAAGTGCGTTAATTGTGAACCCATTCCTGGAAGGTTAATTATAAGCACCCGGGGCGAGTCAGCGGTCTATCACGCCCCTTTTCTCCAACTCCGAAGTGTCACCTCTCATTTCATTCTCCCCAACATTAAATAGTGCGCCGCACTTGTTGTCTTCGCAACTCTGCGTCAATGTCAGCGTGCGGCACAAACATTATAAGCGCTCAGCTTTCTCCCCATGTTCAGGCCAGACCTGGCTGTGCATCACATCACCACAAACTTAATTACGGGTCGTAATTACCAAGATCTCGGGGAGCTTGACTGAAAGTCAAATTACAAAGGCAACAAAACACAAGCTGAATTGAGGGAGTGCTTGACAGGAGTCATTAAATCCTCATTCACATTCAAATGTCCGGAGCGTTTCGACATCAGCATTTAGGTTTCGGCACTTTGACTCCCTCTTCTCGGGTTGTTTGCTCAAGGCCTTTGTGGTGGGATCGAACAAAAGCCGCGTGGCCTTTCTTTGCAGGTCATGAGAAAAACAGAAGTTAGTGCAGCTAACTAAGAGCGCAATAACCATATCAGTTCATTTGTGAGAGAACAGAAATTTTAATTTGATCATGGTAGGCATCCTTCCAAGAGACAGACGGAAACATAATACAGTATAGATTAGTTTGGATCAAAAGTTAGAGTTTTAAAAATCCCTAGGCGTTTTTAGATTAACACCGCGTGGTTTTTACGGAATAAATAACGTAATTATCTTTTTATAACATATTGTCAATGGGTTACCTTCATTATTAGTGGTTTACAGCTATTGCCTATATTGCTCTAAACTCTTCAGGCATGTTAACAGATACATTAAGAAGAAACCATCTTCAAAAGAAGCGGCAAGCCAGCTCTGTGATGATTGAGTCATTATGCGTATATTAATAATGAAAAACATTCATGCCCATAGGGACCAATTCGCAGTGGAATATAAGAAAAACAACATCTCTGTTCCATAATTCTCAATCGGTTCCTTCTTTTCTAGAGTTTTCTTATGGATAAAAGTTTTAAAAACAATAGGTAAAGATAAAAGGGGGTAGATATTGCATATTAGCATTTGGTTTTAATTACACTCTCAGAACAAAAGCTCAGAAACCCATCACTAGGACAATACCCATTTAAAAAGGTACTAATATACACACTTAAGGTGCAAATGTATACTTTTTGAAAAGGCCCTGCCCCAATGCATCTTTTATATCTTTTTTTATGAGAGTATGTGTGCATTTCAGTCTTCTATTGTGTATTTCAATTATGTTGTTATGTTTGAACCTCTTCTAATGTAAGTTAACAATATTCTACTTAAATCAAAACTAATAAATGTAAGGAAAGGCAATAATAATACGATTTGTGTCTTAACCTTAGATTAATGGAAAAATCTCTAAACTGATATATGGATATATGATATTGATTATATTTTTTATTCAAATATGAGTCAGAGTTGAACATATTTCATCTGAGGTGGCTGGCATGACACACACGTAAAATAATAATTTAAATGTAACGCATAATATTATAGTAGATACAAAATTTACATTAGGTAATGTAAGAAAGAGTTTTATATCATGTTTGATATAATGAATTTAATACACAACAATATGTATCTTTTACATCTATTTAATCAAAAACACCATGCTTACAACATACAACATTATACTGTATATGGACCTGCTACCAAAATCGACATTTATTTATTTAAAGCTCCTCTGTCTTTCTTTTGGGCCCAAATGTACTTGGAACTAATTCCCTCGTAACTCTTAATGCCGTAAATCGACTTTTTAAAAACAGGGCAAGCTTACAATTCTGATGCAAGAATGGTAAGAACAAACATTAAAACATAAAAGACCCATCTCATGACGGGAAACAGAGATGCATACTGTAGCACAAAAACATCAGTTAGCCCCATTTTGCTGCAATAATTGGCGCTGGAATTTATTGTGCTGTGACTGTTGTGGTGGGCTGACAGGCTGACGACTTTGGTCAGAGAAAAATAAACTATGCAGAGTTTAGCAGTTTGGAAACTCTCAGATGTGGCATGTAGCATTCCTGTACAGTGACTGCGCCCTTATTCTGCAGTCTGTTCTTAAACTAACTAACAGTCTCATTTGGGATTTACAGCACACCACATCCTTCCAACTGCCAAACAGACGCAAGAATTTTATGAAGCAGGGCTTGTGGTAAATTCATTATTCTTTCAATAAAAAATCTCTTAAGTGCACTGGGAAAGATAAACTGATACTGGGAGTTTTACACATTTTCGTCCCTATTATGTCTTGCCAGGTGTCACTTTTGAAAGTAAATGTGATCTCATGAACCAATCGGATGTTTTCTTCTGCACAGCTGTTTCCTCTCTGTTGTAGGTACAGTAAACTCACGTATAATATCTTGCTGTGCCACCAGGGACCGGGTGGCTTATCACCTTATGTTTTTTACATATAATTCAGGTGTTTTCTGCAGTAACAGCTTTTAATAAGATACACATACAGGTGTTCCCAACGGGCTGCAGTAATCTGATTTATATGCAGCACGCTGGGTCATTACCGCATGCTAACCGCCGCAGGACTCGGGAGGAGAGTTGCGGCCCGTGTAGACATACATGAACATGCAAAATGCATGGATCTGCCTGCAGCATGTCGACCTTGGGGTGAACGCTGCTGCTGCAGCACTTCTTATGCATGCTTTTCAGACTGCAGAGATGCAAGCAGCAGCTGGCTGACCCAGTTTCACAGCTCCGGCAGAGAATTGAAGTTTTCGCTCAGCACTTCTCAGGTGGCCGAGGGGCAGGAGCCAAACTCCTATGAGACCCATCCCTCTCCCGTCCATTCTGCGTCTTACCTCTGACGTTCAGATGTTAGTGAGAGTGAGTTGTCAGTCTCACGAGCCGTGCAGAAGTTAGTCTGGCTCTGTGAGACCGCAGGCCATCACCAATGTTGTTTTTGCTGTAGGTAGGATTCTGGGGCCTTTATAAAAATAAAATGCATGAATTGTTGAGGGTTAGGGTTAGGATTCATTCCCACATTTCACCACTTCTCTGTCTGTACTATTTCTCTGTATTTCTCCGGTGTTGCTTGTCATTTCCCCGTGTAGAATCCAGTGTCAGGGTTCTGTGCTTAGTAATGAGTAAAGAGTGAGTAGGGGGAGGGTTTCATTATTGTCAGATCCTAATTTGTTTTTAATTAAAAGCTAGGGGATATTAATTGTAGTTTAATCAGTTAGCTAAAGTTGTTTGCTAAGGTTCCGTAGTTCTTAGATGCAAAGCTTCAGATAAAAAACGGTGGAGGTTTTGGCACTTGAAAAATGCCTGAGCCAGAATCTATGAGGAGCAATTTTTCCTCCCTACTCAAAGCATTTTGTAATCACTCCAAATATAATTTGATTGCATTGTTTAAATGTGTTTTTTGTTATACATCTCACACAATTAAGATTCAATTGAGAGCCCAGGTTGTTTTCTAATATCAGGGCAAAAGATGCATTAAGTGAAGAGAGTGACGTATCACTTTTCTAAGATGGGAAACATTATATAGTATTTCTTTAACAACACACACATATATAATTTTAGGATCCACAAACCATGACTAATGATTTGGTCATTGCTTTTTAATAATATTTTACATTTATGCATTTGGCAAACACTTTTCTCCAAAGCGACTTACAGGTTATCTAGTGCAGTGGTTTTCAAACTAGGGACCGTGGCCCCCTGTGGGCCCCAAGATGGATCCAGGGGGGTCACAGATTTTGTGGCATTTTATAAAATATACAAATTTATCATAAATTGTATGCAATTAAACATCAGAAAAATAAGCCCACCAATCAAAAGAATTCATGTTTCAGCATCGTATAACTGAAAATGTTATTGGTTTATTTACAATTTTAAGTTTAAGTCTTTATTCGGGGGGCCGCAAATTGATGCATCCTACAGAAAGGGGGCCTTACAAGGAACATTTTTGAGAATCATTGACCGTATATATATATATATATGTCTTTTAACAGTATGTGTGTTTCCTGGGATCAAACCCACAACCTTTGTGTTCCTAGCGCAATTTTTTATAATCTATATATTTTTCAATCCATAATGTTTGCCTCTCCATCTCTGTTTAAAACATGAAATTGCAGGCTACTTTATGTACTTATCTTTGCATGGGGGCATGTTAATATTCAAATGAGGCTATTTTGACATGTACCATAAAATTGTATCGGACAGCTTGATTTATAAATCCGTTTAGACAACACAGGTTTTTTATGTACTTGCTGATTTTTTAACACAATCCGTAACTATTTTACGACGTGGCTAATTCATATAAATTCTTAATAAAGATTTTATTCATATGTTTTATTACAATTTGCTTACATGCCAGTGGCAGTCAGGTTTAGGGGTTTGATATTGCATTATTCTAATAATCCTACATTTTTGTACGCTACACAACGTACAAATTAACAACCTCGTAAAATAGTAACGATTCCCGTGAGATTAGGTGGTATTTTTGTTTCTTTTTACCCAAAAAGATACAGATTGCCAATTTAAAATGATTACGCTATTTACAAAATGTAATGCTGTCACTTAAGCCTAACTGCTAATAGTATGTTATGGTCTTCATTCACATCAATTTTTTTCGCAATTGAGCCTTATTTAAAAAGTCCTGGAGCGAGAGATCAAATGTAAAAAAAACTTTGCCCCAGGCAAAATCACGCTCCATTTCCACTTCACATCACACACACTCTGGCTAAGGCGTTAACTCCATTTTAAGCTTCTGGGCCAAGCTAAACTATGATTGAATAATGTCCAAGAAATAATCAAATGAAGTCATCCCAAGGATTACACAGGGGCATGTCTTTAAAAGAGCCCCGCCCTTTGCCTTAAACCTATTGTGAGGCGGGGGGCCTCCACAGGGAAAAACAAGGCTGTGTAATTATGTTTCCTGCAGGCAGGGTGAGTGTGCCTTTGACAAAGGGCTGATTCTCTTGGAGACATGTGAGGAACGTCGGGGATCAGAGAAATCCTGGGCTAATTATCTCAGTTCTGCCTGGTTGTTGGGGCTCTGGGATGGCCTCTCTCATTGGTCAGCTCAGTCAGCATCGCCTGAGATTAGAGCGAGGTGAGAGGGAGGCGGAGTCTGCCCCTGTGGTGGAGAAGACCCTCGGAGCATCGTAATTGAGGACATTCCACATTTTTCAAGGAATCAAGCACAAAAGTTTGGGTGGCGGACAATGGCGCTCTCGGTTTGTCTCCACACGCGGGTCCAAAATCTTCTATGCTATTGTTACCCTCGCCTACATTTAATTTCCCAGCAGTCCCCTTTAGATCACAGTGTCTAAGTCTTTAGATGTGTGTCTGAAAAGGCTTTTGTGGAAGGAGGTGCATGCTGGGAGCAGGGACCCTGGGTCCTGTCTATGGTCAGCTATTATCCTCTCTTTTGTTGACAGCTTTAGGAAAGAAGGTGGTTGCGGTGCGGGCAGCTTTGGATTTCATATTTTAATAATTTCGGTTATGGCTGATTTAAAATGGGTTTGGAATCCATCAGTGCGCTTGACATCTTCATTCAACAAACTCGGCAAGACTAACAGATCTCCAGCGGCCAACAGCAGCAGGTCATGCAGCGCTGTTGCTGAGCTCAATGGCCTTGCCAAATCTGACCTGCTAAGCTGTACAGCGGTAATGAGCTGGGAGCTCATGCAAGCAGGTTAATGTGCTTTTATTGTCACGGTGCACCTATTAGAGCTGTGATGCCTTTCAACCCACCTCAAACCTTCAATGGAGGTTGACAGAAGAAAAGTCACAGTGAATTCCCCCCAGAGCAAGAGAGGTTGTCATTGGACTAAAATGTACCTGACGGATTGCTGGATTTCTGGACTGTTGGTAAATTTAACATAGCTCAAGGAGAGAGTGCTGAGAAAATGGGGAAATGGCACCTCGATACATCACCACCCCCATTGCAAACGTTTTATTAATGATTTAGCCCAGTCTGGAGCTCGGAGACCAAACTCCCACTCACTCGAGCACACTGAACTTTACTCTAATGCACTATTGATTTATCATAATGATTTGCATCAGTTGGATCACAAATATATGGTTTTCTGAAGCCGGTTAATGGGATTTACGCGAAAACTGCAACAGCTCATCAAATAAACAACTTTTGAAACATTCCAGAGGCGCATTTCACATCAGTAAGTGTATTAGCTTAAATTCAGTCGAGCTGATAGACCGTTGACTATTTATGTTAGTTTGCGTGAGATTTTGGAGCGCTTCTTAAGACCAATCTACAGCAGCAACAACAGTCTGACAGCAGGGTTATTAATATTAAATGCTGGTTACTGTGGAAATGCAGGGCTATTACAAAAGTAATCATATGATGACATCATACATCACCACCACCACATATAAATCATAAAACAAGCTTTCCCCCAAATTAGAGATGTTGCATTTTATATTATTTGTTACATTTTAAATCATAATAGAAATGGTGTAAATGGCCGAGATTCACTGAGGGGGGGGACTCTAGTTGTGGGCATATTTGATATTTTTAGCCCATACAGGCAGAAAATGGCCATTTATGTATGTACAAATTTGTGTAGTGTTTCGATGCAATTTCATGGATAAAATATAAATCATCAACGTTTTGAGGTGTTACTCGGCCCCCCCTGAAATTCACTCCCTGGACTCCCCCACTATTCCCCCATTTCCAGTCTTTATGCTATGAGGCAACAATACAAACACACCCAAAAATGTGTGATCAATGCAATTTGCATGTGGTATTTCCTTATCTTTTGAGACGGTTCTGAATGCAGCATTGCGGACAACGTACTAAACTTTCAATCAGGGACTGTACAGCATCACTCCAGTACTGCGACCCATCACTTGAATCAGCTTCTTAAAATGTTTAAATTGCACTTGACCTCTTTTTACATTCTTCTTCAACATTAAAAGAAACTCCTGCTGCCATGTTTGTTAGAAAATATACACAACTACAATGTAAAAAACTGTAATTTTACTGTTTAATTTTACTTAATTTTCACATATTTTGAAATAAATAGAAAATGTCAGATTACAGAAAAAGACAGCAAAATGTACAAGTTTAGTTCACTAAAATAAAATTTTTGAAAAGTTCTTTCTGTTTCTGTTCATTGTAATTAATTCAATATTGACCTAGAAATATTGGAAAAACTAAATGACGAAATGAAAAATTGGAATGTTTCCTTAAAAAATAAACTGAAATAAGTTTAAAGCACTAATATTATAATAATAAATGTATCTTATATAGCAGCATTAAAAATAAAAAATAAATAAAAAAATTCAAAGCATACACCAAAATTGCTAAAACTTTAACTAAAAGTAACGTAAAATCTATAAATAAAAAATATAAGCTACTTTAAAATATTAATAAAGCTAAAATCAATATATATAATAACCATGGTTGGGTGTAAAAAACTATGAAAAACATAATTTAACGGTACTTTTCTTGCGCACCAGCTGCTGTGAATTTACCAATTTTAACAGCATTTTTTTTACATGTGTATAAGCCGCATGAAAAATTGCCACAACTGTTTTATGAATTCATCCAAACATGCCCCTTTTCACCCCTAGAGCGCTCGCAGATGTCCTAGAGAAACAAAATGAGCTAAGTCGAAAATATGTGATTTAACCTCAGACATATCCATCCAAATGACTCTTTGATTGGTTTCAGCAAAAGATGCACGCAACGGTTTTCAAGTAATATTGCAGTATTTTTTGTTGTTGTAATCAGATTGGAATGCGTTTAATTTGAGGCTCACGGGGTGAGCTGTAATATGTATTCGTATAATTAAAGCCGCTCCCGCCAAGCAGGACAGCGTTGTGCATACCACATCCAGCTGTCTTCAAATGTGTGTCCATAAAAACATGATTCTTTCGCGCACTTATCCACCCTAGGCAAAAATGCATGGAATATTTAAGGGACATTGGCATTCCCAGCCACTCACCCAGAGACTGAGCCCAGAAAAAGCTCTAATTGCCCAAACCGTTTGAGTTGTGTCCACACCTGGTTTCTCGTCCAACTACCCTGATGATCAATTCAAGAGGCGTGTACTTCTATATTCACATGCATGGTTCCATGTCCGTGCTAAGCTGTGCGAATGTTAAATCCGACAGGCGTTTGTGTTGTGCAATCCATGAATGAAACCTGAGTGTTTGTATTGAAACAATCCTCCAACCTACTATTAAATTCTCATTGCGGTTTTTAGTCTCAAAGCAGCAAAATGTTCCATTCACTTTGCATTCTGACACCTTGGCTTCGCTCTGCAGTACCCATGTTTCAATCTTCTGAGGAATTCCTCTCAACTGTAGTGGCACTGAAAGTGGTAATTGTGAGAAGAGGAAAAAAGGAAGAAAGAAAACAAAATCTGTTTCTCTCATGTTTGCCAGAGGTCTCCTGCTCCCTTCCATGCACTCCTGTCCAGAAAAGTAGGATTACGTCTCCACTGAGGCCAGTAAATCTCTAAACCCCAATTACTGCACTATTTGGTGATTTATGGGTTTATTTTAATGACGCATTAAAATGCAATTAGTATTTGTATCCAGAACAAACTGTGTGCATCCAATGAAAATCCAGCTCTGTAAATGACATCTCTCTCTCTCTCTCTCCCCATGTTGAGTGGGAGCTTGGCAGGGTGGATGGTGGTGTTTTGCCCGTTGGCTTCAGTCTACCAATACTTAATGGCTGATCTTTTAAGCCTACTGGGTTTGTACTTTGTTGATGTTCCATAGAGAGAAATTTGAGCCATGTTAAGTTTTTGTTACATTTCGATTTTAGGTCACATTTCACAGCTTATGGGAACAAAATTGTAATTGCAACCTTAAAGGGATCGTTCACACCAGAAGGAAATCCTGTCATTATTTGCTCATTTCTTTCAGAGACGAAATGGTCAGGGGGGATTGAAATGAGACAAGGGTGAACAAATAATAGCTTTTTCAGGTTTGGGTGAACTGCGCCTTATACGGAACAGGGGAACATTTTAAAGAAAACATATTTTAATCACACATTGCTACGCAGAGGCAGAGACATCCTGCGGCACTGACCTCTGAAATTGAGGAATTTACTCTGCTTGTGTGAGAAAACATTTTCTGTCAATACCTACCGTGACCTACAGATGCCAAACCAAAGACTGTCTCCCCGCTGAACGATAGACATCTTTACACACGGCAACATACAGAAATAGCTCAGAGATCGGCCGATTGCATTCTGAGATGCCTCACAGCATACTGATTGCTATTCCTCTCTGAGTTCAGCGACTTCACTGTAAACACAAGACTGTGAAATTAAAAAAACTTATGTGAAGCAGATTTTCTGCAATAATATCTGTTCACCGCAGATATAGCATTGATTTTGCAATGTGAGAACATGCACACGAACGATGCCACAGTCGGTAAAAAGTAATTCAGACCCAAACATAGTGCCGAACTACATGCAAATATTCTTTTGAATTTAACACATTTGTTTACCTACAGTTTTGGAATTTGATATTTCGTGGCTGCTTAACTTAAATATTGCGGTTAATGGCAGCCTTAATCTCAGACACAAAGTTTTGTTTTGGTGTCTTTGCTGGGACATGCCATAGAATTCAATGTTTTTTATATTAACCTAATGGTAGTTTCTATCACGCTCGTAACCACACCCATAAACTAACCCATACACAAACTTTTAGCATTTTTATATTTCAAATAAGATGATTATTCATAAATTTACCTTGTGGAGACCTCTGGCGGTACCCATTCACTTCTTTTATAGGGACAAAAAAACAATGCAAATCAATGGGTATGGCTTGGTCGGTAACCAACATTCTTCAAAATGTCTTCTTTTGTGTTCTGCAGAAGAAAGTCAGTCATACAGGTTTGTAATGACAAGAGTGAATGATGACATTCATTTTTGAGTGAACTATCCTTTTAAGACCCTTTGTAGAGTCTACCAGAGACCACTGGAATACTAATACATTGTCATATGAGTATTCCAGCGAGCAGCCGAGTAAAGCCAAAGTTGATAAAAAAGGCATCTACCCACTGGGTTAAATGCAGTCAGGTCAAGGTTTCTTTAGAAGGACGGATAAAATCCGAACAGACAAATGAAACAGGACATGAGAGAGTCGACTACAGGGGGCAAGAGAAGAATCAGACACCCAGCATCAGAGATCAGCTTGCTTATGGTGACAGCCTGAATGAGAGAGATGACCCATCAGCCAACAGCCAGACTCACTTTGACACATCCATCGGACTGACCACAGATAAAGAACCAACAACAGCCTCTAATCTCATTTCCTTTCATTTTAGATTGGCCGGCGAGCGACTTTTAACCCCCCCAGTCTACATGTTTATGTTAGAAGGGCTTCCTGGACAGCCAACTGTTCCCTTGCAGCAGTTTTCCATCTCTCTCCCATAAACTAATTAACACGCATAGAACATATGGCCGCAAGCACAGGGAAGTAATCATATGCAAATCTCCGAGATGTATTATGGGGCTTCATTTTGACTGGGATGCATGCCATGAAAACTGTCAGGACAATGCGGTGAGAAAATATCCCACTCTGTGGTTTTTGTGTCCATGGAGACCGAAGACGAAGAATATCAAATTATGCTTCTCTCTTTCATGGATGGTAAGTCTTTGGATCGTAGGCTTTATTTAGTGAGAAAGGGAAACTATTTCACCCGCCCCTGCACTTCAACGTCACATAGTCGTGTGGAACAAAAAGCGTCTGGTTTGTTTCGGAGGATAATGAATATGAAGGTAAGAAGCGTGATGTTTTCAATATTCTCACTCAATGCTTTTGATCAAAAGTTCTTAATCTCAACTATATGAGCTGTTAGGAGTTGTCACAAAACCATTAGTATTATTTTTCAGAACATTCCTTCACGGATGCCCATGCACTTACTGTGCCCCGTGTCAACCCCGTCTCCAGCAGATGTACAACACAGCTGACAGCTGTGTTACTCGCCAGAACCGCATCAACAGTCGCAACTGAAATCAAAATTTCTCCTGAACAATTACGTCTGAATGGAGGCCAAGAGGTTAATTTAGTAATCACGGAATCTGCATAAATTGGAGATCAGGAGATGTAATGAATTATGTAAACTGTTGGTGATGTACAAAGCATTAAAACACCCGGAATGTGTTTCAAGGGGGGATATCTGGAGATGTTGGCCCGTAGGCATTTAGATATAAATGTGGCAGGAAAAATAACCAAGTAAAAGTTGAGCGCTTTAAACGTGATTGCTCTGTTCCAAAATCTAGTCTGCATAGGCAACATTTCCAAACATCGCATAAGAGGCAAAGCCCGTTGAAAAAAAGTATGCATCTTAAAGAGATCACAAACATTTCATTACTAACCAAATTGTCATCCAACCCTGCATGACTTTATTTCTTCTGTAGAACACAAAATAAGATATTTTGAAGTACGTTAGTAACCAAACAACCAGGGCTGTGTATTGGCAAGGGCCTTGCGATACGATACATATCACAATTGAATAGTCACGATACCATATATTGTGATATATTTCGATATGATACTTATTGCAATATTGTCATGGTTCCACCTCTCCTTGTCAGGTATTTCTTGGTCTAGAGGTGGAATCATACAGGATCCTTTGTTACTCTGCGTCATCGTTCCTACCATCCTGTTTCCTAGTTTGTGTTAATTAGTTTATCCCTTGCACCTGTTCCCTCTTGATTTGCTCCCCTTTAAAACATCCTCGTGTTCTTTGTCCTGTCTGGTTCATTGTACGTCTTACCTCGTGATGTAGCTGTTTATAGAAGTTCTTGGGCAGCTACCGTTTGTTTGAGATTCTTGTTACATTGTTCCTGTTCCCTCGTCTTAGTAAGTGTTAGGTTAGTGTTTGTTTCCAGTGTTTGTTTTATAGTCTAGTTAGTCAGCGTTCTTGTCCTTGTTTAAGTTTATATTTTTATCCTGTCTTGTTTTCCCCATTGTGGGTTTTGTTTTACCTTTTTTGTAGTCTTTGTTATTTTGTTAAATAAATCCTTGTTAACCCCTTCATCCCTGCCTCTGCCTGCAATTGGGTTCTCCTGCCTTGTCTCTCTGTGCAGTTCGTGACAAATATATTGCAATACTATTTTAATCAAAACTGTAGAACTGAAAATACATGCTGTGAATAACTCGGGTAACAGTCCACCAATGGAATCCTTCATATACCTGTAGACACCATTATAGTTTCCATTAAAACAATACAATTCCCATTATAACCATTAAATCCATTACATTTCTATTGTGTTTTGGTCAGGGCTCCATTGTTTTTTTCAGTAGGGTTGTTTTGGCTGCTCTTTGGCGTTAATGTCAGTTCGTGCATACTTTGGATTGCATTTTAGGAGACACAACTTTACAACTTTATAGCCCTGTGCCACATCCCTACCTTGTTGTCCATCCATTTAAAAAACCTCTGTGCCTTGCCGCGATGGAATAATACAGATTGAAGTGTCTTATGTTTTACTGATGGGCAGTACATGGGTATATATGTGTTTACAGGACGTTTCAATGTGGATAGGCAGCACTTGGAAAAACGCTTCAGGTTCCAAAGCAATTGTACTGACAGGTACGCCCACCTTGTGTATACATTTGGGAGGTCTTAGTCAAATCATACCACGAACTGACGAGGTGTTTCAGGCAGGTCTGGGTGAGCATTCGCTTTTAGATAGAATGCATCTTTTGTTCTGACACCTTAATTTTTGCAATTTTATGTGTCTTATACATGCATGGGACACTTATAACACACCAAAGACACAGCAAAACATGTATTTGCGCCATATGACCCCTTTAACAGAGGTTCCCAAACTGTGGGTTAAGACCCACGAGTGGGTAGCTCATGCGAATATGCATGTTTCATGCGCGCTCTAAAACACCCGGCTGCGCATCTTAAAAACAATTCGCACCCACGCGTTGGCTCTGAAAGTGATATATAAAAACTTAAAAAATATCTTCATGGACTTTTACATTTTTTACTATTAATTCAACTTTTTTTAAATGTATTCAAAATGTATTCTGGTGGGTTTAATGGAAAAAAAAAATATTTCTGCTTACAAAAATATTGCTTGATGAAAAAAATGTGTATTGAAACATATTTTTTCTGCGTATACTGTTATTCAGCCATGGTGCTGTGACAACAATGTCAAATATTATATCTTAGGCTGTGCTTCCAAAATAGCCTACTTCCATACCATATAGTAGGTGAAAATGAGTATGAGTCACAAGTAGTATGTCCGAAACCTAAGTATGCCCAAAAAATTGTATGCCGGAAATACCCGGATGGTCACTAATTCCGCCGAGATTTGTGAGTGTGCATCAGATGGACACCGCTCTGTGATTCAGCAGGATCTGAACCACGGTCAAATGTAATCAAATAAAAATAGCGGACAACTTCAAAGCAGGTGTCAGTTTTTTTATGTAAATACAGATTTACGAATTTCTCGTGAATAAATTATGTTTGTACCGACGCCTAGGTACCAGTTGAAGTAAATACGTCATAGGTCAAAGAGCATACAGGTCACATGACAAGAAAACATGGCGGATGCAGTACGTCCGAAATCTATTCATTCTACCCCCACACAAACTATATAGCACGTACTGTTTTAACGGTCGACAGGTAGGTGCTTCATTTAAATCAGTATGTACTGCAGTCGCGATTTCTTTAAGACTGCAAGGGAAGCTCAGCTTCCCCTATAATTGTCAAAAAATGAATGGTCAAATATATGTACTATTATGTTAACATTTTATTGACTAAAAATGCGTTAAACACGTTCATCTCGAACGAAAACAATTTCGTTCAGAATCAGCTACTTAGGTCGGCTGACTCGATTTCCTTCTCATTCATTCCCGTAGCGTACAGTGCATTACTCTGTTGAAGCCCAGCGTCCATTGACTTCAATGGGGCTGCTTTAAACAGTTTTTTTCAGTGCTTAGAAACAAGACGGTCATTGGATAATGCTGCGATTATGTCCCGCCCACGGACGCTCAGCGTCTCTGGGATGAATGGAGGAGTGGGCTGGCCCGGACTCCGAGCGTCTGCGTGATGATTGGAGGGTCTGTCATCTCTTTTTAATCCACTTTTATGTCCTAAAACGCTCGTTTTTTGGGGTCGACAGCTTATAAAAACGTATTTCTTGTTTTTTTTTTAGCTTGTTTGCTATACACATTGTCACATATCAGCTTTTAGACATTGTTTTTTTTTTTTTGTTATAAATCATAAATGACAAGGAGGCGGCAGCTTCTCGCAATGCAAAGAGACGGTTGGTGTGGGCGTGGGCGTGGTCTTCAGATTATGACGCGTATCACTCTGTGTCTCCATTTCCAACTCAGTCCCATCGCGGATTTTGCATGTGTAGTCGAAAGACAAACTGCTGCAACCTTCATCGTATATTTCACACAATTTCACACCACATTCATTGTTTCAGTTTAACATAATTCCCACATTTCCTCCCGTTGAGTTAAATATATATATATATATTAGATATATTAGAGCATTTTCTTGAAAAGGAACGTAGGGCAGAATTTACATATAAATAAATGGACAATTTTTATGATTTAGGCCGAAAATGAGCTTCCCCTCTTTAAAAGATCAGCAGCCGCCACTGTGGCATAGTATGCGATTTTGGATGTAGCGTTAATGAGTCATAGCCAAATCATGAGCAGAGAGTTTGGCTTCTTGTAGTTCCAGAGTGATACTGAATTGTGAACAGCATTGCTGGAAAATGTCTTCTCTGTTTCTGTATCTCCCAAAGGTCCAAGCGGAGCATGTATTCACTGATCTGTTAGATGTACTGTAACTGTATTGCTTAGGTCAGGTTTTAATGCTAGACCCAGAACATCATGAGCTATGGTCAAGGGGGACGTGATTTCCCATGATCCTTATCACCAAGCACAATACGCCACAGGTAAAGGTGACAGTAAGCTAACCTAGTTTACAATGAACACACTAGATAAGGTTAGAAGGGGATATGTACCCTATACATCATCAAGGCAGTTTTCCAAAGGAGGACAATACACTGGAGGTCGACACAGCACAATGCAGAAATGACTTTCATGTTGTTGTGGGAGCGTGGAAATAAGTCAGAAAGCCAAACAAAATTGTCTGCAATATTGCAATTTAATAACATTTAATAATATTATTATTAATCAGATTTTAGATTTTGTTGCATAATATTAATTTATATGGGATGTCACCCAGGATTCATGAGCACTTCGGACCATTTCGTCATTGTCTCTTCAAAAAAAAGTTTTTGAATAGGTTTTTTAATAGCTAGCTTATTGCAACAAAAAGTTGAAGTGTGTTTTAAGTATACTTCTAAAAACTAAAAATATTCAAGTATACTTTGTCTCCTGTTTTGTAAATATACGTAGCTGAGATTACATTTTATATACTTGACTTTGCAAGAAACTTTCAATTCAATTTAAATCGATTTTTGGCATTGTAGCAAAAGCAGCTTTGCAGTAAATACATGTTAATACAAATAGTGACAGAAAGAAAATGTAAACAGACCTTAAGGTGTATTATACGTATAAAACAAATATAAAGATGGTGTTACTTAAAGCATCAGGACAGCAGAACCAGCAGTATCATGCTCAATATCACATAATAACAAGTTTAAAGTGGTAGTTCACCTTCATAGTGAAAATTCTGTCATCATTTACTCATCCTCTTGTCATTCCAAACCTATATGACTGAAAATATTTTGAAGAATGTTGTTAACAGCCCCCCATTCACTTGCATTGGTTGTGAATGGGGGGCTGTGCTGTTCTGTTACCAACATTTTTCTAAATATCTTCTTTTGTGTTCTGCAGAAGAAAGAAAGTCATACAGGTTTGAAATGACAAGAGGGCATGTTCTGTAAATGATGACAGAATTTTCATTTTGAAGGTGAACTGCTCCTTTAAAGGATGAAGCGATTTATATACACCTGCCACTGTGACTTATAGAATAGCCAACACGCTCTCATACTTATTAACCAGGAAAACCTACATCACTGATAACAATGAGCTACATTTATAGTACAACACTTCCATCCCTACGAGCTATAATAGTCCACCCTTGATCTTGAAGATAGCTCAATTTAAGAGACTGTCATGGCGAATTCCCTCGTGCTGAGGTGGGATTACACTGCCTCACACCCCTGGGAGTGATCAATAGAGAATCTTTGTTGTTGCCTCTTAGAACTCCGTATCCCTTCTTAAAGTTTAGCTGTGTTCCCATTTAAACACATCAGTAACATACTGGGACCCAATCAATGGCGTCAGTATCATCACCCCCTACAGAGACATCAGGGTATCGACCCACTCTGCACAATGGGTGGTGTTCCAGCATCTGCTTTTTTTTCTTTCTTTCTTTCCTTCTCTCATTCTTTCTTTCTGTCTTATTTCTGCACATTCTCATTCTTTCTTTTTCTTTCGGGTTTTCTTTCTTTCTTTCTTTCATTCTCTCATTCTTTCTTTCTGTGTCTCTCAGCTGATCTGCAGCTTTCATTTTTCTTCTCATTCGCATCTCTCATTCGGGCTCTGTCTTAGGGGTCTGTCACATTTCGGCTTCATTCTTTCTTTCTTATTTTCTTTCTTTCTTTCTTTCTTTCATTCTTTCTGTCTTATTTTCTGTCTTTCTTTCCGTCTTTCTTTCTTTCATTCTTTCATTCTTTCTTTCTTTTCTTTCTTTCCTTCTTTCTTTCTTTCCTTCTTTCTTTCTTTCTTTCTTTCTTTCTTTCATTCTCTCATTCTTTCTTTCTTTCTTAACACTGGCGTTATGACCGTGTCATTCATCTGAGTAGGTCACTGTTACATTACAGTACGCTGTGATTATTTGCTGCGGTTGAGTTGTTATCAGAGCAGCAGCCAAACATCTGTTAGCACCTCTGTTACTACCGTAGATATATCATTTCATATTCAAGAGTCTCTCTGTCGTTTTCCTGCATGTCATTCATTCAGGCTGATTGTTGTGGGGTTTTTAGAGCGATGTGTAATTATTGAGATGAGTAAAAACAAGGCAAATTGCACAGGGATGGGAACAGCAGTAAGAGATTGTCAAACAGTTCTGTGTCAATGTACCAGATGGCTTTTTACGACTGCCATTCAGTAGGAATTAAATTAATCAGTTTGGGTTTTAATCCACGCTTAAACTTTACAAGGCCGATTGGTCAAATTTAGGAACTGTGAATTTCTAATCAAAGGAATAGTAAAATCCTGAATATGCACAGTGTATGTGCACAAAAATGTTGGGGTTATGTGTCTAAAAACATATAGATGTCTAAAGTGTATATTTGGGTACCTTAACTTAACATAATTCTACATGGTTTATAGTGCTAGAACACTTGACTGTGACTTTACAAGCGAAAAAAATCACATTGCCATTTATAATAGATTATATAAAGTAAAATGGAAAAAATGTTTGCAATACGTTATCATTTACTTCATTGTTCAACTATTGACTTATTATTTCACAAAAAAAGCGTGGTCAAGTTTTTTATCATCTACATTATTAATTAATCCGTTTTTCAGTGATCAAATGGTACTGAGATTGACAGATCCTCTCTATTCATCTCATAGCCACGAACATCAAAGCCTCCGGGATTCTCCGTGCTCTGCCTATTATTATGAGTAATATCCCACATCTTTCGCGAGATGAACTGATAATGGTGTCACAATGCTGTCACACATCTCCACAATGGGCTATTCTCCCATCTGTTGAGTATTTCGTGCCTTGCATTACTGTCTGCTGAAGTCTTACGCGGAGCAGACTCTCGCATGGCCCCCATCTCTGACCCTCCTCGTCCAGATAGCCCACGCAGATCCAGCCGCTCGACCTGTGCATATTGTTGAGGTCACATCTGCCAGATTTCTTTTGCTGTCCAGCCACTGGCATTTTGTCCCACAAAATGGGTTCCTTAGAATGTTTAATTATGAATCCAACTTATATCATTTATAATCCTTTTTAATTTGTCTTGGTGAATAGCACTTTTTCTATCACCCGACTGCATTGTGGTAGAATATCAAAGAGAGGAAATCGAATATTCTCCAATGAAAACCACTTCCAGCAGTCGAAAATTCATAAGAGGCTGTTTTGGAAATAAAATGCTAATACGTCTTTCTTGCTGACCTTTGAAATCTCTTCGGGTCTCAGATGCAAGTGCCATTGTTGTGGCAGCCATTTCACATCCAGCCACACCTGCAGTCATTTCACCATCATAAATGAAATCTCTGTCCTTCCAAATATGAGCTGTCCATGCCACAGGCCGGATAATGGTGGCAACCCCATTACTCATCCCGGTCTTGCATGCCTTTGAGGAAACCATCATATCTGGCAGATCCATCAGAGAAGGCATCAGGCAGCCTGTGAAATTGATCATCTGCTCAGGAGATGGGAGAGGATGGCAGAGAGGCGAGGGGATATATTTTACGGGTTCCTTTAAATACTTAATGCCAGAAGGTGCCACGAGAAAAAGGAAACGTGCAGATCTACAGCAGCAAAAACGCTTGGACTAAATGCATTTGGGTGTATGCGATAAGAGCATCTAAAAGGTTTTTAATAAACATACAATAGTTAGTTACGGTTCTTCAATCTGATTGGATGAGAAGCGTTTCAAGAATTTCAAGAATATGCTCTACTGTTCTGTATCATTCAACAACAGTGAAACAATACTATGAGAAAGTTACTATTCAGTGGTCATTGGGTCTCATTCACCTAGCATGCGTCCGCACAAATTTGTGCGTGAAACCTGCGTACGGACGCTTTCACGAACAAATCATGATTCACAAAAACTTTCGTACTAAAATTTATTCTAAATATAAGAGAAAAGATAGGAACAGAAATCACACATCCGCAAAATCATCAGTCTCTTTCTTCTTTCCTTCTCTCTCTCTAAGACAAAATGACAAAATGCATGTTTCATCTTATGAAAATAGTTATATATATAACTACCCGTAGATGTATATTTAATTTTCAGATTTCATAATATACAGTGAAAGAATATTAAAAGCACCGTTAGACTGTAGCTCGAGCTGCGAGGTTTCTCCGAATAGCATCGTTTTTACAGCCGGCTAACGAAAACTCTGCAAACTGCGTGTCTGTATAAAAGGTGTTTTATTGTGTATGAACAGACTTTGAGGACTGTGCACTTGGAATAGGCCCCTTTCACATGACGTCACGCATCTTCCGTTCTGCCACGAAGCAGTGTATCGTTACTTCCGCTAGCGCCTCAGAATGTAGTTTACCAAGTCCCTCGCACAGCTGCCACAAATACGGCTAGATGATGTACAACATCTTGCAGACAAATTTTCGCTTACAACAAGATCAAAGCTAGATAAAGGATACAAATACTTTGTTGAACAGTACCTGTTTGATTATGAAAGTAAGTGTTTTCTTTTATTTTTGTGTTGGCGAAGGTGCTAGGATAAGTACTTGAATAAGTGTTCTGTCAGTTTTTCTGTCACTGTTGTTAAATTCCAGCGCGACAGCAAAACAGAAGTTCTTCTTCTTGTTTGTTGCAAGATGGATGTCATGATACACTGTTTTGCGAGAAGGCGGAGGTTAAGTGACGTCATTGTGAAAAGGACCTATTACTTGCGAGAGCGCGTCTGTTGACTGCATCACACGGGCCTGGACTGGAGTAGCTTTGACTTAAGTGACGACAGGTATTAAAGGAAAGGTTAAGCGGAAAGCCCTAATATGGGATGGACTAGGTGTGTTTTATGCAAATGACTCAACTCGGCCACGCGGGCGCTCATTTAGAATACTCCAAATTCACTAACATTCGGACGAGGTAAGAGTTTCATCTTCATACGCACGTGTTGGGAATTAGGCGGAAAGTTTTGTGGGAGGTTCAAATGTGCGTATAAATCTACGCAATTATTAGTGAATGACACCCATTGTTTCTCGTTGTAGAATGACACTTATGATTTTTTTTACCCTAACCAGTGATAGTTCTCCCCAAAATCATTTACTCACCCTCTTGTCATTTCAAACCTGAGTAACCTTCTCTATTCTGCAGACCACAAGAGAAGAAGAATGTTGGTAACCGAACAACAGTGGTACTTCTATTGCATGGACACAAAACCAATGCAAGTGAATGGGTACCATGGTCATTTGGTTAACAACATTCTTCAAAATATCTTTTTTTGTGGTCTACAGAAGAGTACGAAACCATTTGACCAATTCCACAGGGAGAAACATTACATTTGCATGGTCAATGGATATGTCTGTCATCTTTGCACGTGCCTTGAGATGAGTGGCTTCGTCCGGCACATGACAAAAAAAAAAAGAAGCCTCTTTTTATAGGAATGACTGGTTATTAATGTTATTATAACAGGCACTCTGGATCCCTTGGCAAAAAAGAGCACTCACTATCATTATTGCATCACAGTGCATGGGGACGGTAATTACTACGCAGAAACTTTTCTGCACCTTGCCAATTATACGCTACATCACATTCCCATGGGTATTGTATAACCAGCGCAGAATGAGTATATTAAAAGGGAAAAAATAATAGAAGAAAAGAGGACAAAACACACACTGCATCAAACCGTATTAGTGCAGTTGGACCTTTAGGGTTTCACATGACAATACAATGACATTAATGAAACTGAATGACTGATGATTCTTTAATTGTGCTCATCGAAATGTATAATCAACTGCTCTTTGTATATATTCAAACTTTAAATGTCTTTGTGCTGTGTTGTAGAGCCAAGTTGGATTGATTCCCTGGGAAACTTTCAGCAGGTTTCACGCCGGGTTGTTTTCATTAGTTGAATCTGACATCTGAATGCGTTAAAGCCGTGTAGCTCTTGTACACCTGACAGAAGGAACGGTTTACGTCAGCTAGCCAGTTCATTAATGTCAAACATACACGTACCCTTATGTCTAAGCGTCAGCGCTGTAAACAGTTTCAATTTCCTGCCCTTCTCTTTCTTACCGGTATATACATTAGATGTCACAACACTAAAATCTTTTAAGAACAGAAGTCCCCGGACAAAATGGAAAAATAGCTGACACTGGCAAATACCAGAGTTGGCACTTTTGTTTCTAATTTCCTCTATAATGGAAAAAGAAGTAAAATGTTCCTAAATGCCCCCTATTGTCAGGCCAGCCGAGCAATGTTTTCATAATGCTTCAGTGTTTACGCTTTTAGTGGAGAGTCGAGCTACCAGTGGATTATTTAAAGTTCAACCAAAAATAAAATTGTGATATTATATTATTATTTTTCACCCTCTTGTCATTCAAAACCTGTGTGACTAGTGAAAAATATATTTTGAAAAATGTCAGTGGTTTTGTGTCCATACAATGGAAGTCAATGGGGACCAATGTGGATGGTTACCAACGTTCTTCAAAATATCTTGTGTTCTGCAGAAGAAAGAAGATGAAGAAAGACTTTTTTTTTTTTTTGGGTGAACTATAACCTCAGATGTCTTCAGGTGTTTTTAGCAAGACTTCAGTAACTTTTCTTTGCCAGTTTTGCATGTTGTTATCTAAACTGAGGATTGTGATCCGTTTTTTTAAAGCAGAAGTGTTTTTCTCTCCCATGTTTCCAGGCAATTTTAGCTTCTAAAATTATATCTAATTTTTGAGTATTTTATTAGATGTAAATTGCATGATTTGATTGTTGAAGGGTTCATTGTGTTGTTTCTCCATCTATTTTTCCCTCCCTTTATCATTTTCTTTGAAAAAGTGGTTGTCAACTGCAATCGCTTGTTTTTTACACGACACGCCTTGATCTGGGGTCCCCTGAAGGTACGTGAAGATGTGGAAGTAAAATCTCGACTCGAATTCTACATTTTGAGTCTCATGAAATCATCTGCTTGGTTGTGTTCACATCAGAAGAGTTAAACAGAGTCTGGTAATGTTTAATGGGAGAAAGATTAGGGTTAGATCTTGGTCAGAAAACAGCGCAAGAATCTGCCAAAGTCTTAAAGCAACCATGTATAGCCTTCAGTACCTTTCGGCTGTGTGTTTTCAACAAGATGAGGTTAAGATTCGCCCAAGTTAATAAAATAAATATCAGAGTATCTGCAGAGATATAATCTTTGTAAATCCATTAGGGCCTCTTTATTTAACTCCCAAAGGAGGCGCAGCTTAATCTTCCCACGTCGGGGGCTTTGGGTAATGTCTTTATAATGACACAATCCAGGATACTGTCACGAGCCGGGTCATCAAACTCTCTCTCTCTCATCTCTTTCTCTCGTCAATACGTAATGTTAATATTCAGAGAGGCTGTAGCAGGGGAGCGTCAAAATCCCATGCGGTATATGAGCTCTTTGAAATGTTCTTGAATATTTGATAAATTGCACAACGGGGAACTTGTACTCAAGTTATTGTAGTCAAATCATAGGGGCCCTATGAAATACTGTACAGAGGACTAACAAAATCATTCAGAGAAATGAAACACACGGACACAGCTATAGAGATTGCATTATATTTCCAAAAATATATGTACAGTCTATTACAAAGGTTACAAAGCAAAAAAAAAAGGTAAAAGAGGTCTATGTAACAAGAAATCGTCTAGGTATGACCATACAGTTTCTCAGCTGGGGAAATACTTTTTGACCAATGAATACTCTCCATTCTCTTGCCACAGAAAAATAAATAATAAATCGACAATTCAATTTCAACTGTACATTTTTAACCTAAAGAGAAAACCGTAAAGCGAAAAGATCATTCTAAAATGGAAACCTATTAACTCTCTTTGGTCCTAAATGAGAAATGATGTACAACTGAAATAGTGTGGCTAACAATAATCAGCTGCGTGTGAGATAGAAAAATATAGTGCATTTTCAATGAGCTCACTACAGAGTACTTGAGTGAAAAAAGAAACGGCAATTATAAATAAAATATACAAGTTTTACAGTTAGAACATACACAAATTGTCCTCTGGTTTCGTGATTACTCCGACACAATCAACAGTGCTGAACTCTTTGGAATATTCCATTTCATTTTCCTCTAGGTGGGGTCTCTCTATACGTCTTTCTCTTCAACTTCATAACAGGATACACTGGTGCACCGTGAACTCAATCAATCCACATCACCGACTGTCATGACAAAACCTTCGCTACCATCAAAGCAAAAAAGTCTGAAATAGAACGAAGCGCCTATAAGAAGAAAAAATGGACAGATTTGTCATTGACCCGTACGATGGCCTCAATGCGGGATTGATCGAATCCAGGCGATAATCTCAAATTGGCTCAAATTGCTGTCACTACAGGGGCCCCGGATCCATACGGAGAGGGTAAGGGCCCGCGAGGGGCCCCGGAGTGTGAGATCAGAGCGTGGGGAGAGTGAACTGAGTGACTGCAGCAACCGCTGAAGCTCGGGAGGTTTGTGCTGACCAAGAGCCTTTCCGCTTGCGTTCGATTCAAAGGCCTGGCACGGGCTCAGTGCTGAGGTTTGCGAGATAGAGCGGATGGGAGATGGGCCCCTGACCAGGGCATGATATGATCCACGGGGGACGTGCGCGCACACACATAGGCACACGCGAACCAGCTGGGTTCGGGCCTTAACGCTGGCTCACAATGGCGTAAAATGAAAATAGCCAAACATTCAGAGAAATCCTCTAGTGATGCTGTGTCTTCTTACAGTCGAGAATATACCGGCGGGTTCGCACAGCTGTTAAACACGGGGCGAAATAAAGAGAAACATTTCACTGCGTTGTGAACATTTCAAAAGTCACACAATCCTGATTTCGAAATAAATAAAATACGCTTGTGCTCCAAGCTGAGTAAAATAGATAAAGATTACAAAAAGTATTTTGTAAAGTAAAATGCAAATGAATGAACGCTTAATGCTCTGGACGCAATGCAATGCTCATTGTTAAGGTGGAAGGCAGTTATGGCACTAAAAGAAAAGATTGAACCTCTTGAGCTCAGAACATCAGGGAGGTGGAAGAAACATGAAGAGAACACATAAATCCAACATTTAACCTCATAAGAACAACTTATTAAATTGTACAGTACTGCACGTAAGTGACTTTCAAGCAGTTCATAATAAAAGTCTATACAGCACCTAAAATGTCTCGGCCTTGAGTAATTATTGCTCATATTGGTCAGTCTCTCCCCAACTCAGCCATGATCTCACGAAACATCCTAATACCTAAAAATAAGAGCGATAGTTGACTTTTTTTTAAGGCAGTATCACTCCTTTACACCACAACAATGAAGTCAGTCAGCCACTAGGAATACAACTGATATCAAACAAAAACTAAACACTTCTTGCCGTAGCAGATTTTGTTTCTAAATTAAAACAGCATCATTTTTTTTGCTTGCTTTTTCTCTTTATGGAAACTTGTATTCATGGTAAATAATATCAATATTAAAAAGGACACATTCAACAACAGCACGGATAAGATCAACTCCATTCATGTGGTACATATAAACTTAGAAAGAATATTGCCACTGTATAGTTGTTCTTACACTTTAAAAAAATCCACCTGAAGTGGTTCTCAATTGTCTTTGTACTAATTCACATCTGAATTGTCATGTAGGACCGTAAAATAAACCGTCCGCTCGAACTATTCCTAAATGCAACCAGTGGGAAAAAAAACACCCTCGAGAGCTTCATATAACCGTATGTGTAAAAAACTGTGGGATATTTTCATTCAATATAAAAGACTACTGCAGGTCAGACGGACTCGCAGCCGATGCAATTCAGTCTGGAGAGAGCTTCATGTAAATAGTGCTAAAACCTCCTCGGCTGACTTTCAGCCTCTGGTTGTGTCTCTTTTCCCTCCGATGAGACATTTTACCCTGTTGTCAAGTCCGTAACACAATCCAAAATACAAGCTGACGCGAAAATGAACCACATCGTCCAAATGTGGTTATTCCAAAACAAAGAAAATCTCTCCAAATTCACTTCAGATATTACCTATAAGAATTAGACTTGCTTATTTTTATGTTCACCCTTTTCGATATAAAAAAACAGAAATCAGTGAAATCTATACCAACTATGAGCAAATTTGCAAACGTTTGTGACGGTGAAGTCGGGACAGTCCGTACAAAGCTTAAAAATCCCCCAAACGCTCCGTCTCAATGTAATGCGAGTTCTTTGGAGCTTTGAGAGTTCATGTAGGATTCTCCTTTGTCTGTCTGCTGTGTCCTCTCCGTTTCTCGGTTTACAGCACCCTCGCCAAAAATCCTTCGCCAAAAACAAAGGAATGATTTTGTTCTGTCAGTTCTGGAAGGTTAATCGCACCCGGAAGGATGCGGCAAGTGTTTTCGTTGTCGTCGATTTGTCTTCTAGTGTGTTTTTCCTGTGATTATCACCGTTCACGCGTTCTGCGGTGCTGTCCTGGAGAGTTCCGATTGGTCGGAGCGGGCGGGGGGAGGGGCCGTCCACGCCCATTACACCTGAATGCCCGTGCCGTGAAGATGAAACATCTGGGCTCTCATAGTCTGTATACTGCTCATGATCTTCTTCTGATGGCCCACCAAGGAGATTCCCAAACTCATTACATCCCTAAAGCAGAAACACAACGTTCATAAATCACAGCAATGGAGCATGAAGCGCCTGAGAGGTATTTCATTAATGGAGCAAAAGGAAATGGAAAAAAGGCCCATATTAAGTACAACATGACAAGGCTGAGTATGAGTCAAGTGCTCTGATTAAAATTCAGCGCGATGCCAGATTCATATTGTGAACGAGAGCTGAAATGACTCTCAGAAGGTTCTCTAGAGGTGAGACGGTGCCTTTCTATAGAGCGTTTTGAGCGGGAAGGATTGTTCTCTTACTCGATAGTCATTCTAGCGACGCATTCCAGAGAGCTGTATCCGGCAGCTGTGAAGTTGTCCACGTATCTCTCCATCTTGATGGCTTCCAACCACTCGCTAACCAGTCGGAAAGAGGCGAAATCTGGAGTGTTCTGGTCAAGCAGTGGGCTTATGGGTCTGAAGAGCAGAAAGAGACAATGATTGTTATAAAGGACCGCTACAAACATTTTAGTACTTGTATGTAGAACTAGGAATGGGTCAAAACAGACAGTATTTGCGACAATTTATTATTATTATTTTATTATTGATTTTATTTTTATGATTGCTTTATTATTGCTACATTTAGCATTATGTGTGTAAGTTCCAACCACAAACTAATGGATTTTTAAAATGGGCAGTTTTACACATATCTGTAATGTAATGTAACAAGTTGGTCAGTTCTGATGTCCTAAAAGCATCTGCATGATTATAGTTTTGTTTTTAGTTTTATTTATTCATATTTTAAATTAGCTTTTATATTTAGATTTTTAGTTTTCATGTTAATTTCAGTTCTTTTTCTAGCAATTTTGTTATATTATTTTATTTTTTATGTTGCTGTATACGATTAATTTAGTCTTAATTTAGTTTTCGTTTATTATTATAATTTTAGTGCCTTAAAATTATTTCAGATTTTTTTTATATTTCTGAGGCTTTATTATTTATTTGTTATGTTGCTATATAAGATTAGTTTATTTATTTTTTATTTATTATTATAATTTTAGTGCCTTAAAATGATTTCACATTTTTTATTTTATATTTCTGAAGCAACATTAAAAATGTTCAATCAGTTTTAGATCAATATTTAATTTATACAGAATTCTATATATAGAAATATTTACATGGTTTTGATTTTAGTAAAATAAAATAACCTTGATTTAAATGTATAAAAGACATTTATTATAGGTGTCACAATATCACGGTTATTGTTGATGCTGGTATATTAAAAACAGGATTATCGATATTGTGTTAATGCTACAAATATATAAAATAATGCCAAAAAAGAGAAAACACAAAATAAACAAAATTAAAGATAGCATTATTTATTTATATTTAAAGAAAGATTTTAATAGATATCGCAAGAATAATGTTATCGCAAATGTGAAAATCTGATATTGTGACAGCCCTAATACTGACAATGACATATTTATTGTAATCACAGTTCAGTGATTTAGGAAACTGTTACTTTTAAATCTTTTACCATTACTGTTCAAAGTAATGAAAAGGAGACCAAGACTTTCCTTTTTTTAATAATAAATATTTTAATTAAAAATGTGACGCATTCTGTGTTGCAAAGGAATATAACCTCCCGCACAAGGTGCTGAAGTTCCCACAAGTCTTTAACATCCTAAAAACTCATTATGACAATTGATTTCAAGTCCTTGTTATTGAACATAAGGGCATGGAAGCCGTTTTGCTTTATTGATTCTTTTTTCATCTGTAAACCCAAATAAATAAATTAAATACCAGACAGATATATCTATTTATATTATTATCTACCCCATAAAAGGCCTGTAAGAAATTGCAGACAGGTGTATAAAACAACTTCCAAACCATAAAAGCAAATCTGTGCCGTAAACCGCATCGTTTTCCTTTAGAGGAGACAGATAATAGCGGGGTGTAAAAACCGAATGGGCGTCCTCACCGTGTACACGTCCCCATCGGCGTTTTTAAAGTGTTGGGATTACGGATCATTTTGTCGAGGATGCCTACGATCTGGTCGAATTTGGGCCGGTCGGCTCTGTCTTTCTGCCAGCAGTCGAGCATAAGCTGATGGAGGCCAGGGGGGCAGTCCATGGGGGCTGGAAGACGATATCCCTCCTCTATAGCCTTTATGACCTGCGAGATCACAGCGAGAGAAAGAAAAATGAGTAAAGGTGTGGACAAAAAGTAGAAAGGAGAGACCAAGTAGAAAGAGACACAACCAAAGACAGTGTTGCATTTGCTAAGAACGAATTACAGCCGGTAATTTTCCTGAATCCGCACAGCTGCACGCAAAAGCGGCACAAACGTTTTCAGAATCCGCCCCGGAGAAAAGGCACAAATACAAAGTGAAATGCGAACGAGCCATTAGTTTCCAGATTGAAATATACACAAAGTCGAATCCTTTCCTGCACCTCAAGCTCTCTCTTTACATCCTCTCTCCATTTTGCTCATCCTTTAATCAGGATTCTGTAAACACCAGCTTTACCCGCTAAATCTTTCTGCGGTTTACCTCCAGCATTACCAACTTCAACAGAGGGAAAGTAGGCTAACCAGATGTGATTATTCTTGCACCGGTTATTAGACTTGCCTGAGCACACGGAAAGGGCGCAGACTGCTGAAACTCTATAAGAGTGAGGGCCGACACATTGAGACGGGTCTGTCGAACAGCTGTCTGTGACCGTCATACCACCACGAGCCCGTGTAATTAAGCAAGATAACAAGGGTACGTCTAAACCAGGGATGATTGCATTGGATGCTTGGATGCCTGTGTAGTTGACTAGCTCCACATGTGTGGGTTTACGAATGCAACGGGACCGTGAAGTAATAAATCCACCATCTTTTTCACTCAACTGATTAAACAATCTGAGTCAACTAAACTGGGAATTGGGTTGTCCAGAGCGATGCCTTCTTCCTCGTCTACTCCCGAAGAAGTGCAGACTGTTTATTTTCCCCGAATCCTCATATGCTATTCCTGTCGTGTCTCACCAAACAAGGCTCGAGCTATGGAAAGAAAAGTGTCAAAACAGAAAAAGTTGAAGAAATGTAAATATTTCTTCCTTTCTTTCTGGAGCCCTCGAGGAGTTGTTCGCCTCCACCCGACGGGATAGAAAAACTGGCGCTGAGGCGAGACGAGTATCAACGCTTCTCAAAGCCGCGGGTTCGAACGCGACGCAATAACATTTACATTTATTAACGAATTACAGTGCTTTGACTGCACATCAGGTCTTTTCCAGTTTTGTAAAAAAATGTGCGGTTTCTGTATGTACCGAGAACTCATCCTTAGTCCCGCCGACAAGGGTTGTTTACCTTCTCTGAGGATGTTAAAGCCTGCGTAGATTTGACGAAGAATCAGGCTAACAGAGCAGCGTACATAAGACGATTGCCGACATCCAGCGACGGATTAACAACACTTCTCCTCCTACATCTCATTAGCACGAACAGTATCTGAATTTCAATCCAGTTCCAGTGGAACACCCCGAACGGCTGTGATCGGAATGATGAACACACTCCCCTGTACCAATTTCTTCCAGACAAAAGCTTGGCCTGCAGATCATTCGGAAGGTTTTGCATGGCTAAGCAGATATCTTTGAATTGATTGAGTTCTGCTAATGATGAATTTGGCTCACATTATCATTTCTCATTAGAAAGGTTGAAGGTGTACCGGAATACAAAAAGGAGCTCTACAAGCAAAACACAATTCTTATTCGGAAACCCGTTCAACCGTTTCATCCTCAAAATGTAAGAGATCATCGCTAACAGAGTTGACATCTACCTTGAGATTTCAAAGCGTCAGAGCTGTGAAAATAATTGTCCTGAAACTTAAAAACCAATAGATTACCTCGTTGTTAAGGTGATTCGGATTTTAAGACTACCTTCAGTTTTACAAGGCCATAAAGCAAGACGAACTAACAAGAGATGTCTTTAAACTGCTAGAATTGCCTTGACGATGTGAAAGGGAGCTGGAAAAGACGTCAGTTTCCCAATTTTGTTTAAACAAAATATAAGAGAGATAAGAGAGGGTTTTTAATGTTATAAAACATGTTTAGCTTTCTTTTCATTTTTGTTCGCTATGTATCTTTAAAACTGTGACTTACATCCTGGTTGGACATGTCCCAGTAAGGTCGTTCTCCATAGGACATGACCTCCCACATGACAATCCCGTAGCTCCACACATCGCTGGCTGATGTGAATTTACGGTATTGGATGGCTTCCATTGCTGTCCACCGCACTGGGATCTTGCCCCCCTGAAGAAAAATGCACATCAGAAGGATGAGCAACAAAATACATTTATTACAACCTGCACCTTTTTTACTACAGCCTGCATCTTGCATCATTTAAGATGCACAGAATGATGATTCGAAACTAAGATTCTGTTTCATTTATATTTCAATTCTATTAAATACATTTATTTTAAATTAGGGAGTATTTATTTTACTGGATTAAAAAAAGACAATCTTATACAGTATGTTACAGTAATTAATAATGATATTTATTATATGTCAAATATATTAACCCTTTCCTGCATGAATTTATGACAACCTTGGTCAGGATTTTTTTAATTGCTCTTAGGGCATGAAAAAACTTTTACTTTTTCTTAATATAGATTAACATAAATTACTTAAATAGATTTTCATATGTTTACTTGTGAAGACACTGCATATTTTGTTGACCTCTATGTTTAAAAAGGTTTCCAAAGGTATAAATGGTTTCCAAAAAAATTATAGTTGCCGTCAAAATCAACGTACTCATACCGTCACATAAATATTTAGGTCACACTAACAGTCCCTAGTATAGATGTTCAATACCATTCTTAGCATTTCTACCGCAGACAGCCACAGGCAGCATCTATATTTGCTCTCCTCTGATGCATGAGTTGATTTGTTTATTCTGACAGCGCCGTGGGTTTTTAAGACAGGTACGCCAAGACAACGGCGGCTTAATTGACTCACCGTCGTTGTGTAGACAGCCTCGGGATCGTCGTCAATCACTCTGGACAGGCCGAAGTCGGACACTTTACATACGAGATTGCTGTTGACGAGGATGTTCCGCGCCGCCAGATCGCGATGGACGTAGCCCATGTCGGAGAGGTACCTCATCCCCGCCGCGATGCCGCGCAGTATTCCCACCAGCTGGATGACGGTGAACTGCCCGTCATGCTTCTGCATGAGAAGATAAACACGATTGACTATCCATCTCAGCTGCGCATCCATTGCGAGCGGCGGAATGGTAAAACGCGGTGGGTGTAATGAACAGAACAGAAAAGATATTGTGTTCGCTGACCAGATTGTCTAGGGTGGTTTATACGTACCCTGAGGAAGGCGTCTAATGAGCCGTTTTCCATGTATTCAATTATTATCATGACTGGTTTTCCTGAAAGAGCAAAGAACAGACTCTATTAAAATGAAGCGCGGCCAACAAGAGCCGTACGAAAGCGG
Source organism: Triplophysa siluroides (assembly GCA_006030095.1). NCBI lineage: Eukaryota > Metazoa > Chordata > Actinopteri > Cypriniformes > Nemacheilidae > Triplophysa > Triplophysa siluroides. The sequence continues at coordinate 1,739,244 of VCII01000139.1, read as the reverse complement.
TAATGAGAAACAATTCCGAGACCATTCTACAACTGGGGAGTTTTTTATTAAGGTTTTTGTGGACGACATAGCTTTAAAACCAAAATTGAATAAAAATGAAGGAGCCTCGAGTCAAAAAATAACACAATCCTAATTGAAACCGAATTCAATTCAAGCTGCATTCACACTAGATTTACATCTACTAACCTGTCGATCTGCATAGCAAAAACACACGTGACCAAAAGAAGATCTTAATAAATCATTTCATAATCTCCGTTACCACTTCATGAAAACTGAATTATATAAACTGCTCACCTCTGGTGACCACGCCCTCCAGATGAACCACATTCGGATGATCGAACTGTCCCATGATGCTGGCCTCGCACAGGAACTCCCGCCTCTGTTTCTCGGTGTAGCCTACTTTCAGCGTTTTAATAGCCACGGAGACGTCCCTCTTTCCGGGCAGCTTCAGCCGTCCGCTGCACACCTCTCCGAACTCTCCTGTGACGCACACAACCACCCACAAGCTGAGTCGCAGCTCTCTGCTCCGACTTTAACACCGTTACCTGCACCGCGTTACCTAATGCGTATCAGTCAAGCTGGCGGCAGGACTCGGCATTATATGATGCTCTGCATCAGTACACAGGGGAGTGCAACCGAGAGAGCAGGTAATTGGATATGCTATATAGAGGACACGCTAACGTACTTATACGGTTCGTAACTAAAAGGAATGCGGCGGCAATTTATCAACGGTGATACATTGATGTGCACGCTGGCCTTAAGAGAAGACATATTCATTATAAACCAATCCTACAGCGGCGCTATCAATAACCAGAGGCCAGAGAGATGTCCTGGCCGCTATCGAGAGTGTAAATATTTGCCTGTCATTGTGATAAATGACAGAGGTGTGTGACTAAAGTGAGGCGGCGAAGAAGACAGGAGGAGCTCACCTGCGCCGATAACCCGCTCGATCTTAATGCAAGATGCATCTAGCTCCTTGGCGAACTGATGGACAGCCCGGTTCGGGTCCTCGTACGTTTCAGGGTCGATGTAGGTTTTGGTGCCTGGAAATTTAACTGTAGAAGGGTAAGAGGATTACTGTTACGATTAAATATGCATGCAGCACACACACAGAGGCCGTGATGGACGGATGCGATTACCGCAGGGTAGAAACACAGGGGCTAAAGAGCCCGGCGTGATGGAAGACAGCATGTCAAAAGGTCTCTTTCGTCTGATGCTTTTACTTTCTGCACATATATTTTAGAAAAGCCACGCTACATTTTCTTGTTAGCGTTCTCGGAATTGAGCTGAGAGATATTAGCTGTATTGCGTGGCAACCGCATTTGTAGCTGTCACTCAACGTGTAATGGGTTTTATGAGCCGGAGCTATTGTTTGAATGTGACGAAACTTCGGTTCGGGTATTTTACTGGGAGTCGGAGAGTGAGAAAACATCCATATGCGACATCAAGACTTCACTTTAGACCCAATTAATGTGTTCACCCAGTCTTACTATCTAATCAAATCCTATAATTACATCGCTACCTGTCAACTTCAACGCTAAGCCCCATTTAATGAGATGCAAAAACTAATAGGCTACATCACGCTGCGATGAAAACGACTAAAACGGACTGTTGTTAACGAGTAATTAAATAACTAATTTGCAACAAAAGCCACGCTAAAGAACAGAGAGAGAGCATTCGCCTTATATCTCCCCCGCTCCTTCGCTTTCATGACATAGGCAGACGGGTGGCATTGTGCTCCAGTCACATGCGGTGGCATCTCATATTTGCTTTTTTCCTCGCATGCTATAATTGCTCCGTCCACCTAAGCTGGCGGTGAATCTGATACGACACGTGTTTGTATCGGACGCGAGCGACAAATTGGGCTTACGAGGCAGGTGTGCGCCTTATCTGCCTTTTGTCAACCCAGCTAGAATCTCACGGCTTTGTGTCTCCGACTAGATTCCCTTTATAAGCTCTGACAGATGTTATTTGGAGCTTCTGGTGTTGTTTTTTGGCTATGTTTTGCCACAGCGGAGATATGGCCAGAAGAGGTGCTCGCCGGGCAAGGAAGCAAGCGAGGTTGCGCTGCCCCGTACAAGCAAGCTGTGCCACCTTGAACCTTTGTTTCCAAATCAGCACTTTGCCTACAGCGTTGATCATTAGCACAGCAAGTGTGGGAAGGCCATCGCCGGCTCTATCTCCAGGGGCTTCATTAGGGACTGCTGAGAGGAAACATCATACTGGCCGAGAGGCCTGCGAGCGGGGTTTAGAATCCGGAGGAGTCGAACACCTCGAAGAACATCTGAGAGGTCTGAGGGCTCTCTTTAGATCTTAAGCGCGAGGACTTGGCGGTTCGATATCTGCTAATGGCCCGTTTTTATGAGGGTTGTGACCTAGCTTTTCACCACAGGCGAGTCTATATCCTGTTCGGAGTCGTTTCATTCCCTTCTTTCGCCCTCTCCCCCTCCTCTAAAAATGATGTAACAGTTTCGACCGTAGCGTTGTATTGCGCACTGTATTATAGTAGTTAAATCGTTTTCTAAATCAAAGAAACTGTTTGTTAATAAAATCCATTTACTAAGCAACATTTTTACACGTGACCTCTCACTCTCAGAACAAAAGGTGAACCTGCAGACTTTCTTTTTTATATTTATATAATTTTTAGTTATATTTTTATACCCTTATAAGATCTTGCTTACATGTTCTATTCTATTTACTGCTATCAAATCGATTAATCGCGATTAATCGATTCTAAAATAAATGGTTATGTATAATACATGTGTGTTATGTAAGGGATAATGTACAGGGAGCCGGTTGTTATCGCAGAAATAAAACAACACGAACAGGCAAATTGGTTTAATCATTTGTAAATAAAATGTCATATATGTTATTAAAAGACATATTTATAATTCATTTCTGTGTAATTTTAAACTGCCCCTCTCAAAATGATTTGGAGCATCCGGGTTGCAGGGTGCTATTAGTTTTGAGCGGTTGTTCTTTGAAAAGAAGAACCCTTGGAATGTCGCGACTGGCCAATCAGAATCAAGCATTCAAATGAGCCGTTTAATAAGTAAAACAAACAGCCATACATATATATATATGTAACAAATATCCTAACAAATATATTGTATAAACACAAACATTTATTTTGGAATCGATTAATTGCGATTAATCGATTTGACAGTCCTAATTCTATTCTGTTCTGTTTTGTTCAATAACTTGCTGAAATCTATAGGCATGATTCAAAGACGTTATTATAGATACCGCCTTTAGACCGGAGCTTATTAGAGAGTGTAAAACAGTTACAGTTGATCTGAACATTGGTCAGTGCTGTACGGCATGACTGCGTCTACACTGCTGTGCAGTGCAGTTCCAGCTCTGCTCCAACACACCTGCCCGTAATTCAAGTGTGAACCCAAAGACCCTGATTAGCTGGTTCAGGTGTTTGATTAGAGTTGGCACTAAACTCGGCAGGACGGCGGGTCTCCAGGAGCTTCGCCTGACCACCGCCGATGTGTATGTGTATAATGAGCTGATGAAAGCTGGCACTCACATTGAAAGTAAAGCTCTTCGTCTCCTTCCTGATCTGCCTTACTGTAGCCACAGTGTCTGTGCGTGAAACAAAAAGAAACTAATTAATGACATGCAGTGACCAGGAGAATGATTTCATACATCACAGGGCTATGGAGGGCAATGCGTCTGTCTCTGCTCAAACTCAACCTGAAATGGCGAGAGGACGTGGATACTTGGGAGTCACGGAACAGAAATGCAGCACATTTATTTCTGTTCTGTGAGCTTTGGAATAAATCGATCAATTAAATGCAAAAATATTTGTGTTGGCTCATTGTGATTCAGAAAGACTGTTTGAAAGTCTTGGGGAAAACTTCAGGAATATATAAATAATCTTGCATTTGCCTACAGCTGGAAATGATCTATCCATCTGAACATTGAGAATAACTCAGTAACGAATTTAACTGACATGGAAAACCAAAGCATTCAGAGCATTTTGTGTTGATGGACATGCAGGGAAGCGATGTGCGTGTCCGTGACCATTTCATGTGTATTAGTTTACTCCAATAATATGACAAACAGCATGAGTGATGAGATTTTTTAGATGACAAAAGGCAGTTCTGGTTTATCCACATGCACTGCAAAGCATTCTTTCCATATTCGGTGTTGTTGTTTTGCGCATTAATATCTAAACATCCATACAAGATAAAAGTAACAGTGTAAAACTGTGTAAAACTTTAACTGAGTAAAAAAATAAAAATACTAAATAATTGTATACGTAAAATATCTTATGTGATCTTCTTTGTAGTCAAACAATACAGATTGATCTCAAATAATAGTTTTTAACTGTAATGTAACCAAATTTACTGAGGTTTTTGTTTAACACACACCCCCGCTCACACACAAATTACCAATAGGCTTTACAAAAAAATTCTAATACAAGATTTACAAGAAACAAATCGTATCATTTTACATAATTTTGGATCTAGAACATTCATCTTGTAAATGATTGTACATTCATCTTGCTTGGGGATGTTTAGACATTCTTACCGGAAAAACAAAAACTCACACACACACACACACAAAAGATTTCCTCTATGGCGAGTAACAGGTAAACAGGTGTGATTATATGTGAAGGGAGAATTTGCAGTTCTGAATCTCATCCTAGGCTAACAGCATGAGCGCGTGACAGGGGAAAATGCATCAGAGGTCATTCCCACAGCGTACAACATGAGGGTGGGTGTGATCACACGCAGGGGGACGAGGGTGTGAGACGTGAATTCCACAGCTATGGTGGCCTTTGAGGGACAGAAAGGCAAACCGAGAGAGCGTATGAGACTCACAGTAGTGGAGAGTCAATGGGGGCCGCGAGAGCGTACCTTCTCCCTATGATGAAACCGAATACCATGAAGACCAGGATGATGGTGCCGGCCACGGCAACCACGGCGATGATGATGACCGGATTCTGCTCGCTCGATATGACTGTGGCTGCGATTGAAACACAACACAGAATATGGAGTGAATGAGAACAAGCTGTCAAAGGTAATCCTATGATCTTAGTTTAGAAAACACAAGACGAGAGGAGACAGCAGGATAGCTTTGTTGCGGAGCATAAAACAAACATTTTTTTGACTGTGTGCTCTATTGAAACCAGTAATACAGGCGTTTGAAAGGCACGGGGCTATGCGGCAGGGAGGGGCCGGCTCTATTTTAGGGTCTCGCTGAGCGCACGGTTCTACTGTTTCTGAAAGTGGGCTTAATAGTCCCCAATGGTAATACAGTTCCCTGCATTTCAAACAATGACACATTCAGGTTGAATTGTTTCTTGTTAACAGAACAGAACATCTTATCGCATAAAATACAGTGTCTTAGTGTTTAGACGGCTTAGTTTGTCTGCTAACGGGTCTCCCAGCCTCATCACCAAAGACCAGTTGAAATAACTATAGCTAAATAAGAAACATTTAAGACATCGAAACCAATTAAAAATATATAGTCATATCTAAAAAATAGCTTTTTACATACTGCTTTGCTCACCAGATCCAGCTGACTCTTCTTTGGTGGTGACCTCTAGTCTGGGACCGAAGGTGCCGTACCCGGCAGCTGTAAACGCCCGGATCTGAAAGATGTACGCTGTGCTGGGTTTCAGATTATTGACCGTGGCTGAAGTGGACTTTGACTTCACCGTGGAGTAAATGCGATCCTTCTGGTCCTTCAGGTTAAAAACAGCAAAACAAAACAAAACGAAAACTAAGTCCCAGGATATCAAAAGAGCATATTCTTCAGACAAGGGTGGTAACGGCGAACTGCTTGGCAGCAAATACCGCAGCATTTGGCCCTTTTCACACGCAAAGAGTTCAAGCGGAGGCAATATCCCAGTATTTCATCCGTAACCAAGGTAACCGGAAACAAGCTGTTTCAGAGGAGCTGGTGCTTCATTTACAATTGGAATGTCAAAGAGAGCTCGAGGAAACACAAACATGCGGCGTAAGGCTGCTTCTCAATTTGCATACCGTCCGTTTTTTATAAACTGTGCAAGATTAGGCGAGTAACAAATCATTATGTGTTGGAAATTATTTGCCAATGGTATTCACATTTTTTGCACCCGTTTGGACAAATATTGCTCATCACCACAGACCGGGTTCACTAAGACAATTCTCTTTGACATTTTCCAGGAGCAAAATAATAGGCTTTTAAAAAGTAATTTAAATAATTACTATCACTAATAATTAGCAGTTGCATGTCCATTGCATCACAAGTGCTTCGAACCTGCATCACCTACGGCCAATGCTGCGCCACGGCTCATGTATTTATCCCCTGATCTGTAAATTATCTCCTTGGACTCTGAGCAGGAAAAACTCTCAAATGAAATGCCACAGGCTGTTAGAAGTGAAGTCAAGCTTGTTTCTAATTTTCAAACTGGACGGAGCTCAGGAAGAGAGAGAGCTGCTCTTGAGAACGGTTCAGAGCAGAGCCCAACAGGCCAAGCGCTGAGACTCGGTGGGCAAACGATCTGGACCTTTCTGCTCATGGTTGGCTAGTTGACGTATGAATTTGAGCGTGTACACTATGAAGCTGCGCTTTGTAATGGATGGAGAGACCCGGCAGTGGAAAGAAAATGCATGGCTGAGGTGAAGGAAATTAAGTGTGTGTGTTTTGAGACTACGCTTCTGATTAATGTTTTAGTGACAGCGTGTGCGTGCCTGCAAGGGATTGTGGGTTGTTTTTCATTGAACAGATGCTCGGGTACAATCCCAGGCATTAAGAGGTACGTGCGCCAGTCTGTGTGTGTGTGCGTTATAAAGTGGTCTCAGACTTGTGGCTGCGGTCCTGAAGAAGATCTTGTGTACGTTATTGTGTATGTTTGTGAAAGACCTCAGTCTAATTAAAGTCTTTTGAGTGGCTCATTCATTAATGCAATTAGGCTGGAAGAATCCACTCACGCCAGAGCGTTTGACTGCGAGCTACGTGCGCGGGAATGCAAATCATAAAAAAGATGAAAAAAGGTTGCATGGGAAATGAAAACCTGACAGACACATGGTCTCTGTTTCTCTTCAAGCTCTGTCTATCATTTCCGGAACACACACGAATTCATTAATAGCTTGTGTTGTGGAGCAGGTGGTGTGCACTCACTTTCTCATAGTACTTGATCTCATATTCGGTGATGACGCCGTTGGGCTGCTCTGGTTCCTGCCAGGAGAGCTGAACACTGTGTTGCTGTACTCGCTCCTTTATCACATCGCTCACCTGAGACGGTGCTGAAAGAAACACACAGAAAGAAACGTTGCTTTTTTACTTTATTTCATTTTATTTTAACTTATATATTTTTTTATTTTGCACAACTGGGATTTTGTTTTATTTGCTAATATTACGTGTGTGTTTGCTCTATTGTTGCAACATCCATGCTGCAAATGCTTTGGGAAAACAATATAAAATGAAAAAAGAAATAAAAATGGCTTGAAAATGGCTTATTCTTTCTTTCAACTTTTTTTAGAAAAAACATTTTATGTGCATTGGGTCAAAACTGTGTAGTATATTGTATTTTTATTTAATTACAATATATTTGCTTTTTAAAATATCATTTTCTGTATAAACATTGTCTAAACCTGTATAAACAAAACACATAAATACATAATTTCAACAAACAACAATATTGGATGTTTTTGCATGAAGTATATAAAAACCAACACGAAGCCAACAAGAAGATAATATATTCATAAACGCATTACAAAAAGAAAATAAAAAACTATTCCCTTGCAGTAATGCAAATTCAGTACCTGTACGCACGCACACACACATACACACACACACGGATAATGTTGTGTCTCTCAGTCACTACTCCAGCTCTGATGAATATTCACTTGGTGGCTCCTAAATGTTTACACCTCATAATGGAAATTTCAATTACTGAGCAAACAACAGAATACAGCCTTATCCCAGCCAGAGTAAAACCGCAACGTCTGGCTTATGAATGTCAATTAAGTCAAATGAATTCTGCCGACGCGGGCGGAAGCGTCTCTCATATCCCCCACATGAGTGAGCCAGTCCGAGTGCTTTTCACAGAAATACACGCGTGCAACCCCGCCATCCCCTTTCCGCCATCTCATTTATTCTCTGCCTTTAGCGTTTCTTCCCCAACAGTGGCTGTGTTTTTATAGTGTGCTGTAATTGTCTTTAAATTACAAAGTTATTGCACACTTTGTACGTTGACTCGCTATAGCTGCCATTTCCAAATGCTGTATGAATTCGAAATGAGAGGCTTGTGGGTAACCCAAATTAAATTTCTTGTTTTAAATAACCTCAGAAATAAGATCCATCTCAAATCTCAGAAGGTAACCTTTGGCTGAGGACATCTTGGAAGGAGCGGATGGAAATGTAGCACTCATGCATACACCATTAATGAGATGTGTCCACTCTCGACGGACATCTGTTAAAGTAAGAAAAGACAGAATTCCCACAAGTAGATGGAATGGAAAATGAGAATTAGTCTTTGAGAGGAATTTAACCGATGTGTGCGTGTGAGAGAGACAGTCGGAGAGGAAAATGAGTGAGAGAACTGGTAATGTCTCCATATCGTGCTCGGTGAACCGTCGAGGGCAAGGATCTGAGGTCATGACCCTGTTTGACCCCGGATTTTGTTGGGCACTGACCTTGAGGTAATGAGCGGTTAAGGATTAAAACCTCATTATGGGTTATCCGAGACTGATGGCACCAGGGATGGCGAGGCGGATCCAAAGCCGCAACAGTCGATTTGTGTTTTGACATATTTAGTGTAATCCAACTAAAACAATCTGATTTACCATCTAGATCAGCCATACCACACACACGTCTGGTTTATCTCCGTGGGGACATGTCATAGGGCGTAATGATTTGAATACTGTACAAACTTTACCCCAACTGTACCCCTAAACCTAAAGATCATAGAAAACTTTAGGATTTATACGCTTTTTTGCCCATGAGGACCTAAATTTTGGTCCCCACTCTGATACGAATCCCCACACACACACACACACACACGTGTTATAAGTCTTTAAACACAATTCCTCCCTCAACTGAAAACTACAGCATCAGGACCGACTGCTCAAACAGGAGCGATTTTCCACATTCAGCAGCAGTCAAAGTAGTCTCAACTTCTCAGAATCTGTGTTTGTTTTTCGCCTCTGTCCACATTCATTGTATGCATAGAGTGTCAATTACCCATGAGGAGTGGGGCAACGCAGTCAGGACACAGCAATTTAAAGAGCACACTTGTACGCCACCGAACCGGTTGTACTGGAGTAATTGGATCTTTTGGCCCTTTCAACCGACTGTTGGTTTGTAGGAGATGCAGAACTGTCTCTGGGTGTAATAGTGTCAGTGCTTTTAACCCGATCTGGGAAATGATAGTTGCGAGTATGTCTGCTGTTACTTTTCCCAAAGAGGCTTGCGAGTGAAGTGCTTTCTTGTTATTTCTGTATATCTATTTCCATATCCACCTCTGAGTCTAGATGCGCTATATAAACCACACTTCGCTCAGAATCTGTAAACTCAGGCCATACGTTAACAAACATGTATTAGTTTGGAGAAGTTATAGAGGCTTCTTGTATTAGGTACACTTAAAAAACAACTAGTAGGATTCACTTTTTTGTGAGTCATTTTTTTGCACACAGTTTTTTAAAGTAAATTTTACTGGCATTTTTTGTCAAGGTTAAAATAAAAAAAAGGTGTGCAAAACGTGAAAAATATTTTAATTTGCTAAAATTATTCAAATTAACACAAGAAAATTTGGTAAATTCTACAAATTGTTTTTTTAGTGTAGAGGAACCAAAAATAACATTTAGTGCTGTCAAATTAATCGATTCCTAAATAAATGTTTGTGTTTATATAATATATATATATATATATATATATATATATGTGCGTGTATATTTATGTGTATATAAAACAAATATTTACGTATCTATATATATATATATATATATATATATATATAATTACATTATGTATAAACACATACAAATACATACTCATATTTCTTAAATATATGCATGCATGTTAGTGTGTTTATTTATACATATAAATATACACGACACACACATACTGTATATTATATAAAGACGAATATTTATTTTAGAATCGATTTATCACAATTAATGACTAATAAAATTACAGTCACTAATTTAACAGCTACTAAAATTCTTCCAAAGATCTTATTGAAATATGGAAAGTAATTCAGATCGTGCCAACATGAGGGTGAGAAAAATGATTTTCATTAAAATTCCTTTGTAGATAATTATTTTGACAATAAGGCCCTAAAACATGTGTAACTATCAACGTTGAAGTGTTCACAGACCACCTGCACTTGTACCACAAAATCTGATTCAGCATGTTCCAGTCTCATCTGTGCTGCAAAGCCTCATTGAGATTAACTGTTTAATGAGACCACGCTCCACTTTCCAGATGTTCTTCGGGTCCTTCTTTAATATATCAGAGATCTCAGTGTGGATCCCACAGAAGGAACGTTTACGGTTCAGATTTGTGGCTTGCTTTAGGATTCCTCAAGTGATAGTGACCTTACCACTTACAAAAAAGGAACTTTAACGGGGCCAGATTTGCCCATAAAAATGTATTGGAAAAGGTAAAATACAAACATCTAACCCCCGTTTACATTAAACACACCTGACAACATTTAATACCAAACTTTCATCATAAAGCGCCATCTCTCACTGCAGCGAAACAGAAACGGCCGGTGCCCTCTTCTCCACTGAGAACTAGCTGGGTAATTGCGAATCGAGCGTGGTGACAGCCCTCATATCGACTCCAATCTGCGAGCTGCATGAGAGACCCTGAGTTCAGTGTTAATACGGAGGAAATGTGTCCCTCACTCCCTCTCCGTGCCACTTTCCCCGTGGTATGTTTAACCACTGCCCTATAACAGCCATTAATGACATGCTTACTTCAGATCGAGTCGACTCGCTCCCGTATTAATCGCACGTAAGGGCCCTAGCGAAGCAGAAAATCGCATAATTGTTTAGTCTTCTAACGTGACGTGTTAGGTTGGGCCGTTTTCGCATTCGGTGGCCGGATGATATAAAAGCAGATATTAGTGACCTTCTAGAGCCTCTTAATGCACAAGTTAATTCAAGCAGAAGCAAGCTTCTATCATGTTCTGCATTAGAATACATTAGGGATACATTATGCATGTTTTTATATACTCTTGCTTCCTTTTCTTGCTCTCTCTCTCTTCTTCTGTTGGCTGGCTGAGTTTCTAGAGCATGAGCATCTGAAAGCGAAAAGCACTAGAATGTCATTTCATTATAAAAGACAAATCGTTTCCCACTCTGCTTTGCGTGCGTGGTATTAGCTTTGAAGTATTTTAATTATCGAGCCACTTAAGTCAAGGCTGTCACACTCAGGACCACCACTTTTTTTTATCCATCTCAAAACGATCGTATTACACGGGCGGCGAGCGTTTATCGAGAGTCGCCGGCTGAAACGGAACCACAGGCGAAACGAAACTCGAAGGCGCTCCACTGCCTTTCTTTGACAAAATCCAGGCGAAGGACAGGTACAATTTTTGGTTTAGCTGTATGATGTGGGATGCAGATTATGCAGTTTGACGCATGGCTAAGGACACGCCGCAGACACGCACGCAGACTGGGCTCGTGGGGGGGATAGGGTTGTCCTCTGTGCGGATTCCAGTCATTAGCTGGATTTTTTATTTTTACGGACATCATTCGGCTGGAGCACGAAATTTTAATAGAGCTGGGCCTCCCACAGATGCTTTACCAGAGGCCTATGAAAACATCAAGATGGGCGACGGAGCCCTCGCCGGACGAGCACTAACGAGGGCTGACGTAATCGAAGCTCCATAGCTTGACATTTTGACTCCGAGGAAAAGAAAGAAGGGTCTCGATTCAATGTTTGCCGTTTCCCATGAAAGAGACGGGGCAGCAATATTGCGAGTGTGTGTAAATGAATATGCGAGCAGGAAGACAGACAGCGTGGGTGTTAGACCTGCCTCATTATTGCTTGTGGCTACCAAAGCGTATTTGAGTGTGTGTGTGTGTGTGCGCATGAACGTCCTCTTGTTCATCCTGACGGCTGCTGCTTCCTTCACAAGTGTTTGTGCATCTATTTAGACTAACCAACATAATGAATCCCAGCTATGGGATTGTGTGTAGGTGTGTAATCTATCTACATCCAGTGTTGTTATAATCGTTAACGAAAAATAAAAACATTTTTGGTAACTGAAAAACAATGATGTCAAGCGATTAATCGCAATTAATCGCATCCGGAATAAAAGTATGTGATTACATAATACTCTATATGTCTGTGCACTGTGCATATTCATTTTGTATTTATAAACACATACATATATATATAAAGAAAAATATTAAATACAAAAATGAATAAACATTTAAATATCATTTTAAGGATTGGTAAGTATAAATAAATAAATGTAAATATTTCCTAAATATATGTACATGTATGTGTTTGTAAATAGAAAATGATTATGCACAGTACACATTATGTAAACAAAAACTTTTATTCTGGATGTGATTAATCGCGATTAATCGTTTGACAGCCCTAGTGGGAACATAATCGATCAAATGTGTGCTGTAGAATGCACTGTTTCATTGAATACATGCGATCAACTAAATCATTGAAAACAAAACTAAAAGAAAAATGTATCCAAAGCTGATCACAAATCTGTTTGATTATCTTATTTTAAAGATGATCTGTAGCACAAAAATGTTGAAACTAAAATAACTGAAATAATCGATTTAAATATACCGAAAATGTGAAAACACAGGCTGAACTAAGAAAAACAGCCGCTGGCTGAGACACAAAAAATATAATAAAATAATAACACCGTATAATAAACTTGCCTATACGATCTTTAGCACAAGTTTACTCAATCGGCGAACAATTTGGTTAAGTGCAAATATGACAAGGTGAGAAAAACAGTAAAGAGAAAACAAGGCCGAAATTAAAAGAAGGAAACAGATGGCTAAAAAAGGAAGAAAGCAAGTGAAGACAAGAATTCAGTCCGTCAGAGTAAAGGCTCAGTGATTCAGAAAATAAAGTAGGCAGAAGATGATGGCCGGGCGTTTTGATCAATGTTGAGGGAACCGGCAGAATTGCCGTGACAACCTTTTCTCTTTTGCTGTCTATCTCTCTTTCTCTCACTTTCCCTGCGTTTCGCTCCACCCGCTGCCCCGGCGTCCTCCTGCTGCACGCTACCAAACAGAAATGTGCTTTTCCAAGCACCGTTACTGAGAGCTTTGTCACTTTCGGTTAGAGGGGGGCCGGGGGACGCTCCGATCCGGCGTTCCGCGCGGGAACTGCTCAAGCTGCTAAGTAACGCTTTCATTTCTCTCAGGGATCAAAGCCCGTGCTTTTCGCCGAACCGCTAGACGCTTTAAAAGTGAAAAGGCCACTGCAGCTCGCACTTACAGCTAAATCTCAAAGTATAAAGTACAGAGTTACATCAAGTCGGTACTTGTTTGCCTGGCGTTTCCTTTAAACAATGTAAATGTAAAGAACAGCAGCACGTTGGTTTGTGCCTCGCGGCCTCTATAAATCCACTGCAATGTTTTTGCTGTATTATCTGACAAGCTGAACGATTTCTCCCACAACGCAGATTGTCTAATATTAATGGCAAGGATCCCTGAAGCCCCTTTTGACACATTGTGATTTAAAAGGGTGTTTTTGCTATTAGGGAAATGTCTCAGGATTTCAAACTCTCCAAGCGGGTTTTGGAGAAGAGAGAAGCACTTCAAAAGCAGCAAGCCGTGCAGCAAAGTCTGGTCATCCTGGAATATGCTGTTGGCAGGTTTGACTGAAAAAATGATTCGTATAAATGAGCTGAGTTCCTCTCAAACAACGTGGAGCTGTCTTTTCTTATTGTTCATACACACACACACACATGTTGTGAAAAATGCTTCACTTGAAAACAAAACAAAAGTTAAAAATTCAACTTTTAACTTCTCAAAACCGTCTGCTCGGAAAAATGCTCCAGCTTCATTCACTATTGTAACTGCCCCCCGATCGCATATCAACATCTCTGGGTTCATATAAACAGTCCAGCTGTCCCGTGCACTAAACCCTCTCATAAGTTTGGAATGGAATTCACTAATGTAGTAGACGCACAAACGGGAAGCAAGTGCAGACCTACTCCAAACGTCCTCACACAAGTCCAACAATGGCAGCCTATTATAAGCCATTACCACTCCTACTGCACCCTCCAGATGCAGAGCTACCTGACCCCAGTTCAGACCCATTCATTTACTTACGTATATTCATACAGTCTAATTGACCCAATGCATGCCGAGAAAATGTATTGCTTGATATTTCATAGCCTGTTTCTTTGCCTAAGATGTTCATAATTTGGGTAGAAGGAAATAAAAATAGACGCAAATATAACAATTGTCAACATACAGTAAGAGTATAGAGCTGTAAAAGTAATATAGCTAGAATAACACAGACGGGATCTTTTTCTCAGAAGGAAAATCTGAGAAGCAAAGACTTTGAGAGAAAGACTTTCACGAAGTCTCAATGCCATCTGGGAGAAAAAACGGACACATTAAGCTGATCTAAATGTGGTTTATTTTTCTGTACGTGTAAAATGTCTGCAAAAGCACCCTGAGTACCCCCATCCATTTGAAAGAGCAGCAGCTGTAGTTTAACTTTGTTGGTCTGTGTGATACGTTACTATTAGAAAGAAGATATTTTTCAAACACTTGGACATAGGATCGATACGGACTAACAAGAAAGCACAAAAGATCCGAAAGATTATCAAAACAATCATGATGTGAAATCATTACCAACAAAGAGACGTTACGAAACAAGCAAAATGATGTTCTAATTCCAGAGATGAATAATCGTTAAGGGAGACAATGAGAGACATCTTCGGGCATCCCTGAGTCTCTGCTGTGGGTGAAGAGAGGACAAACAGAAATCGTGCGATTATGACTTTACTCCCATGTGCTGGAAAAGACAGCGTTCTGGATTTTAACAGGCTACCCAGCAGCCCCTCCACTCAAGCGTGATGGCCACGGCCATAAGCACCTCATCATCTCCACAATACACACATCAGCGCTCCACGTCCAATTCCCAACTCCGCCGCAGCCTCCGTTCGAGAAACCCTCAGACCGCTTCTGACATTATACGGCCCACCTGTGGCCAAGAGCCGCCCACGTTATCTACCAGAGAGTCACCATTCGACATCTAACTGCCAATAAACAGGACCGCGGTTGAGGTGGCTTAAATGTGAGTTTGTTTTAGATCCGATCATGTTTCTGCAGAAATAAAAAATCCACTTCACTGGAAGTTCGCTCATGTTGGGACCGGCTTCACAGACAAACACGCACAAACGTGCCTCATTCGAATTAAAAACTTTTCGGAGAAACACAAACCGTGACGGTGAGGCGAGAGGTTGCAATGTAATCAGAAAAGTATGTCGGTGCTTTCGTACAATAATTCTCACCCTGAGCGAGGCTCAACCTACAGTAAATGAGGGATGAACATCCCAGGACAGAGGCCAATTACGCCCTACTCCTCCAGATTATCTGCTGCCAATCTAACCTTTGGCTACACGAGAAGCTACAAGTTCTCAGCCGCACGGAGGCTCGTGTTAACACGTGCTGTGGTTTTTATCGTTTGTCTTAATAAAACGAGGGCTGTGTGACGATTCGCATTTGAAAGGCTCACTAAACAGGCTGAAGGACCTCAACCTTCTCATCACAGCGAAATGTCAAAGTAATGCCTCGGGCCGGCGCGTCACATCCACACTAGCGAAGCGCTGATTGCATATCTGAGCCACGGCGGAACGGGAAGGCTGCGATTATTCGCGAAACAAGCTGCGCTTTAAACTGATGGGTTTTTCCAGGGTCAGAAGCACATAGCAAAAGCTATTATTTTAGATTTTGCATGCGTTCAAGGCCACTTATCTCACTTTTACCCACAGTTCACTTCAGTTCCACAGACTCTCTATTTTTCTCTATTTCTAGAGAGTCTCTTTAAGAGATAGTTCCCAAAGAAGTAAGAATTCCGGCACCATTTACAGAATTTTCTCTCATGTCCAAATTATTAATCCAGTTCACAAATTTGCTCTCTCTCTCTAATATATATACAGCATCAGTCAAAAGTTTGGAAATACTTAACTTATTCTTTTTTTGATTATTTTTCACTTTTTATAATAATAGTACACTACACTAATAATAGTAAACTATGGTGTAAGATAATAGTAGCTGTTAAAATTGTAACAATTTTAAATTATTGTAACAAAAGGATCGAAAATTAAATCAAAACTGTTATATTTTAGCATCTTCAAAGCAACACCCTTTGACAAAAATTGGGTCAATTGTTTCCTTGACCTCATATAAACCATCTTCTTCAGGGGAAGGTTTTTAAGAAGGATTGAAGGAGTTTTCAATCAATTCAGTGCTGTTATCAGCTGATTGTTCTAAATCATCCATTTCAACAATTTTTTAAATAAAATTATTTATAAAATAAAATGCGTTATAATTAAAGAAATTGACAATTATATTTTTGTCTACAAAAGTAATTTCAAACATTTTAGCATTCACCGAGAGATGTATAAGATTATTTGAAACATTTGGCCAAGCGTTTTCATACTTTTGACTGGTACTGTGTAAAGCTGCAGAAATATATATATATATTAAAAGTTTTTCTGAATGTACTATTTATAGGTATGCCTTTAGGTAAAAAAAAAAATCATTTGTAAAGTACTAACAATTTTTCTCCCAAATGTTTAAATAAAAATATTGTTTCTATTTGCATTTATTTACAGAAAAGGAAAAATGGAGAAACAGGTCAAAATAAAATTAAAAAAAATCTGTATTTTTCCAGACCTCAAATACTGCAAAGAAAACAAGTTCATATTCATATAAATAGAGGGCGAGAGAAAGAGCTAACCAATGTATGCTACACTAAACGTTATATACTTATTTATACAACACTATAGGTGAAATTGTGGCATTTGAGTGATCGGAGAAGACCCCATCGTAAACAATCACTTCTGAGAATCCCAAACCGTCTGTCATGAGGAATCTGATCATATAAATCATCTCTCATATGCTCTTTAATCACAGGTTTGGATGCTGTCCACACGGGTGGAACCGAATCCAGCTTACCGGGGGGGAACAGGTCTCTCTGTATTTGCGCATGGTTACATGCATTCCTCTGATTAAGGCTTGTGTGAGAGCCAAGGTTTAGTCACTCATCGAAGGCTGACTAAACCGAAAATCAGGGTCGTTGATCTTTCTTAAGAGAACACGCAGAGAGACCTGACATGAGAAAAATTGTCTTGGACACAAAATCACGCACACCTGAATACGATCATGTGTGCTGATCGGACCGTATCACACGCACAGATGCTCGCGCTCCCCGATGGGAGGAGGAATTACCAACATGGAACACGCGTGTACAATTAATAGATGCTCTGTCTTTTTTTTTTAACATGTCTGCTTTCTGAGACGCCGAGTGATGAAGAGGAAATAAATGGGAGAGAGAGAGTGAGATATGCCTGTATCCTGTACGAGATGTTTTATTTGGCCTGAACACAGCAATCAGAGGCAGGGAGAGGGACACATCTGCAAAGGCCTGGACATGCTCCGTTCCAGCCAAATTGGCATCAAAGCGAGCGAGCGAGGTAAGGAAAATGAGAGAGAGAGAGAGAGAGAGAGAGGGAAAGACAGATGAGAGATTGAGGGGTAAGAGAGAGCTGCTCTTGTTCAACAAACACTCCACTTCTGCTTGTGGCCAGAGAAAATATGAAATGAAAAACAGAGGAGGCTGCCTGGGCCTAAAAGCCAAATAAATAAAATACTTTTTTCCCTTCACAAAGCGGCCAAATGTATTTTCCAACCTTTGGTCTCGACCCCCCTTCACTCATATCCATTCTCTCTCTCTCGCTCTCTCTTTTTAATGACCCCTTATTATCTTGCGAGTGATAGAGGGAACATTTGCTCAGGTTGTCACGGTTATTTCACACAGTTATGCACCGACGTACTCCCGTGGTTAACATGCACACGGAAATGCAATACGGGCACTCGTTCATGCAAACACACCAGGACGCGCCTGTGTGTCTCCGGTGCGCCGTGTGTTCAGCTGGTTTTAAACAAACAAAGAACATCTATTAGTAAACTTTTTGTTTATGTACCCAACATTCACTAAATATAAATACAGCCGTGGAAAAAACTAAGAGACCGTTCCGAATTTTAATTTAATGAGCATTTCTAGATGTAAGTATTGTGGCCATTTCAGTCCAGCGTCTGTTGAATTTCAACAAAATCTTTTTTTTACTTCTCCTAAATACATGTACAAATATAACTGCTGTTTTGCTTAAAAGTGAATCTTTTCTATTCAGTGTTTGAGTTCTGAAAAAATACAGAGCATCTTTTCTGTTATTTTGACCTGTTTCTCCAGTTTTCATTTTTTTCCAAATAAATGCAAGTAGAAACATTATTTTTATACAAAATATTGAATAAATACTGTTCACAAAATGAAACAAAAATGATAATTTCACTTAAACCCATAAATAGTGAATTCAGAAAAACTGAAAATAATTTTAAAGTCGTCTCTTATTTTTCCACAGCTGTACATATAGATCACACAGAACATATGGACTAAGAAGCTAGAACATTGTATTACTCAAAACAAAAAATATGCATAAGAACAGGAACATTGCTCACAGCAGGCGATTTGTCCTACAGCAATTTCCTTGTAATGTATTGTTGAACACAAAAGTGGTGTTTTGATGGCTACGGCAGTAGTGTTTTACAGCATTTTATATGAATTTAAAGACACAACTTCACAGAGAAAATTTCACAGTCCTGACCATTAAACACCTTAAAACTCTCAGCACGCTAAAATCCTCTCAGAGTGGTTGTGTCTCTTAATTTATCCTCTTTTTAGTACTATAACAAAAAAACTAAGGTAAAATAATAATGTTGATACTCATTAATCCACTAGATTCATCCCTTTATTGACAACCGCCTTGACTTGTAATGCAATTTCATGTAGCAACTTCAGTCCATTCTTTCCCTGGGACTCAAACCCATGAGCTTAGCGTTGCTAGCACCACACAATCATCCTACAGGAACGCTCCTAAGACGCGCCTGGCTTCGTTCATCCTAACTCTAGTGAACAGGCTTTGATGGAGGTCATTTGGAATAACGCTAAACTAATTCCAGACACGCTCGCACACAACCGCCAGCTGTTCGTCTGTCACTGCGGCTAACATTGCGCAAGACTTCTGCCTGAGTCATGCGGATGTGAATCGTGTTTGTTTGCATGTATCTGTCATTGCAGGTGTGCAGCCTTGTCATTTTGATGTCTCATCTGCTCCTGACGTCTTTATAGTCTCATCCTCACGAAAAAAAGGTGTGAAGAAATCCCCTCTATGACACACAGCTGTGTATGAAACACGGCATGTTTTTTCATGAATGAAAGTAAGACAAAGGGCGTTTCGGAGCTTGATGATGTATAGCTTTTTGGGAATTTATTCCAAACGGTCTTGCTTCTGTTGGCCTGTGACATTACTCCACAGTGACAGTCCATCGGATTACAAATAATGAGGCCCGGGAAGCCCCGCTGCTCTGTTCTTTTAGCGTAGAGAAATTGTGCGTTGATTGTGATTAATGTTGAGTTGAAATGGAACTAGAAACAAACAGATTTGTTAATCAGACCTTCGGACTGGAAATACAAAACAGATACTACGCGAGTTTTCATTGGTTGGTCAGTAGATCGTGATTCTCGCATTAATCGCACCTGTAATGATGATTTGTTATCAATTAACGGGATGTTTACAATATCCTAAATGAGATGATTCATGGCCCGATTAATTCGGGCGGTGGGAAACAGACGCTTGAGGGAACTGCGCTGCGCAACGGCGGCTAAAAGTTCAAGCTGATTTCAGTGGCTTCATTCTTCCCCTCGGTTTTGTTCTTTCTGGTTTGAGAATAGGGTGATCAGAGTGAGAAAGAGCTGATTATTCTCTCTGTCTAAAAGAGAAGAGGATTCGAGTATCCATCTGGCTCGCTTTAGTGTGAGAACCTGAGGACTGCTGACGGATTCTCTGCAAGCTAAAACAAAGCTCTCTCTCTTACTCAGCCGTGGTTTACCAAACCTCTCCTCTTTCATTCTTTCCCAGTAAACGAGTCAAACCAAAAACATGAAAGCCAAACCTTTGTTGCGTTTTAACTCTTTCTTGGATAACCTGGAAAATTATGTGTGACCCTGCAAGTGAAATTCTATTCTGCATTGCACCTTTTATACAGTTTGTAAACTTGTGTATGTAACCAATGCTATAAATGGAGAAGTTCATCAAAAAAAAGAAAATTCCTTAGCATTTACTCACCCTCATGCCATTTTAAACCTGTATGACTTTCGTTCTTCTGCAGAATACAAAACAAGATATTTTGAAGAATGTTGGTAGCCAAACAACATCAGCCCCCATTGACTTCCATTGTATGGACACAAAACCACCGAGGCATTTCTAAAAATGTCCTCTTTTGAGTTCCACAGAGCAACATGAGGGAAAATAGTAATGACATAATTTTTGGGGGGGGGGTGAACTAGCCCTCTAAGAATCTGAATTGAAAATTGATTTGAGAATTTCTAGTATTTCTACTATTTTAATATCAGCACACACTGAAACCCTCGAAGTTTGTGAAAAAAACTGATGATCCATGTTATCTTAACATGGTTCGGGACATTAAACACGATTTCAATGACATCTTGTGGACATCTGAGCTTTTGTTCAAAGGCACGGTCAATTTGGTTAGTGACGTCGAAACAGCACAGAACCCCAAAATAGTTCCTCTTCATTTTACGTCAGAGCTCTTCCTTGCTTTAAATATTTCGAAATCCATAAACTTTGTTTATTTCCCTTTTCGAATTAGATTTGTCATCCCAGATTTTCACTGTGGTCTCAAATGGTATGTATAAACCAAAGATCTTTTCCTCTCCCTTTCATGTATCTTTCCCATTCTCTATTTTCTAGGCCAAAACCATAATGCTAAAAAACAAAACCTGGCTTGCAGTCGGCACACAGTAAAGTATGTTCCCCTGCTTTTCTTTCTCTCTCTCGATTCCCTTTGTCCCTTCATATCTCCATATCTCTCTCTGTACATTGCAGATTCGGAAGACTTAATCGCTCCAATTCAAAGTGCCTGTGAGCAATCCAAGCTCCCAACACACAGCACAGAGATAAAAGAGAAGGCCAGTATACTCTCATCCCCAGGATAGCTGGCCGTAATCCTATTTTCTGTACCTTTATGAAATGAGAATAACAATTGTGATAGATAAAACAGTGGCAACATGCATCTCCCTGCTGGAGGGGAACTCTTGAGCTAGACTGAATTTGACGGCCTGAACTTTGACCTGTCTGTGGTTTAAGGGATAGTTCACCCAAAAATTATTAATTCACCCTCATGTCATTTAAAACCTGTGTCTAAATCTTTCTTGCGTGATACGTATATCATATTAGCATATACACTGTTTAATATTATAATTAATATATATTCTATTCTATACAATATTTTATATTATACTATAATATAACATTTTAATACTTAAATCTTTTTAAGAAATTGTAAACAAAAAACAATAGTTTTGTGTCAATACAATGGAAGTCAATGGGGTCCCACGTTGTTAGGGCACCGACATTCTTCAAAATATCTTGTTTTGTGTTATGCAGAAGAAAGTAAGTCATACAGGTTTGGAATGACATGATGATGAGTAAATGATCACAGATTTTTTGGGGGGTTCGTGAACTATCTATTCCTGTTTTATATTTTTGCTATTGCTGCTGTATTTGGGCAAATAGGTGCATTATCGTTTCTGGTAATACAACATTTTGTAGTGACGCTACCAGAACTTTGCACATAAAAGCCTTATCTTGACACAAAGAGACAGAATCTTCTCGCAAAAATGTATTTTCCCCCTGCCTGCTTGTTTTTAGCACACAGGCTCTGCAAACAGCCGTCGTACCAGTTTTCCATATTGCAGCGGAGCGCCGGGCAGGTTCTCTGACATTTTTAATGGGTCTAAGACATGAAAGCCTTTAGTGTCAAATTTCACTAGCATCATTATTGTATAATAACTCTAAGCGCCGTATTAACAAAGCAGTCAGAGTCAAGGAAGACAATAAACGTAAGCTTTTAAAGCCTGTCGCCGCTAATGGACTAGATGCTTAGTCTACGTTTCAAGTACATTTATGTTTTTCATTATCATTAGCTTCTTTTATAAGGAACGAACCAACTAGACCCTTTTTAAACTGTCAGGGAGCCCAGTAGACTTCACACGACAGATACAATGAGGTATGATGAACAACCCCATGTGTGACATAGTAGAAACTGACTGAACTGACACCAGGTAATGACTGGCCTTAACACATCTTAAGCACAAAGCTCGCCCAGGGTCAGCAGTGACCGGCTTTCAGCCCGTCCACTTAATAGTCCACAAATAGTCCTATAAATATGGTGGCCTCTAGATAACATAGTTTGGCCTCTAGATAACATAGTTTGTGTCATTAAGTAATTATTGGAGGTACTTGTTGAAATTGCTCCATTAAATAGATAATGCTTTCTCATTTAAGATCAAAGCCAGCCTCTCTTACTGGCCGGGGCAGGACGTTATTGCGAGATCCTTAAAAAGTAAAATGCACAGAGAAGTTAAATATAACTCGGCTCAGACAAATTCTTTTTTCAACCTCTTCCTCATCATTCTTCCTTCTCCTCCCTTTTGCGTTCTCTTCTATCTCTTTGACTTTCTTGCTATAAGTTGAGGAAGACAGTAAGTCGAAAGTATTGAGATGTAAGTGGAAAAACAGCGAAGATCCTTTGAAGTCCCCCTGGCTGATTAAAATCTGGAGTCTCCAGATTAAATAAAATCCAATTTAGCTGTTCAAAATTCTGCTTTTTTTTTTTTTTTTTAAGCAAGCAAAACATAAAAATGCAGAGACCACGGCGCACGCATAACAAAGATGTCCCTGAATTTCCGGTCAAGTGAACTCTCCGTCCACATGGAACTAATATGTATCCGAAGCCTTGAATCACTCTTAATGGTGCTGTCTTTTAAAGTGGTCGGCCTAACACAAGCACCATTAATCAAAGTACACATCTTTAACAAAAGCTGCTCTTGTCTGCTCTTTGTTTATTGGCCTGGATTGCTATAATCCCTCACTATTAAACAGGACCAATAGCAATTCAAATCTATAATCCTGCCGATTCCAGAATGGGCCAATCAGGGGGGAGTCTGTGATGGTAGACGTGGAGGACCACCATCACAGTAGCTCCTGTATACGAGGCCCGTCTAACAATAGACACTGGAGGGATAAAGGGTCAGCGATCGGGCTACTCCACAGTGCAACAATTAATAAACAGGAGTTAGTTTTTTAAGGAATTGAACAGCTTTAGAGATTTACTGTAATTGACGATTTTACATGTTGGAGGACAGAGCCGGGTCGTAAGTGGGGACCAGCGCCACTGTTTGCTTTTAAGAAGCTGAATAAATTGTCACCAAGCCCACCCCCGTCTTCTCCGAACACAATGATGGTTACGTCGAAGCTTTGGCCTGCCTTTGTGCTCTAGACTTGTTTTCTTAAGGGAACAAAATCTACTTTGTCAGCAGTTAATTGGGAGGATGCTGCTTTTCTATTATGCAAATGAAAAAGTTTTCACTGCTTTTTAAAGCGAGCCACCTCTTCCGTTGGTAAAGACTGAAAACGCCATTAATGTGAACCTCTGTTCCCACACCTGCCCATGGAGGCATTGAGGCTTTCTATTTCTAATAACAAATATCAGTCTGGGTGGTCACAATGTACTGTCAGGTTCTGGCAAACATGGAATTTGTACTGAGGCACTGAAACATTGACAAGATTTCTTATTTGCTGCCATAACTTTAAGAAATGGAGGATTCTGGGTAAAAGAAACATGTTTATGACATTGTGGGAGCTGGAAGCCTGCAGCCTGACAGATTGTTTTAGCCCATCTTTTGAAATGACGTGGCGTTTATCACACTTTCTGCCTGGAGAGGAGAATTTGTGGTTGAGTGATACTGGGTAATGGTTGATGCTGATGTCTGAAATACAGGATAACTTATGGCTGATATAATGCTGACATTTATACAGAACTTAAATTATGATGTATTATATTTTATAATAGACCAAATAAAAATAAAAAAGTAACCAAACAAGATTTTTCTGAATTGATTAATACTATGTGATTGCTATACTATAATACTATAATAAATTGTAATAATATTTATACATATATCATGTTAGCCCTTATAATGTTTAATATTATAATGAATATATATTCTATACATTATTTAATCTTATATTATAATAAAACATTTTAATACTTAAATCTTTTTAAGAAATTGTGAACAAAAAAACAAAAAAATGCTTAAATTACAAATAGCAAATAAAACCGTCTAAAAAATTATTAACAGAATATTATCTGAACTAGTATGTCTTGACCATGTCTGGCACTGGGCAATGGTGAGGGCTTAACCTGTTTACGCCTGATCTCTCTGAAAGAGGAAACACACCTGTCTAAACCACGCCAAATTTCTTTTTCTTTCCTACAGAGACATGTGAAAAGGTCAGCAAAAACAGACAAAGCAAAACAAAGGCGGCAGTTTGTGTTTTGTTTTGTTTTAACAGCACGTGAAAACGGGCGCCCGCTCTTTCCAAAGCAAGAACAAACTAATGCTCTACATTTTCCTCTGAACTGTCAGAGAAGAAAGATCACATTCTTCACAGCAAAAGAAAGTATCAAAGAAAAGAGGCCTATAAATAAACCATAAGAAACGTCGGAAAAATGTCCATAGAGCAAGCAACCAAACATTCCCTCGAGCTAGAAATGGTTCTTTTGCTCAGATCTGCACAGGTAATTTCCAAGCATCTGTCACCAGAATCTGGTTTCTTTATCTGGTACTATTGACAAAGAAAGCAAAATGCTTAATGCATAATAACCTTGATTCATTATTTTATGGGGGGTTGGGAAGTCCATCAAGATTTCTTTTTCATGTTCCAAAGAAGAGACTCACACAATAACAACATGAGCGTGAAAAATGAGTTTTCATTTTGGATGAACTATCCCTTTAAAAATAAAACATTCTGGTTTTAATAACGTAGAAAAAGACCACAAAAGACACCAATCTAAAAGATGAGCATATATCAAAACAAAAAGTTGATTTTCATATCAAATCACAGCTTGTCCGAAATGCAAAGCGGCCCGTTCATCTGTCCACTGCGATGACAGGACACCTGGTGTTGGATAAGACTGCAATAAGTTTTTCCAAAGCTGGTGGTCACTATCCGCCTTCTCAGCATCCCCTCTGCCTCCTGTTAACACTTTTACAGTGTCCACTCCAGCTGTTTCCCCCATCTGGCTTTAGTATAGATCTCTATCTCTGTCTCAGTTCGTGGATGCTGTAATCTTTTTATTGTTGTTTTATACTACAAACATTAAAAGCCAGGAGACCAGATGGCCCTCATATCACCCTACAGCTTTGATGAAAACGTGGCTGAGAGGAAAGGTGTTTGTGCACCTGTGTGTGTGTTATAATATCACGTATAGCTTACGGCAGGTGTGGCGTGATGAAAATCAAGTTTACGGTCACGCTATGCTTAAAGTTGAAACAGCTAAAAGTTGTCCGAAAAGTTGCGAATTCCACGCAGGTGCCAAATGTTTTCCCTTCATCCGTTTTTCTTTTTCTCGTTCGCTTATTCCCATGCCAAAAGTAGTTGGTCTAAAACTCATTACAATTTCAATGGCTAATGGAGAGAATAAGAGGAGGTGTGAGCAGGAAGAGATGAAGACATAATTAGTTTCCTTCTCCACAGGAGACGGTGCGTTGATGAGACAATGAACAACAGAATAATGAGGGAAAAGGAGAACCTTTCCATCATCTTCTGGCCTTTCATCACGCAAAAAATAGCCCAGCGCCTTAAAAAACTCAAGCATTACATGGTTCTGCTAACCAAAAATGTCAAATGTATTATAATAGATAATATACAGTAAGCCAGCCATTCGGTTTATTTTGCAAAAATGACTAGACAACTGCACTCACCAAATACATAAATTCTTATTACAACGTGAGAGAATACAAAAATCCTACAACTGACCAATCACAACCAAGCATTCCTAAAAGCCACGTAATATGTAAAACCAGACTTACTTAATCGCGCCAAAACGTGTGTTTATACGTCTGGCGCCTTTACTGTGAGTGTTACCGATGTGATTGAACAGACTGCTTTAGAGAGGTATGATATCAGATGGGCCCAACATCAGCAGGCTAGAGAAGCTGTTCTGTTTGGCACTTAGATATGCACTTGTCACACGAGCGAAAGACTGGGTTCAAGGACTTCAGCGCTACAGCTGTATTTTACATCCAAACACACAGCCGGTACACTCGCTCTGACACCTACTATAAACACGCGCGCGCTCCCCTCTCCACATGCACACAATTTGTGAGCTGTTAAGGTGTTGAGTTGGCTCTTGAGTGGTAGGTGTGGCAGCTGGTCTCGGGCACGGGTGACACGTAATCCCGATTTAGTCTCACTTTGCCACGGTACCTCCCCTTTATGTCAACCCTTCTGCCGCAGGAAATGAAACACTCTAACCTCAGAACAGCACGCGGGGACACATGTTGCATGTAAACAGGAGAAACAAGCAGCACAGGTGCATTTGTATGTATGTGTGAATGTGTCTGAACCTTTTTCAACTTGAGTTGTTGGGAAAAAAATGCTTGGAATCTGCTTAATTTCCCAAAACTGTTTCCCAATATATTCCTTTCCTTCTAGTCTACTACCATTTGTTACACGTTTTTATGTCATGTTTCATAAGTAATGTCATAAAGTATATATAATAAAGTATATAATAATTAAGTAATTTCATAAGAAATATCCAAAAATATAGTTTAAAAAACTAACAACCTAAATATCAATGCTCTTCCATTTAGTCTGGAAAACCATATGTGGTACTATATGGAAAAAAGCATGTAATGCAACTGACTGTATCTGGGTCTATAAATATCCACATAACATCCTTAACAAATCCATGAATTATCCACTTAGATTGCTTAATTAACGCCTGTCAGCTAAATCTGACCCACCCTCACGGCCATCGGCATTGTGGGACATTTCCAGTTTTGTTCCAATTTAGATTTCTCTGCTGCAAACAAATCTGTTTACATTCAGGTGAAAGGCCCAGAAGAGATCAGTGGCTAGTGACAATTAAAGGGAGGCTAAGTAAGTCTGCCTTTCACACATGGTCTGCACCTGAAACTCGAAATGGATTGATAGTCATTTTAAAACAGCATCTGATGCTCAGTTGTCTGAGAGACAATGGATTTTAAGGCAAAAGCCGGGGGGAGAAGAGATGAGGGGGGCGAACTTTGTCTAAAAACTTTGTTAAAGCCTCACAGGAATCTAAATAATTGAACGAGTTGGTATCCGCTCTTCTGACGGAGAGAAAAGATGAGTGGTAGAGGAAGAAGGGGGTGGAGGGGAGGGGGTTTAAATAGGAGACAATGAAGAAGGGAATGCAAGTGCTTATACGCTGTAAAAACATTACCTATTTCAAGTTTTATCAAATTGTTTTTAAAGTCACTTGAATTTAAACGTATTTACTTTATTTAGTTTTATATAGTTCCATTTTGTATAACTTCCAGAAATGTTGATTCAACTTCATTTATAGGTCAGTTTAATATAATTTAAACTCAAGTGATTTACTCACCCTCGAGTTGTTGTTAATCTGAATGAATTTTGTTGTTCTTATGAACACAGAGAAAGATATTTGGAAGCATGCTTGCTACTAAACAGTTCTTGACCGCCTTTGACTACAAAACTAAGAAAAAATGTATTTGTTCTGCTGAACACAAAATAAGATATTTTGAATAATTTACGAAAGCAAACAGTTCTGGGGCACATTTGACTACCATTTACATGTTTCCTACTATGGTAGTCAATGGTGGCCTTTTCCACAACAGATATAACTGTATAGCAAAGAACATTATTTTGTCTCATCCTCGAGAATAAAGTAAAAAAAACATTATCTAACTTAATAATAACAAAATAACACTCTAAAAACACTCAGTCCTGGATGCTGATTGGTCAATACAGCATTCTCAACGTGCTGAAATTCAAGATATAGTGACAGCTTTAGCATGACACCTGTTCACCTTATCACAGCACAGCACCCGTAATGTTATTTTAGTTGCATAGCAACGTTGTGTTATGTCAGGGACTATCTACTAAACCATGATTCTCAGCTGGTGGGTCTGATCTTGACAGGGTTATGGATGGCAGGAGAGAAGCAATGCTGAAATGCCAATGATAAAATGCAATCATACAATCCCAAATAGTTGTAAACAGTAAAATGAATTGCCTCATTAACTTCTAAAACGGAGGATAAAACGATTTCCATTTTGTTGTCAAAAGTCTTTGCATCTATTAAACTCCACAGTTAAATATGGCTACTTCTTGACATGGTGAATCTACAAACAGGCCACCAGTCGGTATGATTCCATTTGCTGGACATTAAAAGTCACGCTTCCGCTCAATCCAACAGGTTTCCTTCAAGGTGGCTGGCAAACATCCTCCCCTTCTCCTCGCTCATGCCGAGACAAGTGTAGATCTCTTTCTCTCCCTCTTCAGTGACAAAGCGGCCAGCACAGGAGGACACGGTGGAGCAGTGGCTGCTGGGAGTCTGCGCTCAGTCAAGCAGAGAGGATTCTGGGGGATTTGGGGGGCTTCGTTCGTCAGCAATAAAAGGCTTGCAACAGGATCCTCGCTGAGATTAATGACCTAGATAGGCCACCGCAATGCCATTTAAATGGGAAAGTAATTAAAGTGCACCTTCCATGAAAATTATTCATTGCTGACGGATTGGGTGACGGACGAATCGGGAGGCATTCCTTAACAATGCCACAGGTTAAGTGCCCGCCGAGGCCACCGCGAGCCAGACCACCAGCGATTTAACCACAGCTGTCGAATCGCAGCGACCGGTCCAGCTCTTATCAAATTACCGCAGATGGAATTACCAAAAGGAGGAAGAGAGAATGAGAGAGAGAGAGGCAAGGGAGGGAGAAAGGGCTCTCAGGTAACATAAAACGACATACAAATGCTACAAAAGAGTCTTGCGGGATCCGCTTAACTAGAAAATTACACCACCTAGCACCGGCCGACTGGGAAACCCGGGAATCAATCAATCCATTCTGTTTAACGTCCCTGCCACAGATTAGGACTTTGCGGAGATCAATCAATGGCTTTATTGTTCCCCAAAGTGTGATTCTTCTCAGGGGTATTGAACGAGATCCATTTTGCAGTGATAACGTGTCGAAAAAGTGGCCGTATTAATTACCAAAGACTTGCTGGGGGATCATCTTTCAGTCTGGGGCATGAGAATGGTTTCTCGCACTTTATAACGCTTTGTGTGACACATTTAGACATCGGCTGAAACGTTTCTAATCTGAAATGTGAGATGAAAACAGGCGCACTTGGATGCTCCGAGCTCGGCTTCATATAAAATGCCATCAAGGAGTCCATGTTAACGCCAACCAGACTGCCCTGAAGACGAAAATGACTCTCCCCGTTGTTTACCTCCCAACACCAAGGTTTACCAGATCAAAGTTTGACGTTCGCTACAGAACGATCCTCACTATGAGATAAGAAAGAATAGACCATGTACGGTTCCGCAAGTCTCAAGCACTTAGCTAAAAATAGTCACGAAGCGTCTCATCTCAATGACTCTGCTTCTGCAAATCTCACAAAATGGGTCTACTTACACAATCTATGCACGCGAAGGACGGAAATTAGCCTATTTTCTCGTTCGCTCTCTCCAAAGCAGAAGATAAAGCTAGCAAGGCAGAGTACTGGGTTAATGTGCTTCCCTCTTAACACTTAAACAACTTCCTAGACGGAACGGGCCGCAGTCAAAGGCGGCCATCAGCGGGCAACGTGCACCTCTGACATGTAACCTAAGCATTAAAAATCCATTTCCACAGCTTCACGTCCTCCCTCGCTTTGATTCTGTTTACCGCGCAAGCTGTTTGCATCTAAACCACCCGTCTCCGTGCACTCACGTCTGCTGCAAACTCTTGGCCACGGAGGGGATGTTGATCGCCCGATTCCACACTGTTCTCGTCAGAAGCACTCTGCTGAATAAATATTAATGGTTATTCCTTAAGCTATTTCCACTCAGGAGCATCAGGAAGAACAATGGGTGTTGTTTAGACACAGAGAGAGAGAGCGAGAGAATCAGAAAGGGAAGAAAGAACGACAGATCTGAGGGTATCTCTACAGAGATGTCAAGAGACAATAGAACGCTGATTGAAATGCTCTTCACCCAAACGTCAGCAGTCCTCTAGAAAGAGAGAAAGAACGAATACAAAGATTGCCATTAAAAAAGAAAGAGGAATTTACAATCGCCTGTAGGGAACTACAAAGGTGGAAAAGAGAACGAACGGAGAAAGAAGAATGTTGATTATGAACCTGCCGATACAGAAGCGAATTGGCTATTTAAACCCATTTCAGACAGCCAGGACAGAAATTGGGCTTCGGAGGAACAATGAGGACTTCGAATAGCCCCTCTCTCACACGGAGACGTCTCTTTAACTCCTCTGCTTTAGTTTTTTTTGTCACTTTCTGTGTCTTTCGTCTCTCTCTCAGTAGCGGAAGGATAATTAGGGAGAGGTGTGAATTCCTCATCAGATCCGTAGCCATCTGGATTCAGGCGCCGCACCTTTGCTTTCTGCTCTGCTTACTGTTTCTCCTCCTACGCTCGGTGCCTAGAGCAGCGACTTATTCACATGCAGATGGAGACGAACGACGAGAGGGTCTCGCCTCCCTTCTCTCTCTCCCTCTTTCATCTGTGCCCTTCTTTCTCTCAGCGTTGCCTCCCGTTGCTGTTTTAGTGCAGTTAACCGTATATTTAACATTATAAATCCTCTTAGATCCCTAATAGACCCACTCTTTTCCAAAACCACCGTCTCATTTTAAAATCAACATGAAACCACATTCGCAACCTATTTAACCGAGAACAGAATACTTGGTGAATACCGCAGGGACTTGATATGACATCTCCTTAGGCTGCTCCTTGGGCTTAAAAGAGCCAGATTAATTTTTCCAACACATGCGGCCTAGGAGACATGAGAAGGAATGAAAAACTTGGACGTTGGAGCCCAAAAGATGCCGTTTTTCAAACTTTAAAGCCTGGATGAAGTCATCAGTGTTAATGAGTGTCCTGCTCCGTTTGGCCGACCGGCAGCTTATTGTTTCAGGAAGCTCTATTTTCACCTATTTTGAGGTAGTCAGCCATTGCCGTGGTAACCCAGGGGTAAAATTGCGCCCGTAAGGCTCTGGTGAGCAGAGAATTGAGCACGCTCAGATAGGGTTAAATTCTTCCATCTCGGTTCTAAACAAGGGCCTGATTGTCCAGAGGCCCTATCAATTTGCCCTCATAGTCAACCTGTTGTGTTCAACTAGATTCTGAGCTTAATTATTAAAAGTGAATTATTAAAGTTCAAAAATGCATACACTTGCAGTGCTATCTACATGTCTTCTCTTATATGAGGGATATTTTATTATGTTCCCCATTTTCCGTCTCTATGGCTCATTCTGTAGTAGACAGACATGGAAAATTAAACCAGTAACTACCGACACTACAAAAAAAAGCAGAGCCATACAGTATATTTTCTCAATCTGACAATAACTAATGAGTAAATATTGCCCAGGGTGGCCGGTATAATTGTCCGTTGTCAGTATGCCAGACACAATTACTTACGGCTCTCTCTCCGAGACAAGGGTCTTTTCCTTTTTCTCTCTTTTCCTCTCTCTCCCACTTACTAGCTCGCTCCTAACCTACCGTGTGTCCTTGTGGCTTCTTACTCCAACGTGTGTCTCTGTCACGATCCCTGTCATAAAACATGTATCATGTTTTCTCCCCTTCCTCCTCGGCTCCATTTCTCCCCCGTTTTCCTGCCTGTCGGTCATTACCCTTTTTCTCCTGTATTTTTTTATCTCTCCGACACGTGGACGTGTGCACCGCTCGCATTATCCTGTCACCGACCTTGTTTTATTTGCCAACCATAGAAACAACAGAATGCAAATGAGAGATTGAGTTTTGAATGCAGGTGGGGGGACACGTCAGTTAAGGTGGGATCAGTTTTTTTTTTGAGGTAGTCAAATACTGTACAGCTCTGTTTCAAAAACTACCGCTACAATCCACACAGGTAGCATCTTACGTGACTGAAATTTGGGATGTTTGTAATAAAATATTCTCTCGCATTTCACAACTGGATGCTTTAAAATGCTGCCTATGTAGGCATTTCGCTATAGGTTTAGAGAAGAGAGATGTGCTTTTGTGTGCTAAGCGTACACCACCACTGCAGTCTAAGCACTGGGTCACTTAAGTGCTAAGCATTCAGTGTCTACTAACCTCCTGTTAATGACCACAGCCAGTATGCATTCTAAAGCAAATTGTTTTTCATGGATGCTTGGGCATGAAAGAGAAATCTTGTTTTGCAGATCCATAAAAAATTGTTCATTAAAAAACAAACAAATAAAGAGCTCTCGTATGGCGTTTCTCTACCACAGGGGTTCCCAAACTTTTCAGCCCGCCACCCCCAAAATAACAGTGCCAGGGACTCCAGACCCCCACTAGCCTTAGAGGTGGGTAAAGGATACAAACATTGCGCACAACTTTGCAAAAGCACTTTTTAGGTCTATCCAAACACGAGTATAATGACAAAACAAAATAACACAGTCTAACATAAAATTACTTCATAGTTATTTACTCGTTATTTTACTTGTTGTTTGAACAACATGAACTATTACTACAGTTGGTCAAATTTCATCAAACTGATTTGAGTGCTGATGGATGTCCTCTTTATGCAAATGCCGGCCTCTTTTCGTACCTGAGGACGATGACTCCGATGACTGCTTCTCCGCCCTCCTCTGCTGGCCTCCCTGCGATGTCTTTGGTTGATATTAACCAACGTTTCATTTCGACAAATAAAAATATACTAAACTTAAAGTTATAAAAAATAATCTGCGTGCACATATCGTAATGGTGCTGTAAATTGACTTGCTGTACCTAACCCAATGCGTTTGCTAATGTGACGTAATCACCTCAGGGGTCACGATCGAGGGGAGGAAATTCCAAAGGCTGATGGCTTTTTATTTGCATGGTTTTATTTTTAACTTAACTAATATTTTTATATTTTGTTACACTCATTGATTAAATACGCTATTCCTAATAAAAAAAAGATTTCTGGAAATCATCTTGCAACCCCACCCTCACGGCCTGGCGACCTCCTGGGGGGCCCTACCCCTACTTTGGGAACCCCTCTAGCATGCGCAGTCTTAGAAACAGTTCTTAAATTACAACCAATCCCCAGAGAAAACGTAAGAGATGGAGAGAGAAAGAGACGAAAAGAGGGACACACTCTCTTTCCGATTCCCCAACCACGAGAGCCCGTCGAGCTAATAATGTTTGTGGCTATGACTTCAGCGCTGGTGTAAGCATTTGCCACCCATTTCATTTCAGAGGATAAAGTGAGACCTCGTATCATTTATCACAAATTCAACAAAGACTCTTGCAGAAATGTCAACCTTGGCGACTGTAAGTGATATTTAAAGGTGGCGGTTCTCCTGGCAGGCAATAAAAATGAAAGCGGAAACGCGAGAGGTATTCTTGTGCGTGACTTCTATTATTTATCATCCGATGCTGTTCGCCGCTCTATCCCCACCACAAAACCACAAATTATGAACTGCAGGAAAACTGTTGCCAGATAATTTGTTAAATTATCCCAACGGCGGTAACTACACTGGGGTTGTTCAGTGAATGCGACTGCTGGATATTATTCAGGCTGGAGCTGAGAACGTTGTCCACCTAAGCAGCACAATAAAATATCGACTGGTACTTCATTGAAGCCTAAAATATGCTACCGAGGCACCTAGCACGAAGCCAAAAAACTAAAGTACCATATATTTGAATTGCAGCTTTGGATATGCAGTCCTATATTAACCTCAACATTTACATTTATGCACGCTAGACACTTTTACCCAAAAATAATACTTTTCCCGCCTTTCATCCGTCCATGCATTTGTTGAGAATCAAACACCCACTTTTAGCACTACGCTCTACCAAATGAGCTACAGGAAGTCCAAACCTCTCACCTGCTTGGCTGGTGGCGATGCTGACGGCAGCAAACAGTCGCTGGGTCCGGCTGAGATCGGACACGCCGTTCACAGCCTCGACCTCGAAGGTGTAGTTTGCGTGGGCTAACAGGTCGGTGATGGTGACGTAGGTGTCCGTTAATCCGCTCTGCTGTGGAAAATAAGCAACGTTGCTCCCGCATGGAAAGCACTCCTCGGGCTCCCAGGTGCAGCGGCGGCATATAATCCGGTAGGTAACGTCATTGCGGCCGCCCGTGTCGGCCGGCGGGGTCCACTCCAGGCTCACGGTGGTGTGGTTGATGTTGTAAAGCAGGTTCTGTGGAGCTGATGGTGGCCCTGTAAGTAAGATGAGACATAACGTTTAGATACACTTATTTTATGGGTCCTCCAGACGCTCGTGGATTCTGCCCACTTCTCTCCTCAGACAAAAACACCAAGGAGGTTCGAGGAACCCAGAGCGCTGGCAAATCCTGACATGCAATTATACTGTAACCTAGATACATGGAGATGTTATGCTTAAGCATGCGGGGGAGTTGAACTTGAGTGCTGCCAAGGTCAATGTAGACAAGCGAGCATTCGCAAAAATGAACAACGAAATACTGTTTCAAACCACATCAAGGTAGAACAAGATAAGACTATCTTCCTCCGACTGATGGGAGTCATCTTCACAGAAGCATTTCATTAGAGGGCCGGGGGTAATGAGTTTCCTGTGGAAACAATTGAGGTGATACTTTATCGAAACCAATGCTTTCGACCGCCAGAGTGACAAGCAGTCTGAGCCATGAGGACAGGGAGTCCCTTTCAGAATTTAAGAGTCAGATCATGAGCAAGTTATCACCCCTGACAATAGGAACAGTGCAGAATTCCACTCAGCCAGCTCACAGACGGATGACCACAGTGGAAAACAACTCATCATCCCCTAATCCCCGCCAGTGCCAAAGAATCTGGCGCGTCTCATAAAGCAATGATTTATATTTTGCTACTTTTATCCAACCACCAAGCTCTTGCTTTTATCACCCTAATGTTTTTATAACTGCACCACTGCCTGTTCAATATCCCTTTTATTAGAACTTGGCTTTGTGGTCGTCTTGCATCATGGGTTTGCCGTTTTGGAGGGGTTCGATTTTGGTCCCTCGAAATGAAACGACTAAAGCCAGGCGTCTTTTATGGTCGTTGCTCGTCAGATTGTCAGATATGAGCCTGGCAAGAGTTTGGCAGACTGTGCAACATTATTGGTCTTTTGTCTGACTCTAGAATTTACAGCTTAGCTAAGACCTCAGTCAAGATGGACAATATTAACTGGGTGTTATACATCATCAATCCATGTCACGTCTTGACATCGTCACTGACACGCAAAATTGAAATGGTACCGCTTAAACCCAAGATAGCCTTGCGGTGATAGCGGCACTGTAAAAGAAAAGGGAAAAATGGTCACAAATTCTCTTTTTTGTCCAAAGCAAACTACATAGAATGTTGCTACACTCATTACGTGAAAGAAAAACTAAATAAAAGGAAGCGTATGTTGTAGACTTATAGACAAGTTAGTATAAACATTTTAGTAAATGTTTTTGCCTGTCTCTCACACGCACACCACATAGTCAATTGTTTTGCTCTATTTGGTTCTTCATTAGACGGCTGTCTAACCGACACTGTCAGAATTTTGTCGGAGGCTAACATTCAACACAAAGTTAACTAATTGGCTGTCGGTCAGGATGCCACACTAAGTGATCAAAGACTGAAAGTTTTGCATTACCATGAAAAAAATCCTTCAAACTTAGTGGTAAAATTGCAGCCAAAAGTGCACACCAAACTTAGGTCGCTTTACTTCCTGTGTTGTCAGTGACGTGCTGGTCTGCTAAACCAGAGACGTTTACTAACAAAACACTTGATGCATATGCATGAGGGGAAAGAGCAAGCATTAGAATTGTGCGAATACTTAATGTGACACTTAAAATTTGCTCCTCATTAAGGCTAATGGCAGACACACATCCATCCATATTCATCAAGGTAGGAGGGAAACGAGTGAGAGGAGGACATGAAAGGGCCACCTGTGGCAGGTGAAGAGACACTGTCTGTCTCTCTCTCTCTCCTCGCCGTTATCTCCCAAGCTAGAAGCGCAACTTCACCTACTGATGCTAATGAGGTCCCTCCTACTCCATTCCCCTCAGGGAGAGCCTTGCACACACACAAAAACATCCTTCTAGGGATTTAGCTTTCTATTTCCATGGCTACCTTTAAGGATAATAATAATAACACTAATGGCTCCATTTGGCTCCCCTGATTTATTCTGCCTTGAGTGGCAGAGATCAAGGGATTGTTTATCTTTAAATGGACAGCTGAGACAGAGAAGGGACTTAAGTCAAGCTGTCATTGAGCAGACCTATTCACCGACTCAGGTAGCCCTGAGATGAATCACTACTCAACGCTGGCTACAAAGAGGTCCCGTTGATTTAATTTTCACAAAACATGAAATAAAAGTGCTGTATCTAATAACAATGTATGATGTTATTCCAATTTCATGAATAGCTACAGTCGCTTAAATAAAAACTAAGAGCGAGCTCACGCAGGGTGGAATGATCCCGAGGGACTAATGCGGCTAAAGCAAGATTTTCACACCGTCGAGTCGGCCGACATCCAACTAATAGCTTTCAACGTCTTTTCCATATTTTATTTGCATTCCAAAAAAATTCCAGTGTAACAAGATTGAAACCTCTGCAACTGTATCCAAAATGTCTGTATTAAAGAATACAAAACTAAAGCAGCTGTTATCGGTCTCAGTATAAATCATAACATCACTTTCTTTTATACTATAGCTTTAAAGTAGGTGCAGTGAACTCTTGTGAACTCTTGGGATAAGCATTTATACATAAAATGTGACAATTAAATAAATAAATCATATAATATTTCATTTTTATACAGCCAATCAGAGGATGTTTGATCTTTAAAGGGACAGTTCCCCAAAAAAATTAAAATTCTGTCATCATTTACTCACCCTCTTGTCATTTCAAACTCGCATGACCCATTCACTACTACTGTATGGACACAAAACCAACGCAAGTGAATGGGTGCCAATTAACAACATTCTTCAAAATATCTTCTTTGGTGTTCTGCGGAAGAAAGACACTTTAACGTACAATTATGTCTACTGGGACTTTAGGCCAATCAAATTTCACTGTAATCGGGGATACGCAACACGCCGCATCTGGTTGGTTTGCCGTCTGTATATTCCTGCAGCTCAGCCTTTCATTTCCGCAGGCCGTTGTGGGCGTCATCAGCTGTCAAAAAACGCCTTCTGAGTATACAGCTCCCGTGTGCTCGTTCACATACGAGTGTATATATGTGTTTCTATATATGTAATCTGTCACCTCCTCTGCAGTCTGCTGCGAGAAGGTTCTGGAGGGACGCTGGAGGAAGGCTGGGGGAAACTGGGACAAATAACTGCCACAGTCAGTTTCGTTCTCGCCACCGCAAACCAAACTAGTCTTTTAATGGATATGGAGTTTGCTTAAAGCCAAAGCCCACTCCTCCCCCCTACACTCTCTCTTTTGCTTTCCCACTCAACCTTATTTGAAAATACACCCTCATTCCTAGACATACACGCTGTATTGATAGTAAAGTAAAAGACGATCTCAATCTTAAATAGTTTATCATCTGAAATCGTGATGCGCACAAAACTGTTAAGCTCTAATCTGATTGGCTGGCCAACTACCCGTGGTCCGGCACATAATTTTTTTATACAACACACCTGAAAACAAAGAGATGTGTTTGAAGTGAAGGACCTAAATGTCTTCTCCCCAACCCAAATTGTGACTGAATATGTAATACCTGACCTCCTCCAGCACCACTTCCCTTGCTCTTCTCCTATGAGAGAATGTTAATTAGGTCAACCTGCTGATCTTGTGTGTGTGTGTGTGTGTGTGTGTGCGTATGTGGGGGGGGGGCGCCTGTATGAATGTGTGTGTAAAGCCTGAAGTCTCAGGCCAAGTAGCGCGGCAGCTTAACTCAGGAATCCAGTTCTTATCTGCACTTTGAGAAGCTCTTGGCTGTTTTAGTGCTACTCCACCTATTAAGATTCCACCCGGTAATGAGACTGACTCAGAGCTGCTACTTGTGAGCCGTGTTCAAACAGTCTAGCCACTAATCCCTAATCTACAAACATGGTGCCTGACCTTTGACCCCCCTCATACCAAGGATAGAACAAGGGGCCGAACCAGAGAGAAGGGCGAGAGATGCTGGTTTCTTTACTGTACTCGTGTCCCTTAGCAGCTGTGGGAAGAAAGGAAGTCTCACACAGGGACACGTCAACAAATGGAGGTGATGATTCCAGGGGGCTGAGGGTTGGAGTTGAAAGGGTGTATGTGGGTTATTCACCATCACTTTCAATTTCTTACTCAATCTGTTTTACGTTCACTCACAAGAAATAACAATTGTTTAGTAATGTAATTTATTCTGTATTTTTAGAAATACTTTTGGGAAGTAGAACGCAAAACATACTGCACATTACTTTCTTTACCACTTAAATATACCATGATATTAATTGATATCTCATATCATGATACCAACATTGTTGTATTGTATATACTGTGGGTATATATTTAAAGAAATGTAAATTCTGTCATCATTTACTCCCCCTCTTTTAATTTCAAACCTGTATGACTTTCTTTCTTCTGCAGAAGACGTTTTTAGTTTCAGTTTTGGGTGAAATATCCTTCTAAGTATTATAGTTCTACCATCTGATAGTATCAGTGCACTATACCACCCCACCACAGTCTTTTTAAGGGCTCTTTACCTTTCTCCTTGCCTTTCTCTACCGTCTACCACTTTCCCTTCCCTCTTTTCTTTCTGTGACAAAGTCCCACGCTTCCCCAACCCCACCAGACCCTCACTCGCGCCGACACCGCGCGCAGCTGTCGAATGATTGATGTCATCCCCGAAACCCGTCAAGAACTCTCTCTTCTCTCGCTCTATCTCAAGAGGAAGAAAACTTCCCGTAAGCCCCCCGTCATTCACAGCAGGCTCACCTAAGAATCGCCCATTTATCTTAGCGGCTTACACGTTCTGGTAAACCCAATTTACGCTACGCTATTGGGATTATTCGTGCTATGCGGAAATAATCACAAAACCAAATCTTTCTCAACAACTACACTTCTTTCATTCGATCAGCAATGACAGACGCGCTACAAGTGAATATTAATTCCATTCACTCTTGAAATCTGAATTTCATTAAGGCCGCTCTTAATCCATGTTCTGAAGAGCTGAGTGTGTATTGACAGATCTTAAGATTCTGTAGGTTTACACCTCGCTCATTTAAAAAGCTGTCCATCAGGGTGTTTATTCAGCGAATGTAAATTCACCCCCAATTACCATTCAGTTCCATGCGGCTGTAAATCCCGAAAAGAAATCTTCATCTCAGACAATTCAGATGGCCACAATAACTTAATCCTGAGATAATTAAGACAAGTCTGCCAAGGACAGTATTTCGATCGCTCTACGCTGTGGCACGACTTCAAAAGCGACGCAATTTATGTTTGTTAGGAGGTTTTCTTTACCCGCTTGATTTACATTGCTTTAACTTCTGTAACAATCTTTCAAAAGTCTTCCAAGTTTTTAACCTAACACATTTTTTTTCGATCCCTCTTTAACATAATCTAAAAAGTGTTGGTCCCCAAAAACGTGCGCCCAGGGGTCTTGTGACACCATGATCCGGCCCTACTGCCGAATTCTTCAAATATCGCTCAAGTGTAGTGTTAAGTTGTACTGATTTTCCTGTAAAACGCTTGTCACAAAACATCAAACTCTCAAGTGTAACCTATTCAGGCAACACTTCCCTGATCTGTGAGAGATTTATAACATATATAAACATTCACTTCATAATATTATTTCGACAGCAACATAATGATGTCATCTTTGGAAACATCATTTTTCCACAAAGAAGTCTCTTATAATCTAGTTAACGTGTAAAAACAAATCACAAATTACCTTCATGGTCAGCGAATTTCACATGGTTGCCATGTTACTTTTAAACAATGATGATGAGTTCATGCCTAACGTTTTATACCAATTAACTTCACCGGCAGGGACTTCCTTTTCAACATTTTTCTCAGAAATGTATCCCCCTGACCGCTTCTCAAATGTCTGGGTTAATTCGCTGTGTATCCTTTTTAATGTTACGCCTCTCTGACCTTGTGATGTCAACATCGCATGCAACTGTATAAAACGCTGTCGCTCTATATCATCTCTGCATCACCTCTGTCACGTATTGTGGTTTTTGTCAAGTCCATAACGCATTGTGTTTCTAAAAAAAACCTTTGTACTAAGTCCTAATGCGTTTCAACATCGCATGACTTCTCCATTATTTGCCCTCAATAAGCTATAGAGAGAAACAAGATGATTCCTAATCCCTCCCTTCTGTGGCATTTTGCCCTTGATCAACAAAAGACGCAATTGTGGAACAGTAAAGTCAACGTTTTCGTGCCCAGACAGTGTAACCACAGCCATACCTCGGTCAGGGTAGTGACAGATAGCTTGTGTGCTTGGAGGGAGAAAGAAGGAAAGCCGGTGTTTTCTCTAATCTTTGATTGGAGGGCATTGGGCAATTGGGCAACAATTAAACTAAATCACTTGTAGTGTGATCATCTCTTTTGGAGGGCAGCGGTGAGGCTAATTCCAGGAGTTACAGTAATGGAAAAAAAGAAGAAAGAGAGAATATGGGTGGAGACAGAATGGAAAGCAGAGGTGGATTGTAGCAAATCATTCATGCGTGATGTGCGTGTCATTACAGAATAGACTGTTCAGTGGTAGCCTGTATATTTGCCTGCTTCACAAACAACAGAACAGCTCTGGTCTATGTCAGTGCCATGCCTTATTCTTTTTGTTTGTTTTTTTTGTCTGATTTGTTCTTTTATCCCATTTGTTTTCATTATGTGCTGACCATCAGCAGTCCTACTGCCACTGAAATTCATTCACTGTATAAGGGAATCAACTGCAGAATATAAGCTTTCATAATAGTTGTGTTTGGTAGGTTAAGTTTGACTCTTTAAGTGTGCACCCTTAAAAAGAAAATCGAGTATGTCCATTTGAAAGCACAACATGCTTAACATGTCCAAACACAAAAAAAAGACGTTCTTTGGTGCCAGAAGCTCTTCGTAATTTGCTGTTTTGTTCGTTGGCCTGGAAATCTAAGGATAAGAGATTTTTTCCAAGTAAACTTCTTTTGCAACCCAATACTTTCTTGAACAAATTTCATAAGCTGTTCTCCTTTCTCTTGAAGAAAAGGATATCCTGGGATTCTGCTCTATTGAACCCACATTTAAGCATATTTCCAGGTAGTTCAAACTCACCCTAAAGAAGAACTTCCCTCCCAGCTTGCGCTCTAGTCTGGCCTGCGTAAATAAGTCATCAATGGCATAACTGTAATAGTCAAGGAGAAACGGCCGAGGAGAGCGGAGGAACCGAGAGGAGAGGTGTAAATGAGAGGGAAGGGGAGGAGAACGTGACAGAACATAAAGTAGCAATGGAGAGGAGGGGATGAAAGTACTTCTGGGACCTGCTTCCGTAACTTCTGACTGTAATTATGTTCTCGTTTTACAGGAAAGACACAATTGCTTGGCTGATCATGAGCTACTGGAGTCGGAATAAGTAGTGTCAACATGCCAATCATAAAGACGTACAGGCTATGAAGATATGCAAGAGAATATACATATCAGTTCTGGATTTGAGTGCTTAATCCGATTTCACATCTGGAGTATATTTATAAACAGTGTCTATAAAAACTATACAGTAAATAACTTTGTTACATAAAAACAAAAACGGGGCTTGACCTTAATTATTAGTATTCAAATATTCATACCACTGTTGTATGATAAGAATAAATCAAGTTAGCAAATATGAACATCTATCACAAAACTGACTGTGTGAGCATACAGAGGGAAATTCTCATGTCTGGAAGACTAAAGGGAGGGTGTGTAACACAAATAGTTT
Source organism: Triplophysa siluroides (assembly GCA_006030095.1). NCBI lineage: Eukaryota > Metazoa > Chordata > Actinopteri > Cypriniformes > Nemacheilidae > Triplophysa > Triplophysa siluroides. Next base: position 1,697,075 of record VCII01000139.1, on the reverse strand, counting down.
ACTTACTAGTGCAGGCGACTGAAGGAGGATCGGAGAGGGCTCTGTAGTAGCCGTCCTCGCAGTCACATCTCCACGAGCCCTCTCTGTCATTATAACTGTGTGCGGGACACCGGGAACACTGAAGATCCTGAGATGAAGACTTGTAGAATCCACGACCACAGGCTGGATGGTGATGGAAATAAAGAGAAAATGTAAGAAGAATTAAACGGTCGTTCACATGATGGAGTAGCAACTTCGCAACTAAGTTCAGCTACTATAAAAAAAATTCGACTTTTTAGGGAAATCTTTTTTAAACAATTGTAAATACCCACTTAAAACAACAATTTTAAGACCAAGCAGAAACCGATGGCATTAGGTCGACTCAATGTACCTGCCTTTGAGCGAGGATTAAAGCATGTCATGTAATTAATATTCATGATTCAAGTAGATAATGTTTTAAATATATCCCTCCAACGTTTTTAAATTGTTTCTATGACCCGGTACACATAGGGGAACATAACAGTTGTCAATGAAGAGAGCACTGAAAGCATGTTCGCATTTCCTGCATCTGGTGTTTTTATCAAACTGTCTCTTAAACATCATTACAAGCAGACACACAAACACACATTCGCATTCATATGTTGCATCAACCAGAAGCAGATGCATATGTTTACTCTGGTCTAATATTCCTGATCTTTCATGAGCACGCCTGCCTTCACATCACCTCTAGCAGTCAAAAATGTCCTAGAGGCAAGGTTACTGTGGAAAATAGGAAACTTAAATGGATTATTTCAGTGTTTCACCTTTTACGAGGGAAAAAAGGACATCCCACAGGCAGCCGGGGATCAGAGACAAAGCAGAAATTAGGGCCGGATGGCTTTAGGCTATGCACAAGAATCACCCTCGCACGTTCCAATGACAACGAGTCATTTATTCCCACACTTTATTTCATATGCCCTTATGGGCAGAATTTCCAATGATGCGCTACCGTCATATAATACTATTTGCATTATAATTAGACAATCACATATTTTTCTGTGTATTTACGATATTTTAGTATCTCCCAACTCCGTAGCTAGTTGTGTTAAATCGACCAAGCAGAAAAAGAGAAATTGCAAAAAGGACGGTGTTAAAAAAACAGTTTAGGGCGAGACATTTTTCTCATTCACTTTAAGTCTGCAAGCGGGGAGAAATAAGCTATTTTAAGTTTGGCCTTTTGGTCCGCACTGCTGAGAGACACTAATCCACACTTAGCAGCTGTTTTCTTAAAACCCCCTTCAGCCTAAACAGGGAACCAGCCCCACATGATTTTTCTCAAACGCTAACCACGCCCGCATCCCCGGGATAAATATTACTTTGTTCACTGCTATGCATTCTAAAGATCATTACTGGGCACAAAGCGCTACAGATTTTCAATTCCAAATTGCACTTTTTAGATCTCGGTAGTTCCATCACGGCATGCTTCCGTGACAAGACTAAAATGGAGATTGCACAGAAGGCCGTGCCGGTTTCCTCGTTTTAAGCGCCACCTTGTTGAGGCGGTAGGCGGCTGAGGGATACGGTATCCCCATTTCAGATACATGAAAGCCCTGTCACTGTGTATTTAGCTCAGAACCCCAGTAGGGCCGTGCGACACGCAGAACAAGAGCCTTCTGAGGCTGGGACGAGGAGGAAAGGGATGTGATTTTATCTGGGATTTTTCTTTACCAGTGAGGACTTGTAATTGAAAGCAGCAAGACTAGTTTTGCACAGAAACCGGTGCCAGCGAAGTGTACAGTGTAATAGCCGTGGTTCAGAAAATAATTATCCTCGTATTTTTTAATACCTTTGTTTAATTACTTATATTACTTATAACGATGGTGTAAACAAGCTCAATGCAAACACAATCCTCCTGTAGCAGCAATGAGTTGGTTTGACGAGGCACTGAAATATTCCCATATGTTTATTCACAGTGGGTTTCTAGGAAAAAGGTGAAAGGAAAAGAGGAAAAAATTCCAAAGAAAAAGGAGGTGAAACATCTTCACTGGAAAGCTTGTGTGCCTGTTAGCTTTTTGTTCGGCTCTGAGCTGATCTGTATGGGGAAAAGATCCCGTCTGAGCCCGAGAGCTCAAGACAGGCCACCGGCACCCAGCGGCTCCTCGCAAACACGCTAAGATTAGCGCTATCACAAATCACCAAAACAGGAGGACTCTCGACTGCCGACGCGCTGGCTTTTTACGTCTCTGAAGCAGGGACGGTTTATTTTTACATCCGTGTGATCGGGATTTGTTTATTGCGGCGTCTGAGAAGCCCAAGTATCCCTGAGTTGTTTACACAAGCAACCAACCAGCAAATTAGGCCTCAAATCAAACGGAGCGCTGACACGGGGGCGACACGGGGGCCCGTTTGAGAACCTGTCTCCACTCCACCTCACCGCTTTTACCATGAGTGACATGAACAAACACGGATATTTCTAGGGGCCCGAATTCCTGCCCCCCCAATAGTAACGGCAAAACACTGGTGCTGCGCTAGCCAAAAAACGCGCTACCATTGTGCTAATGCACTAACCCGCCGCCGAGGAGATAAATGATAGCTTTGTTTTCGCCTTCCTGACAGCTTTATTTCTGCGAGAGGAAAAAGATGAGGCTTGCCCAATTATGCCTCCTTCTGCCATGCTGCATAATGTCTGCTAGCATGTAATCATGACTAAATTAGCGCTACATGACCTCGTGTGCCAGCAGTTCTGGAGAGCACGCTAACCAATCTATGAAACTGACATTGAGACAATATCCTCCACTTAACTGCCTATTTCGGCTCTGAATTGAAAACATGTCCTGCCAACACAACTGCTTCGTTGCTTAATTGCCAAACGGAAAGGAAAAACAGTAGCTTAGGCGGTTGAAAAAGTTAGCTGAAGGACTCGGTTACGACAGCTTTGTTTGAGCTGCCGCTAGCATGAAGGCGAGCTAATGGGATGTGCTTGTTGACACGGGCACGTCGCGCGGGCAACGCCAACCTCATTTAATGCACAAAGAAATTAGTCGGCCCCTTAGAAACACAAGCTGAGGTTAAACAGAACAACAGAGAGAGAGAGAGATTAAAACAGGCTGACGTCCCTCGCAGGCTCTTTAGTAGGCAGCGGGCGCTAGCGTTTGTAATTTACCTTTCAGTGGTCAACTCTATCTTTCACTAAGAGAGAGAGAGAGAAAAAGAAACCGGTTGAGGTTTCTCATACAGTATTGATAATATAGGAGGGCGTTGCTAAGAAAACCAGAGCTGGATTTTAAAACATCCCAGTGAAAATCTGTATTCTGTGCGTCTAGACACAAAACAACAGAGACTCTGAAGGGTTTAGATACTGGCTTTCCTGTCTTTCTCCTGTGTTTAACTTCTCAACATTTTTGTCCAAACACTTTAAATGAATGATGAAGCACTGAGAGAAAAATGACCAGCCCAAAACAAAACTCTGTCTTTAGACATGCTGTCTGCTACACCGAATATCTCTTAATTCTTTGTGATGTCCGGCTGAACTGCATAGACAGCTAACTATCCCAGCAGTCCTCTATGTGAGCAGAATAAGCAAATGTCCTAATCCCACGTTTTCCTAAGTGCTGGTTTTTCTCTCCGTCTTCAGCTCTCAAGTTTTTCCTCTCTTGTTGGCTTTCTTGCGCTGTGTTCCTATAAACCGCTGCTCTGCCCTTTTATGACCTCAGTATGTTATTTTTTGATCAAAGGCTGCATTCGGAATGAATTTTTTTTTCTTTAAAAGAATTATATGTTGTTTTTTGTCTATATTTTTTCACTCTTTGTATATAGTGCATTATTGTTTTTATTTAATTTCTCATTTTTTCTATCTAAATGTATATTTGCACTATGTTTGCACCATGTGTACACTTTCTTCTGCACTAAGCTATATTAGGAGCTCTATTAGCTGTATTTCGTGGCTGTTCAGGAGAATATTTTTTATTTATCATTCTTGTACGTTCAAGCTCATGAAAATGTTTCTTTAATTAACGTGGTGTCCTTCAGTCTAATGTTTTAAGTGCAGACGGCTCCGTTTACACAACGTACACTGTACACATCTGGTTCGCCTGAATGCACACTGTGATCAGAACGACTCGCAAACGAATGACTCTTTTGAACTGATTCGTTTAAACAGTTGAAACGAATCATTCAAGCTCATTGAACCACAAAAAAAAACGCAGGATGTAAATGAGCTTAGCTCATTTAGTAAGACTTATAAATTCAGTTTTGACTTGTTTGCTACAAATTTGTTTGCTTCAGAATTTCACTTGTGGGCTTCAAATGATTTGAAACAAGGAACATTTAAAGAATATGGAAATAGAATTAAACTACAATAATTTATTTAGAAGTTATGCGTTTGAAATATTAGCAAATATTATAGCTGTTTTAACCACAAACTAAACACACCTGAGTAAGCCATTTAGCATGAACTAGTGAAGGTTACCTGAAAAGTGTAAATGCTTTGGGCGTTAGTAGTTTACATGACTGGATTTTACATTCACTGTACTACACAAGTGGATACGCCGTATACCTGCGTATGCACACGACTACACCACTGCCTACACGTGCGTGTGTGCACAAGATCAGGATGACACCACCTCCGCATCATTTTGAGCTAGGAAAAACCCTGTGCGCTTTAAGCTATAGTATGATGTATTGTTGTCACATGACATCATGCTGCATCGAGTATGAACTTGTTTAATTTCCAAGATTTATAGCCCTTTACAAAGTTATCAATTTTGAAAACTAAATGTAAAACTTGTATTTTGCACGTCTTTATTTAATTGTGCTTCCTTTTTATCTTTTTACTCAAATCTTTTTTTCCCACAAGAAGGTCAATGATAAATACAAGATTGAAATTGTCATTAACACATCTCTGATATGTGAAGGCCTGTTCTATCTGGCTGTGAAAATGTTTTTATCTATAGCTACTACTACACTATTATTTATACAGCTGATGAAAGCAGCCTGAAAGAGCCGGGAGTCCGTTTCCATGCTATCAGCCATTGAGTGACAAGCATTTTAATCTTCCCTCCGAAGAGGCCAAGAAATCTACCGAACTCCAGGAAACAGGCAGAGGGCACAAAGGAAGGGGAAAGAATCAAAAGGCAACAAGAAAGCAACAAACCAGGATGGGGTCCAGTTTTGGACCTACCCAGCATGCACTTGCGATACAACAGCTAGACTAAGACAAGAGGCGTAAACGTTACAGACTAAAGAAACTTGGATTAGAAGGTGGTGAAAATGGCAGATTAAAATAGATCTTGTTCTTAGCTATTCGCATAGTGCCCCACGCGTTACTCGGAGCGAACAGGTTGGATTAGGACTGTGTTTCTTACATACAGACAAGAATCTCATTCATGGCAGCTACCTGTGTGGAGGAGAGATAAGTACTTTTCCATCAGAAACAAAGAGAAGATTAGCATTCTCTTACACTGTGTTGAAGGACACACCGGGATGCCCTCTGAAGCCCTCGGAGGCAACAAGAAAGTCTTGTAAAGAAAAAGCAGATCAAAGCCCGTCAGGGTCCTCTCCTAAATATAGTTAAAATGTTAACATCATGAATCGTGCCAAAATCCAGCTGCTCTTTCTTGCCGCCAGTTACACTCCATGTAAAAATAGGTTCCGTTTTGGTGAATTTGCCAATGGAGTTTTCTGGAACATTAGGTCTATGAATAGAGTGCTAACAAAAAAAGCTAATTATGAAAGACATTATAGAAAAACCCAGCAGGGTTAAAAGAAACGCTAAGGAAAAAGCCGCGGCTGGCATAGTAGTCAAACCGCAAACCTTCAGGAAAGCAGCTGTGAAAATAATTTGCATGTAGCTCAGCTAAATACATTACACTGACTTAAATTAAGCCAAATTTCTAATGGGATCCATTATCCACTGAACAATAGAAAAACAATACTCTGGCTGTCTTTTACCCATACATTTGAAACAACAGAGGAGGACAGCGGCATTATATATCCGCAATTATGCTCAATGCGTTGTGCTTTGTCAGTCACGTTCGTCCATTGCCAAGAACAGATCATTCAACTAGCTCCTCATTTTACAAAGAGAGGCAATTGCGCTCAGATATTGGATGGACCGAACATTGTGCCAAAATAGGGAAAAAACGCATAAAGATGTTATTGCTGTTAAATTGACCTAAAAAGCACGGTATCTGTTAAATACAGCAGTGCGACACATCCCCGCTGCATCTGCCCAGATGGCATTCTTGGAATATGAGCTGTTCTGTGATACTGGAAAAAAATGAAACACAAAATGTCACTTTTACAGAAAAAAGGAATGCTTTTAGAACAAAGTACCCTTTTAAGAAAAAAAGGTTTTGGCTTTAACCCGAATTTCAAATGCCTTGGGTGAAATGCCTGCTTTCGAGTATAAACGCTGGTCTGTTGTTTTTGTCTGATATCAAAATCGAAAAATAAGCATATCCCGAGGCACCTGCGTTTGCTGTTTTGGATCATTCGGCTTGACTTATTGCGTAGATTGGCGAATGGAAAACAAAGACGATTTTACCGTTAAATAAATAAAAGGGGCCACGCGTCATTTACAGAAACGATCTGCCTCGGCGGATAACGCTTCTGCCTGGATACGAACATAAAAATGTGCGTTCGGTTATTGCGTTTACGACATCACAATAACCATTTATCACCTTGAGTTAGCTCCTCCCCCGTAAACTTGTTCCATATCCCTGCCTAATCGTATTTTATGTCTGTGTGTACCACTGAAATGGAGCACAGCGGTCCCCTCGAACGAGAGGGAGGGAAAACGGCCAAAAAACCGGAGAAGACCAAAGCGTTTGCAAGATAAAAAGTGACAAGTCCTAAAGATCAAATCTCCTTAAGGACTCACTACCACCACAACTAATCAGATCTACAAAAACCTTCACCATCAGCAAGTTATCCCACACACAGCCTGGATGACTTTGCAGCTATAACAAAGGTGACTATGTGAGACACAATGGCAAACCAGCAGAGGTCCCTTACTATAAAGCCAGGCACGGCTCTGACCTGTTCAAACATGCATGAACGCACACGAATTTGAACAAACGCACATCCACGCTGTCCCAGAGCCACCCACACACGCTCTTCAATGCCCATCTATATCCCCGCACGGGGCCTGGAGACTAATATAGCACTCAATCAAGTCCCAGCATCAGTCCTGGCGATCCATGAAACACTAACATACATCACACATTTATAGCTTTCAATAATCAAGCCTTCAGAAGAATGATCCTTTCATGTGGTCTTGATTACTGTGTAGCTTGTAGCTATCCGCGCAAAAATAAAGAAAAACATTACTTTCTTATTTTATTGATTCTCCTTTGGCACGACGCGTTCACTTCAAGTTACATTCGGTAATAACTTGGCAGAAAGACAACAGTCTGTCTGTGTGTGACATTTCTTCTCCATAATCTCATTTTATGAGCAAGAGAGAATTTTGTCTGCTTCTCATTAACAAACTGCATCTCTGCCCCCACAGCGCGATCAGAGCACGACGAATGTGGAACGATTCCGAATGTGATTTTGGAAAGCTTCGATAAACAAGCTATTTGTTTAAATGTCGGAAATAAGAGGATTCTACAGGAAAAAAACTCTGCGACTTCCGAAAACATAAAATTAGTTTTGTTTGTATCCTTGGATACAAAAAACGCCTTGCATACAGACTTTTTTACGTCTATTTGTACCATTTTATGGCATGCAACACAAATGCAAGACACTCTTCCGTTCCCTGAATGTTGCTGATGGTCAAATTATTATTATAAACCTTTAAAGGCCAGGACGAAAAAATAAACTATAAAAATTGAGCAGAGAAGCATGGTGAATGTAACTAAATGGGAAAATGGATGTACTTACAATCTAATTTCGAGAAATAAGTAAACAATATTTCCCATGTAAACGCATTGAAATCTGTTTTGTAAACTATTTCTTCCAGTTTGAGCCTAGGAAATTGGATTTGTGCAACACCCCTAAAATTCTGCATCTAAGTCTTATTTACACAATCACAAAGAATTTGAGAACAAATAAACACTTTCCAACGCATAAACACTCCGCCGCCTTTCGCATGGGAAAGCATAAAGTACTCTCGGCACGAACTCGCTCACGCCAACTGTTGACAGCACTGTTCGAACAATCTTTCTTTCCTGCTTAAAGCAGAAAAAGGTGCAACGATCTGCTAGCGTGGACGAAAAAACACAAAGCCGAATGTGAAAGAGAATGTGACTCAGCGGCAGCAGATCAAACGCACATGTTCAGACAAAACAAATGAAAACATTTAAGCAATGCGAAATAAATAGCCGACGTGAATAGACCTGGATCTTTGTCGTTTTGCTAGCAATGCCGTGATTTCCGCGGTGTCACCGGGGTCGCTGGCGGGCTGAGCACGAGGTCAGTGAATATTAACTTCATTTACACATGGTTGCAAACAGAGCAGCTTGCACAATGCAGGCCTGCCTGCTCTGCTTAGTAACGTGAGCAGCCGGGCTGACAGGTCACTGCCAGGCTGGAAGATGGATGAGCCAAGCAGTTGACCCTTGGCTTGCCTGAGGAGCCAATTCTATGGCTTCTTCCCCCTCCAAACAAAGACCCCCTACCAGTAACCGCCCTGCTTGCAACTCGGGCAACACTAACAGGTCCCGACATCTCCATCGACCCTCACACACGCACTGATTTTGATAGGCTTAGTCTTCTAAAGCTGGGGAAAAGCCTGACACACCTTGCAAAACGCTCTTTTTGTCTACGGAGGCACGCAAATGGGCCTCTGCTATGGGCCAGCTTGCTCTCTTTAACCGTCCAAACACTGGCACACACGCTTCTTTTTTCGGACTGCTCTCTCTGCTCATCCGTACTAATGGATGCAATTGGACTAGAGGACATTGTGTTAAAAGCAACAAAGCAACTGTGTGTGTGTGAGTTTGGAGCAGCTTTGGCCCAGAGCGACCGGGTGAAAGTGATATGTGACCAGGTTGAAGGCCTTAACACTGAGTGAACATCGGGGAGGGTCGTGTTGTCAGAGAGACGCTCCTCTGGGAAACCGGCAAAGCAGGAGACTCAGCAGCTCAATCTCTCCCTAAGAGCAAAATCAATAACTTATTACATAACTGCAGACTTTTCTCCTTTACAGAGAGAGAGACAGACAGAAAGAGAGTGAAAGAGACAGGAATGTGTGCTCTGTCATTAAAATATTCCTTTCTCTATGATAACTTAGTTTGTTGTTATGATAAGACTGCACTTAAGGCCCATGCTGACTGTTTGACGCTTATTAAAGATGCACCATGTCATGTTTTCCACATTAGAAATATTAAAAAATAAAAAAAAACTAATAGGATGTATTTTAATATAAAAAAGCAAAATTCCAAGCATGTGAGCTAAAGTGAAGTAAGTTGAAGTTTTTATGTCTTTGATGTAAAATGTTTTTAATGTAAAGCTTTGTGACAACAACAAATTCTATTAAAAAAATTAGTAAATCTTGTATGTCCAAATTAGCTGTTTTTGAGGAAATGGATCTTTTTCAATTCAATCTATTTTAAATGTTTACAAACTGTGTTGTCAAAGCTGACAAGTACTTTTTAATGCTTTATATTGGTTAGATATGTGCAAAACCTAGTGACAAACATAAAGCGTGACTAATAATAATGATTTATTGCAAAAAACTAAAATCACGAAATATGGAGATACCAGGTTTCAGAAGGACAGCAGCGAAATTTGAATTAAAGGGAAATATAGTGGCATAAAAAATGACAACCTCATGTCACAAAAAACTCTTGCTTTAACCTAATTTTTATTAGATCAAATAAAAGTAACCAAAAAAATGAAGCCGCCACAACACATCAATAACTGGAGTGCTGCTAACTGACAACCCTGCTTTACCTGACTAACAAAACAACCGCATGACAACTCCTCTCGTGTTCAAAGACACCGTCCATCTGACAAAGCCAATGGGCAAAAATAAACAGTTCTCCGGAAGCACGCCGCTGTCCTCTGAGACCCTGACCAGGCGTGAAGACCGTGATCCGTCAGCAGATGATTCTAACCCTGACAGCTTCGGACCCAAAGGGGTTGCCAGAGGAACTTACCTCCGTTTGAATAATTAAGCTCACTTACAGTTCTCTAACGGATGACCGTTTGTAGCCTTTACTTTCACACCTGATCAATCACTCGAGTGTCGGGCCTTTATGCAATCTGCCCACCCCCAGCTCCTTGTGGCATCATTTGAAATGCCAAGCACGCTCTTTTCCCTGAGCTTGGGCCTGGCTCTGGGGCCAATCTTCCAGCTAGCTTCCCTCCACCCTGGCTACTTTAGTGGCTTGTCTCCACAGCTAGCTCCTTCCTTCTGTGTTCTGGCAATCCATCAGGCTTTGACTAACTTCTGTCCAACTATTTGACATCTGGGAGATGGATGGTGTTAGCGCCTGCCGTTGCCAGAACCTCCGCCCGCTTGCATGTTAGCTAGAGAGTAGTATAGATCCATTTTGATTTTTGTTCTTCTTTGAGTCATAAACACAACAGCTTGCTTGGTAAAAAACACAGAGACAGATCAACTATTTTATCTTTTTTATGGATCGAGATACAGTTTTTAATGTGATGTGTTCAAATTGAGCAACATACATTCCACAGATTGTCTGAAAAAGCTCAACGAATACAAAGAGATCAATGTCGGTCTACAAGGACTCTTTTTCTGCCACCAAAGGACTTAGTGTGTCCCATTTCTCTAAGTAGCCACTGTTGGACAGAGTTTTGCAAATGAATGGCGACTATTTTTACTTGAGCTCTATGCAAATAAACTCTGGCATGCTGCTGAACATTTCACATTGCTTTTTTTCCAACACTCAAAACACTGATTCTTGAGTGTGAAGAGCAGATTTTTGAATAGCAGAAAGGACTGAAGCCTTCTACTGAGACTAGCTGGAGTGAGAGAGAGAAAGTCAGAGTTAGGGGTCCTTCAAACAGGAGAAAGAGCGCAAAGGAATTGAATGAAAAATACAGGTGTTTCGTGAAAAAAAATCTAAAATAGGTCTGTTTCTACCTTGATGCAGTGACTCACCAATACTGTTGGTAAAACAACAGAGCCGGCTGAAACTGTCATCCGATTAGCGAACATTTACATATAAAAACAATTAAAAACGGACGCAAGGACGCGTCCTGTGTAAACGGCCCCTTAGAGAAAGAGGAAAAGACCAAAAGGAGGAAGAAATGAAAGACAAACAATGCCCATAAGGCATCTGATGAATGACACCGTCAAAACACACATTTCGGTGGCCCTCCTCAGGTTTCCCTGCTCAATTATTAATGCCAGACATTTTAGACTCGATTCTGTATGCATGAGCGTCTATTTGTGAGTATATATGTGCATATACCTGACGTCAAGACGGTGTAAAAAATGAACTTTCGAATGCATAAGGGTCACAGAGTCTTAGCAGACCCCTGAGGAAAGGAGAGAGAGAGCAAGAGAGAAAGAGGAGCCGAAACATGAGCAGTGTGCTCCTGGAAAGATCAGCCCTCCATACTAAAGAGACCCCTGTCACTCACAGGCCATCCACCCCAGATACCGCGCACTGCACCACTGTTTTCTCTGACAGACGGGGAAAAAACTCCAGTATTTTTCAGTCTGGTTGGTGCTCGGGGGGAAACTCTGTACAGGCAATTTAATATCGGTCGAATCGCTAAGAGGAAGTGCTGATGCTGCAGTCTCACACACATTTTATTTAGATTAACTACAGCGGTAATATCACAGCCACTCATGCCAGGAGCGACGCACCACTCATAAAGTGACAATGGAAGGGGCAAAAATCTAAATGGCTGACAGTGTTCGTTTGTTTGTTGTTGGCTGCGAGAAAAACAAGCCACGTCGTTTCTATGGAATGTAAAATGAACGGAGATTCATTCGAAAGTATGTGAAACGTCCCAAGCGTTCACATTGGGACGTGGCCGAGTCGCATGCTAGTTTTACTGCTTTTAAAGATATTTTTCTGACAATAGGTTGAAAACTACAAAAAGTTCTAAAACACATCCATTTATTACATTCAATGTGTGCCAAATAACCTGTATTATATAGAAGTACCATCAACTTTCTCCTTCGCTCCCTCTTTTGATTTTAAAACGGCTTTTAGCTTTGCAACAACCTCTCAGCCTGAAGCAGCTTGTCCCGGACGGCATGCCCATTTTAGCTTTTGATAACGTAATAGTGTTCTGAAGTACCCTTTACATGATAACTTAATGATGTGGACGTGTATGTGCGCGGAATAAAAGCTATCCAAACCTCCTGGTCTGCACGCGTGAGGCTGAGACAACCCACACTGGCAGAAAAAACTGTGTGGACGGCTAAACCAGTCCACTTAAACGGTGCAAAACCAAACGGTCCTCTTCCCATACGGTAATCACCAGAGTCAGGTGACTGCCAAAAACCAACGCTTAGCACCATTAGTGAAGCTGATGGGACTGGAAGTATCTTAGTCTTAATTGCAGGCACAGCTCGAGTAACCAGAACGATGCAGAAGCAACTGTAATTGCGTTTCCTGTTCGGACACTTCCTAAATAACCTCAGGCCTTAATGTAACAGAATGTCCGTTGTTTGTTTTTTCTTTTTGTCTGGGTCATTTCAAAGGTCTAAATTGAGAATGAGCGACGGCTGAACCTTTGCATGACTTGGTGTCGTTTGCGAATGATTGGCTTGGCCCGGTGCCAGTTGGAAAGAGAAGAAATGAGACAAAATAGAGCAAGAGGGAAGTTGGACTCATACTAAAGAACGGTGAGCTAAGCTGAAGTGCTAGTTATCATTTAATTCCAGTGTCAACACGACTAGGGCTATAAATTAAGAGCCCACAAATCAGGGATTCCAATTACTGTGCCAAGGATTTTTGCCCCCACATTTAATCCATCATTATTATCTCCGCCCAATAAGCATTTTTGTTAACTTGCCTTTTCTTTTTGATTTATTCGTTTTGCCTGTTTCGTACTTTTCAGCATGGTTTGTTTTGCTTTTGTATCGGTTCGCTTTAATTCATATGAATTACCTCGAGCAGAAATAATTCTATGCTTGGGCACCCAGTCGAACAATTGGAACAAGAATTGTCCCAGTAAATGGACACAATAGCGCACATTATAACGTAATAAAACCTTAATAATTGCACCGCAGCTTTTTGAAGAATTGCATGAGGTTAATGCAACCCGTGAACGCGCACACCAACAGATGTTGAGTGAGTGTAGAGGATGGCAGATGTAAATGAAATAGCTAACTCACGTTCACATGCATCTCCCTTCTGGTGAAATCCGGCTTTGCATATACATTTCCCAATGGGTACTAGCCACTCTCCTTCTGCGCTGCAATGCATTTTGGGAGAGTTGTCAGCCTCCTCTTCGGCGTCGCTGACGCACGTCCCCTCCACTTCCACCAGAGATGAAAATTCTGACCCTGTCACTGTATCTGGGAAGGTGGCCAGGTTCTCAATAATCGACCAACACTTCTTGTAATAAACTTTGACGGAGACCAAAGCGATGCAGGCCCCTACATCCTGAAAGGCCAGGTAGAAGCCTCTGCGGGAGAGAGGCCCGATTATACGCACCTCCGTGTTCAGCTTCATCTTTCTTTCCCCCAGGTCACCCTGAGTAAAACTCTCGTCCGCAGCTATAGTGTCAATTTTCACATACTGACTTTCCCTTATATTCCTCCCCACCTCCACGTCGGTTTCTTGGTAGTACAAGTTGAACGTCTCCTTGCAAGAGCCAACCACCCCTGGAAGGCTGTTACAATCCCTCAAGGTAAACTTCAGCTCTACAAAAATCCTCTGGGCATCGCCCTTTTCAATCCAGTTAGTCCGTAGCCAGTTGTTCTGATTTGGTTCCATGACCTGGCAGACCTGGTATGTGCGAATGGGTGTGTAGTTTTCATCCAAGCCACTTATCTCTTCCCACTGAAAAAAAGGAAAACACAGTTAATCATCACATTATATTGTGTGCAACGCTAAAATGTTCAGAACTAACCTCAAGGGAGAATGTTACTGCGTGTTAAAACTGGCCTCTGTGTGAATAAAAACTAAACACTCAAAAAAGGACAATCTACTGCAATCTGGTGCATGTTTTTAAAATATTGGTTTGAATTGAAAATGAATACTGTAAGTGTAAGAGAATAATATTGTGTTTTCAGTGATTTGCTATTGTGTGCAGTTTTAATAATTATAGGAAGAATCTTAACTTAAATCATTGCAAAATAAGAGAAATTAAACTGGCCTCATAAGCGCGTTGCTGAAATTACAGCACGCTCAAATGTAATATACAATACAAGTCAAAGTTGTAAAACACCTACTCAGCCTTTAATATTCATAATTGTCAAGTTTTCACAACCATGAAGACAATAGAAAAAACAAAACTATGGAGTGACTAAAACTTAAAAAACTCGTATAATTTAGCTTCTTCAAAGCAGCCGCTTTATGCCTACAGTAGATTACAGCTCTGCACCCTGGAGACATTCTCTCAACTTTATGAAGTGTGTTTTATCCAGCAATAATAGGGTTGTGTATGCTGAGCACTTGCTGACTGCTTTTTATAAAAAATTAAAACAGTGTTTTATTAATTTAATATTAAATTGAAGCAATATATATTATTTATGCCTACAAATTACTTTGAAATATTTAACCAGAAGCCACAGTTTCTTTATTAAAGAAAGTAAACTTGTATGCGTCAAAACTTTTACTGTGTGTGAAGATGCACAGCCAACCTCTAAGTGAATAACATTTATTGTACCAAACTCAACCGAAAAGTTTGAGTCCTAAACTTCTACAATGAAGTTACTGTTGCCGTTCTGATTTTAGTAAATAGTTCAAAAAGGTTTTACTTTGAATATTTGCGAAAGCAACAACAGAGCATAATGCGTACTCAAGCTTGGCGTTTTTCGGCAGAAGGCCATTTATGTTCAGGCCTTCCCCAACAAACGCGTGCATGTTTTACTTGCCTTAACTTTGTCAAACCATTTAAATGAGTTCAAGACTCACAAACAACTATTTAAACTTAAAAAATTAGGCCTCTCAATCGCTTATTGTTTATGAGAATGAAGCATATAAAACTCATCCGGCGTTGTGATGTGGTACGAAGACAAACAATTAAAAACAACAATACAATATACCGCAACATGATTATAGGGGATGCTAAAAATACAAGTAGCAGTCAGCGAATTACAGAAGAACTGAAAATTATAAATGTTTGTTAGCAATGAGAAACTTGTAAAGTTTTCCTCTTACCCCGCTCGGAGGAGACGATATCCATTCCAGCTCTGTCTGCTGCGCCTTTGAATCCAACAGGGTCACTGCCGACGAGACATAAAGCGCAGACTTAAAATAATGCATTTTTAATTGAGATTCATGTCTGTAACCTCTTACATACCGCGATCCTAACGTTACTCCGGTGGAAATCTAAAAAGATCGTGAATGATCGCAAAGACAGTGTATGTGAGAGAGCGAGTCTGACCCATTTTCAGACGACAGCGGTTGAGATTTATGACAATAAGCACCTCGCACCTCTGAAAGCCGCGCGACACCTGTTCCTGTGCCAATATAACTGACTGACACGTGTTATTTCAAGCCTTTGCTTTTGGTGGACTGTGATGAAGTTCATTTCTCTGCATCGTTGAGGATATTTCACAGATACGCACGCGAGCGCGCAGGTTCAAGCAGACTTCATCACGTGTGAAATTCAAAGCTAGGTTTCCATTCGGGTGCCTTTTATTGAAGCGTTAATAGATTTCGCAAGATAGTGACAAAACAAGAGACCACTAACAGTCCGTTGCGATTAAACTAATTCGAGAAAACACCCTTGTTAAAAGTCTATAAAGAGAATTGTCTGAAAATACCTTTAATAAATTACACATAAGCAATTCTGTGTATTAACATTTGACTAAATTACGGTAAACAGCCCTAATAGCAACTAGACGTTTGCACTTTAAATCAATTATTTTAGGCAGTCCACTCTATAGTCTGCACCGTGTTCTAAACTCGATTACATATTCCGATGAGAATGTATTATGCGTTTTACGGATCTTCGGGTTCATACTATATGTTGCTGTGTGGTAGATTTGCAGTAGGCTAGACATGTATTGGTATACAAAAGCAGCTCTAACACACCGTAAATATCTCACACGTAGACTTGATAACTTGGTAAGAATACATAAACACTTCGATCGCTTATTGATTGCCGAAGGCTTTCGCCCAGGACAATTTCTTTACCACTTAATTGAAGAGGATCGCTCCCAAGAGCATTTGCTCTGAAACAATAATCCTGCTTTTACATATTTTGCATAAAACGGATGATATATAAAATCTACTGCTGAATTTTGTCTACGCTGCCCGTATAATTAATAGGCATCAAGTAACGTTAGAGCTTTTGAAGTTTGGTGTTAATCTGTCCGAGCGCGTCGTGTGTACCGTTATCTCTTTGCAAAGAAACCACGTTATGTTTTTTTGATCAAATAAACACACGATAGCCAATATGGGATTTAGGGTCATGACTATATTGAACGTAACCAGATTAAACATGGTTATCAAGTCTAGTTGTTAATCGCTCATTTTGGTATCCGAGAAGTCTCTGCGTCAGACTAAACAGTCAAATGAAATGCAACATTTCGGCGTGAGTACAGGATACGTAACGTTGTCTAACGTGGATAAAACTGCTTGCGCGCGCTGTCTGTTTGACGGTGCGGATTGAAGTAACAGACCGCACTGTTACAGCGAATATGATGTAATGATGCTTTACCTCATGACAACAATGTTACGATATTTCACTTTGGACAACCGGTTTGTTCGCTACTTCTAAACGGATCGCGCGGCGCTGTCAGGATGTATCGGTCGGACTGCAACGAAGGAAACTTTCCTACTCACCCTCTCGCGTGTTCTGTGCTATTCCAGTGTTCGCATAAAAACATAAATGAAGGCAAAATATAGTCCACAGACACGAAACTGAAGCGCAAACCATGGTGCAGTTAAAAGTTGGCTAAACACTGTGCGCTTTTTACAACGCGGCGTTCCCTTCCCATTGACGACGCTCGGGCACCAGCTCTGGGTGAATGAAACAGCCGTCTCTCACTCAAATAGCATCGGCAGCTGAGGGGCGGGGCGTGGAGCATTCGGAGTGTCACTCATGTAGACTGACAGAGAGCACACCCACAACTGGAGCGCGAAAAGCCATGGGCGTGTAATTGAGGACGAATCATCCTGTAGCGAAGGCGGTCCTTTAGTTTTGCACGAAAACACAGAAGTGTGTGCATTTACAAACTTTCGGGTTATATGCTGTTAGTACCTTGTCGGAGAATGTAGGAAAAGGCATACGGACAAGTACTGTAAGTCGTTTAAATATATTTTTGTTGCCTTTTGCTTTAAATAATTTTATATTTATTTTAAACTTAAATAGTCTTTAGACTAGAGGTAAATATTCTTACTATGCAACGAGGTTTATTATAATATTTGAAATATTGTAAATTCGATGTTGATAAAAACAAACTTTAAGAGAGGCAGATGGTGGTTTGAGAGAGAACCACTTGCTAAATTCAAAAGCCTCCTCTATCAAGATAAGACTTGAAACGTGGGTAGGGCACTCAAGCATGTCACGACATCCAAGCAAAACATTTATATTTTTTCCCAAGTCATTGCATCATCATAAGTGCATAAAGACTTAGCAGACTTTAGTATCGTCGTGTCTGGAAGCTGTTTTTGAAAAAGAAACCTACTCATAGCTTCTCACAGTCTGCACTTTAAAAAAGTTTAGCCACACAACCTAAATATTTTTATGTTCCTCATATGGCAACATCTAAAACAACTCGTTTTGTGTAACCATGTAAAATAATAATATATTATTTCAAAGAGACAAATCAACATGACTATAATCGTTTTTTTTTTGGGCCTGGTTAGGTCAAATTTAAGTTTTCCAGGAATTTTTACAGACTTTAGAAAAATAGTATTTTGTCATACTACCTATAAGCAAGATGCAAAACGGCAGTTTAGTTTTTTTTGTTAGTTTTTTGTATTAACTATTCAACTACTTGTAAACCTAATAGAGTAAAAAATATCTCTAGACAGCTGTATTTGTTTTTATATGTTTGTAAATCACAACAACCTGGATTTATTTAATAATATTCCACACGAACAAATATTTAATTAAATATAATAACAATAATAATGACAAATTTAGACAAGCTGATTTTTTTGTTTTTATGTATTTGACTTTTGCATAACACTACTGACAGAAAAGAAGAATTGTTTACAAGTTTAATTTCATTGGTAAAAACATAAAACAAAATCATTTTATTTTTAGGAAAAAATGTGTAATAAAGAAAAGAACGTTGTGTCCACAGACTGAAGGGCAGGTGGTCTGTTGTGTAGGCATGAAGACATAGAAACAGATAAGAGACGGATAAACATTGACTGCTGTGTTTTCAGAAGGTCATCTAATGAAGGGAAGTGCCCTGCTGGTTCACTGGGCAATGGGCGTGAATGCATTGATTCATTATATGCATTTCTGCTCCAAAAAACGTGCACTATGAAGATTGAACTGCTGGGGTTTTAAGCAGCGCCAAGGAATCGAGATAAACACAAAACACAATTAAAAAGTGTAAAGTTAATTTCCTGCTGCTCAGATGACTTGCCAAATCACTGATAAATGAGTGATGAAAGGGACCTCATTACCCCTGAACGTATAATGCATTTGTTACAGGTCACTTATGAATCTCCATTTCCTAGAGTGTGTAAAACAACTGTAATTATGGCCCACAAATATTGATTAATAATCTCCGTACATCACAAATGGATGCAGGTAGACGAGGACTCATTTCAAGGTTTATTTACCTCTGTTTTCTTATTCATTTTTTGGTTGTTGTTTGGCCTGTTTGTTATGCAAATGATTTCTAATCCTCTTTACCCTTGATAAAGGCTCCTGTGTTGCATATTTCCACGTTGCTCATTATTAGCGTATTAAACTAGCTGCGAGCTACTTTCAATTATTAATGTTTTTGATGGATATTATTTAGTTACCAGTCTCTTAAATTAGTCGCAGATTAGATCGCATAGGTGGAAGTGGCACGTTGGGCGAAACGCCACAAAGAAAAATTCGATCCTGAATAAACAGACCCACGTAAACATGTATGAATTCATGCTTGAATATTTATAACCAACAAAATGCATGCTCATTAACATACCATTCAATTGAATCTCGAGCGACAGTAGGCTTTTCAGGTCCCCTCTTGCAGTTTTTCACAAACTTATTGCTTAGTATATGCAAAACGGTTTGTTTTACTTGACAAAAAATACGCAAATCTTTATGCCGAAATTCAGAAGGCACATTTAGCTACTAAGCGCTGGCACATTAAGCCCTCATGGGCTTAATGTTGCCATGGCATCAGTTAATTGAATTCCATTGTTTGAATTGAGATTAGTATGTAGTAGTCATGTGGAGATGACAGTTTGTGCAAGCAAAGTCGTACCTGATTCCACCCGGAGCTCCAAGCTGAGCCCTCACAAAGACCTAATCATTTCTGAGGATACTTCATTCCAAGTAGGTCTTTAGTGCGTCTTTCCTGAAAAGAAATGCCGCTCTTCGGAGATAAAACTGAGAGTTGTTGTAATTTTACCTAAATTTGTTTTAAATGAAATCAGAAGGGAGAGGCTGAGCGTACTAGACAACTGCAATATTGTAAAAAATTAGCTGCATTCTTTGAAGTAGTGATCATGCACAAGGGGTTATACAAATGTTTATTAGGGACTAAGAAAGCAATAGTACTCCAAAACAATCACAAACACTGACCCCAGATGGCTGACTCTCAAAGTGAGTGAACTGCCCACACTTGCAGATGTCTGCCATTTCAACACCGCAGAAGACGTGTTCTTCTCTTTAATCTTTGTGGCGTCTGTTTTCTGCATTTTTCACAGTAGAATGGCTTTTGTTTTTGGACTACATCTCTTCATAAGCAAACAATCACATGCTGTTGTATTGAGGTGATTTCCCTTCAGGACTACACGTTTTTTCTTTATATTTTCAAACTCGCTCTGAAGCAGCAACACAACCGAGCAGAGCTAAAATGAATGGAGGGATAGGCCAAAAGTACTTTTTAAATAGTACGTGTTTTTAATCTCCTTCCACCCTCGCTCGTTCATAATGAGAGCGGTACATCTTCAGAGCAGCAGGCTGTCAGCCTGATCTCTCCATTCGGGCAGGGTGGAGCACCGTCGGCCTGTTTGAATTCTGTGAGGGCATGAAGGGAAAACCACCCAGAGGTTTAATATCCAGCGGGACGGAAGACATGGAGAGACATGGGCTTGGCGAGCGCTCGCGGGCAATTTTTATTGCACTTTACAGTTTGGTAATACAGCATCCCAAATGATTCAGACGGGTGTTGGAATATTACTCAGAGGTTGGTGTGGGCTGAATACCATTTGTTTGCACCTGACACTGTCTGTTGGTGTAATCACAGATGAAGACAAGCACCGACATCTGTGTCTGGAAATGGATTATAAAATGTTAAACAATTAGGTAAGTATCCCTCGGACGCTAAGCAGACATGTGGCTCGTATACAGGCCAGCGGGGAAAAAAATATGCATTTGTCTAAGCAGCTGTATCTTCTAAAGGAAAAGTCTGTCTGAAGAGTTCACACTGTAATCTTTAAAACATGGCCAGATTAACCCCTAAAATTAGCCCTTTAATTTTTCACATATGGGCGAGCATTTAGTCACAAGTACACATGGGAAAAATACTGTATGAGATCTGGCCTACTACTAAACCGCACACATTTTCAACAAAAAGGCAAACTAGAGGAATTTAATCATATCTCACTTTGCCCTTTTCAAATATACAATTAATGAAACTAAACACGCCCATTGATCTAAAACTTCTATCGTGGCAGGACATTCCCAAAAGTGTCCGTCTGAGGGAAAGACAATGACACCTCATTTATGTGCGGTGAAAGCAAGTGATCTGTCAGTTTAGACGGCGGGTCTGTTTAACTCCACTAATTGTCAGACTTACATGAAAAACAAAGCTCTTTTATCTGTAATACAATTATGTACCGAGCATCAGTCGCCATGCAGTACAAATCATAGACAGAAGAGGGACCGCATGAATCTTGAGCTATGCGTTTCTGTCACCAGAGGCGGCAATAAACCCCATGCATTGATTGATCTGCGCTCATTAAAGAAGAACTAAAGCCTGCTCATGTCTCTTACGTGACCATTATTATCACTCAAACGAAATTGATTTAAGCTCTTAACCATAGCATGCGCAAAAACCGGGTGAAATGAAATCTACTGTTTTGGGGGAAAGGAGGGATGGTTGTCATTCGGAAAGCAGAGCCTGTCTGCATCTGATTGACTAAAATACTTTACTTGCTTGACAAAGTATTCCTAGAAGATCCCTAGAGTCCTGTGCGACTGTGTAAAATGGCGTTTTAATGGGGAGCTATTCTATATACTTAGATATAATGTGTGTAAACGAAAAGATGAATGTAGTTGAGCATAGCAATGGCAAGATCATGGGTTTAAAAAAAATGTTAACTGCAAATGCGCTGTACTCGCTTTGGATAAAAGCTTCAGCCAAATGCATAAATTAAAACTCCACATGGACCACACATGATTATCGTGTCAACAACATGACTGTCTTTATTTCCATTTGTGTCATTTTCCTGGTTTGTATGGACTACAGGGACACTTGTGTAGTAGTACACTGATTTTGAAGTTGACAGATGAAGACATCCAGATGGCCACGAGGAGTTAGTCACACTAGCCTGATACACTAGAGCAGTATGTAGTACTAAGGAGGGGTATGGCTATTCCGTAATGTCTGTTTTGGCCAGAAGAAAGGGTCCTAAAACATTTCCTTGTCAGTCTGCAAGCTCAGTGTGCTACGTTACAACTTAGTCCCAGAATAAACAGACAAATCGCATTTTGCATTGTAAGTGTGGGGGAGCCTGACACGCACATCTGGAGATGAATAGTTTTAACGCTCATGTGAAAGCACGTCAGTGAGGCTTTCAAAATCACAAGCAGAAATCTGGACTTTCATCAAGGTGATTTATAAAAAATGCCGTGTCATGCTCCCTTCAGGATCAATGGAAATGAAAAAGAGGAATGGAAAGTAAAATCGGCTGACTGATTTACAGTTGATCAGATATGGGACATTATTCACATATATCATTCTGAGTAGATCTACACAAATTCCTTGTAAGTTCAATGGTAATAGCGAGCACTGATGCGCAGGGGAATGTAATAATACTGTATAATGAACTTTCCAACCACAGTTGAATAAAAATAAATTTAAAAAATCATATACAGTCACAGCATTGTGACTCTGTGATATTCACATGAAGCAGGTAGACAGCCATTAAGACAATAGGACTTTGGCTTGGCTGTATTGCTGGACAATTTCACAGAGGAAAAAAATGAATAAATTGACCGCATTAATGCCTTTCTATATCTACAATGGCATTGTGTAGTGAAAAGCATTAAATGCAAAATATTACCAAATGGTTATTTCTTAAAAATAAAATTAGCAATTTGCATTGTTTTAAAAGTTTGGGAAAAATCTATAATATAATAATTTACAGCACATACCACGTCAATGTGCACAAACAAAATGGATTTACACGTGAATTATTACGTTTTGGCAAAATGCATAACGCCCAACCGTGTCACCGGACACACACGACAAAAGACAATAGAACACATTACGCCCCGTTCAGACCGCCAGCGACACCCAGCGACAAAGCGAGACGATGTCATTCATTTCAATGGAGCCATTGGCGACAGGCGTGTCTAGCGGCGCGACAAAGTTGAGATTTGCTCAACTTTATGCAAATAATGAGCGACTTTCGTGAGCGACTACCAATAGGAGTAAAGGAGGAGCTTACGTCATCTGTCTCTCGTCAGTTATTCCAGGGTTGGTTTATAAATGCTACTAATGTTACCAAAGCTAGGAACGCCTTCTAACGACCTCATAGCAAGAGATTAGCGACACACGGTCATTGGCGGTCTGAACGCACAGTTGGAACCCATCATTATTTTGAATTATTTTTTAATTAAAAGTCTACAACTAACAAAACCATCATCTGCCACCATAGAACTACAATACCTACGCGTTCTACATGCCGCAAAGCATCCTTTTTTGGTACTTATTAATAAAATAAATTGCATTTAAAATACATTTAAAACTTTTAAAATGATAAAAGTATTACATTAGGCTAACATACCAAAAACGCTGCTTCCTTCTATAAACAAACCCTAGTGCTTTTGTAATTCATAACCTTTGCCACTATTTCTGTTTTCTTTGTATGAAAAATACAAAAAAAACTGCACATTTACATATTTATCTTTACGTGTGTTTAAGTTTCTTGATGTCAAACGGACCCCTCTCAAATTATAAAAAATATTTTAAGTTTACCATTGCGACGATGATGAGTATTTTTTTAAAAGCAATATCTCGCCACAGTGGTTTTGTTGGCATGCCTTGAATTGAACAATAAAATATTGTCTCAGAGGTTAATTTGCATTAATTCATGCTACCATTGATGTTTTTCAGATGCTTAACACCGTGCAGCTGTTCACCATTGAGGAAATCTTGCTTGGCTGCCAAAAACAAGAAGGTGTTTAGCTTACCTTTCAGACTAGCACCCTTCCCAGGTACAGCAGACAGGCATGAACCGAATGTAGCAACAGTCTAACATTACTCAGCGGACTAATAAATCAACCAGCCATGAGAGAGAAAAACAGCCTGTGTGGGTTTTCCATGGTGGGAAATGGTAGAAGGTGGCCCGGTTTGAATGTGAAGGATAGATAGCTGAAAGGTGTATAATTTCAGTATTACTCCAGCTGCCAGAGGCAGCCCTTAAATGCTGACGGTAGTCAATTTGCTGATCCGTGACCCGCCAGCCGGCGTTGCATCACCTTACCATGCTACAATCTGTATTTGTGTGTGTTAGCAAGACATCACTCCCTTGGAATTAATGTTAATTTGTTTTTTGCAAACATGCTGCATGCAAGACATTAAAGCCTCTAAATAATCATCCCCAGCCCAATAAGTTTCACTTCATGTCTACAATTATTAGCTGAATTTATAATGTGTGAACGTAATAACTTTAAACCATGTAATAAGAACAGCTGCCATTATCAGGCGGAGTGGGAGAACATAGGTGTGAATTTGTCCTTGAGGCGTATAGCAAATATGAAGTATATTGATTTTTAATTTCACGAGAGCACCACCAATAGTGATCCAGAAACCTTCCGCAATTATTGTTCAATCAGCAGGCTAATGACATAAAACACAGGCTCGAATGAGTTCACTTTAGGGAAAGCCATTGAACACACACACATACTTTAATGATATCCGCTGAAGCATCTGTTGTGATGAAGCCAAGCAACATGCAGTTGGTTCCCAGCAATCCAGGTTTCAGAGACTGCCTGATACATAAGCTTTATGTTCACATGGGGCTATTGCAAATAAATATCTGCTTGTGTCTTCATGCATTTTGGACCAATGTGTAATGTTGGTTAGCACTTGTTCAGCATTTGTACTCAAATCCGCCTTAACATTGTGCTGATAATGTATCACAAAACATGATGTCATATACGAACTCTGAGCTGTTTTTCTGAGGACCACTGTTAGTTGTATGGTCGTCTTTATGTCTTTATTAAAGGCCAATATTCACTATCCCCGCGTTCCGATTTGCCTACTTATACTATGCCCTAATAGTATGTACTGTTTCTGTGTTGGAATAGTAGGTACTTTTGAGTGCTTGTCAAAAGAGATCGCACACACTGGGACATACTAACAGGAAGCGGAAGTGGCCGTTGTTGGCTAGACAACATTGTAGCCAATAATTGTCACACACATCAAAATACAGCTCTTCTTTCCATTAAGGTATTTATTCATTCATTATTTCATATGTAATGTTTACTGTATACTTACATTTGTTAATTTAGTGACGCATCAGTTATATAATTTATTAATGCAGTGGAGCATCACAAAACTCCGCCTACTCGTGGTGAGTTGTGGGTAATATCAGCCGTTAGAGTAACTGCATCATTCTGCACTTCGCATTTCTACCGGAAGGAGTAGACCATCTGGGAATCTTTGGAATACTATTTTGAACATACTAGGATTTGGACAGACTAATTCTACTTTCAAATTAGTACTATTAGCGGATTGGAACGCAGGGTATGACTTTTTTCTGTTATTATTGTTACAATAAAAATACTGTATATGGAATGTTTTTTTCAATTCCATTGTATTATAAAATGTTTTTCATATAAATTCACTTTTCACTAAACATTGATAAATTCTTTTCCTTATATATGTCTGTTTTGCAGAAGACAATTATGTGCATTTGTAAAAATACATATTTTTGTATATCTATATTGTAATCTCATTAATAGTTACATTATGTAGTTTTAAAATAGTCATTAACCATTTAAAAATAAACTGTTTACTGCATTAATTGTGAGGTGCATTCTGGTTACGTTGGCTGTTTTTATTCATTTGTAGTTACACAATTTTGATTATACTGCAAAGATTATTTAAACCAATCCCTTCCCAACTGATCAACAATACTTCAAATAAGTTTTTGAAGTGTCACAATCATCATGCCGCATGTTAAAATAATATTCAGAAGATGACAGGAAAAGATGTTTCTAAAACATTTGTGATAGTGTACAGAAGGACTTTGTCAAATTCTAAAGTGCGGTACAGTCAAAGGTGGATTAAAGTCATGCAGGCCATGAGGAATCAGCCTCAGTGGAGGCTTGTTGCGAATGTAAGATGTAAACAATTTGGAAATACAAAAAAAGTAATATCGGAAATATGCAACTGCAATTGTTTTTAACATAAACTTTTTCACAACTTCTTATTTTATAGTGTGTTCAGTAAGCACTGCTATGGAGTGGTCATGAACAGTTAACATTACTTATTTCTTTATTTTATATTGTGGCAATCTATGTCAATTTTTTGACAACTTTAAAATGCAAGATTTCAGTTCACTTCCTTTTTTCGTCACAGCGTTCTATTTAAACGTGAGCAATGAAAAACCACAGTATATTCTTGGATCAAAAATGAACAGATGACAGGAAGGCAAGGGAGAGGGGAGGAGAACATCTTTCACTCATGCTGAAAGCTCGAGCTCCAATAATGAGATGCCAGCGAAGTTTGGAGTCATCGTCATCATTAAGGAACCCACATGGACTTTTGACTTTAAGCATAGGTAAAATTTCCTTGAGGGAATGAAAAGAGGGATTATGTAAGCTTTAAGGGGATTGGAGGACGTACAGCCCAGTTCCTCCGCCTTGTTTCATCTTTTGATTCACTTAATTCTTTGTGGGGTGGTGAAAGCGCTGACTGTTGCTTGACTCTCTTTCATTTGTGCCTTTCTTTTTCTTCCTGTCCTTCGCTCCTTCAAATTTCCCTCCCACTTTTATACCCCCCACCCTTCCCCATGCTCTCATTTTCAAATGCAACGTTTTACTCTTCCTCTTATTTTTTCCATGTTTTTGTTCCTCCTGTCACCTCAAAAGTTGCATGTACTGTTTGCTCTTCTCTGCACCTCATTATTTCCTTCACAGTGGGGTATAACATACTGATGCTGACAGGAAGACTCCAGAGTCACACATCCGAGTTAGCCACCAGCTCATTTTCCCAGGCTTATTCCAAACACACTGCTGTGTAGAAATAGGCACAGCTGACCCCACTCTGTGCCACATACAATAAGTGCCTGTGCTCAGCTACTCTGTGTAACTATTTAACAAAACCATACAGCAAAAAACTTTTTTTTATATTATTTAGTTAATTGTAAATTACCTTTTATGGTGAAATGAGATATTACAAGACAGATATACTATTATATAGGCTTACTGTTTTGTTAAACTAGTTTTCTTTGAAAATAAAAAATCACATATTTTCATTTAAAAAAAAAATAGTTTGATTGATTTTTTTTTTTTTTAACTATTATTTAATCCGTTGTATGTATATCAAACAACATTTGGGCAATTCCAGCATTATGGATGTGACATTTTCAGTCAAACCTTGAGAACAGAGAATAGATTTATTACCAATGTATTGAACCATCTGTTTATATTTTACTAAACCGTTAAAATGATATAATACAGACATCAAAAAAATTTGAGAGTTTTCAATTTTTTTATTTTTTATCAATGAATTATGGATGTGACGAAAAGGGACACATGTTTTTGAGAGACAACATTTACATTTACGCATTTGGCAGACGATTTTATCCAAAGCGACTTACATTGCAAAATGTTTTCTGCGTATGTGCAATCCCTGGAATTGAACCCATGACCTTGGCGTTGCCAGCGCCTTGCTCTACTGAGCTACAGGAAAGACAACATACTTTTTATGAGTTAACATATGCGAACCAGAAGCATCAATACCCAACAATTGGAGAAGGGATGGCTTTTTATAGAACATAAAATCATTACTATATTTTAATTTTCATGTGCCCATTTATGAGGAATAGGTACCGTTATGGCTGTAACAGTTCTGTTATGTTTTAAGGCAAATTACTTGACTGGCAAACTATGCTTTAAAAAATGTTAAACTTCACATGTTTATTTAAACCACCAAATAGTAACATCTGACCTATATCAGTATGGTGAATACCTTTTTTTCATTTTAAGGGTGACATTTTCATGGAATCGCCCATCTCATGATATTTATTTATGATATGACCTATCTTATTTTGTGAATTGTTACGGTGGTTATCAGTATATTTTAAAGTAAGCAGACTGTTATTACCAGCATTTTTTGTTTTTCATTTCCATTTCAATACTCCGTTGAGTTATTATTGAGTTTCTCTGCATTCTCTGTATTCAGCAGGTGTTTGTGTTTTTAAATGACAGGGTGGTACTCTATGACATTGAATTAGCAGAGACAGTCTTTTGTCAATGGAAACCTTGTGTTAACTTCTACATCATTCAAACTAGTTTATACTCTGTAAAGAGTTCGGTATGAGTCATAAAATATGTAGCAAATGCGATATGCTTCACAGCTAAATTATTAAAAGCTTATTTTTGCACTTGCAGCAATGCAGGCAAACATTGTCTATTTACATACAGAGTGAGCTGCAGGTGATTTACTGGCACAAGTTGGTCAGTTGCACTACTATTATTATACAAAGTGTTCCTGTATCTCTGGTGTTGCGTTTTAGTATGACGATGTCATGGGTTCGACCCCCACGGAATGCACACTGATATAAATCTATAACATAAAAGCATTACTTTGGATAAAAGTGTCTGCAAAATATAAATCACATTTATTATAGGTAAGACAGCAAATTTTCAAAGCTCGGCCTTGGGTGGGATTCTGATCTAAAAGCAGGTTTGTATTACATGACAAGAAGAATATTCTAGACATTTGTCGGTCATGGGAAGCACGGCAAAGTAATAATCTGCCAGACCTTGAAAACTAAAGTGATTTATAGGGATGGAAAAAGATTTAGGTTCTGACCATGAGTGGCAAAGCCTGCTTCGAAACACGGATTTAATTGCAGAATTATAACCCACACAATGATATCAGATAATTAAATCAAGAAACAATTGTGCTTAATGTCTTCTTAAAATGTCAGATTTAACATGTGAAATGTGAAACCGCCACTCATGGAGACACAAAGCCGATGCTAAAATCGTTTTTAATTCCCGCAGACAGCTTAGCATCAGAGGATCGGAGAACCCACCTGTACGGAGGGCAAGATTAGCAATTCTTCCTCATTCTGAAAGCGCCTTACCACTGCTAGCCGCATATAACAAAGGCACTCCAAGTTTTGCACTTCGCCTCTGAATAGGTATAAAATCTTTTTTTGCTATTAAATTGAAATCCAGTTCCCCTGACCTAACAGATACGGCATCTGAAAACTTAATAAGTCATTTTCACAGCTCATCAGTTGTTCCCGTTCCACAAGCTTCGTCCTAGCTCGGTGGACGCCGCGAGCCTCGGAGGGCAGCGGGATAATGTACTTTCTGTCAAATCTTGACACTTGATTGACACTCGGAGACAGGTATTAGGCCTCATTTTCCCCCCATAAATCCCCGAGTTAATATCTCCAGATAGCTGTGAGAAAAAAAGGATGAAAATAGATTGTTTGGATAAGTGTTTACTCCCCTGGATGCTTTAGAAACAAAGCCCCTTACAACATCCCATCAGAGCTGAATGTGTAAGCGTATGATGCATTGGATAGCGTGGAACATCTGACCCTAAGGTTACTTTTATATTATGAATAAAATAATTCTATCAAACAAATAAATAACTATAACAGTAGTTCATGTCGTTATTTGAGTCACTGCACATATTTTGCATACTTAGGAATTTTAGTAATAAACAAGCTCTCTTATGTGTCTGGTTCAATGGGAAACTATACAAAATAAAACATAAAACAACCTTGCGGCTTTGTTTCTTTTCTCATCTTTCAGGTCCCGATAAGCATCTCTTTCAGCATTCATTGCATTCGCTCATGAACAACGGTGGTTAAGAAGGCGTGGCTCAAGTTTGTCCTGTGATGTATTGCAGTCACATACCGACATACCATTCTCTATTTTTCTTGGAGTTTTTTCGGCAACTGTGAGGTTCTTTGACAGTGCACGGATCATGAGCTGAGAACACACGTGTCTAAAAAGACGACAATTACACATAACATCATCATCGTCACTGTTGACAGATTTGGATTCTAGGTAACATTAGCTATATGATGATGTGGATTGACTGCAAAAAATGTGCAAATATAACTAAACATGATGTGTAAATAGAAAAAGAGAAGTTTAGTGTAGGGTATGTGTGGCATGTGACACAATAAAAAGCAAAAGTATACATATACTGTATGTGTATATATATACAAATGCATTTCTTAAGCAGAACACGAAAGAAGATCGGTTGGTAACCGATCATTGGCAGCACCCATTCACTTGCATTTGTTTTGTGTCCATACAATAGAAGTGAATGGGTACAGCCGTTGTTCGGTTACCAGTATTCTTCAGAATATCGTCTTTTGTGTTCTGCAGGAGAAATAAAGTCATACAGGTTTGAAATGACAAGTGGGTGGGTAGATGATGACAGAATCTTCATTTTTGGTTGAACAATCCCTTTAAGTGAACCTACTGAAAGTTTCAGGTTTAAATTGATTTGCTGTCAGGTTAACTTAAGCTTATTTAAAAAAATCTATATTGATCTGTGGAGAAATTTGATTTGTTAAACATGTACAACCGAAACTTTCACCAATTGCATTTCACGTGATGAAATAACACGTACCATCCCAATGAAAGCAGTCCCGGACCATCTCTAGAAACTCCAAAATTCTGTTCAAAGCATTAATACATTTACATTTTATCCAAAGCGACTTACATTGCATTGTACTATCATTTTTTTATTTCTGACTATGTGCAGTACCCTGGGATCGAACCCATGACCTTGGCGTTGTTAACGCCATGTGCTAACCACTGAGCAACAGGAAAGCTAAATCAGAAAAACATTGGCGATATTGGCTATTCAAAAAATACTTTTCTACAATCACACTTCTTTATCTTTATTAAAAACGACTAAAGAAAAGGTTTCAACAATTCCCCAAATATGACGAAATGCCCTGATTTATCAATACAGTCTCCTCTGCTCACTCCACACCCACATATTAACTCTCCATTAGCTGCTTGCCCTGGAAACCCCGAAGAACGTGGCTGAAGCATAACAATGTAAACAGTAAATAATATGCAGCCCTCCTGGCAAATATGATAATTCAGTCTTGGCAGAGAGCGCTGTCCTGTTGGAAAGTAGCCACAGTCTTTCGGGTTGTGGACGGTGCAGAAGCTGATAAGGTTTAAAAAAGGAGGAGGACGTTTAGCAGGTAATTCATCCAGAAATAATCAGTAAGTTTTAGCTCAGCAGTGGAATGCATCTTCCAGCTCTGCCCCGCTCCCTATGGCCACAGCAGGCGGGCGGTAGCCACACGCAGGACTGAGACTATACATAACAACGTCCCACCTGTGATTTTGTAGTTTAGGGAGTCCCGCTGGTTCTGGGAAAGTTGAAAGCAAACTGCAGAAACAGAGCTTTTTCTCCCAACTGACCCAGCAGGTAGAAATCGCTGAGGTACAGTGTCTCATGCAAGGGTCCACATCCGTATCCCAACCCCAGGGTTCCTTGAGCGCCGTACTCGGTTCACACCCGGGTAAATACTTTAAGCTCAAAGTTTCATTCGAGTTTTCCATCGTATTCGTTGTGTCAATTTATGAGGGATGGAGCAGAATGGAAGCTGTTATTTTCGTTTGGCTCATCTGACTGTGGTTTTACAACTGCGCAAGTAAAACGGTTGTCGCTCATGGTTTCCAACGCCGACTGCTTCTCGGTGACATTTTACGATGGAAAATAAATTTTTTTTGAATTACCGAATTTAAAAATGAGACGGCTATTCCTTGCTTATTTCTCTTACTCTCTTACAGTCAAGGCCATAGCGAGAGGTTTCAGGCCTCCTTGCTTCTTTTTCATTTTTATTGAGAATATTTCTTCTACATGAAATACTTTAAATTAATTATACCATAGATCCCACATCAATCTGGCTGGAAATGTTACGGGTCCTCCTGGACCCCTAGAATTATTTCCACCTCCCAGCCTTGTAGCTAAAGCTCTGCTTACATCATAATTTAGATACATAGAGCCGCCGAGAGTCCCGCTGTTGCTCCGTCTACCTATACTCAGATATGTGTGCTTACAGGTAGAGATGCAGACGCCTTTCGGCAACGCTAGATTGTTATTTCAGGCACAAGTCCTGGCTTTCGTTCAAACCCATCAATGCGTTTCATTTTCCTGTGGATGTGAATTCAAGAGCGTTTGCGAAATCGCACATTTTCCCTCCGTGCTTTGTTTACTCCTTTCAGGAGATTTGTTTTCCTTGACTTTAATCTTGCCTTACGAAACGTGTCACATAGTCATAAACAGAATGTTAGTCTGATAAACCGTCAGGACATTGTATCGCTTGTGAAACCAAATCCCTTGCGCGCGAACACAATTGCCGCTAAATTTAGAGTTCAGAATGACAAAGAGCATGTTTACATCAAGTTAGTCTTGGATGACTTGTTTGTGCGATAAAACACGGCGAGGAAACTGATATTAGTTGTGAGACCAGATGGAGTATTGAAGTTCTCCTTGCCTCAGGTGATTAGTGATCTCATTACAGTGGTGGAGAAGATAATCATTAACCTTTGCAGGCTCTGCAACCCTTTTCCAACCTGACTATCCCATTGTAGCCATGCAATAATCACCTCCTTTAATTAGCCCATAGTAGCACCTTTCCCAGAAGACCAGTGAGTCATTTAAGAAAATCACCCACATGAATCTATTATCGGCCACTACAAGCCCAGTGGACAATGAACTGTTTGCACAAATGAAGTATATTGTTTGTGTTATAAAATAGTAAGAGCAGCGGTTTATTGGAAGGCTTTTGTAATTACTGTAAGCTTGTGCTCGGGTAGAAAATAACAGTGTGCTACCATGAGGATTACTTTCACTGGAATAATGATGAGTTCATATGTACACTAGCGTGAATTTTTCTAATAATGAGGAAAACAAGCACCGTAGTTTGAATCCTCTCAAGGGTGGTCAGATGGGGCTTCTTGGATGTATTTCTTCAATTCAGATCGTGCTAAAAAGCTGCATAGAGTATGCTTATTTTTTAAAGTGATGGTGCACCCAAACATTTGAATTCTGTCATCATTTACTCACCCTCTTGTCATTTCAAACCTTCATGACTTTATTTCATCTGCAGACCACAAAAGAAGGTATTTTGAAGAATGTGGTAACCGAACAACCGACCTTGTCACTTTAGTTGTATAGACACAAAACCAATTCAAGTAAATGGCTAACGCTGTTGTTCGGTGACCAACATTCTTCAAAATATCTTCTTTTTTGTTTTGCTGAAGAAGGAGTCTTATACAGGTTTAAATGACATGAAGGTAAATAAATAATGACTGAATTTACTATCCTTTTTAAACACCACCACACATTTAAATGTTTCAACAACTGCTTGAGCTTACTGATAGCAGGTTGACTGTTGGCCACAGCATGCTGAATTCTTTTGGTTTCTCGCTTTAATTTTGCTACCTGTCTCTCTGTCTGGGCTTGTGTGGAGGTTTTGGCGTTAAAGCGAACAGCATGGGACTGGCACGCGTGTGTCTGACTCTAGATTGATTCTGACACATTCTTTACCAACTATCTCCCTGTGATAGAAACCAATGAATAAAAATCAGAAGCTATTTGTTGGCTGGTGAAGAGCCGTATGTGAGAGGTAGGGTCTCCTTTAATCCATGTAATAGGTTATTGACTCCGACCCTTCGAGAGCTGGGCCTGAGCCATTTGGTCGGATTTAACTTACATTACTGTTTAGCCTGTGGGATTATCAAACTTCTTTTTATTTCTTTTATTTTGGACTGCGCCTCACCCTCAGAAAGCTTTAAAGTTGTCATTGGATGCTTTTTTTAAAGATGGTGTTTCACGACTTCATTTGTAGCCTGCAGAAGATAAGTCATGGGGTTTAGTGCTAACATGTTATTGTGTTGGAGTGTCTTCTAAAACACCTTAACACTTTTTCCACAAGTTATTTTTTAATGTTGTTTATTAAAGAGACTTGTGTTTCTTACTCGATTCAATCTTAAAAACACACAAAGGTTAAAAAACATATAGCGGCCTTAACTATGTAGAATTTAACATCCAAAATCATGTACTTTATTCCTGCATTCTGATTTCGAAAACAAACAAAAATTGATCCGATTTCATTTTGATATTCCCACCATTCAGTCAATTCCTAATTTATAAAAAATCAGTTTTACTCAAAAAGCACTTCAGATAACAAAAACTAAATTTATTGTGAATGGAAATACATTTTTAATCTAAGATATGATTGGTTGAACATGTCGGTGTATTTAATTGTTTTGCCACATACGTAGTAAATCAACACTAAATGGACTAAACAGTAAAGATAGACGGTCTAACTTTATAAACCAGTAACTTGTGACTCATTCTCTGTGAATGCTTATTCTATGTATCTTGGTGCCTCAGGTTAAATAAAAGACTTAATCATTAAGCTTGCCAGAGCAAAGCCATGTACATTGTTGTACAACTCATGTTGGTAAAGCCAGAAGTCAAATACATTGTCGAAACTTGAAAAGGTACATTTGGGTCATCATCTTTGGGCAGCCATTACAGCATCATCATCTGGTTTTGAGTATACCTTTAGAATGTCTTGATTGTCACAGTCAAAACCGCATGTCAAAGTTTGTATTAATTACACCAAACAGGTGTTGCTAAGCAAGAGACAGATAAGGGAATCATCAGTCACATTTGTAAAACAATGATCGTGAAGCAACAGATTTAACTGTCATTTAAAACAACTTTGCATAATCATGCGTCTCTTGAATAACTTTGCATAATAATTCACGTGGTAATGTTCCCTGTGAGATCTAAACCACGGATCGTAAACCTGGAAAACCGAGTGGGTTTGTGTATAACTGCTGTCCATTCTCTTTAACCTGTGCCAGTGACAGGACAAACATATTTAAACTGAAAAGATATACATAAGCAATTAAAGCCATATGCAATTTGTACCGTATATACGGACGTAATGGTTGAAAAAAAGGAAACTGTGGTTGCCAGAGAAAATACAGTTTCAGTGTTTCGGGCATACAGAATGACATTTTGGTGCCAATATATTCACAGGCACAGATTTGTTTTAGTGATGTATCTGCTGCTTTTCCAAATCACATCTGCCTGTCATGCACTGGAAAGAAAAATATGCCTGACGACAATATAATATAGTATAATAATATAATATAATATAATATATATAATATAATATAATATAATATAATATAATATAATATAATATAAAATTATATAATATAATATTGCTAATAACCAATTAAAGCTTTGCACTTTTTCATTCGTTTTCAGTCACGCACAATGTTATTTTTATTGTTTAGTGTTAATTATTAATTTAAATATGATAAAAAATGTCAGTGAGACTCAATGGAAATTCCGCAGCATTTTTTTAATGTAAGGATTCAAATGAATAAAACCCAACACTGTCTCGCTGTTATACAAAATACATCCTTTTATCAAATTCAGCACGTAGTCAGTCTCAAATGACCTTTGGTCAGTAGGTCTGCACTTCTCTCAGTTTTTGTCAGAGCCGGGGGACCCGCAGGCTGAGGCGAGGTGCTCCATCCCCCCTCTTCCATGTC
Organism: Triplophysa siluroides; assembly: GCA_006030095.1. Taxonomy (NCBI): domain Eukaryota; kingdom Metazoa; phylum Chordata; class Actinopteri; order Cypriniformes; family Nemacheilidae; genus Triplophysa; species Triplophysa siluroides. The sequence goes on along the minus strand of VCII01000139.1, from coordinate 1,661,849 downwards.
AATTCCAGCCTCCAGCCCTGGCCAGCCAGTCAAAACCCGGTGTTTGTCCGGGTGCCAACTTCTGAAGGTAAACAACATGCACAAGGGCGCAGAGGTCAGACTGCCGGACCGCCTGGACAGAGGCGGCTTTTCCCCTAAAGACAGATACTGTCAGGGGCTGAGCTCAGGCTGTCTGTAGCCCGCAGAGGCTCGGAACCCTCCTGTCACTGTGGCTGACATCACGTCAAGCGCTGGGCCTGCAGATGTCATGGCGTAGTACTGCTTCCTGTCTCAGACATGCATCTTAGAATTCCATAGTCGTATCCTGGTGTGTGTGTGTGCGTGTGAGGCTGGAGAATCTCGATGCAATTTAAAGGCATGCTGTCAGTGGAACGCTGGTGTAAATGCTGAACATGCTGAAGGCTTGAATACAGAGTCTGCCTACATAAGGATATGTGTAGAAACAATGACAAGAGAGTGTAAATTAAGAAATAAGGCCTACCCTGCTGGAAATCCAACTGGAAGCTGTATTTTGGAACAGTTCTTGACCACTATTGACTACCATAGTATGACAATAGGAGTCAATAGTGGCCCAGAACTGTTTGCTTACCTACATTCTTCAAAATGTTTTCTTTTGGGTTCAACAGAACAAAGAAATTACAAGTAAATGTTTACTACTATGGTAGTCAATGGTGGCCAAGAACCAGGGGCGATTCTAGGATTATTTTCACAGAGGGGCCGATCATGTTGCTACTGATGCGAAAAACGCAGAAAATTGAACCCAGTCCGAATTATTTTATGATGGACGGAAATATCGGAGGCAGTGTGTAAATGTGATTGACACAACATGAGGTCGTATTTATTTTTTATGGCACACCGGGGGACAATCGTTTTTGTAGAGGGGGCCAGTGGCCCCATCACTGGATACGCCACTGCCAAGACCTGTTTGGTTACAAGCATTCTTCCAAATATCTTTCCCTGTGTTCATCAGAACAAATAAATGTATACAGATTTAGAACAACTTGAGCGTGAGTAAATGATGACAGAATTTTCACGTTTGGGTGAACTGTTCCTTTTAGATTGATACTCCAGCAGAGTGAAGTGCCAAAGGGAAATCTGAATAGCATATGCAAATGTGCCTGAAACAGCTCGCCTGTGATCTTATCTATGAGATGATAGGTTGCTCCTTGTCCTGATATATCTGATGGTGGAAAGAGGAAATGAGACATCTGCGTGTTTCCTGCCAAGGTTACAATTGAACAACTGAATGTGATTGAATAACGCAAGGCAGGTAGTTCTGACTATAGCAGAGAAAAAATAGAAAGCATCTTTTGTGAAAATTCCAGTTTTTCTAGACAACAACATTAAAAGCATTTCCGTTTTAATAAGAAAAATATCAAAAGGTTACTTCCAAAACTAATTTTAATCCCATCATCATTGTCTATCATAACTGTACCCATAACTGCACATTTGCACATAACATTACAAATTAAACATTTGTAAATATATACCGTACACCTGCAAATAACAGATATGTAAATGGTTAGTTAACAGACTCCTATGCAAATTTGTGTGAAAGTTTGGTGTGACTGCAAATACTTCGGAAAAACCTAACCATGAAGAAAAATCTCTCATGTTATTTTAATTGATAAATATTAATATGAATAATATAAAACAAGGGAATATTAACAGTTAGTTTTCCAAATTTACCTTTGTCACACCATAGGACACATGTACGATTTATTTGTCATCTTCGCATATAACAGTACTTTATCATATGTTTTAATTGTTTTACTTTTATTATTATTTCTTTATCTCTTTTTCTTTTAATTCAATTTGTATTTTGCCCATATTTTCTTTCAATATGTCTGTACATCTTCATTGGAGACTTCTGACACCAAAACAAATTCCTTGTACTGTATGTGTAAACATACTTGAAAATAAAGCTCTTTCAGATATCCTGGTTTGTTGGTCCTAAATGGTCTCCCTGACTAGTCTGTAGGCTGGTTTTAAAAAGTTGTTTTTAACAAGTTATCAGCTGCAACAGCGTCCTATAGCTAAACCCGCTGAGGACCAGTTTTACCAGACTGGAAGACCAGTTTAAATCAACTAAGACCGGAAAACCAGCTCTGGCCAGTTTGAAATGTTTTGTTCGTAGTCACATTGAAAGTACTCTTTAGTGATGTGTTGTCTCGGACCAAAAAATGAACACGCCCTAGTTGTGCAATAATCAGGCGCCAAACAGGCAAAATGTTTTCATATGAAGGTCATGGTATGTTCACCACAATATAATCATCAGCAAGGAAGATAATACATTCTTATGAGTGAACTGCACTCATGGTCACAGTGTCAACAATTGGATTTTTTGAGCCCTGGGACACGCTCAAGTGCTGTTACCGTCGGCACTGTGGAGATGAGTCTGCAGCGCTCTAAATCAGAATATAATTCCCCCTGTTTGACTCCCAGCCCTCCGTAACTCTTCTTAGCCATCAATTAAACCGCCACCAACGTGCCACGCTCTTAAAAGTGCCAGAGAGAGGCATTCGGTCTAGCCGTGTAACTTGACGTGACACCTGACGACCTGCAGTGCAAAAAACAGATACTCGCCCACATACACGCTTTCACGCATTTACGTCTCAATCAAACCAGGTGGAACCGAGGACGTTCAGCTTGTGTGAATGGAGATGCTGCGTTCTCAGAGGTCTTAAGCTGATTAGAATACTTGTGAATGAGCTTAAAACAGAAGGGAAACGAGACAAGCACTCAGGCCGACCTCCGCTGCTCCTACTAGTCTGCCTTTGTCCTGGAAAGCTCCGACGCGGTGAGGCGCATGTTTGTGCAAGAGCTCACAGGCTCAAGGAGGCAGCTGGGTTACAAATGATAAGTTATTAAAAAAGGAGAAAATACCCAAACTAGGTGACGACATAAAGACGATGAGGAAGGCAATTTTCGTTTCGTTATTAAAGCAGAACAAAAGGCCAGATGTTCCTAGGTAGCCGGGGAAGATCTCATTGTGGGGGGAAATATTGGGTTCTTAGTCATTTCATTTATGAATTCATTTTGTCTCAGATGTTTCTATTTAAATGAAATGAAAATAGAAATAAACGAGAAGATTGACACAAAGCAAGAGTACAGAGTTATACAAATGTTGTGGGTAGCATTGGCCAGATCATTATGGGTTGTGCTGTAGTTTATATTGAAATGTAAGAAACGTGACAGCAGACTTGATAAATATAAGCACAGATTGTCATTTTGTTGAAAGCTTTTCTATTCGTTTCTGTAGCAGACACCTGTAATATAACTTGAGTTTAAGAATACAAATATAATGCTTATGTTAGGAGATACAACTGAGATATAAATACAGTCTTCATTTTTCTTTGCAAAGGCACTACAATTCTAAAATTGGTTGCATCATGCAACGGTATGTTGTGTTGCTACGCTACAGCATATTTTAATACTACATACACCAAAAAGCCCCAGGAAACTCATTTGGGTGATCAGATTGAACTGTTCCTTGGCTTTAATTCATCCTCAGTGGTTTTCAGCGCATGTTTTGCTACCCGGCAGCATCCCGACTGTCAGTGGAGACCATCGACTCCAACCCGCATCTGCAGGTCACATTTGCAGTGGCACTTTGGGAGCTGGAGCTCATCTGAGTAGCTCTCTTCAGAATTAAAGCATCGCTGCTTTCCTGTAGGTGGTGGACCACTTGGCAGAGGATGAGAAGTGAGTTTATTTTGCCTGCAGAGGGGGATAATTAAAATGCAAGCAAGCTGCGCCTGTTTCTCTTCTTAATTTAACCATAGCAGCAGATACTAAATAATAACCCAGCTTTAAAGGAGGGTACGTGGTTACATTCATGGCAGATTAATTAAATGTGTGTTTGTGATTTGTGTTGTGGCCTCGAGGGGCTTCGTGAACTTTGGCCGAACCCGATAAATTCAAAGTTTTCCACTTGAGAGTAACTTCTGAGGTGACCAATATACGAGTTGGTTACATGTTTATGTTAAAATGTCTGTGAATTTGTGTGCGTGTGCATATCAGCTGGGGCAAACCAGACCAAATGATTAATAATGCACTCACTCTTTCTGCCCAGATATTCCCTTATACTAACTCTTCCAATATTGCCAACTTAGTGACTTTCGGTAAATGTAACAACTTTTGTAAATTCAAAAAACTACTTGGTAACATATCTAGCGACTTTTTGGACAAAACCTTTGCTTCTTTAAATGATGCTAATGCATGTAGCTTTGACGGGTCGCATTCAGCTGCCATTTTACATTTTTATGTTTTCTAAACAGAAAATGCATAAACAAACAGATGTTTCGGTTATTTGGCTATTTTATGACACAGTTTGTGAGCACAAAGAGGACGAAAGAAGCTTTCTAGACAACGCTTTCTAGAAAACTAGACAAAATATGGTGCAATGATGTCATGTGACGTTTAGCAACTTTTTAAAGATTTTCAACAGTTTAGCACCGTGTGCTGAAGTTTAAGCTAAGATTAGCGATTTGCATCTTTGGATATCCTCAAGTGAGCTCTTTATACCTGCCAAATAATCTCAGATTTAAGGGTAAAAAACCCTTCGAAAAAGAGACAATGGGCAAAAAATGTTTACAAAAAAAAGAAAGGAAAAATAGCCATCGCATTTCTGAGTGACATAACCGTACAGAGGCCCTGAATATCTGCCAAGAGACTTTGAGCAGAGCCATTCAGTGTGGGATTTAGAAAAGAGCAACATAAAGAAGAAACATGTCCAGAGGTGCTGCGCTGTTTTGCACGTCACCTGTCCAGATTAGCTTTGGGATGAGGCCTCCTCGCTGTGCCAGCTGCACATTTAGCGGCTTTAGGGGACTTCCTGGAGTGTCAGTATCACTGGTGAGGTGAGAGAGTGTGTGAGGTGTTTTTATGTGGGAGGCTGAGATAGGCTGTTGTGTTTGTTAGTATAAGGCATCTGTTCTGGATGTCAAAAAAGAGACGAGCCCCTGGCATCGCATCCCGTCCCCCAAGGCCACCTTACTGCAGCAGGTTTCCATAGATAGAGACACAAGAAAGCAAGCATATGAAGGAATAGTTTGAAGGGAGGTTAGAGAGAGAGAAACAGAGTTGTGTGAGACAAAAACAAGATAAGCGGGCGCTCGGAGAGTGAAACAGTGAAAGGCTGTATTGATCATTGAAAGATTAGTATGTTTGCTTACCTGCCGCATCAATATTACACTTCCCTTGAGCCACTGTGGAAAAAAAACAGACATTAGAATTGGTTTTAGACACCCACAGGTAAGATGTATTGGTCACAGGTTGCTCATTCACGGCTCAAAAGACTTATTAAAGATCTCAGTTTAACTATCAACGTTGACAGATGTTTCTCTTTAAAACTCCCAGGAGAGACAAAAAGACAAATAAGACAAGTGTTGAACATAAACTGTAGCAGAATAACATTAATAGCATGGATCAGACATGGGTTTTTTATAAGAAATGTTTTCATTAATATTGAAATATTTGACACAAATTTTCATGTCTTGATGCAGTGTAAAAAATCGTAACTTGAACAAAACGTTTTAGCAGAGCGAGAAGAACTGTATTGTTTTGCATGTACTGAATGAGATTATTCCAAACATGTTGCTTACAAATTAGACTAACAATTTAACATTAAAGGAGGCATGAATTAAAATCACAAATTAAACCCGAGCTTTTGTTATATAAGAGGGAATCGTATTGACGCGAACATCATGTAAGTGTCAGAACTGAAAACGCACTTGTTACTGAGATTACATCTGTTATTGACACCAGGCCCAGCGAACGCCAGGTTCTGGAATGCACCTATCTATGACGACATTGATAGGTTGAACACCGCCTCCACAGAAAAATATCAACGACTAATTATCTAGCCCCGCCCACTGGTTCGCGCATGACAGAACAAAAGTACCAAGTGGCGCGGAACCAGATAGAGCGAGCAAGCAATGAACAAAACACGCCGTTAAAGATCGCTAAATATTGTGTCATCCCTGGTTGTGGAAGAGCACAGTCGCTGCATAACCATCCTTCGGATTCCGAAATTAGGAATGCGTGGTTAAAGTTTATTTTTAAAAAAAACATGGAGCGTTTGTTTGTTTCATTACTCTGAGGCTGCCTTCGTAAACAAGGCACAGATCGATGCTGAATTTGGATTAATTTTTTTAAAGCAAGTAAATATTCTAAAAATATAATCTAAAAATATATTTTTAGTTGGGAAAACTTGTCAACTTGTTTTGCAAATTGAAAAATCAGCATTGAATGAAGGAACAAAAATAAGTTAACAGTACTTTAAAACAACGGTTGAAACAACTCAACAAAAAAATACTGTAGTGGGTTGATTTTTACTGCTGTGGATCCAATCTTAAATAACGAAATGTTTAATTTAATCTTAATTTGTCATCGATTCAATTGTTAAAGCTTTTTACAGATTGACAGATTTCGTGACTTTTCTTCAAAAAACGAAAAACTATGTTTGTTTACAGTTTTTAAAACACCAAGTAGCCAGATCTCCAACAACAGATGTTTCAAGTCATTCCCATTTTCTGTCATCTTCCAGAAGGCTGAATCAACAATTACGTTTTCCCTAGAGGAGTTTCAGACGATTGTCGTTATTCTTGATATGAAACGCTTGAAAATAGCTTGAAGGCATTGAGACTATGTGATGCCTGTGTGTTACTTGCTCAGGCCACGGGAAACATGAAAACTCAGTTTAGCCTGGAAGACGTTCATGTTTCACACCAGATACTGTTGATCTCCCGTGCAGCAATTTCACCGCTTCCCCTCCCGCAGTTAGCCGGGCCCGGGGGTCCGCTGCAGAGCCCTGTTTGTCACCCACACTCAGAGCAAACCCCCTTTTTCATCCATTCAGCGATTGTTCTCGCTGCACACATTCAACTCAATAAACTAAAGACAAACAGAATCTCATTTCTGGCTTGTATTGTCCACACGAAATAAAAGTGTCACAACTGTCAGTCTTAATTTTCTCATTTAGCTTCAAACATTGATGCCAGTTGATTGACGTATTTGAATTAGTGGACGAAATGAAGGCACTGAATTGTAAAAAGGACCATCCACACAAGACTATCCACACAAGACTATCCGCTTTGCTGGTAAAAATAAATAGGGCAAATAAAATCTTGTTTGTTATTTACACAAGTTCTTAAATTAGCTGTGTAAAGGAACACAGCGTTGAGAAGGCGGGTAAGCATTGTGAATCAAATCGAAGCTGACTGCTCCAGGTTGGCTCACGGTGTGAGCGAGATTGATTCGCTCACGAGGACGCCTTCCTGGAAACGTTCTCCAAGTTATTCCGAACGCACGGCGCTTTACCGATCAATGGCAATCCTCCGATTTTCCGTACGGTGCAGTAAGTTTGTGGAAGACCCACAGAGTTTGTTCCTGCCCTTCCCGCTGTTCCTTTAGACTGCAACAATGGATGTTACAGACACGTCGAGACAGAGCAAAACACAAACCATTTCTCTGCCACGGCAGTGTCATCTCCAGTCGATTTCAGTTCTCGGGCACATCGGCGGGTGGAGAAATGACCCGCTAAGAAATGAGATGAGCGCTGCGTATTCTGTCAGGTAGTGATGCCTGTGGTCACCAGAGACTAATCTTGGGTGTCCTTTACCTTGTCAAATGTCAGAGATAAAATCTGTTGTGGCATAGGGTTCAGATCAGCAGGGACGATCACGCACACATAACACGCACAATCGCACGGCGTATCTTTGCTTGTCCCGTTAGTTTCTTTTGATTTATGTGTTGTCAGGTACTTTACATACTGTATGTTTGGAGTGTTTAACACATTGAGTCGATCCCATTTACTTCTGTTATAGGTGCTAGTCTAAACAAAGCAAATAAAACTGCTGCAATTATTTTATACAATTCATTTGTTAAAGGTGTTTTGTGTAATATTTAGGAGGATCTACTAACAGAAATGCAATATAATATACATAACTATGTGTTTAGAGGTATATTAAGACCTTACATAATGAATTGTTTTGTTTTTATTACCTTAGAATGAGCTGTTTCTATCCACATACACCGCGGGTCTCCTTGCATGGAATTCGCCATGTTGTTTCTACAGAAGCCCTAAACGGACAAACTGCTCTACAGAGCGCGTTTCGTAAATACGTTATCTCCTTTGGCAAAGCGAAAATGTGACGACATCTTAGTTCTATGAGAACCGCCGTAGTGCTACACAATGGAGGGGTGGAGCGAGCCGTTGGTTGCAATTCACAACTTCACCGCTAGATGCTGCTTAAATCTCCACATTGCTCCTTTAAAGAACTGAGGTGTCTTGAAATCCGCATTCAATATTTGACGTAGTATAGTACCTCCTCCTTTTTTTTTAAATAGGCAATAGCGTTTGGTTTACCTCACAGCCTGGAATTTCACGAGAAGCTGAAGTGCACAACGATGCCATAAAGTTCACTGATCCATATTGGCAATGCTTTTTTTCATTTAAATAGTTTTACAGCACATTGTTTATAGACATGCTTAAGGCTAAAATACTGTACTTACAGTGAAAGCCAAAAAAACATTCTGATGTGACTAAGTGATACTTCACCTAAAAATGTCATCATGTTGATAATCAAACAATGGTGGTACCCCTTCACTTTGCATGGACACAAAACCAATGCAAGTCAAAGAGAACAATTGTTCAATTACCCAAATTCTCCGAATACCTTCTTTTGTGTTCCGCAGAAGAAAGAACGTCATACAGGTTTGAAATGACGAGAGGGCGAGTAAATGAAGACGGAACGTTTGTGTGAACTATCCCTTTAAATGGCTTGAACGTGTTGAAACAAATATGGCGAATATGTGAAGTCACTCTTTTTTGATGTCGTGTAATTATAGTTTGTGTACATAATTCGAAAAGTGGTACTAAGATGTACATAGATGTGTAATATTGGTGGTTATCTCGCTAACTGGTGCCCGACTAATACATAATTACATTATGATAGAACGTACAGTTGATAACCAGGTTCATTTCAGGAAATAAGCAGACGAATTATAGACGGGGCATTCATGAGCTGAATTCAAAATGTATTCTCAGTTTATGTTGACAGTTAGTTGTTTTACTTCAATATTTGGTATTCTGAAAAGTCTTTGCTTTAATAAGGTGTTTATCATTATCCAGGTATTTTCGAGTTCAACGGGTTTTAGCTTTTAAATCTTTGCCATGTGTTTTACTTCTGTTGATACATCAACGTAATATCCCATTTCTGACCCCGGTAAACAAAACTGAATCAAATTAGCAGCAACATCCGTACGATATTTGAGGAAGTATCCTTATTATGATGTGCCACTGACAACTCGCGTATAAACACATACATTTCTTTCCCCCCTCGCTCTCTCACTTCCTCTGTCATCGTCCAGTCACACTGCCCTAACAATCACATTTGCTAAAAGAGTCTTAGCCTTTGTTGTTTCAGAAGGGAGTAACTACGGCTCTGATTTCAGCCCGATAGGCACAACCCCCCCACCCCCCACCAGACAATTAATATTTCACCTGATAGGCTAAGGAGACAGGCTTTGAAAACAGATTAGAATGGAGGCAATTTAAACATGCAAAATGAAACCGTTTTTACCTCAGCGCAAGGGTAAGTCATCTCAGGCCAGCTGTAAAGGCCAGGCGGCGAGCTCATTTCTCAATTATAATAAAAGCGCCTCTTTTTGCAGCCTACTGTTTGTTCTCGGGCTGCGCCGGTCCTTTGTGAACTCGGCCTGCTCATATTGGTTCCCCGGGAGAATAATGCTCACGGTGTGCTATTTCATATCCGCGCTCAGGTTTAGCCCGAGTTGCCACCTTCACTTTACATACCCTTGTTGTTTGTAAATATGTGAGTTATGAGTGATGTGGCCTCAAATGGATTATTACCCTTCAAAACGCCCTCTGACCTGAACCTCACGGGTGAAACTCAACCTTGTGTCCAAATTATTCTTGGAAGGACCCCTGGAGAGTGTGACTTTCTGCCCTCTCGCTGCCAGAACGAACTGGCCTCCCGCAGCATTCCACGGTGGCTGTCACATGAAAACAGGCCCTGGGAGGAACCCCGTTTTTTGGGGAGGGAAGACAAACTTCCAGTTGAGATGGCTTTAATATGATCTCAATCGACTGAGAGAAAATAGAGACCTCAGATCTGAGAACTCTGTGACAGAGCTACCTCCAAGCAACTGTGTTTTCCCCCGTGAAGCCAAGACACGCCGCGGAAAACGTATTTAAACTGAGGGGAAAAAAACAAGTTATGAAAAGAATTAAGCAGGCCGACTTAATGAATTACGACCGTCTCACATTACATTTCAATTACGAGCCAATTTCTTATAAATAATACCCAATTACCGACCGGTTACATGAAACCCAGATCTGGGTTTAAATCACAACACATCCATGCCAAGTCTTAATCCGACGTGGTGTGTGGCAGAAGGTTAAAGACTTTGGATATTGTAATTAGGGGATTTACATACAAATGAAGAAGAGGTCACCCGAATGCCAGACCCTATATACGTTTTTTTTAGATGGGGGTGAACGGATTTGCTAATGTGTTTCAAAGTCAATATTTGAGTCTGCTGATATAGTCTTTCCCCTCACTAACTCCATTGTGGGCCTGTCAGACGGCGACGCTTTGTTTATGATGTTTCAATTGAGCCCCATTTGAAAAGCAATGTGGCGATATAGCGGCCATTTACCTCTGAAAGGAGACGTTTGAAACATTACTTTAGGGCCATTTCGCCTTGGGTCGGCCGTTGACGGAAAATGAATCAGCTTCGACTGTTTCTTCGGATAGGCATTAAAAGGACCGTTTTTGCTTACTAATGCAATTTCTAAACGTCGTGTTCCCGGGTTAAGGATCCTATAAAGATCTACACAGGAAAATCCATTTCCCCTCAATGAAATCTGAAATATTAATATTCTCCGTCCCCGGGGAGTGCGTTTAATGCTCAAAGTGTAAAAATCTTTTTGTTCCGAAACAGCTCGGAGTTATGGCTTTGTGAGGGATTTTTCTAGATTTTTTCTGACTCTTCTCGGCCTTACGTCCTGTCGTTCTTGCCAAATTGCTCGAGAAATGTATAAACATCTTCTGAAAGCCGGTGCGCACATTCAAACTGTCAAGTCTGAGAATATTTCTGGAGCTGAAGGTCTAAAAATACATGCAGGCAGACTGGGGAGACTTCAGCCCCTCGCAGAGACGTCTGCCTTGACTGGAAGCTTGGGAGAGAGAGAGACATGTGAACAAGACAGATGAGTACCAGGGTCCGACTGTGAGTGAAAGGCTCGGCTGTGTGCCGGTTGTGTATGCCTGTGACGTATCAGTGCAGAGATATCCAGCTATCAAGGAGCTGTTTGGAAGGGGCAAAGAGGTGAAGCAAGCAGACCTTTGACAGGCTAAACCGAGGGCATATAAACATTTATAGAGTACGTTTACACAACGATTTCACATAAAAACCCAAAAAAACTTGTTTGTTTACACGAACTTTTGAAAACTTTTGAGTTTTTGACAGCAATACCATTATTGATACCATATAAAACCACACAAATGCAAATCTGCATGTGTAATACAATATTTAATAAAACAACAATGACAACACAAGAATGTTTGTGTTTGTGCTTCTCAACATACTTTTCAAAATTCTTCGAGCAAAGTGTAGATTACCTGCACCACTACAACCAACAGAGATTATTTACATACGTCAAAATCTAAACACTCATATATGCCCCAAAAAAAGAAATGTATGTGTACAGGCAAGAATAGTTGCTCCACAAACTGATATTGTCAACTACTGGCCTGGGTCGGTGGGGGGAAAGGGGGAAATATACATATACAGTAGTATATACTCTATATATGCATGTGAATATACTATACAACTACTGACTGCACACTACACACTATATACACACAAAATTGGTTTCAAAATTAGGTTTGTATGAGGTTGGAAATGTTGGAAATCTTTTCTTTCCAAATGTATTGCTTTGTAACTGAAATTGTAGAGATTTTTAAACCAGGGGTTTTCACACTGGGGTCCAGGGACCCCCAGGGGGGCTTTAGAAGGTCGCAAGGGGCCCCCAGACAATATCAGGAGAAAAAGATCAAGCAAAAAAAAAACACTGAACATTATTACTGTTTTATTTCTCCGTGTTCATCTAATTTGGTGCTACATGCAGAATTTCCAGAATTGTTTATATTTTATATCTTTGTATTGTCTCTTAATGAGTTTTTCTCACTATGGTTCTTTTTTCGCACTCAAAGTTGCTTTAATACAAATACATTTGAACTGAAAATGTTGGTTACCAAAATCATGGTTACCAACCCTCAACCAGACAACTATTTCAGTTTGGAAACAACACGCTGTCTTAATAATATCATGTTGACTACTCACAGTATCTAACGAAGTTTAAATGTTTCTTCACACATTAAAAAATAGATGGATATTTATCTTATACCTTATTTGGGGGTCCTTGGCATGATCAAGTTTGAAAACCCCCAAAACAAACAGGTCAGTTCCAAAATCCTATAGAAAATGTATTAGCATTTCGTACCACTTCTGTAGACTGACTCATATATGACTACACAGTTGTATACTGTGTGTGTGCGTGGCTTGGACTGTGTGTCTGCTGCTGTATGCGAGTTAATACTCCTTATCAGGATCACTGCTAGGAAAGTAAGGACAGCGTACGGACAATTTAACACATGAGGGGACACACTCACCACTGGAATGGGCTACAGATAGAAGAGATGAGAGCTTGTTTGTTAGCCCCTTTCACTGCATCTGCACGTGTGTGTGAGTGCGTACGTGTGTGTGTGTGTGTGTGTGTGTGGTCAAGGGTACAATAAACAGAGCAGGCCATGGTCAAGCGTTAGTTCAACAGTGCAAACGCAGTAAGACATAATTTCTTAGATAATAAACACTCAAACAAGCATCTAACACAACTATTATATGAATTAATTCTCTCTTTCGGTCTTTCTTTCTATTGCAACATTCCTTTACATCTTTTAACTCAATTGAGTAACACTGTTACACAGGTTATCCTCCTTAAACTCAGGTTCATCGTTTTTTTTTTTATTGATTCCAAGCCGCCTGCGTTCTGCTCTCCCTATTTGTGCAGATTTATGTTCCTTCTTTCTTTCTGTCCCCGTCTGTTCTGTAAGAGGAATAATCCTTCCTCAGTAAAATCTTTAAAAGCCCTGGCTGTCCCTTTATTGAATTACTGCCTGCTGTCCATATGTGGGGATGTTTATGAGTGGCGATGGTTTTTATGCCTACTAAAGATTTTATAAGTAACCATAAGGATGCTGTGAGTTACAGGCTAAATCATTCTGGAATATTATTCTTTTCCTTAAACGCATGAAAAATGTTGATGCATTTGCTCATGTTTTGACGTTCGTGTGGTAATTTCATACGGGATGAGTGGTTATAAACAGAGAAATCATTTTAAAAAATATTTTTTGTTGCGTGTTAACATTTTCGAGTGACACCAGAAGTTCGAGCAGTCCAATTACTTTCTTTGGGGATGTACATTCTCAATTTGAGGATGAGTCATCAATCATTTTTTGTCTGTTTTCCAAAAAGAGAAAGACTCTAAATCTGTCTAATTGTTAGGAATACACCACCATATAGATGGCTTCAAAACTATAAATGCTGACTAATGGTACAAAACACTTTACGGTGTGAGATGCTGAAATACATTGTGAGACGATTCACAATTTGTGTTAATGTAGATAAGCAATAAAAATCACCTATTTCTTAATGTTTTCCAAAACATGTCTATTTCAAAACATTTGTGTTTTTCTTGACGGTTATTGTTTTCTTTCTTGGTTTCTCTTTCTTTTATGCAAATGTATTTCATTTCATTAACTATTTTTATTATATCTTTACTAATTAGATGTGGGATTTATTGTTTGTTTAATAATTAACAGTCAGAAGAATTTACCTCAGAATAAACATTCAGATGAACCTAAACAAACACTAATGAATTTGAATGAGCAGTTTTTTTTATTCCCTTTCAAAGTAATTGTCATGGTAATAAATACCTTTCCATAAAAATTATGAAAAATGATTAAATACTCATGGGTATACAAATTGTTTTCCTCCGTAATAGTAACCCATTTTAAAAATCCACCAAGGGTTTTGCAAACATGAGATAAAATTCCCTTCTACCAGCTAGACGCTATATGAAAATCTTACAGCAAAATACTTTTCTCATTGTCTTTCTTTCTCCCGCTCTATGTCTCTGCTCACTGACTTCCATTGTTCATTACTGTACACAAACAAGTGGCTGACCTCCACATTACCTCCTTCACCTGCTAAGGTGTGCTCAGGTAACCCGTCTAGCTAGGTAGACAGCACTAATAAGAAAGGAAAAAAGGCTTGAAATGTCAAAGGTCACTCTCTGCTTCTCCCCCAGGCTTATTACATCATCCCGTCCCGGTCGTTCTTCATCGTCTCTCTCTAACCTCCTCTCCCTTTTTCTCTAATGGCATTTATGTAAACACAGCTGTGTTGTTGACATTAAAAGGCCTTGTTCTTTAGAAGTCCCTCTACAAAAATGTGTGGTCCTCTTTTCCTCTCCGTACATCACAGAACGCGCACATCTCCCCCCCCCCTCTGATACAACAACCACGAGTGCAACCGTATCTGCTTGAACTGCAGGTGCCGTCCATCATGACAGCTTGTTTCCAAAATCATCAAACAAACACAAGTTCTGCGGAGAGAGAGAGAGAGAGAGAGGGCCATTAACACTCGCTGCACACGATTGCCGTGTAAACAGATGTGAGGATGCAGTACACTTAAAAAATCTGTCGGCATTGCTTTTTTCAAACACAATAGGAAGTAAAACAGTTTTTTAAGAAAACATATCTTGAATAAAATTTATTTTTCCATCCCATTGCCAAAATGTTTTTTTTCTTTTAAAGCATAAGTATAATAAAAAAATGTGTTAAAACTCATGTGCACTGTTAAAACAAGAACAGAAATGCCAAGGGGGCAAGAAAAATAAACCTTATTTAGAATACAAATGTTTTCTTTGAAGACGAGCTGTATTATCATACACTGTTTCGCTTCCTAAGTGAATTTGTTTTAGGGATATTTAGATGTTTTCTAGTAAAACAAGAGAAAGAGACTAATGGGGGGTTCACACCAATCGCGAATGAAGCGATTTGCGCGAGTAAATTACATAGAAAGTCAATGCAAACAAGCGAATGACGCGAATAGGGCGGAGCGATTGCTGCAAACGCGCGTCCATCTCGTCTTCCGAGCATGTTGAAAATATTTGTCAGATCGCGTCACTCACGCGAAAATAACGAACTTTTCCCGCAAGTAATAAGTGTGTGGAACGCGATTATTCGCATTTGGTGTGAAGCCAGCTTAAGATACATTTTTTATGCAGTTTAAATAGACTGTGGTGGTGATACATAAAGTATACGTACAGTGAATTGTGTGGATTGAGACATTAAGAGTGCATAGTGAAGCATATAGGCTCAAATTTAACCGAAAAAAGATTTGTGAATTGTATAGCTTTACAAAAAAGTGTAAAAAGTGCTAACAAAAGAGTTTCAAAACAATAGATGGGCTGTGGTGGACGCCCCGGTGTAGATTCTCCCCAGGCTGTTTCTCTCATTAGGGAATCTATTGATTAATAACATCCCTGAAAACCAGTGGTATTAGCCGAATTAGAGGACCGGGGGGAATTCTGGGGGAAAGGAGAAGGGGGATAACCTTGCGCCAGCCCATGGATATGTCTTGTGGTATTTCCCTTCTCGCTCAACGAATGAAATCAAGCCTGCTAGGCACCCGGTCTCTGAACCCTAATCTAATGGCATTAGTATTCTCCTGTTTAGCTTTGCCATGGCTGCCGTGATTAATGTGGCCCCGGAGTTGACGGAGAAAGATCCTGCGTTGTGTTGATGGTCCGCTTCACATAATCAGATGTGGGTTTGTGATTGATTCCTTCACTAATTCCCACACCCTACCTCCAGCATTCTACCTCTGTTCTTTCTGAAATGACGTCTCTTTCTCTCTTTTATCTGGCTACTGTGTCTTATTATGTGGCTCATTCCCATTGAAATAGTTCCAGTTGTATAGAGAGTGAAAACCAGGAGTGTTTACAATAAAGCCGACCTACAGTGAGTGTCTGTGTGGGAGAAATACACAACTTCTTTTTGAAGTTAAGGCATACAGTAGGGTTGCCATACGTGTCATTTTTACCAGACACATCCTGGACAGGATCTCGGATGTTCGTAAAATATAAATCACGTACAAAAAAGTACAAATAGTAGAAAAGGCCATTCTGAAATCCAACCAAACGTAACCGTCACTGGTGCAAATGCCAATCGTATCAAAACATATGGATTAGGGGTGTCACAATATACCGGTATAAAAGAGTACATAACATGAGATCATGAAAATGTTCATGTTTCCGTGTTTGAAAGTAAACAGTCTGCCAAGTTGTAAATCCGAAGGTGAATGAATAACAAAGTTATTGGCTTGGAAAAAAGGGAGTCGACTATGAATCACGCAAACGAGTCGTCCCTAGTCCGATTCGCGAACCGCCACAGTTTACGTCACTTCATATAGTACTCGCCTACGTTTTGCTAAAACTGCCCGCGAAAACTTCACTCTTCGCCCCCAAACACTGTAGCTTGTGAGCCTCATTCGCGGTAGACCAATCACAGCAGACTAGGCTAGCGGAAAGGAAGGGATTAGACAGATGAATCAATTGAGAGTCAGCCAAGAAGTGAGGTAAGAATAACTACCTATAATCACAAAATAATAGTGTTTTTACACCATCTATGTACATACATTTGTTGTTGGACACTTCATAAACCAAAGTAGGACCTTAAAAATGGCTAGTTATGTACTCTTTAACACCAATCGTGATATAAAAAAACAGGATTATTGAAAATGTTAATTCTACACATAGGATAATATGAGAAATAACTCAGCATCCGTTTAAAGTTGAGAGCCACAATGTTCACAACCTCTCTCTTTAAATCCTACTTGAATTTTAAGTTTGATGTGTTGGCCAAAAAATGACCAAAATTAAAATAAAAGTAAACCAAATTGAAAATGAATTTGATTGATATAAGTATTTGTTCTTTTTAGAAAACACTTAAATAAATGACTAAAATAGATATTGTGATAATATTGTGATTATCGGTAGAATTACTTTTTTTAAAGATATTGTGATAATATAGTTACCGCGAACTCTTTGGCAACAATAACCGTGAAGCAAAACCCTGATATTTTAATAGCCCTAATATCAATTAGTTTGTGTGAATCAATACAAACTAGCGACGTCATAAAATAGTTACGAATTGGCATGAGATTGTGTTGGAAATTGTGCAATATTGTTCGAAAAAGGATGTCCTATTGCCACTGAATGACAAAACAGCAAAAAAATCTCAAACCATAACACCAAGATATCACAGAGAATGGAGGGGTAAACAACAAAACCAGCCACCGCTCAGAACTCCCCAGCAACCACCCAAAACACGTCAACATAATTTTTCAAGAGACTATCAGTAACTGACTTTTAACAGCGAAATCAAATCTTTCAGTCTGCATCTTTCATCCGCATGACAGAACTTATAAATGTTGGACTGAGCTGAATGTATGTGGACATATTAGGTTAGGTATGAGGGCCAGCTGTTGCGGTCGAGTGGGTCTGCTGAGTGGACTCTGATGAATCCTCTCTGATAATGAGCACTAAGCATGCTGGGAATCCGCACACATTTCAATCATTACAACTCAAACTCTGAAGAGAGAGAAATGGCGAAAGAAAAAATAAAGCGAGCTGACGAGGACACAAAGAGCTACCTTGGCAGAGTGAAAATCTTCATTTTTCTAAGCGCTGTTAGTTTTGGCGTAGACGAACTGCAGGTATCGCTTTCCTCCGACCTGGCCCAACGCCGTCACTGCTCTTTTACGCTCGAATGAAACGCTTAACGAAGACGATGTGTGCGGGAACGCCGATACGCCTGTGTGCGCACGCGTGTTTACCTACACAACTAATGGCAGAACCAGAAGTTCCTGTGAGGAGAACCGCAACTCTGATCCAAGAGCTCGTCTGGGTCTGTTGCGGGCCCAGGAATGCAAGGACACAGGAACGCCGTTATGCCGGACGGTGCCGAATGGACATCTTGTGTGAATTAAAGTGGGTCCATGTCCCTGCGTGCGGCGGATCGTATAACAAAGCCAGGCTTGTGAGGGTAAACCGATCCTATCACCAGACTCATTCTGCAGCTCCACAGGCCTGTCCGCAGAAAAGTTTCTCTGTTTCTCTGCAATGGACACACGCACAGAAACAAGCACCTATATAGTCGGAGCTCTGGACACACACAGATATACTTCCAGCATCACACACACACACACACTCAACAGGCCGTGAAATGGGCCTTATCAGACTGAAGGCAAATGAGATGTAAAAGGTCTTTTCAGGTATGCACATTCCATTCTGACATCCTCGAGAGCATCATTCGTCATATTTTTCTGTAAAGAAAACTCTAAATGATTTCTCTCACATTTTGTCCTTGAGATGCTGCGAAAGACCTTCTGTGTAATGTAGCTCTGCACAGATCCGCACACACTATAATTCCCTTCCTCAGTTTATACTCACTTGAACAATCATTTTAATGTTGTTATAAAAACTATAATAAAACTCAAGGGTCAAGGTGTTGTAGATGTGTTTTACCTCTTATATAAAATGGGAACACAATACATTTGTATATAATATAGTAATATACTACACTATTCAATGCCGTCCTGTGGTTTGACAGATGACAGTGTCATTCAACCAAAGTCATTTCAACTTATTTGTATTTTTTATAGTTTTTATTTACCAGTGGTGGTGAGTTGCTGTGACGTTATTTACCTTATTTCGATGAGTCGAAGTTAAAGTCAATAGTCTTCAT
The DNA here is from genome assembly GCA_006030095.1 of Triplophysa siluroides. NCBI lineage: Eukaryota > Metazoa > Chordata > Actinopteri > Cypriniformes > Nemacheilidae > Triplophysa > Triplophysa siluroides. The sequence goes on along the minus strand of VCII01000139.1, from coordinate 1,642,944 downwards.
TTAGAATCTAATCTTCCTGACTGCCCACTTTTTTTTTGGACATAATTTCTTTCAACACTGTAAAAAAAAACGTTCAAAATATCTGTTACATTTTTAAGTACAATCAAAGTTTTGAAAGAATTGAAATGATATCAAGGTGATATTAAAAATCTAGTTGCTGTTTGTATAAATTGAAATATGAAGTTAACATGAACTGTTTTGCTAATTGTAACATATTTTATCATTGTATAAATATACACTAAATATTTTACAGATTTACAAAATACTATGTTGAAGTGACTTGCAAATCCAATTTGATTGTAACAAAAAATGTACGGCAGTACAAAAATTACGGTTGTGATTTTACATTTCACATTTTTTTAGCAGTAATTAACTCACAAACTACTACACATCTATGTTACATATTTTGGTAAAGAAGATGTGTGATTGTAACAGTGGTAGGGGGCCATTGAGACGCTTTTAATCTAAAAAATGTAGATATTTCTAAACCTTAAAAAATTCTGTCATCTTACCATGCATAAATATCTTTGTTTGAGTGTCAGTAACCAAACAGATCTCATCTCCCCATTTCCTGCCATAGTAGAGAAAATAAATAGGGAGTTAATGGGAGATCTATTTTTTCCTAATATCTTCCTTTGTGTTTAGCAGAACAAAGACATGTATAAGGGTTTGAAATGACAAGAGGGTGAGTAAATGATTACAGAATCTTCGTTTTTGGGTGAGCTGTCACTTTAAGTCCTTTTAACCCTCATTTTTATTTATGTATTTGATGAAGCGAACCACATGCATATTCATCTGTGACTATTCTTATTAGTGAGGCCTTCCAGAACTCTTTTGTAAGAAAATCCTCTTGTTAGTACTGTACGCACCGATAAAACTATGCTGAACAATCTGATTCTGATCCAGACCAGCACTAACAACTTGAACAGCAGAAACCAAGACAATCCCTCAGCCTCTCCTCTGGTTGTTCACCTCAACTGCTTATTCAGCATTCACATGGCCAATATTTATCTCCTTCCAAACCAAAAAAATGGAGCGAACATGAAGTGAGACCACATGGCTTACGGTCTGAAGTGAGAAAAGGACTCGCATGATAACGTAAACGGGTGCTCCATCAGGGCTTGTGTTACACACAGCTCGCGGTCAGTAGAGCACTCAAGATGGCAGGCATTCTTAAGAGGCCATCGTGTCAACCGAGCTGCCCCTGGAGCAGAAGAGGGGCGGAATTTGATGAGCGATCCCTTCAAATGCAGTGGCTCCTGTATCTGTTTCATATTCATTTCTCTGTCGGAGAGGGATCGTGTGGGTGGATTTGGAAGAACAGCGTTTAGAAATTCACAAACGATTTGTAGATCATTTTTACACAAACACATTAAGAGAACATATAGTATTGTCGTTCTCTGAGTTATATGCGTAGATATAAGTGTCAGCATAGATTAGGGAGATAAAGATTTCCTTCTAACTGAATGTTGCGTATTTGGCAAGGGATATGAGGCATTTCCAGCTTTCCCCCTCGTCTGACTCGTTTGTTTTTGTTTTTTTAATCTTCATACTGCAGTTTTTCAGCACGGTTCTCCAGGTATCTATCGCATAAATCCTCGTAATGTGTGCGTGTGATGTGTGTGAGAAAGAGAGATTGTGTGTTCATGTCTTTTGCCAACATCAAGACAAGTGCATGATGCATGTGGGAATAAAAGATCACATCTGTGTATTTTCTATTTGTCAGTGTTGAAACAGCACATCTGGCTCTTAATTATACGGCCCATATTAGGATATTCTACCCAGACATCAGACCTCTTTGTTACCATTAGGAAGTTTATTTAATTGATTGCTGGTTACGCCGATGCGAAAGGTGATGAAATGAGGTATATAAATATGCAGATTAAATTAACATAAAAGAATAGTTCACCCAAATGTGAAAATTCTCTCATAAATAAACAAGCAGAACCGAGTGCTAGTTTCAAATATGGAAACACATCTACAACTTTGAATCTGATTGATTGATTTGTGCGTAGGATATAACAACTAGTCACGTTTAGACAAGTGGGAAACAATGCGATTTAAAGTTATCGATATGATTTCATACTTGAAACAAGCACTAAGATCTTTAATTTTGCTAAAGAAGTTCAATATATTAATCACAAGCCAACAAAGATTTCAAGAAAGCTTCAAAAGCCGATATATACTTGGAGAGGCCTGTAGCAACCTTTAGTGATCAGACACTCGCTTAACATAAAGATGTTTCCTTCAGTCGTAAAGGTGAATTCTGTCATCATTTAATCGCCCTCTTGTCATTTCAAACTCGTTTGACTTTCTTTCATCCGCAGAACACAAAAGAAGATATTTTGAAGAATCTTGGCAACCGAAACAACGGCGGCACCCATTCACTCCTATTGTATAGACACTAAAACCAATGCAAGTCGATGGGTACCGCCGTGGTTCGGTTACCAATTTTTTTTTAAATATCTTCTTTTGTGTTCTCCAGAGAAAGTAAAGTCATACAGGTTTAAAATATCAAGTGGGTGATGAAATGATGAAAGACGTTTTATTTTTGGGTGAACCGTGACTTTAAATTCAAGCTCTGATGGAAGGAAATGTTTTGAATTACAATTTAATTTTGCTTGAATAAACATGATATTTTTAAATATTTAACAAAATGTTAAACTAAGCCTACTTTGTTAATAACCCTACTGTTAACAGCCATTCATTTCACACCAAGCCAACTGGACATATCTAACAGCTGTAAGTGTGTGTCGTCTTAAGTTACATGCTTAGTTTTATGGAGGAAGTTGTCTTCTTTCTAGGTGTCCCGGTCCGGACAGCACAGCTGCGGATCATAAGAGCAGCATTATTTACAGTTCAGGATTTTTCTGAAGAGGGCAAAGAAAGGCAATAACTCTCCCTGCGTGCTGTCCGTCCGTGAGACAGCATAACAGCACAAGAGAGCTTCATGGGAACTGTTGTCGCATTCAGAACTGAAAATATTTTCATTCCTAGAATGAATGAGCTCACTCCAAGGGCTTAAGGGTCACTTACGCTCTCCTGTCCTGCATGTATCAACAATCGCTGAGCTGTAATTGGTTTTTAATTTGACAGCTGTCATAAAAGCAGCCACACCGCATCAATGTGGCCCAAAAATGTACACGCAAAGGCAATTAATCGGCCGCTGGTGAGCACTTCACACTACCTACCAATGAAAGGCCGACAATTTAAGTTCTATGTTGAAAGAAAAATATGTTTCTCAATGTGCTTTAAACTGAAAAATCACAGCCAGGTTGCAGCATGCAGGATATTTCTGGCCCCCTATGAGAAGGCGACCTCCACCCTCCAGCCCCCTCCATCCAGGCCAGACTCCCTGGCATTTCCCACTCCGTCGTGGCCAGTTGTTGTTGGTGGACTGAAAACCGGAGGAAAATAAAGAGATCTAAATGTCAGCAGGGAAGTGCAGTGAATTCCGCGCCCCTGCATCTCCTGAGCGGTCACCTAGAACAGCATGTGATGCCCGTAGCGGAAGAGGGGGGTGGAAGCGGAGACATTACCCAGAATGCAAGCCGTAGGGATAGTCACCAAGTCCAGTAGAATATCTCTCTGGTCCATCTCTACCTGCAGGGGCCGGACCACTTTTCATTTCGATTTTTTTACAGGATACTGTGCTTTTCTAGGTCGGGATGACGGGGGACCGGTGGTGGTTCTGGCAAAAATGGAGGAAACTTGAAAGCCTGATCCTGCAGAAACCTCCAGCGCATTATATTACCTCCATATTCTGCTCTGTTCTTTTTATACACACAAACAGGAACACACACTTAGTTTCTCTTCCCCTATCATTCAGACACATAATGAACATACACAGAAGGACTTGGAGATTTGGAGGTGTGTACAGTACACGGCAGGGCATTTCCTTTTCTCCCCTTCATTTCCAAATCCCTTTTTCCTCAAAGGTGTTTTCAGGGGAACATGAAAGATGCATGAGGAAGTAAAAGGTCACGGCGGAAAAAAATCCTTTCCGTTGCGGCACAAGAGAGAATAGTCATTTCATTTAGTCTTTTATTTCTTTTTTGTTTTGGTGACAGTTATTTGGCAAAGAGATATGTAGAAAGAACCCTCTGTCTGGCACGCCACTCCTGAATTCGCTTGGTCTCTTAAACGCTCTCATAAGATTTCCCAAAGAGATCGGCACACTTGCGGTGCCGCCGGGACCCCAAAAGATCTAAAATTCCTTGTTTATGTGAACTTGAAGGCATGTTGCATGTTTTACATGAAGGCAATATTTACATCCAGCACGGCTCCGGTCCGCATCCCAACTCATCTACATCCAAAACATGCTCTCAGCCGTTACTGACGTCTCATGGAATACATTATTCTATTTTATTTTATATTAGATTTAACTCAAATGCAACACCAGCGAGCCAACTCTGGATCTCCGAGCATGTGTAGAATATTATGTGGGCTAGTTCGACTAAAGCTTTGAGTTCTGACTAAAGAATTTAGCTCACCACAAGTGGAGGAAAATAACATTTACTGCTACCGTGTTTGGTTTTAGTTATTCCGCAGGCACGGACGTTTCACTACGGGGACCTGCTGAAAAAAAGTCAGCAAATATCTGTAAAGCTGGATTGAATGAATTAGAGGGTCACAAAGATGAAATGAGATTTAACCGTACACAGAGAATGTGCGGTATGAAGTGGCATGTTTTATAAAACGTGGTCTTAAAGGTGAAGTTTGTCATTTTGTTTATATGAAATGTTTTCTCCCATCTTAGTTTAATATGCAGTCACCTACATTGTGGCTCTGTGGTGCTATCCGACACAGCACAAAACTTTGGAAGCAATGAAATTCAGCACCTTTAAAGAAATGCAAACACTGATACACGTTATGCATTAGACCTTGCATGTGTCAGCCTATTTGTGTCTCTTTTTCTACATCATTTCTTACCTCCCTCTCCCCGTCTGCATCTCGTGGTGACTCAAAGCTTGACCAGCCAGTCTGGTCTCAATGTTTCTCATCTCCTGGACCATTTGCTGGCCAACACCTGATACTTTCATCTTGCAGCCCCGCAGCATGGCTAGTCTGGCCATGCCAAATGGCCAGAGACCACCAATCCTGAAGGTCTTTATTGTGGTTCAACTGAACACTGTCCAGGAGCAAAGTCCCTCTAATTAACCCCATATGCTTGGAGAAAGCCCACATCCCACCCGCAGGCCAGCACGGTGATCCAGTACAAAAAAATCTGCTTAAAAATGTCACAAGCATCAGACCCTATGAATCAGAACAAAGAACGTATTGTCGAGGTGCAGCAGAAAAAAGAACTAACCAAACAAATGCTTAGAGTACCTAAAAATATAATTTGTGCACAATGTATGACCATAAAATGTTTGAAGTACCCACACAAATACCCACATATATGTCTGATTCATTAGCCAGTAAATTAAGTACTAAATTGTAAAAATGATATATTGCCAGTTTTAGTTTTTATATAAATAGCAGTTGAATTTGTTGTGTGGATGAACTAAATCCACATACTGTGGACACGGGTCATTGTGTGTGAAAGGCAGCCATCAAAAGCTTTGTCCAGAAAACACAAACCGTTTGGCCTGGACACTCTCTCTCTCTCTCTCTCTCTCTCTCTCTCATTGTGCTGGACAAGTGATGCCATGGTTGCAAATTATCTAAAAAAATGCAGTTGGAGCAGAGAAATGGGGCCTATACAGGTCTTTGAGAGACAGATCACTACATCCAATTAATAATATAGACAGGGGACGAGTGTTTACAAAAGCTCAAGACTCAAGATTTTGAACTCCATCATGAAAGATATATAAATATAATTTAGTCATATCATGGATCTCATGCATATGTATGTGTCCTGCTTGTTACAGAATATTCAATTCATTTTATTTACAGCTTCTAATAAAAGTTATCAGTGCTATTTCAGTCATTATACTTTCTGTATAATGTATATGTATAAAGAATATATATACAGATATACAGCCAAGGATAAAATAAAGGAACTAAAGGAAATTCATTCGTATTTAGGTTTCCGAAAATTCCTAAAAAAAAGCTTTGCCTTGTTAACTTTCCTAAAGAGAAATAGAAATACTAAAATAAGACTCGTGTTGACAGAGTAAAAACATGATGATCTGTAAAGAAAATGTGGACAGCAAAACTGTTATCCCTTAAATGCATGAACACTTAGAGTGTCTTTCCTATGGGTTTTTATTGTTTTAAGGTAATGAAAAAGAAGATTTTGAACTTTATTTACACATGTTTTGTCACATATTTACACACACTTTCACATTATACGGCTTTTTTAGGTGACAGCGTAGGCTCATGCACAACTTTGCCATCTAAAACCCATGCGTACACAAGAAATGTTTTTTTAATTGATCTCCATAACAGTGACCCCTATGTGTGTAAGGGTTAAAACCTCCGATTTCTTCAAATAATGCATTAAAAGGTCAAATAAAAATGCCTTAAACTACTTTTGCACTGAATTGTAGATATTTTAATCTTTATAAAGCATCTTTTTAGAACTTCCCCGAGAACCATTTAACCGGTGAGGTCTGTAATTAAATGAAACTACTAGTATTCCTATCCATTCTCAGAGGAAGCTGGACAGATGTGCCCCAGGCTGCACCTTGAGGTGGGGTGCGTGCTCAACCAAGCACAGGTGCATCGGTGGCACTATTTAATGCAACACTTCTTCTGGCCTGTGAATGGACACAGAGTTCTTCATATGAGTCTGTCACTGTCACAGGCAGTGATCTGGGAAAAGAAAGAACAAGCCTTCAGTCACAGCTCATCTCCTGAGCTTCCTCCCACAGGAGGTTATTTAAGGTGAAGGGAAGAGTCACGGGGGAAATTCTATGCACATTTATTATTGTTGTATCTGAATGCGTGTCATTCAGACTCTCTGTTGAACTGTTCGAATGCATTGGTGGAGTCTTGGTGTAGGATTTAAAGGAAAATTGTGCCATTATGTGTTCACCCATATGCCGTTCCGAGCCGCTGTATTGTTTGTTTTATATCAAGCACTAACGGATATATTTCATGCTTTTCTGGATTGGCAGAATTCAACAGTTTTATCGAAAATGACTTAAAGTGCATTTCGGGTCCTAAACATTAAATCAATTCATGTGTTCCATCATCATCCTTGTAAAACATCCAAGCACTCTTTAATAGCTTAATATAAAAAATCTTCAGTTTTGATTTTCCTAATGGCTGTGATATCTCAACTATGCTGCTTTCTTCCAAAAATCCAAAGAGGTAAAGATAACCAAACTGAAAATGTATTCCACCCCCTTTAACAAAACATGGGATTATTCAAGGACTTTGATCCAATTGAACGCAAGGAATGCATTTAACTTAACAAGCATCAGATTTTTACATCTCGTGATTTACACAGCATCTGAGCGCAAGAACAACAAAAGACACCAAAACCAAAATAGATTTCCCCCCTCTGAGAAAAAGAGGGGTTTCGTATTGTTCTAATTGCCATTGAAGCAGCCAAGTAAACAAACAAACTCTATCTGGGCGCAAGACAACAGAAGAAGCCCAATCTCTTTTCACACCGCCGGCCCGTGTGTCCTTTGTCCTCAGCCTGGATCTCACTGAAGGCTCAGACTTTATTCATTTAAGTGGCAGGGGCCTGGCACCTCTCCTTTGGGCCGGACTTCATGAAGGGGAGGAGACAGCAGACAGATCCGTTAGAGTCCATCCAAGCCGGCTGTCAGCTCCGCTTATTGATGCCCGAGCCACCAGCGGCCGCTTGAGTGATTGCCGGACAGACCCTGGCTGATTGATGTGATGGACGATGGGCTGTTTGTGTGAGCGTCACAAACACACACGCCGATACACACGGTCTTCTCTGAGGTCTTCACAGGAAATACAGAGAGAGATGAGGGGCGTGATTTCATTACAAAAAACACTGCGAGTGAGTTAGAGAAACAGGATGTTCCCCATTGGCTCGGTGACACTCCGGGTTGATTGATAAGGCAGTTGGGTCGATGGATCAGGTAAACACATGTATTCCTACACTTTGTTTATGGTTTAGACAGAAGCAGTTGAGTTCTGGGAAAGAAGGCAAGTATGCGCTCAAAGAGATTCCATGAGAATGGACTTCCTCTGATCTGTGTCAGCTTGAGATGGATGTCTTATCCAAACAACACACTGTATTTTAGTTGTGTTTTGTTAAAACGTTTGTGTTACAGTCTGTGGTTGATATCAAGTTTTCTTATGTATCTAGATGGCATAGATGTTGTTGTTGTCTTATCAGCTCTGAGCCGGACAATAATGAGACAATTGAACAGCTATGAAAGACAGGTTTGCTTCTGCCATTAGAAACACGATAAAGCTTAATGGGACAGTTCAACCAAAAATGAAAATTCTGTCATCATTTACTCACCCTCATGTCATTCCAAACCTGTTTGAACACAGAAAGAAGACAAAAGAAGATATTTTGAAGAATGTTCATAATTGGCCCCCATTTATTCACTGCATGGACGAAAAACATTTCTCAAAATATCTGCTATTGTGTTCCACTGAAGAATGAGAGTCACAGGTTTTAAAGAATTAATAATGACAGATTTTTACTTTCGGCTGAAATTTCCCTTTAAAAGAAAATCCAAAAAATTTAATTTGGACCAAATTAAAAATATATATCAAAATAGTTCAAATAAGAGGTGGGCCGTACGACCAAAAGTTGTTTCACGGTTAGAATATATACCAAAATATAGTTATGTAATTATATATACAGGAACCCAAACCATGTCCACACCACAGTTGTCTCAGTTGCAGAAAAGCCACATACAAGTTAGCCACGCCCTCTTATTAACATACCAAGTTATTCCTGGAATAGAAAAATATGTAACGGTTATATGGTGTATATTACGGTGGCCGAGAAGTGCAAAACAAAAACTAAACTAAACTTATCCAAAATAAAAATGACATGTCTGAACGCAATATCAACTCTAAAATAAACAACAAAACCTTAAGACACAACAACAATTCCGGAAACAAAATAAGTCAGACAAAACAACAACAAGTCAAAAAGGGAGGTATTTGTTTGGAATGGGATAGTTACTGCTGATTGAACGAAACTCCTGTCAATCAAGATTTCCAAGAAGTACATTTAACGCTACTATGAGGAAGGACATTCTATCGTCACTGGAAAAAACATGAATGTACTGATTACAACCACGTTGTCAACGTTGACAAGAACTTTTCAATACTTTTGTAGGTTATATATTTGCAAAACTCAGAGACAAACACAATGGGTGACTAATAATAATGATTTATGGCTAAAAATAAAAAATATGAGGTCAGAAGGACAGCGATATGCGATATAGAGAATATTTATTGATTTACATTTCAAAGGCTGGTGGTATAACCTAATACCGCCCAGCCCTAGTGTAAACACAACATCTCAACAAACATAAAATAACATCATCAAATGTACCAAACTGTGTTTCTGATTAATTTTAAGTTTGTCTAAATAAGATTTTGATAAGTCCCACATGCTGCGACTGATTCTCGATGACCAATAAAAGCGGTAGGTTGCCATGCAACACGCATATGCCCGCACCGGTTTAAGGCCTCAAACAGATGTCGGCCATGCTGACTAGCATGCATGCCTCATTCATGCAATAAATGAACCCGCTGGATGGAAGAAGCTCAAGATGTTGACACAGCCTGGACCATCTGGGCCCAGCGTATATCTCAACTGCCAAACAGTATCAAATCTGTGTTGATAAAAGAGAAAGTAAGAAACAGTTTTGGGGATTTCTCATTAGCATAGCAGGCCAGGACTACTGGCATTCAGAGAAATCTTTGGTTCTGTTGAATCTCTCTCCCTCCGTCTCTCCATCACTCTCAGTATCCAGCTGGTGTGGTGGGTAATTAGATGGCATGGATGAACTTTGTGCCCATGCAGAGGGCAGATGGGTGTCTGGGTTGGAGCCCAGTAACAAAGAGTGCCAGTCTTCTCAGTAGTGGCCATAGATCTAAATGGACAAAATTCAAGCTCATAACAGTTGGGTCTATTCTGTTTTGAGTCCGAGACTGATGGTATGTGTGGGAGTATTTTGGTGTGTTTTTTCTTCGGGACAGCTCTGAATGTTTGAATATATATTGTCATGCAGACCTGCAATCTCGGAAAAGTGAAAAAGGGGACAGCCATACGACCTTTGGGGTTGGGGGGTTGTTTTGTCATTTTCTTCAAGCTTTTGGCATGCACAAGTTTTTGTAAGTGCACCACACGACACCTCTGGAGCAGCAGCTAATCACATGACAATAATTTTGAGCTACAGGAAAAATATGGATATTGATCGAATTTGAGATTTTCATAAAAAAATTAATCCATTGCCCTCGCCTCGCGATCCCAATGCTCCATGTCGTAATTCAACATCTAGAATGATCTATATTTGTCTACGTTTTCTGAGAGGTCCACCTTCGTCTTTCCTAATACAAACTGGATGCATGTCCATCGGAAGCAAAGCGCTTGCGCGTCTGAGGTTTTGGATTTGGTTTTAAAACATGCAGGATTGAGAAAATAAAGTGCGGGACTTATGTTTAGAGAGTTCTTAAGAAAGATAAAGTGCAGGATCTGATTGATGCGAATTATAAGAGCTCAAAAAAGAGTTATTAAGAAAAGTTCAAAAAGCAGAAACAAGCAATACAAACGTAATCCGTACGGCTCCTGTCAGACATATTATGAAGCGAATTGATCGGTCTCTAAAATAATTATTCAATTTTATCTGTAAACTACAGCTTCTGCGATGGAACTTAGGACGAATATCAATCGCACCCACGTGCCTTGCTCACTTAGAAGGGCGTAGCTCTAGACGTGGAAATCCGAAAGCTAGACTGGCAACTGTCTCTCATAACATACCCGTTTCGATCACACGGGCGAACTGAATAATAAATAGCAACGCCATTTTCTCTTTAACAGACACTCTGCGTTCGTCCCTTTCAGCAAAGCTTTTCACAGGCGCAAACATGACGTTTAGAACGTGTGATTCTGGTTGGCCCAAGGACCAAAAAAGATGACGCTGTTAGCTGTTATCTTGATTCTGGTTGGCCAAACGATTAGGTGCTGGACCAAAGACGTTTCAAACGCTCGAGAGTAGACGCCTAAGACCCCCCCCCCATGAATAAAAACTCCTTGGATTTACACGATTCACATAAATAACCTACTTTTGATTCAAAATGACAAATTTTTGCCGAAAAGCGACTAGTTTGCAGGTATGGTCATGACACCTCTAAATCTATACATTTATAAAACTGCGAAAAACTGCGAAAACCTAGATGAAAACAGGATCACAGCAATGCTCCCAAACAGCAGGTAAACAAAATGATGCTGAATTGTAAGACATCTTATTTCGGCCAAAAGGCAACAACCCATATATCCCTTGAGGATAAGGCTATCCCAGAATGAACTGCAGCAAGCTCGGAGAAAACATTAATCCAGGAAGGTGGACAAGGGAGTCATGGGAAATGTTGCTAATATTTTTTATACAGTACATTGAAAAGCATAGAAAAGAGTTCTATTGCATCTAGTGTAAAAATAAACCCTTAAGTATTCTGTGTATTGCTTATCACAGAATTTGGTCATTGCGACACGCCAACATTTGACTATTGGAGTCGATTTTTGGAATCTAGCTAAGCCATGTGTCACGTGAGGAGCAATGTTTGTGAATTTACACATGAGTGACTGTTAACAGCCTATTACTGGAGCATTTCAAATCAGTCACTTATGAGATTTCATTACGGTTTGGCAGCTGTCTTGCTAGCTGACACGATACGACAACATTTTTGGCAGACAATTTCACAAATATCAACTAAAATCCATGTCAATGTAAAAGAAGCTCAATTAAAAAATGGCTGAAGACAGGTTAGTGGTATGCCAAATGTTTTTTAGAAGACAGCGGCCCATGTAGACATCAGGCAGCTCAACAGTGGCGGCTGGTGCACAATTTTTTTGAGGGGGCGCAACAAACCATTTGACATGTGATGTAAATGTATCATCACTGCTTAGCTAAAAAAAGGCTTTAACTATCAAAGCATGTAATGGTGTTTATTACAGTAATAAGTTGCCAGTCCAAATGAAAAAAAACATTGCAGTATACATTATTATTTATTATAGTCAACCGTAGTAAAATTCTTAGACGCTACAGTGATTTTTAACCGTACCATAGTAAATATTATGGTATAATACAGTACAGTTTATCAATTCAGTATTGTAGTGTATGGAGTGTTCGGGAAACTTGGGAATTGGTTATAATAAATAAAGTAACCCTGTTTATTGTTTTGGTTGGCCATCCATCTCTTCTGTAAGAAAATACGAGAGTCACTTTTCAGATAACTTTAGTTCAGAAAAGAATAATAACAGTCCATTGGGTGTCTCATCATTTATTTGTGTTAAGCTCTACAAGCACAACAACTATAGTAACTAAACCGAAAAAGTTGATAAAATCTGTATATAGCTATAAAATATAACAGCACCTTACAATTTACTACAGTTTACTACTGTAAAAACCAAAGTGAGAACAGTGTAAACACTTATACTATGGGCGAGTAAAGCTCGTCCTTTATCACGGTTGTGGTGAATTTGTAAATCGCGTTCATGCAGTCTATACTTCTAAACTTGTATTTAAACTTAATAATGTTCCGTAACGGGTTTCTGTGCGAGTAAAGGATTCTCTGTGAAACGGTTGAGATTGTCCAATCACATGAGGGAGCGCCCTGGTGACGTTCTGACGCGAACCAATTAGAGAAGCCCTGGTCACCTGCCTGCCAAAAGTTTGTGTACCTACATAAACACTCATTAGCGTCCCGCACGTACAATATATATCTTTTGTAAAATAAATTAACCATTTACATTTATGCATTTTATCCAAAGCGACTTACATTAGATTGCATTATACATTTGTTTTTAAGTATGTGCAATCCCATGACCTTGGCATGCTAACGCCATGCTCTAACCACTGAGCCACAAGAGCTAAATACAATTTTAAATAATACTTTTAATGAATGCGAACACAACTACTATGCGAATATAGTGTGAATAAATCTGTTTTTTTATTATTTTGCTATTTATAATATATGTTAAACACATTTTTAACAGTCTTCTTCTCTGGATAATTTGGTGGGGCAGCGCCTCAGCGCCCCCTATCGACCAGCTTAAAAGCTAGACACTGGTGGCTAACCAGCTTGAGCAGCACCTATCCACAGTGAACCAGTTTGGACATGGTACATTCATACTGGTCTTTTCAGCAGTGTAGACTTTATGACAAAGATATAAAGTAACTTAAACAAGAAGAATCACATTAGTAATTTAATATCACAGATAGGCCTATATCAGTGTTTCTAGTCAGCGCACAGTTAGTGCCCATAAGCATTTCCTTATGTACACATTGTGACCAACTCTTTGACCTAAATAATGCAATGAGGCCAAATCAAATTCTCGGTGTAAGAGCTGCAGGGGGAGAATACACTGAAAATTGTGTGCAAAGGGCAAAAGGAGGTCCGTTAAACCTCTCGGCAGAACCTCATATCTGACATATCACCGACATCAAGAGGACCCACCTGACAAAGACAAACGTTTCCTTCGAAAGGTTGAGGTAGCAATTCTACAATTTACTCCCTTTATTTTCCAGTGCTCTGGAATCAAAACGTGAATAAATCAACAAAGAAGCGCCGTGACAGATTCGGGTCATAGGCCGAGCAGACATTTAATCACAAGAGAGACTTGAGAGACACCGAAAGCAATATGTTTGTTTGCAGTTGGAATAATAGTGATGTATTGTTTTTAAAGCACAGAATTTCGATGTTCAGAGGAAACTGGTGACGGGGGAAATAATGGCGCGCTTAAATACACACTTCGATGAGGTTTCAAATTATTGGCTTTACAGTTACGACATCAATGTTGAGAAAGCTACTTTGAAATGGCGGCTTGTCACGAAATTAAATAGGACCCGTCATCAAAACAATGTAATTTTAAAGAAGCAATTTGTACCTTTTTTGGTTAAGAACATACAAAAATGAGTTATTGAGCAAGCACGTAAAAAATCTGTGTTCAGAATCAATACACTTCAAAAAATTAGTGGGGCTGAAATGTCCCTTTGACATCAAACGGAGGTCATAAGTACATCAAGTAACCTGCAATTTTTCTATCCTTACTGAGATGGCGATAGAGAGACAAAGTGTTGCAGCTTGCAGCTAGCCTAATAATCTATCTGCTCCAATAATCATAATTTTGGGGTGATTTATTTACATTCAGTAAAAAGAATCGGACTACATAATGCTTTATACGAAGGAGTATACAAATTTCCACAGCTCGGCCAATTTAATATTACCATAAAAGTGAAGCATTTTGTCACACTACACAGTATGCGTTTAAAAAGTAGTTAAAAAGGTATGGTCAAACTCGTAATAGCTACTTTTAGTTATATCAAAATGTGGGTTTATTCTTTTTTCGATCATTTGCTCTTCTCTCATTTAAATTGTGCTGGATTGGCATCTGGTGTCATGACTTCTCTATGAGACATTCTCTCGCGCGCCAGCTGTGCCACGTATTTCAAAGTCAATTTGGCTCAGATGCACGCGCACACCCTCGTATGTGTACACACTGCGTCCGGGCTGGGAGATTGGAACGATCGTCTCCACCGCAGCGTCCCCCCTCCCGTCCCGATTCAGGGCAAGCCGCATGGAGAGCCTGCCCCGGGTGTTATCTCGGACCAGCCAATGAATATACAGTTAAACAAACAGCCATCTAAGTCTAAGACCACCATGGATAACGTTATTATGTCCCGCGTCTGCGGGCGGGCGGCGTGGGGCGGAAGAAAGAGTCAGGCCCCGTTTGAGAAACTCTTGTGGGGATTTAACCGCAACAGAATTCTGATCGGGCTTGGAACCGGTCCCAGAAAGCCGAGTTAATAGCCTTTCACTCCATTGAATAATGCTTTGAATCACTAATGTGGCTTGTATGCAGGGCCTGTAGTTTAACGTGCCTTTGAATGGACTTCATTTCCGATGCTACGTTGCGGCAAAGGACAGAGCTAATGTGTTTGTCAAGGTCAGATTCGGAGGAGCCTCGCTAAAGCGATCTGTTCATTCACACGTGCACCTCGAAACTTCACACGAGATGTGATTAACTTACTGCTCCAGGAGCAAAAGTACACCTGTCGGAATTGTGGAAGATCTAAGGTAGCACCGCTGAGACGGCGCTGCTGCCAGCCTATGTTGGGTTTTGGAACAAGGTTAACTAGGTCCGTGGTCAAGCAAGTTAATTTGAAAAATCATTCTAGTCAAACAGCATCACAGCAGGGTTGTATGGGTCTTCCAACTCTAAACCAGCACTTTCTAGCATAAAATAGCCTAGACCAAATTGATCTTATCTGCAATCCAATAATATATCAAAATTTAAATAGGGTAAAAAATTGCGAAAGATAGTGCTGTCACAATGTCAGATTTTCACTGCGATATATTTTGACTAACAATTTTATCCCAATATCTAAAGAAATGTGTTTTGAAAATGAATAAATAATGCTTTGACTCAAAGAAGTGAAGATAATGTGTTTTTAATCATTTTGGCTCTTAAGGCAAAACGTCAAATTGACACAATATCATTAAGCGTGGTTTTTAAAATCACAGTTATTCCTAAATACGATACACTGTGACGCCCCTAGCCGAAGATAACCTCAAACACAGAGGTAACCAGTACAGATAAAGCGAATACCATTCTCTTTTCTCTTTGCATGTCTGATATCTTTCTCTCTCTCTCTGTGAATATCTCCATTTCTTCAAGTGCATCATCACACAGCCCCCAGTCTGAGCCGAATGGTATTCGGGTGCTAAAAGCCTGGCCCATACACCTATAAACCAATCAATAAAACATTTTCCTGCATTTCAGGCTCCAGCACAAAGAAATAAATAAAATCGAAGAATACATTTTTTGTATTCCTTCATGCCTTGCCAAGGTGCTCGCGCTCAGATACACCCATTAGCGAGATAATGTGATGTATTGGGCTGAAGCCGGCTTAACTCTGACTCAATCAACTCACCCATAACACCAACCCACGTAAACAAGACAATACTGTGATGGAGGACAGAGAAAACAACCGTGCACCCCTGCATGATTCATAGCGTAAACGAATGCTTACATAATTGTCACAATAATAGACGAAAAGCCAAATAAGCGTGACTGTTCCTCTCCAGTATAGTTTCTCACTTTGGAGGGCTAGTGGAAAGTTTTCAAAAGTTTGCTTGTTCATAGATCAGAGTACTTTATTTAGTTCTCGGATAATATACATTTCAACTTCGTCTCGGATGTTTCTCTTTAAATTACGAAGGAGAAATAAAAAAAGAAACAAAAAAGACAAACAGTAGTTCTACAGTGCGATAAAATAAATGGGGATGTTATATCGCAGATAATGTTTGACGAGAAATGAGTTGAAGTCTGAGCATAGTTTTAAGACATTGTGATCTCTTGACAATCCAAAGGGAAACACATACTGCATGAAGTTATCGAGGGGTTTCTCAAGAGCAAAATGTAAAGAAATAGAGGAGGTATAAAGCAAAAGTCTGCGTTTCTGATTATTTAATCTCACGGCTGGAAAGTGCTTGTATGCCTGCCATTGTGTTAGGCCACCTGCTGGAGTGGATGGGTGATTATTTCAGAAGCCAAGGCACATGACCTCAAGTAGCTTTCAGACTAACACAGCCTCTTGTCCTTAAACTGAAACACAGCCCACTACATCTAAAGGATGGATTACCTCAAAAAGATTAATTCTTTCACCATTTGCTCACCCTCATGCCATTCTAAACCTGTATGACTTTATTTCTTCTGCAGAACACAAAGAAGATATTGATAACCAAACATCATTGGCTCCCACTGACTTTCTAAAAAAAGATCTTCTTTATTCAACAGAAGAAAGACTCATTTACAGGTTTTAAAACACGAGGATGAATAAATGATGACCATTTTTATTTTCTGATTTGCATACTTTCATACTTGTTTTCATACTTAAATAATGTCCTCCAATCAGAAATCGTTTGGATTATCATAATAAATGCATGCAAAAATACCCAAAACAGTTTCTCCGCTTTAGGGCATGGCGTTGCGCAACAAACAGAATGGCTTTTTCACAAAGCACCCACAATCCAGTTTATGCAGGTGCGAAATATAGTGCTGTGTCGTGAGAATTACAGTCGCTGTCATTTGTTTCTGCGGCAAATGTCTGCCCGTTTTTGTGGCGTTACATCATTTGCATAGTTCCTTTAGCAAATACAGTGCTACCTCAAAGCCAACGGCACGTGCAAACAAGCCACGCTATCAGTGGGCACAACCCCCCCACCGTCACGCAAACTCAGTCACGTCATGACTGCAATGGTGCTTTCTCAATGCAAAAAACAAAACTCGAGCACCCTCATTCCCGCCAGCCAAAAATGGTCAACCCTCACAAAAAAACTAATATACCTTTTATCCTACATGACAGCGGTTACCACATACACATACAGACACACAAATGCTGTTATGGCAGGTTGTCTTGATTGATGTATGTAGCAGCTCCACTCAGGGTTAATATACACTCATAAATTATGCATGAGATGATACAATTTTTCTGTTCGCCAGCTCCGTGGGGTAAAACTGGGGCCCAAGTCAAGACATTTCTCCAGCCTGCTCCCTTACTCTCTTTATTGTGCTATTCACAAAGAGAGAGAGAGAGAGAGAGAGAGAAAGGGGGGGTTATTTTAGTGGACGGACCAGTTGAAAGACCTGGTGCATCTTTTGATATTTATTATTGAACCGTTAGAAATGGTAGATATCATAAATGAATAACAGGTGGACACGTCTCTGTGAGCGAGAGCGACCCGTCGTCTTTATTTTCAAGTGGATGGAGAGATTATTTTTATTTACTGAATTTTTTTTCTGGAGACACTGAAGATATTGAAATCCACCGTTTGATTGACTTGTTCCAGCTGTCAACTGAAGTTAGATCCAGTGATGAACTCAGTCTCTTCATAAAAATATTTTAATAACAATCAATAGGATTCAAAAAGAAAGTATAACAACACAAAAATGGTTGAACAAGTAAGTTGAACCGCTTCGTGAACTCTCTACACATTCTGCAAGAGGATATCAATTTCTGTCAAACATAGCTGAAACATCAAATGCCACATGACACATAATAGGCTATCGATGCATGTCAAGATCCCAGAGGTTGAGTCAAGGTTGTTTTTCACTATAAGTTGATTGTAAGTGCATGCAAAGCAGCAATAAAAAGAGACGTGGCTTCACACACTGACTGACAGTGGCCATCACTTCTATAATCCCCCCTGGTGGGCGGGACCTATGGCTCGGAGGAATCCCTGATGAGCAGCTTTGACATTGATTGATGAGACTCAGTTTCATGGAGGGCACAGGAGCCTGGCCCCCTTCTGCTATTTCAGGCCTGTCTTCACGCCGGTCCATTTCTCATAAATGACAATTGTCAAGCTCAGCGGTTTGAAGCTGTCACGATGACCAGTGTTCACATAAGAAAACACTGTTTAAGTTACCATAACAACCAAGAGTTTGAGCAACAGGTGCACCTCTTTTGGTAGCAGATGGCTGTAATGTGAAAGAAACAACTTGGCAGAGGTTACTGTGAAACATATACACAATATAAATGAAAAACCTTTCCTGCAATTGCAAAACAGCCAAACAGACTCATTTAGGTGTTTAGAAAGTATAGAACTGCACACATAGTAAAGTGGATTTACATTGTAGAAAAGCGGGAAGCGACTAACAAAAGAAAGTAGAAACACTACTAACTTAACCACATTATTCACTAGCATGACAAAAGCTCAGCTATTTTAAAAATAGCCAAGCTTTGCCAGTAAAATCGTATATTCCACACACAGCTTTACAGCCAAGTGAACTGAGTCAGTGATCAAAACTGTAGGTAGGACGCTCTCCTAAACTGCCCCCTTTTCATTTAAAGTTGCTCATAGAGTGAATCGGCGTGTTAAATTAAGCTACCTACTAAGATATTAATTTTGGCACAATTCTAAGGCAGTGTCATGTTTTCTTTACAGAGATAACAATCCCATAATGCACTGCGATGAGTGCAGAACAAATAAATAAACAAACCGAGGATGGTGGGTGTGACCAGAAGTAATCATTATACCCAACGTCAAAAAGTTTTGTGTCACCTCTTTCATTATTTAGATTTCTGACATGTCAGAATATCCGAATATCTATAGAAAGCTAAAGGATATAGATGTAACTATACCCATATATATATGTGTTGTGATTGATTTTTTTTTATAATATAATAATATATATAATATAATTCTGTAAAGATAAACTTTCTTCATTACGAAACTCAAATTGTATGTAATAAAAATGTTTTTGGAACTGATGACTTTGACTGAATAATGAGTATAATGTTAGCTGTTGTTATTCTTAAAGAAAAATATTTGTATAAAAATGTTACAAAAAAAATCATTTTATCAAAGAGGTTTTTAACAGTCGCGATTTCTTTAAGACTGCAAGGGAAGCTCAGCTTCCCCTATAATTGTCAAAAAATGAATGGTCAAATATGTACTATTATGTTACATTTTATTGACTAAAAATGCGTTAAACACGTTCATCTCGAACGAAAACAATTTCGTTCAGAATCAGCTACTTAGGTCGGCTGACTCGATTTCCTTCTCATTCATTCCCGTAGCGTACAGTGCATTACTCTGTTGAAGCCCAGCGTCCATTGACTTCAATGGGGCTGCTTTAAACAGTTTTTTTCAGTGCTTAGAAACAAGACGGTCATTGGATAATGCTGCGATTATGTCCCGCCCACGGACGCTCAGCGTCTCTGGGATGAATGGAGGAGTGGGCTGGCCCGGACTCCGAGCGTCTGCGTGATGATTGGAGGGTCTGTCATCTCTTTTTAATCCACTTTTATGTCCTAAAACGCTCGTTTTTTGGGGTCGACAGCTTATAAAAACGTATTTCTTGTTTTTTTTTTAGCTTGTTTGCTATACACATTGTCACATATCAGCTTTTAGACATTTTTTTTTTTATTTTTTATAAATCATAAATGACAAGGAGGCGGCAGCTTCTCGCAATGCAAAGAGACGGTTGGTGTGGGTGTGGGCGTGGTCTTCAGATTATGACGCGTATCACTCTGTGTCTCCATTTCCAACTCAGTCCCATCGCGGATTTTGCATGTGTAGTCGAAAGACAAACTGCTGCAACCTTCATCGTATATTTCACACAATTTCACACCACATTCATTGTTTCAGTTTAACATAATTCCCACATTTCCTCCCGTTGAGTTAAATATATATATATATATATTAGATATATTAGAGCATTTTCTTGAAAAGGAACGTAGGGCAGAATTTACATATAAATAAATGGACAATTTTTATGATTTAGGCCGAAAATGAGCTTCCCCTCTTTAAAAGATCAGCAGCCGCCACTGGTTTTTAACCTACAGTATTGTAGGAGTTCCCATCTGTTCTGGCCTCTTATTGGCTGCTTTGTGTTAACTATACGGTTAAAAAGTATATAAATGTGAAATATATAAAATATATCTATTTAAAATATATGAATACTGAATAAATTAATTAGATAAAAAATAAACTTGACTCAATTTGATATATTTTTCCACATACAGTAACTAATTTGCCTTCAGATCAAAAGCTTCTTAAGATCATGAAAAACACTTCATTGCAGTCAAGTGACCCTTCACACAGAAGGGTAAGTTTACTTGATATCAATAAAGACAGGTCAAAACAACTCAGTTATCCTGCATGTTTTGTCTTTTAATGCCTAATAGGGGACCAGTTCCAGAATGGTGCCCTGCTTTGTAGCGTGCCAGGCTAACTGGTAACTCGGAAACATGCTGAAGTCAAATTCTCCCTTGTCTTTCACGCCACACAAACTTGGTGCTTATACAAAGCGTTCCAAATCAGTCACTTATGAGGTTTCATCTAGCCCCTAATCCGTCACAAGGCAGCTGCCCGTGCGAGCAACAGGCAGCAAGGTTTTGTAACAGACCCCATGAGTCTTGTGCCTGTAATCATTAAAGCCCCTTAAATACTAAAACCAAACCATTAATAATCACGTCACGTACCCCAGCCCCTCCACTGCTGGACTTGTTCGAGACTGTTATTTCTTGCAGATGATGGAATGTGGCCAACTAAATACACAGGGCCAATGCCTGCAGTATTTACCGTGGAGTCTGTGTTCAGAAACGGCTGTGGATATCGACATGCATTATAAATCAGGGAGGATGGATGTCAAGTTGCTATTTTTACATGCAGTGACCTCTGACCCGCTCGGATAGTTGTATAGATCTTAGTGGTTTGAGGGCCCGGGTTTTGGAAAGTTCTATTGTCTCCAGGCATGAAGAATAATCAGATTGTTTTTCCGACTGACATTACTGTAGTGGAAGTGTGGTTTAAGCATGCTGGGGGTTGCATTGTTTTGGGTATTGAATTCATAACCTATTCTTCTGAAAAATGGATTTGGTTTTTGAGCGCATGTTTCTAGTACAATAGCTTTAATGATTGCTCAAAACAGTATACATTTAACACAGAAAAACATATATTCGAATGTTTGTTATATTTATGATCAGGCAATTTAAGTCATTAAATGTCAAGTGTATGAAATTTTGCAGCATCTAGCGGTGAGTTTGAGAAATTGCAACCAACGGCTCACTCCACCCCTCCCATTCGAAGCACTACGGTGGCTGAGACAGAACTGAGATGTCGTCACGTTTTTGCGACTTTGCAGCAGGAGATAATACATTTATGAAATGCGCTTTGTAGAGCAGTTTGTCTATTTAGGGCTCCTGTAGAAACAACATAGCAAAATCCATGCAGGGGACCCGCGGTGTATGCAGATATAAATAGCTCGTTCTAAGGTAATAAAATCACAACACTTCATTATGTAAGGTCTTTATAAACCTCTGAAGACATAATTATGTATATTATATTGCATTTCTGTCAATAGATCCTTTAAATACTACACACCGGACCTTTACATGTCAAGTGTAATGTAAATAATCTTGTACAAATTCATTCTGTTTTTACACCTGTTTTAAAATGATGTCATCATTTACTCACCCCTAATGTCATTTCAAACAGTATGTCTTTCTTTCTTCTGCGAAACCCGAAAGAAGATATTTTGTTCACACTTTATTTTAAGGTCCAATTCTCGCTATTAACAAACCATTAACTATGACTTTGCCTCAATAAACTCCTAATTTGGTGCTTATTAATAGTTAGTATGAAAGTTGTTAGGTTTAGGTATTGGTTGTTAGGGATGTAGAATATGGTCATGCAGAATATGTGCTTTATAAGTGCTAATAAACAGCCAATATTCGAATAATATGCATGCTAATAAGAAACTTGTTAATAGTGAGAATTGGTCCCTATACTAAAGTGTTACCGATATTTTGAACATAGTTGTTAACTGAACAACGGAAAAACTAGCAAGCTAACGGGTACTGCAATTGATTGGATGTTCGATGGTTCAAGGATGACAGAATTTTCATTTTTGGGTGAACTATCCTTTTAAATAAAAAATGAAATACCACACAGAAGAAAATTTGAAACTAAAAAACTCGATTCAGCGAGTTTTAAGTGTCATGGAAAAGTTCACATAAAAAAATTGCTTTAAAACTATACCGCAAGCGTCTGACACATACAACGAATATTTCTAGAAACTGATCAAATCCATGCATGTGGAAAACTCTCCCTCACTCTCTCTCTCTCTGTCAGTTTCCTCCATCTCCTCATTATTCAATTGAAATAAAAAGCGGTACTAAAGCGCAAGAGCTCCCTTCTGTCTGCTGTCATTAGGCCTTGCGTTAGCCGCAACGACTTCATTTCCTGAGAGGTGAGCTATGAACGCACCGTTGCTCAGTGACGGGAAGAGACAATGGACTGTCACATGTCCAGTCCGATATATTTTATCCACTCATCTATTTTCATTAGGCACGTCAGGAGATACGGCCATGGGTTTTTCCGGAACGCATAATTCGAAACAGGATAAAAGGCGCTGTCAAGGAAACGGAACAAAGAAAACGCAAAAAAAAGAAATGACGTTGCTCGAACAATATTTCCGACTTAAGCACAACCTCGTGACACGAGTCGCGAAACGAACTGTTTCCTGTGGAGTTTTTTTCTTGTCTTTTTTTCTAACCCCGCAGCCGCCCAATCAAATGATATAATGCTTCATTAGTGCCCCAGAACTGTCGGCTTTTAGCTCTCTTCTGCATTTGTCATTATCTCAGCTTTGTGAGCGAGCGCAAATTGATCTATTCATCATGCCTGAAAAATATGAGGGGGAAAAGTAGAGATAATGTGCTACTCCTGATCTCCACACTTCAGGGATGGGTCGTAGAAATGTCAAATGAGACTCTTCCCTTCCTTCTTGTAGGTATTTATCCACATTTCATTCACAGCAGTGCCGAGATCATGAACAACAGAATCATTCTCTAAATTATGTCGAAGTGAAGCGTCTCTAGTTGCCCGTGTTTTCGCTAAATGACAATCATTTAAGCCACATAAGGGGATCAGATTATGTTCTGTAGGTACAGTAATGCTGGACATCAGCTTTGACAGCGGCACACAACAGGGTATGTGAATGTATCATTTACAGTATTGATAATAAACTCAACTCGCAGAACTGACTCTATGGAGGTATAATGTCCTCATTCATTACACCTTTTGAATAAAACATTGAATAACTACTAAAAGCATTATGGATTTTGTTGATTTGATTATGTAAAGTTAACAGTACTGCCTAATCTAACAATCTTTTTTATTACTGCAACATTACATCCAATAAGGGCACTTTGAAAGTTGTTAGGAGGAAACGGAAAGAACATCACGCCATGATTAAATCAATGTTCTCATTAGACACATCTTGTGAAACAATCCGTGAAACATTTACAACCTTAATAAAAGCACAGCAGTGAGTTTTGCAACAGTAATATTGGTTACTAAGTGTTTCTATATTTACGCATGCGTCAGGTCCTTTTATCCAAAGCTATTTACAGTGCATTCAATTTTCTATACATTTAATCTCTGTGTTGTAGACAGTATGCATCGCTTGGGAATCGAATCTATGACTTAGGTGTTGCTTGCACGATGCTCTACTAGTTGAGACAGGAACTCGGCTGCACTTTCATTGGTCTCTATAATACTAAACAAGGTTATTTTAAGTTGACAAAAATTAAGAGTTTGGAAATATTTCGACTTATTAAAATCAAATCAAATAATGGCCTTTCACCCAAAAAGAAAAATTCTGTAAGCATTTACTCACCCTCAGGTTGTTTCAAACCTATATAATTTTCTTTGTTCTGTTAAACACAAAGATATTTGTAAGAATGTTAGCAATTTTCAGTTCTGTGTAGTAGGAACAAATTTGTATAGTTTGATATTTGAAGAAGAAGGTGGCACTCCACATTCTACATTATGAAATGACATGAGGGTAAGCAAATGATGGCAGAATTTTCATTTTTGGGTACACTATCACGAAATTATTGATAAAAGTAAACTAAACAAAAAATTTAATAAACTGAAATTAGTTTAAGGCACTAAAATTATAATAATAAACAAAATTAATGTTATATAGCCACATAAAAAATAAATAAAATGACAAAATTGCTAAAATGTAATTAAAATTAACATAAAAAAAAACTAAAAAGCTAATTTAAAATATTAATACAACTAAAATTACATAAGATATAAAAACTCTGATACTAAACCTCTGCTAAACTTTGTTGTATCATCTCAAGTCACCTCAAATTCTCATTGACAATCAAAGTACCTTTGTGGGTGCAAATACTGTCAGTGTAAACACCCCTTAAGGGTTTCAAAAATATGCTTTTGAAAGCAGTACCGCTGTGATATAGCTTCATATATCGTGCACAGCCATCTTATTCTTCGGCTCTTGGGATGATTGAGTGTCGTGATAGTATCATGACACACGATTCCATCTATTCTCATGGGTAGCTCTTCCTTTCCATTGCTGAAGGCAATTCAAAGAGTTTCAAAGAGATTCAAAGGAACCTAAGTCAATTCAACCCCCACTGCATAAGTGTTAACCCCCAGATCTGTAATCCAAACTGACCCACTGTATACTACCTCTGACCTGCATTCAGTGTGTATTTTTCCATTTCTCTAGCAAACTGCAACATTGACATTTTTACGGAATTACTGTTGATGCTTCATATACTGTATCGTGATACATATTTGCATTATTGTGACAACAAACACATTAAAATCCCACGACTGTGCTACAAATCAATCAGCAACAAACAGTTTAGGACAGGATAGACCGTGTGGACAGTCTGGGTTAGATCATCATTTGAACACCGTGGAGGAAAAGGAGCTATAACTTGAAAATTCATGAGACTTGTCTCTTGTGACAATGAAGAAAGGAATGAGATATCCTGAGCCATTTCAGCTCCTGGTCTGTTGCTATGGATAAAATTGGGATGAGATGATGGAATAAATGACATGCAGTGCCAGGGATGATATTTGTACATTGACCGACAGATAGAAGTCACGTCTAATCTCAAAAGCTCATCTCCAAATTGTTTGTAAGGCTGCTGATATAAGCACCTTGTAGACTCCCGAGCTCTCCCATGAAGCCATGACAAAAACAGACATGAAAGTAAAAGTATCTGTATATCAGCCAGGTACTGGAATGGCTGAAAAGAAATGAATGTATGACGAAATACAGAAATTGAATCTTGATTTATTGCTATTTAACAGTTTCTAATATAAATATAGTATATTTTTATTTTATAATATAAATTATATATATTATATAATTCATTTAAATGCTTGTCCAGGTGGTAAAACTATGACCCCTTGTGCATGGAGCAGGTTTTTAAAAATACGCCATTAAACTAACCCACCATTCCATCAGAGTCCCACGAGTTTCCATGAGTTCAATAATGAACTTAAAGACTTACAAGATCAGGGTTGCATGCAACCTGTATCCAATCTTGTCTCACCCACCAAACGGATGTCTTATTGTATTAGAACATATAAGATACAGTAACAGCTAAGCCACTACTCGAACATATACTGGGATTTTTAAAGAAATAATAATACGCGCTGTTTCTTTATCATATTTTATAACCTTCATTGCTCTTAATGTCATTATGACGAATACGCTTGAAGAGGCAGTTCACCCAAAAAAAATGTTATCTGTCATCGTTTACTCAGAATTTCACAGAGAAAGATACTTGGAAGAATGCTTGTAACCAAACTTTCCCACCATTGAGTACCAAAGAAGAAAAATTGACAATGGTACTCAAAAGTGCCCCAGAACTGATTCCTTTCCATCCATTCTTCAAAATATTTTCTTTTGTAATAAGAAATTATACAGATTTGGAACAACTTGAGAGTAACTGATGACAGAATTTTCATTTTTGGATGAACTGTTCCTTTAATCAAAACTATACAAAAAATCCAGATGAGAGTAGCATCAGTAAAACTGACCACTTTGAATATTTGCAGCAATATTTGGACAGGTACTATAATAATTTTACGCATCTGGCAGATGCTTTTATCCACGGTAACTCACAGTACTTTCAATTCAAGGTATACATCTGATCAGTAGGCCTACTCTATGTGTGTGTTCCCTTGGTATGGAACCTATGTGTTTTGTGCTGCTAACACAATGTTCTAGCAACGGATATAACTTGTCTCAATAAATCAGAAGTACTGCAGCAGCGTTCTGTTGGGGTCACTGCATATCTGATAATCTACTATTTCTCCCGCTTTAAAAGTAAATATAAAACTGGCCTGGACAGAGCAGTAAACCTATGCATTAAATTTCCATCATGCATGTGCGGGCATGTTGCATCATCTGTTTTGATTCTCAAAACATTGCCGAGATATAATTTGAAACATCTGCTGAAGATCAAATTAAAAACCCCGACAGTAAATACAAGCGTTGGAGGGCTTGATCTGAAACACAAGAGATTTGTTTACATGTGCATTTTGTTTGTTAGCATCTGACAGGCCAATACAACATATACCAATAAACCAATAAAAGCAATGCATGACAGTTCACCAAAAGATACACAACCATTTTCATATTTCCATATAATTAAATCTCGTTTCAGCTATACCAAAGTTCTGTGATCTAACACTACAAAAATGTTGCTGTACAACAGAGAATGAGTTGTTTCTGAGTTTCTATAACTAAAATCCATGACAATTGAATAAGTAATAGAACCATCCACTATTTCAGTCGTCTTAACACTTCAACATTTAAATCATTAGCAATTAAGTAAAAAAAACTACAGTGTAGTCAAGATCTTTTGTGAGAGTGGTGACAGATCACATCTTTGCCTGCAACATCTATTGATCTGAAACAAGACATAGTGGCCACAATTATATCTACAGTATTCCCTCATTATCTATAACAAGAAAAGTAATTGCTTGATCATTGTCCCTATTTAAACAAGTTCAAGTTTTGCAGCAGATGCTGTTCTTGTGAGTTTGCTCCTTGAATGTTGACAGATGACTTCTGACAATTTACGATCATTGCACAGCACAACAGACTTTAAACTGGTAGGTGGGATGAGCTGACCTTTGAGATCATATATATCATTGAAAATATTTTGTGGCATTATCGCTGTTGTTTTTAGCATTATTTTGACAAATCTGCATACCTGAAGATAAAACATATATTTGACCTTATAATAGACCAAAAAAATCCATTTGCAATTTTATTTTTCAATGGACCCATTTTTGCAGAACGAGCTTTTGAAGTTCTAACAATAGTTCAGATCAGCTTGTTTTGATGTGACCTATTTTTCAGTGATATTGTTTTTTTTAATTCAGCCAACACACAAGTCAAACGATTATTTTAGATATGCGTCTAATTTGTATTTCCTAACAAAGATTTCTAAATGTTAAATTTGACCTTGATGTCACAAGCAGGTGACCATTTCACAGCAGTACAGATTATAGACTGGCAGGTGGGGGATTGGTTGACCTTTCTGATCACTTTTTAAAACTATCCTGCAGTTTATGCGCTGCTGTTTACATCAATGACACACATAATTGGCGGGCGATAAAATATTAATTTGACCTTTAAATAAACCTTAAGCTTCAATGTAAGTTTCTGTGAAAAATGTAAAAGAAATCAGACAAAAAGGAATCGCTTTAATTTTTATGGTCAACTCAGATAGGGATGCTTACACTGCCAATTTACAATAAGAGTGATTAGATGACCTTAGACAACACGAGTGACAGCAACTACTGGCCTATTATAAGGTCACGTGACGGATCACTCATTACCTCATTAACACAATCAACTTGATGTGATTTGAGTTGAATAAACGTAATTTGTTGTCAGCTTTTATTGCCAATGTGTAGATTTAGATTTTCTACATATTGCAGATAGGAAGGAGCTGTGCAGAGATGTTTGCAATATGGATAAATAAACTTAAGGCCGTAACCATTGTAGACCTTTAGGAGGAGCCCAAATATTTATATACAGTGAAAAAGTAAGGAGTTTTATAAAATGTTAATATACAAGTTTTATTAGTTGCAGAGTGTGTTTTGTAAATACGCTATCTCCATCAGCAAAAAAGATGAAACGTGACGACATTTTTGTTCTGTGTCAGCCACCGTAGTGCTTCGAAAGGGAGGGGTGGGGTAAGCCGTCTTTTGCAATTCTAAACCTCACCGCTAGATGCCGCTAAATTTAATACACTGGACCTTTAACAGAGCCGTTTTTGATTATATAACGTGCAAAAATAAAGAATGACTGTGTGCATATTGTGAACCCCCTGCCCACCCAAATGGTTTGGTGCTTGGTTACTGCCTTAAATAAACAGATTTGCCTTAAAGCGACTTCGGCTCAACTTTATATTCAGGCGGATAAGAAAATATTACAGTATACTAAAATCCTTCCAACTTTCATTAATATGTATATCCATCCCAGAGAAAGATTTCAGCCGTGACACACAGTTTGCACAACAATACATTTAGCAGTGTACTAGCATACATTTTTTAGTGACCTGAAGCAGAACAGAAGTGTATCACACAGCACGACGATTACAAGAGAAAGTGCAATAGAAGATACATTGTATTTGGTAAAGTGAAGTCGTTGTTCTGACCTAATCCCTGTGGGGTGTTGCAGCATGTGCTGAAGCAGTCAGCTAACGCAAGACATCGCAATGATGGTTTTGTTTAGAGAAATTAGCCGAAAGAGCGTAACACTATTGTATTTCATGCTGAAAAGTCTAGTTTAGAAAAACATAGCGTTTCGTGCTGGTCTGGCTGATGTTTTTCCTTACCTGGTAAAACTAAAAACCAGATTAAACACGAGCACCCACAAGTAACCAGTTATGTTACAAACGTGCATGTTAAAAGGAAACACAGTGTAGTCCTAATGTTGAGTCCATTTGTTATAAAATAAAACCACCCTTTTGTTAACTCTGAAATGTTTAATCTCATCAGACTTTAAAAGATAGTTTTTGCATCACCACATTACCTTCATTCTCGTGTGAAAATATGGGTAGATTCTGCTGTACTGAACATACATTTGTGACTGATTAAAAAGGTTAAATCTTTTGCTTCCAGATTTTCCAATATTCTTGTGACAGGTTTTTTAGATCCATCCAAACAGCCTCTTTTCACACAGCTGTTTCACGTTCAATTCTGTATGTTGAAAACTTCCATCTTTTTAGCGACATATTGCATTGCATGCATGTTGTTAGTGTTGCATCATCACTCCATCTCTGCTGAAATTCATGCAATTGACTTCCAACACAGTCTCAAGCACTGGTCTCAGTAATAATACTGTACTTAAACTGTTCTGCAGACACATCTATTGAAAGAAAACTGTGTACAAATGTGCATTATTACGGTGGCCTCGGGGGGTTATAACTGAATAATTTGCATATTATTTTACTGTAGTAATATGTGTTTTTCTTCTGTTTACACACTAAAGAGACTTAAAATCGATTATGCCTATACACAATAGGGGTAAAGAAAGAAGATATTTTATTGTGTTGGAAGTATTGTGATATTTAACCGTGAAGGAACCCAAAAATTTAAATGTTGTTGTTATTTTCTCACCCCCAAGTTGTTCCAAATCTGTATTCTTTGTTCTGATGAACACAGAGAAAGATATTTGGAAGAATGCTTGTAACCAAACGGTTCTTAGCCACCATTGACTACCATAGTAGAAAAATGCCTGATACATTTCTTTGTTCATTTGAACACAAAAGAGGCTATTCTGATGAGTGTAGAAAAGCATTCTGGGGAACTTATTGTCATTTTCCCTACTATGGTAAGTCTAATGCAGATGACAGAGCAATACGTTTTTGAAAGATGGCAGCAGGAATTTACAATACGGCATACAGAATCAGAACATTACCATATTGTGACCCACATAACAATGTAAAATCTTATTGAGATGTCCATGCTGAATTTCACACTGACCCTGGTGCACAAGACGACTATAAATACAGCTCAAATTGAGGAAATGTCTTGAGTTAACTGTAAGCTGTCCTAGACCTTATATAAAATTCTTACGTGGCTCATTTGAATGCTTGATTCTGATTGGCCAGTCGCGACATTCCAAGGGTTGTTATTTTCAAATAAACAACCGCTCAAAACTAATAACACCCTGTATCCCGTATGCTGCAAATCATTTTGAGAGGGGCAGTTTAATATTACACAAAAATGAATTATAAATATGTCTTTTAATAACATATATGACATTATATTTACAAATGATTAAACCAATTTGCCTGTTCGTGACGTTTGAACGTCGTTTCTTACTTTAAAAACGAAAGTAAATGGCTTTTCCTCGCGGAAGGTCTGCATTCTGAAAAAATTAGCTAATAAAATATTTCAAATTCACATTTTATGTCCATTTTTTTTCTCATGTGGCAAGTAGCCGTGTAATAAGCGGGATAATGTACAGGCAGCCATCAGTTATCGCGAAATAAGCTCCTTCAGTGTGATCAGGACCCGACGCGAAGAGGAAATAAAATGGCTTATTTCTGCGATAACAACCGGCTGCCTGTACATTATCCTTTACGTAACACATCTAGTGTTATTTGATGTGCAACATTTCCATAGGCAAGAAAAAAAATCGCAAATTAGATCTCAATAATGGCTCAATTGTTTCTCTTAAAAAGCATTGATGTGAGATTTTTGAGAGTAAATGGAGAATTTTGTCTTCTGCTTCAATATTTTTCTCAGTCAATTTTTTTTACAGTCTCCTAGAATCTCACATGTTTCCTAAAGAATTTCAAAGAATATCTCACCCGTGTCTCAGACAGTGCTCAGAGTCATTCAGACACGTTCTCAGTGAACTTAAATTTTGCAATTTTTTTTATTGACATTAAACATGACATTAAAAATAACTGAGAACTCAATAAAGTCTTGTGAGCTATGAATAAGTAACCTCTGTGCATGATGATATTCTGTGTTAACAATTGGTTTGATTAATTGATTTTCATATCAATGTTTTATCCTCTCTCTCAGAGAGGTTTGGAACAACTCGAGGGCGAGTAAATGATGACAGAATTTTTATTTTTGAATGAACTGTTCCTTCAACACAGTCTTATAAAGTAGCATTAGTAAATATACGGTAGTAGTAAGTAGACAAATGAAATAAAGAGAAATTATCAAATTAAATTAAATAAACAACCACTTTTGGTCAGTGTTGTGTAAAAAGTGATAAAGTAATACCGTGTTATTTATACAATACCAATTGTGTGAAATATTGTAGGCTACATCATGTAATGTGTACTACATAGTATCATTGTTTGTCATTACTGCTTTGAATTCGAATTCCTTGAAAGACAATTTGAAGCACACAGAGAAGCACATCATGTTTACCTCTAGTAATACAATCAGTCAGGAGACTCACATCAGTTCTGCTTGGGTGAGACGAGACTTTTGCGGCAATAGAGAACGAGGACTTTGACATTCCAATCAGGTATTTGCTTAAATTGTGTGGAACTCTGTGAGCCGAAATCAATGTTCTAAGTACAATAAGCCTCTCTGTGATGTTATGAATATTTAGTAAGGAAGATTACCCTGTGAAATATACTCTCTGATTAGCATTAGCACTATTCATTGAGTAAAACTGGCAGTTTGCGAGACAGAAAGTGGATGGGGGATAAACTAGCAAGTCCTTGGTTAGGACAAGAACCTTGAAAAATAGCGAAAGTCATTCAGCAGAAGTGACATTCTTTTCACTACAGACTAGATCATGTACTCATTTCTTTATAAATATAATGTACATAAAAATGTCAATAGTTTGTCACATTGTCAAAACTTTCCTGTGAACTCGGTTGTTCGTAACATCAATTATTAGATGTTCCTTTTTAATTCATCAAGATCCGTTTTCAAACTGTCACAACTCCTCTGACATCTAAATCGAGAGTGTTTTCACTCTTTCAACCTCCATGGTGCATTTGAGACCAACCGCACCCACTTTGTCAGAGAGCGAGCGAGAGAGACACACTTTTGACAACTCGCTGGCGATGACAAGAGTCGCCCTGAGGCATCAACAGGAACTTGAGACTTGAGAAAGATTAATGTCCTTAAATGCACAGTCTGTTGCTGATGTAAATGCATTGGCTGTCTATCTCCGCATCCCACCGCACAACTTCCGCACGATGTCGCGGGGAAGAAAAATGCAGAGCATTGTAGATGGAATTGACCTTTGACCTCTGACTCTCCTCAGCGACACCAAAAGTGCCCTTCACGCCACCCAGATACAATCCATTAATGTCTCATTGTTGTGTGTACGCTCATGCATCAACGCATATCATCTCGCTCTTCTCATTTCACTCTCACGGTTTGAGTTCCTTAAGAGTGACAGCGGCAGTTGTGGTTGAGATTATAGATAATAAGAGTCAGACCGCATAAGCTGAAGATGAAACTGAGCTCTCTGTCAAACGTCAGTATATTTCTATCCTGCACAGCTGTCGCATTACGAAGGATGTTTTCCGCAGACATCCACAGTTATATTATTAAGTTCTTAGATCTGTCAAAACAGCCTGATTTGACAACGAAGTTACATACGTATACGTCGACATTATTTATATTTGATGTCCCCGGCCAGGTGTTTGTATGAAAGTAAAAAAGTGTAGTAAATGACATCTCATTATGTTTTTTTGCGTAGTCATTTGTTTCTGCGTAGTTATTTTTTCTGAGTTTAAAGATTACAAGCGCACACGTGTTAAAAAATAACCACACAAATAAATAATTTATATTTAACATTTCATGAAAAATAAGAATTGTGAAATTACTTTAGGGATGCAATCTGTAACGTTTTCCTCAATACTACCATCTCTGTTCAAAACATAAAATTGTCGTGTGAAGTTAAATGGCGTCAAATTGATAGCTTCAGCTAAATTGTACCCAACAGCTCAACTTATAAATCATTATTATTTACACATGTGATAGTATTTTCTTTAGTACATTTTTACAACATTTTTTATGTCATTTAACAGCACAGTAAAAAAATTTGTTGTTTTTTGTTGGTTACCTGGTTGCCTTAAAATGTTGAGTTACTTTAACTTAAAAATATAAGTTAACTAAATGAATTTGATGCAAACTCGTTGTGTTGTTTTTTTACTATGAGAATTAAAAATGACAAATATTAACCATTTATGTTGTCTGTTGCTTGTAACTGGGATAAAGTAAAGAAAAATAATGTATTTTTAAGGCCAATTCACACCGCACAGACAACTGCCAACAAACACCGACAGACACATTTGTCAGTGTTGATGGATCAGTGTGATACCCTGTCTGTGTCTGTTGCTGTTGATCAGAGTCTGTTTTCACCCAACTGAACATGCTCAATCGAGGTTTGTTGGGTCGTGGATTGTCTGAGCAGTGTGGTATAATTGTCCAAAAAAGCAAGCAAACTCTGACGTGATCTGCTAAACGTTGCCATGCCGATTAGGCGAGTCACTTGTTTTTTTGTAGCAAAATCTTGATTCGTTTGTGGTTACCATGTTGTACTGAACCTATTATTACACTATATAGCGCTTACAACACTGGCTTTGCCTCAGAACCAACCACGCAGACAATGCACATAGGATACTTCACTTAAAACGAAAAGAACAGAATGGACACGGACATGTTTTCTATGCAATAAGGTAGTTAATTATATACCGACATATTAAATAAATAAAAGTGAGAATTGGAAATACCTACCTTAAGATGTCTTTCTTTGAGAACCTGATGTTTTTTGGGAACAAGCTTAAAGCTGAACATCCTATGCGGAAAGCATGAATAAAGAAATATTTTATATTTATACATATTTTGCTAACTCCAACCCCTATATTGTATATCTATCAACATACACCTCTAATTATTTAAACCAGAGGTCCAGGCCGGGTTACATGAAATAATTTGTGACCCATATTATGATTCGGAACACGCACAGCCTTTGAGCCACAGGCAAAAGTAAAAAGTTTCGATTTTGGACAAATTTGAGGTTTCATAAAAATAAGTACATAAAGCCCTCATCTATCCCGCTCCGAATAGTGTCTAAACATCTAAAATTATCCTTATTTGTGAGTTTTCTAAGAAGTGTACCTAAAAAGGTGTCACTAAATCTTTGTAAATACAAAGGATGCGTGTCCATCTTGCGCCTGTTTCCATTTTAAAATGTGCTGGACCTGATTAAGGTTATTATAATTATTAAGAGTAATTTGTTATGAATACGCTACGATATTACTTGAGCCGACAGACATCCTAAGCGTGCGCACAGACAGTGTGCATAGGCCTCCCCAGTGTGCGTAGGCATAGGCCTACAAATACACAAAATTACAAGATTTCACGCAGACATAATGTCTCAAGTGGATGTTTGATTAACTGTTGGGGAGAAATATCTGATGGGAAACATTTTAGATCCTTGCAATGCAATACAGTAGATTGGCTATTAAAGCCGCCAGGCTCAATAGCCGGGTTTCCATCCAACGTTGCGAATTTACCTTATGCGCAAAATTGGAATATCGCATAAAACATTTGCGAAAAAGCACCGTTTCCATCCAACCGTCACTTCCTAATAAACTGCCACAAAATATCAGTAAGAAAAGTAAGAGAAGCCACTGAATATAATCATTTTCCTATATAATAATACTGTAACAAGTTCAAGGAATGGAAGGAGGCGGGAACCGGCAAACACTTTTTTTTACAAACACTTTTTCAAAAATGAAAAACCACCTCAAGCGATCGTAAAACCTTTTTGCGAATCAAGGTTTTTTTATTTGAAATTTGGCATTTCCATCACTCGTTTCTGAGTGAATAGTAGGTTTTCTACAACTGCTAACATTGGCTGAGTAACAACAACAACACCATACAAGGGATAAGAGACTTTAGAGTTTTTTTTTTATTAAAATCTCTCTGGCCAGCAGAATGAAATTCTAGTCCTTACATTTTCTGCATATAACCTTGACCAACCTGGGGGTGGGAAAAAACACATACAGACACGAAGACACACACTCAGCAGACAACTTACAAACATGCATTCACCCATATAAACAAATGCAGCAAATACAGTGAAGTGTACCGTAATTCATCATTATTAATAACACGGGTCTGAGTAATGAAAATTCCATGTAGCATAACAAGTGTCAGAACATCAGTCATGCATACAATAGGTTTACATTTCGGTTGAAAGATGAAAAAGCAAATAAAATCCCCCAAACCTACAGTAAACACGGCATTATTTCTCCGCTGATGCAAAGCAAGCACACATTTGTCTGATGTCTCTCTCAGACTGTAATGAAAGATGAGTGTCAGAGATGAATAGCTGAGATTTAGCGCTGTGTAAAGAGGCCTGTGAATTCAGTTCAAGCCAGTTAAACCTTTCATCAAATTCCGCATTTCACCTAAATTATACTGCTGGCTCTCGCTCACAGCTATAGCACGGGCGATGAATACGTGCCAAAGACAATGTTTTATGTAATATGTTTCATCAGACCTGCAGATTACTACGAAAATAAAATATTCCCAGCTGCGACTGCACACTGCAACACCTTGATGTATAGAGAACAGCATATGTGTATGTGAAGAAAAAGAAAGAGAGAGAGAAACTATTGTAAGAGTGGGAATATAATAAGGATAACATTCAAATTTCCTTTTCTAAAAGGTAAAGATTACACGGAAAAAGAGGGATAAGGGCGACGGTAACCATGACGGTTTATATATATATATACAGTTTGGTTTTTCAAACACTGTTTTTACATTTTCATGGGTTTTGTTTGTATTCTTCCCATATTGCAGTAATGTTGTACAGAGTTGTTACTATATGTTATTTATTAACAAATAAATAAAAATGCATTTTTTCTCAGGCCTATAACTCATGTACTACTTAAGAATCCACAGCACTGTGTTAAATAATTCATAATTCCACATCTTTGGTTGGTTATTTTACTATTTAACTTTTTATTAACAACAGTCAACAAAACAAAATAATAGTCTCGGTCACTTGCTAATTTTGAGGTTTAAACTGTAATGTTTTTATCTTGACTGAATTGTCACATATTTTTGGAATGTCACCTGTAAAATAACATGAAAAACCAACATGATCTCACAGGAATTTGTAGTTATTTTACGTGGTGGCTAATATGTATAAATTATGTACCTTGTTCATTTAAAAAAAACACATGATTACTAGAAAAAAAGGGATACTGAAGCTCCACCCCTAACCCCGCCCCTAAACCTAACGTCACTGGCATGAAAGCAAATCGAACTACAATGTAAGAATGAGAACGTACGAATTCATAAGAATTAGCCACCTCGTAAAATAGTTACGTTTTTGTTGTGAGATTGTGTTGGAAAACATGTACATTTTTACACAATAAAATCTGAAAATCTCAGCCGAACAAACGTGACGTGCGTGTGTGTGTGTCTGTGTGTAGACAGAGAGAAGCATCAGTTCTGAAAGAGCACAGTTATTATTACCCAGCTGTGTTTTAGTCAGATCAGGGTGCAGGAATAGCTCTGCAGGAGATAGAGGTGCATGCTGGGAGCTTCCTTCCTATCCCATTGACAAATGTTACATAAATTATTCAACCTAAAATAAACACCTGGATCATCTCTGCCAGCTCAATGAATAAGTGCAGTTTGTGTCTTATCTATTCAGTGGTTTAAACCCGGAGATCACCGCGAGACTGCCAAAGTATTAGATGATATTTCGGCAGAGGGTAAATTACACCAGCAGGACTGACAAAGGACTTTTCATGTTCTATAAAAATCAGCCAGTTTCATGCATATATAAAAACACATTACTCATCACGCTGTCTAATAGGTTAGGAGAACAAGATCAAGTCTGAATTGCTGAGCATAACTTTTATTTCCGATAATGAAGTACATGTCAGTAAAACACGCCTAAGTATAATTATGTAAAATGAATGAATGGGACAGTAAAAACTTCATTAAGGGACACTTAAAAGGGCTGTGTTAAATATTTTTTTTCTGATATGTTGAGGATGTACTCGGAAATTGTACTGTTACTTTTAATGCAACAAACACAATGATAACAATATAAAAATTATTAATAATATATATATATATATATATAATATACATATATATAAATATCATTAATATATATTATAATTTAAATGATGTTTATTTATTCAATTTATATTATTTTTGTGTTTAAGTATACAGTAATTAAGTACAAGTATAATTTAAACTTTGAAGTACCCTATAATTATTTATAAAAAGTAAACTTAGTATAATATTTATATAATTTATAATATTTTAACTAATAATAATATATTATATTATAAATAATAATATTTAAATAATATAAAAATAACATGAAACATATGAAATTTCAAAAGAGAATCACAAAAAAGTTGATTTCTTTTTGATGAAATACTAACTTTTGTCTGATGACAAAAAAGCGATGTGAACATCCTGTATAAGTGATTAATGAATGTCTCACAGTTGTTGTAAAAGCGTTGACAGTGTTTGTTGTTGCGGGAGCAGATGCTTTATAATTGTAATGCGGCTGTGACGCTTTAGAGCTTTGCTACTTAGCCAGCATGACAACTCGCAAATCAAAGTGCGTTTCAATTGGACGGCTGACATCACGCACTGACGGCATCCTGCTGCTTTGGTAATGTTTTATTCTCTGGCAAATTTAAAAGTCACACATGTCAGTCTGTGACCAAAGAGCCTAATTAGTCTGCTTGATTTATGGAAACAAGAATGAAATCACTTTATCTCATCAGACCCGTCTCATTGGCCAATGATTGTTATTTCCTACAAATGCTAAT
This sequence comes from Triplophysa siluroides, assembly GCA_006030095.1. NCBI lineage: Eukaryota > Metazoa > Chordata > Actinopteri > Cypriniformes > Nemacheilidae > Triplophysa > Triplophysa siluroides. The sequence goes on along the minus strand of VCII01000139.1, from coordinate 1,604,647 downwards.
ATCACAGCTCAATCGAAAAACTCAAAAGAGGCTTATCGTACTTTTTGTTCACAGCTAATCGTCCACAGAAGTCAAGAGTTTTAAGTGTGGGCAGAACTAATGTAGTCGTGTTGTCCGTGGCCGTGCTTTGATAATGTTATCGGCGAGTCAAATGCAAAGTGTAATGCAAGTTTGGCCTTGAAAAAACTTTAAAAGTCTCATAAGTCTCATGCTTTTTATTATCTTTTTCTTATCTGTTTCATTTCTTTTGTGCCTACGAAAATCAGCATCCCTAAGATTAACTTATCGTACAATATGGGCTGATATAGACAGATAGTATATATATAATATATATATTTAACAGCTTTCAGAAATAACAAGAATGCACTTTATTTTAAAGCACCCACACCCTGAACTTATCAGGACAAAGACAGAGAAAGGATGGACTGTTTTAAAAGAGAAAAACAAATGTATTTACATGATTTGTAATGTGTAAACCAAAACTCAACAGACATTTTTATGGATTTAACGGTTAATAATGGGAATTGTATTGGTTTTAATGGTAACTATAATGGTCTCTACTGGTATGTGATGGATTCTATTGTTGGTAGGATGTTATCTAGCAGATAGGAACCAATAAAACACAATTAAATCCCACTGGAATAATGCCCAAAAACACCACATAAAGAATTCTGTAATGGTTTTAATGAAAAACGCTATTTTAATGGAAACCATTAGAATATCTTTAATTGTTTGATTTACAAATTATTTATACCTACATGTTATCTGCAGACCCAATGCTAAAATTCACATATCATATTTAAAGGGATACTTCACCCAAATATTAACATTTTGTCATCATTTACTCACCCTCAAGATTATTCCAAACCTGTATAAATGTCTTTGTTCTGCTAAACACGCAGGAAGATATCTGGAAGATTGTCAAATCTCACCCCCCCAACCCCCTCACTTCTGGAATATGTTTCATTCACTTTTGCGCATCACCTTATCAAAGTTAATGATGTACTTTGGCTTTATTTTTGATTTGCTAGAAGACAGAAGGACTAAAGTGTGAAGAAGGCCACCGCAAGGCATGTTTAATTGGGATTACACAGTCATAAGCTTGACACTCCATTGAAGCTGACTTTTCTGCTTGTGAACCAAAAATAAAAATGAGTTATCCGCTGTTTGCTATGTTTGTTATCTTCTTCCTCAAAAATGACAAACATTTGGCTCGGGAGACAAGCACAAACAAACACGCACTTGCGATTCCGATTTTGTAGGACACAGTTCCCAAACTTTGATATCCCAGAAGAATTTCTACACAAATATTGTGTTTGTTTCGCTAATTAGACTTGAGAATGCGATACAGAATAAGCAAGCAGGAGATCGTGAATGCATAGCCATGTTTTGGAAAACACAAATATTGGAGTTTAGTTTTAGGGGGTGATTTGGTCCTGGCTGTATAACTCTTTACATTCCTGTTATAGTCCTAAACAGAATATGACGCTCTTCATTCAAATCGTAACTACTTTTGCTTCAGGTCAAAATACCCATGATGCTCTTAGTCGATCAATAGAATTAATTAGAAGCAAACTGGCACTTGCACAGCTACGATCAATATTCGAACAGCAAGGAGCATGAGAAACAGATTTGTTTAAAAAAAGCCAATCTGGAAGGAACATTCATAGTAATTGATTCTTCATACTCGGGACGCCTCCATATTCTCGCGCCGTGGTGTCTTATCAGTAATGGAGTTCGTTGCTAATCATGAGCCGTTTTTGCTATGAGACACTCACGATAATTCTACATAATCAATATAGTCGTGATAACACAAGACCATTGTTTGCTACACAGATGTGTTAATGCAGTGATTTTCAAGAAGAATGCATAATATAAGTTAATGCATAAAAGTGACTATAATACGTATTTTGTATTTGGGCTGGGGTCATTGGGCTAGTTTTGATAGGCCATTGAACTTGATGTGCCATGCAAATCTGGCAACTCTAGGAACATCTTTGGCCCGTGAACCAGTTTTGACCCTGCATGCCCTAAGAATTAACATTAAATGGAAAACCGAATATCTCCCAAATAGCATTTGCTGCCTCAAACCAGACATTATAGGTTATTTTTATTGCAGGGATTCGTTTTGGGATAACTTTTTATACCACAGCCCTAGTTTAGTTTATATGACCAGCAGTGAGGACACTGACCTAAATCCGTGTTGTTTTTAAAGGAATGAAAAATGATCTCAGGACAAATGAACAACACAGAAAATCCTGAAAAACTGTTGTATCTTTCTTGAGTCAGATGTGGTTTCACATTTTTCTTTACACACACACACACACACACACACCACGCACAGTGACACTGGTAGGTTTATGCGCACATTCACACTAAAGTCTGACTTTCTTGACATGTCTTCAGGTTGTCACCGTGTTACCCAGGCTCTTCAGAAGTCTTGACGCAGCAGATGTGACCAGAATGATATTCGGGTGTCAGAACTGTGAGACAGTTAAAAAGAGGGTTCATTCCTCAGATGTAATCTGTTTCTCTGGGATCAAAGACTCAAGCAGGGCCCTGCTTCACAAGCTCATGAGGGCGTTTTTGAGACTGCTCTGTAGCTTAGTGAGAGATTACACTGGATTTAGTACTGATCTCCCTCTCTTCCTATGCAAAACAACAAAACTCCCTCTCTGGCAGGACCAGGGGTTGGGAGGAGGTGCCTGTCCCATTGTAGGTGGCTTACGGCAGGTATGCAAGATTGGGAGCAAATGTGACAAGCTTTGGAGCTCAGTTTAAAAAGCACTTTTCTTCTGGCAAATCAATGGTGTTTGTGATATCCAGCTTGTTTTCTCCTTCATTTCTTTATCCGCACACTAACAATGGGCGATGAAATGAGGAAACGCATTCCTCCTTCCTGGACAATAAAGGGAGATTTGTATTTGTGGATTCGCCGATAATTACGGGGGCGAATAACAACGACCAAACTTTGTATGAAGAACATTATCTTACCGCAGTGCCTCTATTATCACGGGATAAAACTAGCTTATAGCTTAACTGATTTCAGTTAATTTGGGCACTGAATTGCAAATAAGTCCTCGGCGTAGGGGTCAGCGGAGGTGCGTGCTGTGAGTAATGCCTCAGTTGAGAATAACCGGATGGAATTCATGCTCTTAATTCAAAGAAACAAGGACCAGTGCACAACATACTTCAGATTCTAAAGGTCACCTATCTAGGGACATAGCCGGGTTTGGGCAATTAGTCATGTTTATTACTCTGAAAGACAGTAGGTTCTCCCTAAAGAATTTTGCGGAAATGGGTTTGGAGTGAGGATCACGAGATTTATCACTTTATTTTGCCTGGGTTTTCTTTTCTTCGTCCTCAGGTGGACATTTGTCTTCATAACTGTTGCCTTAGTTGGCACATTTTTTTTATTTACGGCTGATACGCTTTATTTGCGTTGACACGGGCAGTTTTGACAAACAGCAGCGAGTATGTGGTATAACAAGCTATAACCTATATCATATATTACGGATATTATGCTTCTATCTTCTCGGGAAACAGAGCCAAGGAATCATTCCTTCGCACTTTGAAAGAACATTGGTGCTGCTTATGACTTTGACATTATAAAGAGAAATGTCTGGAGTCAAACAGGACAACAGTAAAATGGGGAATTCCTTGCAAATGTCTACCTTAAAATGACAAAATCTAGTTTTTTTTCAAAGGTTTTTATCATACTGATAGGTCAGACGTCAATATTTGGCGGTTTAAAGGGGTCATATGGCGCGAATACGTGTTCTTCTTTGTCTTCGGTGTATCATAAGTTGCCCATGCGTGTATTAGACCGTAAAATTACAAGAATTAAAGTGTTGGAACAAAAGATGCATTCTATCTAAACGCAAATGCTCACCCAGACCGGCCTGAAACGCCTCGTGTAACCACACCCCCACGAATCTACGTCAGTTCGTGGTATGATTTGACTAAGACCACCCAAATGTATACGCAAGTATGGTGGCCGTACCTGTCAGTACAATTGCTTTGGACCCTGATGTTCCAAATATGGTAAGAGGCGTTACATTTCCGTGACATGCTTGCAGCATTCGACCAATCACTGCGCACTGGTTAACTGGCCAATCATGACGAATCTCGCTTTTCAGAGAGGCGGGGCAAAGAGGAGATACAAACATGCACGGTATGTGGAAAATACAACGTTTTGTATACACATATTGCATCTAAAACAAACGATAAAATTCATTTTTGCTGAGTCATATGACCCCTTTAAATACCCAAAAGTATTTTTTTAATGTTTTAAGGCATAGTCATTTTCCATAGTAGGGAAAGTTTATTCATAACGCAATTGTCACATCCGTAACGGTCCATATTCCTCATAAATGGGCGCATAACATTTTTAATAAAATAACTATTTTGTGGTCTGTGAAGAGATATCTCTTCTCCCTATGTTGGGTATTATTGCTTCAGGATTAAAAGTTTTAATTCACAGAAATCCTACAAAGTCTGTGGTCTCTCAAAAACGTGCATCCTTTTTATGTCACATCCGTGACGCATGATATTTTCTCTCTTTTAAAATAGAAAACTCATGCTTAAACTTATATCATTTTTATGATGTCTAGACTCCTCAGGGGTTCAGTAAAATATAAACAGGTGATTCAATATATTGGTAGTATGCAAACTGTTTTCTCCAGCTTTCCTTTGGCTCAGTGGTTAGAGCATGGCACTAGCAATACCAAGGTCATGGGTTCGATCTCAAAACAAAAAAGTATAATACAATGCAATGTAAGTCGCTTAGGATAAAAGCGTCTGCCAAATGTGTAAATGTGGTAGTACTGTAAATACATTATCTGACTATTTAGATTTCAAGTTTTGATTGAAAATGTCACATCCATAACGCTGGAGTTGCCCAAATGTGATCATGAAATAGCACAGATGCTAATTACTCACGAAAGCTTTTGCTCTGATGACTTTCTATTGTAGAGACTTAACAATTTACTAACAGCATGAAAGGTCAACAGAACAGAAGGCTCCAAATGGGGGCAACCTCATCTTTGTATTCTTAAACTCATCGGGGATTAAAAACCGAATGCAAAAACAAAACCTTGCACAAGTGATAATAATAACACAATCTACTCGATGTAATGACATCTCACAGCCGACCGCTACGAATAATTACCATGTCCAGAGGAAAGAGTACAAAAATTAAATATAACAGAAAGTGTGCAATTTGATATAATCCAAGCTTAATGGTTTTGATGTATTGATTTATCACAAATGATTTAATCATAGACAGTCTGTTTTAATAAATAATGTTATCTTAAAAATGACCAGTGATGAACAGCAATCCTTTAACCCACAGAATAAAAATAACTCACGGCAACAGATTACATGTAGCCCAATTAAGCAGGAAAACTTTGACTTGGCAACCCTGCTTGACAATTCTTCTGTATTTTTGTTATGAATCATTTAATAGGCTATATCTCATGATAAGCTATTCTAGATCTACATAGTTACGGGTTCATCGCATCTACAGACACTGTATTGCTCTCAAAAATGTATCTCAGAGGAAAGTAAAAAGCTCAAAAACTTGAAACCGTAATTACATTAAAATCTATTGTCATGGTTGAGTTATCATGCCGCATGGGGGCTGGTCGCTTATTTAACACGTTTTCTAGCAGTGTGTTATGATATCTTGTGCATTATTTACATTGATTGACATGATTCAGTTTCACAGGTAACAACCATAATTGTTTCAATCGAAAATTTAATTTAAGCAAATGACTCAACTGAACAGTTTTTAAATGACTGGAGAACAGTGCCTTCATAAAGCCCTTGAAAATCAATTCAGGGGATCAAATCTTGCCACTAAATAAAAAAGTTAACTTCTAGTCACTCTGGCGTGTGACTCAATGCTGTGTCAGCCACTGATTGATATAACACTCAAATAAATGAGATGGATCCAGAATATGAAGCTTAATGAACTTGTTGTTTTTACCTGAGGGACCACAGTCAGTGTGTGACAGGTGCGGAACACTACAGACAGCACAGAAATGATGTGAGAGTTTTTGAAGTCTGTTGTGATTGAGTAAACTCATCATCAGGCGGACTATCAACAGGTGTTCAAAAGCCCAGTGATTTGTGAACTACTACACATCACGAACATTACAACATATATAACCGTAAAAAAACATTAGTGTAGTCGAGGGTATACGCAGGTATACGGCATTGCACGTACCCACTTATAGTGCAGGGTATGCACGAGTATATGGCGTATACCCTCGCTCATTTTTCAATGATAAATCGTGAATAACAGGACAAACTGAATGAACTGCTGCCAATTTTGTAGAAAACGCCTATGAATGATCTCTGATCAGATCAACCTCAGTGTTCTACAAGTGCTCATCAATCTAATTGAGATGACCAATCAAATCGCATGGCTTACTCATGTGTGTTTAGTTTGTGGTTAAAACAGCTACCCAATATTTCAAATGCATCACTTCTAAACGCATTCTCGTTCATTAATTCTGTTTCTATATTCTTTAAATGTAAATGTACCTGTTTTAAATAAAAAAACTGAGTATCTGCAACTTTTGTAATTTGATGTCTATGTCATTACTCAAAAAGGTTAAAGGGATAGTTTACTCAAAACTGGACATTCTGTTATCACTCGTTTGCCTTTATGTCATTTCAAACCCAAATGCTCTTTCATGACCATGGGCCCTATTGTACACCCGGCGCAATGCGGCGCAAGGCCCGACGCAGTTCTTATTTTCCCATCCTGCGCTGCGTTGTTTAAATAGCAAATGCATTTGTGCTCATTTGTGCGCCCATGGGCGTGTTGGTCTAAAAAAGAGGTGTGATCAGGCGCATTGTTGACACGTTGCTATTTTGAGGAACTGAAAATATAGACCATAGCGCCATAGACCAACTCAAACCTGGTCTTAAGTCTAAAGTCAATAATGCAATATTTTTGTGTTATTTAAAGAGCGTGTTAGTACAAAATGCGCCTCTGGTCCAGAATGCGCTTTCACTTTACTTATTACAGAGGAAGGGGCAGGAGCATATAAACATTTGTAAATTCTTTATCTCCTGTTTGTTAAGAGTAAATTATTTTTAGAGTGTAAACTTTTTCTTGCAAATTTGTAAACGATTATTTAAAAAATACTGGCATATTTTGGAAATTACAGTGATCATATATCCATGCTTTCAGCAATTAAAACCCTGATCATTTTACTTATTACTTCATGACTGGGGAAAAAAACACTTTTAATGAGAACCAAAGCTTTAAAATTATTTATATAAATAATAATAAACAACTAAATTTTAAACTGGTCCTCGCAAATGTCTCTTAAAGGGAATGGAAGATGACACTTATTGCACGTTACGCAAAAAACATTACGAGAATCGGGACAACTCGTTTAGACCATGCGCCCGGGCACGCTGACTGTTTTCCCGCCGTTAAACTAGCAAAAGTGGATTCGGACACGCCCTGAGCCCACCTGCGCCATGCACTTTAAACCATGCGCATAAATCGTGAAAATACGGCCCAATGAGTTAAAATTTTTACTGATGCTGATAATCATGAAAAGACAGACATGGTTGTACTTAAGCTATTGTTATCTAATTTGCACTCTAAAAGTCTTCAAATGCACAAACTGTATATAGCTCAAGGAAGTCAACATTTCTTTTTGGACAATGGTATTTCTAAAATCCTGCGTACTGCCCTGGTTGTCTCTTCATATCGCCTGTAGCCAGGATTGATTGCAGAATCTGCACTTCTTCTATGGCCATCCCTCATTTCTGATACGAACCTTCAAAACGTGCATAAAACCAGGGTGGAAACCTGGCTACATTATAACACCGAGGCGTTCATCCTTTGCTGGGCCGCTTTAAAAATGGGGGCATAAATGAACAATATACCCACTTCTCCAGGCTCCACTACACCCTGCGTAAAACTTTTACACACAGATAAGCACGCACACACTCTTTGTGACTTGTATCGCCACTTTAAACTCTGCAGCCACCCAACGCTGTTACATTCACTGTCACTCACTGAAACAACTCTATGGCGGTAACAATTACCCTGTTGTGTCCAATTACTCCTGTAATCAGACCCGGGTAATTGCCGCTGCAATCGCAGTTCCTGGAACAAAATGAGCATCCGTCACAACACCCTGATTGTCTTCCAGCTTATTGGGCGTCATCTTTTACCTCTGTGGAGAAATTCCTCCCGCTTCCTTTTGTAATAACTGAGTCTAATTTTGTTTCCCATCCCAAACCAAGTCTACCATTTGTCTTTTGGATACAATGCATATGTTGCACCACAGGCAGGTGCACCATAACTAAAATTAAATAGCACGATACGAATAATACATGAGCGAGCTGTAAGAAGAGCCCAACTTTGCATGCAGAACATCTGGTTAGCCGACAGGCTAATTCGATGCTAACGCTAAAGGCAGGCGACTAATGAAAGATTAGAAGAAATATCATGTAGACGTCTCTACGCTGATTTATTGCAACTTTGAAAGTAATATTTCCAATTACCGCATTTGTTTTGGTTTTAAACTTCAGGAGCGAAGTTTTAAGCAGTGTCTACCGAGCACCGGGGGATGGTTTGAGGGAGATTTTGTTGAGGGAACTTCATGAAAAGATATAAAACTGTGAGACAGCTGTCCGCGCTGGTGTCCTTGGCCTTAGGGACGATCATTTGAGGGACCAGCGAGTGGGAACTGGCCACGGTGTGTGAACAGCGAGGATCTGTGTGTGTGCGCTATGTAGAAACCTAATGCACTGGCAAATCTGAAGCTGTGTTTTGTCTAGTGCCAACCTCGAGAATGCCAGAAAGAAAATGGCAGAGGAGACACATCTCACCGCATCTTCAAATGACTGTGTAATATCTATGAACGCCTTCCCATGGCTCAGAATACAGCCAACGGGACACCTGCCTGAAATTGTGGTAATCCAAACCTGCGGCCGCGAGTTCTACTCCATCTTCCCATCTAACTGAACCATAGAGTTGTTTTTAGGTGTAGTTAGAGAGAGAATGTGTGTACCGCTGTCACTCATCAATAATCCACGTTTCTGATTTTATTCACATAACTGCTTGGTTAATGTGATTGAAAAGAAATAAGATTTAATAAATGATGTAATTTATGGACAAAATGTACAGTATATATATATATCCATATACATGATAGATATCATATAGTCTGTCTAAATCATGATATGTGTACCAATGACATTTGATGATTGATGACATCAATTTACACTACCAGTCAAAAGGATCACACTCATTATTTATATTAATTCCACATTTTAGAATAATAGCAAACTCATTAAAACCATGAAAAACACAATTGAGAATTATGTTATGACTAAACGCATCCAAAATAAATGAACTTGCATCTATACACCACAAATCATATAGACCATGCTTTATTGTTTTTATACATACCTATATATATATATATAAGGGGTATTTTTGCTTTTTTTGGACAGAATATTATATTAGGAGAGGACATGAAACGATAGGGTGGAGAGATGGGAACGGGACAGGCAAAGGAGCCGGGACTCGAACACTGCCCACTAGGCTATCGGCTCCGACAATCTTTATAGTGTTTTGGAGCTTGGGTCTGTCCGTGAATTAGTATTGTTTGAATAAAATAATCCTTAAAATTCTAATTTGGTGTTCCATTGGGAAAAAATATTGTAAATATTGACAGATTTTTTTGTTTTTGGGCTAGTGCATCCTACCAGTCAGTCAGGCAGGCACACATACTTCTGTTTGACAAGAAATCCCACTGCTTTTTCTGTTTTGCATCTGTCACTCTGTCTGTCCCTCTATTTTTCATTTGTTTTCTTTGTACCTCTTTCCTTCTCTTTATTCACATTCCTTCACATCAAAGCCTCCGCAACGCAAAACCCTCTGTTGACATTCATCACCCATTTACAAATCTGCAGGGGAATATTTTAGCAATTTGCACCCATACGGCTCCCCCATCACAACCTCTTATTCTCTTTAAACAGCTTCTTCTCGCAGAAAGTTTTAGTCCTTCTTTCCAGGATGTCACGCAGAGGCCAGATATTTAAAGAGACGAGAGCTGCTTTCTGAAGTAGTTCTTGAGAGAGACGGCAACCTAATTCCACCCGCTAGATGAATGGGAGCTTTTAGTTGGCGTCCCTGTCAATCCACGAGCTTTGAAGTGTGCCAACTTCACACGAAAACGCAACAAAAAGATGGGGGAGTCGTGAGGGTGGGAGACGGGTGAACAAGTGTGCGAGGTGAAAAAGAGAAAGTTGATGTCTCTATTGAACATGGGAACATGATGTGGCTACACACCCGCCCCTGCACTCCCCATCAGACTTTCTCTCGTGCATTGAAAGAGAGCAAACTGTGCGTTGGATTCGGAACAAAAAGATAATAAGGCAGACGGATGAAATATTCCCGTTCCACTGTCGCGGGGAAATTAGCGAGGAGATGAAGCTGTAATTCTGATTAGTGCCTTTTCTCCCTCCGACAGCTGTTTTCGCAGGGCTGTGTGAAAGTTAGCCTGGAGTGCACTGACTCACTCTCTGATCTGAGCGAATGTGAAGGTTTCGTCCCGTTTTATCTTTAAACCATGATGCGTTTCAATCCCCAACAACCAGAGCCTCACAATGTATACTTCTATATTTATTCTTATGCAGCATGAATATCGAATAGGGCAGGTTACTATGGCAACTCTACATCTCAATTTCGGAAAACCTGTCAGGTCTGAATCATATTATTTTGAACTTTTTTCAAGGTAACTTCAGTATGAGCACCCCACAAGAATGTCCTGGCTCGCTAATTTGACATTTGTTCAAAGTTGTGTCAGGGGTAGGTGAAATAGTGGTACAAAACATTACTCTAAATCTTCCCTGGCAATAGCGGCAGGATTTCTGTACAGCAGGTATGTCCTGCAGAGCATTTGCATACTCAGTGTTCCAAATAATTGCCCCACTGGGACTGTTTCATGCCTGATTGTGAAGAATGTTCCAATTTCACAACAAAGATAGCACAAGAGGGCTATTATCTGTATCGGGTTCCTTTACTGTTTGGAAATAAGGTTTAGCCAATTCAGGCATTCTTTACGCATCACAAGTTTATGTATAGAATTCGCTTTTTTGAGAACTATTTCTCTTTTTAGGTTTTAGGCAGTAGAAGTACAATAACTGACAGTCAACTCTGGACAATTGACGTCTTTGCTCTTTATTCAAATATGTTTTTAAAGATGTTTTATAATATTTTGTACACGTTTTGCATTGGTGTGTAAATTGGAATATAAACTGAAAGTCAGCATTGGGAAGAATTTAAGGAGGTTTGTAAAAAAATATCACACAATATATATGCAAAGCTTAGTAATGACGACTGCTATAGTAAAATTTTCACAAAGGGATTCAAAAAACGACAGATTTTTGGGTTTCTATGCACATTTTTTGTATATTTGTGTAAAAACCATAGTCAAACTTTAATAAGTGTTTTGTTCATTTTGTACACCTTGTATTTCCATAGTTAAATCTAATCTACGGGGACATTAGAAGCAAACATTGTAATGCTCTCTGACATCACTTTTGACCACTACTGTATACACACGCTAAAAAATGTACTTTTAACCCAGCGTTGGGTCAAAAATGCACAAACCCAACTGTTGGGATATAAATTAACCTTTGCTTCAACCCAAAATACTGGTTTGTTTCAACCCATTGTTGGGTCAAATAACCATTTGCTGGGTTAATTTAACCTAACAGTTGGGTTTGACCATTTCTGACCCAATGCTGGGTTGAAATAACCCAACATTTTGTGTGTGCGTATGGCTAAAGTCTCAGGGTTTTAGGCCCCTAAATGCAACATTGGTTGAGCTTAAAGTTGATTGAACCGAAAAGCACAGTATTGTTTTATTAGCACCACTGGTCAGGACACACACTTACAATGGCTTCCTTTCAAGTCACGCATGTGCTTTAAACTGGAAAAATAGTTTAACATGGAAGATCTTGACTTTTGTGCCAGACTATGTCTATGTCAAGATCTGTAAGTGAGAAATCATCTCGCAGTCAGACGGGTATGTGTCACTTGGTGACTGACATAAAGTTGGTACTGGCTTTCTATCAGTCTGCACAGAGATGCTGAGTGAAAGGCAGGGGACTCAGGCAGACAGTCTGGCCCGCAGGCAGACCCAAAGGCCATCTGATGATCAACCTTCTGCGCGTGTTGAGGTACCGGTTGAGGTGCTGTTCACCTTACGGTCATGGTTTGAATTATTACAGACAGGCAGCCTATTAGTGGTATTTACTATAGCTCTTAATATATCCACCGCATACAGTATGCTGACTAAGCATGACTGACACACACTGAGTTTGTTGAAGGATATTTTCAAAGCAAAGGTTGTTTGAGTTGATGAGTCACACATTCTATATTAGTGTTTCCTAATCTTTTGGTCATTAATGTATCACTATTATTAAATATATTATTAATAATATGGCATTCCTGTAGCTCAGTGGTAAGAGCATGGCGTTAACAATGCCAAGGTTGTGGGTTTCGATCCCAGGGGATTGCACATACTTAGAAACAAATGTGCAGGATTATGCAATGTAAGTCGCTTTGGATAAAAGCGTCCGCCAAATGCGTAAATTTAAATGTACTTACAAATAAAATACACAACACAAATACAAAAAATTACACATAATCCAGTCAACATAGTAGGTGGCGGCTCTCATATAACACTCAGATTGAGTTTGATTATTTTGTCGGATAAGGAAACAAAATACAAAATAAAAAGGAACTCGACTGACAGCATTATTTATTCATTATACAAAAACATGTCAATGCATATCACAATGATACAGCTGTGATGAATTCTTCTGGCTATGACAATCATAGGGAAAATCTGATATTGTGACAGACCCATTATGAATATTTTTAAAAACAATAATGTTGGCTTTTAAATACTCATAAGTTTAATTTCATAAGTTTAACAAAGCAAAATCGAGATCTTTCCAAATACGCCCCGCAATCTGATTTAGTTTCCCTTAGGGTATCACTGTCCTATATTACAGCTAAAGCTTAATAAGGTTTAAAACCAGACGGCAAACATTTCAGCCACATTTATATCTGCCATCGTAGAGCAATCAGATGAGACATCTGCTATTGAGTAAAAATAAAAAGAAACCGAAGTGGACATTGAAGTAATTTTATAGGCAATTAAACATTAAGTATGAATCTCTGTGCCGAGATCTTCCACGTTTCTAAAGGTTTAAAGAGAAAGGTTCAAAAATGTGCGATTATTAGAACAAGCAATACTGAAGCCGCTCCCCTAAACCTAACGTCACTGACTCGAAGAACATTTGTACTAAAGCGTACAAAAAGATTGTACAAATTCATGCGTATTAGCCACCTCGTAAAAAAGTTACGAATTCCTGTGTGATTATGTTGGAATTTACAGTCTAGAGGCACAACAGAGACAAAAAATTAAGGATTAAGAAAAATCTGTTACAAAAGTAGACACTCAGTCCAAGAGAAAACTTACATAGGGTATAATTAAATGGGAAAAAATGTTAAACGGAAGCGTTTTGCTCATTTAATCTGGCATCTAATATTGTAAATAAAAGCCCATCTGTTTTAAATGTCAGTACATCAATTTGCAATAAAACATGACAGCAAAATGGCAGTACAGACATTTATATATGTTTTGTTCCTAACCAAATAATGAGAAAAGATAAAACGGCAGTACTAAAATAAAGATGTCATTTGTACGACCGATTTACTCTGTTGTCTAATGTAATAATGATCTGTTCTGGGTTGCATCCAAGGATGTCTATAAATAGTAGCTTTGTTAAGCGAGGAGCGGGTGAACACAGCTAAAATGTTGTATTCTATTTGTGCAGTCTACTCACAATGTATTTGTGAACAGTTGTTGCTGTTGATCACAAATGGTTTGTTGCAAATAGTCCCCATATGACACTTGTGTAATGTTACGTGTCAAGATGATAACAGCCATAAGAATAGATGATAGGATGATTTCCCATCGATACAGACGGGAAAGAAAGTGATGGGCATTTCTCCAGTGGTTTGTTTTGAATGTACGGCCAAAAGCCTTTGTCTTTAAAAGTCTGAATATAAATGATTGTATTTTTCATCTGCTGGAATGACTTGACATCATAGAGCAGTCCAAGAACCTCCAAGGAGTTTGGCAAGGGGAAATGATTTTCTTCAATGTTCTATAATAAAGTTCAACCTGAGTAAGTGCTACCTCGGGAGAGCTAAAGTAAACCTTCTGAACTTCCGAGTCGTCATTCAACAGTGGAAAAGAAATTAAGATCGGTTTTCCCACACGTGTGTCCATACACTTAAACTCTGACAGAGAAGCTGACAGAAAGAGAGGAAAATCAACCTGTTATATACAAATAACTACATAAAAGAGTCCAGACAGCTGAAATGGAGAGTGCAGTTGTTTAATGCATAAACACCTTTCATTTACTTTCTGTTCCCTGTTGATTGAATTATAGTGCGGTCACCCGCGCACTCACGGAGAAGTACATTTAAAGAAAAACTGAAATCAAACCTAAAATGCCTCTTTATGATGTTGTTTTTCAAAAAACAATCATAACATTTAACACTACAACACTAGTTATTTGAACATTATTTGATAGCACAAACCAATTTTATTAACTTTGACTTTAAACAAACTATAGAATGATTTATTCTTGGTGAACATTCTCAGCTGTCATTTAAGAATCATTTTTTCTCTGGCACAGTACACTTTATGATTTATAGAACTGCCTTCGCAAAGGCAATTTTTTATTGATTTTCACCCATCCAAAAAATATGACTCACATTTGTTAGTGAGTAAAATTCAATTTCAAGCATTTAAAGTCTCATAAATAATTTTAGGATGTAAGCGGATATATATGCATTGCATATAAATGCAATGAGTGCAGCCACAATAGCGCACGTGTTCCATTAATCTTTGTTTGCATCAGGGCAATTCCATGCGAATGTCAACCTTAAGATGAAAAAAATAGTTTTTACCTAAAGATTTTAGCCATACTGATAGATTTAATGTCAATATTTGGGGGTTTAAATATCCATGTGAAGTTTTTAAAGCATATTTTTCCATAGCCAGGTATTGTCACATCCGAAACAGTCCATAGTCCTCATAAACAGGCGTATGAAAATTAAAATATACAGTAACTAATTTGCGGTCTTTGAAGAGCCATCCTTTTCCATTTGTTAGATATTATTGCTTCTGGTTTGGACATTTTGATTCACAGAAATCCTACAAAGTATGTTGTCTCTCAAAAACATGCATCCTTTTCTTGTCACGTCCGTAGCGAATCATTTTTTCTCTCTTTTAAAAACTTGTGCATAGACTGCTATTTTTCTTATGTCTGGACTCTATCATCAGGGGTTTAGAAAAATATAAACAGGTGGTTCATTATATTGGTAATAAATACTTTGAGAATTTATACGTGACATTTTGACTGAAAATTTCACATCCATAACACTGGAATTGCACATAAACCTTTAAAAATGGTCTTTAAATAAAATGGTTTAAATCTTAAAATAGAAGGCTATACGTATTTTAAACAGTGCATTTGTCCTAAAAAATAAAAACAACAATGTATATAAAAAGAACAGAATACACCCAGTACTTAAGCCGATCAAACATGTCCCCTTTATTTTGACGGACAGACCTAGCAGCCCCTGACAGGGCGAGCAATATCAAGCGAGCATTACTTTTCCCAATGCCTTTTGATACGTATGGAATTAGCCTGAATGCCTTAAAATTCAAGTCAGTCGGACAGACAGCTTAGCAACTTGATTTTCTCTCCCACTGACTCTCCCTGTCTTCTCAATTCAGGTTTAGTCTGGAGGGACCGTGAATGGGTTCAATACAGCTAATGAAATAATTTCGCTCCAGTCAATTGTACACTCTCCCCGTTCGACTAATTATTCTCCTGGTGAATCAGTCCGAGGACTCTCTCAGGCTGAGCTTCAGCTGTGAACCCAATCTCACTTCCAAATGTCTCCACGATAACAGTGTGAGTATTTATGCAAACGGTGCCTCGTGCTTGAATATCTGTCCAACCGAGCAACAAGCTGGAGATCCTCTGTGTCTCACTATGTTTCACTGCCTGACAGTATTTTAAATGGAGTTGCATTCGATCTTTAGATCGTGCTTACACTGCAAGGGGGCGATGTGCCATGACTAGACTAAAACACTCCCAGAATGCTCCCAACAGTAGTACTCGTGTAAACATGTCCGCGAGATTGTGTCGGATGTGTAACTATTGTACGAGGCGGCAAATTCGCCTGCAAAAAAAGCCAGCTTCTATGGCAGTGATGTTGAGTCGTATCATACACCTGGCGCTAGTGGTTTTTGCTTGTTCTCTACACAGTTATCAATTTCATGTCATGCGCCACGTTGTTTAAGTAGCAAATGCATTTGCGTCCATTTGTGCGCCCATGGGCACGCTGGTCTGAAAGCGAGGTGTGTTCAGGCGCATTGCTTTTTTGAGGCAACTGAAATAGACTGCACCATTGACCAACTAAAACCTGGTCTTGCGTCAATCACGCAATTTTTGGGGTTATTTAAAGAGCGAGTTAGTAATATGCGCATATGGAACGCACGTACACTCTGCTTATTACACACAGAGGGAAGCGCAGCACACAAACATGCCAAATATAAAAAAATGAAAGGATTACAATGTAAAAGATTATTATTGTGTAGGCCTCCATCAAGATAAAAATCAACTTGTCCTGTTGATGGTCTACACTGTATTCCCGAACAGTACAATCTACTCTTATAGCAAATAAGCAAACTGTACTCAAAACTGTGAAAAAGTTCATTTATCTTACAACTTTTAAGCGTGTTTAACTATTTGGATATTTTGAAAATAAGAAGTCACTTAACTCAAATAATTGTATTATATCTTCCAATGACGTCAGAGCGATTCCCAGCAAGCTTTATGTGGACTGGATAATGGAAGTAAATCAATAAAGTGTTATTTTATGTATTTATATTAAAATTTAAATGGGAGGAGGCTTATAAATGTTTAGTATTCTGTTCTATTCAGCTATTTAAAGATTTTTGTGACATTAGTGATTTTAATGAGGTTACGATTGTGCAGACGAGTAGAGCATTTGCTGAGGAGGAAAACAGACTAATTTAAAAAATTTTGCGATTGATCTGAAGACATCACATTGGTAATGCTACAGCTGTAATTGACCGTTGTTCCTTCATGCCATCATTGATAAGTGAAACTCCAGTAATAGTAAAATGAAAGAATGAAATAAGTTTATTGCAAATGTATTATTTTGAGTTAAGTATACTTGTGTGTTTAGTGTTCTTTACTCTAAAGAATTGAGTTATCAACTTAAAAGTTTTGAGGTAATTGGTTACCACAAATGTTTTGAGTTATCTTAACTTGTCGGGGTTTAATGTGTACTGCCGCGCTTTAGCAGATGGGTTTCCTCGCTAGAAAAGTGTTGCATTTGTCCGCTTGTATATTGCGCCGTGTAAATAGCAAACTGGCTCTTAAAGGCAGCGGGACTCTGATTGGTTTACTGCACTTTACTCCCAAAACACACCTATTGTTCATTAAGAGAGTAGAGACGACCCTTTTAGACCGTGCGCCAACCATTTTTCCCATCGTTGCACTTACGCCGTGCGCTTTAGACCATGCGCTTAGATCGTAAAAATAGAGGCCGTTAGGTTGAGGGGTGGGGTTAAGGCAGGGGCTTTAGCATTTCTTTTCGTATGATTCCCATCATACGAATTTATACAAATTTGCCACCTTGTAAAACAGCTAAAGTTTTTTTATTGTATGCAGCGATGTACCTACAAAAACACTTTTAATACACAAACTCTCTCCAATTGACTTGAAAATGGAGCACTCGTTAGTCTTTTCTGTTTTTACTGATAGAAAGGCTCAGAATAGCAGTTGGAGTGGTTCCTAATCATTTCCGCTCCCCAGAAGTCTCTCTGAGAGCAGTGGGAGGATTCGAGATCTGAAGAGGGCAAGTCCGTGTGAGTGTAAAAGAGATGTCAAATCTCAACACATCTGTGCTAGCAGATCAGCGTTAAGTTCCTGTACAAAACTATTTCCATATTTGATCTTACACAGTACTTCATTCCCGTCTAAACCAAGAGTACAGAAACGCTTTCGGTGATTAATTACAGATGAGTATGCGCAGTTTAATGAAGAATATTATTTCCGTGCGCATGACCTGAATGGCTGCTGCTTGTTTGGTGATAAATGGAAATCTGAGGTAATTTAATCAGGCAGGGTACAAGCAGGTCAGTCTTTTCATTCAGTCAGCGCTTTTAGGCAGAATACTAATGGCGGTAATTAGGGACGATTCTCTGTGTATATAACTACCAACGTAAAGTGAGTACAAAACACATCAAAAACCCAAAATGCCATTGTGCCAGTGTTCTCTTCTATGCTAATGCCCAGGTTGCTAGTTAATAGCTGAAAAGACATGGTAAAGTTCTGAATATGTTTAATAATCAGCTCTAACATGAAAATAAATAACAAATTAAGATAGTAATAAGAGAAGTAAAAACATACCCAAATAAATTTTAACTGATAATAGACAATATACTAGAGCTATAAAACAATAAGCCTATTTAATAAAGAAGACATCATAGCTCTGAAAGTAAAAAAAAAATTATATAGTTCTTTGAAATACTTGTTGTTGACCGCGAGAAACCATTGAGATATTAAAGCGATATCATTTGGGGTTTTTTGCCCTCGTGGGTACAGAAACAATGACTGCACTCAGTAGGCGTCAGTTAACCGTCAACCCATATTTTCCTTCTAACTAGACAATCAAGATTGGACATGTTCATAATTGAAACACTGGAAAGGTGTTATTGAGCAGAATAGCATATCTGCAGGAAGACCCTTGAGCATTACACCATATCTCCTGAGATAATGATGGGGGAGGGATTATGCTGTTTTCTTTCTGCTACCCAAGTGGGTCAGATGCATGTTAAAATACTTCAGAAAGCCTAAATGAAGCTGTGCCTGGCAAGCCTGGCATCGCTTTAAAAAGCATTTGAAGGCGCGTGATAATTCAAAGCATGGTATTTTTGCTTTTGGTCCATGAATCACAATTTGGCAGCACTCTCTATGACCCCGGCTTTAAAGCTACTGAGATTATTGGAGGAATTGAAGATTTTAATGCTAGTGGTACACAGTTGTCTTGTACATGTTCTACAGTTACAAGGACCTTGTACTTTTAAAGAGTACATAACTAGGGATTTTTAAGGTCCTATTTTGGTTTATATACAAATGTATGTACATAGGTGTAAAACCCCTATTATTTCGCTACAATAGGCAGTGATTCTTGCATTACTTCTTGACTGACTCTAAAATGATTCGTTCCGCAATTCATCCGTCTAATCCCCTCCATTCCGCTAGCCTAGTCTGATGTGATTGGTCAGATGGTCTAGTCAGCTGTGATTGGTCTACCGCGAATGAAGCTCACGAGCTACAGTGTTTGGAGAAGGATGATGTTTTCGCGAGCAGTCCTTGCAAAACGTAGGCGGGGACTATATATAGTGATGTAGATCCACCGCGGTTCGCGAATCGGACAAGGGACGACTCGTTTGCGTGATTCGGAGTCGACAGATAACTTTGATATTCATTCACCTTTGGATTTAAATCTTGGCTGACTGCTTACTTTCAAACACGGCAACATTACACACTGCATGAAATGTCAATTTCATGATCTCATGTTATGTACTCTGTAAAACGGATATTGACATCACAGTTAAGTGACAAGCAGTTGTGCAAGCAGCGTTGTTGCACAAAAAACAGTAAAACATGTATTTAATGTAAACAACAGATCCGCGTTTAGCTCCTACAGTTATATCAAGAAATTATGATTTAACCAGTAACATTTACACAGACTAGATAGTGCTACTGTAGAACTGTCACTTTCTGCAACAAGTTAGGCTCCGCCCTCAAAATGTCAATCTTTTTTATGGTGAAAAAAACAAACGCACATAGGCCTACATATAAAAACCATAAAACATTATATAAATGTTATCCAACACAATATATGGCATTATTTTTAATTTCACACGAAAGCACAGAGTAGATAAGCATGATATAAGCTCGATGGGCAGAAAATGTAAAGAAGCATTAAAACACAAAATACAGACATTTTCTTCATCTTAGATTCTCTTTCTGGTTTCTGGAGTTCAAAACTTCTAAAAAAAAAAAAGCCTCCACATAATCGACAACGGCTCATCATTTCTTTGCTCTGCTCTTCTCTGTCGAGAGACTTATCACTTTGTTTTGCCTCTAATTAAGACCTTTCATCTCCAAAGCATAACATTAGCAGATATAACAGCATCTCAGACTGCTACCCCATGGCTTGTCTGACGAAAGCCTTTGAACGCGCAAAAAAAGAACGCAACAGATTATTGCCATTGGCGCTGCCAAAGCAGCTTCCATGCATTTCAAATGAATACGCTACGTATTTTTTTATATAACAAGGCAAGTTCATTCGGAGGTCAGGTAAATATTTGTGTACGTTCTCTGATAGAGGGAGAGAGAGTACCGGTTAGCTGTAAATATTTGTCTGATTAATGTACTGCCTCCATCCATCCTTTTGACAAGCGATAATTTCAGTGAAAAATGGATTATGCATATATACTGCATATATTTGCCACCAACGTCTAGGGACAACACCTATTGTTATTACGATTATATACGTATATATATGTACAAAGTTATAAACTTTCAATCTGTTTCTTAATTGACTTCAGACTTGGTAAAAAATGCAATCTGGGACCGTATGTCATATGTTATGGTTCTTTGCATCTTTGTAAAAGCATGAAAGCACAAAAGTTTCAATCCTTTTTTCATGGCTTGGCCAACATTTTTAGGGTAATCTGTCCATTTAAAATCTTTGTTTTACATGAATTGGCACTAAGCTGCACAGCTTTTTGTCCCTGGTCAAGTTTTTAACTGTGAATTTAGTCTTCATTTTTAAAGGTGGATCACTTTTGATGATAAATTTAAATTAGCTTTTACTTCATCTTCATCGTTTTCAAATTCAATCTTGAAATGCTAGAATTTTTATTCAGTCTGGACATCAAATGAAGCTATTGTACATTGTTCTTTGTAAGAACACATAAAAAGATTTAAATGATGTCTCGTTTCGTATGCAAGTATTCAACTTTGATGTAAACATTATGTTTTAAGCAAGATTTTTTTAGTTTCTGCAGCCTGGAGGAGAAAGTAAAAAGTACTTTCCGTTTGAACAAGTATGCACACTTCTCGGCGAGTCATAATTGCAAATTAGTCTAATAATGGGAAGAATAATAGAAATCTTGAAGCTCCCGGCTACAAGAACTCTTTTTTTTTCAAACACATCAATTCACCAAAATGTGCTTTACGTGCTGGAGGCTGTTGGGGTATACAGCATATTTTATTAATTGGATATGGTATGAAAATCTGCATATTCCAATGTTTGTGTATACGAGTTAACGGTGCTAAAAATGCTCTGCTTTACTTGTAATGCTTAATCATCCTTATGTATAAAGACAGGCAAAGAAATAAATAGCACACAGATTTGTAAGATGACGTTTGGGCAAGGTTCTTCCTTCTTACTGCCTGGACAAGCACTAGAAACAGAGCTTATTTAATGCTTTATTGAGCACAACGTTAGACTATTCATGAACATCGTAAGCATTGATCAAAGTTTGGATTTGTGGTTGCAGAGTGTCAGATAATATGGCGTAAGAATATATATATTTTTTTTGTCTCAAAATAAACTCTGGTCTTGTTGCATGTACTTTGATCAATTTGCTAAATACGGCCGTGACAGTGAATTAAACATTCTCTTAAATTTTAAAAAGGCGATTCCATTCAAAAGCAGGTTTATTCATGATGTCCCAATATGTCCGCTCAGAAATTGTAAATACACAACAAAATCTGTCTGTATTGTTGATGAAAAGATTTGCCTACATCTGTTTGCTGGTGGCTGCAGGCATCAAATGAAGATGCTCTAATTTGCAAATTGAGATGTATGAAAATATCTTGACAGTCCAATCAGTGGCTGGCTTTGGCAATGAAGCAGAAGCTACGAAATAAAGTTTGGCAGCGTGAGCGGTCCGTAGAGAAACCACCATAATCTCTTTTTCTGTGTCCCAGCCACTGAAAGAAGTCAAAATAAACATGACATCAGTAAAATAAAATGAAAGAGAAGGGGAAAAGACTTCCTTTCACTATTATATGCTCATGGCATATCTCAATCGAAACTCCGAATGGAAATATGTAGTTCTCAATGTTGATACACGCTAAGCAGATATGATGCAGGAAGGGTTTAGTATTGAGGCCTACATTCTGTTGCCCATCTGCCTCCTACACGTGAAGATAAAGCCTTTTGGTTTGTTTCAAAATCTATTAGCATCAAGTCTTTCTTCTGCGTGTGTGTGAATTTGTGTGTGTGAATGGATTAGCTGATGACTCGCACAAGTCCTGTTCCACGCTCATGTCTCTCTGTGGCCACAACATGCAGTCAGTTGGAGACAGACACAGGAACAGATGGCATTAAACAGCAGTTAAAGAAAGTTCACTCTCCTCTGCCTCATTCTCCCGTGTGCATTCACCCAATTTACAAAAACTTTGATTTAAAAATTACATAATGAAAATTATTTAAAAAAAACAGAGACAGATGTCAAACAGACATAAAAACAGAGACATATATACAGATTTCACGGTAACACTTCACAATAAGTGAACATTAATGCATTAGCTTACACAAAATGACAATGAACAATACTGCTACAGCATTTATTAATCTTGGTTCATGATAATTTTAGCATTTCATTTTAAATAAAAAATTGTAACATTAGCTAAAAGGGACGTGCAACGGTGTTTTGTGCTTGCTTACTTCTTTACAATGTTAAACAGGCTGTCTTCCCATGCTTTACATGGTCAACTTGTCAAAAAACGAGTGGATATAACGCTGGATTTGGAGATCAATTGAAACTGATAGATAGAGCGGTCCCAGCGCTAAAAGATGACGGACATGAACCGCAAGCGGTAAGTGAAACTGAGTCATATGTCTGTGATTTGTTGGCAATGGGTGCGTACGTGCTTAAGTTCGGCCTTTAACAAACACCATAAACAACAATGACAAAGCTTTAAAAGATGCTGAAAAATATTTCGCTCATTGTTGTTTTTAAGTATATTTAGCTAATGTTAACAAATGCAACCTTGTTGTAAAGTGGCACCACTACACTTAAAAGGGATAGTTCACCCAAAAATGTAAATTCTGTCATCGTCATCAGCAGAAAACAAAAGAAGATATTTTGAAGAATGTCGGTTCCCAAAGAACAGTGGTACCCATTGAACTGCATTGCTTTTGTGTCAACACAATAGACGTGAATGAGTTTCCGTCATTGTTTGGTTACCAACGTTCTTCAAAATATCTTTTGTGTTCTGCAGAAGAAAGAAAGTCATACAGGATTTAAAATGACAAGAACTTTAGTACATGATTGAAGAGTTTCCTTTTGGGGTGAACTATCTCTTTAAGGGAGTGATAATTGACAATTAGAATTGTTCATTTTACTTTATAGTGTAGTTTAGGGTGAATTTTTTTTGTTTTAATGATTCTTTGTGAAGGGATTAACGGATTAAAACAGCCCTCACAGACCTCTCCAGGACAAGCGTGGGTCAGAAGTTCAGTGTTACCCAGGAGTGTGAGGTTTACAACAGCCAGGCCCGAAACAGGGCTGTGATGGGCTGCCAGGGGCGACCGCCTGGTCTTCCTCACTGCCAGAGACAGCGCTCGCTGCATAGTAGGAGATTAAGACATCCTGCTGTCTGTCGATAATGTCAGACGATCTTGGTTGGGATGCAGGGGCCAAAATTGAGCCATCATCAGTGAAGATGCATAAGTTTATCAGCCACCCTCATTGTGAACACCATCTGTGAACAGAAATGATCTCAAATAAACAGCTAAGTGGTGTTTATGGAAAAACAAGCGATAATGGCAATAACTTTCTAAAGTTCTCACTCCACAAAACATACAACTAACATCACTAGTATGAATATGAATGTGATGTAGCCGTTCCATCACTTGTTGAGACTCTATTGGATCCTGTCAGGGTTTATCTCTGTCCATTATTTTGGTCATTCGATGACCTAAAATGACACATACAGGGTCAACGCAAACAAGAGATTGCACAGTATCATTTCTTGGACACGTTTCGTTCCCAGAATGTGTAAAAAGAAGATGGAGGGATTTTTCTAAAGCATTTTGCCATCCAATCAAGTGTTGATGGGTGTAAATTTGGGTAAATGCAATGGCGAGATTATAATAAAACAGAACGTAATCTCATCTCCAGACGGCACACCCACAGACCGCCCACAGTCCATCTGATGCATATTCAAGCATATTCATATTCAACAAAACATTAAGAAGCACCAGACAAAATCATAAGCTCCAATCCACACAGCTATGACTTACTTGTATGCAACTTCTGAGAGAATATCTAGTTTTGCCAAAACCAATGGAAATGAATGGGTGCTGTGCTGTCGCTTTTCGGTTAACAACATGCTTCAAAACATCTTCTTTTGTGTTCTGCGGAAGTAAATGATGACAGATTTTTTTGGGGGGGTGAACTATCATTGTTTGTTTTACATGCCAGACAGAAAGGCCCATCTGACTATATATGCGTGGGTTTTGTCCAGAATTAGCTGTAAAGGTAATTAGACAAGACTTCATATTGAAGTGAGACATTTACATATACAAACACTTTTTTGGCAAAGTGACTTATCCCAAGACACTTTTCTATAAAGAGAAACATGCCACGCTCTAGATTACAGTGCAGACCACGTGCATGCTGGCAGGAGAACAGGAACGTATGTGACACCTGTAAACAGCTCCAGGTGGCTTGAGTGCAAGCCACAGAATTTACCTTTGTCCAAGAGTATTTGAAGGAAAATGTATGTCACACAGCTGTCATTGACAATGGCAACCATCCTAAATGTTTCTGACAAGATGGTTCAGTCAGTTCATTTGTTAATATTTAGTAAGGTAGTTGTTAGGTTTAGGCAAGGGCGAAATTTAGATTTTGACATTGGTGGGGACATAAATAAAGTTGGTCTGCAGAGCCGCATTATCACAACAGTTTGCTTGACTTATCTAAACAATATAATATTTTAAAGTTTTTTTTATGTTTAACCTTATTAATGCTACACAAGTCAATGTCAAAAAGTTATTTTTACTTTTTGTGATGCTAGTGAAAATTCTGGCAGGGTAAACACAAACTGAACCAGCAGATTTCCTCCAGGTCTGCTACAGTAGAAAAAATTTAACACATTCTACTTATTTGACAGCCATCACAGAACACGTGGAATTCTTTACCATTTTTTTCAGATGAATGAAACAACAACAAAAAAGATATAATTGGTAACTAAATTCAAATACTAAATACAAAAAAGCCTCAAGTGTGCACTTTCCTGTATCTTGTCGCATATTTTGTCAGTAAAAACTGTTGTTAAGATTTATTTTTTCCTTACCGGTATGCACATGCACATTGCATCCAGTTGACAGAGCTTTGGCGCTTTGTTCAAACGAAAGCCACTTACGTCACACCTTAGCGAAAGAGTTGTCAAAAGGCTTGATGCGGCGCTGCAAGATCCGACAGGCGGATGACATCAAAGTGCCGAAAAAGCGATCCGAAAAAACAAAGTTTGCTTTCGAATTGCTCTCGCTGTACTTTGATGTCATCCGCCTGTCGGATCTTGCGGCGCCGCATCAAGTCGAACAAGCCTAATGGCTCAAAGCCATTCATAATGCGATTTAGAGAGGCGGGACTTAAAAAAGCAAAGCCAATCCTGTTAGCGACGTGAGGTACAGAGGCGGGACTCATTGCAGAGAACGAGATTTAACCATTTGTGTTCCACAAACAGCGGTTGTACAAGATGTTTAACTTCAATTCAATTATTTCTGGACAAATAAATGTTGAATAAAATAAGTATTAGGTAGAAAACACAAGACACAAATGGCATCAGTGGTTATATATAAATGTAGATAAATTCTTTGGTCGAAATTATTGGAAGGGACAAATTAGTGTTCCCTGGATATTGGTCAAATCGACACCTATGGGTTTAGGCATTGGGTGGGATTAGGGATGTTTAATATGATCATGCAGAATATGTTCTTTATAAGTACTAATAAAAAGCCAATATGCTAATAATATGCATGCTAATAAGCAACTATAGTGAGAATTTTTCCTATACTAAAGTGCTACCGTATTATGGAAGTCTATCTCACTCACATAGTTTATATGGTATATTATTGTATATGTTTGATTTAGAATACATTTAGCAACTCTTATGAAATAAATACCAACCAACAAATTGTTTACGCTGTATATGCTTGTAGGTTTAGTTTATAAATAAAAAACATTAAGTAGCATTACTGTAACCATCTAATTTTGCCTTTGTAGCTTGTGTTTAAGCTAGCTTTCTGGGAAAATGGTTTTCATGCTGATATTTTCGTAGGTTGTAAACTGGTTGGAGTAGTTCATTTTGCAAAGTTTTTTAAGCAGCTTAACCAGGACTTCTACTAAGCTCTTAACTGATTGTTAACTGCTTAAACCTTTAGTGAATAGACTAGCCATAGTAGGGATTAGGCATGTTAATATCATCCCATTGAATGCTATGGTAAGTATGACTGTATTGTAGTGAGAAGTGACACAGGGTATAGTCTGATCCCAGACCAGACGTTATGTTGGGCTAAACCTGTTAGCTGAGATGGTGCCTTTGGGCTATGCTTATTGACAGGAACATCACTGTAATTTTTATAGATTTTTCCAATTGAGAAGGTACTGATTACATTTCATAGTAACTTTTGAATAGGTCTACTGGTTAATCATAATTACACTGAAATAAAACATTGTGGCTCAAATTGTTAACGTTCCAGCAGAATGGTTTTAAGATTTGAATGAATTCAGTTTGTGGAAGGAATACATTCAGGGTAAGAAATAGCACCCGCCACCCACCAAACACACATAAATTGTTCTTTCTGAACAGCAAATTTAACCCCTTATTCTATATTAGGCTGTTTTCTAGGAAACTAATTTATTGTGAAGCTGATTTATAAAATGTCCCAAATTGGGGTTCGCAAACCCCTGGTGGTTCATGAGGGAATTGCAGGGAGTTTGTGTGTTGGTATACTTTGTCTACAAAGTTGTTTCCATTACTTTGAAAAAGTTAAATTGCAAAAAAAATGTTACAGGTTTAATCATATCAGTAGTTATGTAAAATACAACTTTAATACGGATAAACAAATAAATGTTTTAGGTAAAGTTAAACATGTGAATGCGGCATTAAATGATTGACATATTTACCTAAAATAATTTAGAAAATAATTAAGGTCAAAAGGGTTCAGCTGACAAAAAAGTTTAACAATCCTTGATCTAGATAAACACTAAGTTTGTACAGTTACAGTAGCGGTCAAAGGTGATGTATAACTTTGGAAAACTGACATATTTGCTCTTTGTTTAAAAATATAATTATGAAGTATAATTTTCTAATACAAACAACATTAAGTCAAGGCCTAGAAGAATAACTACAAAATAGTAATAACTGATAAAACCATAGTCCTGTATTGTTAACTATTTGTTTTTTTATGTGCATTATTTGTATATTGAAGTAAATCCCATATTCCCTGATATGCTGTAATTTACTTTTTGCTAAATTATTTTGTCAATTAATACCTTCAAAGTACAGTGTTTTGTCCATTTTGTGTCATAAACCTCATATTTTGATAGTTTAATCTAAACATTAAAGCAAGTATTGGACAAATGTGCCCTCTGGACATCACTTTTGGCCATGTTTTACAAGACAATGCTCAACCGAGCGCAAACAATCAGAAATTCAGCTTTGCCAAGTCTCCTTTTCAGCCTATCAAAGACAGACAGAATCTTCTTACCATTCCGCACAGTCAGAGAGGTTATTGAGTTAAGTAGCTGTTTGGACTCAAGAGGGGAGAACGGTTAAACCTCTAAAAAACAGAGGCCAGTTCAACCCCAGGGCAGCTCAGGCAGACATTTTAAGTCCCACCAGCCAAAGAGGAGACGCTGTCATATGGTGAATCCAAACAATGTGTCACAGGGATCAAGCATATAATGTTTAAGCTGTAAAGCAAATTGTTAGCAGCGCTGTATTTTATTATGTACCCACTGCTGCTTCACACCGAGTCAAAGCTCTCGCTTAATCTACCCATAAACCTATGAGGTGCTCTCAGCTTCACAGGTAGAGAGAATTAGAGACTGCCCTATGGTTTCACAGTGTGTGAAAGATGGCCCGATGCTTATCAAGGAGAGGCTCTTGTCAGATTAGCAATCGGAACTAACTGGACGGAGTACGCACTACTACACAGACAGTGGTTTCCCATGCCGTGGAAAAAAATTAAGAGACCGCTCCAGCTTTGCATGTACTGTGGCATTTTCAGTCGAGTGTCTATTGAATTTCAACGGAAACAAACCTCGGTAGTGAGATTAAGTCACCCAACAGCAATATAAAAGACTGAGAGAATGCAAAGACGCATGAAATATGTTCATTTTTGTTCTGATCCTAAAAGTAAAACATTAGTGTTGTGTTTTTTAAACCAGAATATGAACTTGTTATCATTAAAATGAAACAAAAATGATCATTTAACACAAACCTACAAAATGTAAATTCAGAAAAACTGAAACAAATTTTTAAATGGTCTCTTATTCTTTTCCCGAGGCTGTAATGAAACATGCTTAAACTAAATAAAAGCTAAATAAAAAATATCATTAATATTGTACAATACAGAAAATTATACAAACATAAACCAAAAACCTAAGTGGTGGAGTTTACAGTAGCACCTTACTTTCAAGCCGTTCACAGAGTTTTTTTCATTAACCAATCAGCTACAAGCACTAAACTGTGTAGCGTCTGATTAGCACTATAGCAGCCCAGCAGGGGCTCGAGAGGGTCATATCATGTAATGCAATCAAGAAGCTTTCACCCTCAATCTGTTTATTTAGATCTCTTAAAATACCAAAAGCTGTCTGGGGTGTGTTGATAAGAACCACTGTCACAGCTAATCTGGATGCTTGGACAATGTAGACAATCACCCATCTGGTTTAGTTTGTTTAATTTTTGTGGCTTGTTAAAATAATAATTAGAACAGGTGTTTTTAAAAATATATTTATGCGACAATAACAAGGTAACAGACATAAAGGTTGAACAAAATCTTGGTTAATCACACACTATGCATCCAAGGAGCACACAGACAATTTGTTGGGTGGTAAAAGAAATTAGGGCCCTTTTTTGGGATCTTAATAAATCGCAACCCCTATGGTATAAATTGCCACAATGCAGCCCTGCTGTTTATTGACACTGATTTCAGAACCATATTTTTTGTATATATGAACTACTTTATCAAGCACAAATAGCCACCTTCACGATATCAAATGTACTAAAGGCCATTTAAAGGCAGGGTGGGTGACCCTGTCCAGGAATTTTTTTTGTCATGTTGGTTGGAAATCTCTTTACATCCTGATAGCAATCAAGAAGTATAGTGGTCAAATAATATTTTTATAATTATATATCATCTGTGAAAGGCGTAGGACCAAAAAACTTTCGCCAAATCAAAACGTTCTGGCCGAACGCTGTGACTGGTCATTTGTACATTTTCAGCCAATGTATTTTGCGTACCTCTGCGCACCCTGTTCACGCAGACATAATAAGTCATCAGCGCTTTCACGTCCGCTGTGTCAATGTAGGGAGAATGGCGGAACATCAGCAAAAATCGAACTTTCCTGCGGCACCGACAACAAGTAAATCTACAAAACGAAAGTCCGTTTTTGAAATAGCAGTGACGAAAAAACATCTGGATCATGAATCACATCTGTTAAGCTTTTACACGATGGAGACCGCTTCGGCAGGTAAAGAGTCTGAAAGATGTACATGCTTCCAGAAGAATTTCATGGATTTAGTTTGTAATTCGTTACGTGGATTTACGAAATACATTCTTGTGCTTTCCTGTAGCTCAGTGGTAAGAGCATTGCGTTAACAACGCACGATTGTGGGTTCCATCCCAGGGGATGCAAATACCTATGTGTAAATGTATAGGATAATGCAATGCAAGTCGCTTTGGATAAAATGTAAATGAATTGTTTTTGGCGGCCTGTATTAATTTTAGTTTTAGTCTAATCTTGTGTCAAGTTGTCATTTTAGTTTTTATTAGTTTTAGTCACGTTCATACTCTTTTTAGTTAAGTCAAGATTCAGTCGACTAAAAGTCTGAACATTTAAGTCTTATTTTAGTCAGAATTATCCATGACTATTTTCGTCTAGTTTCAGTCGACGAAAATTGTATTTTGGTCTCTTTTTAGTAATGCAATTCTATTTAACCCAGTCAATATAGTATAAGTACCCAGTAGTATAGACGAAACCAAAATTTTATTTTAGCCAAACACATTTTGAACAAGGTTATCTTATCTTATTATATTATTGTTACCTTATTGTTACCTTATAGAATACATCCATTCCAGACAAGGAAGGCACTCTGATTTGAATTAAATGCCATCGGTAGGGGTGGTAATTTCTTGGCACATCACGATGCGATTAGATTACGATTCAGAGGGCTGCGATGCGATGATAAAACGATTCTCTATGCATCTTTTTCCTATACAAATTTTATTTTACTTGCTGTGTGACTATTAAAATCAAAGTATTTGTAATTACCCGGACCGATTTTACTTCCAATATCCTTTATTAATAAAACAAATGGAAGTGATTTCACGAGTCAACTGGAAGGTTACATTTGCCAGCATTGCAAAGAACCAACAGGAAAAGAGTGACTGCCCTCAGTGCCCTGTAGTAGCATACAGAATGCAGTAAATTAATGCAGACTTTTTTTGCACATAGCACTGGAGCTAGAGAGGTTTAAAGTTTGGCAGCACAGGCCAAACAGTAGGAGCACAAGTATAAATTGTTGGTTGTCATCATTAAAAATAAAATAATGCAAGTGCAGTTCATCATGAAAAGGTAGGTAACTGACAAAAGACATTCATGTCACATACAGAAGGATAAATTAGGGCCATATATTTATTTGTCGGAGTGAAAATTACACACTGGACCTTTAAATGAATAAAAGAATGAATCTGAAACACTAAATTAAATTCACACAAAAAAAAACCTGTGAAGACCAAAAATAGGGAAGGTTGAATCTTAATTACTTGAAAATCATTTTGAAGTTAAGATATTCATAAAATGACAACATGTAAAAACTCCTGTCCCATAAATAAAAACCTTTGGCTGTCTGCCTTTTCCCAGACAGCACAGTTAATTTTTTTCTTCGAATAAGGCTTTAATATATAATTATAAGTTGTCGTTAACAACCCACACTGTCATAACCTGTGCTACAGCAGGATAGCTTATAAAAGTGGATCTGATTAATTAATGTTGTTATTACATAAAAACATGTTAAACTAGCTGACACCATCTCAAAGTTGAGAGGAAAGTTCCACATGTAACCCACAGTTCCATCACTTTGCTAATGAGTGGGTACCTTTTTTGCAACCATTCAATCTGTTATGCATAGAGAGCTAAGCAGCAGGAGACTGTTGCTAATGTGTGATACTGGCATGTGTGTCTTGCTGTGGTGAGAGAGATCTAAATATAGAGGCGGGTTGGGCAGGGGTGCTCAGTTACTCTTTCTGACACGGCTCTGACAGAAAACAGGTATCAGTGAAATCCACGGAGGGAGCAGGTCCTTCAAATGTCAGGCTAACAGGAAGTTTTACTCTTCATGGAGACTAAGAGCGATACACTTGATTCTACTCGCATACCGGCGTCACGGCGTGGTTTGTGTTGCTTTCTGATTCCGAGTCACTTCACTTGCTCTCATACCTCAACTTTATGTCTGCCATCCTTTTTGTAGTTTAAGAGTAAAAATAGACACTCGCAATTCAAAAACATCCATAAAATACCACCAAGAAGTAAAAAATGAATTCCTGTGTCACCTGCGAGATGTACGTCTTCATCAGACACAAACTGTCTGGGTTTTGACAGGTGGGATTGTAACAAAGTTTTTGAAAATGTCATACACATTCGACTTTTCCCGCGAGGAGGGTTACCTGGAGTTCACGTGAGTTTGAAAAGTCAAGAGGATTTTACAAACATCTCAACTCTAAAATTTGTTCACATTAGCTCACCTCAATTTCAAGCAAGAGGCCGGAGGGTATCAGATCAGTCTTTTCTCTAGTAAAGATACAAAAGGAGGGAGGCAACTAGGGATGTAACGATTCGCTCAAATCACGATGCCATTCATGATACTTATCTCATGATACGATTTGTCACGAATCACGATTCCTTTTTTACCAAAATTGAGTTGACAAATTAGAAATTTTAAATCCTGCACATTTCTTTGTATATTAAAAAATGTCTTGTGTCAACAAAAAAATCCAAAAATGTTAAATTCCAAAATGAAGTAAAAATGAATAATGCATTACAAATTAAAAGTATATTCTCTTTAATATAAAAAAGAATATGTTTATATTAAAGAGACACCTTTATTTGTGCTTGGATTTTTTATGTTTTTATCAGCATTTTATTATCAGGTTTCTGGCATTAACTGAGATCTCTGTAAAACAAGTTTGCAGTAAAAACAGCGACCACTGCTGTTCAAAACGTATCGTGATTGGTTTAACATTTCAACCGACTTGAATCGTCACATATATAAATCGGTTTTCAACCAGCTCACAGTGAATCGTTTCATCCCTAGAGGCATATCTTCATCACTTGACAGCTTAACTACTATTTACACGTTAAGAACGGCATCCTCACACTTTCACAAATCTGCGGAATATGAGATGTGTTAAGGCTAATTTACACTTATCCAACAAACTCCAACTCCAGCAAACTTCAACAAACACCAACATTTTCATTGACATTAATTCTACAAACGCAAACATAGGTTTCACACTAATTCACGTTTGTTGCAGTTGGTTGGATCAGTGAAATCAAATTCATTCCGATTTATTTATAAGACTCTCAGACCTTGTCTACATCTAAAGTGAGCGGCACAATGAAACACGACAAAACACAACAGGACCCATTAAAGAGAACTATTACAATGTCCTTAAAATGGCATTTTATGCAGTGTATTATGTTGCTCTGTGTGAAAGTAAGCAGTCTACCAAGTTGTAAAGCCGAAAGTGAACGAATAACAAAGTTATCGGCTTGAGAAAAAAGGACTTGACTCTGAATCATGCGAACGAGTCGTTCTGCGTCACTCCGTGTAATGCCCACCTACGCTTATTTGCGACACTGCACGCAGTAGACCAATCACAGCAGACTAGACCATCTGACCAATCCTTCAGTACTGTTTGTCTGTGCAACGCGACCTACTTTCTAACGTTTCTCCAGCAAAAAGTAGATTTACTGCAACCAGCGGATACATATTATTTACATACGCCAAACTTCAAACACACATACTGTACACCCCGACAAAGAGTATTAAAATTACTTTTGGCCTAAAACTGGGTATGTGCGCATGCACGTAGTGGTTCTTTACAAAGTGACATCGCCATCCAATGGCCCGGCATGCGAATTACAGCGTTTGACTCGTTTTTGCAGAGCTATGTAAATACAGATTGTGTTGGCAACGGTGTTGTGTGTACGTGAATTGAATAAAAAAAAAGAAACTAAAAACGTTTTCTACTCCATCGTTGTCATTTACATTATTGCATTAGGCAGACGTTTTTTTTTCATGACACGTCTGGTTTTATCGTTAAATGCAAAAGAGTAAAGAATAAACACTGTATGTTGCACAGCAGTGGTTCTTAAACCTTTTCATTGTAAGGCCGCTTTGAGTAGAACGCATCACTTTGCGGTCCCCAAATAAAGACTTATAATCCTAAACTCAGAACCTTATTAAACCAAAAACATATTCAGTAATACAATGCTGAAACATCAAGTATTTTGGTTGGTGGTCTTTTTTCTGATGTTTGATTGCCTACATTTTTTTTATTAATTTCTATATTTCATAAAATGCCACAAATTCTGAGGCACCCCTGGATCCGGCCCCCAGTTTGTCAACCAGTGGTCTACAGCTTCATCTGTTGTTGTTGTTTTAAAGGGGAAATAGATGCGCTGTGAGGCCAGTGTTTCACAATCTGCGCTAAAAGTCACTCCTTAAAAACTATTATGTCAAATAAATCATACTGTATTACAAGCATATTAAATTACCCAGAAACACTAGCTAAGTAATAAGGCACAGAATGAGTAAGGACAGAAATCATGACCTTGACCTCATTTAATTACACTGCAGTCAGTAAAGCTCGGGTTGAGTTCAGGACATAAATTGATTTGTCTTGTGAGAGACGCTGAAGGTCTGTACTGTAGAAAACACAGACATTCAACCCCACAATGTCCTTTTTCTGTTTCATTGTTGCTCCACTTATTCCTTACACATTTCTATCCTGAGAGCTTTCAGCTGTACCACATATTTTTTAGTTTGTACCTGCTGCGCAATAACACTTGGTTGCCATGGCCACGGTAAATCTGAAGAACGGTACAGTGGGCTGTCTAGCTGCCATTGTTCTTGAAAAAGTGAGACTAAACTTAAAACAAAAAGCTGAGTACTTGTCACTCCACAGGTCTGCGGTGTCCCGACTGCCAATAATGCTCTGGAGAAAAAGGCTTCACGGGGTGAGCTGTGCCATTGCGATTGGTGGGCATTGTGGTTCATGACATTGCTTTCACAGCAGGGTTTTGCTGATGCTGGTTGTGGCGATTGATCAGATGAGTTCTGATCTCATGTTTTGCAGATGAAAGCTTCCCCTAAGCACTGTTGTGTTACACAACAGCGTCGATGAAAATTCAGCACTGAGTGTTAAAGTGGGTTGCCCGGACGGGTCAATACACAGTTATTCATTGTTTCACTGTTGACTTGAATCTTCCAAACGGAATCCATCTAACCATGATCAAGCAATAGTTTAAAGCCATCCAAGATGGTTTGCAGGTCTTCGCTGGTCTTTTCAGTTTTGCTGGTTTTAGAAGGTTTTAATCAAGGTGACCAACGTTGCTTTTTTCCTCAGCAGAAAATATAATTGAAATTAAAACAATATGATTTTGAATTCAAGTCTGATGAATGACAGCTTCCTTAATTTTAACCTTATTAAAACCGAGGTAGGCCCTAATAAGCCTAATCTAATTCAACTGTGTTTACCCTGTGCTCTCAAAGCAATACCTTCAAGCTCAAGTTGTTGTTATGGCTTTCCAATGGCTGTATTTACATCACTTTGTGTCTAATTGCTTCCTCATGAAGTCCCAGGAAGGGCATGTGTCCCACCAGGAAATGTTGTAAATTGCCTCCAATATCCAAAGCTTTAAAGTGGAAACCTTGGTGGATCCTGTCATGATAGATTGGGAGGAAATCATCTGGAATGGAGTTGCGTGGCATGTACTGAAAGCTAATGCGGTCCCCATGTTGATTGATGAGGAAAAAAGCCATTTTAATTGACATCAGAATGAACGAGAGATGGGGTCATAATGGACCGAGCACCGAGTTG
The DNA here is from genome assembly GCA_006030095.1 of Triplophysa siluroides. Lineage (NCBI taxonomy): Eukaryota > Metazoa > Chordata > Actinopteri > Cypriniformes > Nemacheilidae > Triplophysa > Triplophysa siluroides. The sequence goes on along the minus strand of VCII01000139.1, from coordinate 1,569,045 downwards.
TTTTGGTAATCACAGAAACAGCAGAACTCTCTTATTACACAAACTGGCTTGTTTTTCGACTTTCTAAGCCAACGTTTTGTGATCAAGGATATAAAAAATAAAACAACTGTCCAAAGTATTTTATTGTTTAAATATCTTGACATGGGTAGCGTAGCAGCAATCATCAACCCTGATTTGACAACTGCATGCACATCAAAGGACGAATGGAAAGATGTCTGAACTCAGAATTCGTTCTTTACAGTAACGGCTGACTCGAAACGCTACAGTGACTTTGTGTTTGCATAAATACATGCGAAGCAGACCGGCCCGATAACAAGGTGCACCGGAGCTCTCCGCGAAGACGAGAGGCAGTCCGCAAAGAGTAAGATTGCCAGGACGCTATGGGTTCCTTTCTGTTAAATTCTGCTTTGCATTTGGTGACCCTGATTCCTGGGTTTGCAGCTATGATTAGGAGCCTCGGGGGGACTGGCTGGGATGTAGACTGCAGCTCGTAGCAGAGGCTCGGGTTTGCTGCTCCTCCCAGGGGCTTTGGAACCTTCTGGGTGTGGAAATAGATTCCAGTCTGGCACAAGTCTGACTGCTGCTCAGGGTCTTGCATATGTGAGCGTGTCCAATGCACTTGGATCGGAACCCTCTCCCCGATCTGCAAGGTACGGTTCTGGTTTCTCACAAGCATAACCATATCAAAACGAATGCACTGAATCTGAATTTTTTTTATTGTGCATTGTTAAAAGGATAGTTCTGTTATTTACTCATCCTCTTGTCATTTCCAACCCTGTATCTATTCTTTCTTCTACGGAACACAAAAGAAGATATTTTGAAGAAAGTTGGTAACATAAAAGCGCTGGCCACCATTCACTTCTGCACTTCTACAATGCAAGTGGGTGCAGGTTACCAACATTCTTCAAAATATCTTCTTTTGTGTTCTGCAGAAGAAAGAAAGTCACACAGGTTTGAAATGACAAGCGGATGAGTAAATAAAGACAGTATGTGAACTGTCCCTTTAAGAGCTCAGTTGAGTGACTGAAACCTTAAGAGGTAGTTTGCACAAAAATGTGATGAATCTAAACATCATTTATTCACTCTCACGTCCTTTAAAACTGTATATGACTCTTTCTTCTGTGGAAGACAAAGGAAGATATTTTGAGAAATTTGTCTGTGGTTTTGTGCACACAATGGAAGTTAATAGGGTCCAACGGTGTTTGGTTACCAATGTTCTTATAAATATTTTTTTGTGTCCTGCAGAAGAAAGAAAGTCATACAGGTTTGGAATGACATGAGGGTGAGAAAAAAATGACAGAATTGTCATTTTGGGGTGAACTATTCCTTTAAATGACACAATTTTCAAGAAAGTCCAACACCCAATATTCCCTAGAAGCAGGCATCAGCTGGCGATTAAAGAGGTACCTTTATCCACCACTAAAAAAACACAAATTTACAATTTCTTTTAAAGCAGAATATTGGAAAACTAAATATTAACTGTCAAACCCCGAAAGAAATGTACCTGTTAAGCACACGAGTAATTAGACATATGGCCAGGTTTTACATTTTGCCGTCTACAGTGTGCCCCAGAGCAAAGCTAAAAAACTTTATTGAAGAAGGGAAGAAAAATCGATCATGGATTACATTACCCAAACTTGCTGAAGCAGTGCGGTTCTCGAACAGCATAAAAAAAAACACAGATGAGCACCTAGTCATGAAGCTAAACTTGAAGTATGAACCCACTTAGACAGTGTCTTAAATAAAGAAGACATGTATCAATTTGCTGATGTGAGAATTGGCCAGTTTCACCCAAGGTGGATCAAATCTGTGCATCTTATTTTTCCTACACTAAGCGAAACGTTGTTGTATCCATGCCGATTCTTTCTCCATTTACCGTTAGATTAATAGCCAGCCGAGTATGCTATTCTAAACTGAAAGAATAAATCTGCTTGAAAGTCATGTACAAACTGCCCTATTTAGTTCCAGTCCCTTGAGCTCTCTATGGTACTGCTGGGACGTCTTCATTTATGGGCGAGTAGATTACACGAGGAGGTTACTATCGGGACTGAGGTACCGCTCCGTAAGTAACTCTGTCAACGCAGTGAGTTACACTTCATAAACAGCTTTGAGGTTTGTAACTACACTTGTCTGCCAAAGAGCCCATATAAAAGAGTGACGTTTTGAGAGCTGCCTTTGAGAATTAGGCTCTGTAAACAAGCCTTAGCTCTGTGCTTCACACCAGTTCGGCGACACAACTCTGTGTTTTATTAGAAGCAGATGGACGCGAGCTCTGCTAATCACGGTAGGTATTAAAGTTTGGTTTGAAACTTTACAGTTTCACGGAGCGATATAAAATTCTTGAGCAGCACCACTGCCGATATTCAGGGTTTTGCGTTGTTAGTTATATCATACGTGCCAATTTGGAAAAATAATCAGGTAACGAAATGACTAAATTTAATGAGGTAGACCTCCATACACACCTTTGTTTAATATTTCCTTAATATTTCTCCAATTAGACCGGCGGAATGACTACAATAAAACATGATAAATGAGTACGGTAATGTGATGACAAATGAAGCAGAAATGACTTTGGTGAGGACCACTGGGGAGAAATTACTTTTTAATTTGATTTATTGCTATTCCCTCCGAGCATAGACCGAAAATAACAATCCCGTACGATATGTAAGGACACAACAGTACTTACCCACCAAACACAAATCCTCTCATGTCCTGCCTCTAAAGCCTGAGGATATTGAAACAGCTGTGTCTACGTGTGCGTGCGCGTGTGTTTTTGATTGTTTGTGTGTGAGAAACAGACACTTAACATCAGGAGCGACATCCTATCAGAAAACAGCAAATCGAACTTGTTTTAGCTCCACTGCCAAAGATCGTCTGTATTAATATTGTGCCTAGAGAAACTATGTGTAAACAAATAGCAAAAATAAAGATTTATTACCAGATGCAATAAGACTCGTTTTGATTGTTAGTAATATTCTCGGCAAACATAAATACATAGAAGAATGTTGGAATGAGGCAAACAAACACCACAAGCTGAACCAATGACAAGCCATAATATGTTTCTGCAGTTTCTGCCATGCAAACATATTCACAATCACAACCACAGAAAATGAAAATCTATCTGTCTGTGTGTAATAATCCAGTGAGATTTTTGTATGCACAAGGAGTCTGAGAACAATACTATTTTATACACTGTTAATAATGAAAAATAAACTAAAGAAATACATGGAAAACTCAAAATGCATGTGAAACGGCATAAAAAAACTATGTGAAAATGTCCTTCATATTCTTTCTTTCTAGGGATTTATTTGTTATTAAAATAAACTTATCTAAAAAGGTAGATTATATGACGTTTTACACTATTCTAATTTTTTTTAATGAAGAGTTTATTTGTTACATCATTATGAGTTGTCAAGGGAAGGCACTAGTGTTGTCACGATACTGGAATTTCTAACTTCAATACGATACCTTGAAAAATATCGATATTCGATACCATTTTCGATACCACGGAGAAAAAAACTGCCACAAAAATTAAGGGAGTAATTTTTTATTTTTTATTATTTAAAGATAAATATAACAAGTCTAGAACATGACAATGAGGTATATTTTACATGAACAAAAATGTCTTGAGGTCTTGAATGCACTTGTTCAAAAGCCTAAAGTGCAAGTAAAAAAAAGTGAAAAATACTTCCAAAACATGTATTAATCTTAGTTAAAAGTTAATTTAAACTAACATTTACTAATACATGTACTAATTAAAATCCAAAGTTCTATCTGTTAATATTTTTTTTCATTGGACCAGAGCAAACATGATCCGTTGTATTTTTATTACATACTGTCATCAAAGATTAAAATAATACTGTAGCAAATGCATTGCTCATCGTTCATAAATGCTGGCTAATACATAACATTATTTGATGAACAGATTTGAATGCCGGATTCACATATCACCGATCCACACACGCAAACGTGCGTGCATCACACGCGAAAACAATGCTCACTGGATCGACATGAAGACAAATTACAGAATTAATCATTTTTTGAATTAAGTTATTAAGCACAAGTTAATTTTACATTTGACCACAGTTAAAGTATTTAAAGATTCACAGTTAAAGATTCCTCAGTCGGACTATATTAACTTTAAGAATTACGGTGAAAAAACGAGACAACACTCATATCAGCAACAATACTAGGCCATCTTGGTTAATGTTTCAGTAATGTTAAAATAAGAACAGTTACCAATCTCTTGAAATTTTTTATATAGATCCGGGGGTCTGTCTTTCAGGTGCTTTGCTATATTAGTTGTTAGCGCCTTTTGTTAGCACTGCTCTGTAGCAACTCTTGCATATTGGCTTGTTTATGTCCTTCGGCTTTCCATGTTCATTTGCTTCATATCCAAAATATTTCCAGATAGCACTCCCGCTGTGTTCTTTATCAACCAAAGCCGGTTGCGGAAGCGCCGCACGCGCCATATTTACATTCACTTCACTTTTGCTATTTAACCAGAGCGAATGAGACGAGACACGTGACAGGCACTGCGGTCACGTGTGGTGTTTGTCAACGCGCCTTTGGAGATAAGTGAAAGTGACAGCTCGGCTAGGATCGGCGTATCGATACTTTGGGAAATTAGTATTGGTACCGTTCAGATATTTCAGTATCGATACTTATCGAAATATCGATATTTTTGACAACACTAGAAGGCACATTATTTTGAAAACATCTTTTAATTTTTTTTCTTACTTAAAGGAGGAGTCGGGGCGAGTACCAAAACAACCTTGTAGCCAATCAGCAGTAAGGTGCACAGTGCACAGGACGGACATTAGTCGAGCCGAGCGCTGACGAAAGCGAAAGATGGGGGTAGGGGTGTGTCTGTTTTGGTGATTTGAACATCAACAACAGCCAAGATAAATCTTAAAAAAAAACCTGCCTTTAAAATGCCACTTGTGAAGAACATTACTCAAAATTTCCCCTATGGTAATAGTTAACTACAGGCAATATTTAATTTCAGGTGTTAAACAAAGAAAATATATATATTTTTTCTTTTTAATACAAGACTCTAAGTCAACTGCCTCCAAGTCAAGTCTCATGTAAATGTTTTGCGACTGTTACTGTGACTCGAGTCCTGGACCAACTTTCCATCTCTGTTGCACAGTTCACTTGGGCTCTTTAATTAACATGTACTTTCTCCCTTCAGACATGTCTCTGGGTCAGAAAAAACTCAAACTTTCTCAAAGCCAAGAAGTGCAATGACTCAGACTCTGCGCTCTGTGAAACTGCACTGGCAGCGTTTTTCATAGCTTAAACAGACAACTGACATCTTCACCCGCTTCTATAGAAACACAACTTGCCCGGTACATTCATGCTTACATTAACTCCATTTCAACCAAGGCTAGACTGTTTCATTCTCTCCCGGGCAGATAAGCGAAATGGCTGCTGTCTGAGTGACAATAAAAGCCGAACGGAGAAGCTGTCAAGCCGGCCAGTAAATACGAAGATGGAAAATGGGGCAAAAGTAAAAGTACACGAAGCACACAGACAGAAACGCACACACGCACAGCATTCCCTCTCTCGCAGCCTCTGTCTCACTCAGCCTTTGATAGAGGCTGCTACAAAGCAACGAGAGCGAGCGAAACTAGCTGTGCATTAATATTTTAAAAAGGGCATCCGGTACTTTTGATGCGCGGACCTTTATGTAAATCAGGAGGAAGATACAGGTCCCAGAGGAGCGTATTCAGCTTTATACTTTGTTCTGGATTTTCCTTTTTTCTTGATGAATCTAAACGAACTTTTCACACTCCCTCTGCAACCTCTATTCACTGCTGAGGGAAAGTTAAACTCTGTTGGCCACCAGCTGTGCGTGTATATATGCATCTCAGCCTGAAGTCGGCACAGTTATGAATCACGCCGGCAGATGTCCCGGTACATTGTTAGACTATACGGCTCAGCAAAACAATGCATTTGTTTACTGTTAACAATAATTAAGTCGGTGAGAGGTTTGAACGAATTGGAAATAAATGAAAATAGATTACGTAACCAAAAATGGTTTAAGTACGAGTATGATGCTATTAATCACATTTGGCTCAGAGGCCTTTGGCTGTAGCATAAAATGCAGTTTTTGGACAAAACTGGTAATCTTATTGGTACTCTAAATATCATATTAAAGGGGTAATTCACCCAAAACCAAAAATTCTGTCATAATTTGCTCACCCTCTTGTCATTTAAAACCTGAATGACTTTCTATTGTCTGCAAAACACAAAAGAAGATATTTTGAAGAATGTAGGTTACCAACATTCTTTAAAATATCTTCTTTTGTGTTCTGCAGAAGAAAGAAAGTCATGCAAGTTTGAAATGACAAGAAGGTGAGTAAATGATGACAGAATTTTCCATTTTCAGTGAACTTAATGTCAACAATCTGTTGAACACATATTAGAACATATTTTGTTATCCCTGTTAATTTGTCATTCAGCAACTGTGTTACTATCCCAGCTATTAAACTGTGATTTTTGGCACCGTCGTGCCAAGAATGGAATGATTATTTTGCAGTTTTCGAGATGCATAGCACTCAACTCTGGAATAATTCACTGCTAATTATACTTTAATTAAAACATCACACTCCTTAAGTGTCTGCAATGGGGCCAATAGTTTAAAAGTGACTCTCAGCTACCTCTGAATCCCATTCATTTCATTTTGGAAGAAATAATATACCCCTTCTGTGTTTTAGCAGTGAAATTGATCTGCTGAGTGGACAACTAGATATAGACAGATATAATGTAAATCAGATGTACTCAAAGATTTTCCAGCCTTACGGTCCTCCAGCCAGGCCGGTAAGACTCACTTTAACTTTCAAATCTTCAGAATTATAGAATATGACTTGGCAGGTGAAATCTAAAGCGTGGTCATGCATAAACATGGGATGAAATCTAGTTCTACACTTTAACCCGCATGTGTAACATTCAAGCAAAGGAAGGAAGGTCTGTGTCTTACTTCAGCATACAGCTGAAATCAAACTTTCGTGTTAGGCAGTTTGCATAGTCGGTGGTGGGTTGCAATCTTCAAAGGAAATCATCCTTCCCACACATATCGAGTTTTGTTTTTCATTCTCTTTACTTATGTAAGATTCAAGCGTCGGATCGCATTTGAATAATCGACGGAAACGATTCTTTTCAATTGCCCGCAACACAATCTAGGGAAATCGTTTCAAATAGACTTCTATTACAATGCAACTGCGTCGCCAAATACCATGTCAATCAAAAAGAAAATGATATAAAATGATTTTCACTGTCTCCAACATGTGATGGCAATATTTTGCAGGGGATAGAGGTGAAAGCAAACACAGATCGGTGCTCTGTGTGGTTTGGAGACCGTTCTTCTGCCGTGTGTGGGTGACAGTGATTAATGATGTCATAAAGACCTCACATATTCCAGTCCCCACAGCTTTCAAGACCACGGCTCTACTGACAGCCCGAGATGACACTGGGTCAACATCAGGAGGTGATGCTTGCGTGTGTGCGTATGTGTGCGAGTAATGTACTGACCCTTACACAAGTGGTTATATTGTAAAACAGTCTCACAGTCCCAGCATGTTGTGATCAGGCGGAATTCGATAGGGGTCCATCCTCACCATGTGGTTTTTACCTTTTCACAGTATGCAGGCACTGGTTCACCCTGAGGTAAGGCCTCTACTTCTAGTAGAAGGTCATGAGGGATCTTCAAGACACAGCAGAGCAATCCCACATCCATTCCTTATTAACTACAAAACAGTTAAATTGTCAGTTACTTTACAATTCATGAATTCCTCGCAGGCAGAAGCAGAACCTCTTTATCTCATTCGCTGTGTTTCCTCGTGTTCCCCCGGGAGGCGGCTAAAAAATGCCCTATCAAGCCCCTCTGCCCTGCGAGGTTCACATTTGGGTTGTGAAATGCCTGATAAAGGTGTCAGACTCCAGCCGTAGGCATAAAATAGTCCCTAAATGCTGCATCCCACAGACGAACCGACTGCAAATCAGATACAACAGGATTCAGATTAATTCAGTGAGTTAATTTTCATCTCAGAGGAACGCGTGGGAACAGAATGTAAATGACTCAGAGATGTCAGCTTTGGTCATCTTATTCTTTGTCACTCACTATCTCTCCTTCCATCACTATCTATCACTCTCTCTTTACCTAATTTTCTTTAATGAAATCTAATCCTGCCACTCGAGGGATATTTTGAAGGTGAATGTCACATTGGTCAGTGTATTAACCTTAGGATCAAGTATTGTAAGATAATATTTCCATAATATACACACTCGTAACATAATTCCGAACATATTGCTCACATCAGCATGACCTACAGAATGAAGAAATATAAACAACTTAAAGGTGCAGTGTGTCATTTTCTGGAGGATCTATTGACAGAAATGCATTATAATATAACTCTGTCTTCAGAGGTGTATAAATCCATAACGTAATAAGCGTTATGTTTTAATTAACTTAGAATGAGCTATTTCTTCACCGTGTTGTTCCTACAGTAGCCCTAAACGGACAAACTGCTCTATAGATTCCGCTTCATAAATGCGTTATCTCTTTCAGGAAAGAAGCGAAAATGTGGTGACATCTTAGTCCTGTGTCGGCCGCCGTAGTGCTTCGTAAGGGAGGGGTGGAGTGAGCCATTGGTTGCAATGCGCAAACTCACCACTAAATGCCGCTAAATTTCATACACTGGACCTATAACATCCACATAACAATCGTTCTGTTCCTAGGAATCAATTCTCTTACAGCTCAATTGTAATCGTGTACACTGCAAGAAATGTTATGTCAAGTAAAAATGTGCTTCCTTTACCTGACTCTATAAGGTTACAAATAAAGTATTTGTAGGCAGCAAAAGCTAAAAAGGTTTCATTAGAGGGCAGTAGTATAGTATATAATAAAATAAGTGGTGGAAGGCTCAGCATCATCTCCAGACATAAGGACGTCCACTATAGAAAGCCCTAGCTATCTGTCAAATTGGCTACAATGGGCAGCACATGTTCCTTTGGATTCAGATGACCAGCCATGGAAATCTCTCAGCAGAAAACCCCTCAGACTGACAGTTGCATGCTGGGACACCACCATGAATCAGCCCTCACCAATGCTTTGATGCCACCAAAACACGAACAAAAACTCTTGTTCGTGATAAATTGCCTCAAGAAAAAGCTCAACTTTTGACAAGCTGTGGAGGAAGAAATGTCTTTTGAAGAAAAATTACAGGCTGGCATATTATGTTTTAGTCTTTTTTAGTGTTCCCGTCAGAGACGTTTGACAGATGTGCTTCACACTTGCAAAATTACATTTTGATGTGTTTTCCTCCATGCAGAGGTAAACCCACAACTATGACATCATTCTCCAAAATTGGGCAATACGTCAAAATAAGTCAGTCAAATAAGTCAAAATAAGATGGTCAAATTTGTGTCAGCCTTTTGTGAATTCATGCGTTCTTAAAACAGATATGATATTAAACCAGTGCCATGGTCTCCACAGGTTGTTGTCCTTCGAGACTGGACGGTGTAGAACTGGACGGACGGTGTCCCCTGGGGCTCCTTTGGTGTAACGGAGCTGATACCTGTTACTGTGGGGCTCTCTTTCTGTCAGTTAACGGACAGATAAGCTACGGCACACTGTCCCTGCTGAGGGCAATCAAACCCTGAGTGGCTTCTCAGAACACTTTTGGACCACACTCTGGGTTGACAGTTCCAGGGGAAAATAAAAAATGAAAGGGGTGAGATGGAGAGAGAGAACGAGACCGAGCGAGATGAAATACGCTTAAATAAAAGTAAAAAAAAATATGATGTACTCTTGCCAGACACGTTGGTTTTGCTGAACCTGAGAGGCCTGTCATAAATTGACTATAGCTGGTCCCTATAGAAAACCTGGTGAAGGATAACATAGTGCACTTCAGCTGCTGCAGTACTTGGACAGCTGAGATATTGTTATGTGTATACTGGCTGTTTTTCGTTCACTTCAGCTTGATATGTTGATTCTCCAAAGGTTTTCTGAAAAACTACCTCTGAGACCTGATATTTTTATCTTGCAGCTCAAAGTATTCTGTATAAAAGAACCCTGTGTCCTATATCAAAGGCAGGGGTGCACAAAATTGGTAGTTTTGATGTGATGACTTTTAATCAGAGTTTATTCACAATGCCCTTTTCTAATTACTGTGCCACAATTTCAATGCAAATGCAATACCTGTTTGGCAAATTATAGGCCTTTGTAAAGTAAACAAACAAAAACAAATACATTCCAGGATTATTTGCCTCTTTGCTTATACATATGTCAGCACATGCAACATGCCTGCTTATTTTCGGCTAGTTTGAATTTATTTTATATATAAAAATATATATTATTATTTATTGATCACAAAATTATAAGAATTGAAATTAACATTTATGCATTTGGCATACGCTTTTATCCAAAGCAACCTACATTGCTTTCGAGCTATACATTTTATATGTGTGCTGAACCCATCACCTTCACACACTTGGAATTAACACATTGTAATGCTTTGCGTCCACGCTCTGAGATTATCCCTGACATCATGCCTAGTACACAATCCCATTTATAACGAAAATCAGTCCGTGAACGTCTGAAGGGGCTCTATGCATGCTTAACTTCCGCATTTAACGCATTTACCGTTCTTCAGTACTCTACGTTCGACGGAAGTAATTGAGGGTTCTGACTAGGGATGCACCGAAAGGAAAATTCTAGGCCGAAACCGAAAACTGAAAAAGAGGAAACCAAGGCCGAAAACCGAAACACCGAAAGAAATTAGGCCAATTATTAGTACCCTTGCATTTATGGCTATGACTGTGTACTAACTTAACCAAAATCAAGGCATTGCAATTGCATAAATATTAAAGTTTCAAAGAATAAATCAATTACAAATTATGCAAATATTTATTTAGCACATTGCAACAATGCACAGTATAAAATAAAATTCCACTAAGATGTTTATCTTGACCCCACTCATGTGTATATTAAATAATAATGTACAGGCCTACTGGCCTGCTGAAAAGTTGTATAATTAAATGTTCTCTCATGAAAACAAAGTGCATTTAGGTCAAGTGCATTTTACATTTTTCTCTGTAGGACTACTACAAGAAAGTCTATTCAGAACAAGTGCAACTGCTTAAAGATACAACAATATTTTCTCTGTAGGCCTTCAACATAATAGTGTATCAAAACAAAGACTCCCATGGGCCATATGTTAACTGTAGAACTTTAACAACAACAAATGCACCAAGAATTGCAGATGTGCAAAGTTGATAATAAGTAGCGTAAGAATAGAATAACCTACTTATTCTGTCGTCTGAAGCGCTATGATGTTCATGAACGGAATTTGGAGAAAAACGTGTTTAATAGTTAAGTTATGAAAATAAAAGCCCAACAGTCCAATATCACAAGTAAAAAACACTTTACAGTGGTAAGAGACTTAATCTAATAACAATTTAGTTAAAAAAAATCCTAGTGTTGAAGTCTATAAAAATACTGAACTAAACCGTTTGAATAAAACGAAAGTAAGGAAAATGGTGCAGCGCACATCTAAAGAACGAGAGCTCTGCCATTATCACTACACAAGGAAACTTACAAACATTACGGACATCATCATCAACTAATAAGCAGTGAAGCAAGTTTTAAGTTGTTTATCATGTGCATAGTGTCTGGACTTTTGATCATCTCTTGTATGTTTTGCGATCGCGGTCCGGCTCGCGTGAGCAGTGGAGCGGGTATTACTCCTGGTGCTGTAGACTGAGAGCTCTGTCATCTCACGAAAACATTGTATAAAAAACTTTGCATGCCATAGTTTACACAGGACTGGCGGGAAATGTGCATTAATACTTCTTCATTCTTCATGTTATGTGGTTTAGTTTGATAGGTGAAATGTCTTTCCCGCGTCACAGCGCGACATCCGACGGGTTTTCCCAAATCGCATCACATGTCTAGTCAGTCAAATGACAACGACACGCAGATCGATCGCGAGCATATCACGCTGAAGGGAAACGGGGGTTTACAAATTGCCCTCATTGTAATCTGCCAGAATGACGGGCGGCCATCAGATTTTTCCGTCACTGGTAAAAAAATCTGTCAATGACAAAGAATTTTGGGGATTACGCGACCTCTGGTTCACACACGTAAAGGAGTATTGGTCGCACTCTAGAGCCCTGCGGGTGCATGCAATTTAGGAGACGCTTTAGTGCTGCGATTAAAGGAATAACGTCCGCAACAGATGCATCAAAGGAGCGGTATCTGTTTGTGTCATCACAACATTTCGGCCGTATTGATTCGGTGATAAAAGTCTTTCGGCCGAAAACCGAAAATGCACTTTTGGGCCATTTTCGGCCGAAAATTTTCGGTGGCCGAATATTCGGTGCATCCCTAGTTCTGACTGAGCATATTAACCGGAAATACGTCCGAGTGAATTCTCAGCTTTAAAAATATAATATGCAACAAATATACAGATTCCATCTTGCTTCTACTAGGGATGTATCATAATAACCTAACCGGCAAACTCAAACATGTAAGTGAGGGAATAAAATTATTATTATTCACATTAACTATACTTTTTGGCCCATAACCACAGTACATCATGTTAGCTATTGTTGTTATTAAGTCAAAGGTCAACAATATACAGGTCATATTAATGTATTTAAAAAAAACGTACAGTAACCTACATATTTTGTATTGCATCATGCACGGTAACATTAAATCATTTATTTATTTATTTAAGATGTTAACACATTTCTTACATTTAGAAATTGCACCCAATGAGTTGAAAAAGCATGTTGAATGTGGTATGGTATGTATTCATACATTCTGTTGTACTGTGCATTTATAGCTATCGGCGATCGATTAGTATTGACTTAATTGAATGCAATACTACCACAGTGCCTGCTATCCGACGGAGCGTTTGTCATATTATATTTTTGCTTACTATCTTTACAATTAAGAATTATTTAAGGTAACGAAGAAATAATAACCACCTACATAACATGTACAAAACAGACATGTTTTAGGAGTCTTATGTCTACAAACTATAATCAAAACGTGGAGGAGAGTTCCCTCCTTTTGCACGCGCTCTTGAACTTTAAACGCACTTCACAGCTGAACTTTGTAAAGCTAGAACACATACCTTATGTTTTCATGACGCATGTTATGCTTCATCGAAAGATTGCGGTTTTCCTTGGTTCACACGATGGCTCTGTCATGTAATATCCAATAAACTAATCAATCTTTGAACTAATCAATCGACTCCATCCATGTTTTTTGGTGTGAAAAGTGGGCGGGGCGACACGGCGCGACGTGGCTAAAATACGTACGTTTGGCGTTTGTAGAGTCAAACTTTGGGGGCGTGGTTAAGCGGCAGAAGCACAACTCGGCAAACGTCAACCAGCAGTAATTCATGATCAAGTTGAAAAAGTTAAATTAAAATAAATGATACATTTAATAAATAGTATCTTAAAATAGTAAAGGTACAAATAGTAAGTGAATACAAAAAAATCTAGTTGTCCCTGCTATTCCACATTCAATTATATTTATACACAGAACAGCTGCAATGCTTTGTAGGAGTTTTATAGTGAAGGTAAAATTGCATGGTTAAAGGCTACCGAACAAAATTAATGACTCCAGAAATCAAATTCCCACGCAGACAACCAGGGACAGTTGAAGTCATTTCTCCCTGACCCATCCACTGCATCTTTCCTGTGACAGGAAAAGTTGTGGCATTGCTGACCTTAATTTCATCTCCTCATCATGTTCCTATAGATCTCTGTGGAGTGCTTCACTGTGCTAAACGACGACTTCTGCATAACTTATCTCCTTCCTTGCCACACACACACACGTCTCAAGAACACCAGCGTCAGCCTAGCAGCACCATTCCACAACTTAGGGCCTGCCAATCGCCCAGAATGAATGGTTGGTGTCTGTGTTTTCTAGATGTGAATGTACAACACAATAAGGTTGAAAAGCAAACGTGAAAACTCAGTATTCAAATAAGAAAATACATAATAATCATATATGATAATTATCAGTTATGTTTCTTTATACAAATTGATTTATTATTAAGCTTCTCTGTTTTGTATTGTAAGCCCATTCCTGGTTCTTACTCTCTTATTGCTTATTAAATACATGATAGTTGAGATAAGTTAGGTCCGTAAACGCATAAATGAAACAAAACCAATGAAAGTTATGCATTTCTACATGCTCTCCTCTATGATTATATTTCAAAGCGGCACCCTCTTAATTCCTAAATCACTAAGAAAACTTGACCTAATTTCTTGAAAGAATGTTTAAACATGAAAAAGGCAAGACTTGCTTTGAAGTCTAGAATTAGATGCATGAACTCTTGCCCCTCCTTTAGTGCAATGCTGCCTTATCAGCTCTGCTTCTTATTTATGAATAATCTGACTTCACGCTTTTAAGGCGTTTAGACAACAAGACTTCCAGAGTACCAACATATATTGAATGGCAGTGATTTATATTTAATGTCAACTTAAAAAAAGCTAAAGCAGTCAAATTGCCCCAAGACAAGGGCTTCTCGCTTTAATGCTGCCAAAGCGTTCTTTGAAATATTAAGATTATAAATTGCAGTTTATTTTCTGAGTGTAGAACAATAGTGGGTGTGTTACACGAATCTGCTCTACCGAATCTTTCTATTCACAGGATGTTATGTGAATTAGTCACGCTCAATGGCCACTTTGCTGCCTAACCACAGTAGTGAAATTGGGGGAATGTGAAAGCCACCAATTGTGCTGTCTCAGTAGTCTCCTGTAGGAAAGTGCAGACTCTGAAAGCATTTATTCTTTCACTCATTTCGTACTTGGAGCTCCTCAGAGGAGACAGCCGGCAGGTGAAGGACTGTAATTAGCACCTGAAGGCTAATTCTCACCAAGAGTTTATTTTTCCATTAGGGCCGCAGGGTGGTCCTGCTGGGTCACAGTATCCATTCATTGGAAACAGATTAAATTGGATTCATGCAGTTCTATAGACAGGCATGTCTTTCCTATAAATGCTCTCATCTACTGTTACAAATATACAGACAGGTCTGCTCTTTATACAGGGTGAATAGTGTTCAAAAAGAGCTTATTTTGACAGCAAATCCTTTAAACTCACATATTTACTGACTAGGTTTTCAAACATACTACAAACTCATTTGCAGTGCCTGGGTTGCAATGGTGAAGAAACACGAGCGAAAAGCAACAGAAATGAAGGTGTTGGAGAGAGGCAGATAAAAAATGTTTTCTGGACTGATGTTGGCTCAGTGTTGACAGCAATTACATAATTATCTCTAAATGAAGAAAGCTGGGAACACCTAGTAACAGCTTTGCGTAGGGGTGTTAATGTTCCTTCCCTCTCCAGCTGTTGTGGGCTTTTGTGTTGCTTGTTGTGCTCTGGTGTGCCTGCAGAGGGAGACAAATATTCATAGATACATTTTACATTGAAATGCGTGATTAGATTAGATTAGATTCAACTTTATTGTCATTACACATATACAAGTACAGTGTAACGAAATGTAGTTTAGGTCTAACCAGAAGTGCAATTAGCAAGTGCAGGATATACAGTTGAATAAATACAGAATACAATATTAGGGAAATACTATACAAATGTTCTATGACAATATGACAGTCGGTATGTACTATGGACAATATATACAGAAGGATATATACTGTGAACATTAATGTACAGGTGGTTATGAACAGATAACAATTTAGACTATACAATAGTGCAAGTGACTTAAGTGTGCATTAATTACAGACATTAGATATTAAAGTTACAGTGCAGTAGATGAGTTAATGAAGTTATTAGAGTTACAGTGCAGTAGATGAGGTAATGCAGTTATTAAGGTTACAATGCAGTATATGAGTTAATGCAGTTATTGAAGTTATGGTGCAATAGATGAGTAGATGCAGTTAATAGAGTTACTGAGTTACTAGTACAGTTATTGAAGTTATGGTGCAATAGATGAGTAGATGCAGTTAATAGAGTTACTGAGTTACTAATACAGTTATTGAAGTTATGGTGCAATAGATGAGTATATGCAGTTAATAGAGTTACTGAGTTACTAATACAGTTATTGAAGTTATGGTGCAATAGATGAGTATATGCAGTTAATAGAGTTACTGAGTTACTAATACAGTTATTGAAGTTATGGTGCAATAGATGATTAGATGCAGTTAATAGAGTTACTGAGTTACTAATACAGTTATTGAAGTTATGGTGCAATAGATGATTAGATGCAGTTAATAGAGTTACAGTGCAGTAGATGAGTTAGTGCAGTTATTGAAGTTACAGTGCAGTAGATGAGGTAATGCAGTGATGTGTTGCTCAGGCATTTTACAGCAGTTTTACTAAAGTAATAAGTAAAAAGTGATTTACAGTAGTAAAACAGAAAATAATTTAACTTGTGTTTTACCTACTTTAAGTTAAAAACACGATGTTGTAAATAAAACGCATATTAATCAATTTAATGTTTCAATTTATCAACAATATCTAAACATATTAAAACTGCTTTAAACTCAAAAAGTTTATGGTTAAATATTTTGCATTTGAAACTTTAAATGATTTAGTTTAGGTTTTAAAACTGTGGCTCAATGGCTAGAGCATTGCACAACAGGTTGTGGGGTCGATTTCCAGGGAACGCAAATGTATAGCCTAAATGTATTGTAAAGCGCGTCTTCCAAATGCATAAATGTAAAATATTTCGATGAGCATTATACATTGCAAAAAGTGCAAAGTTATCATGTTATGGAACTCCCTGATCTGCCTTTAAGAAATATATGTACTGTAATCATTTATAAAATATTTGTTTAACCTATGACAAGGTCAACCTCTTGTCATTTTAAACCTGTATGACTTTCTTTCATCCGCACAACACAAAATAAGATATTTTGAAGAATGTTATCAACCAAACAGTGACGGCACCCATTTACCTGCATTGGTTTTGTGTCTATACAATAGAAATTAATGGGTGCACGCCGGCACTGTTCAGTTACCAACTTTGTTCAAGATAACTTCTTTTGTGTTCTGTGGAACAAAGAAAGCCATACAGGTTTGAAATGACAAGGGGGTTAGTTAATTAATTTATTCCTTTAATTTAGTACAGTACAGTTTATATTAATATAGCTCAAATTAAACTAGTAATATTTAGATGTCACTATGTATAAAGCATGTCTTTACCTGACAAACAATTTTTACAGTGTTGAACGATGTAATGGATGCTATGTAAATGACATCACCAGGTGGTTGGTGGATCTCGAGATGGGGTAATCAACAGGAAATTGTTGGTTTGATTCCCAGTGCTGGCAAAGGATGATGGGAAGGAACACTGCAAGCAGAGGCATATTTTGATCATAGGCTTGGTCTGCTTGCCAGTGTTGTGCTTGAATGAAATGCTTAACCCTGTAGCTCAGTTGATACACAAGGTTCGCTGTGACCTCATCCAACTTTTGTATTTGTGTGTACTTTCTGAAGGGCACAGGGCTTTGCTTGTGCTTTTAATGACCAAAATGCATTGTATGAAAAAACTATACATTTTCAACTGCAGAACATAGTTGCACTATACGGTTTCCTTGCTTGAAATACAATAGCCTTACTGGCTGTTTGTACAGAACTGCCCGGTTAACTCAAGTTTAATTCTGCGTGAAATGCAAACTTCCTGACTCTTGCCCTTTTATTTAAAACCTAGCTAATCTGGTCAGATGGGCACGGCACAGAGCAACCCGCGCAGTCCTAAAGCTTTATACTCACACTTAAGCACCCCAACCTAATCTGCAAAAAAAAAATAGATTACCAAATGTAACTTCAAAATAACTTAAATAATTTTTGGCCTTTGCCCATATTATATATTCTTAGTATCACATGGATACATGTTTCAGTTAAATGTGATGACTAGATGATAAATTATATAAAATAATTAAAGCTTGCCCCCAAAAGACACCAAATATTAAAACGCATGCAATTCTCAGATTTCACATATACGTAAACTGCATGTCTTTTTTCCACGAGTCTCCTCTCACAGAGAGAGTGTCCCCATGAAAGCTGCTCGTATTTTATCCACTCTGAGGTGATGGAGGGATCTGCCTGGAGGAGAGAAATGAAAAGGATCCGAGTGAAAATTAAATGGCTCCGTCTGGCAGTCAGCTCAGCAGGGGCCTAGGGTTAATCAGAGGGGGTGAGAGAGAGAGCAAAAGAGAGAGAGAGCAAGAGAGAGAGAGAGAGAGAGAGAGAGAGAGAGAGAGAGAGAGAGAGAGAGAGAGAGAGAGAGAGACTAGGAGGAAAGACAGCAATGCAGACAGACTGGAAGGCATCAGAGAGACAGAAAAGAGGAGAGAAAGTGAGAGCAGCGAGTGTGAGACAGTCAAAAACAGACAGAAAGATTCATCAGAATGGAAAGACACATGGAGAGGAAGCATGTTAAGAGAGGCTTGGCTGCCTTCAGAGACCTATTGAACCTCCACTGCGTCTGTCTATGAGTCAGCGGGAGAGCGAGTGTGTTTGTGTATGATGTGCATCAGGGAGAAAGCAGTAGACAATGTGTGAGGAAATGTGTGTGTGCTTAAATTCTAGTAATGTAATTAAAATAGATTGTATGTACAGTGCAGTAATTGTATATGGAGATGCTTTCTATTAAGAACAGTTTAATTACGTAATATTTAAACGTTTATTAAAAAGTTTAGTTTGGTTTTAAAGTGATACATACACAAAGTGATACATCTAATACACTTTTTATTTATCCACGCTCCTCTAGAAGAATGGGTTTGTTTTACTAAAACAGGCATGACTGAACAATAGTCATTTTATCAATGAAAAAACTCCAAAAAAGATAATAAGAAGCACTGGTTTACTATACTACACTGGTTTAACATAATACTTAAATATATATTGATATAAATGTTTTATATTATTAATATTATTTTATAAATGTGTATGTAGGCCTATACATTTAATTTAATTTAATTTATTTATTTTGTTAATTTATTTATTTACAGTGTATTGGTCAATATTCGTGTGCTCATTTCAATGCTCAGTGTGGGTAGTAGTGAAGGTTAAATAGAATCAATGAAATAGATTATATACTGAAAGCTGAGTAGTCAGAGGCCATTATTAACAGTTAACTCAACACACGTTTCTGAAGTCAAGGGTATGCTGTATATTATATGTGACTCCTGAAGGCCTCCAGAGAGAAGAGCTACGATGCAGACGCTTCTGTGTTTTAATGCTTCTCAGTAAGGGCTTCTAAGTAAGAACATTAAGGAAAAGTGAAGTTTATACGAAAAGAAAAGCAAAAACGGAATATTCATTATGAATCTAATTTTATTCAGAAAGCTCTACTACAAACGCTATATTAAAAGGGAATTTCCACAGTTACCAATCAGGATGGGCCAAACCATACATAATGTTTAATGTATTGTATTAAACCTTTAATTAGAATAAAAAATCTTCATGTTTCTCAATCCAGCATTTATCATTTATAAGTAATAAACACTTCCACTGCACCATTTGTCAAAACCCTTTTCTAAATAAAAAAATCTTTAAATAAAACGACAATGAATTTTAATAAAATACTACCAACACATAATTTGCATTGTCAAAAAAATCTGTTATATCTTCTAAATACATCACATCTGCAGAACTGTTTGTTGTGAAATTTTAACTCTAAACAACACTCATTTTTCTAAAACAAATGTATTTTGTTTTATCACTCGTATATCGCTCTGAAAAAGACTGGCTCCTTGACTGGACCAATACGGACATTATTAAAGTGTTCCTAAAAGGGACAGTTCAACCAAAAATTATAATTCTGTCATCATTTACTCACCATCATGTCATTTCAAACTTGTTTGACTTTCTTTGTTTAGCAGAACACAAAAGAAGATATTTTGAAGAAAGTTGGTAGCCAAATGACGTCGGCATCCATTCTCTTACATTGTATGGAAACAAAACCAATGCAAGCAAATGGCTGCCAGTTAACAACATTCTGTGGAAGAAAGAAAATCATACATGTTTGAAATGAGAAGAGAGTGAGTAAATGATGACATCATTTTCATTTTTGGGTGACCTATCAACCAGATTATCCATTGTCACCAGTAGATGGCAGGGATTAGTCACAAATGCAGAATAGAATAGAATAGAATAGAATAGAATAGAATAGAATAGAATAGAATAGAATAGAATAGAATACAATACAATAGAATAGAATAGAATAGAATAGAATAGAATAGAATAGAATAGGAATAGAACAGGGCCTTGTGAATTTGTTCTGTTACATATGTGACGTTTTCTGGTATTATAGTAGACAGTAACTCCTGTTATAATTTGTGTTTGGTGCATTTAATAATTCGTAAGATCAAGAAACATCAAATGTTAAATTGTTGCACCTTCCAAACAAATACTATAAAGCCTATAATTTGGGTTTTCTTTGAGACACTTAACCTGCTAGTCAAGTTTTATAACGATCTGTAACCATGTTGCGTAACAAAATTGCCTGCCTATCATGATTTAGCCTCACTCTCTCTAGAACCAAACACCAAACACGATAATTATTTCATCAAATTAAATCTATGAACTTCAACTTTAATTCAATTACGATTCATTTCATGCAATAATTCAATGCGCATCTGTTTCATAAATATAAACACAGGTTGTTCGATTCTGACTTTCGCTAACTGGCTAGTCATCAAGAACAGCCAATAATTCCTCATTACTCGTAAAAACACACATGGGCTCGGGCGACTTCTTTTTTTTACTAATAAAATAAATTAAAAGTGGTTACTGTTATTGAAGTTTATGATAGTTAACTGGCCTTATCATAACAGGTCCTCATTTTAAATTTCTAAGAAAGCTTGTTGGGTTGTGACAAAACCCGCCGCGTCTTCGCGTCACGTCGCTCACTCGGAGGCACGATGTTAAGCTCTACATGTATTTCACATCAAAGGGACTCGCACAAGTTTCAACAGTTCAGTGGTGGGAGGCTGCCAGTGCCTGAAAGGATCCCTCCAATGCACCAAAGCAAACAAACACTCTTGCCCTCGGAAGTTGCATAATTCCATCAACAGCTCCGTGGATAAAACGCGTCCGTTGCCTTTCTTTTCGATTGAGCTCGGTATGTCTGGAAGTAAGCTTCTTTGCGCTGTAGTTTTCTTAACTTCACTGGTTTGCTCAGCATGCTCACCAAAGACAGGGTTTGTCCATTCAGCTTCCTTAGATGGGGATGGGAGATACAACATTAAATGGGGATTTGACGAGTCAACGATAACGTTTGAAGCAGAAGTGGAAACGAAAGGATATATAGGATTTGGCTTGTCACCAACCGGTGCGATGGCTTCATCTGATATCGTAATAGGTGGCGTGCTGAACGGAAGTCCATATCTACTGGTGAGTCTGAACGCACCTTGAGTGTGGAATGCGATTCTCATCACAAGATCTATTGCATCTATATTCTATAGTCATTACACATATAGATGTACTTACAGTTAAAAATAATAGCCTATATATACTTTCTGAATACCGCTATTTGTTGAGTTTTCACAAATGAACTCATTTCAGTATTCTCAAGTATGTTTTCTATTTCTAAGACTTGTGAAAATGTTGAAGACTTGTGACATTTTTGTCAATGAAACTCTTATGTTCATGGGGTTTATCTTACATTTCCAATTGCACTAACTTGGGATTCGAACCCATGACCGGTGACAACAATGAAGATTAAATGAAGAACAATTCATCATCGGTCAGCTTTTTATGTTTTCTGGAATATTCTGTGAATCTTTCACAGTAAGTGAAGTGAACTACATTCAAGAAGCTGCCCTGGTCTGGATTTCGCACACAGTTCTTAAGAATCTCAGATATTATTGCTGATGCCTTGTATTGAAAAGGTTTAAACCCAGGTGTGGTTGTACAGGAAATAGACACAGACACCAGCAGTCCATCCTTTTTGTACTGTGCAATCGCCATCTGACTTTAAATTGTATGATGAATACTGTAGTCATGGATGTTTTAAATATTGTTACTGTAGGCAAGGACTGATCATTATGTTGTTTGTTGAAGGCTCTTTTATACGTATACATTACTGTGTTTTGTAAACAAGAGTGAGTCATAACCGCTTTTGCTCCAAAACGTCTTCATCATTGTGTTTGAATGTATTATTAAAAACACTTGACAATGAATCTGACTAAACATTTTGAGGTTAAATATAAGTGTGTGTGTGTCCTTGTTTTAGATATATTTTACTCTCCTCACAGTAAACTATCATTACAACCCACTTGTGAGGGCAATTTAGTGGTCCTTACTAAATGAAACGGCTCATAAAATCGGTCAAATTGTGGTTTTCTTTGAATCTAATGTCATGCACATGTTGTGTGATGGTTAGGTTTAGGGGTTCGGGATAGAATAATGTTATGTCCCGACTACTTAATAGTAAACGAACACGTTCAAACACTTATTCAAAGCAGAACCATTGTGCTGCATATTAACAGATATGAATATTAGGCAAACGCAATATCTCCTAATCGATGATATCACCCAGAAATGACAATTCTGTCATCATTTACCTCTTTTCATTTCAAACCTGTATGAGATTCTTCTGCAGATCACAAAAGAAGATATTTGGAAGAAAGTTGGTAACCGAACAGTGCCGGCACCCATTCACTTGCATTGTGTGGACACAAAACCAATGAAAGTGAATGGGTGCCGGTTAACAACATTCTTCAAAATATCTCCCTTTGTGTTGTGGAAAAAAGTCACACAGGTTTGAAATTACAAGAGGGTGAGTAAATGCTGACAGAATTTTCTTTTTCTTGGTGAACTATCACTTTAACATGTATGCTGTAAATACAGTAGCATATATTAACTTCCATTAGATTGAACCCATGCCAGTGTTGCTGGTGCCATGCTTTACCAGTAAAGTCACAACGATGTTTATTAGCAAACCTGACCAGATACCAAACAAAATATCTGAACATAACACTATAGCCTAACACAGTAGCTTTTGTTACTGAATTCGAATCAATAATTTAACCTGAGAGTTCTAACTTGGTTCTTCTTCCCTCAGGACTATTTCACAGACTCAAACAGAAAGGTCCATAAAGACCCAGTCCAGAGCTACCAGCTGCTGTATGGAAGGGAAAACGATACACACACTGTCCTTGCTTTCAGCAGAGACATTCAGACATGTGATGACAATGACAAAGTCATCACGGTAAGGTTTTTGCTTAACTTCACCTGCATTTTTGTTCTTGTGCACTGGCATAGTATGCAAGTGAAAGTCTATGCATTTCTCCTTAACGTTAACTTGTTAGTGCACACACAACCTTCAGCTTTTGTGAAAATGTAAACAGACATGTATAAGTGCAACTGATGTTTTCAAATGATTTGCATGTGTTATTTTAGAAATATGTATAATGTTATGTAATGTCAAGTAGCCTAATGTAAATGTAACATAGTTCAAGTCAATAAACAATCGAAAAGAAATTTCATGAACAATTTCTGGCCAATTTCCTAAAACTGCATAGAGCAAAATCAATCAAATAGCAGGATTTACTGGCTTTATCCGCAATTTAAGGAGTTTTCCATCTCTGCCTCTGGCCTCTCAGTCATAAATGTAATTGAAACACGTTTCGTCCAGGGAATAAAACAATAGTGCAGTGTTTCATTAGGGGAAACATCATTCCCTAAACTGTTGTTTAATTACCTGTATAGGAGGTCTCTTGCACTTGAGTCTGTAATTGCCCACAATTTGTCACCGCCCAGGGCAGTACGGTGAGAGTGATCTGGGCGTTCCACACGGAGGACGTGGGAGCATCAGGCCCGGTCTACCACGGGATGAACAGGGGGAGAAAGAGCCTACGGTTACTTAACCCCGGAACCAGCTCCAGCATCCCAGCAGGAACAGCTTTCTTTGACCTTCAAAATGAGAAGGTGAGGAAAGTGCATTTGCCAGACTGCTAGGGCCTTTGATTTTCTGAGAGTGACAGGGAGCGGCTTAGCTTCAGGCAGTGGTGTACCTACTGTTTTTTCAATTTTTACATGCTTGAAATCAAGGTTCTTGAACTGTTTTTGGTTATAAGTGGTTACATGTGAATCCTTTTAGAAATACAAATGCCCTACTGATTGCCTATTTGAAATGAAAACAAGGCCCCCTTTCAGCCTGCGGAGTACAGCCAAACACCAGATTTTATAAGAGTGTACATATTACAACAACAAAAACGGAACATTTGAGTAAGAAAATAGAAGGAAATGAGATTAATAAAAGCTGGAAGTCCACACTCTCTAGTCTTCTGCCCTTACCAAAATGAAACACTGCTGTTTGCTGCAATTCAACTCTTACCGCATTTAATCGCCTTGTGACTGGCACATATCTTGATTATTTCATTTTAAAATATAAAAGTTTAAAAACAATTTCAACTCTTGTAGGTTCATGTGCCTGATAAGGAGACAACGTACTGGTGCCGAATATTTAAATTCCCAGAGATGAAGAGGAAACATCATGTAATCAGAGTGAGTAATAAAATGATTTTATTTGGTAAAAATGTTGTTATTCACTAATAGTTTAAATTAAATTCAACAATTACAATCCACTTAGTTCAGCCTGCAGGACAAAGAATTAAGGAAATATTGGGGACATTTCAAATCAAATGTTATTTCCACACATGATGATCACAAGCTGGATTTACACTCACATAGCCTGCTAGTTCCATATAGCACAATTTGCCGCAATAATACATTTACATTTACATAGTCATGTTGCAGACGCTTATCCAAAGCCTTACAAATGAGGTAAACAATGGAAGCAGTTGGAACAACATAAGTACAACAAAAAGCAAGTGCAATAAAACTGGTCTCATATAGCCTAACACAGTATACAGAGCTAGAGAGAGTCAGAGATAGAAGTCAGAAGTGGGGTGCGTTTCCCAAAAGCATCGTTAGCCAACTATGGTCGCAAGTTCCGTCGTTCCAGCATAGTTCAAGTGTTTCCCAAAACCATCGTTCCAACGATCAATCGCAAGCAGCATCGCAAAGTTGCGTGGTTGGAACTACAGGTCTAGAGCTGTGGTTAGAAGCATCGTTCCTTATTATTATGACATGTAGACTTACATGCATCAAGCTTTTGATCAAAGTAAGCAAGCAACATGCAGTGCATTCTATATCCATCACTCAAAATATATACAAATTTAGTTGGACATCTTTAAGTTTGTTAGCGCTGTTTTTTTTTAAAAGTGCGCATGATCTGTGTGCTAGGACCCTGGGGAATCCCTGGCGGAAAACATAGGACACTTATAAATGAATGAAATATCGTGAAATAAAACAACAGATAACAAAAATCGGATAACAAAAGTAGTCCTTAAATGCAATGTATGTTATTTACAGAAAGAATTTGACATTAATTCGATCTGAACATTGATCTCCAACAGAGTTACTGCGGTTTCTATCGTTAATTTCCCCAACGATGCATCGTACTATGGTGGTTAACCAGGAAGTTATGTCGATGTTCGGGAAACTCACCACAGATTGGTCAGGTGCTGACGGAAGAGATGTGTTTACAGCCGATTCTTAAAGGTTTTCAGATTTCTCATAGCCGTTGTTGATGTTCAAATCACCACAAAAAGGCACACCCCTACCCGCATCTTTCGCTTTCATCGGCGCTCGGCTCGACTAATGTCCATCCTATCCATCCTGTGCACTGTGCACCTTACTGCTGATTGGCTACAAAGTTGTTTTGGTACTCGGCCCGACTTTGTCTAAACAAGCTAAATTCAGAAATCGGACACCCCTCCTTTAAAGACGGCTACAGAATCTGCTGGTCTTGTAGCATACTGTATGCTGTATGTAATTCTGATAATATACTGTGAACCAAGTTTGGAGACTTAATGGGCTAGTTCACTCAAAATTAATAGTTGTCATCGTTTATTTACCCTCATGTCGTTTAAAATGTGTGAAACACACAAAAAAATATTTAGAGAAATGTATCAGTGGTTTTGTGTCCATACAATGGAAGTTAATGGGGGCCAGTGTTGTTTGGTTAACAACATTCTTCAAAATGTTTTCTTGATTTGAATGTCTTTGCACTAAATAAAATCTAAACAAGTGGCATTCGTTTAAAAAAGCCACCACAAGCACACTTTAAATACAAATTTTCTATTGATAAAACAATATCTACGTTTAAAATTGAGACAAAATGAATTTAGGCACCTTCTAGTAGTCAAACATTAGTGGTGCAATGTGCTACTGTACATGTGGTCGCTTTTTTACGACACTTGTGTGGAGTCAAACTGCCTTTATACATCCATCGAAACTTGAAACCATTTGTTTCAATGTAATTGCATAAAGGCTCTGATAAATGAAGTTCTTGAAAAGAGCATCCTTTGTTTACAGATGACATATACATTTATGATTTATGTTTTAGACAAGATTTGATGTTAGAAGGATTGCTTTCAAATTACATACTCGCTGCTGTTTTTGTACCTCTTCACCTAGGTATAAAAACATCACCTGTGTTTTCATCTTTCTGTCTGTCTGTCTCTCTGCCTCTATTTTGTGTCTCTCCTGCTTATTATTGTCTTTTGTAGTTGGTATTTATAGATCAGACAGGTTAATGGAATTATACCTCCTTTGCTGCAGATGAAAGAGTATTCTCGTAGCTTTTCAAGTTTTCTTAATTAGAGGCAGAATAG
Organism: Triplophysa siluroides; assembly: GCA_006030095.1. Taxonomy (NCBI): domain Eukaryota; kingdom Metazoa; phylum Chordata; class Actinopteri; order Cypriniformes; family Nemacheilidae; genus Triplophysa; species Triplophysa siluroides. The sequence goes on along the minus strand of VCII01000139.1, from coordinate 1,542,369 downwards.
GTCATGCTAAAAGACTTTAATCATATGATAAAACACAACAATTATGTTTCATCCTTTCAGACACATTTTTCAGAGGGACTAATGTTTAATTACCAGATTGGTGTGATTGAAAAATTCAGCTGTAAAGGAGCACACATGCAGTCTTCTGCATCATGAATTTATCACTGTGACTACAGCTGCACGTTTTTAGCGGATAACATTTTCTCTGCTCATGAAGAAGCGAGAAGTTCACAGTATGAATGTGACCCATTTAGTTAAAGTGAAACTGTCAGCATATAGTGTAATGTGCTGAATACAAAGAAGCTACAGTGAGGGACTTTTACTCAGTCTGTATATTACAGGCGACGAAACATACATACACAGCGTAATGTTTTACCAATGGTTTATGTATTTAGAGAAAAGCAGGCCTTAATTGTAGTCAAGCCACACCAAATGACCAAAATAGATATAAAAGGTAGATATGAAAATATATGTTTGTGAGAAAGCTCTAGAACAAAATTAAAATATATTTACTTAAAAGTAAATATAAAGTCTGTCCAAATATTGGATGGATTTATTGACTATACTGAATAACCTTTCATTAACCCTTCATATGTTTATATGTATATATAATAATTTCGACCCCTGGTTCACCTCCCTCCCGTCCTCTTTACAGTAGCCTGGAATCTGAAAATCTCCAGGCTGTGATGTCAGATGCCAGCAGCTGCTCCCATAACCGCACCAGTGTCTGAATATTTATTGCTCTTTTTCTGCCTGTTCCATGGAGCAGATGTGTAACTGTCAAATAGGAACAGATTTTCCAGACACTGTGCTCTCACTCTCTGTTTCAGCCTGTATTGTCACTGTCCAGATTCAGATCTTGCTGTCGTCTCACGTATTCCATTTAATTTGTCATGGCTTATTTCATGCCATAGATGGCTCTCTGGCAAATCTGTGAAATGTACGCATTTTGGCCTTGATTTACTGAGTTCCAAAATACAGGGTACAGATTTCAAATGTATTGTAAGGTTTTTAAGATACAGGAAGTGTTTTGGGAATGAGGAAAATGGGCTATATTCTTACAGGCAAATATTTTTAAAATAGGCTTTTGCTCGCAGTAATTGTGGGGATAAATAAATCATTAGAATTCCTGCGTCTGACACTTTGATCCAGTTGCAAAATCAGAAGAATACCAGCTTCACAATAACAAAACACTGTCATATTACTTAGTAGGAAAAGGGGTAACAATTGAACAACTTTACAATTCTTAAGATTAGTTATCTAAATTAACATAAAATAACATTAAACAATTATTCTACAGCATTTTCAATATGTTAATTTCAACATTTACTAATACAAAAGTTAACGTTGTATCTGTTACATAGATTAGAAAAAGGAACAGTTCAGCCATAAATGAAAATCTTCATTTACTCATAGAGAAAGATATTTGGAAGAATGATTGTAACCAAACAGTTCTTGGCCACCATTGACGACCATAGTAGGAACATTTCTTTGTACATTTCTTTGTTCTGAAGATATTTTGAAGAATGTAGGAAAGCAAACCGTTCCGGGGCACTTTAGATTACTGTACCATTGTCACTACTTTGGTAGTCAATGGTGGGCAATAACTGGTTACAAGCGTTCTTCCAAATAGAATGCTGTGTTTATCAGAACAAAGACATTTATACAGATTTGGAACATCTCGAGGGTCAGTAAATGATGACCGAATTTTTATTTTTGAGCGAACTGTCCATTTAAAACAAGATATTGTGAAGAATGTTGGTAATACTTTAGTGTTCCACGGGTTTTGAGTAACATGAGCATAAACGATGACAGAACTTTAATGCACTTGACATGAACTCAAATAACAATTTTATAAGTAACATTATCAATAATAATTCTGTATCAAATGTCAATGAACATAATTATTATTACTAGCAAGATTTGCAAACCATCGGTCCAACCATGCAGCTTCACAATAATCATCAGTATAATAACAGTGCCATCATAAAGTATAAATCTGTTTTACTGCAGGTAGATGAATCAGACACTGCTTTTGCTTAAAAACGGTTTTATTCTCCAATAGATTAATATTAGAACATTTCCATTAGCTTTTAGACTCCAAAATGGCTCATCGTGGGTAAATAAGAAGAGGTGGAAGCGGAATGTTTTAATATTTATTCAGCCACTGTTTGGCCCTGGGTCCCACTGATTCAGACAGATGCTCCAGAAAGAGCAGGACACAGATCACTCTGTTGGAAATGTTTTTATTTAGAATTCCAGCTCCGACAGAAGAAACCCACTGTGAGGAGAAAAATAATCCTGAAATCCCCTACTTCCTATTCCATAGATATCTCAGCTAGTTTTAGCACACATAACAGCTGTTTCCACACACAGGATCAAAATAGAAGGATCTAAAAGAAAAAATGGAGACAATTTTTTGTGCAATTTCTCTGGTTAATCCCTGCTTTCTCAAAGCTGGACAGGCGTAGAGATGGGACATTTTCCTGTTTTTTATTCTCTTAAATATTGTACATTAGTTTCAACTAACCAGACTCATAACTTTCATTGCTAATAAATGCAACTACATAATTTCTTCAAGCATCACTATATACTTATATTCTTTGCTTATCTTTGTTCTGTTTTCAGATAGAGCCGGTGATTCAGAAGGGTCATGAGAATTTGGTCCATCACATTCTGCTTTACCAGTGTGATAGCAATCTGAACAAAAGTGAGATCAACAGAGAACATGAATGCTATCATCCAAACATGCCAGACTCCTTTTTCACCTGCGAAACCATCCTGTTCGCTTGGGCTATCGGGGGAGAGGTGGTCCTTTTTTGTGTGTTTTATATTATTGCTAATAGAAGGATTTTCTCTCGCTTTGCCTGAGATTTCTAGGATTTATTTTGAATGATGAGCTAGTTGCAATGCATTATGGGGTTGTTTTAGAATTTATGCATACAGAGATAAAGTCTGTTTATTTATTTTGGTATGTACACTGACAAAACTGTTTTCTCTTCCATATAATACCATACACTCTTAACAATAAAGGTGCTTAAAATGTTCCACACATCGATGCCCCATTGGAAGAATCATTTTTAGTTCAACAAAGAACTATTCGGTCAAAGGTTCTTTAAAAAAACATCTCTTTAGTACCTTTTTACAATCTGAAGAACCCCAAAGAACCTTTTGTGAAACAGAAAGGTTCTTTGGATGTTAAAGGTTAAATATGTAACCATTTAGACAATAAAGGTTCTTCTATGGCATCGAAGAACCTTTTGAAGCACCTTTATATTTAAGAGTGTATATCAGTAAGTTCATTTTATATTAAAATAGTGGATTTCTAATGGAAGTAAATTAAAAACAAATTGTATCCATTCTAGGGCTTCACCTATCCTCCACATGTTGGAATGTCTATAGGAACCTCAATAGATCCAGTCTTTGTACAGATGGAAGTTCACTTTGATAATCCATCTTTACAAAAAGGTAACAAACATTTAAATCCACACCCAACACTCAACAATACAGACTTATCCAGAATATACATGAATTTAAAATGAACTCTAAAATGATACGGTCTAAAATATGAATTTTACAGTATATGTAGAATATAGAACATGTAATAATCGTTTAACAGTTTCTCACTCAATCATAACAAAGACAAGAATGATACAGCTTTTCTGTAAGGCTTAAACCTCAAAAATGTTCAAAGTACTGATCTCACCACAGGAAAAGTGGACAGCTCAGGTCTGCGCCTGTACTATAGCCCTAACCTGAGGCGTTATGATGCTGGGGTCATCGAGACGGGAGTGTGGGTCAGTCTCTATCACATGCTCCCTCCGGGCATGCAGGATTATATTACAGAAGGACACTGCACACAGGAGTGTCTACAGGAGGTAGGACAGAAAAACAGAAATATCCTCCATGAAAACTGTATTAATGTAGATAAAGTCTGTCTGACTGTCATTCTCTGTCTTTAAGTCATTAAACAGTGAGATGCCCAGTGGAGTTCATGTGTTTGCAGTGCTGCTTCACGCTCACCTGGCAGGCCGGGCTATCAGAGCACGACATTTCCGCGACCAGGTCGAGCTCCCGCTGCTAGCCTCAGATGACCAGTTTGATTTCAACTTCCAAGAGTTCCAATCGCTCAGCCAGGAGAGACTCATTTTACCTGTAAATCAAAGTTTATTTTAGTATTAACGCTTATTTTGGATAATCTGGTCTTTTTTATGCATTTGGCAGACGCTTTTATCCAAAGCGAGTTACATCGCACTGTATTATACATTTGTTTCTGACTTTGTGCAATCCTCTGGGATCGAACCCATGAACTTGGGGCTGCTAGCGCATGCTCTAACCACTGAGCCACAGGAAAGCAGAAAGAATGTATTTTGACATCATTTAGGCTACTTAAAGTGATAGTTTACCCAAAAGTTTAAATTCTGTCATCATTTACTCATCCTCTTGTCATTTCAAACCGGCATGAGTTTCTTTCTTCCGCAAAACACAAAAGAAGATATTTTGAAAAGTGTCGTTTACTGGACTCTATTCAATTGCATTGGTTTTGTATCCATACAATAGAAGTGAATGGGGTCCAGTGCTGTTCGGTTACCGACGTTTGCTCAAAATATCTACTTTTGTGTTCTGCGGAAGAAAGAAAGTCATAAAGGTTTGCAATGACAAGAGGATGAGTAAATGATGACAGAATTTTCATTTTTGGGTGACCTATCACTTTAATATCATGTCATTTAAAACCTGTACAGTACAAGTTTCAGACGCACATAGAACACAAATGCTGACACTGCTGTAGACAAAGAAAGCAAATGGTGATTATTGTGATAAGGGTAGTGTGCACATTCTGTTTTTCACACTTTTTTGAGTGATGGAAGAAAATCCTGAGTTTGGAATAGCATATGTAAGAGTAAATGTAATGGTTGTCTTCAGTACAACACATTAGACAGACTGCACTTTTATGCCTGGTAGTATGATTTTTATTGGCAACAAATTAAATATTCATATCTCTTGTATTACCTACTGTATTATGTGTATTACGACTTGGGTAATACATTCAACAAAGAGTGCCCTTTCAGATAGCCTTTGTATATCTGTAGGACTGGTTCCTGTGTAAAAGTATTGACCCATGTGTGAACGGACTTGTTATCTTAGCTTGTGCTTAAATGGCGTTCAGTTATCTCTTCTTTATGGCTAACACACAACAGTGTTCACATGAATCAGTGTAACAGATATTTTGGGACGTTTCTTGACATTTCTGAGCGTTTCTTTTTCTGTCATCAGGGGGATTCTCTAATCACAGAATGTAGATATAACACCAAGGGCAGAATGAACATGACTTGGGTAAGTTTAAACTCATAAATCCTTTAGATTTGTGTTACAAAGTAAGATTCTACCAATATTTAAATACACCAATATAGATTTTTTTATAAAAACATAACGCTTCATTATGTAAGTTTTTTAATACACTTCTGAAGACTAGTTATGTATACTGCATTTCTGTCAATAGATCCTCCAACAATTACACACCGGACATTTAAATATGATATAACTTATAATAATATATTTTATTTGTATTCCTGGTCAAGTGTTTTCGAAACATTTGTGACTCAGTGTGTGAAATCCAGACTAACATCTCATCATCTAAATATGATATCAGGAGCATCAAAGTTGAATTTCAACTTTGTTGAAAGCACCCGTGTCAGCACACTTGGCACCCCCCTGGACCCCCTAAATCTGGAATGATATTTCACCAAAACAGAGCAATTTTGAGCTGAACTGGTTTTCAAATGAAAAATGAATGAAAAATAATCATGACAACAAATGTTAGTGTGCCCCCTAAAAGCATAAGTGGCCCCTGCCTTGCCCCCCCAGTTACAGTAGTCTGGAAACGCCACTGAACTCAAAGCACATGTTATTATACATTACAATATGATGTACTCTCTAAAATTTAATTTAAATAATTTATTAGTTTTGCTTTATTTGTTTTGAAAATAATAAAACGGGTTATGCCAGTAAAAAGATATTAGATAACTGAAATTGAATGACTACAGTAGACATTTAATTATATTATTATAGTACAGTATGTTTTTACATAGGACATACATGACATGTAAGTTTAACTGCTATATTATAATTTTACATTTACATTTATGCATTTAGCAGACGCTTTTATCCAAAGCAACTTACATTGCATCATCCTATACATTTATACATAGGTATTTGCAATCCCCTGGGATCGAACCCACAACAATGCTCATGCAATGCTCATGCCACTGGGCTATAGGAAATCTGGTACATTGTTTAATGTATACATTATACATTATATAGGATAATGTTTGTTGACAGATGTAAGAAATCAAAATGTCACTTGTTAAAATACTAACACATAGCTATGGCAAGGTAATACACTAAGCATTCGGTAGTAAAACAGTTAATCTGTAGGTGACTGCCTGTAGGTGAGTGCGTGTTAAAAGTGACCAATCAAATGAGCGGAGACATCTGCCATTGTCCCGCCTCCAAAGTCTCAGAAGTCAACTCATCAAATGCGCTCTCGCAAGGATTCTTATCCGTGCGCGGATACTGTTCTGCGCGCTCGCGTAGCATAAATGCGCTCTCGCGAGGGTGTGTTAACGCTCGTGGAGCTGTTCCGCTCGCGTGGTTTTCGTGCGCGCAAGCTTTGGGTCTGAATAAACTCCATAGATCTGTCTGTTACTGATGTCAGGTTGAAATTAAAGACATACAATCCTCTGCTAATGGAAACATCTGTTCGATACTCATGTGCATTAACTTTGACACTTAATGGAATATTGACCATCTGGTGTTTTGTAAGTTGCTTAAAGTCTTTGAACTTGTGTGGTGACACACGTGTGGAATATTACCAGTTTTAAGCCACCAATTCAAATTTACTAGAAACAGGGGAGCCCAAGAGGGCGTCCAGGAACAATGTACCAGGCCCTGTGGACATCTTGTTCCAGACACCATGAATTTTAACAGGATCACAAATGACACTAGGTTATCACTTGTGTCACAGGTGTAGTTTTACCAAGGTTTGAAAGAAATAACAACGGCAAAGAAACTTGATTAATTCAGTATTACATTAAAAAAAGACATAAACCATTATACGTTGAATCTAGCCATATTCAGAATCTCATCAAGAGCATGTGTGTTCTGACCAAAACTCTTGTGTACTTTTGGCCAAACAGTATATTTCTGACAGCTGCTGGTCTGTGATGAATTTAGCAACTGAAGTCTATCTGTACACAGGCAGCCAGTGAAGTACTTTAGACAGGCTGAGCTAAGACACAGAGCTGCTTTTTCTCTGTACACAGTCCATAATCCATAAAAATGCTAAATCACTAGCGTTTGGATTCGTTTTAAAGAGATCAAGATATAGCTGCAGCTCATTGCTTGTCAGTTTAGTTTTGTCAAGTACGAAGCATAATTTGTCACAGACTTTTAGCTGAAATAATGCTTTAGATGTTTCATTTTGGTGTTGTACTTCAAGGTCCTCACACTAGAATTTGTTTACAGGGAGGTCTCAGCGCTCGGGATGAGATGTGTTTGTCATACCTGCTTTACTACCCCAGGGTCAATCTAGCCAGGTGCGAGAGTTTGCCAGAAATTACCGGCCAGCTCAAATTCATCGGGGTCAAAGAGATTCAGGAACCTGTTACGTAAGTCAAAACAACCTACTCCTAACTCGACAAATAGACAGTTAGTCATATGTATAAAATAACTAGATGCCTCATTCAAGCGCTCCAGGCTTGTAGACATGTCCACCATCTTGGAACAGTCCACTGACGTCAATCACAGTTCGCTAGAATGCCACAACACTGCGCAGCCATGGCTGTGAAAACCACAGAGATTTCCAAATACCATTGGGATACCATTTTGTTGTTGTCATGTGTTAGTGTAGCAAATATAATGTAAGAGTTTCACAACAATAAATGTGTTTTCATAATCATACACAGTCAGCTTGCTCTTGGGTGTTAACGGACCGGTTTGGCAGTGTTGCCAGAACTGTGAAACAAAATCATTCATCACAAGCCAAACGTTCCTAGTCCAAATGACAGAACACAACATTCATAAAAAAAAATTATCTTAGTGATAGTTCACCCAAAAACCCAAATTCGTCATCATTCAATCACCCTCATGTCATTTCATACCTGCATAAATTACTTAGTTCTGATGAACACAGAGAAAGATATTTCGAAGAATGTTCGTAATTTTCAATTCTGTGACATCTTTGACAGCCACAGAAGAAAAAATGTAATGGTAGTCAAAGGTGCCGCAGAACTGTTTGTGTTCCATTATTCTTCAAAATATCTCACTTTGTGTTCAACAGAACTATATTTTATCCTACTATGTTAGAGGATGATGTCACAGAACTGAAAATGGCTAAAATTCTTACAAATATCTTTCTTTGTGTTTAACAGAACAAAGAAATGTAAATAGGTTTGAGGGGAAACAATGACAGAATTTAAATTTTTGAGTAAACTAGCCCTTTAAGATGTACAGCTATATAACAAAATCCTTCCACTCCTAAACTGCGGAACAACCCGCAGAAAATAATAAAACAACCCGCAGAAAAGTTACCCTATTCCACGGGAAAGCCGCAGACTTGGCAACACAGACCGGCTCGCACCGTTCCAATATGGCGAACGACCGACGTATTTCGGCCCATAGAAACAGATGCTAATGCGGCATCTAGTTTATATCTATGCAGTTAGAGGCAAAGGGATCACAAAAACATGCATCATGATTCAAGAATTACAGTTCATGTTCAGGATTTTTATTTAAATGTACAGAATGATAAATGTACACTTGATAAAAATGTTTCTCATGATCTTAAAATTTAAGATGAATCTAAACCATTTAATCTAAAGGTGAACGTTTGAATGAAAAATACTTTTGTATACAAAAATATAACTGTGCCAACATATACATTTCTTTCTTTCACAAAACTTAGTACAGATGGTTTTTTAAAACATTTTTAATAAAAAGCATCCAATTAGAGACCAAAATAGATGGAAATTCCTTCAATACTGTCTAAAAACCTTCCGAGGTGGAGACCTCAAGAAGCTGAATGAAAAAATGCCAAGAGAATGTTTTTACTAATAATAGGTGAAAACTTTTAGGATGCTAAAATATAACACAGAGTTCATTTATTTTGGATGCTTTTAGTCACAACATAATTCTAACAGTTACAATTGTGTTATTCCATGGTTTTGATGGGTTTACTACTATTCCAAAATGGAAAAAATCTAAATAAACATAAAGTGTTTCCAAACTTTTGACTGGTGGTGTGCATCATGTTTAAGTTAAAATGAAATTTAAAGTGATTAAAACCCCAAACTCTTCGCTATCTGCTTATTATTCGCTTAAAGGGATAAACTGACTTTTATTACAAAGTGGTGGTGGGACCAAAAAAAGACTGGAAGGAGGAAACCAAAGGGACAGGGAAGAAAGACGACTGATTTATACATATACTGCAACATCAAACTTTCTAAACTAGATTTAAAAGAATAAATATGTCACACTGCAACAACAAACAGCATCAGCCACTGGAATTTAATGTTTGTTGGGGCTCATAAAATGGAAAACAACTGTAAAAGTGTTCAAAACAGGAGAAACCAAAGAAATGTCTGACATCATCACCACAGGCCTGCCAAACAATGAAGTGATCAAATCGTGGTAAATTGCTCAAAAGCTTTACAAGAAGATATGGCATCTTGCTCCCATCATTCCAGAAAGTACAATTTGTTTGTCTGATCCTCTAAAACATCTGGTATGGACATTGTCAAATTTGTTTGTCTCCTTTTAAACAGGCTCAAGAGACACATAAAGATATTCTTAAACCACAAGCCTGTCCCGTGAATAGATCTTGTCTGAGAGATTGTATCAAATCCACTATGTTGTTAATGCAAGAAAAAAATCCATCACTTTAACATTAGTTTTTTGTTACAAGCACCTGACATGCAGTTTATGGGCATCGTGGGTTATATAGTTTGTTTAGTAGCATGTTATGTTGCATCTAAAGCAGTCAACTAAAGACACGTCTATCTCTAATAATTATAGCTCTGGCTAAGATGTTATGGTATGAGTTTTAAGACTGCACAGCTGTAGTTGGTTTAGCCACATGTGTTTGACTCCCACAGAGGTATGACAGTCATCTCCGTAGTATTACCGTGTTGCTTGTGTTTTGTATAGATTCCACTGTTGTGTGGAGGGAGAGTGAACAGAATAGGATGTGTGCTTTGTTTATACGTCCATACACGCTTGTTTGTGATTTTACGTGTGAGTGGGCGAATATTTCTTTTGGATGGAGGTGGGGTTTGCGTACATCTAAAATGCGGAACATCTGAAGAGCCCCGCTGATGGGGTGTGTTTGTTCAACCCCCTGAGGCTCCAAGCTGAATTGTGCATGGATGCTGGAATTAGGGGGATTTTAAGGGGATAGTTCTGGCAACCTAAACAGATTTGTTTCAAAGCTCTCCAATTCAAGCGCCCTCTTTCTTTCCGTTTCCGTCCTTCTCCTACACAGCTCACTGAGGGGAATGCTGTGCCTGTAGGACTGTCTTTGATCAAGGTGTAAATTCTTGATACGCAAACTATCGTGTATAATCTGGGGACTTTGGTAAAAAGGGACATCATTTATAGGTTTACGATTAATGTCCTTATATTTTCAATTTAATTTCACAGATGGAGTTCTGATCTAAGCAGCACAGAAGCAAAAGAGATCAATTGACTTGATTATATTATACTTGATTATTCCCTTTAATTCATGTATTCGAGTCACAATTCAGACATCTGGAATACTTTAGATTTGATTGTATAAAAAGAGGTTACAGATTTATAAATGTATAATTTTGTAAACAAGTTTACTCGAAAATGATAATTCCCTTTCTAAACCAGTATGACTTTCTTTGTTCTGCATAACACAAAAGAGGATATTCTGAAGCATGTCGGTAAAAAAACAACATTGGCTCCCATTGACTTCCATTGTACTACCGAGACATTTCTCAAGATACCTTCTGATGTGTTACACAGAAAAAAATAGTAATTTACTGTTTTTTTATGACATTAGGATGAATAAATAATGCTGAAATATATATATATTTTCATAAATTTTTATCTTTGGGTGACCTATTAATTTAAGGACACATCTACACCAAACCTAACCTATTTTTTCTTTGCAGAACGTGGCCCTTTGTGATTAAAAGTCCTAAGAAATTCAGCAATTTGTCCTTCACGGAGGCAATGGATAAATACAGGTGGACAAGGAAGAGAGGAAAAGAGTTTAATGAAGTTGTTCGAAAACTCCCCATGAATGTCCGCTGCTCTAAGATCGGCCAGGATGAGTGGTCGGTGAGTAAACATACTGTATATTTTACCTTTATTCTTTAAATAGTTTGAAGTAATAACTCAAATGTTTATGATCTTTTTTTTTTTGTCACAGATTCAAGGCACGATCGTCTCTCCACCCGAGCTGAAGTCAGAGCAGAAGTCTGAGGATGTTTTGCCCTGTAGAAATGTCTCAGAGTCCCAGTTTGAAAGTTTCCTAACCGTGTTCCTCACTGCATGTCTTCTGCTCATACTACAGACACACTTACACCTCTAATATCAGCTGTCATCTCGGTTATCTACATCTTTACATACATTACACAAGGTCCCACCGGCCCCAGTGTTTACCATCAGAACACGGCACAGTAAAGCTGGTTTACATATTGGAGAGACTACAGTGTAACTGCACTGTGATTCCTTCTTATTTAGCCTCAGTCAAGTTTTTACTAACCCTCTGGATGTATGCTCCTCATAAAATATTGTTTGATTCATGCACACTGCATCTTCAAACCAGGGTCTCTCTCTTTAAATCATCATGATCTCACATCGTGTCTGAAATAGATGATAATAATGCTCACTACAATGTCTAACTTGTTGTGATTGCAAAGCGGTTTAGCACAAAGCTAGAGAGTTAAACCTGCACTAAAAATTCAGTGCAGTCTAACACGTGCAAATGCTTTTAGTGAAGAGTTCTGTTCCTCTCATCATAAGCTACAAAAAATGTGTTTCATAAATGAATTCTGGCAGTATATTCAAAACCATAAACGTTTTATATGATGTCTGTGTCTCTTAAGCAATAAATGTTTATTTCTTTTAAATGTTTAAAGACAGTTTTTTGAGGAGACTTTTTTTTAATGAAAAAACAAAACGTATTGTTGGTAAAGAGATCTTTTATTATATTTATTTCTTCATAAATATTCATTAATGTTTTTTCATAGACAAGCTATCTGTTCATGCTGTATTTTATAAGAAAACATATTTGCATCACAGTAAGATTTTTTTTATCATCAGTTCCAGTTGATATAAAACAAGGTCCAAATAGTTCACCCATTGACTTTCATAGTAGGAATAAAACTTACTATGGAAAGTCAATGGGAACCATTTTGGGGTGAACTTAACGTTAAATAGAATATTATTGAGGGCTACAACTAGAGCTGTCACATTACCTAATTGAATTTTCTAGTGAAGAACTAGATAGTGGTACTATCGGTCAAATTCATCTTTAATTAAGTTTATTTTGTGAATCAAATTTAAAATAGTGTAAAAAGAGTGTAGTGAGGCGGATAGAGTTTGTAACCCTTGTGGCTCTTAAAGGCAGGGTGGGTGATCCTGTCAAGAAACATTTTTTGTCATGTTGGTTGGAAATCTCTTTACATCCTGATAACAATCAAGTGTATAGTGTATAGGGTAGGCCGAGTATAGTGGTCAAATAATCTTTTTATAATTACCGTCAGTGAAAGGCGTAGGACCAAAAAACGTTCGCCCAATCAAAACGTTCTGGCCGAACGCTGTGACTGGTCATTTGTACATTTTCAGCTAACGTATTTTGCATACCACTGCGCACCCTGTTCACACAGACATCACATGTCATCAGCGCGCTCACGTCCGCTGTGTCAATGCAGGGAGAATGGTGGACAATCAGCAAAAATCCAACTTTTCTGCGGAACCGACAACTAAATCTACAAAACGAAAGTCAGTTGTTGAAAAGGAAGGATTAAAAAACGTCTCTATCATGAAAGAGGAAAAACTGGAGTAAACATCGGTTCGACTTTTACACGATTGAGACAGCTCCGGCAGGCAAAGGGTCTGAATGACGATACCATGGTTCCTCTCTTTCTTTTGGACAGGTATGTACATGCTTAGAGAAGAATTTAATGGATTTAGTTTGTAATAATAAATCCACGTAACGGCTAATCGCATAGAGGGTGGGATTATAAATTTCAGTGCTAGCAGGCTAAAATTAGCACCATTCCAAATCAACCACCCCACCTTTAGGGCACAAGTATAAACAAGTGCTGAAATATTTATGATGTTATCATGTGTGTAAAATGAACACAGTATTGATCATCGATAGTATCGCGGTTTTATATCACGGTTATTGGCAATACCGGTATAATGCCTGTCACACCCCTAGCTTCAACTCTCAGTAATTTATTAATCGCAAGAATACACATCCAGAATAAAAAATTGTGTTTACATCATACATTTCTATGTACAGTGCATATTAATTCTGTTTTTATAAAACATGCATATATATAAAACACATATCATTTTGTAAATTGTAAAAAAGATGGTTATCAAATTTAGAGCTGACATTATGGAGCAATGTTATTATCATTAATGCATGAGGTAGTTTTATCCACTGTTACCACCAGGGCCCTTTACTGTAAATCCACAGTTACTGCATGGAGGTCCCTGGTACAGCACGGAACATCTCTTGTTAAGGCCGCAGGGAGCACACACTTACACACACGAGCACAGCAAAATGTGCCAACATGTGCTTGAGAATGCCACAGAAAAGTTTCCTTCTCTCAAGCTCATTCCTGACCCAAGATGTTCTTTGAAGATCTACTAGCTGGAGGCCGGTAAGAATTGTTTTTTAGTGATGTCTTCTAGGGGTAGCTTGGCACCAATGAAGTGCCAGCTGTGATTCAGAACTTTGTTGAAAAGAAACGGGAAACTGTACCAACCCAGAAGAGAGAAGCATCATACAAGGGAAAGGGAGGAAGTGTAACCTCGCAGTCACAGAGAGTCAGTCTTCTTATGTTGGAGTGATTCATAAGGCTTTGTCTGATGGTAAAACCATATTAAAACAACATAAAGGCATCATGATTCAGATGTAGAGTCAGATACAGGAGGTTGTAAAAAATTGATGAAAACATGGACAATATCGTTTGGTTTGGAGCTACTCTTACAACCTCTCATAAGTCGAGGCTGTAAATCGAGTTTTTCTTACTGACATTTTCCAAGCAGGAAAACAGATTTTGAACAGAAACACTGTAACTTATGGTTTAACCACATCACAGAAACCACTACTGGTTAGCTCCAACAATGACTGGTCTCCAAAATATATAAATAACGAAACAGAGACAGAACGACTTTATTAAACATTATTTCGTGGTTGAATTATTTGTGTATGATGCTTTGAATTAGTTTTCTAGCTTAGTTGGTCTCTTCCAGTCTAAGTTAAAGTCTGAGGTTTAGATTCTTGTATCGGAACATCGCAGACACCTGAGAATATGACAGGGTAATGAGGAAGCTGACACATCCTGTAGTGCCAAGACAACTTCCTGTTGATTTCGTTTCCATTTTGATCTAGTCAGGGGCTCCTCTATATTCTGCTGTCATCCATATTTTGAAAAAAAGTATATCTAAAGTTTTTAATTTTAAAATAATATTAATATTTAAAAAAGTGTTTAATGCTTTTACGCTATTAAATCTGATGCGTCTGCTAGGTAGCTTCGAAATGTTTCTGATCTTCTGAGGGTGTATTTCCCAATACAGACAGCAGAGGGCAGTGTTTGTCAGGAATGAAAATCACTTTCTGTGTGAGATCACAATGTTCTGTATATTCTGATTTGAAAGTTTCTTTGTGAAAGCAGTCTTATGATGCTACTTACTTAAGTAGTACCATGTTTTTGTAATAACCTGGGTTGACAAATTCTGAATTATTTTTCAGTGCAATGTGAATATAATAAGTGATTTAAATCTTTTTTAGTTTACTCAAGTCTTTTTTGTGGCTTGCTAGTAAAACAGGCACACTGATAAGTTTTTCCACATCATTTCAAGTTGGGTTAAGCACTTTGCAAATGTACACTTGTAAATGACAAATCCCATCAATTCCTCTTAATATATTTGCTAATTCACCATGACACCGGAAGCCTCAAAAATCGGCTAAAAATATTTGGTACGTCACTTTTAGTTCGTTACAGAACTGTGTGTCAAAGAATGAATGGAATTTGTCCTTGAGATCCTAAGACTCTTTGTTTAAACAAAACAGCTGCCTCATCTGATCAACATTCTTGGAAGCTTATACAAGATTAAATTTACGTACTTATTATATGATTTTGTTATCTGCAGCTCTGAGCCAAAGCATCTAAACTGCTGTGTTGCTGATGTAAAACCCACTGTTTGTCTCCTAATCTCTTTTTCTTGAGTGTAACCGGAGTACTGTGCTGTAGTCTGGGACCACAATGACCTAAATATCCCTCTATAGCCCAAACCAACCATTCTCTGTTTCCAGTAAAGGGAACAAGAGTTCAGATTAATGGAAACTGGAAAAACAATGACGGTTAAAACCATTAAAGATTTTATTCTGATCTGTAATGATAGAACCTGTTTCAAGCAATTTCATCTCCATGAGAAAATGTAATGCAGATAAACTTGAATACAGACTTTGGTACTATGGCATCTAAGCTCACTTTGAGACTTGTTTTTGAGATTTGAGAGAATCTGAGAAGCAAGTGACTCAATTTCATTACTGTCTAGGAGAAACAATATTAAACAGCCTCTAAGGCGCCATTGCTTATTTAACCAAAACCCAATCTGAGACCATCATTGGTAACTGATTCTATCTTTGTTTTTCCCACAATGTACATTAAAGCCGAGCTCGCTCTATTTGATTCATTCATTTTGATTCATCCTGTCAGATTCTCACTTAAAAATTTGGGCCACAAGTCTCACAATGTTCAGCCAGCCATATTTTTAGACAGGCTGCCAGCCGCACGGGAAATACATTTCTGCATTTATCTTTGTACAGAGGGAAAGGAAATAACGTGAAACCAAAAGGCTACAAGCCTTGTTAGAAACGTATACATTCCTTCACTGCCCAATAAAACGACTCCAGCTAATACATGCAGACCAGGGGATCCACAACGCATTCTGTCAAATTCATCAAAACCTCGACGGAATGCAAACTTTACCTTGGAAAGTGCTCCGTGTGTGTTCACTCGTAAAAGAGCAAATTTGAGCACCTGTAAAAAATATAAAAGAGGCCTCAAAGTTCTGGTACAGATGAAGGAAGGGAGATTTTTGAGTTCGAATCGGCTTTAGATGCAGGATCAAGAGTTTAGGTTTAGTGTTTTTTTTGAGTTGTCAGCCAGCGCATTTTTCAAACACTTTCATGTCACCCAGAATATTTTGCTTTATGAATTTATGAACATACAATATATCAAACGAAAGAACAGAGCCTCTACTTTAAAAACAACTTTATAGCCATCATCATTTGTACAGTTTTATTAGATATGTAACAGCACCCCCTACTGTATAACAGAGAAAACATGGAAGGATCCCCAGGATCCTGAGTTTAGATTTAAGTTTAGGCTCAGGATCAGTTCCAGGGGAGCATTAGGACGGTCAGGATTCCTCTCACGTCTATAAGGAATGTGAAACATTTGAGTTGCCAATGTCTGTGACGCACACGACTGTGGGCAGACGTTTCCTTTCACCTGTCTTTTTTTCCTTTCTGGACAGAGCTCTCTCCAGAAAAAAAAACATGGTCAGATGGCACCATCTCATTGTATCGTCCTTTGACATTTGTCTTAGATTAGGCCATCTAAACGACTATGGCATTTCCTCTTCAACTGCCTGGACGGTGCCATCGTGCCACGAGCAATAACGGCAAATTGCGTCAGAGCAAACAGAAAAATTGAGAGAAACGAGTGATGTAAATTGGGTCCTTTATGCCAAGCGAGTGACATCAGCTTTGCCAGTGTAAACCATTACGAGCGTAGTTACCAGGTCAACAGACACTGTTTGTTGTTGAAACTTTATGGTGGAATATAAAAATACAGAGCGGTGCTCAGCACCCTGCTTTCCACTTTTAAATAATATCACTTACCGATTACCAGAGCTAAAACCAAACTTAACCGAGTTCAGTGGCTTCGGGCACCATTAACAAATATAATTTCCTGTTCTCCATCAAGGCAGGATCCGCCTTTGTCCGGAGCTTACGCTACCTAACATTAGGCCAAACATAATCAGGAATATTCTGTTATCCTTTTACATCACAGTACGGGCTGCGGCTGAAGCTTCAGTTTCCGTGGTTGGTTTCTTCTGGAAGCGAAACATGTAAAAAGGAAACAGTCGGGCCCTGTTAAAGCGTTTGACAACTTTGTTTTTTAATGTTGATGTACTACACATACTTAGACATCAGAGATCAAATATCAAAGGCCTTGAGTGATAAAAACAAGGGTTTAGCTTGTTAGCATGGCTACAGTTAGCACCCTCTGTTAAGATTTTTAACTAGACAATTCTCCGAAAAAATGTAGGGGAGGACATGATTTCATCCATCTCTAGAACTGACTGTATTGTTGTCCATTGCTTAATGCTCGCGATCTTTTCCCGAGCAGAAACGAATCTCTGTTAACCCCATTCTCGCGCCATTCCTCGGGATAGGAAGTGAAGGTCGTTTCGAGGGGGAGGAGCTTAATGTTTTTTATGAAAGATTATGAGGGTACATTGCGTAAATTGGCTTGAAGTCATTTTAAAGTACTTTTTACATTTTGGCCAGTGGTGAGTTAAAAAAAATGAAAGAGGAAATCCGCAGAAAAAATTCTGCCATGAATTACCCACCCTCAAGTCGTTTGATAGCCTAGGACAATGAGTTGCATTGCTGTCTATGGGGCGAGAGTCAGGAAGGAAGAGTTCCCGTTTAAGTTGAAATTGTTTCACTTATTTTGATGAGTCTTATACAAACATTTAAAATAGTTGAATAATAGTAAGCTGAAGAGACTTGAAAGACAATTTAATTGTTCTTTTGTAATTTAGGGCAGCAAAAAAATATAGCGGAAACTGACTACATTCCTGTCACAGCTCAGAGGTTTGTGTGGTGCCATCAGCCAACCAGCGTTGGCATTTGCTGGAGTATTTAATCACATGGCTTTTACGGCTCATTTAATTGGCCTAAAAAACCTGGTTTGGCAGATTTCAAGGAGTCCTGTGCCAACCGAGCAAGTGCCAGAGGAGGAAATTATTTGTATGTCCCTCTGAAACATATCAGATAGTTCTCACCAAATAAAACACAATCGCTCATTATTCCACACCAACCAAATAAGGCGATCAAACTACATACATTCATGGTCTTCAGCTAGACATACTCTACACACACTCTCACACAGACAGCGTGTGTTGACTCACAGCATACTGTTACTTTCGTCACATAACGTCTCCTAAACACGCAAGGCTGCCCGTTTCCGTTTTTCTCTTGTTTTACGTTTCCCCTTCCAACGTCCAGATGGCAGACAGAAACGGCTAGAGATCACAAAAGCGTGTCTGAGGAAGTGAATTTGACAGGTGAGTGTGTGAACGCTGTACGTCTCATGTTCATCCCAAGCAAACAGGCTCACGAAACGTCTCCATACTGTAGCCCCAACCGCCTTCGTGAACCGTGCCTGTTTACAGACGCTTCGTTCATTCACCACAAAGCGTTGTTTCTCTTCGCAAACCGGTTTGAGCCGACCCCACCGATGGACATGGTTTCAGCATCAAAAGATATTTTTAATAAAGTGGTCAACAGCGGTTGCACAAACATTCTAAAGTAGCTTACGAAAACAGCCGCTAGGACGGGCGCAGAGAGAGGAGCTTTCTTAGGTCCGCTGGAATGTTCGTAAGGCCCCGTTTCACCGCCCTCGTGCACACAGGAGCTCTTTGTAACCGTCAACTGACCACACGGTACACCAGATCGCTCTGGAATTCTGGGGTTGTTTGTCCTACAGCATGCAAGACTTGTTTATTTTCTTTAACATTTTTCGATACAGTACATTCGTGTGTGCACACTATTGGAGTTCGTCTAGCTCTAGTGTTAATACTATGAACCCTATGAAGTAAAATTAGAAATAGACATCTTCAAATTTCTGAAATAAGTAAGGAAAATGTTTGTCTTTAATTTAGAAGTTCAAGTTTAGCTGTAGCGAAGAAGGTGAGCTACTTTAAACAGCTTCGGGTGATGAGAAATCTGTGAACCTCGGTTTAATATTTCAAAGCTCTCATTGGTCTCGTGTGTGGGGTAAGGTGTGATTCATTTTTTACCTTACGTAACCCCGCAAATGTGACTGAAAAACAAAATGTGAAAGCTCAGAGTGAACAAACATCACATGAGTTGTTAGGAAACAATTTGTTTTCTGGCTTCCTCTAATGCCTTTTTACGTTCGAGTAAAATCTCCTGTAAATCTTGGACACGAGAAAATGATTAAAGGGCCTAATGCGGATCATTCACTGACGGATAGACTCCGGAAGTTGGAGAGAAACCAAGAGTTAACCAAGGTGAAAAAAACGGCTTATGAACGCCTACAAAAGTCTTACTAATGACAATGTGGTGAAACTGTAATGTAGGAAACACTCTTGGACTGCTGGATTTGTAACAGTTTAAAAGGACAGTTCACCCAAAAAAAAAAATTCTGTCATCATTTATTCACCCTCAGGCTGTTCAAAACCTTCAATGACTGTATATGACCTGTATATATGATACTTTGAGAAATGTCTCAGTGGTTTTGTGTTATACAGTGGAAGTCAATGACGGTCAGTGTTATTTGTTTACCAGTTGCCTTTAAATGATCTTTTCATTTTTTGTTCTGCACAAGGAAGTCTTACAGGTCTGGAATGACGTGAGTGTGAAGAAATTATTGAAGTATTTAAATTTTTTGGGTAAACTATCCTGTTTTACCAATGTATTAAAAAGTGCATATAAATCTAAGGCTATGTTCAGATTTTACTTCTTTTTTAACTTCTTCTGTTTTACATTAAAATCCTGTGGAGTAAATCGTGTTTTCAAAAAAGTCCTGAGCGCTTTTAAACGCCAGCGCCAGTGTCTTTTTCTGCAGCTCAGAGCTTCTTTTAAAGTCGAAAAAAGTTCACCTATCAGAAAAAACGCCCTACGTCAAGCACCTTTTTCACAGCTAACCAATGACAAGTGTGTAGGTCGTTTCCATAACAACATTCGAGGAAGGAGATTGGTTGAGCAGGATCAAGCTTGAAAAAATAAAATGGCGGCCCAAACGCCAGTTGGAGCATTGTTTTGTATAAATGTAAGTTTAATTTTCACTTTCAATAACTTTAGTTTGCATTTCTAATGAGAAATGAGTATTGTAGCTTTTAAACATGTGAACGGTTATTGCAAAGACTGATTCAAATAGACTTCCGTTACGCTGCCTATGAAGCCTGTCCGAATCTGTTTCTCTGAGCTGCCTTCGTGCACAAACGCTGCCTCCAAAGTCATTGCTGCTATTTGTTGCCAAAAACTGCAAGCTTTTTTTACTACAAAAATGAAGTCAAATGCGAACACGGCCTAAGGCATCTTTAAGTTGCCAAAGACAAACAATTCCAAAAAACGGTGTATTTTTCAGACATGCTGTTATCTTATATCTTTTTACCTCCCCTATAAAATTTGTCCTGAGAAAGTAACGTCCTTTTAAACTTTGAAATCTTTTCAAATTCTGATTATTTATATATGGAGTATGAATTTCCTTGTTTAGATTCTGATTTCAACACAAGATATATTGCTTTTCTGAACCGTAATAAGCACAGCCATCTGGCACTGGAATTGTTACTGTTCGCAGTGTCTGGTACAGAGAATACATATTCCATGACATCTAAACAGAGCTTGTCTGATGCAGCAGACTGTTTTAAACTTCACTCATGACATAAGCAGTCACATACTTCTCTTCCATTCATCTTTGGCAGCCTGAACAATTACAATGACTTCATCCCTTCTCCAGCTCTCTCACAATAACAGTAGTGTCTGTGGTACATTTGCTTTATTTGAACTGCGTTAACAGAAGTAATACTTGGAACGGACACTAACTGATCTGTGATTAAAGAATGCAGGGCTTTTTGTCCTGTCTATTACTGTGGGTTCTGAAGAATATATGAAGAATTATCCTGTTCCCAAGCTCTCCAGTCAGAATTGTGCCGAAGACGTTTCAAACAGCACGTACTCTAATAATGGGAGCGTTTCAGCAGGGCCTTCATGCTGCAATAAGTAGCCTATAATAGATTAAAACCCTTGATTTAAGACAAGAAATAAACATTTTTTTAAGAGATAATAATGTTTTTTTTCTTCTGGTTTCTACTGGTTTTAGCCAGATCCTAAACTATATACTGCAAACAAATACTTTCTTATTTGTTATTCTTGTCTTATTGTCCAGTACAAATCTAAATCGAAAAATTCCTAACTTACGAATCAATAACTTTTTAAATAAAATAAAAAGAAAATAGTCATGAATTAAAATAATGAATTAAATACTTGCTGAATACAAGCCAAATGGGTAATCAAAAACAGCTTTTTTTCAAAAAACAAGATCTTAATATCTTAAAATGTATCTTAGTGTGCACGAAAAACATGTTTTATAGCGATTCAAATAGTCTGTAAAAAGATTGTTTTAAGAGTGACCAGAGGTAAACTGTCCCGATCCTGCCTCGCTCAGTCATGCTTCTCCAGTCTTGTGTCAGGATCGTGACAGTCCCACATGTTTTGTGCGGAAGCACATGGCCATCATTTGTTGTGATATGCCAATTGCTCTCCTGTCACATCTTGACCCCGCCCCCTCGTTTTCTCGTCTAGCTTCCCGCCAGTGTTTAATTCCCCACACCTGCCTATTGTGATTATGCCTTGTTAGTTCTCCTGTTTAATGCCCTTGTGATATAGTTTTTTGTTAGTTCTTGGCTTTTTATGTTTTGCACCCTCGTGGGAAGTTTTTGTTTGATGGTTTGTATATATTTCCGTTGCCTTGTTTACTCCATTGTCGGTTCTGATTTAAATCAATTTTGAATATTGGCCATCTGCGACTGTGTTCTGCCTTCTCTGATCGTGACATAAACTGTCCTCACAATGATGCAATAAATCTCTCTGCAAAGCTGGAATGTTGCTTTCAGGGCAAACACAAGCCGCTCTAGTTTAAACAGTCCTGGCATTTACCAATGAGGAGATTTACCCCATCCTAACTTAATGCCAAAAAAAGGAATTTATCATGTTAAAAACAAATGCCACTGTTTGCACACCACAGCCTTCGGTGGTTTTCTGAAAGCTATTAGGCTGGGTTAAGCCACTCTGACACATATCAACAACACATTATCCACCCCTTTTTCCGAAAACAAAGTCTCTCCCAGTCAGCCAATCATCAAAATAAGATAGCAGATTTTCAGATTTCATGAAATTGTGTATCATATTATGAAAACAGACCTTAAGACTTTTCATTAGATCAGAGGATAGTTTTAAAATAAAGCTGTACAGTATAAATGTAGGAACAGAACTTTCCTTCAAGCAAATACACATTGTCCCTGCATATGGTGCGTATAGTGTACTTGTGATGAGAGTTTTATTTTATGTCTTGCAATATTGTTACTATGAAAATGTACTTGGTGAGAACATTTTCCCACTCTCATATTGCTAAATGAGGTGTGATCACCTGGTGAGAGAGAGTTCCCAGATAAAGGGCCTGTGCTTGCAGTGTTGTGTTTGTGGTAATGTGAGTTTTACTGCTTTCTGAACCCAGAGAACAGACTATGGGCTGGGCCGGTCAGAGGTAAAGCTCCATCATAACACCACTGTTTTTACACTCCAACTGACTTCCCAGTGCACCAATTATTAAGCTGAAAATGAACAAGACCCAGACCTGACTTCTCTCGGCCTTTTCATCTTGATCCACTGGCAATAAGATATAAATCTGAATGCACAAACCAGAGGGGAAACTGTGAGGGTTTTCCCAAGTTTTCTGCTGATCTCTGTTGAAGGTGTGCACCTCTGGAACAATGACACACACACCCCAAACTCACACGCACATAAGCGGTGGGAAAACCAAAAACATCAGGCCAGCAGCTTTAGATTACATCCAAAACCACAGAGGCCAAACTGAGATTATGGACTCTACATAGTTTCTATACATAAAAACATAACTAGCAGCGATAATCATTACTGCCATTATCATGGCTAGTTATTCTGTGCTGCAATGAATTTGTCAGCGTCAAAAAATTGAGCTCCTTGATATTTGAAATGACCAGGTCTTTTTGTGCTCTTCAGTTGTGTGGCCTAAGGATTGGTTATAGTATTTTGGGCCTAACATCATGTCCTTACCATGCAATAAAAGCCAAGCAAGTCAGTCAACATTTTGTTGGCCACTTGGTTTTAATTCTGTAGTGTCCAATCTTCTAATATGGTCTAATTTATTTTTGATCATGTGATCATGATATGCAGTGTTGCACTCAATGTGGACAGACAACTAAAGGACATGTATTAGTATTTTACATTTAATATATTGTTATATTACAATTAATATATTATAATTTTATAGAATAATACATAGTTGGTGTTTTTTCTTTTATGAAAATATAGGCACTTCGTTACAATATATGAAAATGTATTATTTAATATATTGCATTGTTTTTTTCAATATATTACCATATATTATTGTTTCATAAGGGTCTGCAAAGGGTATTTACCATTTCGACTAACCATATGTATGTCACTGCACAGCTATGCCTCTGTATGTCAACCAATGAATTACAATGCTATCACAATATCTCAAAATATGACTACAATCATAAATATTTTAATGATAAAAAGTGCTGTTTGCATTAAAAACTCCCATTATACTTCAAAATGCGCTGTTTGTTTTGATATGATAAAATCTATCTCCAAGCAGCAGATAGTGGCTGATATACAACCCTCAAGTGCCAACCAAAAACCGACCAATCAAAAGCCAGAGCCTAACATCATCACATTAAAATGTCTTGGCCATAAGGTCAGTGCTATCTGGTCGTCTAAATCTGACCGACTTGAGCTCACAAAAATACATGTGGCTTTACATCATGAGATTCTAAATATGTTTGAAGCGACCTAAAGGCCTGATGTGACCTCTTGACACAGAGCAGAATAACCATGACGCAACCAACAACCCGTGTCTTTGTAATGGTCGAGTTTCTAATAATAACGCAGCGGAAACGTACCGGACATAGAAAGCTCGAGCCAACATCTGGGCTGCGGCCTGCATTTGTCCTTGCATTTGCAAGTGTGTATGAGAGCAAGGATTACGTTGGTGGTCATTTCCGCCACCCACAGCCGCCGTGTGTGGCTGAGGACTTCGAGACCTCCGGCGTATTCTCGGAACTGTTGCAGAGCAACGGTGACACGCTTAAGGCAAACCAGTTACCGAAAATACAGTAGAGCGATGAAATTATGAACACAACAGTGGTTTCACCACCACACACAGACTCACAAACATATTAGGTCACGTACTATCATTGGTCAAAAAAACGCAGCCGGTCAGCACATCTATTTTAGCTTTTACCCCAAGCGGTTCCAACAGGAAACAAAAGCAACATGTTATTTCGGGTCATGTGTGAAAAGGGCAGAAAGACAGTTTAATATGCAATTTACCACCAGCAAAGATATATTAATAATTTAATGGTGGTTTTGCCGCTGGCAGCTTTAAATGAAAATAATACATAGACAGAAGCTGACAT
Source organism: Triplophysa siluroides (assembly GCA_006030095.1). Classification (NCBI taxonomy): domain Eukaryota; kingdom Metazoa; phylum Chordata; class Actinopteri; order Cypriniformes; family Nemacheilidae; genus Triplophysa; species Triplophysa siluroides. The sequence continues at coordinate 1,517,577 of VCII01000139.1, read as the reverse complement.
CTGCGCATCCCCTGTGTGGGCCTGATGGTGTGTTTCGGGTCAGTTTAGTGATGTAACGGATGTCAGCAGGAACTGTTCTTTCACAGACAGCTAAACCCTCGGGGGCATCAGACTTTAAAAATAGCTCCGTTTAGATTCAGTTCACTGACTTGGGAATCTCTTCTTTATTTTTGTAACTCTGTTACGACTCCCCTGCTGAGTTTCCTTTTTTTTCTTAGCCTCAGTGGCATCTGTATGAATGTCCACCTGTACAGATATACACACTATACATTAATTTGAAAAATTGTGCCACAAATGATATGACAGATAGACAGACAAGCAGCTTCTCCATTAAATGAGACACATAGGACCTTATCAATTGATTTACACATTTATACATTTACATAATTTGTCTTGGCAAGTGTTATAGAACCTGCAAAAATAAAAGTTCTCAACTAGTCCTTAAAGGAATAGTTCACCTAAAAATTAAAATTGTTGACTTATTATTTACTAACTTTCATGTCTTTTCAAACCTTTATAATATATTTATGCATACATGTAAATATCTTTTTTTCAGAAGAAAGAGCCTTATACAGGTTCTGAATGACATTAGGTTGATTAAATGAATTTTAGGGATTGTACACTTTTTATTTTTGGGTGTACAATCCCTTTAAGGTTCTCTTGAGCTTTGTTCAACTTTACCTCTGTAGCTTTGTATTCTTTGCTACACAAAAAAATGTGCTTCAAAAGGTTCTTTGATGCCATAGAAGAACCTTTTGGTTCCATAAAGAACCTTTAACATCTGACGAACCTTTCTGTTTGACAATAGGTTCTTTGTGGTGAAAAAGGTTCTTCAGATTATAAAAAGTAATAAAGAGATGGTTCTTTAAAGAACCTTTGACTGAATGGTTCTTTGTGCAACCAAAAATGGTTCTTCACGGCATCGCTGTGAAGAACCTTTTAAGCACCTTTATTGTACTGCAAGTACTCCACTTACTCTAAACTACAGTCTCCGCCAAATGAATAAACAATAATGCGAACATGCACATTGTAATTGTACATGACAGTGTACTATATATGGTTTACAGAAATCATTTAATGTGTGCTTAAAAAACACCCAGGTGAAAGCATGTGTACGATCTGGTCAGGTGTTTATACATCACAGAGGCAGTCGAAAAGCTTCATCTGTGACCTCTGAACTGTGTTAAAGGTGAGGAAGTGTTGAGTGAAGGGCGCTGAGGTGCTCGGTGAGGGGCGTGTGGGGAGTGCAGGGTCATTAGAGCAGTCTAGCCATACTGCACACAGCTCTGAGGTTCCCGTAAGGCAGGAAATTCCTCCTATGGGCCGGTCCACACCTGCACAAACATATCGTGCCATAGCGCGAGCGAGACTGCTCTACTGACACCCAAACAGGCCACGCAAACCCCTCAAAGATCTAAGATATGTCTGCTAGAAACACTTTTTCTCACAATGTTAAGACGGCACAAGCATTTTGGAGGTTCTGGGAATGTATGTGTCTGTGTAAGCACTGCAGACAGAGGTCAAGAGAATTATATCATATAGGGAAATGATACATTCCATGCTATAGTTAAAATTGTAGATATACTGCAAAAAGTATATGCCATTTACTATTTTGATAGATTGAATCTTGGGAACTGTGGGAAAGCTTGCAAATTCATCCCCCTCCAGTATTTCTGTTATACCTGCCTATGTTTTTATAAGGGGGTGGTATATAAATAGAGAAATGACATACATAGGAAAAAATCTAAATGTGACTGTACAGCAGGTAAAGCAGCTACTGTTCCAAAAGTACAGTCTATCTGTGCATTTGGTTTTATTTAAATCTGACTTCACCTGTCAATCAATCCATGACATTACATCTTGTCCAACGTAAAATGAATTTGTTGACTTAAAAAATGCACTAGAATCCTGCAAACTGGACAAACACTCGTTGCAGAATCCTATACTAAAATGTTCCTACTTATAATTCAAAGTGTCTGTTTTCCCATTGATGTTTGGTATTTTAAAGGCGCAATATGGATATTTTAGCAGCATCTAGTGGTGAGGTTACAAATTGCAACCCATGGCTTACTCCACCCCTCGTTTTTGAAGCACTTCTATTGCTGCAGAGTACTACGATCTTGTTGCATTTTTGCTGAAGGAGATAAGGCATTTACGAAATGTGCTCTGTAGAGCAGTTTGTCCATTTAGGGCTACTGTAGAAACAACATGAGGAATTCAATGTAAGGGGACCCGGGGTGTGTGTAGATAGAAATAACTCATTATAATGTAATAATAACATAACTCTTCATTATGTAAGGTTGTTATACACCTTTAAAGACAGTAAAAACTACACACTGGACCTTTAATTTAAGTAGATACCCTAAATCTTTACTGTTTTTTTTCTTTTTTTTCCAGCAAGCCCTGCTTTGAGTTATTAAGGCTCTTGGCACTGTCTGGTTTTAATTCAAAGTCTTGTTTTTCTTCCGCAACAGCAGCCGGACACAGTGCCAGCTCCTACTAGCTGGTTCCTCTGCATCCTTCTGACAGAAGTGAAAGGAAACACAAAAATAAGAATCCATTTTGCTTACTGTACAGCTAGCGAATACTATTTAAATGAATAAAAATGTTAGTTACAAGTAATACTGCACTCTGTGCATGCATGCTTGAAGTGCAATTGCAAAATGCTTTTTGTTCAACACTGTCCTACATTTTTTTATTCGGGACAATCATTTATTTATTTTTAGTTGAAGCTGAATATTTTAATATATTTAATACCATGTCTTATCAAAAATAACAATTCTTTTTATTATATTCTATACCATTTCATAGCATGTAACAACTCACCGCAATCTCATGGGAATTCTGAACTATTTTACGAGGTGGCTGATTCCTATGAATTCATGAGATGTGAAAAGATCAAAAAAGTAAAATTGTTAGGAAAAAGCTAATCTGAAGCCCCTCCTCTACATTGAACGTCATTGGTGCTAAAGCAAATAGCTCAGCAAGAATACATTTAATTTGAATGTTTGCCATTTTGTCGCACCAATTTTGCTCTATTTTAGTGTGGCGGACAAACTATTGGAGATATTAGCTGCAGTTCTGGCCTTACAGCACATGTGGACTTGTCAGCCCCTGTAAAATTGCACCAAAGATTTATTTAGAAACAAGTGATCCAGACTGTGGGTTGGTTTGGCGAATAGCTGTTATGGCAAAAGCTAATGTGCTATCAAGAGCGTCATTGCAACATTTTTCGAAAACCCAGCACAAGTGCTCTATTTCCATTGCTTTTCTCTCTCTTTGAGTCTGAGCTGTGGATGGAAGACTGTGTGTGTGACAGTGTGTAGGTTTATGGTGAGAGAAGTCAACATGGATCTGTGAGAACGGCTGTAGAGCAAACACACATTCAGCGTGCTCACATCACTTCAGACGTCATTAGGACCAAACATAAGAATGTGAGCTACTTTGTCAAGTAGACAACCCCTCTTTAACCAACCATGTCAAAACTAAATTATTTGATCAAATATATCATGTGTTGCTGTCTTAATCAAAATGTTTTTCCCCCCAGTCATTTTAATTTAAACAATCAATGGTCCACCATATAATACCATATTAGTGGAATCTTGTTGGAATTTAGTTTCCATCTTTGTTGCATCAGTTAAGAAGGGCCTTTTTCTGTTCTGAAATGACTGAACCCCTGTGTCATTGAAGTCATTGATGGGTTTGGGGGATGAGTGTTTGGCTCAAAGGTATTCAGCTGGGTTCAGGTCTGGGTTTTATGCAGACCAGTCAAGTTCTCCCACACTAGACTGACAGGGACATTGTCATCGACATTGCTTCATTTCATCAATCCTTGCCCTTTCATTTCCCCATTGCGCTTTTTTCATGAGCAAATCACCGTACAAAACTAAAAGACTTCATATAGGTACAAGGGTAAGACCATTCTAGTAAGCAATGTTAAAAGAGTTTACAGAAACTTAAAATAATCTAATACCAGCGGCCAATGATAAATGAAAGAATAAAAAACCTCGGGAGAAACCAGGCTCAGCTGGGAGGGCCAGATCTCCTCTGACGTGTTACAGCTGCACTCAGTGACTGAGTAAAGTTACTGTAAATGTTTTTGTTAGTAGCGATTCATTAAATTACATATGTTTGAAGCTGTTTAATCCTCTAGATTAGAATATCATTATATGCTATAGCTTTAAGATTTAGAATGGGGGCAGCACCTTTGCCCTGACAGTGTGGAATGGACAACCTCTTGCTCTTGGTCTAAATTTTTTTTAAATCAAAGCTTTCATACCTTACGAGCAGAAGGGAACGGACATTGAGTCAAGAAGAGTTACAGTACTGTATGAACTCTCAGGGCAGTGTGTGTTTCTGTACCTGTGTTTGAGTGTGACTGAGTGATTCTGTTTGATTCATGGTTTATCTACACCTCATGTTTAGGAAAGTGTGAGCTTGTCTCAATGATTCGGTCTTTCCATGATGAAATCACCACTGACCACATGGATTAATGTAGGTATAGGTTGGGTGAGAAAACTCCGCTCACAGACCTGGGGGTTGCAGGAGGGACCAGGGAATTTGCTTTTCCATCCTTTAAAACCCCGCCCACGAAGTCTTTATCAACATCTCAGAATGTTCAAAAGGTGTTGGAATGCCTATGTTTGTGACTGGACGCAGGGGGATTTTCTGGGCCTGAAGCCAGTGAATAGACCCTCAGTGTATCCCAACTCAAGCTACTATGAAGCAACAGGACACCCCGCATCAAGTCAGTACCCACACAGTCAACCCCCTGTGACCACGCAACTGAACTTTCTGTCTATAAAACACACAGTTAAAAGCAGAAATGAACACACAGTCTCAGTCATCTGTTACACAATCGCGCTTCACAATATAAGGCCATGAGAAGGTAAACAAACGCATGCAATCTGCCTTCCAGCTTCATATCACATGTTCTGATATGAAGACGATGTTGATGATAGACAAGCACATCTTCAGCAATGATAACAATCCTAAAGCACACAAGCAACCCTACGACTTTCATTCAGAGCTTATTTCAGAGCATAAATCTCAGACGTTTAGCAGCGTTACACATATCTCTACCACTCACACAACCAGACTGTACACACACACATTTTGATTGAACTAAGGGAGATCCAAAATGGAAACAGACCTGCTTTTCACAAGCTGAAAGGACACGCACATTTTACGTAACTCTCACCCAGGTGCCATACTGTAGGTTAAATCTCGCTGGAAAGAGAGACGAAACCTGCGAGGCCCTAAGAAAAACAAGCTGGTTCCAGGAGTTGTTTTTTAACTGGTGGGGCCATATCAGTACAATTTACAGCTCAAGAGCTCTTTGCAGGATATGTGATATCCACAATGTCCGAATTTATTCTTTACAACATTTTTTTTCTCTCCCAAGAAATTCATTAGATTTTTACTCTATATATAGTATAAGGGGAGGGAAAGGAGCTACACAGACAGACTTTGTTGAGAGGGGGGTTTCGTTATTTTAGACCACTGACTCGACTATAGCATGGGTTAAGTGAAGGAAGAAGCACACTGTTCAGAGTCTCGGCCAAACAGACAGTACAGCTCTCCGGGCCCCTTCACCGACACAGACAATGAGAGTCTGGGGCGACTGCCAGATACGTCGGCCAGATCAGATTCAGATTCCAAACAGGCCATGTAATCCACTCCATTTATATAATCCTTTGCCTTGTCTCTGGATTTTGCTGGATAGGAAACACAAATAATCTGACAGACAGACTTGTCTAATGAGAGCGAGTTGTTCCACAAATATTACAGGGTTTTTACAAGATAGAATCACACCAAAATCATTTTGTTAAGGTTCATGTTGACCGAGATGGATCAGTGAATTTGAAGAGAAATCACAATCTGTCTATGATGACTTGTTTCTTGAAAGCAAGTGTAATTATTGGAGAAGCAGAAACATCGACATTTATGATTCTCTCAAATTTTCTTCTGGATATTAGCCTGAAAATCCCATAAAACGAGATTTCAACATTGTCTCAAACTCGTCTCTGTCTCAGAGCTACTCAGATCTATCGGAGGTCACTGATTTAAATAGTAAATTATCCAAACTATGTCTAAAATATGTATTGTCTACAAAAAACAGCTCAATATATACAGTAGCTCAATTAATCGTCTCATTTAATTGTGTCCATTTTTCCAATGATGATTTAGTGGACAATGTCATCATCACTGTTCTTCCAAAATCTCAGATGGAAAAAACACTGAACTTTTAAAATGATTGAAGGGATACTCCAGCCAAAATTGAAAATTCTGTCATCATTTACTCACCCTCAAACCTGTTTCTTTGTTCGGTTGAACACAAATAAAGATATTTGGAAAAATGTTAGCAGCTGACATTTCTGGGACATCATTGACAACATAATAGGAAAAATGATTGTATCATATTTTTGTTTTGTTGAACGCAAAAATTGGTATTTTGAAGAATTTAGGAAAGCAAACATTTCTAGGGCACATTTGACCACCATTCAATTTTTTTCTACTATGGTAGTCAATGATGTCCCGGAAATGTCAGTTGCTAACATTTTTCCAATTATCTGTCTTTGTGTTCAACAGAACAAAGAAATGTACACGGGTTTAGAACAATTGGATCAAGTAATGGGCCGAGTATCGAATTTAAATACTGTGTTGTCAAAGTTGACAAGTATTAGTCATATTTTTTATTGATTAGATATTTGCAAAACCTGGAGTAAAACATAAATTGTGAATAATAATAATGCTTTTTTCCAAAAAGTAAGAATCACAAAATATGGAGATTCAAACTTTTAGAAGGAGAGCAGTGATTACCACTTAATGTATTATGGCTCCTGTATGACATATTGCTTATTGCTCCTAAACTCTTTGTAAGTCGCTTTGGATAAAAGCGTCTGCTAAATGTCTAAATGTAAATGTAAATGATTAAACACCAGTAAGACCCGTATGCTACGATATTAGCAATAAAATCTTCTTCTGGAATCTTTAAATAATGTGTGAGTGTCTGTGAAATGTTCACATTATGTGTCAGCTTTGTTTGACTGTAATGGTGTTTTTGATTCAGTCAGAGTGGAAGAGCACCAACCATGGCCAACGGTCGATATCAAATCTCTCATCTCTCTCTCTCTCTCTCTCTCTCTCTCTCTCTCTCTCTCTTCTCTCTCTCTCTCTCTCTCTCTCTCTCTCTCTCCTCTCTCTCTCTCTCTCTCTCTCTCTCCCAAGACACAGAATGTGATGACGTTTCATCACTCATCAGGTGGAAAATCTCACTCCCTTGGGACAATATATTTAGAAGTTTCCACTATTTATTTTTCCACACACTGGAAAAGTTGCCAAATCTTACAATACAGTTTTTCACATTTGCTTTTAAAACACCAATATCAATTGGCAATGAAATTTAAGATTTAATTAAACGTATTAAACAAGCAAACAGAAAGGTATATATCTTAAATGCCTATAGCCATAGTACTTCACCAGATTCCGTCACAAAAAAGGCCACATGCAGCCTCCAGAGCTAAATAAAGACCTTTATGTAACACATTTTGAGCTGATGGGTGATTTTATTGTAAATTAGTATGCATATCTATAATTGCCACCAATTATCAAATGACGGAACTCTATAACCGCATCTCACATTTTACTGAATGTCCCAACACATACCCAAAAGACACCACAAGATTCTTAATATCAATAGGTTACTGTAATGTTCTCATATGTCCCTTTCCTGTTCCCTTTTAAAATCTTCTCAAGGTATTTTAAGGGTCAGCATGAGCCGTTGCCTGACTCTAAGCCTTCACGCACAAAGTTATTTACCAAAGATCTCACCATCAAGATCTGAGACCAGATTCAACCAGAACTGACTTTCAAAACAAAGTCAATAGACATATTAAAAAAGACTATGAACAGTTTTCCAGCATACTTTGATGAATGACTCTCGGTTCAAGTAAAATATCGGTTCAAGGGCACTTTCGGAGTGTACATTACAGAACGTGTGCAATGCAATACTGATTCCCAAAACCCACATGCACGAGCCAAGGTTGAGCGACCACACCTGAGGTTTGCATTAAGACCTTTAGCTGGTAACACCCTTAAGACACACAGTCAAGCCTGTCTTCTTCTTCCACGGGCGTATCAGATGCCGTCTGATTCAGCAGCAGTAAGGTGGAGCTCAGATTAGAGCTACGGGAATTGAGCAGGCCAGATGTGCAACATCAGCCCAGAAAGTTTAAGAACTGATGCAGCATCTGCATTGTATTTGGGTCAACTAAGTAGACTAAATAGTGACTAGTTCTGATAAGGGTTATACAATATTGAATCTAATGTGATTAATGCGATAAAGCTGAACTTTCGCTTATAGTAACAGTGTTATTCTTTAGAATTATCTTGTTACTTTTGTTTCTGTACCTTTATTTCTGAAAATAAACATGATCAATAAGAAGACCCCATTGTTTTATTCTAGTTGACAAATATACCGTACATGTGTCCTATGGTGTGCCATAGCAAATTCTATGTTATTAATATTTATACTATGTTTATGTTTGATATAAAATCGCAAAAGAGATTTATCTTCATTGTTCGTTTTTTTCTAAATGTTTGCTATCACACAACAGGACACATTTATGCTTATTAGTTAACAACCCGTATCCTCTGCAAGTGTATCATCCTGATAAAAGCAAAACTTGAATGATGTTGCTGTCACACACATCCCTTCAGTACAAAGGACAAATATTCTGAATTATGACGTCACTTTTTTTCTCTTATTTTCATTTGATTCTTACATTATAAATATCATTAACAGAAATAATTGAACTGAATGAAAGTAACTATTATGCTATTTAAAATAATTTGACGGTTGGATGATCCTTAGAAAATGTATTTCTTGGCTCCTGGATTTTGGAGCGGACATTTATGAGAAATTCCCAGGGTGCAACTTTACAAACCGTTTGATTGGTTGTACTAAAACTGTCTGGCAAGTCATGACCAAACCACATTGATAAACCGGTTCCAGACAGAGTGATCGGCGCTGATGGGCATTTTTCAGGTGTTTTCTTTGGACTGCACTGTTGGTTGAGTTTACCCATATAGAGTGCAAGGGACTGTGGGAAGGAATTAAGAGAAATTACTGTATGAACAAATGGCCCTTTCAAGGAATAAAAAGCACTGTTTAATGCTGTATATAGTTCATTATAAATGACAGTTGTAGAATGAAAATGAGTGTCTGATCTTGTGCCTCTTAGAAAAAAGAATCACCATGAAATATTTAGAAAAAAATCAAAATATAAATGTTTAAACCATCAAATTCCTTCAATGTTCAAATACCTGTAAACTTTTGAAGTGAGAACTAAATGTTATTCAAGGTCTGTCTGTGACCATTAAGTAAATAAGCTGTAACACCTGTAGGTCTTTTTAGGCTGTCAGACTCTGACATTTCCTTCAGGAAAGGCAAAGCCACATGTATTTACAGGATGAATGTCTTAAATTAAATATTCATTGGGGAAAAAAACAACATACCTGGTTCCTTTGATATCTTTGGATCAGGACCGATGGAGTTGAACGGAAGCGGCGTATCACGCTATGAAACACCTGTTTTGGAAAAAAAGAGGCAAAGAAAAACAGTTAAGTCACATTTGAGCAGCCTTCCTATGCTTTTAAGAAACATTTACTTTGGCACAAATTGAAACAAAAAAGGTAGATCTGACCAAAACTAATCTCAGCATTCAAAGAGTTTTCAGGAAAGCAGTTGGGTATGTGTGCCTGCCAAATTACAGAGAGAATCTGGTATTCCTGTGAAATAATGGCAGCTTATGAAAGATGGATAATGACTGTTTGGGTACACGGGTTCCTCACTTCTCAACGAATGAAGCAAATTAGACAAATAAATGAAGGGAAGTGAAGTTTCCGTCTCATTTTCGTGCAGCCTCTTGCATGCCGTGTCCTTGCCAAATGAAGCTAACACCTGGGCAAATTGGAGAACTTGAAAGAAAGTGGGAGAGGAATAAAAGGTTTCTTTTGTGGGCCAGAAGATTGAGAGATCGTGACCTACTCTGCACAGGGTGGCACGCGAGTAGTTATGGATGCCTGAACACGTTTAAAGAGAAAAAAAGAAGGGAAGAAAAGACTGTATGCTTGACATCTGGCAGGGTAGCGTGCTAGATTGGACTTGTTGTTAGTAGGTCAAGACTCGACAGTCGTCTGGAAAATGTCTCTCTTTTTGGCACCCACAAGGCCTGCTTTTTTTTCACTGACACAATTTTGCAAGCTCATGCAGTAAAACTGAAGGATGCGTCTCTGTACCGTCACAAATGACAAAAACTGTGGTTTTGATGCTGAAGTTAAATATGTCTGCTTTGACATCTCCTTCATCATATTCGACATTCTGTTTCGGTTTGATAAGCCCATTTGTGTGTCATCTTTTGTACACAATCTTAATCTTTGCCAGGGGGAATGTTTTTTAAGCATCCTTCCCATGAACCCACATGAGTTGCCTTTTAAGGGAATATAAAGCACAAAGAACTCCAACTCCAACAAAGATGCCATTCCAATGAGAGATTCACCACAAGCAATACAGCTAAAATAAATACAACGCTTCCAATGTTTGTCCATAGCCCTGTATTTTTATAACTTTTCAAAGCAAACCTATTGACCCAAACAATAATCTAATCTGATTTGGTTATAAACCACATGAACATTCGCCTTGGTTTTTTAATCTGATCTTGATTAAACAGGACAGAACAGACCTGGCTCAATACAAATGCCAGAATGTACTATCCATCACCTTGAAAAGCTATTCAACCCAAATACGTTATAATTATGTGGAAATATGTTGGATTTCAAGCCTCACAATGTGGGTTGTATGTGTCAAAACTATACCGTCGGTTCAGGCATGACATTATACATGCTTTCATTGGACTACATTTACATATTTACTAGACATTTTCATCCAACTTAATGCAATTTACAGTACTTTAGGCTGTACAGTTTATTAGCATGTTCATTATTGCACTTGGTGTTTTGGCACCATGCACATCCAGTTAAGGCAACAGCGACCACGAATTGTTTTAAATAGTTTTAATTAAACCGTTCATGGTATGTATGGGCCCTTGTCCACCCTTGACATGACGGACAAATTCATCGAGGGTCATTGTATGCACATGCTAACTGTAGCCAATAGAACAATACAGTCCACCTCATAGGATGAGCTTTCCGTCAATCAACCAATTGATAGAACACTCTCCTCCTACTGTGTTGCCCCACTTAGTTAGCTGGCCGCCCCCTGGTTTTTCCCGTTTTTGGCCTGTTTCCCCGGTTATATGGTTTATACCTCCCTCCTCCTTCTTTTGTATTCCCCCCCCCCCCTGGTCCCTCTGCTTTGCGCCGCCCCCCTCCCCGCCCCCCTGCCCACCCTTTCCTCTTCCCGCCCACCGACACCCACGTCCACCTCTTTTTTTTGCCCAGTCACTCCCGTTTTTCTTTTTTCCCCTTGACTTGTACCCTTTGTGCTCCCGCACACCCCCCCACCCCACTGAACCTGTAAATGCCCCTATCTTCTGCCTTTGCCACTAGCTGCATTCTGTCAAAGGTGACGCGTCTCTACCAGGTGCCATGATCACAGCACACCACGCCGTACTATCCAATACCCAACGCTTTCGCGCCCCCCAGTGCACCATACCCAGATTACCAACGCGACACCTGCTACCAACTATCCCTCCCTACACTAACCCCCTCTAGCCCCTCACCCCGTCCCACATCTCCCCGACCCGCACTCCCCTGTTACACACTTTACAAGACCAATCGCCAACTCCGCGCTCTTTACCCTCTTCGACAACGCATGCTCACACGGAGAGTACAACCCCCCACGGCCCTCCATAGCACCAAGCCCCACCTGCTGTCCGACACCCATGCGTGTGCGTCGCCACCCCATGTGACGAATGTTTTCCCCCCCCCCCCTCAAATTGAACACCAAACACATTTCTCTCGCCTTAGCCCTACACTTCTAACCTGCCTAAAACAGACATCAAACAGCCTCAACCGCAGACCAAAGCACTGAACCCCGCAAATAAATAATGACCTCACAATCATACCGCGAAGCCACAACCTACACTAATTGCTTTAGTCACACCACGAGAAACTTTACCACAATAACAGACCTCAACAAAACATAGAGAAACATTTTAATATTTACTTCAAAAGAAACTACCGCGTCGACACCCACCACTGACACGCACAAAAACGCTCGCCACGCACTCGGCCACCGCCAACTGACAACCAACAAAAATACAACAGCAACACACACTGAAGCGAAAACCCACAAACAACAAGGGCATAGAACAGAAAAAAGTCTACCTGCTAGAGTCAAACCAACATTTAATAAACACTGAAATACCCCAATCCAAAACCAAAAATATTTACGCGGAGTCACACACTCTCCTCAGGAACACACGATCAGTCCAAAAAAACCACACTAACCAACCTGAACACGAAAAACAATACTATAACTAAACACAACCACAAACATCAACCACAATCATACACCCAAAAAGCGAACTAATATAAAAAACCAACAACCATGACAAACAAAGACAAGTCCAACCACCAACAAAAAAAAGAAAAAAAACAGAACAAAAGCCCAAGCGAAAAAACACCCCCAACAAAAATACCAACACACAAACCTCAACAGCAGCAAACCACGAATAAAAACACAAACGACTCCCCACGGCGCAAAACCAACGTAAACACATAATAATATACTAAACACCTAAAACGAGAACTAAACAAAAGTACAACATAGCAAACACACAACCCGCACCCCCCCCACAACCACAACCGCCACACAAGACAACCGAACGAACAACAACCAAAACCACCCAACAACACCAACCTAATAAACCATATTCCCTGCGCCACACCCAACCCCAAACAACAACCCACTCCAAGACCTACCAAACACAAGAATGTTTGATACAACAACGCTGCAAAACATGACACACTAGCAAAACTGGATCCCAGGTCAAGCCCAACGCAAGACAAAACAATCCCACAACACCACTGCCGCCCTTCAGAACCGACCCCAAAAACCACACCACGACACCAGAGAGTTAACCCCACCCCGCCCACAAAACCCAAACTTCACATGTGACACTACAACACGCACTGCTAAAGCCCGCAGACTAGGAAAAACAACACCACACCAGACACAAAGAACTTCTCCAACACGGGACACGCCGTTTCCCCCCCATGCTGCCACTCCCTAAGATCCGACCCCTCGCTCCCCCCCGTATTCGGACCTCCTGCCGTTAGTCCCAACCAATACTCGCAAGGGCCCCCCACACCGCGCCCCCCACCAGCACCATCCCCCGCCCTCTTATTCACGCCCGCGTAGTGTACTGTCACACCACACCCCCACCCCCAACCCAACCCCCCCACCCCCCACCCCAAACCCAACTTGTTTTGAACCCCCAGAACACCACCCTTCCTTTCTCTAACACCTGTACGCCCTGCGCCGGTCGAACAACCTTGACTATCAGCCGCCTCGCTGTAGCCCGTCCACAGTCTGGGGGGCCCGTCACGGCCCACCCCAGTGCTAACGCATTCACACCCACCGATCGAACCAGACACACTTCACTCTTTCCCTAAACTCACATTCCTGTTCTCCCTCTCACTCATAACTTGCTTGCGATTGCTCAAATGCTCTACTGTACAAGTGGGGGAAAGTGTCATTGGAAAACACTCCACACACTTTTGTGTTGCTGCTAGTGCTACCTAACCTGCATGACTGTTAGTTTGCTAAACGTTGAATCCATATTGGGCAAAATGAACTCCTTGGATAAATCTGGCAAATATAAATGTAAAACTTAAACTGCAAGTCTGTGCATTTGTGTTTATTAGTTCAGTAGGGTGTGATGTTTTTTCTGTGCAGTCAATTTGTCTATTGTTGCTGTTTGCATGTTAAAGTTGGCAGATGTAATGTTATCCCATATTCCGACCTTCAGAGTGTTTTTTATGTCAGGGACTTTAAGGATGCATCTGCATGCTGTGTTTGTGGAGTGGTGTGTCTGTGTGTTTTTGTGTGTAACCGGTCTGCTATTTCAGCAGCCTGTTTTTGGGGGAAGAACATTCTTGCACTGCTTGTGTTGGCACCTTAGTTTTGTCCTGTACTGGTCAGATGAATCAAAGCTTTTCATGGCCTCTGCCACAGACATCCACCCGATTCGCTAAACACAAACTGGAATGCAAACGACACAAATGTACAATAAATTAAGCTTCACAAAGAGCAATTATATAACACCTGGATGCACCATCTACGTTTTAACGGCTAACTTGAATACAAAATGTACGGATATTCTGTCATCATTTACTCATTCTCATGTTTTTCAAACCTTACTTTCTTTCTTCCGCAGAACACAAAAGAAGATATTTTGAAAAATGTTGGTAAACAAACATCATTGGACCCCATTGACTTCCATTATATGGACACAAAACCACAAGACATTTCTCTTAATATCTTCTTTTGTGTTCCACAGAAGAAGGAGTCCTATACAGGTTTTGAATGACATGATGACAGAATTTTATTTTTGAGTGAACCATCCCTTTAAGTTGAAAGTTGTCCCTGGAGTTAAAAAAGTTAATTTCCATAAAAACTCTGTGGTACTACCAAAACATGGCTGTTTGTTTGAGTTTGTTTAGATCAACCAATAGCTGGAGTTTGGCGTGGGAGTTTGGGCATTGGTTTGCCCAACCAATGGCAGACAGAAATGTTGGGAAAAGACCTGTTTACAATTCCGCTTTGTGACGTAAGTGGAGTAAAAATGACAAAGTCCAGCTTTAAATACTAAACTCTCAATTAATTGACTTTATTTGGCTGGTCGGTGAGTCTTGTACTTTCCATAACCAGCCCATCCGTGAACCCAGTTAGTCCCTATTTATAAGTCATGCTGTATTTGGGACAAATACAGCATAGAGTAAATGTACTGGTACAACCCATCTCGGTTCTCACTCACAGATCTCAGTCCACGTTTACTCGTTGGTCTCATTACGGGTGTCTAAATACACACAGCTTCAAAAGGCACGCAGGGACAAAGCCGTCCTATTTGCATGAGGTTTGGCGAGTATTCTGCAAACAGCAGATCTCTCGGAGAGAGTTGAAAATATGGAGGCACATCTATAGGATTTTCTTGTAAGTGCGCTTTGGGGGTGGGAGGGGATGCATACTTTGGCGTTGTCTGGTGAAACAGTAATGTTGGCGTACGTCTGGCGGAACGAGGTGTCGAGGGGCCTGTATTTGAATCATTGCTCTTTGTCGTGACATTGTTCAAACCACAATCCGGATTCAGGAGAACAGGGGATTCGATAAACTGAGTAATGCCAGTCAAACGGCCATATGGAAAATCAGTCAGTTTGATTGGTGGATTGTACAAAATTGCACTGGTTAACAACTGTTACTGTGGAGACTTTGCTATAAATATTACAAGGAGACATATGCTGTATCACTCCCTTAAAAAAATGTTCTGTTCTTGTCCAAAGCATAGGCCTATCTTGACTACCAGGCATATCCTGAATGCATCACCACCAAATGTGTGCCAAAACGCTTTAAACTAAAATGGTATTAAAATTAAGTTAAACAACATTTTCAGTTACGATGTATATGTCTTCTGTTATGAATGGAAATTGTTTATGAGGACAGAAATAAAATACTTCTAAAAATATAAATGCAAAAAATTCATAATTTAACATCATACATTTTTATAAACAACATGCTTTTATTTTACAGTATAAGTGTGACCTTTCAATTATATTGAATTCAATTCAATTTTCAATTTCTTGTATTGTTGCAAAGCAGCTACATATAGACTAAAGTAGAGAAATGCCGTTATGTAAAACATGGCACATTTTTGCAATACCATAGTAGAAAAAATTGCTTTATAAATATATTTGTTTTGTTAAACACAAAAGAAGATATTTTAAAGAATGTAGGTAAGAAAACAGTTCTGGGGAAGTTTTGATGGTAGTCAATGGTGCCCAAGAACTGTTTTGGTTACAAGCATTCTTCCAAATATTGTATCCAAAGAAATTTACGCAGATTGGAACAACTCAAGGATGATCACAGAACATTTACTTTTAGGTGAACTGTCCCTTCAATAGAAACTGAACTACTTACGGATGGTTAGGCCTACTGTAGTTCTTTCTTGCACGTTTAGTCTATAGAGCTCTTGAAACTAAATTTATTTGGCACTATTCAGTTTATTGGCTACCGCCAGCAAGGAAAATAAAATCTGAGATTCTCAAGATTTGATTTAAACCTAATGCTTCAATATGTCAGACGGTAACATAAGATAACTTTAAAACAGGCCCAGCTGAAATTTAACTGATCTGCACATTTCCTAGTTTCCTCACTCAGATCAAACTTTTCAACAAATCAACCACTGTTTCCCACCACATTCCATCCTTTAACTTTCAAGCAAAACGACACTCAATCCTTGATCGCTTACTGCCGCAAACTCCCGCAACCCAACCGGTCCATCAGGCCCCTTTACTTTCTCATAAATCAACTAACCCTTTCTAAGGGACTCAATTTCCACATTTTTGTCCACTGGCTCTCACGCTACCCTAAATGATCTAATGAGTGGTGTGGGTTTTTGCTTTGAGACATGTGATGTTGTCTGGTGGGCTCGGGCCAGTCTGGACTTTGAATCAGTTCTGTCTGACCCAGCCGCACCATTTCAAAGGGGCCAGAACTGCGTCCCGTAACCACCATTAACGTTTGCCGTGTCTGCCACATGTGGTATTTAAACTGAGGCTGTGGGAGGCTGGGTTTGAAGTTTCAAAGTGCGGAACATTTTCTTTTAACGGCCCGCCAGAAGCCAATTATAGAGGCAGCGGCGTTAGATGGTGTGGCGGATCGAGAGGTAAATAATCTTTCTCTGAGTTTATTTTATGGTTCTTCCCTTAAAGCTGCTCGAGTCTTTTGATGATGAGACTTTTTACACATTGAGTTCAGCCTCTGGTCTAATTCCTGTCATTGCATGAAATTCTTTCATGCGGTATAGCTTGATCAAGTAAAAAAAGCTAAGGATATGCAGCTCGAGACGATAACCATATTTTTACTTGCGTGGTTATCTGTTTTACGCTGACATGTGCTTTTATTCCTTTAACACTTATTTTATTCTCTTTTAGTTCATTGATGCAATAAATTATGGAATGAAAATAAGCTTGTCCCATTTTGAACATGATTAATGTTTAACTGGAAACGTTCAAGGTATGAAGCATGATTTTATTTCTGCCATATGGCAGAAATTTTACAGAAGCATTTCTGAATTCCAGCGGTGCGCATACCGTCATACAGATTGGAAAAGTTTTTTGGCATTTCCATAAACATAATGTGACTATTTCTCATTGAGGCCTGAATCTTCAACACATGTGAACCTGTTGACCTTGTTATACTCTCTATGTTAAAAATGTATTTCTATCGCACGATATTTAGTAATACTTACGAATTTTCATAAGAAACACCCAAATTAGCAGCACATTTGCCATATGCTGGCCGACCCGAAAACTTCAGCGAAGATGTCATCATAATGCACAAGATGGGCAGAGAGGAAAGCTAATGATGTAACTAGAGAAGAACTAAGAAATTGTAGCAAAGGAACGTCGGTCAAATCCCATAAGGAATGCTCTACTGAATCCCATAGGAATGCAGCCGCAAAAACGTCTGCCTCACAACAAGCGAGGAAACGAAGGCATCCCAGAACACCACCTCACAAACCAGACGGAGGAAACCCTGACTTGAAAAAAACCACAACATGGGATTTCCTAGCGTTTAGACATATAAATACGTCCAGTTCAGAGAACGGCGGCATTACACCAGGCGCTCCTCTTTCATTGCTTGCTTACCCTGGGCTTATATTATCACGAGCGAAATCTAGGAAATGTTAAAATATTAAATGTATTAGAATAGACAAAACGTTAAATGCTATGTTAAATGCTCTCCCATTTGGAAGTCGTTTTGTACAGTCTGCGATATGAATTGATGTCTTGTCAATGAAATCAGCCTACGTATTGTATGTGGTTTAAGGTGCAATTTTAAGTACATCTGTTTACGGCTAAATGACCCAATTGTGTTTTTGTTGGATGATATTGTAGCACCTGCGTATGGAAATTGTTTACTTGCATACTCTGAAGCACATTGCCCTATTTCCAGCTGGGTTTTACATGAGGAAATAATAATGCGTGTAACTACCGATTCGTTTTTAGGGCTGTGCAGAAGTGGATGGCGAGTCGGACAGCCTTCACCGAACTTCATGAGCAATATTACAGAAAAGAAAGAGAAGGAAAATCATTTACTTGTCAAGCAGGCCTACTGCATACTGTAAAAAAGAAGTAAAATCTCATTGCATCTAAAAAAATGTAGTTGACTTCAGTTAAAGTCTCGTAAATTGTACAAACCCCTGGAGACCATAGCTACAAGTGATACATTTATGAAGCCTCAGATGATCCAGTTGAAAGATTTAGATGAAACAAATCAATGTAAATGTTGAGTTAAACTGAGATTTTTTTTACAGTGTCCTATATACTAAGATGGGTACTTTATCAACATTTTTAACTTAAATATTTTATAATATGATAAAGTACAGCAATATTTTTTGTTCTTTGGGATCCCCAGACACTCTTTAGACTAGACAACGAACCCATCCAAAACAAAGATTTGGTCTTCGGTTTGGGTTAAAATGCCAATACTATAAACTGTAGCATATTTTGCTTGAACACTGGTAACCTGAGCGCTCAAATTAACTGGTCTGGAATCCGTCCAGACAGAATGAAAATGGGATTCTGGAATAGCACAGTGATGGAAAATCACTCCTGGCAGGCAGGAAAGTATTTGGGCTTTGTTGGCTTTTGCCTGGAGAACAATAAACAGCCTGCAAATTATGACCAGAACACCCGCCTGCGTTCGAACCCTGACCCTGTCCACTTTTGACGAAAGTGAAACGCCCGTCACGTGATAACATATCCCGGGGCCTTCTGTCGACAGGTTTTTATTTCGCCCATGCCTAAGGTCTTTTCCATTACATCATTAGATAATGACCTCTGACCTGTCTCAGCGGTTGCTACACACATACCCAAAGCTTGCCAAATTCGGTCCTCCGTCTCACCTCAGAGATTTCAAAATCAAGTCATTACAATCACTATTTTTCCCAAACTGTTCAAAGTTCACCATTCTTCAAACATTCTTTCAGTACATTTTCCCCTCCCAGCTGTTTTATGACACTGTCAGCTTTCCTCTCATGCTCTTTTTAGAACACCGTGCCAGCTTGAATAAACTCTATGAGGGGGGTACAGATACGCTTCTGTTCGAAGATCTGGCGAAAAGCTGTTTCTGGAATAGTTACCCTGTCGGGGGTAAAGTTTCGGTCTTCGTCCTTCTCGGGGGGTAGTAAGCGTGACATTAAAGTTTAGCAGAGCTGAAAGTATTTATTTCTGCTTCATCGAGGCAGGAATGCAGCCGCAGGCACTAAAAGAGCTTAGCGCAGACTACTAAGGTAAGAACGCGATTCTTGCGCACACCTGAATTGCGCCACACACAGAGCTGTGTTTATTTAACCGCCAGACTGTGGGCGGTTCATCCTGCGAGGCCACGAAAATCTCGTGCAAGAACACATTGTTAATGACTGACGGTGTGCGAGGCTAAATGTGTTTACATGCATAATCTGACAGAGTTACAGTGTACAGCTCAACCTTTCATTGTGTAAGATCACACAATAGTCACAAAGGTCATGAATAGTTCAGCTGCATGCAAACCTTCTTTCAGAACATACTTTACTCAAGTACGCGATTTACTCAAACTTGAACAATGAATGCTTGACCAAAACGTTACAAGGGCACATCCTTGGTTGACCTTGTGCTATGAATGCAAAACTGTTCTATCAACTTGATGTCAAATTTAACTAACTTGCCCATGAACAGATCTAACATACAGTAGATGGTCCTTAAAGGCATAGTTCACCCAAAATATAAGAATTCTCTCATATTACTGTAATCCTTCTACAACAAACTCTATACATTTTATAAATTAAAATATTGTCACGTTATCTGCTCATGTGGGGCTCAAAATCAGGAAGCTCCAAACAGGAAACTATTAAGAAAATACGTCCTATATACATGGCAACACAAACATGACAGAACATCAATAAATCTCATTGGTTTTTGCATGTCTTGTGCCAAAACGTGTGAACAAATGAGATGTTGTGTTGTTGATGTCGCTCTAACACACTCTGTATTATTATTATATTATTATTTATATATATTATTAGTATCTTAATGTACCAAATGTTTAGTATACATGCAATCTCTGTACCTAAATGGTATATATTAGGGCGTTTTTAAAGGGTACCATCCCAGTGTTTGCCACTTTTTCCTGATAGTGTATTATATGTCAAAGCTATAGAGAAACATGTCACCCTTTCTACCATCGTTTTTATACTCATTGATATTTGGTTGTAGGTCACGATATTCCTACTCTCTACTGTAACCTTAACAGTTTATTGTCATTCAAAAGTAGTCCGTATGGGGAGGGCTCGACCTGAATGAGAAGTTGTTGACAGACATAGCCCATTACAATCCTGCATACCGGCAATGCCGTTTCCAGACCAGCTGGAAGGAGCTCGGACAACAGAATGAGTTAGAGGGAGAAGAGGAGGGGGTGTGCGCAATAGAGCCTGGAGTGAAGATTCCCATATAAGGCAAGTCTTCCTCTGAGACTGTGCATGTAGTAACAGTATGTCTGCTGGCAGAGGGATAACATTCCTTCACCTCCCGTTTCTTCTCTGGGAGTTTTTCATTTCCGATTCGCCGGCTGGCAAGAGGTAGTGCTCCCTTTCATAAGAGCGAGGAGGGGAGTCTGGGGATCCTTTTTTTACGAAAATATACAAACGCTGAAGTCTAGCCGCTTTCCTGCTCTTCTGTCTGCTCTCTGTCTGAAAGTGCAAAATAGAATCTCACTGCACCTGCGCTGTAAAACATGCAGCTGACTAAACCTTATTAGCCAGGTAAAAGCAAAGACATGCAGAAAACAGCACGATTAAAGCGACAACTCAGATCCAAATCACGGTGTTCTTAAGTTGGGCTAAAACTGCAGAAAGAAGGAGATTTAAAGGGATAGTTCACCCAAAAATAATTTAAACCTGTATGCATTTCTTTGTTCAGCAAAACACAAAGGGAGATATTTGGAAAAATGTCAGGAACCAAGTAAATTTCGTCCCCCATTAACTCCCATGGTATTTATTTTCCCTACTATGGCAGTAAATGGGGGACGAGGTCTGCTCGGTTACTGACATTCTTCCAAATGTTTTCCATTGTGTTTGGCAGATTAAATAAATGTATAGAGGTTTGGAACAATATGAGGGTGAGTAAATGTTAAGCATTTTCAGTTTTGGGTGAACTATCACTTTAAGTCCAAATCAATACATCGATCAACAAAACGTTTATGTCTGTGTGATGCATTTAAGAGACAGTTCACCCCAAAATGTATTTTATCTTTTATCATTTTCTCACCTTCATGTCAGTAATTTTAAACATGGCTTTATTTCTTCTGCAGAATACAAAAGAAGATATTTCGAAGAACGTTGGCAACCAAACAACATTGGGCCCCATTGACTTCTATTGTATGGACACAAAACCACTGTGACATTTTTTTAAAATATCTTCTTTTGTGTTAAACAGAAGAAAGAGTCAACAACATGAGGTTGATTCATTGATGACAGATTTTTTATTTTGGGGTCAACTACCCCTTTAAATACTTTCAAGATAATGTAAACAACAGTACACAAATGTACATTTCTACGTTATTATTGTACATTACTTCCCGACATAATGGTTGCTTATCTTATACATTTTATAATTTATTGTTTTGTCATTAAAACATTAGATGTGAATTAACAAAGTCCACAGGTCTTTGTTTTGCCCCGTTTTCCCATTCCCACTTAACTGATTGTTATCTGCTAAAGATAGACTAATTCGTGCGCTATCCCCATCTGTCAGTCATCACTTAGTTATACAGAGAACAAAACAGTAGGAGCCTAAAGCCAGCATACCTTATTTCATTCGTAAAACATGCAGCCATCTATCTATAAGACACCGGGACACCTAAACCATCGGGCAAGCGATGCAAGAGCAAGGTTATGCCAAGTGTGCACTTTTATTTTGATGTGTGACAGCCCTGGAATGCAGGATGGCAAAGGGTGCAGGTCTAGCGGAGAGGGGAGTGGAGAGCAGGGGGGCAGGAAACTAGGAAAGAATGCCAGGAATGCCCATGTTTATCCAGCGTTCCATTGAGGTGGAGGCAGTCCACCGCAGCCGGGCATGTATAAAGGAAGCCCTTCTGCTGCTGGAGAATCAGAACGCTCTGAGACCTCCTGAGAGAAGCAACAGTTGCCTGGCTCAGTCTAAACTTCGTACAGAAGCTAAACTTTAGCTTTCACTCGACACAGACAGGAGGAATTGGATTCAAGGCTACACAACGAGATCGTCTTGATCGAATCTGAAGAGGAGACTCAGTTGGATCCTGAAAAAGATATTTCTTTTTGATATTTACTGCAGAAAGAGAGAAGAAGAGGTCAACATGATTTCTGGGATGACTTTGAGAGTGGTTTCTCTGCTGTGCCTGACCTTCTTGAGATGGGTAAGTTCTTTAATGCCTTGTTATGATATATGTGTAGCTCTGGAAGATAGGAAAGTCAAAAACATTTGAATGTGATCAGGACTTCTCTCCAACTCAGTCAGACAACGATAGCTCTTTGTAGCATCGTCTAAAGCCTTCTGCTCTTCTTAAAGCTATTTGAAAAGTGTTCCTAAAATACACACCAAGATTTCCTATTTCTAAAGATCAAAAATGTACAAAAGAAGTCCCAGAAGAAAATGTCTAAAACTATGATGTCACCTTCCTCAGGCTACAGCTCAGGAGTGTAGTGGACAATGCCAGTGCCCCGATACGCCTCCCCAGTGTCCGCCCGGCGTGAGCCTGGTACTGGACCCCTGTGGATGCTGCCGAGTGTGTGCCAAGCAGTTGGGCGAGCTGTGCACCGAGCGAGACGTCTGTGACATTCACAAAGGCCTTAACTGTGACTACGGCTCCCCGAGCGGCCGTCGCATCGGAGTTTGCACAGGTGAGAATGACACACACACGCGGACACAAACTCCAGCTCAGTTCCCAGACTTGTAAGCTATAATCGTTTCTTTCTGTCCCACAGCAAGAGAAGGTGCCACCTGTGTGTTTAACGGAATGGTGTATCGCAACGCCGAGTCCTTCCAGAGCAGCTGTAAATACCAGTGCACGTGTCTGGACGGCGCCGTGGGTTGCGTGCCACTTTGCGGGATGGACATCAGACTGCCCAGTCCTGACTGCCCGATGCCACGAAGAGTGAAGGTGCCAGGGAAGTGTTGCGAGGAGTGGGTGTGCGATTCCCCTCACCAGAACACCTTTGTGGGCTCAGCTCTGGCAGGTAAGCACGTCATGACTGTTCGACATTACTAGAAGCGATTACATGATTCACACATATACAAACACAGTTATGGTCTCCATTAAGCTGGTTGGAATAAATATGAGAGTGGTGATGTCATACAGTCATTTGAACCATGATTACATCATGGTACTGAAGGGAATGTGATGACTAATCTCTTGTCTTCCTCTTGTAGCTTACAGAGAGGAGGAAACATACGGGCCTGATCTCTCCATGATGAGAGAGAACTGTCTGGTCCAGACCACAGAATGGAGCGCATGCTCAAAGACATGTGGCTTGGGAATCTCTACCCGCGTCACTAATGACAACCGAGATTGTCGTCTGGAGAAGCAGTCTCGCCTCTGCATGGTCCGCCCCTGCGAGTCACACCTGGAAGAGAAAATTAGGGTAAGCAGCTTGCTCATAGTCAAGTGAGAGTAAACCATTGAGAGCACAAATTAATGACCTCACATAGAATACGATGGCTAAATGTCTTTCTGACCTTTTACAGAAAGGGAAAAAGTGCATCCGTACCCCTCGTCTCTCCAAGCCCATGAAGTTCGAGATTTCCGGCTGCACTACCACCAAGTCCTACAGGCCCAAGTTCTGCGGCGTCTGCACCGACGGTCGCTGCTGCACCCCTCACCGAACCACCACCCTCCCCATGGAGTTCAAGTGCCCAGACGGCCAAGTCATGAAGAAGCAGATGATGTTCATCAAGACCTGCGCATGCCACTACAACTGCCCAGGGGAGAATGACATCTTTGAGTCCATGTATTACAAGAAGATGATCGGCGACATGGCGTAAGACGACGACTACGACTAGTAGTAGAAAACCATCCTGAGACTGTCCACTTGAATCGAACAGATATCCATCTCATATCTCAGCACACTTGTTTGTCTTTTTATGGTTTCTTTCATTTGACATGTTTTTTTGTGTTTGTGTCTAAGTATATCATGTACATGGACTCCGATCTATATATGTTTATTCATTTTTAACGGTGGATGTCTAAGGCTACTTTGCCTTGAAGTACGGTTGTAAACAGTGGGCAGGGCTTAAAAAATGACCGGGCTCTGTTCGGACGCCCCTAAAATATTACTGCACTATAGTCCGACTCTGTGTCGCCCAGTGTCACTGATTGGCAGATGACACCAAGCCCCCTCCCCTAAACTGTGGTGGGTGGATTGAGAATCTGAGAGCCTAAAGATTAAGAAGCGAATAGATGGCAGCTTTTAACGCCAGAAGCTCATCGGCTCACCACGTTGAGAGAAGAAGAAAGATGTAGAAAAGAGAAACTCTTGTGTTTAGTTCAGTGTTTCTACGTACCAGCTCACAGTTTGACTGAGCTGAACAGACGTGAAGTTTGGCCAAGAACTACGAAGGTTATAATAGCACTGAGTGTTTGACCGTCTGGCTCTTCCTGTTGGGAGAACGTCAGTACCCCTGTCAAAAAGACTGGATGAATTGTAGCTTCATTCTTTTTTTATTACAGTATCTATTTTTAGAAAGCTGTAAATAATGTACATATTTTGTACAGCTTAAGTTAATTTAAAAACAAAGCATTTTTTGTCTGTCTTATTTTCTTGCTTCACTGTTTTAATGATAGCTTATCGTGTTGACTTGACTGTTCTTGTTACAGTTTGTTCAATATTTTATTGAGAAGTGTGACCAAAAGGTTACATGTTGTCACTTTTGTAGTTTGAAATAAAATATTATATTTTTTATATAAACAAGTCTTTTCAGTCCTTTTACACACATACAGCACACATGATGTCAACCACACGTTTTTACAAAGGCCTATGATGTTCACGTTTAAAATGTGTGTAGCCCATCATCCTCAGGACCACACAGAGAGTCCTATGACATATACACATCATGTGTAACACATAATACTTCATAAGCACTCATTTCACGTGCTTGCGCATGGCTGTTTCATAACATTAAGTCTCTAGCATTCGCTTTTAACAAATACAAACACGTACTGATACATTTAGTGAACTCTTGGCATAGAGTTTAAAATATTAATAAATTGAAAGCATTGAAAATTGTACCTTGTCTCCCACCATAGGTTTACTTTACGCTGAATCCAATTCCAAAGAATGTGTCAGAAACAGTCCCAAACAATAAAACACTTGCTGTTGCTAATAAGACATAAGGAAGATATGTGCATTGTAAGGGGAAACAGAGATGCATATTGTTAGAGTCATCTTTAGGGACAGTTCAACCAAAAATGAAAATTCTCTCATCACTAACTCACCTCCGAGTTGTTCCAAATCTGTATAAATGTCTTTGTTCTGGTGAAAACAGAGAGAGATATTTGAAAGAATGCTTGTAACCAAACAGTTCTTGGCCACCACTGACTACCACTCTGTTGAACACAAAAGAAGATATGTTGAACAATGTAGGACAGCAAACAGTTCGGCACTTTTGACTACCATTGTAATTTTTCCTACTATGGTAGTCAATGGTGGCCAAGAACTGTTTGGTTACAAGCATTCTTCCAAATATCTCTCTCTGTGTTCAACCCAACAAATAAATGTATACATGTTTGGAACAATGAGAGACTGAGTAATTCATGGCAAAATTTTCAATTTGGATGAACTTTCCCTTTAATACGGGATTCATATTATGTCTAATAAGCGCCATCTAGTGCTACAACTTTTGTAGCGGAAACGGCTTAAATTTGACTTAAAACACCAAAACAAAAGGACGACAGCGTGAGAAAACCAGAGTATGGTAAGAAGTAACTTGCCTTTGAACCATCCTAACAACTTCCTACCGTCAACATGACAAACACACATTCATTCATTCCCTTTACAGCTAATAGTGAGCACTGTACTGTACATTTAAAAGCTTTACTGTTTCGTGTCGCAAAACGCCAGAACAGCAAACACGTGCACGTGCCTTCTTGCAAATCAGTATTAAACTCAATTTAGGCATAAGATTATATTAGTGTGGGAGATTATGCCTTTGTGTTATTGCGTGACTTACTTTACAGCAGATACAAATGTTCTTATGATTGCTGCTCATTCTTAAATGAATACGAACGATAACACGGCTTGAGGTTGTTATAGCGAGCAGCGCCCTCTGTCGGCCAAAACAAACACTACACGCTGCAGGTGGGACAAGTGCTTTAAAGGGATAGTTCACCTAAATACAAAAGAATTGTCATCATTTACTCCCCTTTGAGTTGTTCCAAATTTCTAAAAATGTCTTTGTTCTGAGGAACACAGAGAAATATATTCAAAAGAATGCTGAACAGTTATTTTATGTCCATATTAGTAAAGTCAATGGGTGCCTATGCATTTTTCTCATGACAGGACACGGCAGCATATAGTATAACAAGATGATGAAGTTGTGTTTTGTCACCCCTCTATGTTTTTATTCATTTATTAGCTAAACGCACTATCATGAACTATAGGCCTGACTGCTTTTAATCTAATCTCCACATTCTACCTTAGTCTGGTTTACATGTGGAAGAGCTTTATTTGAACTGGTGTAAAATAACAGATACAAGCATGTGAGCTTGTAGCCTACTGCATCACTTGGTTTCTTATTTGTAGACAAAAAAATCCAAACCTATCAATGAATTAATGTGTACATATATTTTATTAATGGTATTTTTTGACAGAAACCTTTTAAAGGTAAAGACAAGGATGTTATAGAAACAGTCGTCCAGTCGTCAGTCTAGGTGCTCTTTTGGTTGATTATTAAAAGAACGAGAAGGGTTGAAAACTCTGGTCCCGTGTCCTCCCACTTCAGCAAGGCCAAATGGCACTATTAAAAGAGAAAGCAATGTGTGAGAAAGGCACGCAATAAACATACCATAACAATAAAACTCATACCATCGTGAAGTTCATCCTCTGGTATGTTGACATAGCCAGCCAGAAGAATGATGAAATCTTCTTTAAAGTCAGCACTCTCAGGGTTAAAATCTTCATAGTCTGTCTTCAGATCATCATAGAGGGCCCATGCATCAGACAGACGTAAACCCACAATGACATGGTTGTGAAATGATTTTCGCGTCATTAATAGAAACTGTAGTTCATAGACCCTAAGGAAAAAGTGATTCGGAAGCATTGTGAATAACACACTTTTGTATAGACATCTCTTTACTGTATTTCTTGTACAGGTATGAACAGATTTGCTTCTATACCTGCCGTAGCAATCGGGGATAATCAGGGGTGGAGTTGTGTCCTTACGCCTATTTATATCCACCAAAATTAGCGTGGGTTGGTGCTCGTTCATACCCAAGGCACGCACATCTCCAAGGTGTTCAAATGTGCTGGACAGGAGTAAGATGATTAAAAGATTTTGAGGGCATATTCATTTTATTATAATATCTGACATGTAGAAATCACTTCAAATAAACACTGCAATATTCAAAATAAATATAAAAAGTTTCAACAAAACTGAAGCACACTACCTTAATATGTTTAAGAGAACTTCTTGACAAATATCTTCAGGTGGGCTGTTTTTGTCCTCATCAAAATGATATTTGACCAATACAAGTTCATTAAATATGTTTAAATGGTCTGTTGGTTCACTCCAAGCATTTACTTCAAATTGTTGTGTATCAGTGTTGTTCGCTTTAGTTGTAATTATTTTGGAACTCTTGTACAAAACAATTTGTGCTAACAACCAACATGCTTTGGCCTCATTATACATTTTAGCACCCATAAACACCATAACTGCTCGCAGTATTTCGTGACAGCCAAAAAGCGATCTAACCTGATCCGTTTTTAAATAACAACAATATGAGGCCATCAGACTTGAATCAACGACACACATATTAATGAACTTGAACGGACCATATTGACCATTAGCTGGCAGAGAGATCTTCTCCATAGAGGTCATGGGCAACCCTTCTGAACTAAAAAAGAAATTAACCAGAGATATTGAGGGTGCAAGTTAGTACATCAGAAATATGTGTTCTTTTAATTCTTGGTTTCTTACCAACCTTTTCATCACCAGTTCATCTGCTGTTGGGAAAAAAAAGTTGAAATTTAGTGAATATAGTATAGTATATGAACAATAATAATGAGAGGTGTAAGTTTTACAAGTCTGAAATAATTTCCTACCTTGTTCTAGGAGATGGCTTAACTTGGTTTCAAAATCTAATTCATCAAGACTGTGTAATAGTAGAAACAACAGAATAAATTAAAGGATAATACAGTACAGGGGGTTTACATTAAAAAGTAATGAGAACACAAAGGAAAAAGTTGATATCAATTTCTGGGTCCAAGCCTCCACTTGTTTCAAGTAAGGCGACAATTTACTGTTTATGAGCACTGCTCAGAATCTACGTCTTTAATATTTAAATAAATAATTAACAATGAACTGCTGTCTGGCCATCTGAGATTTCACTATGGAGATTTAAGTCAGGATTGTTGTTTTCGATAGTTTTGTCAGACTTAACAAGCGGATAGGGTGTTGGACCTCCAATAACACTCCAAGGTTGAAATTTTGAATTTCTAAGTATTTCAATGAGTGCCCTATAAAGGGTTAACATTCTAGAACCTTCACAAAGGGTTCTTTGTGGCGAATAAAAGGTTCTTCAGATTATAAAAAGTACGATAGAGATGGTTCTTTGTGGAACCAAAAATGGTTCTTCTATGGCATCGCTGTGAAGAACCTTTTAAGCACCTTTAAACATTTTTAAGAGTGTAGATTCATGAAACTTTGGAATAGTCTACATTGAAATGTACATTTGTCTATCAGAACATAGTTGCTTCAAGGGTTGGAATAGGGAACTTGCTACTAGACATTGTGGCTAAAGATATATGGATTGTTTGTTTTTGTCCCAGTAGCCAAAACCAATAGTATTATCCCCAGTGGGTGTTCATATTATTTTGCCCTACCCCATTAGTTAATGAAGTTAATTATAAATGAAAGTGCATTGAACTTACATCATGTCCATAAAACAAAAAATACATCGGCTTAGAAATCTTGGCTTCCCTAATAGCACACATAGATCCCAGAGACGTTTATTTGATGTGTGCATTTACTATTTGCCATACGTCTTTGAGACGTTTCCTGTCAGATGTCATATAAACATTGAGAAGATGTCTCTAAGATGTTCATGATTTAAACTGTGTACTTTAAAACTGCTTTTAAAAGACGTTTATCGGATGTTTTACAGATCTCAGCGGACATCTTACAGACGAATATGTGCTATCTGGGTTAGCTTAAAAATGCTACATGACAAACAACCTTCTACATGACAAACCAACCTATTTCAACCTTAACATCAGTTAAGTTCAACATCGGTAAGATGATCAGTTAATTATTTGGTGAGAGATATATTAAAGTTTTTACCTGTATGTTTCATCTTCCATTTTAATTGAATAAGCGTTGCGTGCACTGTACCACACAGTTTGAAGGATTGAATGAAGTGTCTAAATGACGAGCGTTGCCACGCCTTCACAATAGCTGCATTCAGAG